>OU342800.1:2400000-4800000 GCA_910591515.1 Cerceris rybyensis | reverse complement strand
TTAAAACCTAAAGTGTATTGGAGACGATTAAAAAATACTGAAGATTTCTTATTCAATCGATAAAGGACTTTCTAATTTCGTAAATACGTTTGACCGAAAATAATAAGACTGCTAATGAAAGGCTTCTATGAAGTGTAAAATAACAATACAACCTCCGATGTCGTAGAAGTCTTTGTATACATTAAAACCGTTTAGCTCATAAAGAGAAAAAAGTGCGGCATGGTTCTCCTTTGTCCTATGTCCTTCAAATATAAATAACAGGCTCTCCAACAAATGACAAATTCCTTGGGGAACAAAGAAATTCTCGAGTTATAAAATTTCATGATACAAATACAATCTCTCGTAGTGTACATGCGTTTATGCATAGAGTATTTGCATAGGTATATGTATCTTTCATCATTTTTGTAGAGAGCCAGTGCAACGTTTTGAGAAATACGTTAAGGTCAACAGGCATATTCGAGCATACCTTTGAAACGCTGACAAATTGGCGAAACGCCAGTGTCACGCAACTGTCATACATTCGAAAATGAAATGCGCATTTAGTTCTGGCTCTGGCCAATTTGCAAATAACGACCGCCTTGCAGCAGATACTTTACACTCGGATATTACGTTACTCTTAGAAGTCAATAGTCCTTTTTTTATTATATCAAAAGGCCTTAGAATATAAAGTTAAAAATTTCCATACCAATGACATATACATAAACAAATGTAAGTGCTAAGTTGATGCTTATAAGCTAAGGAAATATTACATTTTGCAATTTGGACAAATTATTATTTCATGCGTCATAGCCGCGGTATTTCAGAGGCTATTTAAAATCTAGAACAGAAGATCTTAGGCGATATGATCATAGTGGTTAAACCCTAATCAGACCATCATAGCCTTGGAGGTTTAGAGTCCACCTAAAATGGTAGATTACGGGCGATGTGATTATAGCAATTTGAATCTGAAAAGACTAGCATAGCGTCGGTGATTCGAAGCACCCTTAAATAGTAAATCTTAGGCGATATCATCATAGCAATGAAGACTAGAAAACATTATCATAACTTTGGAGGTTTAGAGCCCACCTAAAACAGTAGGTTATGGGCGATATAATCATAACAATTGAAACCTAAGAAGACCATCATAGCCTTGGATGTCTAGGAGCCACCTAAAATGGTATATTACGGGCGGCATGATTATAGCAATTGGAATCTGAAAATACTATCATAGTTTTGGAGGTTTAGACCCTACCTAAATAGTAGATCTTAGGCGATATGATAATAGCAATTGAAACTCGAAAAGACCATCATACTCTTGGACGTTTAGAGCCCACTTAAGATAGTAGGTTATCAGAAATATAATAATAGCAATTGAAACTCGAAAAGACTATCATACTCTTGAAGGTCTAGGAGCCACCTAAAATTGTAGATTACGGGCGGTATGATGGTGGCAATTGGAATCTGGAAATACTATCATAGTCCTGGAGGTTTAGAACCTACCTAAATAGTAGATCTTAGACGATATGATAATAGCAATTGAAACTCGAAAAGACTATCATAGCCTCGGTAATTCGGAACGCTCCTAAATTATAGATCTTAGGCAATATGATTTTAGCAATTGGAATCCGAAAAGACTATCATAGTCTTGGAGGTTTAGAGCCCACTTAAGATAGTAGGTTATCAGAAATATAATCATAGCAATTGAAACTCGAAAAGACTATCATACTCTTGAAGGTCTAGGAGCCACCTAAAATTGTAGATTACGGGCGGTATGATTATAGAAATTGGAATCTGAAAATATTATCATAGTCTTTGAGGTTTAGAATGTACTTAAATAGTAAGTCTCAGGCGATATGATAATAGTAAGTGAAACACGAAAAGATTATCATAGCCTCGGTAATTCGGAACGCTCCTAAATTATAGATCTTAGGCAATATGATCTTAGCAACTGGAATATCATATATATGATAATAGTAATTGAAACCCGAAAGGACTATCATAGTCTTGGAGGTTTAGAATCCACCTAAATAGTAGCTCTTAGGCGATATGATAATAGTAACTGAAACACGAAGACTATCATACTTTTCAAGGTTTAGAGCCCACCTAAAACACTAAGCTATGGATGCTGTGATCATAGAAATTACAACCGGAAAAGATGATCATACTCTAGAAGATTTGAAGTCCATCTAAAATATTAGATACTTAGCGAAATAAAATTGACTTTTAAACGTTCTTGTGTCTACGTGCACATGCAATATTGTACAGTGGTAACTACTTCGGTCATTCGCTAACTGACGTACGGGACTGTCTCCTTGACGCGTCTTTCTTCATAGCACTTTCATTTCTTTTCATCCCTTCCCCTTACTGCAGTGTTACTCCCACATTGACAATACAAAGTATTTTAGGATTGTCCCCTAGCAATGTATAAACGACTTCGTCAGTACTATCCACATAGGCGACTGACGAAAGAAGTACCACACCAAAAAAAAATATATATAAGCAATTTTCTATAAACATATTGTTAATTTCTAAAAAGTAAATTTATAAATGTATACAAATCTACAGATTGCATACATACATCTATTTTTTTAATTCAACTTCCATTATTTTCTGTAATTTCCATATCAGTATCTTTTGCTGAAAATTTCCAAAAAATTCAATAAAGCGATATTAATTATTGACTTTTTCTCGCTCTGAAAAAACTGTCGATCTAGTGGTCATCGTTTTAGAAAAACGCGCTCGGTCGTAAAGTGTTAAGATTGGAAATATTTAACACTAGGGGGGGAACTCTATGGCTCCTGTTGTGGGATATTCAAAAAACTCTACTGTAAATATACAAATTCTATGGAAATTCATGTATACGATTTGAAAAGTCGCTTTAAACAGACTGTAGAAGGTGTACAAACAGAGATGAAGATATGGTGCGCGCTCCATTAGCTTTGTCAGCGATTTGGGACTGGCTCCCCTTTCAGGGCCCTGCAACTCAAAGTAGCAAAGTCGAGACACGGACTCGACAAAATCGATCGTTCAATCGCGAGATGCGTGCTCTTTTCTCATTGTAGAGTCATTAATATTTTCCTTCCTTAACAAGAAACGTTCACTTCTTTCATGTTCACCTCAGCAAATCAGAAGTATTCAGACACTTCGATGAACAGAAACGTAAACTATTGCCGCTACATTTACCCGAGTAAAATCTATTACACTGTAAAATATTACACAAGGACTTTGTAAAAAAAAGGAACAATTAATAAAAATGCTAATTCGTTAAATGATTTTCGTATTATAAAATACACGTGAAATACTGTTTCTCTGTAAAGTTTCAAAATGTCGAAATTTTTATGCTTTTTTGTATTAAATTTTTGAAATTTTTTAGATTTTTTTTAATTAAAAAATTTTTTTTTATTTGAAAAATGTTTATAATGTAGGGACCCGTCAATTTGACGGCTTCCGTAAATCTAGTGTTAAATACATTAGATTAACCCTTGGTCGATCTAGTGTTAATTAAATTTTACCCGAAGGACTA
Organism: Cerceris rybyensis; assembly: GCA_910591515.1. Classification (NCBI taxonomy): domain Eukaryota; kingdom Metazoa; phylum Arthropoda; class Insecta; order Hymenoptera; family Crabronidae; genus Cerceris; species Cerceris rybyensis. Next base: position 4,796,498 of record OU342800.1, on the reverse strand, counting down.
TCGGAACCCAAAGTGAAGAGGGCAATTTTAGTGTCAATCGTTGAGCATCATAAACATGTATTATTTTTCGGAAGAAGGACATATATGATAAATTAAGGGATGAAAATCATCGTGTAACATAATGTCCGACATTATGGACCACATTTGTTTGTATTACATACTTCGACACACGAAGTATATACGGTACAAAGATGCTGGCACTATTTCAACTAATTCCGCGGACTCTCTTTCTGTCTTTTGTTTTCCTCTAAATCGTAAATTCTAATTCAGGCTGTCCCGCGCGATTCCTGCCTTATTTTTGACAGCAAAGGCAAAGATAAAATATTTCGTGGAAATAGCACACTCTGTGGATGAAAAAATGAGATGTGCTGTACGAACCTTAGATCTAACGATGTACGTGTCTGAGTTGGGTCACACAACAAACATAAACATTCCTTTGAACACAGGTCTCTATGTGTGAAGCAATTATGAATATTGCTACTTGAAATATTTTATGCAAATTTTGATGGCCTTTTTAAAATTGTACATTTGAAAACGGCCAAGGAATTGCAGTGTTTGAGAAATAATCTTTGCAATTAGGGGGGCTAACTATCAGTGGACAATTAATCAATTTATTCAAATATACAGTCACTGTTGGGAATTTTTTGTCAATCAATTGTTTAATGTATTATAGCTCCAAGTAATTGAAAAACGATTTTAAAAAATGTGTCATAAACGACATCATGGAGGTGGAAGTCAAAAATATGCTAAACAAATAAAAATCTAAGGAATGATGTCACGTGTCTACTGCTAAAAATAAGTTTATACACCCGCACATTAAATTTTTTTCACACTTTCTTCTCTTTTTCTGCTCTTTAACACTAGAACTACCAAGGTGGTCAAACTGACTTGTACTGATTTCTTTGAAAATATTCCTAAAACTCCTAACGTTGTTTCTTTTTCAATTTTCTACGTTTATCTTAACCAGTTTCCTGTGTTCGACGTGTATACACGTCAATCCGAAGTTCTATTGCAGTAGTCTATTTAATACTGAATAGTCAATGTCTGTTTTGATTATTTTTGCTTTCCTCGTTTCGCAAAATTTATGACAGCAACACGTACTCCGTGGTTGACGAATATACACGTCATTGCTTGATTATAATTCTGCATTCCACGAGGGAGTGATAAAACTAAATTCCGCAATTAACTGGTTAAAGGTTGTGCTGAATGGATCAAGATTTCACCCTTCCGTTTATTTGATCAGGACAGACTTATTTGAGAATTTTAAATATAATGAATTAATCCTCGATAGATCTAGTGTTAATTAATAAAGTTGGGGTACTGACATAGAAACCTGACTGTCTAAAAGTTTACTACGATTGGAAAAAGAGCTTGACATATCTAATCAGTTAAATGTGACGACTTCTTTTGAGAATGCGCAACTACGTCGCTTACGAAAATCGAGGGATGAGCATAAATCTATCTCGAGTTATTTATATTTTTCATTTATTCGTATTATTTCGACATGGCCTCAAAATGTTCCAAATATTTTGAAATTTATGAACATATTTCAGTTGTCAAAATTACAATTCAAATAGCCACTGGTCGCTAACTTTTGCACATGACGTGTATACTCGTCAAACACAGCTAACTACTTAATTTAAGTCTCAATTATCTAAAGTACTTCGCACGATCAAAGGCATATCTAATCATCTGACAAATTTCACCCTTTTAATCTTAAAAGTGTTGCATATAATTATCTATATCGCGTATAATAATTAATTAACATTGTACATCCGATTTCATGCAATTCCGTATAATTGCTCGAGCTAATCGGTGTCTACTCGGCTCATACTTTTAATTCGAAGTTGTCGCCAAATTCCCCACCTCCGGCGACCTTTAGAGAATGGAGGGACAAAGCGACATAGATCAAAAGAAAGATTAAACGTTAGAGTGGGGAAAAGATGCACGGCTTCTCAGACGTTAGTGATATTTGAAACGTGCAGTCGTCTGTGAACTATTTACGGGTGTTAATGAAAAGTGAATTTTGACTATTTCCTTTGATTCCTCGATTCGTCTTCCCTTCTGTTTCACTTCAAACGGCCAAAAGTACGTGTCATTTCAAACATTTTTTTACCAGTGTGATAAAGTTACTTTTTGCTTGTTAACACTAGAACTACCGGCGTTAAATCTATCCTATTTCAATATATTAAATAAGTACTTTGAAAAGGAAGGAATCGAGTAGCAGAAAGGATGATCAATTCAGTGATTTATCTCTTTTATGATGGATGCAAAATTTTTGTTCTATGGCTCTTCTATGAACTTGAAAAATTTTTGGAAAAAATTGTGTACCAGTCATTTTGACTGGTGTGGTAGTTCTAGTGTTAAATCGTTGACCATGAAACAAACACCGTGATTCTACGTAAACAAAAACAAATTATTATAGTGCCCCTTATCATTAGAAGTACCGGCGTTCAATCTGTTATACTTTAATATATGAAAAACTTTGGAAAAAGAGAAATCAAGATATGGAAAAGATTACTGGTTCGATAATCTGTGTTTTATAAAATCAACATAGAATATTTGCTCTATAATTTTCCTATAAACTCGAGGAATTTAAAAAAAAAATTGGTAACCAGTCATTTTGACTTGCTTGGTAGTTCTAGCGTTGAAAAATAAATATTATGAGGAGAAGGGATCACGTGGAAATTTTTCGATGGTGTTCAACCAAGTTGCAACTTGCCGTACGATTTCTTTTGTAAGTGTCTCCGCGATCATTCCAAATTAAATTAATAAAATAAAGATTGATGAGCGATCTTTGATATATGTTAGAATTTAACGTATTGTTACGAGTCGACAGCGTACGCCTTGTCCTTTCGGACATAATTAATTAAAACACAATTAAGAAGCGATAACGTTTATTTAACCCTTTGCGGACGGTTATATTTTTGAATATTGACAGATAATAATTTTTTCGGCGTTCCAAAACCACCTTTTTATCCGGTAATTAGGGTTTTTTATTGTATGTGAATTATAAATTACTTCACTTTTAATCATATCTCACCGGTTTTATCTCAACTTTTCAATTTGAATCGTGTATACATACGTCGATAAACTGTAACTACATTTTTTCTCAGACCACATATATGCGTCGCTAGTCCGCAAAGGGTTAAGAGAACACGTCCGTCTACGACGACCGCCGACCGTAGAATCTCTACTCTTTTTATTTAACAAACAATTAACACGTCTCGTTACCCAGTAACATTGAATCTACTGGGTGCTTCGTAACAGTATTATTAATATTATACTAAAAGTTCAACGTGTCGTATCTCGCTGGTATTTGTATTTTCATAGAAAACTTGAAAATTTCCTAATTCACCCCATCACGAGAGTCACTCGTTATCGTACAGCAAGGGGTTAATTGCGAATTCGAGCTTTTATCTCCTGACCCACCATAGTCATTCAAAAATTCCATAAAATAGGAAAGCCAAGCAAAAGGAATTCCACATTTCTTAGATGACTTAACTGATCATCTTTGTCACTTGATTTCCAACTTTTAAAAGTTTAATTGATTGGCAATTTTTACATAAGGCAATTTATGATATGTATGACAATAAGAAGGGTGTGGAAAGTCTGAGTATAGATAGAGGTTTGAAGTGATTTATTACATATATTATAGTTACGTTCGTTCATCACCTGGTATGTTAAATTCAGTTTCATCCACATTAAGCCATGATACGTACCTAGCAGATGTTACAACAAGCTGCAAGCAAGACATCATGATCGCATGCATGCATTTATATGTCAACTGTCACTCCCACTATAAACGTGACTTCCCGTAATCAGACATCGCGAGGACACTGCAGGCTGTACTGATAGACCTTCCTCTGCACTTGTATACAATAGATCTAAGTGTTTGTGATTTAATATATAAATAAAAAACAGTGTTTTGAAAGCAGAATGTATAATGATGAAAAATAATGAAAATTATTTCCTTACTTTTCTATGATGAAAATGGGATCGAAGTTGAATTTCTAGGATGTGACTCTGATTATGAAGTAATCCTCAGTTTGGTATCTAATATGTAGAAATTCATGTAGATAAAAGTCACTCTTTGAAATTTAATTTATAAGATGAAAATTATTTTATTATTTTTCTATAATGAAAATAGAATCGAAGTTGAATTTCTAGGATGTGACTCTGATTATGAAGTAATCCCTAGTTTGGTATCTAATGTGTAAAAATTCACGTAGATAAAAGTCACTCTTTAAAATTTAATTTATTAGATGAAAATTATTTTATTTTTCTATGATGAAAATAGAATCGAAGTTGAATTTCTAGGATGTGACTCTGATTATGAAGTAATCCCTAGTTTGGTATCTAATATGTAAAAATTCAGGTGAATGACAGTCATTTTTTGGAATTTTTACATGTTAAATTGAAATTAGTTCGTTATGTTTCTATGATGAAAATAGGATCGAAGTTGAATTTCTAGGACGTGACTATGATTATTATGTAATCTCTAGTTTGGTATCTAATATATAAAAATTCACGTAGATAAAAGTCATTTTTTGAAATTTTTATATATTAGATGAAAATTACTTCGTTATTTTTCTATGATGAGAATGGAATCGAAGTTGAATTTCTAGGGTGTGACTCTGATGATGAAGTAATGTCTAGTTTGGTATCTCATATATAAAAATTCACGTGAATGACAGTCATTCTTTGAGATTTTTACATGTTAAATTAAAATTAGTTCGTTATGTTTCTACGATGAAAATGGGATCGAAATTGAATTTCTAGGATGTGACTTTGATTATGAAGTAATTTTCACTTTGGTATCTCATATATAAAAATTCAGGTGAATGACAGTCATTCTTTGAGATTTTTACATGTTAAATTGAAATTAGTTCGTTATGTTTCTATGATGAAAATAGAATCGAAGTTGAATTTCTAGGGTGTGACTTTGATTATGAAGTAATTTGTAGTTTGGTATGTAATATGTAAAAATTCTCGTGGATGACAGTCATTCTATGGAATTTTGATCATTTTGCTGAAAGGTCATTTTAGCAATTTCTCGCAGCTGGTTCATTGTTCGAATATCCGTGATGTACAAAAATTTGACGGGGCCAGAGAATTTTCCGTGAGAGGGAATAAACTATTTCCAGGGAACAATGTCGCTGCTAGAGTTGCTTGAATACCGAACAGAGTGCATTTATATGAAAATATATGCCGGTTGTTGGAGAAAAGTGGTCCAACGCTAATCAGCAACTTGACATCCAAGGATTTGATTTTGTGAATTCAGATATTCGCCAGTTAGCTCCGAATCTAACGACTGTCAGAGTCAAACGTCCCGTTAATAATAAAATTGCTCTAAGAAAACACAAAACTATATTGTAGAAATGACAACTACGAATCCATTCAACGAATTTCATATTTAACACAAAATAAAAAAATTAATTTTCTTAATTTTGTAGTGAGCCAAATAAAATTAATTTCGCAAGATTTATTTAGATGATAATACAAACTCATTATGAAATTGGAAAGTTGATACTAAATTATCAGAAAATAAAATTAATTGAAAAGCTGCTTCATCTACAGCTCGACATAGGACCGCAAAGGGTTAAATAATTCTACAGAACAACAAAATAAATAGTCCACGTCCAATTTCATAAAATTTACCACAAAATTCACCGTCAAACCGACAGCTTCCTACTTTCTTTTATAAAGATTTCTCAAATTTACAGAACACCGAGACAGTAAATATTCCGCGTGTATTTTACAATGCAAAAATTACTTTCTGAATCATCATATTTTCCGCTTGATCCCTCCTTTCACAAAGATTTCATTTATTATCTTGCAGTGCAACATACTTCACCTTTAAAATCTACTGTTAAATTGCTTAATTCATTATCCTTTTTATAATAATAAAAAAATTACTCTGTGAATTATCATATTTTCCGCTTGATCCCTCCTTTCACAAAGATTTCATTTATTATCTTGCAGTGCAACAGATTCCACGCTCAAAATCTACTGTTAAATTGCTTAATTTATTATCTTTTTTATCATAATAAAAAAATTACTCTGTATATTATCATATTTTCCGCTTGATCCCTCCTTTCACAAAGATTTCATTTATTATCTTGCAGTGCAACATACTTCACCTTTAAAATCTACTGTAAATTGCTTAATTAATCATCCTTTTTATTATAATAAAAAATGTACTCTGTGAATTATCATATTTTCCGCTTGATCTCTCCTTTCACAAAGATTTCATTTATTATCTTGCAGTGCAACAGATTTCACGTTCAAAATCTACTGTTAAATTGTTTAACACTAAACCTACCAAGCCGGTCAAAATGACCGGTTTCCAGTTTATTCTAAAAATTGCCTAAATTAATAGGAGAGCTATGAAGAAAAAATTCCATTTCTATCTTATGAAACGTAAATTAGTTAATTAACTATCGCTTCACCTCTTGATTCCTCTTTTCCCAAAACACTTATTCGGTGTTTCCAAATATGAGTAGATATAACGCCGGTAGTTTTAGTCTTAATTCATCATTTTTTTTATTATAATCAAAAAATTACTCTGTGAATTATCATATTTTCCGCTTCATCCCTCCTTTCACAAAGATTTCATTTATTATCTTGCAGTGCAACAGATTTCACGTTCAAAAGCTACTGTTAAATTGCTTAATTCATCATCTTCTTCACCCCCTGATACCTCTTCTTTCAAAATACTCATTTATTATATTTAAATACATGAGTCTCAACGCCAGGGATGTTCTAATGTTAAAAACACAAAACCGTAGAGATCCTATCATTCAACCACGAATGTTGAATTCCTTCTGGACTTTTTAATATTTCGTTTTGGCTTCGTGTTAGTAATATATCGTTGCTGAAAACTTGCAGTACACAAAATGAAGGGTGAGCTTTGTAATTATGCCGAAGGCTACGTGCCGGATATTAATCCATAGCGGCTCTAATGACGACATGTATTACAACGGTCTAAGTACTGTACTTCTCTTTTCCCCGAATCTGAGTTCACGTCAGTTGCTTCAAAAGAACCTCTAATGCGTCATCCACGTCCAAGCCTAAGCAAAATCTTCTGGCAACGTTTCCTTTATTAAAGAAACCTTTGAATTTCTTCTCCTGTTATTTTTCTTATTTGCTCCAATTCGTTGATCCAACTAAGGAAGGATTTTTACATAATAAACAACGGAAAGTTATTTATCGAATGTCCCTTTGGAAGTCAATCGAATTAAATATTTTTAATAATTGATTAAGTAAGCCCTTTTTTCTGCGGTTGAGGTGTGTATTTGTGTTAAATCCGTCTACTCTACATATTTTTAATAATATTAACATCGAATAATGAAATGTGTAACAAGTTATTGAAGAGAATTAAACGATAAATAAATTAATTCTTCGCCTAATTGACTCCTGACAGGGGACTTTACATGAAGAAAACTGAGTTTTGCAGAAAATTACGATTAAAACAGTGAAAAAATTAGTAATAAGAGGAAATCTATTGTTTTTGTATTTAATTACAAAATGTTTTCAGTTTTGTGTATCGAGAATTAATATATGGACAAGTATTTTTTGTATGAATGAAATATCGGTTATTTCTGACAGATATAAATAGTATAATTTTAATCTGTAAAATGAATTGCAATCGTTTATTTCGATATCGAGTATCGAGTAATGAAATAATCATTGAATTATTTGAAGCACGATATTTGTTTATTAATTAACAGTTACACGTGTCGTTTTCCTTTCAAAAATAATATGGCGCGATATTTCTACTGTCCTTTTTTTGATATTTGATATATGACTTTAATATACGAAATATTTGGTAATTTCAACTACTTTTTAATTACTTTCAGTTTTATACAGAGAAATGCAAAAAAGTCTGTAATAATTGTTACAACCGACTTTTTTATTTGCTCGTATCCATAAAAAAAATAATTTTCACGCTTGTTAAAATCTTACAATTGTTTCATTTTTATGTTACAGGTCGCCGCAATGTGGCCTGGAGTACTGCAGTTACTGGTGTTACTAACAGCTCTGCTACATCCATCGAGGTACGTTTATCATATTTTTATAAACAATTTTTTGTTCTACAACTCCTTATAAAGAATTATCATTTGCTTCTCATTCATACGACTCGTCAGAGTAGATAGTTTATCCGCACAAAAGTGAATTTTATCCATTGCAATATTATTTGACACTAGATTTGCGGATATTGATTTACCTATTTTTCTGAAGCGAGCCAATTAGAATCATACAAAAAAATTGAAATTTTTTGCAAAGAAAATAATTCCAAATCAATTGAAATGAAAGATTTATTATTAAAAAATTAAACAACCAATATATTATATATGTAGTAATCAAATTTCGAATGAGTCAAATGGACTCCGTAAATCTAGTGTTAAAAACAGACTGAACATTGGCGAGGCAAAATTAAAAAAATATTTTAAATAGCAATTTCTATTATCAATGAACCAAAGTCAATTAATTCGTGGGGGTAGGTAGCTTCTAATTTGATGAATTTTGTTAACTGTACTATAGATATTTCTATTTTAAGTCTTGTAACAATGCATTTTAATTTATTTCTCATTCGGTAGAGCAGAAGGATTGTCTGAAAGGTGTCCATCTTTCAGGACCTCCATTAATTTCGGAAGCTATAGCAAATCTGACGGTGCCAAGTCTCGGCTATAAAAAGAATGCTCCCTTTTTTCCATGGCATCTGACAATTACTTTGTTGTTCATCTGACAGATTTCACCATGTTCCAAGGACTGAACAATATCTATCATCTTCTAATTGACTTCCAGTTGAAGCATATGTTCTTCATCATCAGCTTTTTTTTTTAATATCTTCCTAGGAAATTCTATATAAGTTGTTAAATCTTGTCTCATATTTCTTGCAAATCCTTCTCTCAGGGAGTTCCATTTCACAGCTTCCTTTTTCTTGGAAAGCCTTGCCAACAACCAGCCTTGTTTTTCCTTCGGCCACCTGCTTTCATAACCAAATTTACTGCTGATGCAGGCGATGAATATTCAACCGACATTTCGTAAATTTGAGATTCCAATCAGGTGCTTAATTGAACGCGAACGTGGTGTGGACACGGTGGAAATGCTGTACACGACCGGTTCCAGAATATTTATTTTCAATGGGAGATCTAGCGTTAGAGTAAACGGAATCGGAACAACGAGCTTATGCTTTCCCTTTTTTTTTTAGAAATTCTCTGGCAATACGGCTTATTTATCAATTAAACTTCATAGATTTTTTATTCTCCAATTGTAGATATATAGATATATTCTATTCGTTTGTGATTTTGAGAAGAGTGCTCATAGTTTCGCCTTTTGGGAAATTCCTTGACAATGGAGCTTATTTATCAATTAAACTTCATAGATTTTTTTATTCTTCAATTATTGGTATTCACCGTTGATTAATTCGTTTGTGCATTTGAGAAGAGTGCTCATACTTTCACCTTTTGAGAACTTTCTTGATAATAGAGCTTATTTATCAATTAAACTTCATAGATTTTTTTATTCTTCAATTATTGCTATTCACCGTTGATTAATTCGTTTGTGCGTTTGAGAAGTGTGCTTATATTTTCCCCCTTTGAGAAATTCCTTGACAATGGAGCTTATTTATCAATTAAATTTCATAGATTTTTTTATTCTTCAATTATTGCTATTCACCGTTGATTAATTCGTTTGTGCGGTTGCGAAGAGTGCTCATACTTTCACCTTTTGAGAAATTCCTTGACAATAGAGCTTATTTATCATTTAAACTTCATAGATTTTTTATTCTTCAATTATAGCTATTCATCGTTGATTAATTTGTTTAGGAGTTAAAGAGGTTAATTCGTTCTTATCGTTCAAATTGAGTTTGAGGATCTGAATGGAATATTCTTGAATATTTTACATTAATTTGCTAGATATTTTAATTGAATTACCTCGATTAAATAACAAAATGTAGGACTAACCGTGTCATTAGTAATTTTGGGAACTAAGCAGATTTTGAAATTAAGCAGCTATAATTGGAATCAACAGAATTATTCATAAAGTCACAAAGCCAGAGATTAATGAAACATAAATTGGAAATTATCCGTAGGACATCCTTCATTGATAATAGGCAGAAATCTTCAATTATTTAATCGATATTCCATTTTTAAATTCTACTTGAGCCGAGTTTAAAAGCACGAAGTACTTAAAACAACAAGAAAAGCGTGCTACTAATAGTAGCTGCTATAAATAGAAAAGATGTCAGAGCCCTATGAAATAATCTTTAAGCGTAACCTTTCACATTTTTTGAGAGTAGCCACTGAAGTGACATTGATGTAGAGAAAGCACTTTCAAGTATCCCTTCAAATAATACTGCACTTCATACATTTTTAACGCAGATATAATGTTCTCCAAAACCATATTCCTCAACGTAATTTAACTCTAAACGTCTATAATTAACCCTTACAATTAACCATTTTTAATCTCAATATTTCTTTCCCCTCTTTGGAGCAACTAATTGTAAATAATTTCGGAAAAATAAGTCGTTCTAGTGTTACTTCATAATGAAAATAATCTGCTCTGAATTTGTCTCCTTTTTGGATCAACCAACAAGTGGAAATAATTTTGCAAAATTTCCTGCTACTGATTATTCTACTTTATCAATAAAACTATCGGCGTCAAACCCATCATATTTCAATTAATTAAAAAAAAAAAGTAGTTCTAGTGTTATCTCATAATGAAAATAATCTGCTCTGAATTTGTCTCCTTGTTGGATCAACCAACTGGAAATAATTTTGGATAATTTCCTGCTACTGATTATTCTACTTTATCAATAAAACTATCGGCGTCAAACCCATGATATTTCATTTAATTAAATAAAAAATGAAAATAAAAAATAAGTAGTTCTAGTGTTATTTTATAATGAAAATAGTCTGCTGTAAATTTTTCTCTTTTTTGGATCAACCAACTGGAAATAATTTTGGAAAATTTCCTGCTACTGATTATTCTACTTTATCAATAAAACTATCGGCGTCAAACTCATCATATTTCAATTAATTAAATAAAAAATAAGTAGTTCTAGTGTTATTTCATAATGAAAATAATCTGCTCTGAATTTGTCTCCTTGTTGGATCAACCAACTGGAAATAATTTTGGATAATTTCCTGCTACTGATTATTCTACTTTATCAATAAAACTATCGGCGTCAAACCCATGATATTTCAATTAATTAAATAAAAAATGAAAATAAAAGATAAGTAGTTCTAGTGTTATTTCATAAAGAAGATAATCTGCTCTGAAAAAGTCAAATTTCCCATCAGAGTTTTAAAAATACTCTGATTACTAAATATTTGCTAAGTACCAAGAATGTAGTGTAACATTTCAAGGTCATCGGATTGAGTTACAACCATAAGAGATGACATACAATGGAGATTAAAGACGTCGACTGAAAGTGTCCTTACAAGCCTATCGTTGTACTAGGGTGGCGTTACCCTACTGCACCACATAAGTTGCAGCCACCCCCTAGGGTTATTGCCCAGGGCTTCAGAACCCATTGTCGCCAGTTCACCGCAACCGGTTGGAGGGAGCGTCAAGGCCGTTCCGTTTCACTTCTTTCGACTCGTTGATCTAAAGCCCGTTTTAAACGATCGATGTTTATTGTTGATAGCTGTATTTCCAGTGGAAAACCTGTTCGCATTGTTGTTCGTCGATGCTTATGCGAAGCGGTATAATCTGATATGAATTCGATGAAATTTCATGTGACTTTTAATTGTAAAATTTCAGGATTTTTTAATATTAGAAAATTACTAATATTAATATTAGGAAAGCAAAATCTTGCTGATTGCATATCGATTTGTGCCTTTAACACTCGTGATGCGGTGACCTGGATAGGAAATATTTAGATTTGGCAATCTCGAAATTTGGAAAATTTGAATTAAGTGGAAAATATCAGTGAAGTGATTTAAAGCACCTAAAATAGTAAACTCTAGGTGAAATTATTATAGCAATTTAGGGAACTATGAGTCCTCTAATATATCGGGGATGAATAAGGAAATAGAGTTCTGGAATTGCAATCAGTGGGCCCAAGTTCAAATTTCCCGCCACTCTTGACAAATCATATTCTCAGTTTTTCAAAATTCCTCTAAAGCTGCAGGTTCTAGGAAAAATTACCATAGCACGTAATGTCCAAAAAGAAGAATGCTACCAGTGGGCCCAAGTTCAAATTCACCATCACCCTTGGCAAACTAGTCCCAATTTAGCATTTACTACACCATATTCTCAGTTTTTCAAAACCCCTCTAACAAATCCTAAGCAAAATAACCATAGTAGTTAAGGTCGAAAACGATGCAAAAAACAAAGAAAGCTACCAGTGGGCCCAAGTTCAAATTGGTCCCAAAGTATCATTTACATACCATATTCTCGGTCATCAAAACCCATCTAGCACGTCCTAGGCAAAATAACCATAGTAGTTAAGGTCGAAAACGATGTAAAAAACAAAGAAAGTTACCAGTGGGCCCAAGTTCAAATTGGTCATCACTCCCGGTAAATTGGTCCCAAATTATCGTTTACTATACCATATTCTCGGTTATCAAAACCCATCTAGCACGTCCTAGGCAAAATAGCCATAGTAGTCAATATCGAAAACGATGCAAAAAACAAAGAAAGTTACCAGTGGGCCCAAGTTCAAATTGCTCATCACTCCTGCCAAATTGGTCCCAAACTATCATTACTATACCATATTCTCGGTCATCAAAACCCCTCTAGCATATCCTAAGCAAATTAACCATAGCAGTTAATGTCAAAAAATAAATAAAGAGCGTCAAAATAACCCAACACAATTGCACTTCTCACCGGCAACTTTTTCCTTACTTTCAGATGTACGAAACCGATAAATTTCCGAGAGACGGAGAAAAGAGTGCTAGACAACATTTTAGGACCAGGACGTTACGATGCGCGTATCCGGCCCAGCGGAGAAAACGCAACAGGTGAATATAAACGTTTTTGTACATCCTTTTTGTTCCTTCCAGCCTTCCTTACCATACCACAATTATACCGACACGTTGTGAGAGAGAGCATAGGGTGTGATACTCGTCAGAAAAGGTGACGCATTGATTTTACTGACGCTACAACGATTTCTATGACTTACAGCTTCGTATATACGAACAACCCCCACCCCTGAAAAAGAAATCGGTTGAACCGAAATCAACTTTCAAAATTATATTGAATGTTGGAGATACACGAACCTACTCGTACGATAAATTACAATCGATTTGTGTACGAGGGAAAATACTAAAAATGTTGGGCGAATGAATCTCAAGAATTTGAATATTAACGCTAGAACTATCGATGTTTAATTCGATCTACTTGGATAACCCGAAGATTATATAGAAAAATAAAAAGTGAAAAATTGATAAATTTGTTCATTAAAAATTGACTAATTAGATAGAAAGAATTAGAGGGTAAGGAGCGTTAGAAATCTGAGGACTTTTTCCACCCCTTGCCGTACCATTTCTTCTGTGACTGTGTCTGCAATAATTCAGAAATAAATTGATAAAAAAGAAATTCTCCAGTGATTTTTAATATATCGTATAATTTAACGTAATATTAACATTTTAGAAATTTTATCGTATTATGTCATATTGATATTTTCAATTTAATAGGTTTGCAAAACTTTACAATTTTCTAGCCTTCTAATTTTCTACTTATAGTTCGGCAAGGGGTTAAACAAATGAAGAATCAATCTTGGTGGATCTAGTGTTAAAAGCTTGATACCTTTTTATCCAAGACTTTTCTGAGCGTCATCTAGATAAATAATTTTCCACAATGAGGTTGCTCTTTGATAAAAAATTAAGTCCAAGATGATAATTAAGAATAAGGAAAAGTACCTGGAACATTTACTCGCTTTCGTAGGTGAACGGGTATCATTGTCACATTAAGATGTATCTTCTTTTTCAGTCGCAAGTTAACGGTGGTTTGTAGTTAGAAATTAACATTTTAATTAACAAACGTATTTAATAACACAGTAGAACGACGTAATATACATCCACCAAAGAAATTATCTTTGTATCATTATCGAGCGCGATATTAAAGTACAAAGGCATGAATTTATAATCACGAATTCGTGATTCACGTGGACTTTTCTACGTAGATCGCTGTTTTACGATTTCACGAATTAATTATAAACTTACCGAGTGTTTATATCGGTGGAAATAATCGCCGGATAAATGACAAGAACGAATTGCAAATAATTTACTTCAGAATGTTCACCCAGGAAACACTATTCTACATGAACAACATAATAATAAGGTAGGTTAATTTTTCGAAATAAATTGTCTTGTTAGCTCATATTGTTTTCAACGACTGAAATTATAGTCACAGAGACAAATCAATTGTGATAGTATTACATAATACAATTTTACGTCAACGAGAATAAATACCACGGTGTATTTTTTCTAATCTGATTTTTTAATTTTGCTAATTGCGGACAAAGAATAAAAGTAATTGATTTTATTTGAGGGAATTGGAAATGACGGAGAAATTATTGCATGAATTATTCGATGTATTATTACGTCAATTATTGGATGACTTATTACCCCATACAAAATTCAAAACAACAATGTACAATGTTAATTATATTTTACACTCAGCAATTTCTTTGTACTCGAAGACAATTGATGGAAAAATATAGATATTATTTATTTCATCATAGATTTATCTTACTATCGCTGCACTCAGAATTATTGCTAAAAACAAGCGAAATAATCGTAATTTTGATTTTCAAGAATCAAATGTTTTTAACTGCAAGGAATCAAAACAAATTTACTAGTTAAATTTACGAGTTATTTTTAAAGCGAAACGATAAGATCGTTATTTAGACTTATGAGGAGTTTAGCGATTGATTTCTGCGACCGGTGCACTCGTCTGACAAATACACTTCCTTAACTCCTTAACTCTGAAAGGGGATCTCTATTTCAAGAGGGTTTATTACGTTTGCGTTTTTTTGTTTTTTTTATTAGACCCGATATTTCGAATATTTGACAAGTGCAATTCTCTTGGACAGACACAAAGAAACTTAGTTTCGTCACGTTATTTGAATCTGCGGATGTTTAGAATTTCAATCGGAAATTGTACAATTAATTAAAAATTAATTCCAACGAGGCTCTGTGCAGAAAGACTTATCCATTTCTATGACCCATCGAAATAGTTTAATTGTTAAAATGCTCAAATATTGGATTTTGAACTTGATGAAATTATCTAATTTTTAATAACGAAGAATAAAAACACCGACCATTTGGATGAATCAAAATTTACAAAATGGAGATATTTTATTTTTAATTATTTCTTTCTCCTTTATTGTGCACATCTAAATTACAAAAACCTATGTAATCTTACTACAAATAGATAATAACAAATATTGTCATTCCAAGAAGTCAAACTATTTTTTCTAACAATTGGCTGAATATATTAGTGCGGCCAGAAAGTAATGTCGTTTTTTTACGTTAAATCCAAGCAAATAAACTTATAAAAGTTTATTTTCAACAAATAATGTAATCACCCTCGTTATAAACAATATTTTCTCATCCAGCGTGCAAGTTTTACTAAATCGATCAATTTTTGAGCAAAATATCCGAAGTAACGACATTATTTTCCAGTCCTCCTAAAAAATGTAAAAAATTATTAAAAATCGGCTTCTCTCAGTGCAAAGTAAATCGTATTCTCGAGCACTCGAATAATCAGAACCCTTTTGAATTGAACGAATGAAAATTCTGACCTAAATTCCGAAACGTTAAGTGAAGGAGGAGGAAAAAAAGAATCCAGAAATCAAAGGAGGATTGCAATGAAAAGGATGAATTCCTGCGTGCCTCGCACATGTTAATGCACATAATAGAATGCGTAGGAAATGCATAGAGAATGTGCATTAAGTCCAGATCAAATGTTATATTATCATGGTCACGCGACGTATGCGTTAGATGAAGCCGGCTATCCCCATTCTCTTTTGACGAATTGAAAAAGAATGAAAAACTGACAATCGGAGGACTCTTATTCCTATTGATCTGACCCAGAATCTACGTTCACCATAGTTACTAACGACCCGAGTATTCACAACTGAGCTTTTGACATCAGACCTCATTTGCCTGATAATTTCAACCCTCGTGTGTATGCCTTCTTTCACTACACGGTATTTCGAAAGTTGTGTATCGTGCGAAATTTTCACAAAGGAAAAGGGGGAAAAAAAGGAACTGTTCTATGTTTCACGCAGAAATACCGTCCGACGGTTTTCCAGATTACGAGTGATTGATACTTCTTGACGGTGAAGCCTCCATTTTTGTTGGAATATCGAAAGGAAGGTACTGACGTTCGGAGATTAATGTTTAACGACTGTAGTATCATTCGAAATGAATTGTGGAGTTAAACGTTGGGTTCTTTTTTTTCGTGCAAAGTATTAATGACTATTTGTAAAAAGATTTTTTTGTAATTGCTATTTTATTTGAGACAAAGACTGGTGAAATCTTAGGTTTTCAATGATGGAAGGAAATTTTTTACGATTTTTGATAAAATTAATATTTTTTAAAATTTATTAATTTTAATAAAAAGTAGAATTAATTTAGTATAATTCAATGTTTTTAATAGCAGTGAGGATCAAGTTTTCTCGACTTGTATGAAAATTTTGAACGTCGGTTGTTTGAGATTTTTCAAAATTTTTAAAATTTTTGTACGTTATGGGGTGAAATGTCGTGTTTTTGCAAATCTTATTTCACTTTTATTACTCAAAGAAGATAGTTTTCTTTAATTTTGAATAGATCTCTTATTGGATAAGAATTTTGAAAAATATTTTTCACATTTTGTGAATTGTGAGATTTCTAAGTAAAAATTACAGCACGATAATAAATTTCGGTGGAAATAAGTTGTTAATGACACTGAACAAATACTCGTCGATGTAAACTGCACATTTAGCGAGCTTTCATCATGTTTTAATAACGAACACGAAGCTTTTCTTTTAGAAGAACAAGGCGACATTGAAATGTCAGGAAAAGAAACACGAAGGAAGTTATCCATCGGTGGTACACTCACGTTCAATGATGTTGTTTATTTAGATTTTCTCAACTATCCACACTTCCTTTTCCAAGTGGCTTAAATTCATTCTATAATATTTTTGGAAACCATTATTGAACGTCACTGTACAATGTCTTCGACACAAGGAAATTTCATTCGCTACAGCGTTTTCATTCTTAAGCTGGAATGAGATCGAATAGTGCGAGAAAACGAGTTTGAAAAATCTATTATAGCGTGAAAAAGTATCAAGAACCAAAGGAAATGTTTATATTAAAGTTCAATTGGTTTAGCTCAAGTCCACTGAATAGTAATTGCAGCCTGCAACTCCAAATCCACCATAGACTTCCTATCATACTCTTATCCCACAAGAAAAATCTACTAAATGTGATAAAAATTGTATTTCAGGCTCACTGAATGGTAATGGGAGCCTGCAATTCCAAACGTGTTATAGTTCTCCTATGATACTCATATCCCATGAGATAAGTCTATTAAATATGATGAAAATTGCAGCTCAGGCCCACTGAATGATAATTGAAACCTGCAATTCCAATAGTGATAGAGTCCCTCTATGATACACATATCCCACAAGATAAATCAATCGAATATGATGAAAAATGAATGTCAGATCCACTGACAATGAGTGGTAATTGGGGCCTGAAATTCCCAAGCTACCACACTGCTCCTATCATCCAAATATCCCACAAAACGAATCCATCAAATATGATGAAAATTGAATCTCAGACCCACTGAATAGTAATCTGAGCCTGCAATTCCAAACCTAACAGAGTCCTTCTACGACCCACAAGACGAATATATCAAATATGATGAAAATGGAATCTCAGACCCACTGAATGATAATGGGAGCCTACAATTCCAAACTTATTATAGTTTTCCTATGATACTCATATCCCACAAGACGAATCTATCAAATATGATGAAAATTGAATCTCAGATCTACTGAGCAATTCCAAACCTAACAGAGTCTTCCCATGATCCACAAGACGAATCTGTCAAATATGATGAAAATTGAATCTCAGGCCCACTGAGCAGTAATTTGAGCCTGCAATTCCAAACCTAACAGAGTTTCCTACGATCCACAAGACGAATCTGTCAAATATGATAAAAATTGTATCTCAGGCCCATTGTATGATAATCTGAGCCTACAATTCCAAATCTTCCACACTCCTTCTACGATGTTCATATCCCAAAAGACAATTCCACTAAGTATGATCAAAATCTCAGGCCCAAAATTCCTCTCGGTCCCAAGCTACTCTTTCAACCTATAAAAGGATCTTTCAAACTTGAAATACTTCCACTATACGTCTCTCTCGTAAAAGAAAAACGTAACACCGATTTTCAAAAAGATCATTCGACATATGTAGGGGTCGCAACTCTAACGTATAACGATTATCACTTAAATGCTGTTCTCATCCGTAACAGGTAAGCCGTAAAACTTTTTCTTGCCGTTTCTCCACACACAAGTTTCATTTGGGACAGGAACTTTTAAAACCGCCGACACGAAAGTCACCACAATCAGCACGCAATTTCATGGTAGCACACAAAAGACAGAATACAAATTACAGATCCAAAACGGATAACTGCACACTGTTTGTACTTCGCCGATAGTAGTTATATCAGTGTCGCAACTATGTGTGTCCCGAAACTGAATAATTTATCATATAGGTATCTCTTTAATCTCTGTGTTTACGTGTGATTTTCCCGGTGAAAGAACCCGACACAGCACATTGCCTGTAGCTTCCAGAATTGCTTTTAGAGTCCTTGTTTCTGTGGCAGATGTACATTGTGTATTCTATCACTTATAGGAAAACCTGTCCTCTCGAAAGAGAAAACTGATTTTTAGTTAATCGCGAGACAAAAAGTGTCATAGAAATGTCCCTCTGCCCTGAATCTACAGAAAGGGTTATCTATCGTTGAGACAGGACAACAATTATATTGTTCTGATTTTTTTCTGGCGAAGAAAATTATTAACACTAAAACTACCGACGTTGTTAATTAAAATTTAAATATACTTAACAATTAAAGTAGAAAAAAATGAGATGAAGAGGTGGAAAAAATGATTAATTAATTAATTTAGGTTTTATAAGATAGAAGAGGAATATTTAATTTCACGGCTATTGTATCAATTTGAATAATTTAAAAAAATATATTTTTGGACTGGACTTTTGACCGACTCGGTGCGTTTAGTGTTAAAGTGTTCTGTGTTACTTTTAAGACAAAACTCAACCCTGCAAGAACAAGGAAATTTGCATTGTAATATTTGTATTTTGGCAATTAATGAAAGAATCAAGACACGATTTAATTTTTAGTTCATTTTGCAAAAATTCGTGCAGCGAACTGTCTCATCGAGAGATAATGCAAAATGAGGAGACTTCTTTACATTTTAAATGTATATGTTACTCTGTCAAAATTGGGTATTAACAAATTTCAAGAAAATTTAAGACATTTAAGTATCAAAATAGCTAAAAAAAATTAACACAATAATTGCTATTGCTTCAAAGCCACCATTAAAGGAAAATCCATTTTTTAAATAAGCACCATTCGTCCAACGATTTGTTTTACAATAATTCAATATTTCAACGATCCAAGAATAACCAAAGAATAATGCAAATTTACAGAATTCCTTTTAACAATCTTAATCTGTTTTGACATAACCACATTTCTCATATCAATACAATTCTTTTCAATCCGAATAAATTCACGTCATTCGCAACGTTCCAGTGACAAAAACTAATTCTCATCCACGCTTTTATTTTCCACGCGCGTTAAAACGTCGAGATAAATAGCCGTGATATTTGAAATCATCCCGATAAGAGCAAATGACGCGTTAAAATGTCAATGTGCTGCTCTAATTCTCCTCCGCAGTCTTTTCCCAACCCGCAAAAAAAAACCCTGCCACGGTTAGCCTCATCATCGAGAGAGAGAGAGCGAGAGAGAGAAAGTAAGAGAAAGAACAAAACGAAAAGAATCCGACGAATTCTCTAGAGTACGATCGGAACAAACAGAAAAAAAAATAAAAGCAAAAGAATAAACAAAACACCAAGTAGAGTATTGTAAGATAGAAAAATGTCTGACTGACTAAAAGGGGGCTCTATTGTTTTTGCCCTTAGATGGGCCGGCCATTGTCCGGGTAAACCTGTTTGTGCGAAGCATTGCGACAATTAGTGACATCAAGATGGTAAGTATACATAAACCAATCCAAAAATCTTTAAAAGCGCGCAATGCCAGTTTCTCTCTTGGCGGGTACTTTTTCCTTATTTTTTCTGTTGCTTGCAAAAGAACGTAGGCGCAAGTAGAGGTTTTAGGGCCTCGGCACCATCAACAGCAGCCGCAGCAGCAGCATCAATGGCAACGAGTTAGCATCTTGTTCCTTATTGTTGGGCGCACATTGCTAACGAAGTCTTTAACAATTCAATTTTCAAATTGTTCAAAACAATTTACACTTCTGCCACCAGCCTAATGTACTGTCTCTTTCATTCTAAATGGTTTATTGAACTAGTTGAGAAAGTAGATGGAGAATTGCAATATAATAATACAACTTGATAGTCGCAGTAATTAACACTTTACCGATCGGTATTTTTTTTAATACTGACTTCCATGGGGGTAATCGATGACCGGCGCAATTAAATTCGATCAAATATAATGTTACTTTTAACCCATTAAGGACCAAGCATTGAAATTTATAACTAGTTTTTGGGTTACATAATGTTGCGTTAACGCAACTTTGGGTTTACGTGGTATCTCATAGTGCATACATTAAGCCTTTGGTATGTTCTTTTACTATGACATAGGTTAAAATATAAATTAAATTAATCCGATTCCCTGAAAAAAATTAGAAGTGATATGTTGCGTTAACGCAACTTTGGGGTTTAATGGGTTAAATTGCATTATTTATGGATTTTCGGACATACTGAATATTTCAATATTGGCGTTATAAAGACAATGGTCAACTGAATATCTATCTATTTGTATTTTTAATATTTCTGCTTTATGGGGGTGTGAATTTCACATTAGTTTTTTGGAGCCAAAGGCGGTTAATTTTTTAATAATAAATCTTTCATTTCAATTGATTCGGAAACATTTTCTTTGCAAACAATTTAAATTTTCTTGTATGATTGAAATTAATCGTAAATAAACCGTAAATCTAGTGTTAATAGAAAAAGTTTAATTTCAGTATAAATGATGATGCTCACGTTTGGCCGGTCACTTGGCCGTAGAAACGTTCCTCATATTGATATTTCTTTGAAAATTGTAAATTCTCGTCTCTGAATCTTTGATAGAGTAAGCCACAATGATAAACAATAATTTATTAATTTCCTTTCCAAGCGAATAAGTCGAAAAACGCCCCGAAAAGTCTGTTAATAGACTACCGGTCGGTAAAGTATTAAAAAAGCTCTCTATGGCACTGAAGAGTGCTTCTCGAAGAGCACTAATGTACTGTGCGACAACTGAAAGATGGCCATTTCGTGTTGAAGTTCCAAAATGCAGCCTCCTAAAGTAGACACTCCATGTAATCGTTTACTTTGCACTTTTTGTGGAAATGGAAATTGTATCGCAAGCGGTTGATTTTTGAGTCACCTCTGCTTTTAAATTTCAAATCATTTTTTTAAAATATCCAATAGAAGTCCAGTAAAAATTTAACTCTAAATTTTTGTCTGCTTTTTTAATCTTTTAATCCCCTTTACACTTCGAGGTCCACCATCACACAAAATTCTCCCTCCCCCAAATTCAACCTGCACAAGAAAAATGTATCACTTGCAAATTTTCAAATAAGAAAAATTTATAAATTACAATAATCAAAGAGATACGAATTAAATAATTTATTTACAAATTAAAAAACTTAAAGAATTAACACTGTAACTGTCCACTTGACAGAAACCCCTAAATAAAATAGATGCTTCGTCGTCCAACAGTGTGCGCCCAACTAGTAATCCGTTATATATCTTCTGCTACCCCCATAACCCTTCCCATTACACTATCGCCATAGTACGTAGCCCCTTTCGTAGATTCTATCAGAGCCCCATTGTTCTCGGCCTTTTACCCTATTCTTTAAAAAGAAAAAAAAAACAGCCCCCTTCGTCACGTTCACAGGATGTCCGTTGTTCTTTCATCTGTGTTACACACGTGTTAGCAGTTTGAGTTTAGAATCAAGTTCACACAGAAATTAGTATTTTAGCATAGACACAGGCATGTGGCATTTCAGCTTCTACGTTTTACGTATGTACATACACGACAATACGCTACGTAGGAGCACCAACGGAGGAACGTGAAGAAAAGGAAGAAATTGGGCGGGAAAGGATGATAAGAAAGTTATCGGTTTTTAAGAGGGATTGATCGATGAATGAATTAAAAGGAATATAAATTATTATCGTTCGATGAAACCTCCATGTATCATTTTTCTCGCTAAGTCGATGATACGCTGTAGTGCTTGCGAATTAATATGTTCATTAAGGCCGTCGTTGGCTGAGAAACATCGATCCGCTTTGCTTTGAGATGCAAATATGGAAAGTGTGAACTAGTTGTATAATTCGTGGAAGAATAGAAATTGAATTTCAAGGACAGACGAGGTGAATTGATACGGGGGTGGAAGGTGGTGAGGTTTAGAGGTGGTTGGATAATTGGGGTGTTTCATGGGATTTGGTCGAATAAGAATTTTTGTTGAACGTTGTATTGTGTTTTAGTGTGAAAAATGAAGGAATCATGGGAGTATTTGGAGGTAAGAGATAGGTTTTGTCGAATGTATTGTTAACCTCTTGCTGTATGAGTTCTTTTGTGACTTCCTCCACGCACATTTAGAATTGAATTGTTAAAATAAATGTCAGTGATCCAAGATGTTGTATAAAACGTAATATTAATGTTATAGAAATAATTCTATCGTGACGTGCCTCATATTTTTAATTTTATAGGTTTTATGGAATTTGAAAATTTCCTGTTTCATTTACCGAGTGCCACTTGTTATTGTAAGGAGTTAACAATGTGGAATATTCTCTGTGGAAGAAATTTGTTGTCTTTTTTTTTAATGCAAATTAGAATTTAAAGTATGCAAGTTACGAAAGAGTTTGAAGAATGAAATTTTAGTCCCTTGCCTTACAATGACGTGTGGCACACGTGACGCGGTAAAAGAAATAGAAAATTTGTTAATTTTCCAAAAACTATTAAATTGAAAATATCAGCAGGTCGGTAGACGTTGAAATTAAATTAGTATTGCGTTAATTTATACCGGTATCAGAAATCAGTGATAAATTATTATTCCAGCAATTAATTCTGACTTTTTGCGCGTTCGATCACGAAAGAAATCTTAAGGCAAGGGGTTAATAGAAATCCTAAGTTAAATGTAATTTATCAACGTTACGATGGATAGTAGAAATTGAAATTTTATTTCAAACAATCACGATACTAGGATAAAAGTTGTATCATGGAAACGGAGAAAATCCCTTTTTATCTTCCATGAAAGCCATGTTATGGCTAGAAATTATTCTGATGCTGTTTGCAGCAGAACAAAGATTAAAAGCAGGGGAAACCTCTTTAAAAAATTGCCAAGACTGTATATTATACATCCGTTATGTTCATAATAGCAAAGGATACACTTTTAATGCTTTTGTGGAAATAAAACTTCGTTGGAATCCACTTTAATCGGATTACCCTGCTTCACGGAATATACAGCATCCTTTCTATTCAATTTTGGAATTTTCTTTGTTAAAAGGTCACCATCTGCGTAATGAGTTACAAATATCTAAACTGTCCCACGTAATACCCTTTCAACTTTGTTTCTCTATTATTTTTACACTATTAATTTCATTATTATTCAATCTCAATCGTGCAATCGAAAACTCTTTAAATATTCACATTTTTCTCTCATTTGCAAATGATCAACCCACAGATGCTAAAAATTAAGTGTACAATTTTAGCATTGTGCTGGTCAATTTGAAAAAGAGATGAAAAGCAATTGTAATCAAAATTTTATATAAAAAATAGATAAAACAATGTATTCTGTTTAAAGAAGACTTTAACCCCTTGCTGTATCAAATTGTTAATACGAATGACACACAGCACAATAAAATTATTTTTATAATACTAATATTATGCTAAATCGTATCAAGAATCACTGACAATTTTTATTTTACCAAATTAATTATAAATTAATGCGGAAGAAATTCTACAGCAAGGGGTTAATTTATAAAAACTCCTAGGTTCAAGAAATTCCAAAAAGAATTTCAAACAAACATCTCTACCAATAATATCAACATTCAACGTTTCTAAAATTTGTACATCCCCTAAATTAAATTTACTATTGTACCAAAATATCAACAAATTAACTTTTACTTAAAATTCTTTCAAGAAAAGTATTCTAAACAAATTAATGTACTCTTCGCGTCTACGGAGTAAATTAAATATTGATTTAATCATCCAAACACATTGCTATTGAGTGAAATTTCAAAGACATGACGTTCATTAAGGCGAAGATGAATGACATTACTGTAAACATTTACAACGTCAACGACTGATGTGTCCAGTGTTATCCAAGAAGAACAACGTGTCCGATGTCTTGTCCTGGTTCATGTAGGGCGGAATAGTACGCAGACACTCTGTATGGCTCAGGACGATACGTCTGTCTCGTTAAAACAACCCCCGATCGACGTTCAACCGAACAGAGACGTTGTTTTTTAAAAAAGCCTTTTTTTAAATCATATTTTTTCAAAGTCCTATATAAACGTCAACAATTAACACGTTGACTAGCTACTGACATTTTCCTTGTTCTATTATTTCTACCGAAGTGATAGTTTTCTATTAACACTGGAACTACCGACTATTAATTTATATTTAACCAGTTAGCTGTGTTTGACCAGTATACTCGTCATGCATAAAAGCTACCACTGATTATTTAAATTGTAATTTTCACGAGAATCAAAATATATTCGTAAAGTTCAAGATCTTTGGAATATTTTGGTGCCAAAATGAAACGAATAACTAAAGGGAGTACATAATTTGAGACAGATTCATGGTCATCTCTTGAAATTCAAAAGAATTTTCGCCACAGTTAACTAATAAAGGTACCAGATAGATACTTTCAAATACAGATTTAATTTTTTACAGTTTACAAATAATTACATTTTTAAAAAATTCAGTACAAGTTTTTTTTAACCCCCTCGGTAGATCTAGCACTAAAATCCTATCTTCGTGAAGCAGAAACATTAAAGATACAAATAAATATATATTCAGTAGGAAGTGATCTTTTGAATACCAGTATTTAATATTAGAACTACCGGCGTTGATTTTTTTTATCTATAATTAAATAAATACGTTAGAAAACGAGGAATCGAAAGGAGTAAAAGATGATTAATTCAGTAATTTATATTTTACAAATTGAACGTACAATGCCTGCTCTATTAATTTGAAAATTTTTGAGAAGATGTTGACCAAATAATTTTAGCCCCTTGACTTACAATCTCTTTTGTGACCGAACGTGCAATAATTCAGAATTAATTATTGAAATAAAAATCTATTACTGATTTGTGATATATGGGTATAAGTTAACGTAATATTAATAGCATAGAACTAATATCAAAGTCCCCTCACCTACTGATATTTTCAATTTAACACGTTGAACGCCAACCGTATTTCGCTAGTTTCACTGTTTCTACTGAAGCGAAATTTGTTGCATTAAATTCGCATCTTTATGAAACAGAAACTTTAAAGATACAGATAGATAGGTATTTGGCAGACCCTTATCTTTTAAATACCAATATTTAAATATATAGTATGTCTGAAAATTCATAAATATTTCAATTTCAAAGTGACATAAAATTTCATTGAATTCAATAGCGCCGGTCACCGGTGACCCCCACGGCAGTCAACGTGTTAATAGTTTTTGGAAAACTTAAAAATTTTCTATTTCATTTACCGCATCACGTGTACCATATGTCATTATAAGGTAAGGGGTTAACCACCTTGGTAATTCCAGTGTTATAAATTATAACTTATAATACTTATAACTTATAATACTAAAGGTGTTAGAAAATTCGTAAATATTCTAATTTCAAGGTCATACGAAATCTCATTGAATTTAGTAGAGTCGGGTTACCGGTGACCCCCATGGTAGTCAACGTGTTAAAATACATTTTGAGATACTTGGTTGCATAGAAGTCACGAGATTAACGCCAATTTTGCCGGATGGAGTTTCGAGTAGGTGGAGGCAAGCAAACGAGAAGTGGCGAGTGGTGAAGACAGCATTTCTCCTCGCTTTTCCTCGCGTGGCTAACGCTGCCCTAGGCATTAGTGGATGAGAAGGCTTTCTCCACTTATTTTTAGCGCATTGTCAGTTACGTGGTTCATACGGCATTTTGTCGCGCAAACAGATGACGTGTGTAGACGTAACTGAGTTTACAAGGGAGAGGTTACAGCTGGGGGACTTGGATTTTTAATGACTCTTTCAGGGATAATTCTTCAGTTAAAGTTAACCGAAACTGTGTCTCAGAATTCACGCGTGCAGTCATGTTTTTTTGTCTCTTGGACTTGTAATGTTAAAGATTGAAATGTAAAATGTCGCGATTTATAAATATCTAATTTTCTAAGTTTATTATAAATTTTTAATTTTCTAATATTTAACACTAAACCTACCGACGTTATATCTACTAAAATCTAAATATACTCAATAACGACCGTACACAAAGAGAAGTGTTGAGATGAAGAAGATAATTAATTGACTCATTTTGCTTTTGTAAGATAGAAGTGGAATATTTACTTCATGGCTACTCTATTAATTTAGATCATTTTTAGAAAATATTTTGGTAGCGGTCTTTCGACCGCCTTGGTAGGTTTAGTGTTAAAGAATATTGTTGCTGTTTTCTGTTTGAATTTTTAACACAATGAGATATTTTGATAGGGGGATTGTTATTTAATTATCTTTTTAGTGTAGGGGTTGTAGGATATTTTTTGTGTGAAAATAATATAAGAAATTGTTTAATTACGTACTTAATACTTTCAATTGCGGGAACCAATGATGAGTCATTACGTTCTTTGGCAGTCCTGGCAGAAGGTCCTCCTTTTTGGCGACCTTCATTAGAACACGGACCGGTGCAATATTTTCGAATGCTTGTAGTATTAATATAGATATTTTACTAGTTCCATCATTTCTTCTGGAGTGTAAGTTTTTCTATTAAATTCACATCTTTGGAGCGCAGAAACTTTAAAGGTAGATAGATATTCGGCAGAGTTGTATTTCTTTAACGCTAGATTTACGGCAACCGTCAAATTAACGGATTCCTACTTTTGTAAAAGTATTTTTTCAATTTACAGAGAAGCAGTACAGTACAAATTTCACGTGTATCTTAGAATATACAATTTACTTTATTGCCTGTATTTTTTATGGCTTGATGCAACTTTTTTTAAAGCACTTATTTAATATATTTAAATGTACCAGATTTAACGGCCGTAGATCTAGTGTTAATGCCAATATTTAAATATTCAGTATGTCCGACAATTTATAAATATTGTAATTTAAAAACTACATGAAATTTCATTGAACTGAATAGAGCATCATGGCGGTCGACGTGTTAATTATTTAATTGTAATTGGGTTATGGCGAAAAAAGAGTTGGTTTATTAATTAGCTGTGATCTCATGATTAAATTTTCAGTCGGAGAATTTTCCCTGTTAAATATGTATATCGTGGTATCGGTGGTTTAGAACCGACTTAAAATTGTGGGTTTTAGATAACGTTAGCGTTAATTAAGCTAACGATAATCCTAGAGAACTTGAACGTTAATTAAGTTAATAGTAATCCTAGATAACGTCACCGTAATTAATTTTATGTTTGCAGAAATTTCCTGAATTTTCAGGGTTTATAATTAATAACTTTTAGATGGGGAAAGCCTTCTTTGCATTCAATGGTACGAAGGATGTTACAAATTTTATTTAAGAAACATTGCTTTTCGAAAATAGGAAATAAGGAAGCTTATGGTGTTTGGAAGTATTCGAGATACAATTTCTTCATAAATAACTGAATGGTCCCAAAATGAAGTGTTTTGTATCATCAATTATCAATTTCGATATTCAATTAAATGATATCATTTTATAGAATTTCATATGTACATATTACATAAAAATTTCTAGGGTAGAATTACAATTATTTGTTGTTAGAAATAACCTTGCTTCTTATCATGATCCAAAACGTTGATAAAAAAATGGCTGCAACTTTATAGGGTTTACTTTATCAAATACTTGCGCAATTGTTATTCCACCTTATTTTATAAAATATATTAATTGTACATATGTATATACGCTATGAAATTCTTTAACGAAGAAATTTCTTACGTCTAAGCACAAATATAAAAAAAATCAATTTACGAACCCCATCACAAATTGTGAAAAATAAAAGTGCAATTCTATATCGCATTCTCTATTGTTTTATCGAGCCATTTCACAAATAATACTCGTATAAAGTCTCTCAGACCATTTTATCAGAAACTACAGCATCAACTGACTTCCTTCAACTTTGATTTTACAAAATTAGAAATTCTATTAAATTAACTTTCAAATTTTATAAAAATTGCTTCATATAACTGAATAATGTGCCATCTGATTTAACACTAGAACTACCAAACAAGTCAAAATGACTGGTACACAATTTTTTTCCAAAATTCTCCAATTGCATAGGAGAGTTGTAGAATAAATATTCTCCATCCTTATCAAAGAAACATAAATCATTGAATCTACCATTTTTTCCGCTTCTTCAATTCTTTCTTTTTAATGTACTTATTTGGTATATTTAAATATATCAGATTTAACGCCGATAGTTCTAGTGTTAAAAAAAATCAATTGTGTTCCCCTATAAATGACTTATCCATTCGTAAAACTGAAATTTAAAAAGAAAAGGTAATCCGATAGATGATAAAGTTTCAAAGGAAACCATTTGCAACGTTTTATACCAAACGTCTGGTATAAACGCGAGGAAAGTGGAGGACTGCATTGAATCTCGCAGTGCAAGTTCCGTTAACATGTATGCTTCGAAGCTATGCAAACTTTGAACTTCTTTCATCATCGCATAAGAAAGACTCTGAACTAAAAGTAACGAAACCTCTAACGAATTCTTACATTTACTTTCACCCTATTTAAACATCGTTACAAACACTCTATTTACCAAGAAAACACTGTGTTCTCATTTACTTACAATTTTTACATCCCAACGATTAATATTCCTCCAAAAACACCTTCAGTTTCGTCTCGTCTGATTTCTCAATTTACCTAAACATCCATTCTTTAATTGAATAAAAAGGGAACATCGAATGTCTTCAAACTTACAACGAATTTTATATACAGGATGTTCCACGCAACATTTTTCACCATTTTTCAAATATTTGCGATAACCTGACAAAAGGTATTTTAAACAAAAATTGATCATTTCTCGATTTGCTATACGTTGCAATAAAAAAGGGGAAAACATGTTTTTTAATTACTTACACGGCCACCTTCAATTTTTTAAATAGCACTTTCTATTTTTGACTTAACAGTAATACAGCCCGTATCAAGACGAACTCAACGAATACCGTGACCTTCATGTGACCTTGAAGTCAAATGAATGAAAATTTCAACAGAAATGACAATCTGCTACAATGAGCAATAATAACTCGTGTTTATTACAGCCAATCGAAAGCTGATCAACTTTTGTATAAACTATTTTATCAAGTTATCGCAAGTGGTTGAAAAATCTTGAAAAGTGTTACGTCTGACACCCTGTACACACATATAATCATGTTAAAACCAAAATGCCAATTTTATTTAAGGATCTACGTTGATTTTTTTACAAACCAGCGACAAGATATTTTTTCAAAATGAAATTATTATCGTGAGTGACGAATTTATGGTTAACAGGTGTGAAGTTTACTGTAAATAATGTAATACAGCATGGATACCAATTAAATGATATCCAAACACGTGGTTACGAAATCATCGGAAAGGAAAGGTGGAAGAAATGAGAGAGAGAAAAGAGAGACACGTTGAAATTTCAAGAGCAACATGTCGAGCACGAGATAATCTAATCGTAAGAATTAATCTCCAGTAGCTAGGAAATCCCTATATTGCGAAACAATCATACGGGAATGGTATAAAAAAAAAGAAGGAAAGATACTTCCTTTTTTTTTCTTACTCTCATCATCAAATGATCGCTAAAGTAGCGAAAATAAAATCGACAAGTGTTTACTTTCGTTTCATCGTACAACCTATCGATATGTTTTATATTACTCAACGATTGATTAATTTTATTTATTCTGTTTGCTATGTTAGATGGGCCCGCGGTTGTCCGCGTCAACATATTTGTTCGAAGTATCTCAAAAATAGATGACGTTACTATGGTAAGTTAAAAATATAATGCCCCGAAATCACAGACACACGCCTACACATCTCATGTACTGAGTGTTTGTAATTCTACAATTTCAATGTATGTATGATGTGTACAGAATGGCTACGTACGAAGTTTTCTTTTTTGAAGGGCCAAAGTTCACGGAATTGCGGAAACTGCGAAAACGTTGCACGGTGAAGATCAAAGTTTAATCGAACGTCGGCATAAATAATAGCTCGATGCAAACTGAGGAGGCAGACGTGATTCAATCGGATTTTTCATTATTTAAATATTCATTAAATAACTAGGAAAATAAATAATAATATACAAAAATTAATTTATTCTAACCCTTTGTATCTAAAGTGTCCCTCCTTAAATGGGAAAAACGTTTGAATTTGATAATACCGAAAATCTTAATTTTCGCATTTTATTTTTGAAATATTATTCGGCCATGAAAATGTTATTAATTGTAAATCATTATGTGAGACCGAATGTACAATTGCTATATTCGTTTCTCTAATTTGTAATATGGAAAGATCACTTTGAAGTCTATGGCGATGTTGGAAAATTAATTTTTGATCAGTTTTCCTAAATGAAAGTAAATTTTACAAAATTGATTTTTGCCATCGTTGAAATAAAATGACAGATTTAAGTCTGCGTAATGAGATACCACTGATATTGTACTGTTTTTTAAATCTGGAAAGTCAAAGTTTTAAATTTTATTTGGAGGAAAATTGTCATCTTGTAATTTACAAATTAAGTATTCGAATAAAAAGTGTTTAATTTTTGTAAATCGATGTGAAACATTTTCAATAAGAATAGAAGAGCCTTCTTAGAACGAATTAAGCGTACTTTTTTCACGATCTTTGGTTAAAAACTCCTCAGCCGCCGTTTTCAATTAATCACTTTTATCTTACATCGTTACTTTCTTTTTATCGTTTCTACAGGAACAATTAGAATTCAAGGAATCTCTGATTCCACTTAATTCCATCGGAAGATAGAAATATAGTATTATTGAACAACTGCTTCGCAGTTTCTGCACTTTTGTAAACGGCACTTTTACAAACGTCTTCGAATGACCATTCCTTAGAAACCGAGATAGTACGTGACTATGCATTGAACGTTTAATTTAACAAAAATAATAAAACATCTACATTATGTATTTCAAGATGTATCTAAACGTGGAATGAATATCACGTACTATATAGTCGTACAATGATACATACATGCCAGTTAATGTATTATATATACACACTTGTTTATTGTTAATTCGCTAAATAGTATTCTACGATGCTGTTTTTCTTTTGTCTCACAATGTACAGAAAACACTGTTTTCTCTTTACCTCTTTGTGTTCCTCTTCATTTTCTTTTCAAAACAGACGCTCGCGCGTTACTTAAGGCCCACTATCATGACTCTATTAATTCCACTACTATCATATTTTCTATTAAGCAAGCATATGTTTTGTATGACTAAGAGTAAAACTGGATTTTACGAACAGCACGACCCACATGTTTTCTTTTCATTTTTCAATAGATATTCCATAGTTATCGTTATAGTGTATTTTGACGATTAACCAATATACTTCGAAATCGTGAAAATACGATGATACCAATGTATTCCAAATACACGAATACCATTGTGACTATCTTCCATTATTTTTATTCCAATCGTACTGTTAGACCAGAGGTGCAGAAATTTTGCACGCCAGAGTTGT
The DNA here is from genome assembly GCA_910591515.1 of Cerceris rybyensis. Classification (NCBI taxonomy): domain Eukaryota; kingdom Metazoa; phylum Arthropoda; class Insecta; order Hymenoptera; family Crabronidae; genus Cerceris; species Cerceris rybyensis. Next base: position 4,764,387 of record OU342800.1, on the reverse strand, counting down.
CCTTGGAGAAGCTCCGCCTACTATTTCTCTTGCACTCGAGAGGTCCCTGATTGGCTGGCCTTTCGCTTGCCAGGTGCGAACTTAGTGGCACGAGCGTGGTGGAGCATTGGGGCGACATTCATATTCAAAAAAAAGCTTACAATACACTGTATCAATTTTTGGGATGCTTCGTCTATCTCTGTTCCCTTCAAAATGCTTTGTGCAAAGTTCTAATACGGTAGTTAATCCTTTGCCGAGTAGCGACGCATATGTGGTCTGAGAAAAAATTTAGTTATGACCTATTGCCACATGTATATACATAATTAGAATTGAAAAATTGAAATACAATCGCTGAAATGAGATTGAACAAATAGTAATTTATAATTTATATGAATTAACTGTTCAACTTTCTGACAAAAAATGGTTTTGTATAGTCAAATAAATAATTATCTGGCAATATTCAAAAATGTCTCCATCCGCAAAGGGTTAAAGTTGAAAACTAGAGGAACTAATTAGTGTTGAAAAGTTCAAAATAGTAATAATTACACGTATGATGATCCACCTCACCTATTTCAGAGGATACCACAAAAAAATTGGTATTATGTCCCATGGTTAACGTGTAAAACTTGCTGGCTAGAGATTAGACAGAATCATAAAATGTATCGTCAAGGCGGCAAAATTCTTTCCCGCGCGAAAACTCGATGTTTTGCTGTCACAAACTTTTTAAATATAAATGTCGCCCGAACGACACCACGCCTGTGCCAGTATGTCCGGCCGTGACGACGAGAGAGTTGTATGAGTGAAGTGGGCGGCGTCCCTCCAAGGACGGCCCTGGCGTGCAAAAATTCTGCACCCCTGTTTTAGACCACTCAGGAATGCACACCAGTTACTACAACCTATCGCAATTGACATAAAAGCGATATCTCACAATAAGTGTCGTGGTGCGCGTAATCCTACTGTTACACTATATAGTATCGTTCACACGCTATTATGTCGTAGATAATTGAAGTGAAACTTGACGTTTTTTGACCCATTCTTACCACATTTACATGTGAATTGTTGAAGCATCTTAAAACGTTTACTTGCCTCGTGGCTGACAAAAAAAAATCATACCTACACTACGTAACACTGCTCCGTTCGTTTTATTCGTTAATTCTTATTTATATCGCACACACAACTATGTATATTACAGGCTCAAACGCTAATCTCTCCTTTAATCCCTTATTGCATCAAGCTAAACTATCATATGTTTTAAGCGCTGCTATATTATTATTATATTTAATGCATCAATCGCAGGATATATTCGTAACTTTGTAATCTTACTCTATTTTCCTCTTTCTACTGATTCTTCATTTTTTTCCATCTGTATTTGCGATTACATTCGTTGCAATTGAACTGTCGCAAAAAGGATCAGGATGGTAATTGTACCTCTTGAATTTACCGCCTTCGATTATTCCCTAGTTTTTTAAACTTCTAGTGCCTTTGTATTGGATTTATACTCTTTGTGTCTATAGGTATTGTTCACGTTAGATCTGTACATTTTCGTAGATATTTCTCGTGGATTAACCGTTACGAAATTGAAAAGAGTAAGTATGCTGAGGTTCGAACGACAGGGTCTTTTTGCTGGTATCGTTTTCCGGGATCGATAATACACTTAACCCTCGCAAATATTGACGCGGCCGGAAGCCGCGAGGACGACAGTACCTCGGATGTTTAGGGCTGTAGCATTTTCGCTTCTGTTAGTGTTCAATGTGAATAATTCTTCGTTGTTTAAACGGCTAAATTCTTTTATTCGATATTCCGTCAGATTTCTAGAATAATACTTTATTTATGCGTGCATTATATAGTGAGAATAAAATATGCTTTATTACTAGAACTACCGTTTAACACTAGAACTACCAAGGTGGTCAAAATGACTAGTTCCTCATTTTAGCTAAAAACTTTTAAAAATTATAGAAGAACCATAGAATAACTATTGTACGTCTATCTTATAAATGATGAATTATTGAATTAATCATCCCTTACACCTTTCGATTTATCGTTTGTTAAAGTATTTATTTAATTTATTGAAATATGATAGATTTAATGCCGGTAGTTCTAGTGTTAAGATTTGGCAGTAAAATTTCTTACAATAATTTATGTTATTTTTAGTCCCGAATTGTTACTGTTTGAGGGTCATTTTACTCTGATGGAGTTTTAATGTAATTTCATTTCCGTAAATTCTACTTCATAATTTCAATTCATTTGTAAAAGCGGTAATTAAATATTAGTACTCTCGGCTGTACTTGGATTTTGGGTTGTAAAGGTGTGTGCAAAAATACACGCGAAAAGCGGACTAAAATCTATTGATTTTCTCCAAAATGCAAGACTCGTTGAAGAACTGGTGAGTCATTCTTTATTTTTGGCATGTACCTTAAGGTTTATCCACGTAGAAGAAAGTAGTTGGGAAATGTTTCTCATATTATTTTTTTAACATTTGCTGTTAGTATATCTACGTAATTTGTTTACTATGAAACGAGATCAGAATTTCACTTTGTCATTGAAAGATATTGAAATATGAATTATTTTTTACTCTATACTGTATATACTATTAAAAAATAATCTGGCAGCTTATCAAACAATTGTAAATTATTATATAAATTAAGCGAATCGAAGTGAAGTTCATATTAACTTAAATTAATTATCAGAGGATTTTGAAGTATAGGGCAAACTTTTTTGAAACTAAGAAAACTCAGAAATATTTTTTCACTAAATGTACAATCTTATATTAAATCACTTATTTCTCTGTATAATTCAAAGTAACTTTCATATTCTTTTCACTTTAATTACTAATGATATTTTATTCATGTTTTCAATATATTTAATATACTGTCCACCCCCAAAGTTTCCATCACTGGAAATACGATTCATAATTTATTAATTTAAAACATAATTTATTATACATGTTATTATATAAAAATCATTTATTCATTATTAATCACCATTCATAATTTTATAACTATTCCTGAAACATTCTTTTTACGATTAAAAGAATAACAGAGTAAAACAGGTGGATTTAAAATTAACGTAACATTGTTTACGGCTTTATTTCATAATCATAAAGTCGTTATACCTTTATTCCAGACTTTCTTTTAAAGCACAGAACTCGTTATAATAATATAGCAGCAAAGGTAATCGACTTTTTCGTGATTCCAACAAATTAGCCAGTTTTATGTAACTGCGAGCACAATTCCCTTAGGAAAGACACGTTGCAAAAAGAAAGTATATTGCACTAAGGGATCGGAGAATAGCGGAGCATGTACAGCATGTTGTATAAATACGCGAAGGAATATTAAACAATTAGTATAAAATCTCATTAACCGTTCAATTAAAAGTTCCCGACTGATCTCATTTTAAAGTACAATCTCTATTAAATAATTAATTAAAATGAGAAAACAAGCGAGTAATTCTCAAGCAATCGGCACATTGAAAACGACGTCTACAAATATTCATATTTGTAATCATGGAATTAGAAAAGTCCTTGGGCGACACACAATTGTGACTTTATAAAAGATAAAAATAAAATTTTGTAAATTTTATAAAAATAGTCTTCCTAATGTGATATTCGGTTTCATTCCAGACAAATTTACATAAATATTAATTTTATATTTGAATACTTCATAAATCGCTCACAAGTATGAAAAAACAAGTAGAAAAGAAGACGTATCGACTTAGAAATAAATTTCAATATCAAGAAATTATCCGAAAAATTAAGTTACAAATTGAAAAGCAGAATGTCAGAAGTGGATTTGTTATAAACTAGTGAAAAACAAAAATAGATTGTTGCAAGGTGGGCCAGAGGTCGAATGCTTTCAAGTTTCAATAATAATTCAATTTTCCACTCTACACTTATAACCATAAAATAATTGACATGAAAAAATTGACTGTAAAAATTCAAAACTTCCTGAAAAAGAAATTATTTCAAGTTCAAACCAGTTCGTGACCTATGACCCACCCTCTACAAACCGGAAACAACGAGCAGAAAATAATATTCGCGATATGATTTCCTTCTAAACCCTCCCAACGATCAAACGTTCTTCCAAAAGCGACAAAAATATCACACATTTATTAAGATCTACATACCCGAAAAGAAAAATTAAAAAAACGCGGGAAACGACAATCATGAAAACTTATCATCAAACGACGATATTATAAAAGAACCGTTTTCTACTTTTAGCACAAGTAAATAGTTTTATTCATCTTCTTTCCATATGTCTTTCATTATTTTCAAGTATAATTGCGTACAATGCACGTAAACTCTTAAAAACGATTTAACAAATGTATTCGATGCATGTGAAACAGCACGTTTCGTTTCTCTTATACTCTGCTTCCGTCTATACACTTTTTTATATTATTATTCGTATTGTAAAATACATTCGACATTCCGTATCTTTGGAATCGTAATACGTTTACTTAAAAACAGTAGTTTGTTGATTAATCCTGTAATTAATTCTTGAGAAAAAAATATTTATACAATAAAATTCACATCTTCCTTTACATTTCTTTCTCCATGTATCTTCTACTTTCACTTGTCAATGTTCAATTTCAATTTAATAATTCATTTATTTTTATTCCTTTGTACAATTAAAATGCAACTCGTTAAATACGAAGTCATTTTATTAATACTATATTATATATTTTTTAAATCTTTAATTAACTAATTACTATCAAACATTTATTGCTGCAGTTTTGCATAAACGCTTAAATAACCGGTGTCATTTATTGTTAATTAATTCTAAAACTGCCAAGAAGGTCAAAATGACCAGTTCTCAATCTTTTTACAAGATTTTCCAAAGTGATAGAAAAGGCAACAAAAAGAAAATTACAATTCATTTGACAATTTAAAAAATTCCAACGTAACTGTCAGGCGAGAAATTTTGAAAAAGTCTGAGAACCACTGGCTTAGATATCTCTAATGATTTTGTACAGTCGATGACGTTAATATTACTTGATTTAAACGTGCATCAATGATGAACACATCCCTCTGTTGAATTTTAAAACTTGTTGAGATGCGTGTTAACGATATCAGCGATAGCTTCAATGTCGTTCGTGACTGTTTTCTCTGCTGATCACTAACACTGCAGAATAATTATGGGAGAAAATTATATTATACTTTAAAAACACGTGAATATTGCAACGAACTGATCGCATTTGGTGATAGGACATTTGCGATTAAACGTATGAACGACGTGAAGTCATGAAAACCATATGGGAACATGTACTACGTGGTTTAATTAAAACAAAAAACAGCGCATAAACTGGAGATTTTGTTCATCGATTTATCAAGAAAATCGATAGGAATTTTAACGTTCACTTTGACGCCCTGAAATGAAAATGTTGATGGACAATGTAAAAGGAATGACTGACTTTTCTTTTAACACTAGATTTACGGAGCCAATTTGACTCATTCAAAATTTGATTACTATATATATAATATATTGGTTGATTAATTTTTAAATAATAAACCTTTCATTTAAACCGATTTGGAACTATTTTCTTGGCAAAAAATATCAATTTTTTTGTATGAGTCAAATTGGCTCACTTCAGAAAAATAGGTATACAAACATCCGTAAATCTAGTGTTAATATACACTGTGTATGAATATATGCAATATAAATAAATCAAAGAGTGCAACCTTGAAATCTTTTAAACAACCTTAAACATTTTCATCGGCTATTTAATTTTTATGTGGACGAGTCGAATCCAGGAGGATTCCTCTTGAGTGTTAAATTACTTGAAATTTCTAAGTGGAAAAGCGATATTGATGAAAAAAACTCAGAATTAATTAGTACACTGCGTGAAAGAGTAGTCGAATGTAGAAATTTACTTATTAACACTAAAACTACCAAAGCCCAATTTTTTATCTTATATGATGTAAATTTTTTAATCTGACCATCTTATCTCTTAATTCCAGTTCTTCCAAAACATTTACTTAATACATTTAAACATAATTAGTATACAGCCAGTAGTTTTAGTTTTAATCAACGTGAACCGTAGAATTTTCTTTGTTCTTTACAAACACGAGAATATTGGGTTTCGAGAAGGCACTTGAAATCTCTCGCAACTACGTGACCGTACTTTTGTACTAAAATGCGTAATAATTAATCAACCGAGTATATTTTTATAATTCCTACAAATTTAGCAACTGCGCAATTCCTATCCACCTCTGAAACAACTTAATTAACACGTAGCTTGATTCAATTAGCATATACTTAATTTTTTCTAGGGATAAGTAATAATTACTACAACGACATCCATAATCGTAATTCCAGGAAAATGCAGACAAGAAGAATTTCATTCAACCTATTATGCAATTTTGAGGATAATTTAACATGACATATTTTTATAGACCATTAATCCCATAGATATACAAATCCACACAACAGTTCCAAATAGAGGAGGGTACGATATTACCATACGAATCATCAAGGAGGTACGTTCTTAGTGCCATTTTTTTCCTCGTCGAAAATCACATCAGAATGAAGCTGACTGAGAAAGCAACGCAATTAAATAGAACTGATAACAAATTAAAATGAATACCTTGTATATGGAATACGAGAAACGACAAGTACGAACGCATCGCTACGAGTACATGGAACATTTCATTCTCAATCATATCATGCATAACTTGAACGTTCGTCCGTATCGAGTCGATCAGTTACTGCATGCTCATTTCATTGTCATCCATCTTTTCCCCAACAGACAATGGGATATAATCAAGAAACTTGATCAATAAATATCAACTATTCTATGTCCACCATAAACGTGATCATTTCCATCATAAAAGTGGAACAGACGAAAATCGGAAATTATTGACTATTACGACTCAAAATTCTTAATCTCCTTACCACCGATCCCAGGTCGTTCCTCCAAGGTCAATCATAGCTCCTTCAAAACCGTTTCCCGGAAAGTGGAAAAAAAAACAATGAAACTACACGAACACTCATACATCAACACGTACACGCAGTCACACATGCAATGGACACAATCATACACAATTGTAAACAAAAAAAAAACCATGTAAGTCTCGGCTAACGGTGGCTGATTTAATTAATCAATTTGTTTTGTTCTGTTCCGGTCGACGTATTAGATGGCCCGACAAATGTGATGGTCAACATCTTTCTCCGCTCTATCAGCAAAATAGATGATTATAAGATGGTGAGTGCAATATAAGTAATCATCAACAAGGCCTATACAATCTGTACATCTACACATTGTGTATATCTATTAACGTCACGTGTATATGATGCCGTAAGACTTGCACTTGTCTGTACTTGTACTCTGTATTAACGTATATATGTATACGTATGTAATGAACATTATGGTATTACATACATATAGACATATACATATATATAATCGTGCGCCGCGCTAACAGTGGATGTGTGCTATCAGTCGCACCTCGTTGATTTTCTTTGATGTCGTTGACTGTCATGTTATATTCACATAATCGGCATATGTCTGTTATGTATACTAACTGTTTCGGAACGTTCGATTGATTGTACAATTGTTGCAACCACGTCTGTGCCTTGTTGGAGTCTCTGCTGAATAAATAAATCAAAAAGAAAGAAAAGCCGGGAAAGAGGCGCAATTTATATTTATCGGGAGATGTATATGTACAGTGGCGGATAGTTGAGGGGGTACGTCGTTAATTGCACTCTGGGATCGTTGATGGAAAATTCAAAGGTTTGGAAACGTTTTTATCTTGTATTTTGAAAGACTTGGGTGTGTGGTATAGTCCGACAAATCTAACTTGGCTAGTGTAAAGTGGACTCTCTCATTTTCAACTGCATGTCTCTGTTATTTCGTTTTTGGAATTTAAAAAACGCAGTTTCCTAAAGTGAACACTCTTTATATGCATTTACTTTAAGAGATTGAAATTTTTTTTAAAAGCAGCAGTTAAAAATAAGAGGCTCCGCCACTCGCTAGCCAAGTTAAAGTTGTCGGACTGTACAAGTGGATTTGGTTAGTTTAGTGTTTTAGGAATTTGGGAGAGGACGTTGTTGGAGTTTGAAAAAAAGGTTGTTTTTTGATATTAGGGACACGACGGATCCTGTTGAATAATTCAAAGGGACAAATTCAGAAGGTGAATTGATTGGACACCAATTTTTTCAAAAAGTTTCGCATATTTAGTGTTTTAGGAGTTTGAGGTAGGGCATTGTTGGAATTCGAGGAAAGGTCGTTTTATGGTAATGAGAGGAACTTTTGGGTGTCAAAGACACGACGGATCCCGTCGAATAATTCAGAAGGTGAATTTGAAAAAAAGAGAAATCTTGTGTTATTTAAGACTGAAACTGCAAAGGCGGTTAAAATGACCGGATACGAATTTTTTTTTAAATTTCCAGAATTCGAAATTTTAGCAGTTTGAGAAAGGACACTATTGGAATTTGGGAAAAGGTTGTTCTACGGTATTGAAAGGAATTTTTTGGTATTCAAGACACGACGTATCCTGTCGAATAATTTAGAGGGACAAGTTCAGAAGGTGAATTTGAAAAAAAGGGAAATCTTTTGTTATTAAGACTGAAACTGCAAAGACGGTTAAAGGAAAGTGACCGGATACGAATTTTAAAAAAATTTATTTAAAATTTTAGCAGTTTGAGAAAGGACACTATTGGAATTTGAGAAAAGGTTGTTCTACGGTATTGAAAGGAATTTTTTGGTATTCAAGACACGACGTATCCTGTCGAATAATTTAGAGGGACAAGTTCAGAAGGTGAATTTGAAAAAAGGGAAATCTATTGAGACTGAAACTGCAAAGGCGGTGAAAGTACCAATTTTTTTTTTAAATTTCCAGGATTGATAGGGTACGGTGACTCAGTCAGTATATTTAAATTTCCGAAGAAACCTTCATTCCTGCATAAATTGAAGTTTTTGCGACCCGCATAACACTTCTTTGTTTGCCTTCGAGTTTGACATGTTTGCTCTAAATCATTCTTGGAGGGTCTATACAAAGTGGTACATCTATGTCTACATTCAAGGGGTAGATGGATATATTGACCACTCTGCGTCTTCCTCGAGGTGAAAATTCATCTCGTTCGCATGACATTGGTCAAGGACAAAATTTTTCATGGATCTGGCAGGCCATGCGTTTGCTATATATCTTCTTTTCGTTTTGCCAATATTCCTGGCTTGTAAAACGATTGAATGTTCGTTGAAGATGAGGCAATAAATAAAACTTACAAGGGAGAATTTTGTCTGACCTACCAAAGGTCAAAAAGACATGACACTCATATATCAAATTTCACAAGAGCAAGATTGTAAGACAGGATACGAATAATAAAAAAAATTGTAGTGCATATATCAGACTTTCGAGTAGTAAACTCCGTTGAAAATGAGCAAATAAATGAAACTTACAAGGGAGAATTTTGTCTGACCTACGAAAGGTCAAGAAAACATGACACTAATATATCAAATTTCACAAGAGCAAGATTGTAACACGGGATACGAATAATAAAAAAAATTGTAGTGCATATATCAGACTTTCGAGTAGTAAACTCCGTTGAAAATGAGCAAATAAATGAAACTTACAAGGGAGAATTTTGTCTGACCTACGAAAGGTCAAGAAAACATGACACTTATATATCAAATTTCACAAGAGCAAGATTGTAACACGGAATACGTATAACACACTATGCGAATAATAAAAAAAATTGTAATGCATATATCAGACTTTGGAAAAGTGTAATAAAAAATATTGCAATTATTTTGAATAATTCTATAACGATTACAGAAAGCGTGGTTTTCGACGTGCTCCAAGGTATACTTCCAACACTGTACATATATATACATTTATGTGGATACGTATACATATATTATCTACTTTATATATATAGTAGACATGTTTATATATTGTCACAATATATACATAGTAGACAATATATGTATAGACACGACCCGTGGATGCTTCTTTGTTCGATACTTCGATCATGCGTGCGAGAGATCGTGCCAGATATTGAGATGCCTATTGAGTATTTCCAGACACTTTCGACCAGGTTCTTATCTATACAGGGTGACCCAATTTCATCTATAAATGCTGATATTTCGAAAATACATTTACTTCAAAGTTCGACTTTCGAACAATTAAACAATACTACGGGGAAACATTTAAAGATTCAGGTGTAAAATGGTTGACTAATATCACTTTAACCCTCCATGGGCTCCTGTGACTTTAAAATAACGCAGGACACATCTAAGCTTCTACTCTTCAAACTTAAAATTTTAACTTTACCAAATACTACAATTTAGCTTGTAAAAATCAAAAAATTCTACGCAATTCAATGTTTAATAATCAAATTTAATCCATCATTTAAAATTCTATTTTTATCATTTTCTAATTGCGAGAAACTGATCTTCAGATGTCACAACAAATTCGAATTATAGATGGTTAAGTGCAGTTGTATTTTTCAAAATTACAAACTTAGTATATTTTTTCTACAAAGGAAAAATCTATGTTAATTTTAATATGAAATAATGTATCATAGATTAATTCAAAGTCCACCAAAAACAATAGATTATAAGCGAACTTATCACAGCAGTTACAGTTGAAAAAAAAGTACATAATCAATGAGAAAAGATAAATGAACCTTTTATTTATTGAAACCATGCAGGTCTCTCGTGCTGATCAGTACAACGTAGAGTAGAAAATGTGCTGGAGAACAAAACTATCGCTATCCCGACAGTAACGAATAATCTGTTACGATTCTACCGGAATCATTTGTAACAGCAAACAAAATGGGTATTCTACCAGCTACAGAGACACTAGTTCATCCAATAATTGTTCTTTAACGTTCAACAGTCGCTACACAGGGTCGTAACAATCAGTGCGAGATCACCAAATGAAATGTTTCTGTCTCTCTCTCCTTTTTGTACTTTTCCCTTAAAATCGAATAATGTATGAGGTCGTTAAATTCCTTACAACCTTATATTTTTTTAGGGGTACAGTAATCAAAATTGGACACGTGAAAACGTAATTGGAAATGTTTTTTAACAAAAAATCGAAGGACTTTTTTTAAAATGGAATCGAACAACGACCTTTGAAAAAAAGTGTTAGAAATTTATTTTGTTGATTAGTATTTCAGATTTCTTTAATAAATAAATATTTTTCGCCAGCAACCAAATTTTTTGATTACTTTTTGGTACTCGCAATATTTCTTTTGTAGAACAAATATACTAATTATTTTTTTCACGAACTCATTTTATAAAATTAAATGGAAACACGTACCTTTGGAAAAAAGTGTTAGGAAATTATGAAAATTATTTTGTTGATTAGTATTTAAGATTTCTTTAATAAATAAATTTTTTTCGCCAGCAAAAAAAAATTTTGATTATTTTTTGGTACTCGCAATATTTCTTTGGTAGAACAAATATACAAATTATATTTTTTACAAACTGATTTTACAAAATTAAATGGAAACAACTTCCTTTGAAAAAAAGTGTACTAAATTAAGAAAATTATTTTGTTCATTAGTATTTAATATTTCTTTCACGAATAAATCTTTTTCGCCAGCAAAAAAAAATTTTTGATTACTTTTCGGTACCCGCAATATTTCTTTTGTAGAAAAAATATACTATTTATTTTTTTCACGAGCTCATTTTATAAAATCAAATGGTAATACGATCATTCGCACGCAGATTATCGAAGTAAAAATTCTTTTTTTCACCGTAACCGAAACAAACAATGACACAAAAGCATCCGCGCTTAATTAACATTCTCCTGAAAGAGCTAAACTTCAAAGGATCATTGTGCACGATAAATTTCCAAAATGAAAGTTCATTTTAACGAAGCCATTCATCACGATCAACGCAAGATCATCACGCAGTGTCACCCTTTCTCTTTCGATCATCCAACTTTCATGGGATGACCGTAAAGGGCGTCTTTTTTTTACGTTGTGTGTTGCTTTCGCATTGTGTTTAGTTTAAGGAATTATTTTTAAGGGCACCAGAAAAAAAAAACGGACAGATTTCAATCAAACGAATCATCATGAATCAACATCCACACATTCTCACTCCCTCAGCTTATATCATTTGTCATGTAATTATCATCGGGAGAAATAAAAATTAATTACAAATTAATTATATTGAAGGACGAAAGGATACGGAAAATTTTGTACGACTTGCTGATGCAATTTCGGTGGAAGAGAAAGTGTGAGTTGTTTTTATATTAGCGAGAGAAACAATCGACTGGAAGTTCAAAGATTTGCGAATTATTCCTCATAATGATACATGCAGGGTGTCCCATTTATCTTGGTCACCATAAATATTTATCCTCTTTGTAATACGAGAAAATGTTTTGAATAAAAAATTTAGTAGTTTTTACGAGTAAAAAGGTTGTTTTTTTGTATCACATTATAAATAAGAAAAGAGGAATTAAATTAAATGTGAGATACTTGATTTTGACCTTCGATTACCCTTGGAATGAAAACGTATCCGAATAACTGTTCATCTTCGCTTTGCACAATTGTATAATTTTATAAATAATAGACTAATAAAAACAAAAATATACGATTCCATTCGACCAAATTCTGAAGTCCTGGAAATTTCGAAAAACTGGATTTTACTAAAATTTCGTGAATAAATTTTTATATAAGACTCGATCAAAAATTTTGTATTCTTTTTGTACCAGTTTTATTTAATGAACTTTCTTGTATTATAGAAAATAATGGTAATATTTGAGTTGGTACCAAGATAAATGGTAATTTGCACAATATATTATATATTGAAAGTCGAAGGTATCAGCAGAATAATAATAATCGAGCAATTTTTATCTCGTTTGAACATTTTACGACTAATACGTGATATAACAATAAAAAGAAACGGAGGAATGGATTTTGAAAGTGTTGTACGTAGAATTTATAACTTGTTTCGATATTTACTGATATTTACTTAACTAACAGTGTTGTGGTGTTGCATGACTGAAAGAGATTAATGATTTGCTATTAATTGACTGTTGTGAATAATGAAATTAATAATTGAACATTGCAATGTTTGACATATTATGTCTGTAAGGTATGTAAAACGTGTTTTTTTTTTAAAGAGTCATTGTTCGATATCGTTTCTGTTAATGGAAATAAGGAAGAAAAAATACGTAGGAAAGAAATCGGTAGAACGAAGAAAGGATATGTGTCGTATTTTTCATTTTCGTTGTCGGTGTTTGTGCTAATTGGACGTAGAGATTTTGTGCAAAAAGAAATCGTGTATTTAGTGCGTTATTTTTGTGAAAAGCAATTTATTTCTTTTTTAATTTAACGATATTTTATACTCATTCATTTTGGGACAATTCATGAAATCATTCGCAATTTAAATCTGTTAATTTCGTGTTTGTTTCCTTTTTGAAAATTATTTATAGGTACACATGGACTACTTTACAGAATAATCAAGAAAGAGAAATGTTCGAACATCTCCTCTGAACGAAAGTAAATTAATTATTACAGTAAATTGCACGGTGAAATGAGAAACCAATTAACGTAATTTGTATTTTATTAATAGCACGGGAAATTGATTAAATTACACGGATTTTCGAATTGGACTGAAATTAAGTATCAAAAATCTCATTGATAATAATAGACTTTGCAGATTAACCTTCGAATTATTCACGTAATGGTGTTTACAACATTTTCAATCAGTGATAGATATTTTTTCCATTCATATTTAATTGCAACAGATACGATAAACAATAAGATCATTCCAATCATTGAAATTTCTCTGAAACAACTACCTTTTTCCACTCAGTAATTATTGAAACCCATATTATTAGCTGATTATTTTCTAAAACAACACAAATTTCGAAAAGCACACCCTTCAAAACTAATTAGCTAATCAAATCGAACAAATGATCCTTTTAAAAATTATTAAAAAAATCTGTCGCTCCTAAAAATACAACGATTCACCCCTCCCACTTCCAAATCAATTTTCACAAGCATATTTTCCTGAAGAAAATCTAAAAATTCCAAAAATACCTTATATATTTATTTCCTAGTTCATCTCAACAATCAAAAACATTCACAGTCCGTTTAAAACAAAAGTCACCCCATTCCCAAAAATTAATTAAAAAATCATCAATCCTGTTTTCTCTATTCGATTTTCAACCTTACACGATCTAAATTACCATAGTTTATTCACAAGTCGATCATACTTGATCACGGGCATACAAAATTTAAAAAAAACCTGCCACGAAAAATTCAAGCTATTCTCTTAAGCCACCACTCAGCTCGCGTGGTTCAAATATTCATTAACCTACTTAATTAATATCATGGAAAATGTACGTCGGATCAGCCATCACTGCCAGCAGCTATTTACCTCATCTTGTATTTTTTCAGTGGATCAAATGAGAACAGAGTGGATTTTAAAACGTTTACCGCCATAGGGGTCACCGGCGACCCGCACTATTGAAGTCAATGAAATTCCATGTAACTTTTAACACTAAACCTACCAAGGCGGTCAAAAGACCGATTCCAAAATATTTTCTAAAAATTATCTAAATTCATAGAGTAGCAATGAAGTAAATATTCCACTTCTATCTTACAAAAGCAAAATGAGTTAATTAATTATCTCCTTTATCTCGCCACTTCTCTTTGTGTAAGGTCGTTATTGAGTATATTTAGATTTTAGTAGATATAACGTCGGTAGGTTTAGTGTTAAATTGCAGTAACTATGAATTTTCGAGCACATCGAATATTTAAATATTGCCGTTAAAAAAAATAAAAGTCTACTGAATATCTATTTATCAGTGTCTTTAAAATTTCTGCTTTAGAAAGATGCGAATTTAATAGAAAAAAGTTTCACTTCAGCAGAAATGATGAAAATAGCGAAATGGCGGTGGCGTTCAACGTATTAAATAATATTCGCTTTGTTCTCTGGTTTGAGTTATTTCTTCGACGATATATTAGAATGTTGCAAAAGACCTATGGCAACAGTATAAAAACAATTTCATAAAGTTAAACTAATATTATGACGATATTGTTTCATCTAATCAGATTTTCGATTGTTCGGAAACTTCGTTAAATCTGAACTTTATCTTCACTGTTGCATTTATCAGATTTTTCTAGCACGAGTTGGAGGGATTTAGGTGAATAAATTATCTTTCCCTTTATGTGGAATTGGATGTATAATTACACAGGGCTCAGCTTTGACGGTCGTTTGATCAAAAGAAAAATAATTCTTGGAGGTTTTCTCATTAGGTATTAAAAAGTTTTAGATTTAATATCACAGAAAGAAAGTTATTCTACCAAATTTTGAATTGCATTAGTCTTAAATATAATAACAAAATAATGAGATAATTTAAAAAAAAAAGACAGTGAATTTAATTTGAATTAATTCCAAGAATATTGTAGCAATAAAAGTGGGACGAGTTTAACAAATTTCTAATTTCAAATCATTTAAACAAATTCTTCCCAATTAACTTTCACCTACGAATCTCAATGCTTTTAACAACGTAAAATAAATAAATAATGAAAATTTTGAATCTTACAAACAACACAGCGTGAAAATACGTTAATCAATAATACTTTCCAATGTTAGAAATTTAATCCACCCTATCTCATAATTCTACGATTATATATTTGAATGAAATAAAAACCGATTAATTAAATGTACTAATACCGATGATAGAATAGAGTCTGATGTTTAAAGAAACTCCAAGTGCAAAGGAAACTCACGAAAATGCATTGTTAGTTCGCCACAAGACACCTGATCGCAATTATGTATATGGTACAATCACTTTTTCCATGCAGGAACATTTGCTATGGTTTTCCTCAACGTTAAAAAGGATGATATGGTACGTACTGTTCATTTTAGTTGGCTGTTCTTTGACCAGTTCAATCTTTACTTTTCAAACTCTGTATTCGTTACTTTCTGTTTCTTATCGTACACGTTCTTTCTTTCTGATAAGCGGCTATGTTGTAAATCGACTACAGCGTGCCTTACGATTTCAGCTAGTTGCAATCATAGTGTATGGAGTTTTCTTTGTGCAAATAGAACTTTAACCATAGAAAGTTACGGGGGGAAACGGTAGAAATAAATTCGAAATGGTCCTTTGGTAAAATAAAATAAAAAAATTACTGTCGAATCGTCCTAACAGATCTGGTCGATTCGAATTGAATGAAACAGACTTTTTTTGATTATTGTAATAAAAAGAATTGATAGAATTGAAATCTAAAAATATTTAAATGTGAGTTTAATTTTTCAAATTCGTAAAAATTTGGATTTCAACCCTTTGGCCTGCGATTTCTTTTCTGACTCTGCAATTATTCAAAATTAATTTCTAAGGTCACAAGTTCACACTGGTTTCTGATATTGCGTATAACTGAAAGTAATATTAATAGTGTAGAAATAATGAGACCATTTTGCAACCGGTTGATATTTTTAGTTTAATAGTTTTTGTAAGAATTTAAAATTTCCTATTTTATTTCCTACGCCCACGAGTCTCACACGTTATTGCAGGCTAAGGGGTTAATAATTGAGATTTGACTGTAAAATAAAGAGAATTACAAAATACCACAAATAATAAATTGACCAGAGCTGTATTATAACGTTAAATTACACGATGAAAGGTTGAAATCTGACAAAAATTTGCAATTGTAACGATGATTACTGCCGTTCTATTTTGTACTATATTTTCAATATATTCTAGACATATGTTCCAACCAAGGGTGGTATTATGGAATTACATTGAAATTCTCAGTTTTTAATAAACAACTATGTACATATATGTAATATATACACAATGAAACGACTTTACACATCTACATGTAATATATTTTACACGAAAGTCAAACAAGTAAATTTATATATGTGCTACATTTTTTATACAAAGTTGCACCCTCCGACATTTTCTATCCGCCAAGAAATCAGCTGAATCATTTATAAGCAATGAATACATTAAACTTTGTAGATATCCCAGCGGAGTAAAACTTTATAAAGTTTATACAACTTAATCTCCTGGCTGTTATCAGTCCTTCAACTGCCACATTCGTGTTATCAGAATATAAAGTGAATTTAATAAATATGAACATTAAAACTACCAACCAGATAAAACCAGTTTCAAATTTTTCTCAAAATTCTCCCAACTGAAAGGGTTGACATAGATTAAATATTCCACGTTTATCTTACAAACCAAGAATTCCCAAACTCATCATCTTTTTCACCTCTTTTTCCAAAACACCTATTCAATATGTTAAATCTCATATTAAATTTTTAACTACAATACAATTTACAATCTATAATTTCATCAATTCTAGTGTTAACACTTTACCGACCGGTATTTTTTAACATTCTACCCACTTCTAATCGGTCACTTGCACGCAAATGTTTCCCTGATACTGATATCTCTTCGAAAATTGCAAAGTTTCCTCACTGAGTCCTTGGCACAATCAACCCCAATGAAAAATAATAATTTATTAATTGCCGTAGTGACCAATTAATAAGTTAAAAGTCCAAAAGAGTTGGGCCCGAAAAACCGATTGATCGGTAAAGTGTTAATTTACAAATTCTTAATCCTTCAGTGAAATACAGCACAATATTCAATTCATGGACCACATCACCGCACAAACGACCTTTAACCCTTTGCAACCCTACGTCAAGTGTAGTTAAACCCAGCTTAACATCGTGGTTCACCTTCAATCGCGTTAACCCTTTGCCGTACCATTCACTTTGTGACTGTGGCCCCACAATAATTCCAAATGAAATTAGTGAAATAAAAATTTGATCAGTGATTCTTGACATATCGTAGAATTTAATGCAATATTAATATTGTAGGATAGTGGCAGTGAAATAAAAAGATGATGTTTGCTGATTGATAATAAAAATAAAACAAAAAGGTATTTATTTGGTTATTAATAATGTAGAAGAATAAAGAAATACTGATAATAAGCACACTGTACAAGGGATCGAGGAGAACTGCTCTTCGTTTCTTTCTGCAGCCAAACGAGCTCGAGAAACAATCGACGATTGCATTCACACATGCATACACATCCATACACACTTGACAGTCATACGCTCACGCGATACTACAATATTATAGAAATAATTTTACCATAGCGCGTCTCATTGATATTTCTAATCAAATAGGTTTTGTCAAATTAGAAAATTTCCTATCCAATTTCCCACAATGCCACTCGTTATGGTACGGCAAGGGGTTAATTTGAACGTTCAAAAACCTCTCGGAAACCTGTACTGATCATCGTTATTCACCATAACTTAATAATCCTACGTTAACACTAGAACTACCGACGTTATATCAACTAAAATTTAGATTTATTGAACAGGTACTTTGGAAAAAGATAAATCAAGAAGCGGAACGATTAGTTAATTAACTAATTTAGGCTTTATATGGTAGAAGTATAATTTTTACTTCACGCCACTCATATCAATTTTTATAGTTTTATGAACAAATTGAGAACCGGTCATTATGACCGCCTTGGTAGGTTTACAAGGAGACATTACACCCGTGGACATGGGGATTTTAATGAGCTTCATATTAGGTGAAGGTACAGTAAATCCTGGATAAATGCACTGAATTCTGGACCGAAACAGTGCAGTTACGAAGTGGTGGTTTCTATTTTGTGTTTACGTTCGGGCTCCAGCCGAGCGTGAACATAGAAAGGAACAGACAGTAGAAGAGACAGAGAGGTCCAAGCTACAGGGGAGCCGGCCCGAACGTGTCGGTGACGCAATTCTAATTGGAGATTTGAACTTTCCCATTTTTTATTTTTTTTGTTGAGAACTTCGCTAACATATTTGTGGCATTTTTCTGATTAAAATGATACCAAACACGACATAGTTTGAGCAATATTTACTTAATATTTAATTCGTTTACTTTTTATTTAGGAAACTCAAACATATCGTGTTTGGTATCATTTTAATCAGAAAACAGTCACAAATGCATTAGCGAAGTTTTCAAAACAAAAAAATAAAAAATGGAACAGTTCAAGTCTCCAATTAGTATTGCGTCACCGACACGTTCCGATAATATCATTTTACACTGCCTCGTCGTCGAACGTCGAGGTTCGACCGAGGGGGATACCCCTATGTGGAGGGGATGGCCGCGATGCATTTATCCAGGGAAATCTCTTGTGCATTTATCCAAGGATTACTGTACATCGAAAAATATTTGTGTCATATCCGGGCGTTTTTGTGAATAGGCCCTCAATTTTGAGAAACCGCATTTTGAAAAACGCAATTTTTCTGTAGTACGAGATATACTCTTAAAGAGAACGGGACTATCGAATAAGTGTTAAAGTTGTTAGTGTTAAAGAATTTTCCCAAATTAATTTCACATATCTAATGAATAACTTGATAAAAACTGTTATCGTCAAATAGTTCAATTCTGATGTAATGGAATTTCCACAGTTACAAGGTGCGTCTCCACAAGTTGACTGACCAATTCTGTTTACACTCTCTGTGAAACGGTCTTTGCGCAATCAAATAATGATGAAGTATCAGCGGCACCAATCGAGCGGTATGCTCTAGATCGCATTGTGCTTAAAGTGTCCTCGTTACTGGCGAACCGCTGTACCGTAACTACACATAGATGTAAGCCCCCTTTTGACGCTTTTTCTGCTGGCCATGTTCACTGAAATTGGAACACGGAATAATGCATTTACGTTTGGTGCTGTCCATTTAGAGTGGAATGGAAAATTACCCTTACGCCGGATAACCACGGCCAGAGACCATCCTAGAACACGGTGATTGTTTATCGCGATGATGGATCATTTCATTCGTTAAGCTTCACGTTCTTTTAAACACGACAAGTGTTGAAGATTAATTCGGCATATTTAAATGTGATAAATAAATATGTTGACAAAGGAGAAGAAAATTACCCTTGCGAAGGGTAGCCATAGCAAGAGACTATCCTAGAAGGCGGTAATTATTTATCGCGATACTAGATCATCTCATTCGTTAAACTTTACATTTTTTTAACCGGGATATTAATTTGGCACATTTAGATGTAATAAATAAATAGGTTGATAAATGAAAATTACCCTTAGAGGGTAGCCACGGTCAGAGACCATCCTAGAACGCGATAATTATTTCTCGCGATGATGAATCATTTCATTTGTTAAACTTTACATTTTTTAACCCAAATATTAATTCGGCACATTTAGACGTAATAAATAAATACGTTGATAAATGAAAATTACCCTTGCGGAGGGTAACCGCGGCCAGAGATCATCTTAGACCGCGGTAATTATTCATCGCGATGATGAATCATCTCATTCGTTAAACTTTACATTTTTTTAACCGGGATATTAATTTGGCACATTTAGATGTAATAAATAAATAGGTTGATAAATGAAAATTACCCTTAGAGGGTAGCCACGGTCAGAGACCATCCTAGAACGCGATAATTATTTCTCGCGATGATGAATCATTTCATTTGTTAAACTTTCCATTTTTTTTACCCAAATATTAATTCGACACATTTAGACGTAATAAATAAATACGTTGATAAATGAAAATTACCCTTATAGGGTAGCCACGGTCAGAGACCACCGTAGAATGCGATGATGGATCATTTCATTCGTTAAACTTTAGGTTTTTTTTTAACACGACAACTACGAAGATAAATTCGGCATATTTAAGTGTGATAAATAAATATGTTGAAAAAGGAGAAGAAAATTACCCTTGCGGAGGGTAGCCATGACCAGAGATCATCTTAGAACGCGGTAATTATTCATCGCGATGATGAATCATTTCATTCGTTAAACTTTACATTTTTTTAACCCAAATATTAATTTGGTACATTTAGACGTAATAAATAAATACGTTGATAAATGAAAATTACCCATGCGGAGGGTGGCCATAGCAAGAGACTATCCTAGAACGCGGTAATTATTCATCGCGATGATTAATCATTTCATTTGTTAAACTTTACATTTTCTTAACCCAAATATTAATTTGGTACATTTAGACGTAACAAATAAATACGTTGATAATTGGAAATTACCCTTAGAGAGTAGCCACGGCCAGAGATCCTTCTAGAACGCGGTAATTATTTATCACAATACTAGATCATCTCATTCGTTAAGTTTTGCGCTCTTTTAACCCAAATATTAATTCGGCACATTTAGACGTAATAAATAAATACGTTGATAAATGAAAATTACCCTTAGAGGGTAGCCACGCCCAGAGATCATTCTAGAACGCGATGATGGATCATTTCATTCATTAAGCTTTAGGTTTTTTTTTAACACGAGAACCAATGAAAATTAATTTGGCGCGTTTAAAAGTATTAAATAAATATGTTGAAGGAGGAGAAGAAAATTACCCTTGCGGAGGGTAGCTACGTCCGGAGAGTACTCTAGAATGCAATAATTATTTATCGGGATGATGGATGATTCCATTTGTTAATTATTCAAGTGAAACCTCAGATTATTACCCCTTTGAGGACTAGCGACGCATATATGCGGTCTCAGAAAAAATTTAATCATAGTTCATTACCGCGTGTATACACGATTGGAGTTGAAAAATAGAAACAGGACCATTTAAATATTATTAAACAAATAGTAATTTATAATGTATTAACAGCCTAACGTTCTGATAAAAAGGCGGTTTCAGATCGCGATGAAATAATTATCAATATTCAAAAACTTCCGTTCGCAAAGGTTCATTCTCCAAGAAGATTGGTAAAAATATCTTACTCATTTGGAGAAATCTAACTCATTAGTGATAATAATACCATTGAAAATATTTTCCAATTTTCACTGCTCCTCTCTCATTTTCTGCTAGTAATTTGAAACCGTGAAAAACTGACGCAGTTATTCAATGTTTTAATGACAAGTGGGCTAGACTTCGCAGCACTTACGTTTCCCTTCTCTTACAATTAGTTTTTCGTCGTCGTCTTCATCGTCATCATTATTTCATCGACGGCTCAATGAAACTGATAATATCTGGCCGCTACTGAAAACACGAGTGAGAGGTTTAGTCACTTCAAGTTCCTTTGGAACAGTCTAAAACCCTCTACACAACTGAAGTCTAAAGATGTGATATCTGATGATCAGACAGATTATTTCACGTATTATTAATGCCAGCTACCGACAGTTTAGGCCATTTCTGGAGCTGCACTTTCTGACCGAATAAAATATTATTCACCGTGAAGAAGATTTTTAAATCATTTCATATATTCTTTCACAAAGTGACACTTCAATTTATAAATACTACACCCACAGAAACATAAGCACTCTTGGTAATTGAAATATAACGTTAATTAATATTTCCACAGTTTATTTATATTAATTATAATTATTTTTAAGTTGTAGAATATCTAACGGGAAGAAAATTTGAAATTCAAGGTATTTATAAGTTCATATGTTAATTATTAACGTACTGTAGACACGTTACAATTTTTTGTTAATATTAATATAATTAAATATGCACATATTTATGTTGCTTTTATACAGTGTTGATATTTAAAAAGTTCTATTTCGTATTTAATTTTGTATCATTATTTTCTTCGCATCTCTGCCTATTTTGCAATAAAAAATTCGATATAACGTAATATAAATGATTCATCCTCATATCATTTAAGGTAGAATTATCCCCATTCTTGTATTAATCATTCAGAATCAGAAATTCGAGTAACAAATGTTCCTTATCTTTCACCATGTGAATCATTTAGGTGTCCTCGAAAATGTTATTACACAGCGATGCGTTCATTCTCTCGGATTCTATTGAAAAACGTTGAAATTTGAATTCATGAAATACAAGAGAAACCTTTCTTCGAAAATGAAACACAGCTGAAATATCAGAGTACCTTCTACTAATTGCAAAAAATACCCAATTTTTTTAGGTAGTCCATAAAAACAATTCGCAAAAAATCCTAGTTATATTGAAATACCTTGGACTCAAATTTCAATGTAATACGAAAAAAAGAGTCAATGATTTTTAAAAAGGAAATATATTGATATTTCTACAGTATATCTTTTTTTTTTAATTGCATAGAAGAAAGTATCACCGATGAAACTAGGAGGGGGCAAAGGAACAGACTTCTTGTACAGATTCAAATTTGAATTTGGAACAAAAAAATTGACAGTGATACACGTAAAGGATAATTATTAATTAAACAATGCCCCTTTCCCTATTTCAAACTGAAGTATAGTGTAGGAAATTGATTCACAGGAATTAAACACTTCTGACAATAGAAAGGGGGGTTGAAGAATATTAGCTAAAAATAAGCGAGGGTAGAAATTCCACAAGTCCACTATTTCGAAACCTAAAGCTTTATTCTCACCACTGGATATAAATAAATTACTCCATTCTCTCCATTTTCTAGGAAACTATTTCCTGTTCAACATATTTTCAATATTATTCGTTCTCCAAATCACTCTACGTAGAAATGACACCTTTAATCAAATGACTCGAAACCCAATCACATCTCTCAAACAAAAAATCAATTTTCTAAAACATTTGTAACAATCTCGATCATTTTAATAGTCATTAATCGAACAATAGAGTCAATAAAACTGTTTTTTAACATAATCCAAATCTAATATATTTTTGTTTAAAATATACATCTATAATTCTTCCAATTAAAAATGATAGCTTTTGATCATTAAGGAATTACCCTATTGAAAATGTCATTTAGAGCAACTGGTTATATAACGATGACTATAATAGTCATTTATACCTTCCCTAAAACATTAAAACAATTCTAATCTAATTTAACTTGAAAAATTGTAATATACAACAATTACAGGAAAATACAATTACCAATCTCAATATATCGAACAGTGCTTATTATTACAACGGAATGAAATGATTTCATTCATCATTTCTGCATCAACAAAGGCACTAGCACTGTAAAGAAATACCCTTCAATCGTCCGAAGCCGGTATCCCCTCCACTCGCCATTGAAAAGCCCAGTGGTATAGTCCGACAACTCTAACTTGGCTAGCGTGAAGTGGAGTCTCTCATTTTTAACTGTATGTCTTTGTTATTTCGTTTTTGGAATCTAAAAAGCGCAGTTTCTTAAAGTGAACACTCTACATATTCATTTACTTTAACACTAGAACTACCGAACTAGTCAAAATGGCTGGTACACAGTTTTTTTCCAAAAATTCTTCAAGTCTACAGAAGAGTCGTGGAATAAATATTCTACGTCAATCTAGAAAAACATAAATCACCGTATCCATTTTCTTTTCGGTCTTTTGATTCCTCTGTTTTCAAAGTACTTATTTGGACCGTTTATTTTGAAAGTGGTGTAAGTCCATTTTCTCTTGTTTCGAGATATTTAAAGATTAGCATATCTGTCAATTTTAAAATATTGGTTAATTATGACGAATCTGACAATGTTTCTATCAATTTATCAATATCTAATTTGATTATACAAATTTCTTTTAGGCGAATTTAACTAAAATTATGTATATTTGCAGGCTGCAAGTGGACTTACACCACTTTCAAAATAAACGGTCCATTTAATATATTGAAATTTAATAGATTTAACGCAGCTAGTTCTAGTGTTAAGAGATTGAGATTCTTGGATTTTTTTTAAATAAGCGGTTAAAAATTAGAGGCTCCGCCACTCGCTAGCCAAGTTAGAGTTGTCGGACTGTACATACACGTGCCACGTGGAATATACTTGTTTTTAAAGGCAACACGTTGCCTCGTACACTCGGAAATTGTTTGACCAACGAACCGATCAATCAAATATTCACGTGACGTAAATATCCGTTTTTTCTTTGTCCTTTTTTCGATAGATTTTCGGATAAAAAAACACGTAGACACATGAAATTTGTCATTCTCTTCGCGCCTACTCGAAAAGCAGAGTAGGAAGATTACGAAGAATAATTTCTCCGGCGATAAGTATTCGCCATTAATTTATTCGCAATCAATATTCACTGCGTTTGCACTTCTTTCAATGTATTCATATACACTTGTGCCTTGTTAACCCTTTGCACTCATCGGAGCACTGGAGTGGATATTTCAAGACATATTTTCAAATCAATTTTTTTTTCTACAGACTGGCTAATGTATACGTTATTTTGACTTACATGGTTTGCACAGTTTAGATGAAGGGTTGTATGACTAATTGTAAGTACATTGAACAATATAGCTGTGTTGTAATATGCAGTGGAATTATCTAGGAATTTATTCGTAATTAATACTAGATCTACGGCCGCTATGTCTGGCATATTTAAATATATAAAATAAGTACTTTGAAAAAAGGTGGATCAAATGGCAAAAAATACGGTTGATTAAGTAATTTGTTTATTATAATATACATGTGAAATATTTACTGTAGTGCTTCTCTGTCGATTTGAAAAAAAAATTTTGAACAAGTAGAAATCCGTTAATTTGACTCTTGCCGTAGATCTAGCCTTAGGGAGATAAAGAAAGTGGAATAATATGTGAAAAATGGTACTTTAAAATACGAAGATCCTGAAATTTCAAAACTTTCAGGGAAAATATCGTTATCATAAATCAGCTTGATAGAATTTGCGATTTTTTCAAATATAGAGAGGTTAAATATAACCCCTTTTATATACATCAATTTATTTCTTGTTTTGAAAAGGTTTCAATTAATATTTCAATCAATGTTATCATTCATGGTGAAGTGAAACTATTGCCAATTTGAATATGGAAGGATTAAGCAGTTTATCTACAGCTTGGGATAATTTTGAAATACTGTGCTTCGATTTTGTTATACAGTTTATGATGGAATAAAACCGTAGGTTTTACAACTGAATGAAATCCAATGGATGAATTTATTTATTTTTCTATACCATGCAATTTATGTAAATATTTAAATATAACTTTTTGTAAGAAGATATCGTGGGATTTTAAAAGATAATTTTTAGATGTAACACATTGAAATAAAGGAAGAGATTATTATCACTATGAACACCTGACTTTATTGTATTTTTCAAATATACCATTTTTGTATTATAAACTTCTCTATAGAAATTCCCCGCACAAAGTAATTAAAAACACCGATTCTAATGAAAGAGAAATTTAATTATTTAAAAAACTTCTCACAAAATGAATTTACCTATCACTTATACAATAAATTTCATAATACGTGAAAAGAACATCTCAAAAACTTCCAATCTCAAAATCCAAGCGAAATTCTCAAAATCTACTTTGAAATTTGTACTCTCACCTATATTAACAATAACAAAAGAAGATGCAATATGAAAGATAATATCACTTTTAATTTCCTAAATAAATTTTCAATTTTTTCAAATTTTCCTTTGGTCCATTCGAAGATTTCTTTTCACGTATCACAAAGTACTTTGTGTACGTATGCAACATCACGACTATCAAGTACAGTGGTACTCCTAAATACTCGAACATTTTAGTATCGACTTCCCCTATGTGGACGTAAAATGTAGTTTATGATTCCCCTACTCTTGCAGTTTTCTCTTCTCCTATCTGCGCGACCTGCGCGAAAAAAACAAAGATAGAAATAATGAAATCATAACCTCACATTATGTATGTAGTTTGGCGCGCTTCTACAACCCCCACTTTGTACCTATGAAAAAGAAGAGAGTATCTAATCTCTCTGTTTATGTAGTAATGGAGGGGGGAACTTTTAGTCTCGAATTCTAGGAATTCCTGTCCCCGAAGGCTCCAGTATTTAGGAGTATCACTGTACAGTAGAATCACTCTAATGTTGCTCCCTCTAAGGTTGCTCTCTCGCTAATATTGACAGGATACTCCCGTTACTGTAACTTGTATTTTCCCCCACTTGGACTTCTTATTGCCCAATAGAATTTTACTTTCGTGGCGCGTCATGTAAGTTATGGATGTTTACATGATCCTTCGCCCAAGTTTCAATTCTGCGCATGCTTATGGGCATAGGGGAAAATAAGTCATGAAGAGTGGGGATAGAAGGGAGTGTCAACATTAGCGAATGATCCTGGCCCGAGTTGTCAACATTAGAGGGATTCTACTGTATACCATCGATAAGCCCTTATCAAGTCCAAACGTATAAACTACTTGCTAAAGTTTTCTCTTCGAATTAACTCCCCCTTTTCGAATGAACGTCAGGCCTCGTTTTCCTCGCGCCAGTAGAGCGCGGCAAGACACTTTGAAAGGGAAGCTTCAGCGACTAGCGTATTCTCGGCAAGCGAAATTATTGAGCACGACTGTACATACGTATTCGTACAAAAGGAATCAGACATAGCACGTAAAGGGAATACCTTTCCAACGAAATGAAATAATTCATCTCACTGAACTTTCTTAACCCCTTAACCTACGGTTTCCTTTCCGATGAGTCGTGCAAAGACTCAAAATTAATTTCGGAAATCAAGAGGTTTCACTGATTTCTGATATTTCATATAACTGAATGTGATATTGATAGTACAGGCTGATAGTGATTGGCTGATATTGTCAATTTAACACTAGATTTACGGATGTTGATGTACCTATTTTTCTGAAGTGAGCCAATTTGAATCACACAAGAAAATTGAAATTTTTTGCAAAAAAAATTGTTCCAAATCAATTGAAATGAAAGATTTATTATTAACCCTTTGACTACGGCAGACTTTGACACGCACCGGCTGTACCGTACGGTAGGAATTCAGTCGCGACGTACACCGAGAACAGCCAAGTTTTTCGTTAGGCATCCATTTCTGACGAAGAATATTAAAATATTCGAAATACTAAATTCTATTACATTAAATCAATATTATTTACTTATTAATATTCTGCCTTCAATTGTTAGGGTACATGCTAAAAAGTGAAACATTAATTTTAAGCTTTTCTCACAATATTTGATAATACGGACGCCTATTGGCGCCAACAGTAGCAGCGGAGCAAAGTAAGTCAAGCGCCCATTGGCGCCTACAGTACCAAGAAGCCAACATGTTTCAGACGCCAATAGGCACCAACAGTAGTCAAAGGGTTAAAAACTTAACCAATCAATGTATTGGGTTGGAAAGAAAGTAATTTCGGTTTTGTAGTGTGAAATGGAACTCAGTTTTCCTTAACAGTAAATTTTTTCAATAACCTTTGTTCCATGACATTTTGTCGTCTTTTTGACAAATTCATGATTCCGCTTTTATAGAACTTCTGGCTCTTATGAGCGAAAGCTTCAAAATTTCCTATTCCGTTTTCCGCGTTACGTAGTTATAGGCTAAGGGGTTAACTACCAAACCAGTCGAAATGACTGGTACACAATTTCCTCTCCAAAATTTTCTCCATAACTTTCTAACTCCCTCTTTCGAAAATGATTAAAAGCATAGGCACTTCAAAAAAGAGGATTCAGGTGCACCTATCCCTCGATTTACACGGATGATAAATTCTTTAGCAAATCGTGCAAATGGAAAACAACGTAAAATGTAAATAATTCAATCTACGTTTTGAATTAAAAAAAAATCATTTTATTAAATCCCTTATATTAAAAACCCTGTGAAAGGGAAATCATAAAAATTCCGAGTAAATCGAAAGCAACGTAAAATTAAATTTCGAATTATTTTGTTAATTTTGTAGTGAGCTAAATAGAATTAATTTCACAATAATCTCTATCATTCTTTAAATGATATCAATAGATCATTGTTTTTAAATCATATCAATAACTATAGGTACTGAAAGATATTTAGGTGATATTTAAAATCATTATGAAATTGGAAAGTTGATGTTAAAAATTGTCCAAAAATACAATCAAGTGAAAAAGTATGTCGTGTACTGCTCAACATAGAATTTCAAATGGTTAAGTCTCCGTTTCACAATACAATAAAAATAATTTCTTTGATCTCTTACTTTAAAAACCATATGAAATCGGGCAAAAAAAGTACCATGTAAATCAAGGGATAGATGTACATCCCTTAACCCTTTGAGGACGACGGGCGCTTATATGCGATCTCAGAAAAAATCGATTATAGTTCATCAATACATATATATCCAGTTAAAGTTGAAGAATTGAAATATAACCGTTGAAATATTATTATACAAGTAGTAATTTTTAATTTCTTTACCTTAACAGTCTTGTCTTTCCGCTAAAAAAGTATTTTTTTCATTGCAAAATGAACAATCATTTCTCAACATTCAAAAACCCTCTCCGTCCACAAAGGGTTAAAGATAATTCATTAAAAACCTGACATTACGAACGATGAAATTCGACGAGCTTCAAAATTTCTTGCAAGTTTTCGCAAGCTCTCAGTTTCTTCAATTTTCAAGAAATCCTTTTACGAATTCTAACATACCGAAGCGTAGGAGTCTCACAGAACTCAAATAAAAAATCAACGAACGCTAGAGCGGAGTAAAGAGACGTATAGAAGTTCAAGAAATAACTAATCTCCTATTTAAAGCCAAAAGAAAAACGAAACAAAAGGGACCAAGTAGAAACTGAAACACGCAAACACACCCACAGATACACCCGTACGTAGAAATAAATAAATCAAACGAAAGAGACAAGTTGGGTTTGGCTTTCGTTAAAAACTTATCCGAGCCGTACCCTGGCAAGAATCAAGGATGGGTCATCAGAGAGTTGGCAGTCGGGTTAGCTCAAAAAAAACAAAAAATGGAAGCACTTGCCCTTTACTCCCCTCCCAAATAGAAAACAAACGGGACGCCGCCGGTGAACAATCCAGCCGGGCTGAGAAAAATGGAACTGTGAGCCAAAATGCATGTGTTGTCTATTTTGCTATGTACATATATGTATATAAATATACATACATACTTTACAACTAGTGGAACCAGTAGTTTTCGTTAATTCATAGTTTTGTATCACTGGAACTTGATAACGTAGCTGACCTCGGTGTTGCTTTGCATGTTCTCTTTCATTGCTTTCTGCGATGTACCCGAAAACTGTCTATTTGTTATCAACACTCATTGTTATCTCGTATTCCTTGTCTTATTCTTAGTGATACCAGATTGTGATCAGATAAACGACATGTCCTTGCCAGAAGTGTATAAATTCTGCTGATAATCGTCGAATCGGAACTTCGAAGTTTGGAAAAATGAAAATTTAAGACGTTGAATGCCATGGGGTCAGTGGTGACCGGTGAAATTAACCCCTTGATTTACAATTCCTTTTGTGACCGAAGGCGCAATAATTCAGAATTAATTGGCGGAATAATAATACATCATGGATGAAAATTTATATTAACGTAATATTGTAATTTCAACGTCTTGTGACCTATTGATATTTTTAACAGTTTTTGGAAAACTTACAAATTTCTAGAGGCCAAATTGGAAGGGGCTGAATTGACTGAAATTTCCCATGACTTTTGAATTATAATATTAACAAACTTTCGGACACATTCAATATTTAAATAGTGACATTCAAAAGATAAAAATCCCCCATCTGTCAGTGTCTTTAAAGTTTCCGCACTATAAACACGTGATTTGAATACTGAATGTTACACTTCAGTAAAAATGATGAAACTACCGATGGTGTTCAGCGTGTTAATAAAATGAACAAAGACGTTAATTAATAGCAGAAAATTATACAATTGGCAAAGACATTTATCGTTTGCAGTTGTCACACTGGTGTAATTTTATTTTTATTCGGTTTACCGCCTTGCATTAACACTAGATCTACGGTCATTGAATCTATTGCACTTAAATGTATGGTATATATTTAAGTATATACCATATACTTAAATATAAAGTCAGAGAAGATGATAAAAAGAGTAATTTGTGTATTATAAAATACACGCGAGATATGTATTGTACTGTTGGTATGGAAATTTGAGAAATGTTTAATAAATGGAGGACGAAGCCAGGAAGTTAATGGTTTGTGGAGATCTAGTGTTAATTGGAGTGGACAACCCTGATTGATCCTTCACGCGAACATGGATTACATTATAATTCTTCGTTATATATGTATACGACGTTTACCACGTACATTGGCATTCGTTCAAAAGCTAATTCGAAGGACATGAGTTCAATTAATTAGAGATAATCGATGTGACTTCAGAGCCAGAACGATTTCCATTGGTGAACATCGATCAAAGAAGGTCTAATTTTAATTATACAATGCTGTACATTGCAATTACTGACCTCGTTCACGTTCATTGATATTTTCCATTGCTCTGAATTATTTATTTCCAACTTTCTATTAGAGATCTATAGAAATAATAAAAATTTCAGAATCTGCTTATAAATATTAGTCTTGCTTTGAAAAGATTTTGATTAATATTTCAATTGATGTTATAATTCATTATGAATTGAAATTATTGTCAATTCGAGTATGGAACCACTTAATCTGCAACTTGAAATAATTTTCAAATAACTGTGCTTCGATTTTGTTCTATGGTTTACGATGGAATAAAACCATAGGTTTTGCAAGTGAACGAAATCCAATGGAAGAACTTTTTTTTTTACCAAGCAATTAATGTAAATATTTTTACAATAATCCTGAATTATTTGATACAATACGCTTTGTGAAACGTATTAAAGTACCCCTAATTAGT
Organism: Cerceris rybyensis; assembly: GCA_910591515.1. Taxonomy (NCBI): domain Eukaryota; kingdom Metazoa; phylum Arthropoda; class Insecta; order Hymenoptera; family Crabronidae; genus Cerceris; species Cerceris rybyensis. The sequence goes on along the minus strand of OU342800.1, from coordinate 4,733,017 downwards.
TCGACAAATATTTTACACCTTATTTTTATTTCTACATAACTGATTAAATCCAATTTTTCTTTTTCATTTTAATTGAATACGACTAAGTAATTTATAATTTTCAGATAGACTTAGTTTCACCCCCTGGAAATTCATATATTTTTTTTTTCATTATTTACGAGTAACACGGAAATTTCAAATCTGACGTGAGAATAATAAGTAGAATCACTTTAAATAAATTATGTTTATACAATAAAATAGCTACTATATAATTATTGATAATAATTGAATTATTACAATAATGTGCAATTTTAATCTTTCAATAATTTACGACATAATGAAAATAAGAATTTAATAAATGTAACATATAGAATAATCTATTACAAATCTATGGTAAAGATTCTGCCCGTTTTCTAACGTCAGTTTTAATATTTCCAAAATCTATGGCAATTACGACCATCAGGAAAAAAAGGATCTGTATATCCTATACATTCCAAGCTGAAATATCTGAAGGAATTATTCTGAACATATGAAATTTCCAGTTCTTTTTTTTTCAAATACAAAGTCTAGTTATTTGTTATTAATATTGCCTTTCTATTCGCAGGAATACTCTGTACAGTTGACATTCCGGGAACAATGGTTGGATGAGAGATTACGATTTGACGATTATGGAGGTGCGTACAATTTACAATTTCGTAATACACTTTGTTCCATCATTGAAACTCGAATTTAACCCGTTCATTTAACATTAGAACTACCAACGCAGTCAAATTAACTGGCTCCTAGCTTTTTTGTAAATTTTCCAGTAGATTATCATTCATTAACCGTATAAACTATATTTTTCATATTTTGAAACGAGAGGAAATAATAAATAATTTATGACAGTGTCAAACTCGAAAACCGCCTGGTCATTGTACGATTTTAAATTCACATCAATGGCCTTTTTGCTAAATGAAATATTTAATAAGACTAAAAATATATTTCGCCAAAAAAAAAAGGAAAACACTTTGTATTACAGGTCGTCTGAAATATTTAACACTAACGGACGCTAGCCGTGTTTGGATGCCAGATTTGTTTTTCTCGAACGAAAAGGAAGGTCATTTTCACAACATTATCATGCCGAACGTATATATACGTATCTTCCCCAATGGTTCCGTATTGTATAGCATACGGTGAGTCATTGATTCAAAATACTATAATTCTTGCAACCTTGTCAGATAACATTGGAATCCTTTACTTAGATAGGTTTAACAGAGTTGCCAAAAACCAAGAGATTTAACACATTAAAACATTGTATGTGGGCCAGGTAAATATACATTTTTCAAAACCTGTGCATAGATCATTTAAAAAAGGCGATTCATGCCATTAATCACTTAGTTTTCAAAGGTTAAGTATATTTTCGAATTCAGAGAGTACGCAGTTTTTAATTTATACTAATATTTTGTAAAAATAAAATTCGTAGAAATTGTTCAACAAACTTCCCTACTCATTGTCAGTCTTAATGAGACGTTAAAAAACATCCGCATACATTGTGTTAAGTGCCTGAGAGATAGACAGTAGAAACAGATACTAGCGACAGACAATGGAGACAGACAGGAGAGACAGACAAAAGAGTCAGACATGAAAGGCAGACAGGACAAACAAACATGAGAGTCAGGCAGGACAAACAGACAAGACAGTCTGACAAGAGAAGCAGGCGGAAGAGACAGACAGTAGAGACAAGTAGGACAGAGAGGTAGGAGAGACAGACAAAAGAGTCAGACATAAGAAGCAGATAAGAGAGGCAGGCAGTGCAGAAAGATAGTAGACACAGACAGAAGAGGCAGGCAGGAGAAACAGACAGTAGAGTCAGACATGAAAGACAGACAGGAAAACAGACATGAAAGTCAGACAGGACGAACAGACAGGAGAGTCAGACAAGAGAAACAGGCAGAAGAGACAGACAGTAGAGACAGGCAGGAGAAACAGACAGAAAAGTCAGACATGAGCGTGAGACAGGAGAGTCAGACAAGAGAGTCAGACATGAGAGTCAGGCAAGAGAAACAGACAGGAGAGTCAGGCAGCAGAGTCAGACAGGAGAAACAGACAGGAGAGACCGACAGAAGAGTGAGATAGGAAAGATAGAAAATAGAGATAGACTAATCTCTTTTCTCAACAATACTTCATTTAAGTGATGGTACTCAGTATGATCATTCTTTGTAATAATACGCAAATATAATTTCAACTAATCTGCGTTTATTTTTCTCATTTCAGAATATCCCTGACGCTCTCTTGCCCGATGAACCTAAAATTATATCCCCTCGATCGACAAGTTTGTTCGTTGCGTATGGCAAGTTGTAAGTATGAAATTACAAATTTGGAAATTTGAAAATTTGAAAATTCTCATAAATATTATGACCCTGAACACGATCTGTTGGTTGCAGATGGTTGGACAACCAACGATTTAGTTTTCCTATGGAAAGAAGGTGACCCTGTCCAAGTCGTGAAGAACTTACACCTACCTAGGTTCACTCTGGAGAAATTTTTTACGGATTACTGTAACAGCAAAACGAACACCGGTTAGAAGCGCGTTTAATCAAATCTATACTTAACACACTTTCGATTTTGTAATCATAAATCTATTGAATTTTCTAGGAGAATACAGCTGCTTGAAAGTAGACCTGATCTTCAAGAGAGAATTCAGTTACTACCTTATTCAAATCTACATCCCTTGCTGCATGCTTGTCATTGTATCCTGGGTATCATTCTGGCTGGATCAAAGTGCCGTGCCCGCTCGAGTCTCATTGGGTAATATTACTATTGATATATCAACATCATTCATAGATCCTTAAAAGAATAATAAAATAAAAATAAATAGAAGACAGTAGGGGCACCATGATAGATAGAAAGCTAAAAATGTTTACCACCTATCAGAAACCTATCTAAAACAGCAGCTCCTACACAAAACAATATAGCAGTTAAAACTAAACGATAAAAAGAAATTTCTAATTGATCATAAACTAATACAAAACTTATCTGACAATAAGACTCATTTTAGCAGATACTCAACACTCTACAAATTGTAATTAATTCTCAATAATCCCCTCCACTCCTTTACACCTATTTTCAATATTCTCTTTGCTCTAAAAATTCTCAACAAGACATCAAAATCCTATTTAAAACTGCAGGTCGTAGATAAAACAACCCTCTAACAGCTAAAATTAAAGGTACAAAAGTAATTTCTAAACAATTATAAACTAAAATAAAATCTATCTGGCAACAAAGATCCTTTGAAAAGATACTCAACACTCTACAAACTCTAATTAATTCTCAATAGCCCCCTCCACTCCTTTACACCAATTTTCAATATTCTCTTTTCTCTAAAAATTCTCAACAAGACATCAGAATTCTATTCAAAACTGTATGTCCTAGACAAAACAACCCTCTAACAGCTAAAATTAAAGGTACCAAAAAATTTCTAAACAATTATAAACTAATATAATACATATCTGGCAACAAAGATCCTTTGAAAAGATATTCAACACTCTACAAACTCTAATTAATTTTCAATAATCCCCTCCACTCCTTTACACCAATTTTCAATATTCTCTTTTCTCTAAAAATTCTCAACAAGACATCAGAATTCTATTCAAAACTGTATGTCCTAGACAAAACAACCCTCTAACAGCTAAAATTAAAGGTACAAAAGAAATTTCTAAACAATTATAAACTAATATAAAATCTATCTGGCAACAAGGATCCTTCGAGCACATACTCAACACTCTACAAATTCTAACTGATTCTCAATAACCCCCTCCACTCCTTTACACCAATTTCCAATATTCTCTTTGCCCTAAAAATTCTCAACAAGGTGGAAAAGAAAAAATGTCTCAACCAGGTAGAAAATAAATGAAGGTAGAAAAGAAAAAATTTTCTCAACAAGGTAAAAAACAGATCAAACTATAGAAGGAAAAAAAATTCTCAACTAAATGGAGGTAGAAAAGAAACAGCGTAGAAAATAGAGCAACCTAGAAAAGAAAAAAATTCTCAACAAGATAGAAAATAAGTAAATGGAAATAAAAAAAAAATTTCTCAACAAGGTATAAAATAAAGGTTATCGTTTGTCAAATAGGTGTGACGACTCTCCTAACAATGGCTACGCAGACATCAGGAATAAATGCATCACTGCCACCAGTATCTTACACAAAGGCTATCGACGTTTGGACAGGAGTATGTCTGACTTTTGTATTTGGCGCTCTCCTCGAATTTGCTTTAGTCAACTATGCATCACGCAGTGACATGCACAGAGATAACATAAAGAAAAAATTTCCACCGGGTGAAATGGAACACTCGTCATCGATCGACCCATCATCGGAACCATTGGAGCCTGATGGTTCAGCAAATTTTGCTATGGTCAGTATCCCGCGATATTACACTTGCCCATAGATGCACCATAACGATCATAGTATTTCCTCCTGGCGTTGGTCAGTGACAAACAACCATCCATTTGTTCCATTTGCCTGAACAAATGGAATCAAATGACATTCAAATAATCAGCTTGCCCCAAATCACTTTCATTGAGACTTTACGATACTTTTGGAACTTTGTAGTGATTTAGTATTTTAGTATACTTCAGAGTGTGTGCTTAATTACAAGAATAAAATGCTGGGTCCACACTAGGGCTCGGAAGTAGCTCGATCACTTGCCAATGAACAGTGAACATTGAACATATGTTGCTTTAATTGTGAATAGGATTATCAACTATCCTTTGTTTTCAAAGAGAGTACACTTCTTCGTTGTACTATCCCTTCCTTACTATTAGTTGTGTTACTGTGTTCTCCATGTATAATGTTAAATAAGTATTATTACATTGTTTAGTAACAATGTGATGAAGTAAATGACTCTATACATACTTAATGACACTTTTATGTTTGTCACATTGCAAGTATCCGTGCAAGTAATTGTTTCGTTAATGTATTGTATATTTTCTGTATTTTTGTGCAGGATGTTTTGTAATTTTTTATGTAATTCAATTAGAAAAAATAATCTTGTCATGTGTCTTCGTTTTTTAAATAACAATTGTTATGGGGTATGTAGATTTAAATATTCCACTTTTACGATGATGAAAAAAAATTGGGGAAGTTACAGAATTGGTTTTTGAGGATTCATAAACGGAAAATTAATTGCGAAGGGTTTGCTAATATTTATTATTCACGCAAATATAGTTCTATGTGGGACTGAATGTCATTATAAATCTTCAATTAAGAAATCTTTTTTCTAAAAGCAAGTAATTGTGATAAAACATAATTAATAATGCAACAATTGTTCCCTCGCGATTATCGTAAAAATTATGAAACACCTTGCACATTTTGTACATACTAAACCCTTCGTGCACAAAATAAGCACCAATTTAGTTTCATAAGTTTGATATTATACGATGATTTTCAATTCTATTCACCAATTAATCAAGTTTATTTCACTCATCATACTTTCTTTATCTTTGTTTGAACGTAATATTTAGGAAAAGCAAACAAATAACTTTTCCTTCTAGCAATAGCTTTTAGCAACATCAGACGGTTCTTAATTTATTTTTATCAATTATTCTTTCCGCGAATTAAAATATGCTGCTGACGTAAATGACGTATATTCCATTGACATTTTTTAAATAATATATTTTAACGACGCACAGTGGTCGATTTCGCCGAAATCCTGGCCAAAACCCCAAGGAGTTTTTCAATTTAGCTGAAAATTGGTATATTAGTATTATTTCGGTCGCTGATTAAGAATCCGAACTCAGAATTTCCAAAAACAAAATGGCGGCTCTAATATGGCGGGTGCGAGTATCGAAAAATTGTCGGATCGGCACGAAAATTAGTAGTCTTATGATAGCCCGGCCCTATGTCATAAATGCACTATCTCGAGCATGGCGCGCGCGACAAACAAATAACAATTATTCGAAGAATCGCAAAAAGTCGCAAGAAAACTCAACGAGGTCTTTTTCGGGAAGCTTCAAAGTTTAATTTAAAAAAAAAATTAGCTTGGATGGTTTTGGAATTCACAACTATTTCACTAGCAGAAGGAAAAAAATATATAGGATTTACATTCTATGCCATCACAGTTGTAAAATATTAAATAAAAAAATGAAACCAAGATATTTATCAATTAAAAGTATAATAAATAGCTACCAATACTGAAAAAGTGGATCAAACTTTAATTTCACATTGAAAACGTATTCTCAATTTCGACGTGAAAACGTTACATTATTTAAGTGCCAACTTTGACATTGCATATCTCTATGAGTATTGTTCAATAAAAACTTTTATTAATGGAAAACAATGCTCTGATGTGTTACAAATCAAACGCAATTGCTAAATTTTGAAAATTCTAAAAAATGAATTTTGGGGTTTTGGCCAGGATTTCGGCGAAATCGACCACTGTGCGACGGTAACACGTAAAAGGACTTACAAAAATTGAATTTATTAACACGGAATTTTCTATACTTTCGTGGACAATTGTTTTCCAGTGTGGACTAAGCATAGTAGAGCATAAAAGATAATTTATTAAAAAAGTGAACATTACATGTACATGTTTTCCAATAGTCGGGTCTGATGTGTTATGTATCTTGAAAAAATGTTGAAATTTCACTGTGACACCGTATAATTGCTTTATTATTTTATTTTATTATTATTAACCGCTAGACCGGATGTGATGGGCCAGTTCATCATTGTCTACAGGTAAACAATTTTCTTCAAGTCCAGAAACAATAATTATCGTATACGCAGTAACATAATTTTCGAATTGTCATAAGGCAGCAAGTAAAATTTTTGTTTTAAGAGGCGAATATAAAAATCTCTCGTCACATAATTAAAACTTAAAAAGAAAAAGGAGACGAAAACGTACGTGTTAGTCATTTAATTATTTGTTCTTAACGTAATAGAAAAACAAAAGATTGAGGTGTAATTTGAAGGTATAAAATTTACCAAATATGATAAAAAAAGAAGGTCTTTTTAAGTCAGAAATTTATATAGAACCCTCGTCGAGTTGCTAACTGAATTAAATATCTTTTCAACTGAATTAATAACAACGTCAAGAACGAATATTCAATTAATACAAATTATCTCATTCGCGAACGAATAACAGAATCCTTTCTAATGTCTGATACGATTGATAAACGACTCATTTCTAAATTCAAAATACATTTTCTATTTTCCTACGAAGACTTCGTCATTTTTTCAATTTCCTCGAAATCCAAATTTTCCAATTGCAAAAGCAAAAGATAGAATCCACATATTATAAATGCTTCTTTGTACAGCGAGGGAAATAAGTGCTTACAAATAAGTCCTGGCAGATAAGGAGCCCCTTCGTTAATTAATTACATTAATTATTGTACACGACAGCGAAGTATGATGTTACATTATATTAAATATTTTTTCTCGTCTGCCACAAGTGGAATATTCCATTTGATTGAATATTTTGCAAGGTAGAACAACTAAAATCTTATTTGCCGGAGCTTTGAGTCTCATAATTCATTCTAACGATTATATAGTGCGGTGCTGAAAAGATGTCTCACAGAACTCGAAATCTCATATTAACTTTCCATAGCCTGAATTTTCTGTGGTACCCGAAAATCAGTTTCAAAATAGCACAATTAGAAAATAATTAAAATACTACTGCAAATAATCTGAATTTGAAATATTGCATTTTTCAAAATTTCATGATTTCAACGAGCTAAATTACAATATTTGGCCAAGTTACAAATTTGAGTTTGAAAAAATATCAGCATAAATGTGTCTTGCGTTACCTCAAAGACCCATAGAAAGAAAAAAATCCAGTTTCTTTCACTTTTTTCAACTTTAAATGAACTTCGTATTCGAATTCCTTCCATGAGACATCTTTTCATCACCGTACAGTACCGCTTACATAATTCCCTAAATTGGGTTTGCCTTTGTAGCAGCTATCTGTAGATTTTGTTATCTGCAATAACGACTTCGTTGGGTAACTTTACATTATTAAAAATGACCAAAATTAGTAATTTTTTGCAAAGACTAACACGACATAGGTATTTTGTTTTTTGGAGGAAGAAGAAATATTTTTAAACCTACCTTTGACAATTATTTTCGATCATTTTTCTAAGATATTTTTGATACTACGACAAAAACGTGATTAGAGACAAAATGGAACGTTGACCTTGAAAATATTAATTTTCTTTGACATTGTATCAGACCTTACGAAAGATTTTTTTCAAACGAGTTGTTCTTTCCCGTAATTCATAGACCAATCAGGAAAGGGAAGACTGTTCATTGTGCAGGAAATAATTTTTCCTGATGCTCAACTATATCTCATTCTAAATTACATTGATTTTTTTCCATCAACGAGCATGATTCTCCAATGAATCGATCGCAATCTCATGTCTATTTAATCCCATTAACGTATTCATATGCACATTTATGTATCACATCGAATGTCTTTTTTTTTAAACGCATACTCTTAAGGATAAATAAATCTACAAAATACATAATTACATACTTCAAAAAAGCTTCAAGTATGTATATTGCAATGGAATATTATCACTCTTTTATACAAATCTTCCACTTTAATTTGTCTATTTCTTTACCATATCACTCATTATGCTATGTGTTTTAATTGATCGTTGTGCCTCTGACATATGAAAAATCATTGTTTCGTAATTGAATCACGTGAATTATCTCTATGTTACAATTGTTTTACGTCTCTTTTCGATAATCCTTTCGACACATACTGCTTATGAATGACAATTTTCAATTTCTCATACAATTCTTTTCATTTTCTATTCCATAGTAACGAATCCATTTCTATGATAATGACACTATGAATTACGGAATATCCCTTTGTAAACGTGTGATGTGATTAAGAGAATTGAAATTATAACTTTTATTCTAATTGCCATTGGAAAATGTACAGAGATAAATTCGATTTCATCGATTGTACGATCGTTTAGCTTTGTATGATAAATAATCGGATATGTTAAAACTGCACTGGCCGTGTGATAATGTTCGACATTTTGAAAAAAAAAAGCTAATGCCGGAACGTTAATATGTACTTGCAATCGTTTTACTTATTGTTTTCTACTTTAACTCTTTGCTATTGTATTTTCCATCAACACCACAATTCTCCAAAATATTCTTCTCTACTTTAATTATTAGGGGAACCAGAAAATAATGTAATTTTTTAAATTAAATTTCAAAATACATTTTCAACAAGTCTTTATTTTTAATGAATCATATAATTATCCTCGTTATCACACACTCTCTCAAATCAAGTGCCAAAAGTTACTTAAATTATTATTTAACTAGGGCCATAATTTAATGTAGTAATTACCATCAATTTTTAGTGTCTTAAAAAAAATTTGCATAATTGGGAAGACGTCTCTTGAGAGACCTCAACTGCAAAGAGTTAAAGATGTTTAATTTTTTACACGTTGAATGACCGATTTAATGAAATTTTTTACTGCTAATATATTTAATATTTAAATATTGGTGTTAAAAAAGTAAGGTGTTGATGAAAAAAAAAACTAGAGGCATTCAGCGTGTTAAGTGACCCATTAGCAAGATGGAAATTAATGCGAATGGAATGTATGATTATTTTGTAACGTGAAAATCATTTCAGAGTGGCTCGATTAGATAGAAGATATGCAATTTTTCAATGCATGTGTGTCACGCTTATTTGGGGTAGTTGACTACGAAGATCTTAGATGTTTCCTCTAAAAATCCCGTATTATAATTGTTACTCTATCACTTCTCATATTTCGGGTAAAATGTGAATTTCAATTGCATTTATATAACATGCAAATCAATTGTCATATACTTCAATCAAATGTCCAACAATTTTCTCCACCACAACTTCCGAATATCCAATCTCATTAAATAAAAACAAAAGTCTTTTTAATAGTATGGTTTCTTTTTTTAATTTAAGATTATTAACTATTATTAAATATAGAAATATATTACAAAATTTAATTTCTTTAATAAGATTTATAATAATTTTTAATTTTTCTCATCCAACTACTTGCCTATTTCAACTTACGATTCTAATTTTATATTTCTGCTCCTTTCACTACCAAAGTCTATTTCTAACGACCTATCTTTTTTCCTATTCTTCTATTTGTTTCTATTCACGATAATTTAGTTACACCTTTTAAAAATTCCTATCCTGTCTCTCCTACTTTCATCCCCACTCCATATGTGTAAATTTGTGAAAATTAAAAATGTCTCCTAACTCTATGTCGTGTGCAATGAATGTGTGGAATTTTATGTACAGTGTATGTGTGTGTTTATGGTGAGTCTTCGCAGAACCACATAATGAGTTCACTTCGACGTGAGCTCACCATGTGGTCCTCCCAGGCCACACCACGAGAAGGTGCTCACCATTGCGGCCCAACCTTTGTCCGCCCCTGGGGACTTTTTTGACCCAATGATTAAAATTCATGGAAATTGAGACGATGATTATACAATGATTGCATATGATTCTCAATGAAGTTATTATAAAAGAAAAAAAAAGAAAACTTGTCGTACAATAGAAAATAGACGGAGTAGATTATGGGGGTTGTACTAAGATTTTTTAAGGGGTGGATGAAGGTAACAATGTGGCATGTTTCATGCATTATTTCGTTTTACATATGTTCTTAGCTTTCTTCTTGATGCCTAATTTCCATGGAACTTTTTCCACTTTTTTCATCTGCTATTCAATGCTTTTTCTTATTTTATCTCTGTCATTTTTGAGAAGTGAGTCATCGACATTCATGTTTTCATACGGAGCAAATGACCAGCATTTTAAGACGATCACTTAGAATAATGGAAAATAATTTATTGCTTAACAAAGTTTTCCCTCAGTTCTGGCATACAGGATGGCCCAAACGTCACTAATTGTAGGAAATGAAAATTAGAACAGCTCGTTAATTATTAACCATTTGCACTCCGAGCCATCTCTGAAGTTATCTATTAGTAACTTGTCAGTACTTTACTATTTTCTATTTTGTGCAATTTCAATAGAAAAATTCAGGTAAACATATATTTCTTAAAATCTTGGGGTGCAGTAAGTTTATCTTCTGTAATTACTAATAAATTCATGGTCCCCTTAGAGGGTGCAACAGAGTGATATGATAAACTTACAATGTCCCCTCAGGTGGGACATCGGAGTGCAAAGGGTTAGAAGTTCATGTTTATTTCTCTATTAACCCCTTGTCGTGCCATTTACTTTGTGACTGCCTCCACAATATTTCAGAATTAAATTAGTAAAATAAATATTGATCCGTGATTCTTGAAATATCGTATAATTTAACGTAAAATTAATATTATAGAAATAATTTGATCGTGTCGCATCTCACTGATATTTTCAATTTAATAGGTTTTGTAAGACTTGAAAATTTCCCTTCCAAATTATCGCATCAGGAGTATCACTCGTTTATAGTTCGGCAAGGAGTTAATAATGTATTGTTAATATACTTTGTTGGCAATTACTTTTAATTAGGTTTATAGATTTTATCATGGAAATGACCATCATATTGTTCGAAATTTGAAAAAATTAATGATAAAAGAGTTCTCGATTTTTATTTGTAAGAATTTTTTGGGCCATACTGTGAATGTCAGTGTCGTGAATTCTGTCTTTGTAAAATTTAAATATTGCCTCGAATTGTTCTACAAATTGATAGAAAAAATCAATAATCTCATTGAGGATTCGTTGATACTTAATGAGAAGTTATAATTTTAATTCTTCGAACATATGTGTATATGTATTGAATGTTATGTTCCTATAATTACGTTAATCCTTTAGTTAAATCGGCTAATGCGAACGGCATTGAGAAACATTGATGGAACTTGAGATTTTTGGATTATAATCACTCTTTCGTATTCTGTAACAAAGTGTAGGTGCACAATAATGACATTAATTTCGAAACAATTGAATAATACAGGACATTGCAACGTTACTCAAAGTTTATAATGGAATAATAACATTGAAATTAGAATTTCTTTAAGAATTCTACAGATGAAAATTGTAAAATAACATATACGTCGTCTCTGTGACGAATTATCGATATCATTCAATTATATTTAATTTAATGCAATCGAAAAATTCCGATTTGTAAAGCAAAAGAAAAGGAATTTTGCCGAAAGTCTAAAGTCATTGTGATAATAATAAAATTCAATTAAAAAAATCTCAATCAAAATAGAAAAATTAAACATCTACTGCAGGTGAAATAATTGAAAAATTACATCACAACAATTATTTAGTATTAGCAAAAGCTAAAAATAAATTTCCATTTCGTAATGTGGTGAATATAAGACTACAATAAAATGCATTTACAAATTTGTTGGAAAACAATACGGTAATGTCACAACAATTGCATCATTTACATATTCATTTAAGAAACTGTGTAAAATTACCTTAAATTGTGTGCCTATATAACGTAAAATCTACTTCACACTGACCTTCAAAAACCGATTCTAACGAATATCACATGATATCGAGAAGAACAAAGTAAAGTTCAATTCTATCAACGAATATATTGAAATTTGCAAAATCTTGAAATATCTTTTTCAAGAAAAAAGAAAAAAATGTTTCCAAAGAAGAGAGATTTAGCTTGTTTACAAAGTGTCTACCTTAATGCTAATATAATTTCTTTCTTTTAACTTTGTCTTTTGTCGTAATACATTGCATTGTTTTAGTAATAAATATTTTTGCCATTTTCCCCACCGTACATCAACGATCTGAAAAAGTGATTAAGATTTTTAATTGATTTTCACATTAACTAGATTTTAAAATGTTATAATCACTGTTAAACAACAGGACTCGAGAAAGTTTGAAATTATAAAATAAGGCAAATTCACCCTCTATAGTCAAAATTTCTTCTGATCTCCGAAAATCAGTTTCCCAATAGCACAATTAGAAGATAGTAAAAATACTATTTTAAATAATGTATTAAATTTGAATTCTAATTATTGAATTGTAAAGTATTTCATGATTTTTCCGATCTTGATTATAATATTTGACAAAGTTGAAAATTTGACTTAGAAGAATAGAAGTTTAGATGTGTCTTGTGTAAGGGTGTGCAAGCTGTGCCGTGTGTCGGGTACCCGACGCCTCGGGTCGGGTCGGCGAAATTCGGTCGGGTTCGGTCGGGTACCCGACACACTCGGGTCTAGGGAAACCCGACCGATCTCGGGTAGACCAACCGGTCTCGGGTAACCCGACCGATGTCGGGTAGTCCGACTGATCTCGGGTATTTCGTCTGCTACGAGCCAAGATGGAGGACTAGAGGCTGTTCGGTGTAACTCTTACGCTCCATGAGCGTGTCTCGCACTGAATCGCCGGTATCATGAAGCGTGAGAGTTACATCGAATAGCCTCGAGTCCGCCATCTTGGCTCGTAGCAGACGAAATACCCGACATCAGTCGGGCTACCCGAGACCGGTCGGGTTTCCCTAGACCCGAGTGTGTCGGGTACCCGCCCGAACCCGACCGACTTTCTCCGACCCGACCCGAGATCGACGAGTCGGGTATTTGCACACCCTTAGTCTTGTGACCTTAAAGTCACAGAAATCATCCTACAAGCCATTTTCGAGTGCCTTGCTATACAATACCATCTTTTAATACTTTGCCAGAACCTAACTACGAAAAAATACAAAAAAATGATACAAGATTTTGTTCAAAATACTATCACAATTACGCCCCCCCACCTAGAAAAATTCGAACTAAAAGAAAAATTTCAACATCACTAGATCTCCCCGCTCATATTACAAACCATAATTAACATCTATAAACCTATCACATTTCTCATCTGAAAATTTTTCAGATCATTAATGTACTTAAGCCTCCCATTTCCCCTCTCCAATCCAGTGTGAATAAATAATAAAAAAAATTTCATTCCACATTCAATTTAATTTACAATCCAAAAGATGAAATTCCACCTCGAATTCATCGTTTATGTATTCTTCTCCATACCGTGGTTCCCCTACTTTGCAGCGTCCTCGAAACACGCGACGTTTCCAAACTCCACAGCTCGCTTTTCTATCTGTGAACAAGCTTGTACAAAAATGTAGCAAAATAAACCAAAAAAAAAAGAAAGAAAAACCCTTATAATATCTAATAACGTAACTAACGAATCAACACCATACGAATTCTTTCAGAAGCCTCTGGTCCGACACTCGGAGGATACCATGACGGTGGATCAGATGCAGCAGTGCGAAGTACATATGCAACCACGAAAAAAAAACTGCTGCAGGTCGTGGCTGTCCAAGTTCCCGACGAGGTCCAAGCGCATCGACGTCATCTCACGGATCTTCTTCCCCATCGTATTCGCTATCTTCAACCTCGCGTATTGGTCCACGTACCTGATTCGGGAAGAAGAACAAGACGAGTAAACCTTGACGAGGAAGCGCTCGGATCAAGGAACGTGGCTCGCGGCCAACCCCATCAGTATCATTCCAGACCCCATCGTTCACGCCCTCGTCATCGCCATCATCAACACAGTAGCCTGCAACAATCGCAGCAACATCAGCATCATCATCAGCAGCCGTTGAAACAATATCAACAACAACAGCAGCAGCAGCAGCACCATCAACAACAGCAGCCGTTGCTGTCTCAACATCAACAACAGCAGTGCCATCATCGTCATCATCATCATCATCATCACCATCATCATCAAAATGTCGAAGGTAGCGGTCGATGTTCGCCGCAGACTTTGAGGCATCCTTGCAGGACTTCGGCGAGGTCATCGCCCTCGCCATCACCATCACCATCCCCATCACCATCACCGTCGCCTACGGCATCGCGTAGAGCAACTTTATCGCCACCTGCGGCGACGACACGTTCGCTCAATTCTCAGGATTTTCGTCGTTTTCCCCGATTACCTCTCACGCGTACCGAGAGATGTTGCTGTGGTTTGGTACCACGCAAATGGTTCACATGTAGAGCGAAAGGTAGCGCAAGAATCGATTTCTTCGCGCGTTTAGCCTTCCCTCTTATGTTCATTTTCTTCAACCTTGCGTACTGGTCCATTTACTTGTTCCAGGGTGACGAACATGTTGAAATGGGCCATTGAAGTATTATCGTGTCCGATTCCGACGAAATCGATCGTTAGATGATTTAATAAAATACAAATCAAAAGTAAAATTTTAAAAAAATGAAAACTAACGATAGGAGACGCGCGGTTGAAGTCACTCCGTCGAATGAAGTTGAAAAATCCTCATAATTAATCGTCTCTTTGATAATTGTATATGAAATTGTGAATGAGAGTTTACAATTTGACAGGAATCACTACCAACAATTGACTGTGTTATAATTCGAAGTTGGATACAGAGTAAGGGATGGAAAACTATTGCAATGGTCACACTGGAGAACAATGAGAATCGAAAGGATTGAAATGCGAGATTGAAAAAATGGAAGAGAAAGTTATGAAGCGTTTAGGGCGAGATAATGAAAGGATTAAGTATACTTCGACGGGGTATCATCCGCCAATCCGTGCCTGACATTCGATAATCATAAAGACCAAGGAACGCGCAACGAAATACAAAAACGCTCGGTACGGTAGGAAATCGACGAATAAACCTAAAACAAGTATGGTTGTAAAGAAATACGACACCTACATGACCACATGCACAATACGTTACACATTTAATACACTCCCCCCGTACACAGTAGAAAGACCGCGTGCCACAGGATGAAAATCAATGTAGTGGGCCCTGTATAGCCACGGCCTGTTAACAATTATATGCGTATAAATTTATAAATAATATACCTAAACATATTGACAAGTAAAATCGTTAAAATGCAACAGTGATTCCTGTGTATAAAAAATCCTCAGTCTGTGGGATAGCGTTAATGTTAAGCAAAATTTTTTTGACTCGAAATTAACATTAACACGAGGCAATGGAGAATTATAAAACTAACGGGATCACGTGAAAAAAAGAAAAAGAAAACGCCGCGATCCCGAGGGGACAATTAGTTGATATTATTACAAATTGTATTTGTCGCGATATAAAGAAAAACCAAAAAACAAAATATATATATAAATATATAAATAGATATAACGAGGAAAAAAAAAAGAGGAAAAAAAGTAATCGATTTGAAACGGTAGTACCACGAAGCCGAATCAAAAAAAAAAGAGAAAATGGAAAAAAAGAATAAATCTCACGTTATATTCTCCCTTGGACTTTGTGAGGTCTCGTAATTTAAAAAATAAATAAAACGCGATCTCGTGTATTGCTCATTGACCAGTCGAGACTGAGGATATTGTTCGATGTGAGATTATGATTATAGAGTCAGAAAAGAAATATGGACCGTTCAAGTGAACTGAACGAGAGTGATGTCAAAAGAAAAAAGAGAAAACAGAGGCGCAGAACTTTATTTCCGAACGAGTGTGTTGTAACCAGTGCCGGCTCTGTTTGTAAGAGTGTGTTACACTGATTAGTTATTAATCGAAAGAAAAGGAGAAGATGGAAGTACGAGGAATTAGTTCTCCATTTTTAATCGTGTGCGTTTCGTTGGAATTTGATTTTAGAAAAAGAGACGAGAGGAAGAAAACAAACCACGAAGCATTTCATTTTGTAAAGAGAAATCTCTTGCTTGTTCTGCGCTATGGATTAATTGTTCATCGTTTCGTTTCTCTTGCATGCGAATACAAATTATCCGCGAGAACTCGTAAAACACGATAGATTCTATTATGACGAAAGATAGTAGGTCGAGTTGCCACCCAAAATCCTTCGACATTCGTACGAAACAATAAAGAAGGGACTTCCTATTTGTAATATGTCCGGGCTCCCTCCCTGTTGTATCCATCGTATCGTATTTTCCGTTTTCTCTATACAAATTAGTCCTCGTTAAGTTCAAGCCTCGCGCGAGGTGTCTTGGAAAATTCGGATGAAGGTCATTGCAATTTTTACGTAAATATTGAATTTTCAAAAAGCAAAATGCTCAGTACAATTCACATATAGCTTGAAATAATTAATTTAACACTAGAACTACCGTTAAATCTATTATAATAGAGTATGTTAGAAGAACTTTGGTAAAAGAAGTATCAAGAGATGGAAAAAGTGATCGATTTTTTAGTGTTTTTACGAGACTAACGTAATGTATTTGCTCTATGGCTTACTTATAAGCTTTGGAAACAAATTGGGGAAGAGTCTGACTTGGTAGTTTTAGTGTTAAATCATTTTGAGTGCAAAGTTCAAAACGCACCATTTAAATTTCATTGTACTGTTCGACAGAAATAAGAAGTCACTTGGCAATTGGTTTGCTCCGATTGGCCCACGTTCTAACGACATTTTCCATTTTAACCACTTGCCCCACAATGACGAATGACAGTGATGAGGTTAATGGGATAGGAAATTATCATAAGTTGCAAAATATGTGGAATTGAAAATCTAATGAAACGCGACGCGATAATATTATTTCTATAATATTAGTATTACGTTAGATACTATGAAATATGAAAAATAATTTTGATTTTAAATATTAAATTCTTAACTATGGCGGAGGCAGTGATAAAACAAATCGTAGGATAAGGGATTAATACTAGTTCTTAACACTAGATTTACGGAACCGATTTGGCTCATTCAAAATTTGATTACTATATATATTATAATATTGGTTGGTTAATTTTTTAAATAATAAATCTTTTATTTGAATTGATTTAGAACTATTTTCTTTGCAAGACTTCAGTTTTCTTGTATAAGTCAAATTGGCACACTTTAGAAAAATAGGTGTATCAACATCCGTAAATCTACTGTTGTACTAAAGTGATCAAAATGTCTAGAATTTTTTGAAAATATTCTTGAAATTTCTAACACTTTTTTTTCAATTTTCTACATTTTATTGAGGTCTGCTGAAAGCGACTGAATTAATGAAGTTTTCTGCCCCCCATAATTTATTTCATTTTGATATTTTTGCAAAGCAACATCTTTGAAGACACAAGTAGACATATATCCAACAGAATTTGATCTTACGAACGTCAGTATTTAAATACTGAACGATATGGAAAATTCGTAAATATTACAGTTCAAAAGTTATATGAAATTTCATTGAATTCAACAGCGCCGGTCCCTAGTGACCCCCATGGAAGTCAAACTGACCTCCATGGAGGTCGTTCCATCGTCATAAGAACGACGAAAGAAATCTTCTCATTTCGAATGTCATTCGTCGATCTCCAGGAACAATTCGTAAATTTTTAAATAACTTATCTTACCGAAATTAATTAATACCTAATATTTAAAAGTTCAAAAAGAAAAAATGGTTTCTAAATTTATAAATCAATTTATAAATCACTAAAGTGATCGAAATGTCTAGAATTTTTTGAAAATATTCTTGAAATTTCTAACACTGTTTTTTTTCCATTTTCTACGTTTTATTGAGGTCTACTGAAAGCGTCTGAATTAATGAAGTTTTCTGCCCCCCATAATTTATTTCATTTGGATATTTTTGCAAAGCAACATCTTTGAAGACACAAGTAGACATTTATCCAACAGAATTTGATCTTATGAACGTCAGTATTTAAATACTGAACGATATGGAAAATTCGTAAATATTACAATTCAAAATTTATATGAAATTTCATTGAACTCAATAGCGCCGGTCCCTAGTGACCCCCATGGAAGTCAAATTGACCTCCATGGAGGTCGTTCCATCGTCATAGGAACGACGAAAGAAATCTTCTCTTTTCGAATGTCATTCGTCCATATCCAGGAACAATTCGTAAATTTTTAAATAACTTATCTTACCAAAATTAATTAATACCTAATATTTAAAAAATTCAAAAAGGAAAAATGTTTTTTAAATTTATAGATCAAATATATAGACTGTCCAAGGGACATTCTCTCCTCGTAATCAAGCCAAGTGTCTTCCTATTTCTTCCGAATAATACGTCAAAATTGAAAAAAAATGCTCAACCTCTTAACAATTAGACCGAATTTTCGATCTTGTCCATGGAAAATTCCATTCTACCTGATTACACACGTACGTCATAATACGTAGTAATTAAAAACAACTAGATAATCGTTCGATAATAGAAAAGTATCAAATCATCGGCAACTTTCCCAAGAACCTCGTGCAGCTCGTACAAAGAGGTACTCAAACGCGCCGATTCGTCACCTAGTTTGATACGTGTAAGTTTTAAAACCGAATTATACGAAGAAACGACGTAGAAAAGAAGAAAAAAACGTAACAAAAAAAAAGAAGATGAGAAAACCAAGAGTGTAATAGTGCAGCTGCATGTACGTTGCGCCGTCACTTTTACGATCGCTTTATGCTGTAAACGCATAATTTCTAATTTTCGCCATTTCCACATCTTTTTCATATAGCGTGAAAAGAAAAAAAAAAAAACAAACGTCGGATCAACATAAACGTCCTGCTCAATAACGACTGACATAAAAAACCGATTATGCTGGTTAATTGTATGTATATACTCTTATCGCGATTATCGGAGTACCGCGCTGAATGGATTTCTGAATTTCCAAAAAAAAAACGTTCATCTTAATGTCAGTGAAAATTACTATACGACGTAACTAGAAAAAAAACGCACGCAAAACACGAGAGATTGTAACGTTATCATCAAATTCCTACCGTCTTCGTCGAGAACCAGTGGTGACGAATCTATTTGTAACAGATAAAAAAGAAAAAATACGGATGCAATTGCTAATCGATGTTACGTCTAGAAAATCGTCGAGCCCATGAAATACAAAAAGGCGAATCCGCCCCCGCGTTAAACGGGCTTGGATCGAAGATAACACGTGTCAAGAGAGAGTCCATGACAATTGCGTATCACAATTCATTCTTCGTAATTCGAACGAGGCAATCACGTCCATGTTTTGTATTATAGGTACGGTAAAAAAAAAAGAAAAAAAATGAAAAAAAAAAACTGAGTACCGGACTTTACCGTTCTCGTGTTTCAAAAAAATCTCTCCGTAAGATGCGAACGAAGGTAAACGGTAAATAAAAAAAAAATAAAAAAAGAAATACTTTTGTTCGATTCGAGCGATTTGGTAATACGGGCGATCATCTACAAATGTACGTATTATTTTTCACGATACGATTATTGAAATAAAGAATGACGATCTTGAAGAATAGAACAACAGGTAGGAAAACTATTAAATTTTGTCTACAAGGTACCAGTGCTAAATCGGCGACTCCTGTGAGTATACTTTCGTAAGTTATATATACATGTTATATATATGTGTATATCCATACACATACGCGCACATATATATATATATAAATATATAAATATACATTTGTGGAACTCCGTCGCGGGTATAATACAGAATGCATTAATATCACGATGATCGAGTGTTATGCTCGCGTTTGTCCTAAATAAAATCATCTAAGGCAGTTCAACAGAACAATTTACACTGGAATCATTTACTAAGATCATCGAGACAGTCGATAGGAATTCGTTTCAAGTAGAGCACAAATTGTGGTCATGGCACATATCCATCGTTTGCGTATTCTTTTCTCGTGATAGACACGATATTTGATATTAGTTATACTCCGGCATGTATAGAGATTTGATTTGTACAATTGGCAGTGTAGACGCAGATATATTTCGATTATGTTTCTCCTGATGCCTAAGGTTTACACTTTCGCGAATAAAATTATTTTCAACACGCCCAGCTGTTGCGAGTTTTCTTCTTTTATTTTCGCTTTTCCTACAATCGAGAAAGGAATAACGGTTGCTGATTTTTTTATGAAATTACATCGTGAGGAATTTTCACGTAGGAATGTTTAATATATGTTATTCGGTGAAATGGAAATAACGTTTTAAAAATGAAGTTATCGTTGCATGTTTGGAAGTTTGAGATTTAAAATGACCGCTGAAAAGTACAACAGCGACTTTAATTTGCATCTGTCGATATCACCGCTTCCTGTTTTTAAAAGTCTTTTTTTTAAACTCATTTAACATTAAAGTTAATTGTCATTCATGGGTATTCACTGTCTGTATAAAAGTGTATAAAAATTTGAAATCTTCAATGAATTACCTAAAGTTCGAAATGAACGTGTTACCTATATATGCTCAACAATGATTAAATTATATTATCCTTGTATGCTTATCTATTCCTGTACAATTTAAATTTAAATCGTGCTGTAGCAGAAGCATTAACACTGGTAAGATAATTCTTTTTTCTGAATTCGATGTGTTTAAGTGTTTTATGATCAACAAACGCAAAATATTCTATTCGAGCCGATAGTTTTGTTCCTACGGCGTCGAAATTTGATCCACTTTTGTGGTCATTCGTCGTAAGAGCCATAAATAAAGTTACAAATAAGTAAATCGCAAAGATTAATTAAATATTCTATGTCACCAATTGGTTTAATTGATAAACATAGAATACAATTCAGCTGATCTGTAAATTTTTATTTGGAGATATGCGGAAATATAAAAATAGAAAGGGGAAAAAAGCAGTAAAATACTTTAAATATTTTATTCTTATAACAAAGGAGAATGTAAGTTTATTCATTTTCCTCAGAGCGTAATCGCGCACTGGAATTAGTTACACGTATAGAAAGTTGTTGGGCACGCTCAACAATAGCCTTGCGCTTCTTACTGCTAACGGCGTGAGCAATTTCGGCACAGAATTTGCGGTTTTGCATCATCAGAACTTCCAATTCCTGTCGATGTAAAATAATTTATCATTTTCACAGACATGAAAGAAAATTCTGTCTTTTGTAATTAGTTTACAAGGGTATTTATATAAATTACAGCTTTCTAAAATGTGTATTCACAGCTACATAGTTCAACTCATCAAGTAAAATCGAAAATAATGCGCGAATGAGGTATGTTTCTATTCAAAACAAAACCCTCACCAGAAGCCAAAATATGAATAGTCTTAGTATAAGTGTTCTATGGTACTGCATACCTTGACATTATGCACTAAAACTTTCCTGAATCCTGTAGGAAGCATATGGCGTGTCTTTTTGTTGCTTCCGTAACCAATGTTTGGCATCAAATATTGACCCTTGAAGCGCCTACGTACTCTGTTATCAATACCTTTCGGTTTACGCCAGTTACGCTAAAGATTAAAAAATGTAATTTTAATATTAAATCTTCTATTTCATGCGCAGCTTACGATCTTAAATGCTACTTAAATAACGACTTAAATACACATGCAGAAAATAATAACCAAACCTTTAGTTTATTGTATCGGTCACTCTGGTGACGAATGAACTTTTTCGTTCTTTTCTTAACGATAGTAGGCCTGTAGACTGGTCGGATTGCCATTTTGAACTCTTTTGCAATGTCAGGATATAGAACTTAAACTATAAACATAAGATATACATATCATCATAACACTGTATGCTTTTAATGGTTACAAACAACTTTATATATTTTGCTCGTATAATCACATGAAATAAATTCTCAAAAATATCATACATACAGGATTTCTTTAACTGTATAAATTCTACCGACATATGTATATTTACGATATTATACACGATTCTTTTTGAGATTACGGATTCCTTGTAACACTACATACCGTTCTTTTTGACGCACCGATTGAAAGAGGTTAGGTTCGCAGCGTGTATCGATGTCCCGTACCACCATGAAATAGATATTTTAAAAGATGTAGAACTATCACCATACAAAAAGTAACTATAAACCTTTACTATTCCCTAGTATCTACGAACGTTCTATTATTTTAAATTAAACGGATATTACAATTATATGCTAAACACTTTCTTAAATTATAATCATAAGAGAAATAATGCAAATTAAATGACGATACTTAAAAGTATCTCGATTATGTTTAAAAGGAATTTCTGAACGTGGTGCTTCTCAAAAAAAGGTCAGTAAAACTACGGAAATATTTTAAAGCTCAATTTAATAAATGTAAATTTGTAATATTAATTTTATTATGGAAACTTATTATGAAACACGATTTAATCGAAGTATATAACTTCTAGGGAAATCCTGTTTCGATGGACGGCACTAGAAACGCTTTCAGCGACATCTGAATTAATATAAATCGTAATTAGTGACGGCGCGTACTATTTTGAATCACAGTAAAACAAACTCCGCTAATTCCACTTCAACTCTATGAGCTTTACACGAAATTAAATCAAAAGATTGTATGTAGTATTTTGAAATATAATTCTAAAGATGGAAGATGATGGAAGGATAAGTAAATTATAGAATTTTCAATCTTCGCAGCCAATTAGCCCGTTATTGCTTTCAACGAGAACAAAATAAAATAAAATAAAAGTCTTCGAATCATTGGGAACAATAACGACCCAGGTCCCACCACGTGGAGGATGCTGCATCTGGGACCCAAAAAAATGGCCATCCATCCACCATCACATTTTGTCTTTCGTGTGACACATTTTTCCACCGTTTTTACAGGTTTAAACGATAGAATGAATCGGAGAATGTGACAGACGAAATTTCTTTGTCTACTTTACTTTCATTATCCATCTCGTACCGGAAGAGATAGATTTCCAACCGCGATACACCGAGCATTCGATACTTAAAAACTAGCACGCAGCATTCATTCCATACATTCAGAGACTTAATTCTAAATTTAAAAGTTAGTTAATAAGGAACTTATCCCCTACCCCATTGTGCCCTCACCCTCCCCTCTCGTATTTCAGTCTGACCGTCAATATCGGTGCAGTTGTTGCAAAAAATCAACACTGTGGTCTAATCGTCTGAAATACTATTTCCCATTGCACAATTTATCCGCATATATTTGAATTTATTCTTCTTTCTTCAGCTAGCACTTGGAAATCTTCAGGGACGAATTTCTTCATCATATTCCCATATACCAATTTTGTATATTTTTGTATGTTCCCATTTTAGTATATTTGGTATATTTTGATATCTTCCCATTTTGGTATGTTCCCATATATCACCCCAGTTGTTATGACAATACGTTTCCCATACGAAAATTCTACCGGAGTAAAAATTGTAACGATAGTTTGGCTCCAAGGAAAAGGGATAATCTCAATGAGAAATTGAGTAATTAAAAACAAAGATTCCCTTCGAAAAATGATCTCCTTAATGATAAACCAGAAGGAAAGCAATTTGACAAGGAATGAGGAATGGATTCTACTCGACACAGAATGGAAGGAAACATTCCGTTAGTACCAGAAAAGGAAATCAAACAAGTATTCCATGAATGGAACTTCGAGGACAGTACAAACAATACGAACGTCCGAAAACCGTACACCTTGAAACCATCAATGGAAACAATCACGCAAAGTCTCGAAAACGATATTTGGAATATCCGACACGGAATTTCAGACACAAAACACCAGAAAAAATATCCATCGTTCACCTTTTGGAATTGGGTTGATCCATGTATTTCCTGTAAGAAAAAAGTATTTATTAGTAAAATTATACAACACTATGGTCACCTTTGAAGTCTCCAGATATTCGTGTCTCTTAATTTCCATGTCCATGACTTATTTCATTTCCAAAAAATATCCATGATTGTACTTTATTTTTGATAAAACGACGATATCAATTTCCATGTCCATTAATCATCATAAAAATCATCTTCGATCAACATTTCAAATTTTATCTGTAAGTGTACTTCTTCGATCTACAACAGACTCTCATTAATTTTGTCGAAAAAAGGATAAAAAGAAGAGTCACATGTAATGTAAATTTAGCAACTGACTTTAACCATTATTTTCTTTGTCTTTAAAGTTTCTATAATATTCAATAATAAATTATGCAAGAGTAAATCTGCACAGAAATGCGTGACTTCCGTGAAATGACAATCAATATAGTAAGGGATTAGGAGAGAGCTGAAGAGAAAAAAGAATTAGATAGGAAAAAAGAACCCGAGAAGAATTCGTGAAAAAATTGCGAGCAGCCACTGTGGGCGCTATTTTCTCCCGCGACTCTAATTAATCGAATTTGCAAAAAAAATCCCGAGCAGCCACTGTGGGCGCTATTATATTCCGCAACTCTAATTAATCGAATTCGCGAGCAAATCGCGAGAATCAATTTCCGCAACTTCAATTAATCGAATTTGCAAAAAAATCCCGAGCAGCCACTGTGGGCGCTATTATATTCCGCAACTCTAATTAATCAAATCCGCGAAAAAATCGCGAAGATCAATTGCCGCAACTCTAATTAATCGAATTCGCGAGCAAATTCGGGATTAGAAGAGAGCTGACAAGAAAAAAGAATTAGACAGGAAAAAATAATCCGAGAAGCTCAACCGAGCATCTTTGACGAATTCGCGAAAAAATTGCGAGCAGCCACTGTGGGCGCTATTTTCTCCCGCGACTCTAATTCATTAAATTCGCGAAAAAAAACACTAGCAGCCACTCTGAGCGCTATTTTGTCCCGTGAATCTAATTCATTAAATTCGCGAAAAACACGCGAGTAGCCACCGTGGGCGCTATTGTGTCTGACAACTCTAATCAATCGAATTCCCGAAAAAAATCGCGAGCAGCCACTGTGGGCGCTACTGTGTTCCACAACTCTAATCGAATTCGCGAGTAAATCGCGAGAATCAATTGTCGCAACTCTAGTTCGCGGATAAAGAGAGCGGGCATTGAAGCCGCTCACAGTGGAGTCGTCCTTTTTGCGACTCCAGGGTACCAAGTCAGGTACCATATCCGGTACCAAGTTCCGAAGTTCGTGACTCTAATTCACCGAGTATTGAGCAAAGAAAAACCCGCTTGTATGTTCTTATCGCAACGCTAATATCGCGAAAACTAGACAAAGATGATACCTGAAAATCCCTGACTTTGTCAAACTCCCGCGCACCAATCTTAGGTGCTCTTTGCTCCGCAACGCTACTGTACCTAGACTCCTGACACGAGCAAAACCCGTGCACCCTACGGTGCTTCTTCTAATCTCGCAACTCTACATTTTACAATCCTAATACGTAGCAAACCCGTGCACCAGATTCCAGTGCAGTTTCTTTTTTCGCAACGCTACTTTACATTCAATTTAATAAAACTCCCGACGACCTTCCTCAAAGGTCAACATCTTCGAGACTCTACCTTAAGTAAAAACCTAAACCGTGCAAAATCCCAGGCACAAATTGTACCCTCTCGAAAAGTTACTTTGACGAATCTAATATAAAAATTCACCGCGCTTACATTTATTCGCAACGCTAATTTCGCGGGAGCTAATACGAACAAAATCGCGGCTTACTAACTACTAACTACTACTACATATACTAAGCGAGCACAGTGACAAATATTCAATGGCAATGGCGCCCATTCTAGAATCCGAGGACTCGAAAATGGTCAACCATTCGTTGCGACCCCTTCTTGCGACAGTTTGTTCGGGGCCTCTTCGGCGGATGCCTCTTCTTTCTTCGGGCTCCTGCCCCAGGAACGTTGCTCAAATATCTCGGCAGCACGTGAACAATTTTCAGCTACCCCGAGGAGCTTTCGCGAGGAAACGACCCGAGCGATGTCAGGACGAGCAGCGATTTCGGCAATCGCCCCCCGTGTCTGCACCAATGCTCGCGTTGCTTCCTTATTTGGCCATGATATTCGAGCAAGCTGAAAAAATAACTCTAAGAATCGCGACCGAACGAGATCCGGATCTGTTCGATCACGATTGATCCCAGGGGCAGACGTCTCACCCTACTCGCGCGCGATTGTGATAGCCTCACCTCCTGGCCCTACCTACTTAACTTAATAAAACGTAAACACCCAGACGAGATGGTATGCTACCTACCTACCTACCACCTATATTTAAAATGGCAAATCGCGACTCAATCATCACAAAACATTCACTCACGATCATCATTTAAGAGCCCGGGTGCAGGGGCCTACACTAGAGAGCCACCCCGGGGTGACTCCGACACCCGAACTCCGTGCTCAACTTTCACCCTCTAAGTTTACGTACCATTTCCTGAAATCGACTGACAAGCAAAGCGGACATTGCGTAATAGTAAAGTGAATTTATCATCTACGTCGCGTACAATGGAACCGTGGTATCGTTGTATCTTTGAAACGTCGCGCGAGACAATTGAAAGCAATTTTAGGAAGAACGGTAACGCATATGGCTCGTGTTCATGATACATGTAAAATTGGAATTTACTTGGAAATTTAATATGGAATACCATATGCGTTAATTTATTCACCAAGCGGTGAAACCGAGTATAAGTTACAATCGTGGAGGGTTCCTTCAGTAGAATGAATTCGAGCAAGAACGAACGACAAATTATTGTTCGTTTCTATGAGTTTAAGATACGACGCAAGATCCACGACCTAGCCACAACACACAAACGTGGAAATTACGTCGTGCACGACTCGCCTTGACATTGTCAGTAGCTAAAAGTGATTAGTCCTAGCAGAGCTCTGCTCGCCGCCCAGACTTATCAGCATAGCACCTGGGCATGCCAATATGTCTGAACTGAAAAGCGAACAGGAGCAAGAGTCAGCTAAAGATTAGTGCTGAAAATCCTAAGCTTGAAAAATGATTAATTAGTTGTATCTAACGATCTATTTTTCTTTGTCAAAAATATTTCATTATTCAAGCAAGATGTGTATCAATATTGAAAGTTATCTGGCAATTTAAGCAAAGACTCTACTAAGAATATTTATAATATCTTCAAAAATCAAATACTTTACGTTAAATTGAATATCATATTGAACTTTAAAGTGAATATTATATTAAACTTTACATTGAATATTATATTGAACTTTATATTGAAAATATTTATATTGAATTATTAGACTAAATGCATGCAATATCCTCGGGACATTCCGCCATCGAAGTAAATGGTTGAAAGGATATAGAAAGGACTTTGCAAACTGATACTTCGATTCTAGAATCTGCCCATCGCGAAGTGTCTTCTTGCACATTATAGATGACAAAATTTTGCGGCTCTTTAAATCAACGGAAACGGAAAAAAGTCGAAAAGCAGCACTCAATCGTGCGTTACAATTCTCATTGCGCGATGGTTCGAGCAAATATAATAAAAAATACAAAGTCGGATGGTTAATCCGTCTTCAGACTCTACCCGCGCAAAGTTAATTTCGCGGAATTCATTCGCGTTTTGAGCCTATCGTTCTTATGCATTTATTCATTGAGCAATCGCGGCGTACAAGAAGACCTAGCCTGAGCTAATAGACACCCTAAATATACAATTGTACATGAGTAAGATACTATTTATCGAACCCATGGTCACAGTGCTCGTAAAAACAAATAATACAACCAGTTCCCCTTGCCGATTCGGACCAATCGTCCTACGACATGAATAGGGGTCCCGGAGGAATTTAAGTGCATGCGACTCACCGATCGCAGAAAATAATCAACAGGTTGCCCTTCCAAGTCAGCTAAGCGCCACCCAAAGGTCCTTGGTCGTCTCATGGTAGACTCTAAAAGAGAACAAAACATTGCATTAAAATCAAGCATCCTAATGTAATCGGAAAAAAATACAAAGGTCATATATTTTAAAAGATTCAACTTACAAAATAAAATTCGTGGTTCCACTGATGGTACATCTGCCAACTGGAATCTTCTTGACTCTAACACCGTGACGAAAAATAAAATAAAAAAAAACACGGCCGTTTTCATCATAGTCGGCGAAAAAAAATGACTCTACTTTCTTCGCGATAAAAATATTCCAAGGAGAGCCGCGATGCTCTGAAATAAATATATTCTATCTTCTTAATTTCGATGCAAACACTGACTTTATATTCGCGATGAAATTCAAGGACAACGGTGCCTTCTAATGATCTTTAACGTTAAATTAAGATAAAATCAGAGACAGGTGCTCTGTAAAAGCAAAACTGAGACAATTAATACGTAACAAACACTGACTCTGAGGCCGCATTGCGCGCGGCCATTAATTGCTGAAAAAAGTAGCGATTATGGAAGTTAGGGGGAGAGGGGGGAGGGCAGAGGGGCCAAAAGCAAGGAACAATTAATTTTTGACATTGATTGTCATTTCATTGTCGAATATTACTGTAAAAGACATGCTCCATTGCATTTTTCATTAATTTTCTAGGTTATTCTTATTGTTATTCTCATTTCGTTGTATATGAATAGTGTAATTTGTTAAGAAATTGAAATATGATTTTAATAGGTTAAAAAGTGCTATTGTCAATTGCCGTTGATAGTGTTGTGTGACTTCATATTCGTATTAACTTCGCGTTGCAAATTCTATGTGTGTCTGGAGATAAATTATAGAAATAATACTTACGTAGCCCGAAGTAATGGATAGTGCATCGTAGCAGCGTCCCGATCGACGAGAGAGGAGCAGTCTGAACAACATTTCTCCTCCTGTCGTAACAAAGGAAGAAATGAAGAAATTATTATCATATTCGGACGCAGGAACACCAACGACTAATGGAGAGCAGAATTCAGGCATGATTATCGAATATTTCTTACCGAAAAATGAATCGAATTCAGGAGCACAAGTTGCCGCAACCGAACGAGGAAAAGTTTTGAAGATGGCGGACGACTTGTCTGTGCGTCGGTGCAGAGTATGCGCACTCGTCTTCTGCGCAGACGCCATGGCAGCAACGGGCAAAATAGGATCTATGAGCAAGCAAAATGCAATTTTCCAATTATACAATAATTCGACTGGTACATCGTTAGACAGAATAAGAGAACTACGCTAGCTCGAATTGCAATGGTTGGAATTAGTCAATGGAAGAAAAAGAACTTACATGTTTCGAAATATTTCATTGCGAATTGCACCCGCTTCCCGGCCGGCGAGAGAAAAAGAGCTTGACCGGTGGATTTCTACTTTTCGTCACAAAAAAAGAAGGAACCAACGACTCTGAGCTTTATTTGCACTCAAGACACACTAATGAGTAACTGGGAATAGAATTTGGCCACAACTTTCATGAATTTATCAACAAAAATCGAATAAAAAGTCGGAGCACACGTTCTTGCAACCAACCGAGGGAAATTCGCGGACGACTATGACGTCATCACTTCGGAAGATCCTTACGAGCATGCGCGCCGCAGTGGGGGGGAAATTCAAACGACAGCGAAGTACCTTTTCTCAAGACAAACTGCGGCGTTGAACAGCACCAAACTCAAGAACAATTTAATAATAATTGTCTAATTGTTTAAGCCCGAGTCTCTTAATTAGGGAAGATAATTAAATTTGAGCAATATTTCTATAGATCTCAGTGGCTATCCCGTGGAGAAGGCTGAAATCTCGTACGACGTACGATCAATGCGACGCTCTGATTGGTCCGCCGCTTCACCAATCCGAGAGTCGAGGCGTCGAAACGGCTCCGCTAGAGGGACCTTCGGCCTCTTTCTCCTGCCGAGCTTGGTCACGCTACAACGTATTCAGAGTAAGTCCTAGCTTTTGGTTCTTTACAATTTTCTCGTTCCTTACCATCCAACCATCGTAGTAACAAGCGGGAAATTTCAAATTATTTACAATGTTTGTTTAATTATGTGATACTTGTAAATGATACACATAAACGAAATAAGGCTCTTCTGTCAGTAAATTGGTTTATTTCACGAAATTTATAAAACTTTGATAACTGGAAGATCTTAATAACATCTTTACATGTCGAGGATTAACACTAATTATTTATTTACAATTCTTTTAACGTCAGAATCATGAAAATCTCAATGAAACACAGGGAATATTGGGTTAAATCTGTACTGGGAATATCGTAATAATAACAGAACTCATCGATGAAAAAGAGTTCAAAGATATACGAGACAACTAAGCTGATAACATAATAATTATTATTTTGTAGTCCAATTAACGTTATCGTTAGCAGCTGTAACGTGGCACTGATATTTATTAACAACTGATAATTCTTTATTCTACTTATATTAAATTGAAACAGTACTGGGATGATTCCTAGCGACAGCATTACTAGTCGAATTTTCCCATTAATTCCATATCCGTTTAATATACCAGTCGTAAACAATGCCAAAGGCAAGACATCAATGATCCTGGCATACCAATCGTAGAAGCTTCTGAAGTACTTTGCCAGTTGAGTCGTAGATGTGGTAAACGGGGCTCCTGGAAGTGGTAGGGCTAAGAATAATGTAGCACTTAAAACTATAAAAATCATGTTGATGACCAATGCTTTTCTTTTTGTTACAATTAAACTTAAAGTGTGTATTTGTAAGATGAATTGCAGACTGAAATAACAGAGATTCTTTCTAAATGAAAAAGCATAGATATGGTGCAATTTTGCATACTTTGAATATCCTGAAATATTCTAAATAATAGATGCATTTGCTCATATTGATTTGATAGAGTTTGATAACAGGATATGATAGGTGACTGTAGTCTTTCTTGTTTTCCTAAAGTGTATTAATACTGGAACTAATGAAAATTGGAACATTCCATTGTCTCGTTTGAATATATTTATCTATTATTTCGAAATTTACCAAATCTGTCGATGCTAGTTTCAGCATTAATACAGAATCGAAGAATCTATGTATTTTTTTTCAAACAGCAGTGAAGTAGAAGCCATAGAAGATTCATTGCATTTTGGTTTTGAAACCATTTAAATATAACTTGTGTTTGTGCCATCAGAATTGTATTGTTGGAACTTGCGAGAAATAATATAAATTTTACAGTTCTAAACTAAATTTTCATTTAGTAAGTTAATATTAGTACTACAAGCACAACCTAACTTTATATTTAAAAGTAATTGCTATGAAATTTCAAATATATGCATCGAATTAAATAAACATTGTGTACTTTATTTGTTAGGTAAATATATAACATTCTTGGGTAGTTTATCTATTAGTTACAAGCATGGAATGAAAATAGGATGATTAGATTCATTCATTATGATTTATCTATGTTCATTAAACTTACGACCTACAAATTTTTAATTAAGGTTTCAATGAAACTATGATATTCAGCTTTTCAAAATAGATTCAAATGTAATATTTCTAACGACAAGCAGACACACAATATAATAAACTATATGTATTTTTAAAAAACTGAATAATGCGATCTTGGTGAAATAGTTATTAAATTAAAATAAACAAATGCTTAGTGACACAGGGAACTTATTAGAAGTACATGCAAAAAAATAAATAAAATTGTCTCTTGTGCTAAACTATATGCTACTTTTATAAATCTCTATCACTTCTGTACCAAAAAGGAAATTTGCGCATTAAGATTACAAATGGCCCCTTCATTATAGAAGTATTTTCTACTACTAATACAGAGTCTAGGATTTTCTTCTCAAAATCTTTCCACTCTGTGCGATAAAATGAAAATATTATTTCTCACCTGTTCCAACGAAATCTAAATGTTATACTTGATCACCACGAGCGATGTACTGCTGTAAAAGCATAACTCAGTCGAATTAAAATTGCTTCTTCTTCCATTGGAGTTTTACTCTCGAAAATCAAGTACAGTACCCACATTTGGTTTCATACCAACTAATCCTTTGCATGACCCCCAAGAACTTACGAGACATACATTTAAGGGGGCCCTGTAGAGATAACATGGTTTTAAATAAATTCGACAAATTAAGAAAGGAAGAAGTTAATTGTCCAACGTGAATTAGAGAGCACAGTTATAAACTTAACTTTTATGAATATTTACTACACTTTAACTTCTAATATCCTACACATATTGGAACGTAAACATCAGTCTATTTACAACTATCGAAATCGCTAAGTCTGCAGTGGACAATTATCAAGGAAAAAAATACGCAAATAAGACTATTTCCTTACCAAACCTGAGGATCCCCAAAATCGAGTGTGCAAGGAGAAACTGGTAGGCATAAAAAGGCCAAATACGTCCCTTCGCATGATAAGCATCGCCAAGACTCTTTATACAACCGATCGTCACGATTAGTTTAGCTAAATGTGCCAAAACGCTGCTTGGACAGACCATAGTCACCTTTTCCACCCGAATACTACTACTTTCAAATGAATTAATATCGTGTAACAACAGTGGTTATGTCCGCGAAGAATTTCCATGCGAACGCGATTAAACTACGGTCGACCGAAGAATACTTTTCCTTAGTTTCTTTACTTCTTTTACTCGTCAATTTGAAATAACTTATGATTATTCTATCCAATAGTAAATAATGCGAAATATTATTATAACTACCGGCGAACACTGACCGGAAGGCAAGTTGGCGAACTTACGGTGTCGGATTTCAGTAGTTTCGTGGAGTCTGATTATTAGTATAGATAGCAGCACAAACATTGTTGAGGTACATGCTCGATTTTGTTCAATTCAAATTACTATATCGTGTACAGATGATAAATAAACGTGAGTAACGAATGAAAACTGTGGGAAATGTTATAAACAATTTATGGAAGATAGTAGAGTTCTTTCTTTTCAATTCTTTACATGTAAATACCGAAGCTATAGTTCAACCCGACTATAAGTCCTTTTATGACATAGACATTCCGTAAAGATATTTAATGTATTATCAAACATTTTTTATTATTTTTTAAATTGAGCTTTTTATTAAATAGAAATTCTGTTAGAATATTTCATATAACGGTAGAAATTCTTTATCCTCGCGTAACTGTACTCTCTATTCGATGATTAACCACCATATGGTCCTTGTAAATCATCTTATCATTCGTAGATCGATACAGATAAACTTCGTTAATAATCTCTCTACCATCTGCCGCAATAAATGAGAAACTCGTACGTTAATGCAAGTTAATTATAATTGTGGCATATCATTCAACTAAAAATACAATAACCGTTACATTCACATTACTAAATCCTCGTAATTCAAATCGAAAAGAACGGATTCTATAAATAAAACGAAATGTTCATTTTAAATTTATTTTAATTTATAACGAAATTATTTTGCATTTATAAAACGAAGTTTATGCTTTATGTCAAGTAAGAGGATAAATGATGAGATGTTACGGTTGGCGCTGACTTGAGAGTTGAACTTTTACAACACTAGGCTCTGGATTCGTTTTGTTTATAGAAGATAAAAGAAAGAAAAAAAAAAGTAGAGATTGGCGACGAAAGCCAATGTCTCTTTTCGTTCGAAGTGACAAACCGACTAATACATCACCGATGGCTCTACGTCGACGCTTCCACTAAAAGTTTTGCAGCAGTACTGCAGTATTTTTACCCTTGACAACTTGTCGTGTAATCGCGGTAAACGTTCGTGCGCACTCGACGTGAAATCGTTACAACACCACCCTAAACTCGGCATGAACTTCAAGGCATTGGAAATTCGGATTTTGTCTATTTCAGGGGTTCTCAAGCTACATTTCAATAATTGTTATTGGCATGGATATAATTCTTTTTAATATTAATGTTTCTATCAACGTACAGGTGAGATTTGTAAATTCAAATTTTCCTTAGGCCAGGGATTCTCGAACTGCAATTGTAATTTTTATTGGAATGTAGCATTTGAGTCTTTGGAATATTAAAGTTTCTATCATTGTAAATGGGTGATTTGAAAGTTACTATTTTATTTATTTGAGGAGTTCTCAAAGTGCAATTGTTACAATTTTTAATGGAATGCAGGATTTGAGTCTTTTTAATATTAAAATTTCTATCATTGTAAATGGGTGATTTGAAAATTAGTATTTTATTTATTTGAGGAGTTCTAAAAGTGCAATTTATATAATTTTTACTGGCATTTTGATGAATAAAACTCCTTTTAATATTAAAGTTTCTATCATTGCAAAGGTGTAATTTGAATATTAGTATTTTATTTATTTCGGGAGTTCTCAAAGTGCAATTGTTACAATTTTTGTTGGCATTCTGAGAAAAGTGACTCCTTTTAATATTAAAGTTTCTATCATTGTAAAGGTGTAATTTGAAAATTAGTATTTTATTTATTTCTGAAGTTCTCAAAATGCAATTGTTACAATTTTTATTGCCATTCTGCTCAACGAAGCTCCTTTTAATATTAAAATTCCTATCATTGCAAATGTGTAATTTGAAATTAGTATTTTATTTATTTCAGAAATTTTCAAAGTGCAATTGTTACAATTTTTGTTAGCATTTTGATGAATGAGACTCCTTTTAATATTAAAATTTCTATCACTGTGAAGGTGTAATTTGAAAATTAGTATTTTATTTATTTGAGGAATTCTCAAAGTGCAATTGTTATAATTTTTATTGACTCCTTTTAATATCGAAGTTTCTATAATCACAAACATGCGACTTAGTATTTCGAATTTTGCTTATTTCGGCGCTCAAACGCGTTTGGCGCAATTCTAATTAAAATACAAATGAACAAGAAAGAACAAATTTTCAAAGTTAATTAAAAAAAATATACAATCCAGTTTGTGCTGCCATCTAACGTATCAAAAAAATTGTCGAACATTCGACAGATCGAAATCAATAAGTCGAACCATCACTGCGTGATTCCTTATACGTCCACAATTTATTTTTATATCGCACAATCGGCAATCAAGTCGAGATTACAACGTTCCTAGCCGGTGCCATATTAGAAGTATGTAGTTTGTTCACTCTCAGAATACCCCATTTTCCTTCGAAATATCATCGATTCTTCTCTCTTTTTGTATTTATATTCGATTCCAATTGCTATAGTCATTTTGCCTACGATTTAATCCAGTGATTCTCAAACTACAATCCTTGATTCTTTTACAAAACTCATTAGGAACTTAAAAAAAAATATAATTCTATTGTAACTGTATTTCTAAAAATTCTATATAGTCTGATTTCTACTATTTTACGGCTAAAACTACCCAGGTAGTCAAAATGATCGGCTTTCGGCATTTTTAAAAAAATCCAAAAATCATACTGCGAGCCGTGGAAGTAAATATTCCAATTATATCTTGCAACATCCAAATTCTTTAATTGTTATCTTTATCGCCTCTTGATTTCTCCTTTTCTAAGGTATTTTTTTCAGTGAATTTAAATATAATGAATTATAAGGTCAGAGCTCCATATATTAATTGCAATTAATTTTAATACTAAAAATTCTAAGCGTGCCAAATTGACTGGTCCCTCATTTTTAACTAAAATTCTATAAATTTACTGAATTAATAAAATTTACTTCAATTACTGAATTAACCAATCTTTTCCACCTTCTGATATCTCTTTTTCCAAAGTACTTATTTAATATATTTAAATATATTAATCATTAATAATTCTTATTTAATTATTAATAACTATTATTTAATATATTTAAATATCTTAAATACAATAGATTCGTAGTTCTAGTGTTAAAAAGTCCGCGAGCAATGAAAAAATTGTAAATCATCAGACAAGAATTTTCCTAAATTAGTTTGAGAATCCCTGTTTTTTATGGGGGTTGCAAGCCAGCGAGATTATAATATGTAAACTTATTACACAGGAAAAATTTCCCATTAATAATGAAGTTTGAACCTTTAGCTGGAAACTTTAACTTTACGCTCACTATAGTCCTTATTAATTTTTCTTTTTAATCGCAATTCATGAGCCATAAGCACATATTTCAAAGTGGTATTCGCTTCTCAAGATTCTAACTCGATTTTCGTGCAAAATTTACATAACTCTTGAGCGCAAATGTATAAATAGAAATGCAATTCCGTTAAAAAATATATATTTGGATAATTACTTTGATCAAGCTCGTGTGAAAATTTCGTAATTGTTGAAAACACATTGGAGTTGTAATCTCGTAACTTGAAATAAAACGATAATTACGATATATCGTTAAATTTATCATCGTACGACGATTATGTAACCGTGGATGAAATTTCATTCGCAAAATTTTCTTTTTTTAATGACAGATAATGCAATTATTGCCGTCTGTACGTAAAACCTTCGTATCACCGGCTGTTTACAATACTCCAACGAATTGTTTTGTTTCTCACAGCTGATAAGTATGCTCCTACTTAAGTATTCTTCGGTAATATAGTGCGAAGAACTAAAAATAGAATTTGCGACATTTTTACATTGCGCGCCAGAAATGCTATTTTAAATGGTAACCACGGTCACCGGGAAAGAAATTATAATTCGAGTTCAAAAAAAAACACGTCAAAACCAATATCAAATTATTTTCTCAAATTAAAAACACTTTTCATTCCTCGGAGAATAAAAAAACAAACAATCCTATTATTAAATATAAAGAAAGTCTTTTTCTCAAAAGTCCAATTAATTTCACTAATTATCATTTAAAATATTTATGCGGAGAGATACTTTTTAGGGATGTAAATTGTTTCAATTGAAAATAGCAATTAAAATTCAACTTCGTGCGCGCGAGTCATCTTTTTTTTTGTTAAATAAGACATGATGTACGGTTATCGCGATAAACATTGCGATAACGTTGTAATTAGGTTACGTGAGGGAAAAAAAAAGAACACAATTTGTCCTTTTCTTATCGACTACAAGGATACTTTATCTTTACGTTTACCTGTATGCGATGTCCAGCTTCTCGTGAATTCTGTATGCAATGAAATCTATTACGTAAATGAAAATCTATTCGTGAACTAATTCTTTATGTTTCGAACAATTTCTCATCGTTGTAGGTATTGCTAATGAATTACAATCTTATCCATGCACTACTAACGGATTAAGGTTTACTTAATTATTCGAATCGAAGTCTATTTATCTGAGTGTATCGTTCGAATTCAATGTTTATTTATTACAAATGCGTCAGAGTCATTATCGTGAACGACTGCGAATAGAAAGTATTCCATACATACGGTGAAGTACGTTCGGAATCGATACAGGGAACAAGAAAGATCGAATGGTTGAAACGTTTTCCCAATCGCTGGTGGTAGTAAATTAAAGAGAGACATGGAGTAAGGATATCCTTAACTACTGAGCAGTATTGTATTATTTATGCAGAGGAGGGTAACAATTGGAATTTTGATGGAACTAGTAATTTTTTGTTTTTAGTACCTTTCAATTTTGACTTCTGTCATTTTGATTGAGGGGCACTGGCTTTGGGTGATTTTTCGAGTTATCAAGAGTATGATATATTAGGCGACAAATTAGAGATTTGAACTTTGACCTAGCTGATACAGAGATCAGGGCTTCATGTTCTAAATCACTATAGCTCCCCACTACTAATGTTATTTCGTCTAGGAGTTATCGTCTTAGGTGGCTTCCAAATCACTGAGACTATGATATATTAAATAATAATTTAGAAAAATTTCCCGAAGGTGACCGAAGACTTGAATTTCGGCCCACTAATTTCTGGTCCCAGCCTTTACGCTCCAAACCACTGAAGTAGCCCCCCAATTTCTAATGTTATTTTGTCTAGGACCCAATGTTTTAGGTGGCTTCCGAATCTCTGAGGCTATGATATATTAAATAATAATTTAGAAAAATTTCCCGAAGGTGACCGAAGACTTGAATTTGGGCCCATTGATTTCTGGTCCCAGCCTTTACGCTCCAAACCACAGAAGCGGCCCCCCAATTTCTAATGTTATTTTGTCTAGGACCCAGTGTTTTAGGTGGCTTCCGAATCTCTGAGGCTATGATATATTAAATAATAATTTAGAAAAATTTCCCGAAGGTGACCGAAGACTTGAATTTGGGCCCATTGATTTCTGGTTCCAGCCTTTACGCTCCATACCATCGTAGTAGGCCCCCAATTTCTAATGTTATTTTGTCTAGGACCCACTGTTTCAGGTGGCTTCCAAATCACTGAGACTATGATATATTAAATAATAATTTAGAAAAATTTCCTTAAGGTGACCGAAGACTTGAATTTGGGCCCACTGATTTCTGGTCCCAGGCTTTACGCTCCAAACCATCGTAGTAGCCCCCCAATTTCTAATGTTATTTTGTCTAGGGCCCACTGTTTTAGGTGGCTTCCGAATCACTGAGGCTATGATACATTAAATAATAATTTAGAAAAATTTCCCGAAGGTGACCGAAGACTTGAATTTTGGTCCATTGATCGCTAGTCCCCTTTTTGCCCTCTAAACCACCATAACCTTATTTCGTGTAGGACCTATTGCTTTAGTTGGCTTCTGACTCATCAAACTCCCTAATTTACAATCATTTTTCTCGCTGTTTCAGGTGGTTTCTAAACCACCGAGAGATAATTCTCACGAGGTGAGAGAAACCGAATGGCGAGCCTTCGAATCTCGTGGCTTTAAATATCGCGTTCCGACCTTGAGGACATTGAGCGCAATACGAATTCCACGAGAATTACGTAAATAATTCGTTGAAGTGAATGAACGCCGAGTACGCCGAGTGTAAAATAAATTTAAGTACCTCTGTACGACCTCGACCACGTGAAGGGATGAAAAGAACGTAAAGGTTACGTGTACATATTTAATTGATGATGCTTACCAAGATGTCGGTCTAGCAATTGATCGATACCAGGATTAAATTTGAACTTCGAGGCCACCAGGCCATAGGAAATAATTATAGCAATTATGAATCTACCATGGGTCTGAAATTTAAAAATTCGGACTCGCCATCAGTGGGCCCCAATTCAAATTTTCCATCATTTTCGGAAAATTTAACATTTTCTCTGAGTAATATATGGGAACCATAGTCTCGATGGTTCGAAAGTCGCCTAAGACAGTTTGGGTCCTAGGCGAAATAGTCATAGGAGTTATGAATCTACGGTGGGTCTGAAATTTAAAAATTCGGACTCGCCATCAGTGGGCCCCAATTCAAATCTCCCGTCACTTCTGAAAAATTTATCATTTTTTCTCCATGACACTTATCCCATAGCCTAGATTCGATAAGCACCTAAAATAGTTGTATTCTAAACAAAATAACCATAGGACTTACAGATCTATGGTGGGCCCAAAATCTAAAAATTCCACCACCCCATTAATAAGCCCAAATTCAAAACCCCCCGTCACCTCTGCAAAATTCACATAAAATTAGTATTTACCATATCATAATCTCAATGTTCCAAATTCCAAAATCCAAAACACTAAGTCCCAATGCAAATCACCATTGCAATTAAATCCAAAAAATCGCAAAACACAAAAGCATGAATAATTACATTGAAACGTAACGATACGAGGTTAGATTCAAACCGATCATTACAATCGTGCATAAAACACGTTTCACCCTCGATTTATTCCTCGCCAGGGTATCTCCCCCCCTTTAGACTCGAATTACATATACCGCGGACATCGATCTTCGATCCGCAACGTTTCTTATGGCCGTTCGAGAATGAAAAGAGTAAAGAGAGAGGACAGACAGGAGTCGTGGATTCCACGGTAACGACCCGTCCTTTTCAGTCTCTTTTAAACCTCCACCGCGCAGTCCCCGTTTCTTTCAAAAGAATTAGCTCACTATTGTTTCCATGCACTCGACATCCGCGATACATCGATACATGGAAACGAGACGACAACAGGAGCAGAGAGAAAGAGAAGCGTGGGCTTAGCAGGGTATACTGTCGCATGAAAAGTGAATTTGCGTTTAGATAAATCCGCCATAGAATACTAATTCCTCCAGAAATCCCATAATCACTGGTCACGAGTTTAAATCCGATGATTAACACTAGAACTACCAAACTAGTAAAAATGACTAGTACACAATTTTTTGCAAAAATTCTCCAAGTTCATAAAAGAAGCATATGAGAAAAATTCTACGTCCGTCACAAAAGACATAAATCATCGAATTGATCATCCTTTCCGCCACTCTATTCCTCCTTTTTCAAAGTACTTAATTAATATATTGGAATATGATAGATTTAACGCCGGTATTTTTAATGTTAATGAAAAATTTGTCCAGTGAGATATGAATATAATAATATCAGTTTTTTAGAACCCACCTAGAACCTTTGAGTTTCCCTTTGAATTCACCATGGGTATTCTACCTTGGAATGTTATACTGTTATTAAATAAATACTCTAGAAAACGATAAATCGAAAGGTGGAAAAGATTACTTTAGTAGTTTATATTTTATAAGATTAACGTATATCTACTCCATGGCTCTCCTATAAATTTTAAAAGTTTTTAGAAGAAATGAGGAACAAGTCATTTTGACTTTTTTCGTAGTTCTAGTATTAATTTTTTCATAGAATCATCTATGAGGATAATTAACAAAGTGTTAACTTGACTTACAAGTCAATAATCTTTCTTACAGTTAGTAGAATATGGTGAGTAATGAGGTAAACGCTAGAACTCCTAATTAGTGGGCCCAAATTCAAATCTTCTCCGCCATTTTTAGAATATATTTTTTAATTTAATATATCCTAGGTAATTTTATACTCTTTAAAACCTAAAAGTGGTAAAAGTGGTCCTAAGCAGCTATCGCCGAAATAACAAAAAAAATGGGACTGATTTTTGAGGAATTAAAAAATTATTTTTTACATGAGCAGGTATTTATATGCATTAGTTGAAAGAGAGAGGAGAGTAGAAAGAGTAAGGCAGAGAGAAAATGTTGTAAACCAACACCAGGTACTTTAATAAACGTGTTTAATTTTAGTTCAATTTGATTTTTCCTAAGTGTATATTATTAAATGATCATATTATAGACATGTATAATTTTTTGAACACGCGTGAACACCAGAGTCGATTCGCGACGGGGACACGCTGGAATGAGAACGACCTTGAATCTGCTTAAATTACGTATACGATTTAATTATTGTGTTGATTTCGTCCAACGAACTATAATTGCCAATGTATTGAAGCAATGAAGCTATGATAATATAAAGGAGAAAATAGTAGACGCGATTTATTTGGCAATGATGTCTTTCAAGGTCAATTTTTTTTTATTCTCCATGCCATCACGGTCGACTACTGACAATATTTTGAATAATTTGAATAATGACGTCAGATATCAGCTCTACGTTTTTCTTCCTTTTGTTTCTTCGAAGAAAGAAGAATGCGTTTTATACGCAGCTTTTATACGACGATATTGAAAACGATCGTGAAATTATTGACGCGAAAAGCGAGATATTCCGCAGCACATTCTCTTTTTTTTTTCCTCTCTCTTTTCCTCTGAAACGTATCATCGATCTTTTCACTCTCTCTGTCTCTCTTTCCACCGTGATGCGGTAGGATATGCAGTAATCCGCGGGAATTTCATCCGGAACTGTGCAAAGTTTACGTTCAATCTCGGCGCATGTCCATCGTGGCAAATAATCCGACACGATTTTGTTCGGTATGCACGAATGTCCACGGGAATGCTTTATTTATCCTACGTTCCACAAAATACGATTATCAATATTGTAGAATTAGCTGGATATTTCGTTTCGTTTGTATAAATGCGCGGGAAATATATTAGGAGATATTCAAAGTTCCTTCGAGAATCGAAATTTACGAGCTGTGCGATTAGAAAATTATGCGCAGCTATTAAAAATGTCGGTTGATTTGATATTTATTGCGATTGATAACTCAAATACGATTCGCAATATTAGAAAATTACTGCAAAATACTGTTTTATTTAAATAATTACGCGGAAAACATTAGAAATATTCTAAGCTTCCGCCAGAATTGGAAGTTACGGGCTGTGCGATTAGAAAATCATGCAGATTTATTAAAAATATAGGCTGATTCGATATTTAGTGCGATCAATAACTCGAATACGATGCTCAATGTCAGAGAATTATTCGAAAATATTGTTTTACTTATATAATGCGCGAAAGGTATATCAGAGATATTCAAATTTCCCGCGAAAATCGAAAGTTAGCAGTTGCGCGATTAGGAAATCATGCGGACCTATTAAAACCGTAGGCTAAT
This sequence comes from Cerceris rybyensis, assembly GCA_910591515.1. Classification (NCBI taxonomy): domain Eukaryota; kingdom Metazoa; phylum Arthropoda; class Insecta; order Hymenoptera; family Crabronidae; genus Cerceris; species Cerceris rybyensis. Next base: position 4,690,555 of record OU342800.1, on the reverse strand, counting down.
TTGATATTTATCGCGATCAATAGCTCAATGTCAAAGAATTAATCGAAAATATCGTTTCATTTAAATAACGCGTGCAAGATATATCAGAGAAATTCAAATTTTCCGCGAAAACGGAAGTTGCGCGCTGCGCGATTAGAAAATCACGCGGACCTACTAAAACTGTAGGTTGAATTGGTATTTCTCGCGATTAATAAGGTGAAACATGATTTTCAAAACATCGACAAATTGATTTATTACTCGAATGTAATTCGACTTGACATTCAAGTCAATCCAATGTTCGTGTAACGTAAGTTTACGATTTGTTTGCTTGATATTATTCGCACATGCCTGAACGGTTAGCGTGCGCTTCCTGTGCGTCCGCGCGCATGCCCACACAACGAAAAAGATAAGCATACATGCGCGCGCATTTATACATTGAAACATTTATACCGCGGAAATTTCGGACTCTCTACACTCGACAAAAACGATAAAGATACTGCTATCGAGTATCATTCGATTATCGACAGTTATCAAAATGAAAGAATACTTTATCCTACTACTTTAACCCTTAATTCGACAGAAAATAAATGACAAAGTCAATATTCATAACTGATTAATCAAAATTTAAAAAGGGAAGACTTCTTGCAGTGTTTAAATAATCTTATCTTTCTTTCTTTTCTAAAATCGAGGCCAAGTCGGAATTGTTCGTAAAGGTTCAGGGATGTTTCGTAAAGAAAGGGTTAAGGTTAGCATGAAAGATCAATGACGAGGAGAATTCATGATCGGTCGACACGGAAGAGTATAGATAACCTATTTATAGTAGTAACAAGTTTTTTTATTAGCGACAAAAAAGTTTTACAACCTTTTTCATTGTTCCTTCACGGTGTGAATTATACTGGTTCCTTTTTCGTGTTTAGTTTTCTTTTTTCTACGATTGCTCGTTTCTTTGACAGTGTATTGCATTAACGCCTCAAGTATCTTCTTCTCGTTCCTTTCTTCCTTTCGAATTCGCCGTACAATATGCACGACGTTCGCAAAAAAAGAAACGCACGGTATAATTGTTCCTTACGCTATACTCGAAAAACTATAAAGCAATAAATCGAGGCGTGATCCGCAATTGCGCTTGATTTACTGTTTAACAATGAAGAAAAAAAGAAATTATCATGACACTATTGTACGTATCGGAGCCATCGGTGATTCTATATCGCAGCGAAAGTGTTAATTAACGTTGCGGCGGAATGTTCCCACCGTAAGTTAGGTTCATAACGGAACCCTCTTTTCCTATCTTTTGTTTTTCCCGCTTTTTCCTTCCTCCTAGCGTTTAAACTATTTCAAAAGTCTAGCGTGCGATTTTACCGACGTTTCTATTCGATGTTAAAATGTAATTTCAAAAAAAGTGCGCGTCTAACTTGAAAATGTGGCGCGCGTCGAAGACGTAGAAAAACGAACTTCCGCTGGAAAAAACGGTCAGCTTTATTGCAAGTACAAAGTTCGAAAAATTTCACAGTAAAAATCGAAGGGAGAAGATTTTTTTCTCGTGGTAAGAATTCGAAGCGTAATATTTCCTGGCGCGACGTAGAGATCAGAATCTAGATTTATTAGTAATTTTCTTATAATATATTTATATTATTTATATATTGATAAGATGTTGGAGTATGTTCAATGTAATTTGTCGATAATGAATCCGTCTAATTAGGGCAAAGGAAATCGAAAAGTTTGACCTTATTAACACGTTGAACGCTATCGATATTTTCCTGGTTTTATCATTCCTACTGTGAAACTTTTTCTATTAAATTCAAATCTTTGTAAAGCGGAAACTTTAAAGACACAGATAGATAGATATTCGGCAGACTTTTATCCTTTTAACATTAATAATTAAATCTATCCGAATGAAACAAATGGAAATATAGAAAAACTTGCTCGATTCTATCGCTAACATTTTTCCAGATAGACGCAGAAAATTGGTAAAGCAGCGTTAAAATTTCAGGAAAAATTTCAAAAAATTCAGGCCAAGTCATTTTAACCACCTTCATATTTATAGTGTTAAAATAGAAAGTCGATAGATAGATTTATTTACGCCAATATTTAAATATTCATCATGTCTGAAAATTCATAAATATTGTAACTTGAAAGTTACATAAAATTTTATTGAATTCAATAGCGCGGGTCACCGATGACCCTCGTGGTAATCAACGTGTTAAATCATTTTTTATCTTTGGAAAGCTTGTGTATTTATTTGTATGAGTGTAATGAACGTTTAGGTGCTTAGAAACGACCGAAAGACATTCGAAAAGAGATCAGATAAGCGAAAAGACGATAATAATCACGGTGTACTTCGACCTTCTTACCACCTAGAGCTATCAATTGTAATCTAATTACATCTTATTTTATTTTATTTTCAATAAATTATTTCTACATATTTATATGTATATGTGTGTATAAGGTAGGGCGGTAAAATCATGAGCTAAACTTTTGCTTTGTATCCTACGGACGCAGGCACTCATTCGCAACGTACGCATGTATTCATAAATATAAATAAAATAGAGTCTGGTACATAATAAAGTGAAAAAATATTCACCCGGCACGTTTGTTTAATGTATAATGATGAAAGAACGAAATGAAGGAACGTATATTAATGCGACTGTACAGCGATGTATCCTGATTACTGCGACGTTTAGAAGAAGTCCTTCAACGTTAATGTTTAACGAGACTGGACGTTCATGCGCGTAATAACACGATTTGAAATCCTCTTAATGCGGCTTACCGGCAATGACGGTAATAGGATCGAGAGGACGGTACCGAGAATCAAATCCGATACGCGCCAGTCCGAACCTAACGAAACGATTGGCAAATCGATGATCAATTAACCCTCCGACTCCTGTGCCGAAGTCAACGGTGACACGCTCGTTTAAAGGCAATCGTGAATATGACGATAAGGTGTACATTCTCGTTGACCTTAAAAATAACCTCGGTTTTTGTAAGAGATTAAACGAAGGAGTAGAAGAATTTTTAAATGATTATTGTTACTAATTTCATATGCTTTCGATTAGGTATCATTAGTGTTATTTGAGTTAGAGTAATTGTGATTTGAGGTCTCTTTTTTAAGTGGTGTAAGTCAATTTTGAAGGGGATGAGTTTATTTTAGGTTGAGGTGAACTTCCGGTTTAGCTAGGAAATGAAAGAAACGATGGAATTCTGTTACCAATTGACTATGGCTCTAATTAGCTACTAGAATTAATATTACTATAGTTCTAGTTACTACGGTTTAGGGTGTTTTTTATAGGTGGTGTAAGTCAATTTTGAAGGAGATTAGTTTATTTTAGGTTGAGCTGAACTTCCGGTTTAGCTAGTAAATTAAAGAAACGATGGAATTCTGTTACCAATTGACTATGGCTCTAATTAGGTACTAGAATTAATATTACTAAAGTTCTAGTTACTACGGTTTAGGGTGTTTTTTATAGGTGGTGTAAGTCAATTTTGAAGGGGATGAGTCTCTCTTAGGTTGAGCTGAACTTCCGGATTAGCTAGCAAATTAAAGAAACGATGGAATTCTGTTACCAATTGGCTATGACTCTAATTAGGTACTAGAATTAATATTACTAAAGTTCTAGTAACCACGGTTTAGGGTGTTTTTTTATAGGTGGTGTAAGTCAATTTTGAAGGGGATGAGTTTATTTTAGGTTGAGCTGAACTTCCGGTTTAGCTAGCAAATTAAAGAAACGATGGAATTCTGTTACCAATTGACTATGTCTGTAATTAGGTACTATAATTAGTATTATTATAGTTATAGTCACTATGGTTTGAGCTGTATTTTTTGGGCGGTGTAAGTGAAATTTTGAAAGGCATGAATTTGTTTTAGGTTGATCTAAACTTCCGGTTTAAATAGCAGGTCAATTATTATTAGTTTAACCATAGATTAATTATTATAATTAGTATTACTATTGACGCAAATTAAAGTAACTCCGGATTAGGATCTGGTATGGAGGAATCGGAGGGTTAAATGTTAAATTGTAATATTCGTAATTAATGTACAATAATAAGAAGTCGAATTTTTTTCATAAATATATAATCGTGTATAATACGTAATTTTTTAAAGGGATGTTTTGCCGATTCTGTTGAAGTAATTTACAATATTTTCTATCTAAGACAATTTACGCACATTATTTACTACGTAAAAAGTGGAACAATGGATACCTTCGATCGGAAAATAACGAAATAAACGTGTCTTCGTACATTGAATCGATTAAAGTAACACAAAATGTTTCACGGCATCTTAATTCGTTATTTTAAGACAATTAAACCCATTGACTTTCATTGTCATATGATCGATGAACACAACATAGAGTAAAACGCAAATTAAATTATCTTCCTTCGTGTATTCGAATTCGACTTAAACCTATTTCAATCGATTCGTAAAAAGAATCAGCGTGAGCGTCGTACACGTCGAAAGTTCTCCTTGACCCTTCAAATCATCGTCGAATTGACATAAATTCAATTCGGGGTCTGATTTAAAATGTTCTATGGAAGAATAAGTTACAATGCACGAACAATATCCCAAACAAATGACTAGTAGACTATTTAGTTACTATCTAACCACAATACCGGGTGGCGCAAAAAGAAACATTACTTTAAGTCCAAACGATCGCTAGGTTCTTCATTCTTCTTTGTATATTAAAGTAAAATTGAATTTTGTTCAAACCATACAAAATCCTTGCCAAGGAATACCGAATCGATCTGAAAATCATTTGAAACTTTGAAATCTTCACATTCAACCAATGCGAAGTTACGATCGATCGATTTCTTCGCACCACCAGGCAGAACGCACGTAGTAGGTTCGATTTACATTACACGATTCTGTTTCTAATGATACCATCCTCAATGAAATGTAAGACGGAAGGGTTTGCAGTTTTCTTTTTTTTTTTTTATAAAAATTTGATAGTGATAAATATAAGCGCCGTTTTTATATTTCGCCTTGGATATCGAACTTAGGTTCAGTTAGCTTAGGTTCTAATTGTTTTAGGGGGATTTTGTACCATAGTCGCTATGGTAGACATGTAACGCAGAAAAAAGATATAATTTTTGGCGATCGAGGCTTAGAATTTGCGCATAATGATGGTGGGTCTGATTTTTTTAAGGTGAGGCCCATTTTAGCTCTATAACTCAATGATCATTTCGCTTAGGAGGCTATGGTGGAAGATACGTATCGTATATATACGTAGTTTTGGTAAACGGGCATATAAAATTGGGCCCACCTATGGCGTGTTTGACCTTTTCGACTTCAGGCCCATCATAGATCCATGACTCAATGATCATTGCGTTCAGAAGGCTAGGATATACAGATCATATAGGAAAAATTTACAATTTTGAATAGTCGGGCAATTGAAATTGGGCCCACCTATGGCGTGTTTGGCCTTTTGGGACTTCAGGCCCATCATAGATCCATGACTCAATGATCATTGCGTTCAGAAGGCTGTGATATACAGATTATATAGAAAAAATTTACAATTTTGAATAATCGGGCAATTGAAATTGGGCCCACTGATAGCGTGTTTGACCCTTTCAACTCTAGGCCCATCTTAGCTCCACAACGCAATGATCATTTCGTTCAGCAGACTATAATATACAGATTATACAGGAAAAATGTACAATTTTGGTTAATCGGACATTTGAAATTGGGCCCATAGATAACGAGTGTGACCCTTTACACTGCAGAGCCACCATAGCTCTGTAACTGAATGATCATTTCGTCTACAGGACTATGGTTTACAGATGGTACAGGTAAAATTTACAATTTTGGAAAATCAGGCATTTGAAATTGGGCCCACCGATAGTGAATTTGACCATTTAAATTGCAGACCCACCATAGCTCCGTAACTCAATGATCATTTCGTCTAGAGAATTATGGTTTCCAAATGACACAGTAAAAATTTACAATTTTGGAAAATCAGGCATTTGAAATTGGGCCCACAACGTGTTTGAAAAGCTCCATAACTCAATGATCATTTCGTCCAGAGAGTTTCAGTATACAGATGACACAAAAGTTTACAATTTTTGATGATCGGAGATTTCAAGCTCGATCATTTCGCCTAGGATTGAATTGTTTTAGGTGTTTTCTAAAACGTCGAGGATATGGTATACATAATCGTGTAATTTGAATCTAACCTTGAAGTCTTAAAACTGTCTATGGACGCAACGCGATGACACGATGACATATAATACAATAAGGCGCCGAAATCCTAGCTTACAGCAGGTCACAACTGCTTCCACTTGGCCGCATTTGAATCACTCAGTACATTTGTTTCCATTTTGTTTTTCTGTTTCTTTAACTTCATTACGCACTTACGAACTAATGGTCGATTTTCTTTATTACAGAAAATGGAAAATTCAACCCTTTTAGCCCCATCGTCGTCGATGATGAGTATCGTGAATTCTTTACATTTTTATATTTCCCGCCATGACGGAAGTCAATGCATTTGAATTTGTATGTTATCAAATTCCGAAATTGTAATAGCAAATAACAAACGGAAGTAGTATGAAATTGCAAAAATATCAAATAAGCTATATTGTGCGGTATGAAACTTCCTCCCTTTTTTTTCTTCGTTTTACTGTGCGAACTTTCGATTCTGGGGTTAAAAGGGTTAAAAAGAAAATTACATATCACTTGCACATTAGATCGTCTCGTAATTTTTATCCGTAAAAACGATTCAGTTCGATAGATCGAAATTAATCGAAGTTCTGGATCCTCTCTTGTGTTTCACAGTGTACGATCGTCGCAACGATCGAGATATCGAAGTCGAATGAATTGTTTTTTTTCCCCCTTTTGCGTTCAGTTCTTACTTTCGACTTATCTCTGTAAAGTAACATAGCAAAATTCATGTATGTGTATGTGTTTTCTGTGCGCATGCGTGTAAATGTATGACGATGTATGATTTCCCATATTTCGTCGTATCTTCTAATACCATTTCTCTCTCACGTGAACCTTCGATTCCCCATGGAAATGGAAAAAGAGACAATCGTTTAGGTTTGTTTTAAAAGAATCACAAAAAAAATCGTGAGGCCTCTGCTGCAAAATGTACCTAACACTTTTAATTTGTTGCTTTGTTTTTTTTTTCTTTTCTTATACGACTTACATTTAACAATTGCCGGCATCAACAACCGCGTATTTTCTTGGTAGTTTCGCCGAGGACTTAGAATTTCCGACGATTTCCGAATTACCGAGGCTATGATATATTTATATCACGTGGGAAATATTTCCCGAAGTTCAAGGGAATAGAATTCGAACCTTGAACTTATTTTATTCGATAGTTCGCGATCCTATCCCTGCCGCATTCTATTTACATTTGACTTCAACTCAATTATTACAATGAAAATGAAAGAAAAACCTTTGGAATATTTAAATCTCGCGCCATTTCGATTCTTCATTACGAAAGCGGAAGTAACTTGAAACTGTGAATAGCGCGGGAAAACGAATTACATTTTAAGATTTCGATGGAATTTAACACTAGATCTAACGACGATTAAGATACATAAACTTTTAAAATAAATCTATCCGAATTAAATACATGGAGGGGACAGAAAAATTGGTCGATTCAATCGCTCCCAATTTTCCAAATAGACGTAGAAAATTAAAAAAAAAGCGGCGTTGGAAATTTCAGGAAAAATTTCAAAAAATTCAGAGCAAGTCATTTTAACCACTTTGGTAGATTTAGTGTTAAAATAGAAAGATATCTATCGTTGAAAACTTCACTAGATTTACCGACACGTAATTTAACATTATAAACTTTTAAAATAAATTCATCCAAATTTGCATTGATTCAATTGCTTACAGTTTTCCAGACAGACGTAGCAAATTGAAAAAGAAATAGCGTTAGAAACTTCAATAATAATTTTTTAAAAATTCAGAGCAAGTCATTTTATCCAGCTTGGTAGATCTAGTGTTAAAATAGAAAGATATCTATCGTTGAAAACTTCACTAGATATACCAACGATTAATTTACCATTATAAATTTTTAAATTAAATAAATGTAGGGGGCCAAAAACTTGATAGATTCAATCGCTTACAGTCTTCCAGACAGACGTCGAAAATTGAAAAAAAAAAACACTATTAGAACTTTGAGAAAATATTCCAAAAAATTCAGAGCAAGTCACCTTGTTAGATCTAGTGTTAAAATAGAAAAGATATCGATCGTTGAAAAGTTGACTGCTAATCGTCGATTTACTATAATAATTGAGCTAGAATATTAAAAATTAATTATCTATTAAAATATTTATCGATCACCGTTGTATCTTAACGTCTACGTTTAACCTTCATTTATTAAAAAACAGTACAATTACGTACGAGGCGAATAATCTTGCCAACTTTAAAACTAAAACATCCACCTCCTCCCTCACTCTTCGTTCTCCACGTCAAATTAACCCTTCTTTTTTAACGTTGGCATGAATTATATGATAAAACGCGTATCCAAGAATTCTTCAGAACGAAAGGAAAGAAAAAAAGGAAAAAAAAACGATAAAATAATCTTTAACGTCACTATTTGTCCCTTGTGCATAAAACTAAAAAATATGGAGCATTGGTCTTGCAAAGCGATTCAGCTTTTTTTTTTCTTTCATTATCTTAATAAATTCGTAAACTTAAACGTAAAGTGTTGTTCGTAATTAAGAATTCAACGAGTAGTCAAATTTCGTCGAATGTAAGACTCTTATCATAGAATTAAGAATGAACAAAGTACATTGAAATGAAGCAGAAAATAATTCCGCGATATTTTACCTCGAAAACCTTCGAGTTTACGTATTTTATAGTTGCAGGGATACCGATAACTTATCGAATAATGAGCGTATATATCGACGGAATATCCTTTATCGCGAGAAAAAAAAATATAATTATCACTAAAAAGTTCAGAGCGACTAGCATTGTCTTCGTATCTTTCAAAAAAAAATATGGATATCATTTGTCAACGATGGAATCATGGCAATTTCTAAAAAAACTCGCATCTTGTGATGTTTTTTTTTATAACTTATAATAATAATATAGAGTGTAATAATAACTTAACACTAGATCAACCGACTATTAATTCAATACATTTAAAATTTTTAAGTAAAAATATCCGAATGAAAGAAATGATTGGGGCAAAAAACTTTGATAAGTCAATCGCTCTCGGCCTTCAAAATTGTAGAAAATTGAAACAGAAACAATGTTCAAAATTTCCTATGACTTCTCAATTGTAATATTTACGCATTTTCTATCACCTTCAGTATTTAAATACTAGCGTTCAAAAATACCCAAATTAAATAAATAATAGGGGGCAAAAAACTTCATTAATTCAATCGCTTACAGTCTTCCAAATAGACGTAGAAAATTGAAAAAAATATGTTAAAAATTTCAAGAATAATTTTAAAAAATTCCGAAAAAGTCATTTTAACCACCTTGGCAAATCTAGTGTTAAATTCATCGTTATATTGATCCTAGATTTCAAACGAGCTTCCGTAAAATCCAATATGTGCACTCGCAATCGGATAGAAACGGCTTTAATCGTTAAGCCAACAAAACAAACGTAATACTTAAACTTTTAAGCCGACCGTGATACAATCGATGCCTTTCCGACGATCAAACGGGAATCTCGTGATGTAATACATCGAAACGAAGGAATATTTAACAAGCAGTTTGTGCATGGTATTCAAAGAACCTAATCTAGCCTACACACCGGAAAACGTACGCTCAGGATATTAACACTTAGCCGATCGGGGAGATCTCCCCACTTTAAAGTAAGTCGGTGCCCGACCTACCGTGGAGATCTACTTTGACCTTAGCAATGCATTTCTCGTTTTCTGTTATTATTAACCCTTTGCGTACTAGCGACGCATATATGCGGCCTGAGAAAAGATTCAATTAGAATCTATTGTCGCATGTATGCACGAGTGAAGCTTAAAAATTGAAATGTGGTCGTTGGAATATAACTTAATTGGGCTAAGTTAGAATATAACTTAACTTTTCAAGTTTAAGTGATTAATGCCACGTATCGCCTTTTTTAACACATTCACGCCGGCGCGTACCACCGGTGGCCCGCGCTTGGGTGTCCCATCGGGCGCGCGTACCACCGGTGGCTCGCGCTTCAGTGTCGTTCAGATGGTCTTAACCCTCTATGGCTCCTTGTAACTTTGAATTCTTTACAATCCAACGTTTCGAAATCAAGTAAAAGTTATTATTTATAATAGTCCTTTTATTATTTTCTAATGTGCTATCGTGCAACTAATCTTCAGGTGTCACAGAACATTCGGCCCATAGAGGGTTAAAATAGCTGCCCATAGGAGAACAACGCAAATTGCAACGCCGACGTGAACGTGGTAACCCATTCGAGACCAATTGCACACCGTGTGTGCAATGATCTTCAATTGCAATTATCAGTCATTAAAGAAAAAACAGCCCTCGAAATAAAACTAGCTCAAAATAAAAGGTATCTTACAAATGTGTAAACATTACATTTGGTATTTGGTTCAATTTCGACCCTAAAGCAGGTGACCCAAAGCCACAATCATTAGAAATACAAGAAGTGGTAAATATAAAGCGAAAAGTTGTCGGTATTTCTGGATAGTCTCCAAAAAAATGCACGGTCTCGAATGGGTTAAACTTTCTATGCACTGTTTCCAAAAAACGCATTTTTACGTGGTCCGCCATACAATGTGTTAATTTTTCGATTTTTATTACCTATACTTTTTGAACAATCTACAAAAAGAATTGTTTTAAAATTTCATATTTTTGGTATAAATAATCCTGTGAGATCGTTGAACGAAAATGTTACGGTAAGAAATAATTGATGATATAAATAATTTTCGGATTTTTTAAAATTTCAAGTAGTGCATATCAGACTGCGTTACTTCCGAAAAATGCGTGGTGTAAATCGTACGCTGTGGGTCGCAGGGTCGGCTAAGTGTTAACTAAACGATGACAGTGCTCGCACAATTGTCGTTGCTCGTTAACCACTTGCAGTGGAAAGACTTGCCACGCACCTCGAGATGCTTTTATCACACGTCAAATGCCAGCTGTATTTCATTTCGCCATTTCTCCTCGAGTGAAACTTTTCCTGTTAAATCATCTCGAAGAGTGTAGATATGTCTAGGTGGAATTGACAAAGACAGACATTTTGTTTTCTCTTATACTTTTCAACGTTAACTGCAAAGGTTATTTTTTAATGAAGCCTAGTGTTCTAAGTGAAATACAAATTTAATAAGAAATTAGAAGAAATTTTCTAGACGTGACAATTTGGATCCACTGAGTGCGAGACTGACTCTAGGGACTTGTCTGAAACCTCCCTTTCTAGTTTCCAACGTATAATATTACCCACAATGATTGAGTACTCGCCGAAAATTGTCCTAAGTTAAGTAAATTTATCCAATTAAGTCGAAAGACACCAAATAAGGAAAGAATAATATTCCAATTGACTTGTAGAATGCAAAATGATACTGTGTTTGCTGTGTTTCATTCGCAACTCCATCTCATCTTGGATACCGCACCCACAATTATTTAGAACTGGCCGAAAATTGCCCTAAGTTAAATGAATTTATCCAATTAAGTCGAAAGACACCAAATAAGGAAGGAATAATCTTTCAATTGACTTGTGGAATGCAAATCGATACTGTGTTCGCTGTGTTTAACTCGCAAGTCCATCCTTTCTTGAGTACCGTACCCACAATGATTTAGAACTGGCCGAAAATTGCCCTAAGTTAAGTGAATTTATCCAATTAAGTCAAAAGACACCAAATAAGGAAGGAATAATCTTGCCATTGACTTGTAGAATGCAAAGTGATTCTGTGTTCGATGTGTTTCACTAACAAGTCCATCCTATCTTGAGTACCATAACCACAATGATTTAGAACTGGCCTAAAACTGTCCTAAGCTAAATAATCTTAGTCATTGAAGCCGAAAGATACAAAATAAGCAAGTAATAATCCACCTATTGACTTGTAAAATCCAAATCGATACTGTGTTCGCTGTGTTTCACTCGCAAGTCCATCCTGTCTTGAATACCGTACCCACAATGATTTAGAACAGGCCGAAAATTGCCCTAAGTTAAGTGAATTTATCCAATTAAGTCGAAAAACACCAAATAAGGAAGAAATAATCTTCCCATTGACTTGTAGAATGCAAATCGATACTGTGTTCAATGTGTTTTACTCGCAAGTCCATCCTGTCTTGAGTACCGTACCCACAATTAGTTAGAACTCGCCTAAAACTGTCCTAAGCTAAATAACCTTAGTCATTGAAGCCGAAAGATACAAAATAAGCAACCAATAATCTTCCAATTGACTTGTAGAATGCAAAATGATACTGTGTTCGCTGTGTTTCACTCGCAAGTGCATCCTGTCTTGAATACCGTACCCACAATGATATAGAACTGGCCGAAAATTATCTGAAGTTAAGTAAATTTATCCAATTAAGTCGAAAGACACAAAATAAGGAAGGAATAATCTTCCCATTGACTTGTAGAATGCAAATCGATACTGTGTTCGCTGTGTTTCACTCGCAAGTCCATCCTGTCTTGAATACCGTACCCACAATGATATAGAACTGGCCGAAAATTATCTGAAGTTAAGTAAATTTATCCAATTAAGTCGAAAGACACCAAATAAGGAAGGAATAATCTTCCCATTGACTTGTAGAATGCAAAATGATTCTGTGTTCGCTGTGTTTCACTCGCAAGTCCATATTGCTTAGGTCCCATCGTTAACGTTTCAGGTTTGCGTGTGCATACGACCGCGAACGTGCATTGTAACCTGATAAATACATACACGTACAGTACTGTTCATAATATCTGTCCTTCGAAATGTATAACAAGGCTCGCATCTCACACGGTGTTTTGTGTACACGTAACGTGACTCGGCATGTAACAAACTTCTGCTTGAAGAGTGTTAGAGAAATACTTTGTTTCTGTGTGTTTATGATTCGTTTCTCTGCCATTATAAGCTTGATACGACTGGCAAAGAGTAATTAGTTTAACCGGCCGAGTTAAGTATCAGTACTTTAGAGTAAAGAGCAATTAATTTCATTTAATGTTTTTTTTTTTCATTCGTACCCCGGTGAATAATTTTATTATTACTCGAGAGAACGGTTTTTAGTGTATGCCGCTTTTTAAGTAGTTTTCAAAGGTTTTGGACGATGTTGATCGAGATTTTAGCGATCAGGAAATTAACACTGGAATTACCAATGCTGTTGAAACAGTTGACTTATCGTTTTTTTAAACAAATTTTCTATATTTTTAGAAAAACAATATCGTGGATATTCTACGTTAATTTTCCAAGTGACAAAACTTTCTTTTAAAATGTACTTGCCAAATGTTGAAGTTTATCTGTAAAATTTGCACTTTTTCATTTACATGTTATTATGTGAAGAAAAATTTATGGAACCTGATACCATTTACAATGACTCGATGGAATTTGTATTTTTTTCAATTAGCTTGCAATTATCTGGAGAAAAATATATGGAAAATTATGCTACCAGGTATCATTTACGATGACTCATGTAATAGCTATAGCTACCAGAATCACTCGCAAATTTAACATACTCAGTGATCGTACAATTTTCGAAAATAAATTTAATACTCCAAAGTATTGATATAAAAGATAAAATTATGATATCGAAATATAACACATTTACGTCGATAATTCCAGTGTTAATATCATCATGAATTTTCCACTCATCCATCTTGAATTATTTTCCTGTTATTCGCAACGTTTCATGATATAAATATCATACGATTAAAATATATAAATTATTCAACGTCTCGTTTCCCGTGATACAAGACGACAACTCTCTTTTCTCTTTTGCCATTTACGAATTCTTCGGAGTTTTTCTTATTCTCCAGACCTGGAAATTTATACTTTTCAGAGCGCTGTTTACAAAGAATGCTAGAGACGTTTCGCGAAGCAGAGACGAACCGTATTATCTGACGGATATGAGTCACAATGCTTTTATCACATAACTAATTAATAAAATATGTACATCGCAGAAAATTACGATTGAGCTAGACGCCCCGTAGATCGCGAACGACTCATCCATGTCTGACGTCGATGACTAAGAAATTTCGTAACTTTTTCCTCGAAAGAGGACTTCTCGTGATGGAATCGTAACCAAGTCGAGCATTCGAATACTTGTACTTTTTATTCGATCGTAAATAAACGTTGGACGAGATTAAGTAGCATTATACGGAAACAAAAAGTCACTTGGCAAAGTGGTTTGCTCCGATTCGATCGATGAATAGAGACAGCCTTCGTTCTAACGTCATTTTCGATTTTAACCCTTTGCCCTACAATGACAAGTGACCCTCGTGATCAGATAAACGGCATGGATAATTTTCAAATCTGGCAAAACCTATCACAGTGGAAATGTTAATGAAACCCGAGACGAGAATATTACTTCTGTACTATTAATATTATGTTAACCAGTTAGCTGTGATTGACGAGTATATCCGTCATGGAGAAATGACAGTATTTTGTATAATGACGACTATATACGTCGTGTGGGAAATTTAGTTAGCATTTGCTATTTTACCAGGCAGCTGTGTTTGACGACTATATCCGTCATAGAGAAAAGACAGTATTTTGTATAATGACGACTACATACGTCGTGTGGGAAATTTAGTTAACGTTTGCTATTTAATCAGGCATCTGTGTTTGACGACTATATCCGTCATGGAGAAAAGACAGTATTTTGTATAATGACGACTATATCCGTCGTGTGGGAAATTTAGTTAGCATTTGCTATTTTACCAGGCAGCTGTATTTGACGACTATATCCGTCATGGAGAAAAGACAGTATTTTGTATAATGACGACTATATACGTCGTGTGGGAAATTTAGTTATCGTTTGCTATTTAATCAGCCAGCTGTATTTGACGACTATATCCGGCACGGAGAAATGACAGTATTTCGTTTCATGACGACTATATCCGTCGTGTGGGAAATTTGATTACCATTTGCTACTTGACCAGTTAGCTGTAATAGACGAGTATACTCGCCATCGCTCGATTTTCGTGACACATTCTAGGTCCGCACTCTCAAAAGAAGTCGCCACAGTTAACTGATTAAATAATACGAAATATCAAGAATCACTAATGAATTTTTATATTAGCAATTAAATTCTCAACCATAGCGAAAGCATTCACAAAAGAAACCATAGGGCAAGGGGTTAGCACTAGAACCACTAAGCAAGTGAAAATAACTAGTTCCCATCTTTTTTTCAAAAGTTCTCCAAGTTTATTTTGTATCTGTAAAAATAAACAAACCAATCCCACATCTTTGCCTCTAACCCTAATAACTTTTGAAATCAATTTACACGATTTACAGATAAATTCAACATATCATTCTATCTCGTATAAATTCAGTGTTTCATTTTGCACAATTTTTTCAAGGAACGTAACTACAGTATTAACCAAGAGATGGATGTACCTTTGAATGCAAAAAGCTCTATAAGTACACTTCAATTATTTCAAATGCATGTAACATATGTATATAAAGCAGAAACTGGTAGAACTGTATCCAGACTACAGTTTCTCATTAAATGCATTTGCATAATGAGATCTTGCGTACGTTTCGATGACTCAGAACGCAAAGAAAAAGGCAGTACGTAGAACCCCGACGGTATTTATACGAAAGAAAAACGTTATAAAAGAAAACAGCAACAACGAAAGGTACGTTGAAACGTCACTTATAGACGTGAATGTACAACGACACTATCGCTCGTACTGAAAGCATCGTTTCCATCGGTCGAATGGATCCAAACGTAGTCACAGTGAAGTTTTTTTCATCGTACAAAAGAAACAACATCCGCGAAATTGAATTTCACCATTCTTCCACTCGATTGCAAGGCAGTCGTGGAAATAAACATTAATAATCGTTGTAGCCGAGTTAAGCAAGAGTTCTCGATTAAATCTCCTTTCGTCATACGTTTAATAATGGGTTTCCAGTTGGAATTATATAAATCAAGATTAATTAATGCGACGATATCTTGAGTAACATACGTGAGAATGATAAAAATTCTATCGTTTCAAACTCGAGTCACCTTATCTACGATAAAAACGATTACAAAGAAGTAAGTGTTATTCAACGTGACGCAGAGTAATCACGTACACGCGATAAAATTGTATCTTTATCCTGGGGGCAGTCTGTGAGCTTCTTTTTTTTTAACGAGTCTTTTAAATACGTGGTAATTGTTACGTTCTGATCTTTAATCGGAAAAATTACACTCGATAGGGTGCAATGTAATTAATTAAGTATTAATCACAGCAACACTCTAAGGGGGAAAGTTCGAAAGGGTCGAACTAGATAAGAATTCAAGCCTGTCGATTGGGAATCTGACATCGTAATTCCTTGGCTATTAGGGCTGTTAATATTTGTGACTGTAAGGAAATATAATCGGAGTCGAAAATTCAGGACGTTGTCGCTTCTCACTTATTCTGCGTTGCATCGATAAACGTTAATATTGTAAAACTATTTTCTAGAGGTCACAGAAGGTCGAATCTTTCAACGAACTTAGCAGTGGCGGATTAAACGGGGCGTAGGCTATGTATTACAGTCACAAAGGTCATAATTTGACACCTCTTTCATTTTTTACTAATAACTTAATGAGAATTTTCAAGAGTTCAAAAGGTCAAAAGGGTCGAAGGGGATGAAAACTCAAGTTTACCACTTGGAAATTGAATACTGGAATCCCTTGGCCATTAGGGCTGCTTATATTTGTGACTGGCAGGAAATGAGATCGAAGTTAAAATTTAGGACATTGCAACTTTGTAAAACTATTTTCTAGAGGTCACAGAAAGGTCGAATCTCTCAACCAACTTAGCAGTGGTTGATTAAGCAGGGAATGGGCTACGTGTTAGGGCCTCTGAGATCTTCATTTGACACCTTTCTGTTTGTTCATTTCCTTTTTTTACTAATAACTTAATGAGAATTTTCAAGAGTTCAAAAGGTCAAAAGGGTCGAAAGGGATGAAAATTCAAGTCAATCACTTAGAAATCGAATACTGGAATCCCTTGGCCATTAGGGCAGTTTATATTTGTGACTGGAAGGAAATAAGATCGAAGTTAAAATTTAGGACATTGCAACTTTGTAAAACTATTTTCTAGAGGTCACAGAAGGTCGAATCTCTCAACCAACCTAGCAGTGGCGGATTAAACGGTGGGTGGGCTGAGTTAGGGCCACCAAAGTCCTAATTTGTCACCCCTTTGATTTTTCATTTCCTTTATTAATAACTTAATGAGAATTTTCTTGAAACTTTTTTTCTAACTTGAGCCTGAGGACCCCGCAATTTTTCGTGCTTGGAGCTCCCACTTGACTTTATTCGCCACTCTTTAGCACTCGAACTACCGGCGTTGAATCCATTACATTTAACTACATTTAATAAGCACTTTGGAAAAAGAGGAATCTATAACAGATGATTAATTCATTAATTTATGCTTTGTAAAAAATGGAGAACCAAGTACCGAGACGTGCAAAATTAGCTGCGACAGATTCTGTTTTAGTTTTGTTTCAGCTATGGATAAACCTGTACCAACTCCAACTGCACAGCCAGACCCTGAGGGATCTACCCAAATGAAAACCAGAACTCACCGACGAAAAAGATCGAAAGCAAAGTCATCGGAGAAGTTTCGACGAACTCTGGGTCGTAAAGAAAACAACGAAGCTCGACAGCGAGAATCAGCGAAGTGGGGCTTTACTTTAGATGATGATACCGGGGAGATATCTAAGAAACTAGAGTCTTTCCATCTCACAATAGTCCAACGAGCCCGCCCAATACCCGTTGCCACCCGTGGAATTGGAGTCGCTGTATCGGTGGAATACATGAGGATGACCACTACGTGGACCTTCAGTGAAATTAATGACATCTGCACTGTCCACCAATATTATCGCGTGTGTTTGTACTTGCTTTATGCGCAATGTGCAAATGCTCGAATGACCCAGGGCGGACCCGAGTCGGATCAGATTTCACAGTCGTACTACATGGATGAACAACTACGGTTCACTCTAAATCTAATTTTACAGATGCCGATTTGTATTGCTACAATTCTATCGGCTATTGGAAAGGTATCTGTGGGATCGTACGATTGGCACTGTTTCCTGCCTGAACCAACTCAGGAAGATATGTGCGATCCCAAATTTTGCTATCTTTATTTCCAACCTAAGATTGCTCGTGCAGTATTAACTAGCATGAATGTAGTTGATGATAATAATCGGGATTTTGCTACTGCCTTCCGAGAAAACTGTCCCATACCAGGCGCACAGTGGGACGTGGTAACCGGAGCTTTGACCAACCCGGATGAGATCTGGCCTGCACTTTACGGACCTGACCAGCTTGGACACGACATTTCATGCGTCCAGGCACTTATAACGCGTGCTGCTCACCGATTGCCGAAGAGTTTTATCCAGACTATATCTAAGGATGGAATTGGTAATCGTGGATGTCTTGTATCTATGGAGCCACTGAAAGGGTTGAGGATTGTGACAACTTTTCTTCCCCCACCTAATCCAAATTTGGCAACCGAGACGCGTGTACGTAGATGTCGTGGGGCTGACGGAGAAGCGGTTGAATGTGTCACCACCACTCCACGGGGAAGAGTCACCGGAGTTAGGGTTACGTGCCCTGAATCCGTAGCTGACGTGTGGTCTCCCCTTGATGACGCGGGGAATCAGGAGTTCTTGATCGGAGCTGGAACCCTGTTAGGTGAAGGGACTGGAAAATTTTCCGCTAACCGGCTTCAGATCACAGGTGTATCATTCAGTTATGTGTCACCTTTGGCTTGGTTTAACGTCATGACTTAAGTTCGGAGACCTAGATAGTGCATGGGTGTGCATGGGTCTGGAGAACCAAGTACCAAGACGAGTTCCTACTTCTTTAAAAATATTTTTCAAATTTATAGACAATCAGTTTAATAAATATTTCACGTTTATCTCAAAATACACAAATTACTCAACCGACCATAATTTTTGCCACCTGATTAATTTTTTTTTAAGTACTTATTTAATGTATTTAAGTATACCACATTTAGCAGTCATGAATCTAGTGTTAACACTTTACCCACCGGTATTTTTTTAACATTCTACCCCCTTCGAAAATTACAAATTCTCGTCAGTGAGTCCTTAACACAGCTAACCGCAATGATAAATGATAATTTATTAATTGGAGTGGTAACCAATTAATAAGTTAAAAGTACAAAAGCATTAGGTTCGAAGAGTCTATTAAAAGGCTTCCGGTCGGTAAAGTGTTAATATATAGGGTGTCCCAATATTAACGCAAGATTTGAATTTGCCGCCATTTTTGCAGTAGGTTGTTGGCAGCCCCGAAAAAGGGGCAGTTTGACAGCTGAGAGTTTAGGGTTGGTGGAAATGGAGCGTTGTACGATATAACAACGTGTTTTCATTGTTGAACAATGTTTCAAAAATAATGAAGGTTTGACGGACGCAGTTCGGGGATTTTATACAAAATATGGTCAAAATGGTGTTTTGGCCTCGTCGACTGTGAAAGGATTAATTGAAAAATTCAGGGAGACTGAATCAGTTGGAGACGACCAGTGTGTTTAGCATCTCCAACTGATCCAGTCTCCCTCAATTTTTCAATTAATCTTTTCACAGTTGACGAGACCAAAACACCATTTTACCATATCTTGTAAAAACTTGTCGAGCTGCGGCCGCCAAACTTTCATTGTTTTTGAAGTGTTGTTCGATAGTGAAAATACGTTGTTGTATCGTGTAGCGCTCCATTTTTATTAACCCTAAACTCTTGGCTGTCAAGTTGTTCCTTTTTCAGGGTTGCCAACAGTTTGCTGCAAAAATGGCGGCACTTTCAAATCTTGCGTTCATTTTGGGACACCCTTTATTTAACACTACAACAACCGACCTTAAATCTATTATATATCAAAATATTAAATAAGTACTTTGGAAAGAGTCGAATCAAGAGGTGAAATCGACGATCGATTTAGTAATCTGTGTTTCTTAAGATCGATACTTGACTCTTCTAGAAAGTTTGAGAATTTTTGGAAATAATTCGGAACCAGTCATTTTGACTTGCTTGTTAGTTCTAGTGTTAAATATAACAGATTTAATGCCCACGGTAAAAAAGGTACATCAACAGTTATCAGATTGCACAGAACTCGTCGAAAATCTCAAAATAAAAGGTTCAGTAATTCGAAACGAAGAATAAGTGACTTAAACAAGTGTCATAATTACCGGAACATTAGTACTTATTGTTCTCCGATATGAATGGTAACTCGAAGACTAATTGATGAGATCACAGCATGGAAATGTGCTAGAAGGTTTTTCTTTAAAACTCTATAACCGCAGGGTCTTTACACTCTGCTATTGTTAACCCTATACTCGATCGTATTTCCTTGGAATTCTCGTTCAATTCGTCTCTACGATACGTATAAAAAATATCCTTGTAATTTTATATACAAGAAGGAAAAGAAACGTCACTGTAATACGAATACATGACATTTATATAACGTTGTAGAAACGACAATGCAACAAGCGTCGATGCAACGTGTTCCTCGTTTCTGCTACGTCATATTCGCGCCATTGTTTCCGTGAATTCCTATTCTTTCCTACCATTATCTCATTTAATTTCGATTTTCCTGTATCTCGTGGCAGTGTAGTGAAAAATAAAAAGATTTCGTTTGGGTTTTTAAAAACTGCAATGATATTTTATTATCTCGAGTTTCGCCTCTTAAAACGAATACCTATGTTTTTTTCATGGATTTCTCTGCATAAAAAAAATTCTTGCGTTACGAGGAAATAACTTGAATCTACAATAAGTTTCCCTGTGGAGAAACTTCATCGTTATTGCCATCGTAGAAATTCAAGACGGCAAAAATACGAAGGTAATGGCGCATGGAAAAAATTCGAAGGTAACCTTTCTATTTAACACTAGATTTACGTAACCCGTGAAATTAACGAGTTCTTACTTTCTTTATAAATATTTCTCCAATTTACAGAGGTGCAATACAGTAGATATTTTAAGTGTATTTTATAATACAAAAATTACTTGACACTAGAACTACCGGCGTTAAATTTATTGCATTTAAATGTGTTAAATAAGTATTTTGAAAGAAGCTGTATTAAGAAGTGGTAAAGATGATCGATTCGGTAGTTTATGGTTGTAAAAGTTCTATTCTATGATTGTCCAATGAGCTAGGAGAATTTTTGGAAACTATTGAAAACCAGTCACTTTCACTTGCTTGGTAGTTCTAGTATTAACACTAGAACTACCGAACCAGTCAAAATGACTTTTTTTTTTTAATTTTCCAAGGTTATATAAGTGTCATAGAGTAAACATTCTACGTCTATATCGTTAAATATAAATCACCCAATCGGTCAAGTTTCCTATCGCTTGATACCCTCTTTTTCAAAGTACTTATTTAACACTAGATTTACGGAGCCAATTTGGCTCATTCAAAATTCGACTATTCTGTGTATAATATATTAGTTGGTTAATTTTTTAATAATAAATCCTTCATTTAAATTGATTTGGAACTGTTTTCTTTGCAAAAAAGTTCAATTTTCTTGTATGAGTTAAATTGAGTCTCTTCAAAAAAATAGGTATATCAACATCCGTAAATCTAGTGTTAATATATTGAAATATGATAGATTTAACGCCGGTAGTTCTAGTATTAAAGAATTATCATTTTTGCCGCATGGTGCCTTTCTTTGCAAAGTCCATATTTAACACGTTGAACGCCGCCGATATTTTGCTCGTTTCGTAATTTCTACTGAAGTGAAACTTTTTCTATTAAAATCACATATTTAGGATGAAGAAACGTTGAAGACAGTGATAGATCGATATTCAACAGATCGTGATCTTCTTAACGCCAATATTTAACACTAGAACTACCGGTGTTAAATCTATCATATTTCAATATATTAAATAATTAAGTACTTTGAAAAAGGAGAAATCGAGTGGCGGAAAGAATGATCAATTCAGTGATTTATGTCCTTCACGATGGATGTAGAATTTTTGTTCCATGGCTCTTCTATGAACTTGGAGAATTTTTGGAAAATACTATGTAACAGTCATTTTGACTGGTTTGGTAGTTCTAGTGTTAAATATTCAATATGTTAGAAAATTCTTAAATATTGCAATTTCAACCTAACATGAAATTTCATTGAATTTAAGAGCGCCGGTCACCGATGACCCCCATGACAGTCAACGTGTTAACACTTTACAGAGACATTTTTGAATTGAAAGATAATAATTTATTTAGCAGATCAGAAATCAATTTTTTATCAAAAAGTACTGCTAATGTATGAAAATTGTAAATGACTATTTTTGTGATTATATTTTGGCGGTAGTATTTGAATTTTGTACGTCCGTAATTCTAGTGTTAACCCTTTGCGGACGACGGGCGAATATATCCGCCCTGAGAAAAAAATTGGTTATAGTTTGTCGGTGCATATATAAACGGTTAGAGTTGAAAAATTAAAATATAATCGTTGAAATATTATTTTACAAAGAGTAAATTTCAACTTGTATGCATTAACAGACTGTCTTTCCGATGAAAAAGTGTTTTTTCATCGCTAAATAATTGATTGTGTCTCGATATTCAAAAATGCCTCCGTCCGCAAAGGGTTAAAGGACCAAGGATCAAATCTTAACGACGTAACTTCGATTGTTATTGTTAACGGTCGTATTTCTGTTATCTGCCAACAAACTGTCATGCAGGTGGCTTCAACAGCGATGTAAACTAAAACTCTGTTATTGATTTCTATGTGATTATAATCTCATCAAAGTTTTCAGGTATATTGTCATTTTATAGTCGTAGCACGGTAAAGCCCCGTACAACGCGGAAATACATTCCATGTTGTGTCATTCTTTTATATTTTCCGCAATTCTAACTTGTAAAATTGTAGAATCGTGCAATTTTTATCCAAATCGATGCAAAATTGTGCACACTGAGTAAATATTATTTTAAATAATTTTTTTTCCCTTTCAACCCCTTGCCCTACAATGACCTCTGGCACTCGTGATACGATAAATGGAATAAAAAATTGTTTAATTTCGCAAGGACTGTTAAATTGAAAATTTCAGTGAGTCAGAAAACGTTGGAATTAGTTTTATGCTATTAATTGCTTTAACTCATGCGATATAGAAATCAGTGATGAATTATTATTCCAACAATTAATTCAGAGTTACATATTGAATTTTTCGGTCACAAAAGAAATCGTAGGGCAAAATTGTGCACACTGAATAAATATTATTCTTAACAAACGTATTACGGTAAATGGAATTAGGAAAATTTTTAAATTGTTAAACTGAAAATATCAGTGACTTAGAAGATAATTGAAATTAATTTTAAGCTATTAATATTGCGTTAACATACACCGGTATATCGAAAATCAGTGATAGATTATTATTTCACCAATTAATTCAGTGTTATTGAGTGTTCAATCACAAAAGAAATCGTAGATCAAGGGGTAAATAGGAACTAGGGGTGAAAAAGACCCCAGGAAATTCTATATAATACTTTGAATCACTGAAAGAAACCGCATTACACAGGGATTTATTCTCCAGTGACAATACAGTCTTTCACTTTCCACGTATGACATTGTGTTCGATAAAAATTAATTAAAGCCACCGTGATAACCTTGCGCAACATAAATACGATCGCTGAATGAACTGAATTTAACCCTTTACGCTCGTATTTATATTATACAAGGTTATCAGAACCATAAATACGATGTTAAAGGGTTAAATTCAGTCGGCAAATCCAAGAGAAAACAATCGTTCCATAAGTCCTCACATATACATATTTTACGAGCGTGTTTTTTTTTCCTTTTAATGCACCAACTGATATTTTAGCTAACGTTTTCGAAATAGGACATCCTTGCAGTTAGATCGATCACGAAATATTGATATCCTGGATTAACGCCAGGTTTGCCAATAAAAATGTAGGATCGAGGACACCGTTATTGACCATAAGAATTCATCGTGCAAGGCCAGCTTCGTATACTTTTCTATATAATTGAGGGGATGGAGGAGAAGTTCTTGGAATGTTTCTTGCCATGCAGCGAAATATAGCATGCTCTCAATGTTCCTCGTACGATTTAAGCGTGATTTATGGTGAACACATTTGTTGGAAACCGTCAAGATTTTTTCGAACTCTTAATCTTTTTGCAGATCTGGCGAAAATTGAGCGAAACTAGTTATTAAATGGTTTAACATTAAAATTACTATGTTAGAGGAATTAAGATGTGGAGGGAATGGTCAATTAACACTTTGCACTCTGATGTCCCACCTGAGAGGGACATCGTAAGTCTGAATTGAGTCTGATTTTTTTCAGATTGGAGACTTTTTTGAATATTGGGAAATGATCATTTTTTTAGCGGTCGAAACCACCTTTTTATTGGAAAATTGTCATATTACACCTTTGATGTCCCACCTGAGGGGGACATCGCAAGTCTGAATTCTTTTCAGAGTGGAGACTTTTTTGAATATTGGGAAATGATCGTTTATTTATCGGAAAAGTGTCATATTAACCCTTTGCACTTTGATGTCCCATCTGAGAGGGACATCGCAAGTCTGAATTTCTTTCAGGGTGGAGACTTTTTAGAATATTGAGAAATGATCATTTATTTAGCGGTCGAAACCACTTTTTGTTGGAAAATTGTCATAATAAACCTTTGCAATTTGATGTCCCATCTGAGAGGGACATCGCAAGTTTGAATTTTTTTCAGAGTGGAGACTTTTTTGAATATTGGGAAATGATCATTTATTTTAGCACCTTTTTATCGGAAAATTGTCATATTAAACTTTTGCACTTTGATGTCCCATCTGAGAGGGACATCGTAAGTCTGAATTTTGTCCAAATTGGAGACTTTTTGGATATTGGGAAATAATCATATATTTCTCGGTCGAAACCACTTTTTGTTGGAAAATTGTCACATTAACCCTTTGCACTTTGATGTCCCACCTGAGAGGGACATCGCAAGTCTACCATATCACTCAGTTACCCCTCTGAAAGGACCTTACAATTTACTAGTACAAAGCAACTCAAAATAACTCATTCTCAATTTTTTCCAAAAATCCTCCAAGTTTATAACAGAGATTTTAGAATGATTCTTTCCAAGAATCGAATGCAGATTAACACTAGATCTCCAAGGGGGTGAAAATGACTTACACTGAATTTCTAGAGATATTTCTGAAATTTTGAGAGCTGCATCGTATTTAATTTTTTATATCTACCTTATAAAACGTAATGGATTAAACCAATTAAGTTCCTTGCCCATTTCATTCTCTTTCTTCTGAAGTATTTGTCTAGTATAAATCTACCTAGTAGAAAGCTGTTAAACTGCAACATAAAAGGATTCTGCAAAAGATTAAAAAACACAAGGAATTCATATATTATATGTACCATGTCTCTATAAGTTTCAAAACATTACTAAAAAAGTAGAAATCCATTAATTTCACGATAAACCTAGAGTTAACCCTTTGCGGACGGAGATATTTTTGAAAATTGAGAGATAACCATTTACTTGGCGATTCATAACCACCTTTTAATCAAAAAGTTAGACTATTGATATATAGAAATTTTTAATTTCTATTTGTCTAATCATATTTCAACGGCTGTATTTCAATTTTGAAACTTTAACTGCGGCGATAAATTATAATTCAATACTTTCTCAGATCAAAATATATGAGTCACTAGCTTTCAAAGGGTTAAAGATACTCAATTAATAGTCGGTAGTTCTAGCATTAAGTACATCAGATTTAACGATCGTAAATGTAGCATTAAATTCGTACATTAATTAATCCTCATTACGTTATTCACATTTGAGATGATTCGAAGCAGAGAAATTTAATTTTATTGTCATTTGTAATAGCCGATTAACAGACTATAATCGTTAACCTTTAACCCTTTGCGGACGGAGAAATTTTCGGATATTGACGGATAATCATTTATTTGATTGTCCAAAACTACCTTTTTATCAGAAATGTCGGCTACTAATGTATATAAATTATAAATTACTCTCTTCATAATCATATCTTATCGGATGCAATCGAATTTTGCAATTTTAACTGTGTATACTTACGGCGATAAACTATAATTAAATTTTTTACTCAGACCGCATATATGCGTCGTTAGTCCGCAAAGGGTTAAGAAAAACAGGCTAATCGGCATTCAATGAAGCGTTAATCATCTCTGAGAGGATTGCGAAAACTTAAACCGTTCTCTGATAGGCAGGACTTTATTGTCGTTATCAGTACCTTCCGAAAAAAAGAACCTTATCAATTGTATATTCGGAATTATTGTGAATAACGAGATACGATTATGAATCTATCGATACGATCGTCTGATTTCATTTTCTAAGAATCTCACAAAAGTAGCGTTAATTTCGAGGTCTGTCTTCGTCTAGTTTCTTTGTTTTCTTCTTTCAAAAGGAACAAAAGGGGCTTATCAGTTTTCAAGTGTACCGTGCGATATCGAGTGAATTATAGACGCTTGTAGATTTTAAAAAAATTACGTAATCGAAGTAGACGTGATAATTTGATCGTTTAACGCTAGATTTACGGGCGATGTTGGCCAAATTTGCTGGATTTTCGTACGTTGAATAAATACTTTGAAAAAAGAGATATCAAGATGCAAAGAAGATGAATTGTTTGTGCAAATTTCAAATTTGAGAAGAATTAATAGGTAGAATTTAAGTAAAACACTCTTTCTAAAATTATTGAGCCGATCAAAGTGACCAGAGTTTTTTCCACAAATTATTTTAATTGATAGAACATTCATAAAGTAAATATGCCACTTCTATCCTGTAGAGTCATAATTAGTGAACTAATTATCTAGATTTTTCTTTTTTTCACAGTACTTATTCAGTATATTTAAATTTTAGTAGATAACTTCAGTAGTTTTAGTGTTAATTCCACTATTTCTAATTTTTAATTTCTGATATTTTTTTTTATATTACATGCATTTTCTGTATTTCAGCAGTGTTAATGTACGAGCAATTAATTAGTAAAATTAGCAGTACTAAAAAATTATCAGTGAAATTAATGTAGACCAAAAATAAAATCTTAAGTGATAGTAAGTGCAATAAATTCTGATTATTTCTCCGTTATAGAAATTGAAAATTGTGAATTTATCTTTCGAACGATGTCGCGGCAAAAATATCAGACTTAAATGACTGTCATGCTCGTGGAAGTGTCAAAGTTCAAAGGCTTCGGATTCCACTTTGCCACTCCGCGTTTTCTCCGACGCGATTCAATTAAATGAAGCTGTCTTGATTGAAAATTTTCCAACGACACTTTGTGAAATTCTATTTCGCTTTGTCGTGCTTTCAAATCGAATTTCTAGCTGTGGTAAAAGGTGGTATGATCATTGTTTTACGAGAGGAAGTAACAATGTAGACGATAAATGAATTTTTATGAATAATTGAAATATATCGTCCTCATTCGAAAGGTCATCGTTTACGTTCTTTTCATTGCAACCATTTCTCTTCGATCATCATGTCCTCTGATTGCTGATAACGCGAGGAATTCATGACAAATGATAATGAACCATGCGAGGATCGTTGTCACGACAAATATATTGCATAATGACTTTATATTCTGTTGCATAATATAGTTAAACAGAAACTGTTTTCACAGACATACTCTAGGTCGACTTGAGCACCATTGTTTGTAAAACAGCATTCTCTGTTTTGTCTTTAACACTAGAATTACCAACGGATTGACGGATTAGTTGGAATACTTCTCAAACATACTGTGTATTTTTGTATACACAATTGATCAATTTAACACACCTTTAATCCCTCTACGAATTCTGATATTTTCTATAATTTAACACGATATTAATAATATAGAAGTAATTTAATCGTCTCATTCAGCTTCAATTTAATAGATTTGGAAAATTTCAAAATTTTCTATTAATTTTTACTTGATTTTATAATATGCTGTTTAGAAATCGAAATATAATTATTATTAACACTAGTTTTAGACAATTTGTTATGTTATTGATGGGAACTATGGATATATTAAGTAATTAGTTAGAAAAAATCTCTCACGACTGATGGGGATTTGAACACAAGACCCCTACGTTGTCAGTCTAAGCCTCTAGCGATATGACCACCATCATTTTTTAGACACTGAAATGTAACACAATCGATAATACTAATCTTAAACACTTTATTATACTAATTCTGCCAAGTGTATAAAACTAATTGAACTGTGATATATTAAATTATAATTTAAACAATATCCCACGACTGATAGAAATTTAAACTCGAGTAAAAAAGAAACTGTACTTGAAGCTACGATATATTGAATTATAATTTTAAAAATGTCTGAAATCTGATAAGAATTCGAACTCGAGTCTTCTAATAGTGAATTTAAATTTCTACCAACATTTCTTTTGCCAGATATATTAAACTGCACTTGAAGCTATGATATATTGAATTATAATTTTAAAAATATCTCAGAGCTGATAAGAATTCGAACTCGAGTCTTCTAATAGTGAATTTAAATTTCTACCAACATTTCTTTTTCTAGATATATTAAACTGCACTTGAAGCTATGATATATTGAATTATAATTTTAAAAATGTCTGAGATCTGATAAGAATTCGAACTCGAGTCTTCTAATAGTGAATCTAAATTTCTACCAACATTTATTTTTCTAGATATATTGAACTGCACTTGAAGCCACGATATATTAAATTATAATTTTAAAAATATCTCAGAGCAGATAGAAATTTGAGCTCGAGTCTTCTAATAGTGAATTTAAATTTCTACCAATATTTATTTTGCCAAATATATTAAACTGCACTTGTAGCTATGATATATTAAATTATAATTTAAAAAATATCTCAGAGCAGATAGAAATTTGAGCTCGAGTCTTCTAACTGCGAATTTAAATTTCTACCAACATTTCTTTTTCTAGATATATTAAACTGCACTTGAAGCTATGATATATTAAATTATAATGTAAAAAATATCTCAGAGCAGATAGAAATTTGAGCTCGAGTCTTCTAATTGTGAATCTCAATTTCTACCAATATTTTTTTGCCAAATACACAAAGCTATATTGGAATTTATGATATATTAAATTATAATTTAAAAAATATCTCAGAGCAGATAGAAATTTGAGCTCGAGTCTTCTAATTGTGAATCTCAATTTCTATCAATATTTTTTTGCCAAATACACAAACCTATATTGGAATCTATAATATATTAAATTATAGTTTAAAAAATATCCCAGAATTGATAGAAATTTGAGCTGGACTCCTCTAATTGCAAGTCCGAGCTCTTAAGTCCGTACCCATCATAGTCTCCGCCCTGATTCTAGCCTCGTTGCCAACGTAGTCTCTGATTGCTCTGGTATTTCTAGTGTTAAAGTACTTTACATTAGTCTGACGCACGTTTCCTTATCTGAGTATGCATATGCGGCTTGGAATTTTAGCCGTTGGAATTATAATTGAAAGAGGAGGAAGCCTTACGTCCTTGAAGTTATCATTGAAAAAGGAGGAAGTCTTTTGATGAAATATAAAAATATCCTTATATAACACGCTTCGAAGAAGAACTGGGAATATGAATACCATGTAGACATTAAAAAAAAAATAGGATAGAAATAATTCCTCCCATTTCCGTGTACGATGGAACGATGAATTTCCGGTGAGAATCACGCGACACAACTGCGAAATAATTAGAGTCGATAGTAAAAAGGACTTTCGAACAATGTGACTTTAGATTTTTAATCGTAGAAATCTACCAGTAAATCAAACTATTTTTTTAATTAGGAACATGTCGATAGAAATACCGTAAGTTGTGAAAATAATGAGATAATCATTAACGAAGAGAGTGAAATTAATTTTCCATCGCGATTGAAATTATTTATCATCTTTACTGGAAATTACAATTGAAATTTCTCTTTTCTCATGAAATAAAGTGTGAATAATTTTCAATTATTAATTCATTCGTACGAATCAGCTTCACGCTTTATCAAAATCATATTATTTTTTAATTACGAAAAATATCATAAGTTGTGAAAGTAATAAAATAATTTTTAATGAAGATGATAAATAAAATTAATTTTCTATCGCGACTGAAATTATTTAAATATCATTTATCAATTTTACAAGAAATTACAATGGACTATGAATACTGTCTGACATTTGCAATTGAAAATTCCATGTTTTTATGAAATAAAGTGGGAATAATTTTCTCTCAGTAATCAATTCTTACTCAATTGTTTTCAATTATTAATGAATTCTAGCGAATCAGCTTCCCGCTTTGTAAAAATCAAACCGCGCGCTACTCGATGATCGTTTCCTGTACGATGCGAGTGTAATGCTCGTTAAATCGCGTTCACTTGGAGACTTTCTCGATTAATTCCCGATACAAAAACAACGGTTCCGTAGACCACTTTCGTTTTCGTTTTCATTCTCCCCTCCGCAATGCATTTCACTATCATTCCTGACACGCGGCGCGTGTTATTATTCATGGCATGTGTTATCGATGATTCACAACTTACAAGCGACATATAACAATTCCAGAGAATACTTCCTAATCGGATATACATCGGAGATTATGAAAAAAAGATAAAAGTTGTAAACTTGCAAATTTCCAATTTTCCACTTATCTCACTTGTAATATGGGAAAATTACTTTGCAACAGCGTGAAAAGAAAATAACACGTTCATTTTTCCTGGATATCCGATAACCGAAACATAGCCGAACAAATTAAATAACTTTTGTTTTTAATCATCCATTCCCGCCAATTCGTTTTTCAAATCCTATAAACCGGTGTTTCAAAGTAAACGACTATTCGGAGTATTTACCTTAACCCTTAAATTCGCGGAGTTGCATTTCTGCAACATACTAATTCTATGAGAATAAAATAAAAATTTGAACGGATTACGGTTTCTGAACGAACTTTGTCATAGACTATAGTGTACTTTGTAAATTTTTGACAGGTGCAGTGGCACCAACATTCAAATGTTTTAATTATTTGTCAGTTTTAGCGGGTTTTCATCGGCGCGGAGAAAAGTGATATTGGAATAACTTTCCTCGGTCTTTGTTATAATAGAGAAAATAACTGTTTTTATAACTATCACAATAAATAGAACTATAATTAAGTACTAAAATATTTTTTTATTCTATTTACGTGAGTCAATAATTCCCCATACATCTGCTTACCTAGGAACGCACGGTGTTGCATAAATGCAACAAAGGATTTTCAGGTAATTTAAAAGCTGAATTCTTTCAAAAGAATTTTTTTAATATTTTTCCTATAATCGAAACTATATATGGATATTAAAAACATTTTTTCTGATTAAAAAAATAAAATCGCGTATTTAAGGGTTAAGACACTAAATTTGAAAATTCCAAAAATCAGATGGCGGGAATTGTGATTTGAAAATGAAAGGTTCCACCACTCCTTGGCCATCTTTCAGTCGTCGGACTATAGATAATTTCAGGATAAATGGCAGGACAACAGGTTAGTGCTACAATATACTGTCCAACAACTGAAAAACGACCAAGCGGATTAAAAATCCTTCATTTTGAATCATTCATTCCCGCCAATTCGTTTTTGAAATCCTAAAACCCAACCTTCCAAAGTAAACGACTATTCGGAGTATTTACTTTAAGACACTGAATTTGAAAATTCCAAAAATCAGATGGCGGGAATTGTCATTTGAAAACGAAAGGTTCCACCACTCGCTGGCCATCTTTCAGTCGTCGGACTATAGATAATTTCAGGATAAATGGCAGGACAAGAGGTCAGTGCTACAATATACTGTCCGACAATTGAAAAACGACCAAGCGGATTAAAAATCTTTCATTTTGAATCATCCATTCCCTCCAATTCGTTTTGGAAATCCTAAAACCCAACCTTTCAAAGTAAACGACTATTCGGAGTATTTACTTTAAGACATTGAATTTGAAAATTCAAAAAACGAGATGGCGGGAATTGTGATTTGAAAACGAAAGGTTCCACCACTCGCTGGCCATCTTTCAATCGTCGGACTATAGATAATTTCAGGATAGATAGCAGGACAAGAGGTTAGTGCTACAATATACTGTCCGGCAACAGAAAAACGTCCAGGCAGATTAGAAGTCCTTCAATTTGAATCATCCATTCCCGCCATTTTGTTTTTAAAACCCTATAACCCAGCCTTTCAAAGTAAACGACTATTCGGAGTATTTACTTTAAGACATTGAATTTGAAAATTCAAAAAACGAGATGGCGGGAATTGTGATTTGAAAACGAAAGGTTCCACCACTCCTTGGCCATCTTTCAGTCGTCGGACTATAGATAATTTCAGGATAAATGGCAGGAAAAACGACCAAGGGGATTAAAAATCCTTCATTTTTAATCGTCCATTCCCTCCAATTCGTTTTGGAAATCCTAAAACTCAGTCTTTCAAAGTAAACGACTATTCGGAGTATTTACTTTAAGACACTGAATTTGAAAATTCCAAAAATCAAATGGCGGGAATTGTCATTTGAAAAGGAAAGGTTCCACCACTCGCTGGCCATCTTTCAATCGTCGGACTATAGATAATTTCAGGATAGAAAACTTAACGAGCATCGGTTACGCTTCTGTCCCGGATTTCGACCGGATAAATGGCAGGGCAATGGGGTTAAATGACTTAAACCACTCTCATAATTACCACTCTCCTAGATAGTTCCATCAAAGAGCAGAAAAAGATGTCGATTGATAACGTTCATTTGCCAGAATGGCAGAAAATCTAAATAATGTTGCCAACTTGAAAGAAAAAGAAGTACAAGGAATTCTAAAAAATAATAATATACATTCCTCATGGAGATCGTCAGAAACTTTCGATGACCTGGCAAGAAATCGTTGAAAGCAAAAAAAAGCTGTCGATTCTCTGCCAGCGGATTCTCGAAATGATTCATTTCTTTTTTTGGTAATAAATCAAGGTCAGATATTTTATAATCGCTGAGTTTTACGTTGAGCAACTTATGTATCATAGTTTTTCTCGTATACTACTTCCTGCATTGAGAGATATCTGGTAAAACCGTGTTTAGAAAAGTCGGTAAATTAAGATGATTAAATCTGTGAAATCTGGAACAATTGAGAGTCGTTGTTTTGATACAACTCTTCCTCTTTCCGTGTAATTCAAAACCTAACAACACGTGATACTTATTATTCTTGTTAGGATGTCGAAACGGATTCCACACCGGCAAGTTTTATTTGCCTGACTAAATGCGTTGATACACGTCATGCATGTGGGAAAAAATGATTACTAATTCTTTCATTGCTAACGTCAAAATTGGCAGAACTTTCAAGTACCTTTAACACTACAACTACCGACTATTAATTCAATATATTAAAAGGTAGTAAATAAATAAAAAAGAAAATTTAATACGCAAGAAACTAAACCGATTTAATCTCTCACGTTTTACAAGCCAGATAAAAACAATTTAGCGGAATACAGCTCTGAAAATTTCAGCAACTTTGTTAAAAAATTCAGTGCAAGTCATTTTGACCCCATTAGTAAATCTAGTGTTAACACTAGAGCTACTGACTATTAATTCAGTATATTAAAAGGTACTAGATAAATACTTTAGAATAGAGAATTTAATGGGCAAGAAACTAAACCAATTTAATCCGTTACTTTTTCCAAGCCAGATATAAACAATTAAGCAGGATACAGCTCAAAATATCTCAGCAACTTTGTTCAAAAATTCTAGTGTTAACACTAGAGCTACTGACTATTAATTCACTATATTAAAAGGTACTAGATAAATACTTCAGAATAAAGAGAATTTAATAGACAAGAAACTAAACCAATTTAAACTCTTACGTTTTACAAGCCAGATATAAACAATTAAGCAGGATACAGCTCAAACAATCTCAGCAACTTTGTTAAAAAATTCAGTGCAAGTCATTTTGACCCCATCAGTAGATCCAGTGTTAACACTAGAGCTACTGACTATTAATTCAGTATATTAAAAGGAACAAGATAAATACTTTAGAATAGGGAATTTAATGGGCAAGAAACTAAACCGATTTAATCTCTCACGTTTTACAAGCCAGATAAAAACAATTTAGCGGAACACAGCTCAAAAAATCTCAGCAACTTTGTTAAAACATTCTAGTGTTAACACTAGAGCTACTGACTATTAATTCCCTATATTAAAAGATACTAGATAAATACTTCAGAATAAAGAGAATTTAATAGGCAAGAAACTAAACCAATTTAATCTGTTACTTTTTCCAAGCCAGATATAAACAATTAAGCAGGATACAGTTCAGGAAATTTCAGCAACTTTGTTAAAAAATTCAGTGCAAATCACTTAGTAGTTTTAACGTTAACACTAGACTAGTATTAACACTAGAACTACCAGCGTTGGATCTATTGTGTTTAGATAGAATAAGTACGTTGAAAAAAGAGAAATGAAGTGGTGAAAGGAATGATAAACTAAGTATATTTATATTGTAGAATATTGAAGTGAAATATTAGCCGTATGTCTATAAAATTTAAATAATTGGGAGCCGATTACTTTTACCGCCTCGATGGCTCGGTGTTAATAACTTTTTGTACACTGGAAAATTAAAGGAAAGGAAATTGGCGCTAAAATCGAAATTTTTTCAATTCAGCTCGTTTGGTTACGATTCTCTCACCTCGACCATTTTTTTCCTTATCAATTTTTGATATGAATTAGGCAACGAAATAAATTACCCTAATAAAATGGATATGTACTAGATAACGCGAAAAAACGTAGCCGTACCATTCGTTCACGTTGTTCCACACATTTCCCTCGTCCTTTCAAACGTACACGTCGTATTTCATCGTAAACGTTTGTTAAATAATACCAAAAACCGTATATATCGTGTAATTCCATCGCGACAGGATGGCTACGCTTTTACGCGTCACAATTATATGAAATGCTGCCATCGAAGTATCGATATCCGGATATCGATATCACATTTCTTTCCATTGCCGCGTATTTTGCCTCGATCTATCGATTCAACTATCGAAATCGATAAAAACGACATCTATGCGATGATTAACAATGAATTACAACCGCCAAACGTTTTAACCCCTTGTGGTCCAACATTTTCCTATCTTATCGATTGTAAACGTCACTCGAAAAAAGAAATCGGGGGGAAGAAACATAGAATTGAAATTGAATTCTACCATTTGAAAAAGAACAAGAGAATCATTTGGACGAAATGCAACAATTCACGCATCCCGGAACAAACGATCGTTCTCGTTCATCGAACGCAAATGACAAAACGTTGAGAAGTTTGAGTTCCTCGTTGCTCCCTAAATATAACCTATACTAATAACAAATATAAAGTAAAAAGTACTAAAATATATATATTTATGTATATATATATATATATGTATGTATGTATGTATGTATGTATAGGACATTGCACTGGAACTGAGCGTGTCCACGAGCTAGCGGAAATAGTATGCCCCATGATAATGAAAAACTTACGTCCCAGCACGAGAAGAATTTGAATAAAAAAAGAAAAATACACATCCAGATTTCAGCACGTATTTATACGTAATACGGCTACATATATATCCGCGCTTAAACCCTATTCGTAAAATGTCTCCTGTGTTTTTTTTTGTATACGTGTGTACCTTCATTCTGTAACATAATGCAGCAATTATACGCGACGTAGTATAGAATATTTCTGTGCGGCGTATACCCTATTCACTCGCGCGCTCGTTGAATCTTAGAATTAGAAAAAGTAAAGGAACAAAGAAAGAAGAAGTAAAAGACGACGATGATAAAGATGAACAACGATGAGACGAAGTAGTGAAAGAAAAGAAGAAGAAAATAAGAACGTTTACTGGACGCTCTCAATATTTGACTTTCGCTTTAACCTCCTCGGCAACGCCGCCCCACCTAAGTCTGTAAACGCGCGATCGCCACTGTATCAGAGGATCCAAAACGGCTTGAAGGAAAAGATAAGGCCTGGTGATCTCACTGAGTAACCAGCCACACACAAATTCCAATTTATTAAACGGCAACGGGCCATTCTGCACGACGCACAACAGCGTCCAGTCGCACATAAACCACAAAAGTATATGTACCAAATAGAAAACAAGCGAGTCCCACTCGAACAGTACGCTTGCCGCCCAGGAAGCACAGGCACCTAACACTAAACACTCGCTCAAAGGTTCCATGACGATTGTCGTTGGTAACATCGCGACCCTGAGTTTCGCCCACCTTCGTAATCTCGCTTGAAAGGAATGCAGTTCACAGTGTCCGCTGTTCTGTAAAGCCGGCTGCGATGATACCGTAATCCTCCATCCATGGTCGGTCAATGATTTCGCATAGAAAAAGTCTTCCGCGAGATAAACGCCAAATGCTTTCAAACCTCCAACCTCGTCCAATGGTGCTTTCCTGAGGAGAGCTGACATACCGGTATGACAGTTTATCCTCAGCAAATCAGCAGCAAGATACATACGTGATTGTACAGTACCGAAGAAGATTTTTTCATACGCCGCAGCGAAACCTTCTCGATCGCAGGTGAATGGCATTTGATGTACCAATGCGACATTCTCATGCATATAATTCACCATGTCTAAAAGTGTATCTTCCTTCATCTTTATACCACTGTCGCTGATCAAAACGAATTCATACCTCGCTGCTTCGTATGCCGGTTGCATATTGTTGATCTTTGGATTAACACCCACGTTACAACCGCCGGTAAACAGTCTTGCGTCAACGTCTCTATACTTCTCCATAAGTTTGCGCACCAACATTAACACCGGATCGGAATCATCTTCCACGCAGAAGAGTAACTCATACCGTGGATATTCCATGGTAAAGAATGTTTCAAGATTACCAAATAAATTTGGATCGACACCCATCAATGGTTTGATTATCGAAACACCGGGTAAAGGAGTCTCGTAGGTTGGTACTTGAGTGACTTTGCGATGTAACTTCCAACGACCAGCTATCAATGCTAGGAAATGTACGATCCACATTGCCGACCAAACAATCATAAAGAATATCGCGAACCCATAGAGGGTATATATCATGAAGTTCATCTTCGACCTGAGTATCCTCGTGACACGGAGGTCTAACCTCCGCAGGGGGACAGAAGGGGATGGCGTTCGGTCGGTCGAGGGGAGGGCGGGGACGCCGGGGGGTTCGACCAGGTCACCTTTTCAACGTGGCCACCCTCGTGTCGTCGTTATTATTCGATCTTCCCGTGTCTATCGATCTGCGCGATGATCTCGTAACCCGCCATCGTTTCGTTATACGTTAACGATATTGGCGGCATCCTCCACGGCGTTCCCGTCGAGCCGCAATCACGACGGATATCGTTTGCACGCGCGGGCCATCGGTGTGCCTCTTGCCTCCGTGATAACTTCCACGGGACGATGGCACTGTCTACACGACGATCACTACCACCATCGACACCACCACCACCTCGGCGACGACGACGACGAATACGTGCACGCCGCTTCCAACACATTCACGATAAACTGACGTTCCCTTGCGGCTAGGGTGCCCTACGTAGCCGTACTACGGGCTACGAGAGACACTCTTGATGTGCGACGCCGGCACGATATTGCCGGATAGACGCTTTTTTTTCTCTTTATATCTCTATCCTCTTTCTTCTCACTCTTTCTCTCTGTTTTGCCGTTAGTGCCAAATCTCCTCAGGCAGCAATCTTTTGTTTGTGATCACTGACCCAACACCCTCTCTTGTGTCGCGACGATACTCCCTGATTCGAGGGAATACATCGAACTTCACCCTGAATGGTCGACACTTTGAGAGATCTTCGTTGGTATACCGCAACTTCGTTGAACTATAGCCTTCTATATACGAGGGGGGAGAGAGAGAGAGAGAGAGAAAAAAACCGATGCGCCTTTTGCCCCCGGATATTCAGAAAGGAACGCAGGGAAATGTGTTGTTGTTAGATTACTTTGTAGCTGCACACGGGTTTCTCGTAGTGTTTCTAGATTATTCTTGTTACGAAGGTTCGATATCTTTCCATGCACCTTCTATCACGAACACTCTGTCACTTCGTTGAACGTTCTCTGACTTCGCGTTCATGGACAGGAGAGCTTCCTTTCTCGTTTCACGATGCGCCTACGCGACCTTCCGTTGTACCTTTTTGTTCAATGATACTTTGTCGATTAATATCGCCAATGTCGTGTTATCAATCTGTGTTTAACACTTTCCATCATTGCACCGATAGTATCACGAGTGTCCGAGGCTCGAACACAGAGAGGAAAGGCCAAGGTACGATAACGAACATTCCTCGTCACGGGAGCAACGCACCGTCAACCGTCGACGGGATAACTGGCTGCATGTGACAGCCGGCAGCTCACACGGCTGATACGCGACTGACTTCGGGTCGAACGCGTCATCGAACGGTTACAGCCAATCAATGAATTTCGCGCGCAACTCAAATGGCGAGAAAGTTGAATGGTACGTCAACGATGAAGTTTCGATTGCATTTGACGGTCGTATTATTGGGAGGTGAGTCTTGAAATATTAAAAAAATTAGGTTGATGTTATCTATACTGTTATTGCGCAGGCGTGCCGCTATCTGTTTCCTGTGACTGATTCTTTCGATGTTAACGTTTCACGGTAGCCAATTAGATTAGCCTAACGAAACCTTTCGATCGTTCATTTCATTAAATTTCGTAAATTAAGGATCATTGAGATAAGGATATTATCTAATTCTATTTCATTTGCCCTCTGCTTTCGGTCGTGCTTGAGTTATCTGCTTGTAGATGGAAATCTAATTAAATTTACGTCTTCGTGACGATACGTTGACTCGTATTTGTATTAATGGTTCAATAACCCATAATGCTTTACCTTCGTCTTATCAGTACGAAGAGTAAAGGTGCGCTCGCACGAGAAGTAGCAATTTAGTCGGATTAACCGCTTGTCCTGGAAGGACGTGCTACGTTGAGATCCTTTTGTCACAAAATCGTCAATGACGTGCTGTACACATCGGCAAGCAATTGTTTCTGAGTTGCTGCCGACTGTTCTGGCACGCGCATTTGTGCATTTCTTGCCAGAGCAAGTGGTTAAAATAGATTCGACGAATAAATAAAACCGTGACTATTTTCGTACGGTTTACGTTTTATGAGAACCGAGTGTATGACTAATGCAGAACGAGCAATGTACATTCCATAGCTGTGTCACCATTGGGACGTTACCTAATCGCAAATATAATATTTGCAGGACGTGCAGGTTGTACACAGAATCTTATCGCCTTCGGCTAACAAATTTATCGGCCGGTATCTTTATCGCGTGATTTTGCTCGCTCGTATATCTACGTCAAGTGTATTACCGTCGATGTAAATGATACACAAACGGACAGGTCGAATATCTCGGTTAACTGAGTGCTAAAAAATGCACGGAGGATAAGCTAATAGGTCTACCAGAAAGCTCTGCTTTTTGTGGATTATAAATGATTCATAGAAGGGGAAACGTCTTTCACGTAAAAATGAAGCTTCTATTAAATACGAAAGTAATAATAATAAATTGAAAGTACACATATGTAATATACACACACGTACAAATTGGTTTACGCTCGGAATTTCCTAAACAGAGGATGTTTATTTGCGGTGGAAGAGCTTGGAGCTTTTTTGTATTCGTAATAAACGGCATCGTCCGCGCCGGACATCGATGTCATGTTTCCAGCTTTTCGAATAATCTGGAAGGAGAATATTGATTGGAATAGATGAGAAATCAATAGGAAGGTTGTGTATTGTACATGGTATAGAAATAATGATGTTTATTACCGGTCTTGGACCTTCCCCTGGTATTCTTTCTTCGTCCGCGTCCATGTCGCTGGCTGACAACACTTGCTGCAACAAATGACCCTGCTCTTCGCGAGAGGTGTACATCAGATCTGGTTCCTAATTTTAAAACGAAAGGATCTTATAAATGTAATTAATATTTAGTGTATCTTAGCAGTGTTCAATTTGTCAGAAATGCAGAGAAATCTGCAATATTGTAATTGATTTTTGAGAAATTTGGAATTTTTTAATAATAGAGCACATACTTCTTCCATCCCTGCGAGCTTCGTAATTACTTTGTAAGCGTATCCCTGATTCACGAGAAACCGCTGACGTTTTCTCGAGTAATTCATTTCCATTGTGTCCTGAGATACCAGAGTGTAGAAGAATGCATTGTATACTTCTGCAATTGCTCCTGTATGAAAAACATTTGAGAGGACAGATGTATTTGTACGTACTGTAATTATCTAAACGGCAAATAATTATTGTTACAATTGTCTTTGGTCTTTGATCGTTCATGTACCTTTCTTAGCTCTCAAAATACGTCCCAAACGTTGGGCCTCTTGACGTCTAGAACCACCATGAGATGAGATTTGTATCAAGACATTGGCCTCTGGCAAATCGAACGACGTATCTGCTACTTTGCTTACAAATATCGTATTCACTTTGGTGTTGAATTTAAAGTTTTGTAGAATGTGTATTCGTTCGCTCTGAAAGATAACGTAATTATTTAGCTCATGGAGAAAGAGTGAATGATTCATTGGTGAAATTTTGGATTACTTGACTGGTCGGCCCGTAAATATATGGCTTGTTCATTTTGATGGCATAATGCTTCAAAGCAAACACGTTATCTGAAAACACAATCGTCTTATCGCCACGCCTTTCATGATATCGTATCAAATATTGACAGCACCGAAATTTGTTAGGATTCATCACGTACAGCAACTAAAACAAGTTAAAACGTAGCCTTGTGCATAGATAATGTTTGATTACATATATGTTAAAAATGCTAACCAATTTTTTCGTCATTTTACAACTGAGATATTCTCTGTAAAATTCCGGCGTCATTGGACACCATACTTCGGCACACTGTACTCTGGCTATGAAACCTTTCTTTTGTAATTCCAACCAATTCGCTTCGTATAATTTAGGCCCAATAAGAAAATTGAGGTCGGCAATTTTATCATCTTCTCTCAACAGCGTTGCGGTTAAACCTAATTTGCAATGTGACTGCACAATCGTTAATACCCTTCGGAACATTTTAGCAGGAATCGTGTGAACCTCTGAATAAGAAGAGTATTGAATAAAATATATATAAATATAAAGGAGCGAAAGTTATTGGAAATATCTCACCGTCTAAAACCATAATTCCCCATTCTTGTTCTTGAAGCCACTTCATTGTTTGCTCCGCCTCCCAAGATCGTTTCTGGGTATGCGTTATCATCGAATACGTGGTAATTAATATTCCACAACCCATAGGTTTGTCTTTGGCTTCGCTTGTAAATCTGCAGATCATCGAATCATCCGCGGTTGACCACATTTTAAATTGTTGCTTCCATTGTTCAACAGATACGCCGGAATTGCATAATACTAATGCACGTTTTCGCACTGTGCAACAAGCCGTTACACCAACTAAACTTTTGCCGGCACCTAATTAAATGCAATGAAAATAATAGAGATCGTTGTAATTAAATGAATTCTATTTAAAACAATACTCACCACAGGGCAAGACTATAACGCCTGATCTTGCACGGCCGTTTCCAAACATTTTCCTTAAGCTTTTTTCTTGATACGGCCTTAGTACAGCTGACGGCTTTAAATCGATGCTAAAACACAAAGTATTAAATTTTTCCATGTTTTTTTTTTTTGCTATATTTTAGCTTCGATCTCACTCACTTTATATCAGGATTTACTGTGTCATTTCGAAAATCATATTCTGCTAATAACGGATGTTCGAGTTCTATGCATCGTTTCTGTATCACTTCAATTTTTTCCTGCAAAGAAAATTTCATTTTACATGCTGGAGACAAGTTTATATCTCATAAATTAGCGGGATTTATGCATACCTGATTTACTTCGAAACTAACTGTCTTCAATTCTTGCTCTTCTTCTTCATCCTCGTCCTCTTTGTCCATTTTATCGTAAAATGTAGTTATATCTTCTGGAACAGCTGCTGTTTCTGCTGGAACTTGATCGCTAGGCGCTTCAGACGTTTTCGTTGTCCCAGGTGGAACATTGGTAGCTGGTTTTGCTCCAAACTGTAAATAATATGAAATAACTAATAGTATAACAGCATATAGCACACGAGAAAGGGGAGCTCCTCCAATTTTAATTTTAATCAGAGCTGAATTTCGTTTGAATTCCTTCTGCTAGCCACCTTTTGAATACTCCACGGTACCTAATTACATCGATCTACCGTTGTAAATTTACCTGAGGTACTTTCGTCTTGCTCTGCACAGTAGTAATAACATCCTCTTTCTCATCTTCTATAGTTTTTCGTAATCTACATTCCTGTATTACCGGATCCTTCAACAATTTCTGCAGAACCTCTGGATATGGAGATTCAACAAAGTACTTATTATGTTTTAAGACAAGTTTTACCTAAACAGTAATGAGAATAATGTTAATAATCTACCTCACATAAATGGAGCGCAATGTTCTTACCTTGCCATATGATAATGTACATAATTTTATAAACTCTATAATACCATCAGGTATACTTGTCTTACTGAGTCTCTTCAGGTATTCTATTATGTCATGAGTTTGAAGACCTACGCTCACAGCAGCATATAAGGAATATGCTGTTAGTTTATACTGAAAGTATTAATATTAATATTTTTACTAATTATTCAGAATCAAAATTAATAGCATCTTCTAAAAATCTTTACCTCGTGAATATGCTCTGGACGACATACAGGCTCAGAGATAGCAATTAGAAAGTCGTGCGCATGTTTATACACAGGAGAGAATGACTCCAGGAATATGTGTCCATTTGGTGCCTTCAAAAATAAATATGAAATATAGTAGCTGTAATAAATTCTGTGAAAAAAGAATGAATCTTGTAGCTATGCCTTACCACCCAAAGCGGTCTCAAAGTACAATCAGGCTTTAGAATCATTTGGGAACGATAATCTTTAGCTCCAAATTCATCTTCTAACGCAGACTCATCTTGCTTTTCAACGTCATTTTTTGCTGCATCTGGTATACCCTCAGTTTCATTGTCATCCAATGATTCCTCATCGTTGTATTCTTCGTGATCGTCTTTACGCTTTTTCCATTTACCTCGATCTGGAAAAGCATGTTTATCATGTTGCAAAAGTGCCTCAAATGCCATAATAATTTCTCATGACATTAATGGGAAGGATGTGTATAGAAAATGTGTCATAATTATGTACCATTGTCCTTCTTAAAACGCTTAGGTGGACCCATTATTGATGGATGTTTCAGCAGTTAAATTATAAACAATGTTTTTTCTATGTTATTGCAATATTTGTTATTGTAACCTTCCTTCTTCTGGCATGTCAGTCGCAAACTGAACAGTGTCCAGTGGGTCCAGTGATAACTCATTTAATAATTCTGACAACAGGGGTCGGTAAAGTACAATGTGAAGTTTGCTGCACCACCGAAGAAAAACCATTTTCTAAATATATTTTTCACCGTACAGTAATAAAATTATAGCTCATGATTTATTCCTCTCTTTTTAATTTTCACAACTTCTATTGTCGAAGCCTATAGAAATTCATAAACTTTGTATATCGAATATAACAATGAGGAAAGTTGAAACATCTGGTAATTTGAAATATAGTTGCAAACGCCCCCTTATCGGTGCAGGAGTCGCACTATATTCGAAATTTGAAATATTTCAAACTAATAATATAATTTCATTAATATAATATCAATGGACGGGTTAGCACGCATATAATACACAATGATATAACAGAAAATTGGTTTTATTGATAACAAAATCAATAGGAAAATATAAGAAGTTTTGTAGATTGCTGTAAACTTGAAAAATTACATTTTACTTTTAACATAGCCAGCTTCTTTCATCAATCCGACTGTTCCATATTATGAGAACAGACTATTGCCATTTGCGGTGAGTGCTTTTTCATCAATAAGGCCCAAAGAATATAGGCAGACTAATGCTGCTCCTTGTTCTGCCCATTTTTTATTCTTTTCCCTAAAGATAACATACAAAATAATCTATGATACCTAAAAACAAATCCATACATCCTACCATATTATTTAATTACCAAAAGGACGATCCAAATTTCCTGCCATCCACTGTTACCACAGAACGAAACAGTTTCTCTTTCCGTTTCGTGTCATATTGCGGTATCTTTTTCTTATGATGTTGCGTCCATTTGTACAATACAGTCTTCGGTAAATCAACGTCAGCAATATAATTGTTTCTTAAGAAAGCGCAATGCATTAAAACTACATCATCTTCCTCGTTAATTTTCCTCTTATTGGATACAAGATCATCATCAGATCTATCATCATCTTTCATTGGTTCCGCTTGAAACCTCCCCAACAAGCCTTTTTCTTGAAATTCTTTTCTCTTTGTTCTACAGTAATCGCTTAACTCCCACACATTGCTGCAATGATATAATAATTAAATAGTGATAGAAAATAATCATTCTGATATACTACTGTATTCTCACCATATTT
The DNA here is from genome assembly GCA_910591515.1 of Cerceris rybyensis. Classification (NCBI taxonomy): domain Eukaryota; kingdom Metazoa; phylum Arthropoda; class Insecta; order Hymenoptera; family Crabronidae; genus Cerceris; species Cerceris rybyensis. The sequence goes on along the minus strand of OU342800.1, from coordinate 4,646,172 downwards.
CCTCCAACGTTTGCGAATTAAGAAACCTTCGGCCGAGTGCGGATTCCTGGTGCTCGCGAAGAATATTCTGTACGCAGTATTTTGTATTTGACGGAGGGTTGTCGCAATCAACTGCATACTTTAAATATGCTTTTATGACATCTTCCATAGGAAGTAGACCATCTTTACGAAATATCGAGCAGTTCCATTCGGCTATACGTGCGAGCATAACGCTGCTGCAGCCGGTTACTTCTTTAAACCTGCAAATCGCTGTAATTGTTTTAAACCGTATGGCGAATATTCCGTGGAATACTCTTTGAACGGTCCTATTATCAGAGATGAGAAAACGGAGTAAGTACGACATTACTTAAAAATATCAGAGTATTTCTGTATCTCTTTTGAACCACCATTTGCGATAACAGGTATGGACAGTCTCTTGGATATTTCTTTCAGGACTTCATTGCGATTTGTATCTCGTGGTCTCTCATCGACCGTTCGTCCATGAACGGCGATGGCGGATATGCCAGTTGAAGCCAGAAGTTCGCACAATTGTAAAGTCTGCTCTAAATCAGGTAGTACGCGTATTTTGCAAGTGACCGGAATGCTCAAGTTGTCTACTAATGTTTTTAAAATATTTTTTGCTGTTTCCGGTTCCTTTAAAAGAGCAGCACCCATTTTTCCAACGATAGAAAATAATTTTGGACATCCCATATTGAGATCTATACCGGCGACGTCATTCTCTACCATTTTACCAACTTTCAGTGCCCTTGCTGGATCGCAAGTACCGATCTGTAGAACTACATTATTCCGTTCTTGAGGGCACGTGCGAAACGTTACTGTTCCATCTGATTTATCTATGTAATCAACTGTTCCCAGAACGTCTGAAATAAAATAGAATACGCTTAAGATAATGTTTGCCCTTCCACACTGCAATGTAGCTTAGATTCTTTACCATTTACACGACGAAATGATCTTAACAATTTCAGATCTATAAGTTCCTCTGTATACACTATATCTGCACCATAGTCGAGCGCAAGTAAACGCATAGGTAATGTTCCTATGCGTACCATAGGTGCTAGAATAAGTTTATTCTCATAGTTCAATCGTTTTCTCTCTGTCATCTTTACTATTTCCTCGTTCATTGTACTGTCAGTAGAAACGCATTGCAAGTATTATAAATACAAGGCAAGTATCAGGAAAACATGTCTCTCGCACGGACTAAGAATATTTATACCAGCATTACAACTTGTATAAATCCTTCAATCAATCAGTTCTTTCATTTATCCACAATTACTGTACAAAAGTAGTCGGGACGTTGTGTTATACAGCTAAGACATTCGTACGTTTTGGATTAATTCTTCTTTTCGATCCCACGACATCGTAAACATCGTGCATGGGCATATGGAATTTTATGGCTATATTGTACATAACATGTGACCTATACACGGCAGCCATTTTATTTCCTTCAAAAAATCTAATAAAACGCCCTCGCGTGGCATTTATAACACCTACTACTCATTGTGTTTCAAATAAAGTAGACTGACTTTCTAGTTTTCTTAAAGTTCATGGTGTATCGTCGATGACCTCAGGATTTTCAAATTTGAACGCCAAAATCGATTAACAGTCAAAGAATTTCGTAGAATACGTTGGAGGAATATGATAGATAGTTGTTATTTTTTCATCGATTTGGCGATTAATAAATCGCTCAGGATCTCCCGTTCGTATGTGACATTTATTTGAGGCGAACGTTGTATACGGAAATCGTGCAATAAAGAAAGAATTCAAAGATGTTTACGCCGTCGAAACGCACAGGTGGGGATCCCTTTGATGTTACTTTATTAAACACACCGCAACCACAAGCAACATCGACGGTTCAGAGAAAAAGCACGTAAGTCTTTTGACCACCTCTTAATTAATACTATTTCATCGTTATTTGTAACGTTAAATGACGAATGATTTTCAATAATGAAAGAACTAAACCTTTTGTCACAGATTAGAAAGTAAGTTTCTCGACAATGATATTAACACAGAGGTACGTAAATGTTCAATGGCGCGCAAAGCTGATACAACGAGGAAGACTGAACAGTCGTCTCTGGGAATACTCGACAGCATATCTTCCTGTAAGTTTTCCTAGTCTAGTTGTAGGAATGCTAATTGAGATAATAAAGTTTTGACATCTCCACAGTTTTAGCAGAAGTTAGTGAAATTGGAGATCTAGAGAAGAAGGATGAAAACAAAGCGGATCTGGAGCGCGAGTTTGCAAGAAAGTTGCTTCAGAAATGTAGCGATTTTGAGAATACATCTACTGTATATGGTAAGCAGGAGATTGTAGTTTATTACAATCATGTTATTATTAAAGTTTGACACTAGCATATGTTGTAATTTTGGTAGACACAAATAAGGAGAACAATGCAAATATTCAAAATCTAAGCGGCGGTGGGTCTCCTTCAATTCTTATCGGTCAAAGTCGATCCATGTATTCTAATCAAAGTAATTCTCTGCGCGATACTACGATAGAACCGTCTATTAATAAAACTGGCACAGTCAGCGTGAGTATTAAAATCACTAAGAGATTCCATTACACTACTCTCTTTTACGATATCGTTTTTAGGTCGTTTTCGAACCAAACGAGATAACTGCACGTTCCTCCGAATTAAGTAGAAGCTCGGAGAAATGTTCGTCGAAACATTCAAGTAAAAATGCAAACGCAATTAGTTTCGATACAACAACGGCCGAGTACATGGCTCAGTTTAATAACGAAGAATTTCGTCCTGCTTCTGAAATGGCGAGCCAAATGTTAGCCGATGAAATTTCATGGCAGCAAAATTATTCTTACGCTCTACCTACCGCGGCTGCTGCCGAGAAAGAGTACTTAAACTTATCTTGCTTCTCTGGTATCATTGGTGAATTAGATCTCTCCGTAGAGTAAGTATCTCGAACGAAATAATCCTACCGATATCGAAATAATGCAATTTCATTGCAGATCTTGCGCCGGGCGCAAGATGTCCGTGGACGAATTCTTTCGGAGAAAGTGTGGAACCATTGGAGAACTATCAGACGATGAAATACAGAGACCAAGTTTAGGACTATCAGTTAGTAGTCCTAAGAAAAAAACTGAACTTGTTCCGTTGGTTGATTCAACTATTGTAACAGAAGGTATTGACTCATTTTAATTTCAGCGTTTTTTAATTGAATCGATTTCATCCCACATTGTTTCTGAGAAATTTGCACCACATTTAAACCTAACAGTCCCAAGCAAAATAACCATAGCAGTAGAAGCGAAAAAATATGAATTACATATATTAAAAACAAGGGTCTTCAAGTGTCTTCTTTGCAGTATCGTCAATAGCATCGTCAATTCCGAAGAACACGACACAGCCAATGATCCCGAAAGCGACGAAGGATATCGAAGAGCAAAGTATCATGAGTTTGAGCAGTATAGCTCAGGCTTTGCAAGACATTGATAACGGAACTCCAAGGAGATTAGTCGATCAACTCATAATGGCTAAGAAAAAGAGGAAGACTGTCCTGGAAAACGATGATAAAGAAGCAAGGAACACGTACACGTTGTTGCCATCGAATCGAAAATCGATAGCTGTAACACCCAGTGCAACCATTGAAAAACTGGAGAATGATATATTTATGAATATTTCGGCAAAACTGTCGCTTGACAGTAGAATGGTCAATGAAACTGCAGATATGAAGCATCGGACGCCAAGAATGTTATCGTTCGACTCGAATTCCGGTAGCAAAAGAACGGAATCTTTTATGGCCGCTTGCAAAGAATTGAAAAAGGAACTATCCGCGGAGAATGTTGCGTCTTACAGTCAAGGTATAAATCGCAAACGTTACATGTCTTAATTAACAAAGACAAATTTTCTATTGTACTCAAACTAAACACACAAAACGAGTTTCATGTTAATAGATAAACCTGAAAGAAGAAACGTTACTTTTAGATTTTTCGACACTAATGGAGGATCGTCAGTTATCTTTATCGTGTAACAAATCCGACAGACACTTATCACCGCGCGAATCGAAATTACACACAATACCTAATCAGGATAGTTCAAGCAAATTTACTAAACCACAGAAGATAGAGAAGAAGGAAAACATAAAAGAGGAGAATATTTCGTACAAAGATAAAACAAATTCTATCATATTGGACAATTCGAATCTACAGAATCAGTTTCAATTGAACAGTCAGTTTATACGATACTAACATTCGCGACTTTATTTTTTCTCTTTGCATGTTAATCAGAACTTCTATCTTTCAGGAGATGTAGTTATTGGTAAAAGTACGGACGAACTTTGTAGTTGCGTCGTCGGTATGTCACGTGAAACCGAAATTGAACTTACGAATAACAGTGACAGATGGGTGACATGTTCATTAGCTGTAAACGACGTGCAAGGCGATAAACAAAATATTAAACTTACCCTACCGAAAGACATGATTCTCATAAAACCAAATGCCGGGCAAAGTGTTAAGGTATAAATGAAACATATAACTTTATTATAACAAAAAGAAGAAACCTAATGTATCATAGTTTATTTGAAATAACGACAGTATTCCTTCCAGATAATTGTAAAAATCGTGAAAATGTGCAAGCCTATAATCGCAGTATTGAATATAACCGTATCAGATATGGTGACAAGATCTAAATGGGTGATGAAACATATAATTTGTTTCAAACCAGAGGAATTCGATGTACATATTCCTAATCTCTCTCAAGAAGGAAAGTTAGATTTTCAATGCATCATTGAGAACACCATGGTAGTGTTACCGGTCGCTATAAAAAACAAAAATAACATCGCTCTTCCCATTATGCTTTCCATAACACAGGTAACATCATGCATTCCTATATCATTTCAATTACAATCTTAATTCCAATCTTACCTGAATCCTATTGACGTTTCAGGATGAGCCGATGTTATTTAATATTGAAAACTCCACCGAAACGAAACATTTGACTCTTAAACCTCAAGAAACGACCACTTTAAAAGTACACTGCAACGGAATTGTATCTAAAAGCGCAGAAATGCAGCAAAGACGTATCCACCGCTTGGAAGGGAAATTAAAGATTCTGATGGAGAATAACGTAGACGGTGTGATAATAATTAAAGAAATTCCACTTGTAGTGCAAGTGGGAGTTTGCAAATTAGAAGTAGTCAACACGGATATACCTATGGTCGTTACGAATAAACAAAGCAAGCCATTGACGATTATCAATCTTGGAAATATAGCTGTCCTGGTGGCTGCAACATTTGTTCAAGAATCGGAACCGACGAAAACAGCCCAGAACTTTTTCGTTCAACCGGAGAATGTAGTTTTGCAGCCGAACGAAACGGGTTGCTTTTTTGTTACTTACAAACCACTGTCCTTGGACAATCCTAAAAAGTAAGACAATAATAAGAATATTCAAAGCTACGTTGCCTTAGTAAAGTAGCAAGAAGTCTCGAGTAGACGGTTTGCCAAATACGAGATATCTCGTACGCAATGTGTCAACGAGAGTTTCCTGTAACTCCTATAGCTTCATTATCACAGATCTATTTAATTATCTGTATATAACTTCTCATAGATTCGTGAAGATCAAATTATCCGTCGGTAGCAACTCATATTATTATTCCATCATCGGAGAAGCAACTAGCGAAGAAAGAGACAATCTTCGGTGTGAAACACCGCAATACATGTCGTCCATAAGCTCTCCAACTTCTCCGCACAGTGTGACTTCAAATAGGTATGCTTTCTTTTCAATTATCCTACATTCCTACTCCTCCATCGTTGAAACTGTAAAGACGTTTAAATTGTTAATTACGTTTCATCTAACAGAACAGGAACATCGGGTAGAAATTCTCCAAGCAGCTCGATATCCGGTTCTACGGTGGCCGGTGATAAAATTCCCATAAGATCGACTCATGCTGCGTTAATGTGGAACAGCGTGAAGCCAGGGAAATCTGAGACCAAGGAGTTTACGATTCGCAATACTAGCAATAATAAGATAAAGATTCAAGCTGTTATTTCGAACAACGACAATAGTTTTCGGGTAATTCACGAGGATGATTTTGAAAACGATCGTCGGTTTGAACTGTTTGAAATAACGAGTTGTAATTTAGTTTCTCAGAGAACGACAAGCATCCAGTGCATCACTCGTGCTTGTTTTACAACGTACAGAGAGTAGGACGTTGTCTGTGGTGTTTAGTCCTCATCGTGTGGGTGCTGCGACTGGAAAGATGTACTTTAAACATTACGAGCCTAAGAGGGAAGATAATGATCCACGGCCTTCGAAAGCGGTAATTTTAAGCGAAAAATATCGTAGAATTATGAATTATGATACTTAAATTGTAGTATTTGAATGTTAAGACATTAGTATAATTTTTAAAAAATGGTAGATATATCTGTACGGTTATGGAGGCTACGGGAAGATCGATATTTCGGAGGCTTTCAAAGATATAAGCGGAAAAATGTGGTTGTCGCTTGGTACTTTGAATTCCGGAGGTTCACTGAAGGCTAAGATTAAATTGCAAAACACCGGTGACTTAATTTCATACGCTAAAATCAAATTAACTCCGAAAGGTTCGTATACGTGAAAAATGAAAAAGTAAATATTGTATAATATTTTAGTCACTATTGTTTGTTATTTTTAGCTGTGTATCCTACTACGATTTCGAGCTGGATAATAAATCCTACGGAGTTGTTGCTTCATCCGAAAGAAATCCAATGGGTTACTTTAGAATTTCGACCGAGAAAAGAAGACTTATCGTTGTTACAACGTACAGATGTTTCTCACGTTGGAACTCTGACAATTATTCATGGAGATGAACCTACGCGTTGGCGAATTCGCAGGTGTGTAATTCCACTCGAGAATTTACCCCAGTGAATTATTGAATTACGAAAAACATACGAAAGCAAATGAAATTTAATTTTACCTAACAGATTGTACAACAAAATGAAAGAAAGTGGGGAATTAAATGCAAACGAAAACGAAGCGTTCAGAAATATTGTTCATCCAATCTGTAAGAGCTTCCCTGGGGAACAATTGATACAAGATTTGCAGAGTATTCGCGAAACAGTGGTATGCCATGTTAATTAAAAAATATTTTGCTTTAAAAGATCAAAATGTGTTTCTTAATTTTATCATTTTAACAGCAAAATTTAGGAGAACTTTGCCGAGGTGTACGTCAACATGAAATAATGCTCACCATGGAAGTATCTGCCGATGAAACATTGTCCTTTTTCCCAGACAATGCCGATGACTCGCAAATGTTTTATTCTCTCTGCAGTGATAACAGCCACTTGTACGAAGGATGCGGAGAAAGTTTCTTGCCCTCGGAGTAAGTTAAATTTCAATGTGTTAATAGCAATCAATCAGTGTATTAATTTGATTAAAAACTCTACAGAACCCTGGACATGCACGACACGTTTCACAGAGTGGATGACGATAATTTTACGGTCAGCCCATCCGTCGTAATTTTAAATCCGCCGATGAAAACGGAAGCATTCGTGACAATAAGAAGTTCGTGTATCGTTGCCCAACCATTTGAAACGTCTCTGTCTGATAAGGAATACTTAAGCGTTGTTCCTGCCGAGGGCATGATACCCACAAGAAAGGGCTTTCAGTTAAAGATTCAATGCAAACGGCGAATGGATCATAATTTGAACGCTATACTTGAAATCTACACGCAAAACAATAAGCAGGATGTACAAATACGAATTGTTCTTAAGTAGTTTTAAAAAACACGTTACATTTCTTCTCTTTTTTTTTATCGAAATATTTATTATTAATATGGTACATTTTATCGTAAGAAATATTTTAATAATGAACTAAGCTTTTTAATAAATCTGTTTCTTATTCTCATTCAGAACCCTGAAAGTGCCCTTGAATATTTCAGGCGTTGATGTTATCTTAAAGTTAATATCATAATTGGAACTTAGATTGCGCACAATCTGTGCCATATTCTCGACGTCGTCGATACCAGAATGTAACTTTCCCTTCAACTCGATATTCAGTTGGGCCAGCATGTTCTTCAAACTGCGTGGATAATAACTTGTAGCATCGCAAAATGACTGCTTAAGATTTATCCACTTCTTGAAACATTCCGGAACTGTTATCCCATCGAGGGCACACTGACTAGGCAACATTACTCTCAAGTCCCAATCTCCACACGTAACGAATGCACATTTATTGTCATCTTTAAAGTAACCGTGTTCGTTCAACCAGTTACAAAACTGTTGAAATACTTCTGGAAAATGGGGCTCTCCTTTCACCATATCCTGAAAGATTCCAGTGAGATCTGTGCAAAACGGCGTCAGCTCTGGATGAATTCTGGGGGCGATGTATTTATGAAAAACATTTTTCACTTTCCAATCCTTCGTGCTTAAAGCTAAGCAAGGAAATTCGATGATTTCCTGAGGTTCAAGCTTAGACTCTGCTTGGCAAGTAGCTTCAAAGTCTAACAGCAACAAATGATTGAAATCTTGCTTTACTTCCTTAGACCCCCAGGAAATTGAGCGAGGAAATCTTCTCAATGCTCGAGAACCCATAATTTCATTGATTTAACATATCACTGTGAAACGTTTTAATCATGAATGCAATTGTGGTTATGCATCATAACCTTTTTCACCCGGGTAAACTACAAACAGGACAGTGGTACTCATTATAGATATTTACAAAGCTTTAAAGTTTGTTAAATTTTTAGACAAAGTTTGGCTTCCATTCGTCTAATACTCACTTTTTTCTATTTAACAAAGAATATACGAAAGTAAGTAATACCTTCTGCCGTAAGAATTTAATTTGGGTCTTAAAGTATTAAGGTGGAAAGGATAGTTTGTAATTTATTGCAAATCGCGCTCGTAAAGGAGAATTAACTGAGACAGTGTTCTGCATGTTGTCTAAAATATTGTGTTGTCACATAATTTATTCAGAGACACTTAGAAATATTACAATTCATAAAAGTACAAAGAGCAAGTGGAATGAGTGCCACTGCTTCCGCAACTAAAATCCTCCAATATTTACGTTTTAACGATCACGTAACTAACAAAATAAAAGTAAAATCATACTAATCAACTAAAAGTCTGTAATCTGACCAAGCTTTTTAACTCTATTCAGTAAATAATCCCCTCTCTTTATCGTATTCTGATACATAGATTCCCGATCGCAGGAAGCATCGGGTGCTCTTCCTCTGTTGCATCCTGCAGCACTTACAGTAACAACGGTTCCTGCTACTTTGTCAATTTTACAATGCAATTTACCACTGACTATAAATCGTACTAATTCTTGTTCAATGTATTCTTCAGTTACACCGAATTCCATTGCCATTCTACTTAAACTTAGAGTTCTGTATGCCTGCACCAATTGCGAGTATGCCTTTAAGCGCATCTCACGCACGTAATAACGATAATGTGAATGCAACAGAGGATTTGCTTTCATCTCGGATTCTATCCAAGCGAGACACTGAAAGAATTTAAAATAATGACAATCATAAAGAGAATAAAAGTAATCTTTGTATTTTGGGGATTCCATTAGCAGGGCTTGCTGCAGGAGTCCATTGTTGTTGAAATGCTGATTGAGTTCTGACCGCGAGAATGATATCATTCCAGCGAGCACGGTGTATTCTACTATGTCTTTAAAGGTTAATAACTCGTAGGATTCAAAAGTAGGAATACAATCTAGCAAAAGAGACGCAGCATGAGTGAAATTTCGCGTTGCAAGGCAGTAAATAGCCTCGTATACTTTTAACTTGTTACGACAACACCAGTCGCTCCCGCTTGCACAAACCCCGTCCATTAAATTCGTTATTTCCGAGATCATTTTGCCCATTAGACGAAGATTATTTTTTATATATGCTATTCGATAAATATTGAAGGCAGCTTCGACTCTGGTGCTCGATGAATTGGCGGTGTCTTCGAATAGGGATGTTGCTAAATCTTTGGCTCTATCGAAATCACCGATTTCACAGTGGAATTCCAGTTTCTCTTTGTATTTCAGCTTGGTTGAATCGTCAATATTTGTGTTTATTGATGATTCTATGTCCTGCCATATCGATTTGTTTGTATTTAACATGGTAGAGAGTAAATCTTCGTCGATCTCCCATTGAAATTCTTTACAGACGTCATCGTAATACTTCGACATATTCTTACGTGTTATTATCTCGAGAAATTCATTTTTTAAGGCTTCGTCGTTTTGATACTCTTGTAATGCTAATTTGAACTTTAGCTTGGGAAGAATCATGTATTCTGGAGTTTCGTGATGTAAGTCCATGTAACTCATTCTGATTTTATGTTTGTAAACGGTTTCGTTCTACGTCACTTTTTCGTATATCGGTATTTCGATTTATGACGATATGAGATATTCATTTTTTTAATTAATATTTGTCCTCCTACGTTGATGAAGCAGGGATTTCAAGATGAAATGAGAGAAGCTTTGGGTAAGTTGCAAGAACTGTTTGGAGTTGATGATCGCAGGAGGCGGTCGCTTCACTGAATTTCGCGTTTGTAATTTTTAATAAAACTTTACAGTATATTTCACCCGAAAGGGCATGAAAAACTACGTTAAATAAAAAAAAGATCATCCCTCTAGCACCTGTAAAAGCTGAGAAAAACGGGAAAATATATTTGATAAATTTTAAAGTTACGCCATAAACTATGCGAATACGGAAGAGTGGAAACTCACTATATTCAAGGAGTTCTCGCGCCACTGCTTTCAGCGCCATCTAGTTTCTTGAAATTTTCTGTATTTTCTCTGGCGGGAAATAACCTCTATTGAAATAAAAAATATTCAATTGCGAATTTCTTGATTATTTTTTCATCGATTTGGATGCAGTTTGTTTCAATTACTTATTTAGAGTTTAAACTATCGACCTACTAACGGAAAACACTGATTCTCTACACGTTTGCTTGCCAGAAGTACGTCAACTTTGCCACAATATAACATATTTGTTCTAAGGAGGTTGGTACATTGTATTATATGTCATCCTAAAGGGTGTGAAAAACTGCGTTAAACAAAATAAAGATCATCTCTCTTGCACACTTAGAAGTCTAGAAAAAAGGGAATACATGTTCGAGATTTTTTGACGTTACACCATAAACTATGCGACTGCCGAGAGGGTGGAAACTCGCTGGTTTCAATGGGTTCTTGAAGGCGCGACGGTGGCACCATCTGTCGGAATGCATTCTCCGTAACCTAGAAAACTTTATTTTCGTTTTTCTCGACTTTTACGGGTACTAGAGAGATGATCTTTGTTCTATTTAACGTAGTTTGCCACGCCCTTTCCAATCGTATATGATACAAAGCTCCAGACCTCTTAAGACAGAACTGTTATGTTAAAGAAATGTTTACTTAGTTCTAGCAAGCAAACGAGTAGAGTTTCAGTGTTCTCCAATAACAAGTCGAAAGTCTAGGCTCTAAATAAGGCATTGGAACAAACTGCATCTAAATTGGTAAAGAAATAAGCGAAATATTTGCATTAGAACATTTTGTTTTTCAATAGAGGTTATTTCCCGCCAGAGAAAATAGAGAAAATTTCAAAAAACTAGATGGCGCTGAAAGCAGTGGCGCCAGATCCCCTTGAAAATTGTGAGTTTCCACTCTTTCCGCATGCGCATACTTTATGGCTTACTTTAAAATACATGTAATTTATTTTCCCATTTTTCTCAGCTTCTATAGATGCTAGAGAGATGATCTTTTTTTTGTTTTACGCAGATTTTTACGCGCTTTCACATGATATATTTCACAAAGCTTCAATGAAAGTTCCAAACAGCTAATTCGTTGACGCTACCGCCTCCTATAACTATTAGCATGAAACTTTCCTTGAAACTTAGCTAAAGTTTCTCCCATTTTGAGCTTGAACCCCTTGAATTCTATAAAACCTTTCGCTTTTTGCGCCTGCATATTTACTCTCTTGGAATTTTCACATCGTGACCGATACAAACACCAACGTAAATATGGACGAAAACGCCTATACTTATATAGAAACACGTCTAGCTTCCCTAGTATAGTTGGTACGTTGCACGTGAAGGTTAGGAATAGTCGAGAGGGAATCATATGTATGTGGGTCGGATGGAAATAATTCTTATTGCAACAATGTAGTGGATAGTAATGTTATGACACTGCATTAACACACGTATAACGTTATACGTAGCAGATTTCAATATCCGTGTTATCCGCCAGTGGATACATGGATGTTGCAAATGGACAAAAGCCCCTCAGTGAGTAGCAGATTCGGATTTTTATGATACGTAAACATAGCATTTAATTTTATCTTTGACAATAATGTTGTACCATGTTCCAGCGTAAAATACAAAGTTAGATTATTTATTTTGCATTTCATCATACAATTTTGTTCAAACGAACATGAAACTTGGGAATTTTCACAATATTTATGTATGTTGTTGTAAGGCTGTATGTTGCTGCTTAGACAACTAATTGTTTGTCTGTTAGAGATGAAATGGATTATGTTACTTATGTTATATATAATGTTAAGTACACATGATTGTCTATAACAAGTTTAATTGATATATGAATTGCATTAGGTGGGCAACCCTCTGCCTCGGGAGGTTCTGGTACGGACAAGGGGAAAGAATGGCAGATGGAATTGCTCATGGAGAAGTTACGATCCAAGGCTTCTACTTTCAAGTCTTTGGTGGAAACTGCCAAAAACCTCCGTATGGCTATGCTGGTAAATTGGTTTCCATGGGTTGTATATAAGAATTCAAATAGAAAGGAGTACTTAATAATTTTTCCTTCGATAACAGGATAAGAGGTTTGCAATTGATAGTGTAGAAAAGAATCAACTACAAAAATGTCTGGACACTTTGCAACATTCCATAAAAGTAACATCCTTGCAATCTATGGTGGAACGTTTGGAGAGTTTAACCAGGCAACTTGGGTAACTATAGAGAGTCATGATGCCTTATCGAAGTAGTGTAATTAATAGATTTAATCACTGTTCATATCATAATCAATTTGCAGATTAAAGTTTATGATGTCTGGTCCACCAGGTACAGAATTATTTATATCCTCAGACATGTTTTTTCTGGAGGTTCTTCTTGAGCCAACCGGAGTGGTTAAAGATGTCAAGATCCATCATGAGGGAAAAAATGAACAGCAGGTACACCCACGATAAAATGTAACCTCGTAACAATAAAAGAAAAGAATTTTAATTTTATTAATTAAAAAAAATATTTTCAGAGTTGCGACGTGTTGGTCTCCTGCTTATCGCGCGGAGATTTCCTCGATTTTACAGTACAACTGGAGGGTTTGGCTTCTATATATCAGCTAAATGCAGATAAAAAAGTGAAATGTAAAGCATTCAGTGCTCTCCAGTCTTTGGAGGCTGATCTGGGCGTTTTAGCTCAACTGCAAACGTTCATAAAGGAACCTTTCAATCTTGTTCATAAAAGTCCAGTCGGTTAGTACGATCGGTACTTTCATTTTTACACAGCACGACCGAGACTTCATTGAAACAAACGTGAAAAAAAAAAAAGTAATGAAAACACAATAAAATTTCTCCCCAGGAATCCTCGAGCGAAGAAGAGGTGGTCACGCGATGAAGCTGACGTATTTTGTTTCTCCTTACGATTTGATAGATCAGGAGAATCGTACCTGTGATGCTTTGAATTCGGAAATAGTTATCAAACGGAAAATCGGTCACTCCGTTACAGTCTGTATGGAAGGTTCGACTGCTCACAAGTTGCCTACGTCTAGTATCATAACTGTAAATAGAAGTCCTACGGGAAAAAGGTGAAAAATTAATATGAAACACATCAAAATCAAGCTTCTCTTTAACCTAATATCAACCGTAAAAAATAACTTTACAGTACTCCATCGTACGCCCCCTTAACCGGTACAAATTCCTCCGTTTTGCCAGCGTGTTTCGTATTAAAGCTCGCCAAGAAAATGCCAATGTGCATGGAATTAGTACGTAGAATACAAAAAGTAACCGAACTAGAGTGCGGAGATATTTCTGCCCCACATCCATTGCTCAGTCTGATAATTCAACATGCCAGCGACGGTCAACTCGATTGCCGCAATAACAGAGGACTCTACGTTGTAAGTAAATAATTTCATCGATCGTTTCATCCTAAATACTATCATTTAACGTCTCTTGCAGACACTGCCAGATCAACAGCACTGCTACTTCATGACGGAGAACAAAAGCATGGAGGGTGTTTTAGTGTGTAGCATTCCATTCACTCATCCAGCTCATGTACCACAGATTTTAGTCTATCTCCGTCAACAAGCTCTATTTAATTCTCTGATCGCGAGTTGTGTTAGACCAATGGCACGACAAGATCCAGAACACGCTACGATATTCGAGGTGAGCGCTCTTTCGTGGCAACACATATCGGTAAGTCTCGAGCATCCGTTCGAGGAGACAATGGCAACGGCGGAATTGGATCTGACGGATATTTCCGCCCTGAAGTGCAAATTGTACGGTATCAGTATCACGAACACTGAACAAACGTCAGATCTAACTGGGAAGGTCCTTCAGAAGTGTCTCAGTATACCTCTGACGATGAGAATTCTGATGAAATCATGGGAGAGTCGAGACACTTTGACGGTGAACACTATGGGTAGTGGAAATGGGAGTTACAATGTTAGTCTTGGTTCTGGTAAAGATCCAAGTAATCAGAATGGTTCGGGTATGCCGGATTTTACAAATGGCGATACCAAGATCAAGCAGGAACCAGGCTTGAATAATGGAAATGGGACCATGGGTAGACAACAGTTGTCGCAACAACAGCAGCAGCAGCAACAGCAGCAACAACAACAGCAACAGTCTTTTTTAGATGCCGGAACGGAGAATAGTATCGGTTTTCCGTCGTATTCCGGCCAATCCGATACCACAGCTACTGCTATGTTGAATCCTCTTCAGTTGGGAGCGTTGCTCGGGCAAGCAAAAACTTCAATGGCAAATCCAATTAATGAACGTACGAAAAAAGCACGAAAGAGAAAGACCGCTGATGGTCTCTGGAGAAGTCCTAAGAGAAAAGGAGACGAGACTGCGGAGATATTGTTGGAAAGTTCTAGCTCGGATTCGACACCTCTTGGAACACCGACCGGTGGTAGAGAAAGTTTAAACGAAACTCGAACTTCTACTCCAACTTCCGCTACCAGTTTAGCCAGCGGTTTGGATTTCTCAAACTTAGATCCTACTGATATTCTTGGAACTGATAAGAGCTCCGATTACGATCTAGATAACGAGAGCGAGATAACGGAAGTGCACGATCTCCAGGATGTCGAGGAATTGATCAAAAGAGACCGGAAGTCGAGAAAAAGAGAGGAGAAGAAGAGCCCGATAATATTTGAAGAAAACAAAAGCCTGGTACCACCGTCTGTAAGTATAACACCAATTTCGAGCACTAGCTTGGGCCAAACAACCAACTACAATTCTGTATTAACTGGAATGGGTTTGGAAAGGAGGCCAGGTATCGAAATAATACCCATAGCATCTTCACCCCAGACTACATTGCCAAGTTCCATCACCATAACACCTATAGCTGGTCCAACTCAGTCGAAGACGCTCACGGATGAACGTAGAGAGAAAAAGAGCTCGAAGGTGAAATCCACGGAGGACAAGGGAAAGATCGAAAAGAGAAGAAAACGCAAGAGAGAGGATAGTCCTATGGGACCACCACCGGACAAGATACCGTCCAAGCAGGATCCTCTCTCGAAGCCGGTATCGGTGAGCATCAAACCAACTGAATCACCACCGAACATGACCTCACGACCTTCATCGCCTGCAACGACATTGAGAAAATTCAGTCCCTCTCCAACGCACACTAGTCCTCTAGCTCTTGTAGGTAAGTCAAGTCCTACGTTGAAACAGTCGACGAACAAGCCGGTGCAAAGTCCAAAACACTCTCCGGTCTACAGCAGTAGTCCCAAGCATACTCCGGTACCTGCGAGCGTCAGTCCGAAGCATGGCACATCTTCACCAAAACACGGAAGTTCAGCGAGCACTGGAAAGCCGAGTATGTCCGCTCTCAAGTCTGCAGCGAATTCACCATCCGGCAAAGCTACGGATTCTGGACCATCAAAAATTAAGTCTTCCTCGTCGTCATCGAGCAAAGACTCGAATCGCGATAAGGAGAGAAAACCATCCTCATTGGCATTCGGTGGATCGAGTGGACATCAGAGTCCTAAAACGAAGTCTTCTAGCGGTAAGTTGAAGCAACTGGAATTAATTCCTAGTGGAGAGACGCAATCTGCTATGCCGAGCAGTGGAGGTAGTACACCACCTTCTGGAAGCTCGGAATTAGGAAAATCAGCAATTGCTCAGCAACAGGCGAGAAACAGGAAGGGTTCTTTGAGCGCTGTTATTGATAAGTTGAAAAACGCTCAACATTGCACTGATGACGCTAGCAACGGTGGTCCTAAGAGCACTGCGAGCGGAAGTGGTACCTCGGGCGGACAAAAGGAACGGAACGTTGGTAGCTCGTCGAATAAAGTTACCGAGGGCAAGTGTGCCAGTAAGAATTCCTCGATCGACACGAAGAATCCTGCAGAGTACATGGTGAAGCATAGTTCTGATGGGATGAAGATAACGATTAACAAGACACGTACGAAGGACTCAAAGTCTGGAACGAATCTTAAGTTGTCTTCTTCATCCGTGTCCGTAGCGACTGGTACTTCCTCTACTTCCTCTGGCTCGTCGACGTCTATTTCTGGCAATGGTTCGCCCAAGACTCATACAGGATTGAAGCCAGGGGTGAATTCAGGTCCGGCATCGAAGAAACCTCAGTCTCAGACGTCGCCGAAGCTATCTAGTTCTTCGTCTTCCGCTTCTAGCAGCGGTGGAAGTAAGGCTGCGTTGCTTGGACAAAAAATGCTCACAGCTTTGAAATCAATTTCTGGATCGAATTCCGGAAGTGGAAATGGAGCTGGTGGTATCGCCGTTGGAAGTAGCGGTGGAAGTGGATTATTGTCGAAGAACGTTATGTCCTCGAAATCGTCTTCGAGTTCGCCAAAGACCGCAAGTTCTGGTGTCACAGATCTCAGCCGTAATAGGGACAAGTCTCGACTCTCGAAGTCTGGTGAGAAAAGTATATTTCCGTCGAAAGGAGTGGGAGATACGAGAAAATCAAGTCCGTCTGCTCTTCGAGAGGAAAGCGAGAGTGAAAGAGCGTTCAAACTTTTGGCTGCACATGCTTCTATGTCCAGTATACCGAGTTTACCTAGTTTACCGCCCCAGTTAGTCGTTGAAGGTCTCATGAAACAGTTGGACACTAAGTTTCAAATACCGAAATTGTCTGCCAGAGCAAATGCCGATACTGCCGATAAGAAGTCAGATAAGCTTCCTATGCTGCCCGATTCTAGTAAAACTCTCGACAATCTCGCAACGAAACAAACAACCGACCCTGGAAAACTTCAGACTCTGTCGAACGCTTCGTCGTCGGTTTCTAAAAGTACGCAGGAGGAACAGATTCAAACGAGTCAAGGTAGAAGAGAACACGTGCAGAGTAAACCAGACAATCTCTCAGTTACAAGTACAGCTACGGTGATGTCCATAAGTCTTGGAACAGAGAATACTAGCAATTTGATGTTACCACCGCTCTCGACAACCACAACTCACGATTTGGATATACCAACGAATCTTTCGATGCAGCCTACTGAAACCGAGGCTAGAGATGCCTGCAAGGATCCACCAATGAGTAGGACTAACACACAGTTTCTGAGTAGCACCTTGAATTCCACTGCCAGCAGTAAAGATGATACTAACGGCAGTGGTTCTGTAATGGCCGTTCTTCCTAAAGGTGCTGACTCTCAAGCTGCAAGTAAACCAGTGTATCCTACCATGATGTCGACAGGCACAATAACCAGTGCTACTTCAGCGAGCACCTCGACATCCGGTAATGGAAGTAGCGAGAGTTTAAATCTGAGCATAAAACCCGTAGACTTTGGAATAAAGTACAATAAAACCGATGAGAAGAAGCAACAGCAGCAACAGCAACAGCAACAACAGCAGCAGCAGCAGCAACAACCACCTCCACCTCCTCCTCCTCCTCAACAGCAACAGCAACAAGTACAATCTTCCAGTGTACCCTCAAGTTCGTCTTCGTTAGTACCAATTGTTCCACCGGAAACTCCTTCCTTGATCAAAGGAACGGGAAGTGAAATACCTGCGACAACGTCGCAAGAAGCTGCGGAGATGTTGTTGGATTTTTCAACCCCAAAGGATGTCGCAAAGAGTTTAACATTTACAAGCATTCCCGAGAGGGCAATGACTCAAGCTGCTTCGGTAAGAAGAAACACCCCGCCACCTCCTCCTCCTGCATTCCCGGCAAGTCCATCCGTGAGTGTGCATATTGTCAAGAGTCCTGCTCCTTCGCCTAGAGTTATACCACCTTCTCCTCATTCCGCATCCCCGTGCATTACCGACGACGAGCTGATGGACGAGGCTTTAGTTGGAATGGGGAAATGAAGATTACTCAAACTTTAGATACGCAATTTTATCGCTTTTTGTCAATTTCATATTTAAAGATTGTACGAGAAAGCCTCGGG
This sequence comes from Cerceris rybyensis, assembly GCA_910591515.1. Taxonomy (NCBI): domain Eukaryota; kingdom Metazoa; phylum Arthropoda; class Insecta; order Hymenoptera; family Crabronidae; genus Cerceris; species Cerceris rybyensis. The sequence continues at coordinate 4,627,693 of OU342800.1, read as the reverse complement.
TTTCATCATTCGCGAGTGGGGCTTTCAAATTCCGCGCGTCGAGTTTTTAAATTGTGCGCGCGGGGATTTGAAATGATGCGCGCGGTCCGTCTAAGCTCTGCGCGCGGGGATTTGAAATGATGCGCGCGGGCCGTCTATGCTCTGCGCGCGGGGATTTGAAATGATGCGCGCGGCGATTTGAAATTGTGCGCGCGGGCCATTTAAGCTCTGCGCGCGGGGATTTGAAATTGTGCGCGCGGAGATTTGAAATCGTGCGCGGGGAGATTTGAAATTGTACGCGCGGAGATTTGAAATTATGCGCGCGGGGCTTTTAGGTGACTGGAAATCCACCTAAAATAGTAAGTTCTAGGTGAAGTAACTGTAGTCAAAGATGAAAAATGTAAAACAAACAAAAACCTCTCGGCGTTTCCTACTCTCCTTGTTGCTCGTTGCCTTTTAATCTTGCGGAATTCGTAGAAATATGGGGCAGAGGTTGATCATAGAGCGAAAGGGGAAAATACTTTGGGATGAATGGTGTACCAGGCTCTTGTATGAAGATTGCGAGATATATTCGTGAGGAGTAGTTAAAACTTACGTTTTGTAAAATATGTAGTAGATTTTTTCGTTCAGAGAGGATGAAGATAGTCGGAATAAAAGTGTATGCGAAGATTATTACAAAATACGTAAACTTTTTCGTTCAGACCAGAAATGGAACGATGGTTTCGAATTAAAAAGAACTCCAAGAACGTTCGTATTTAATTGTACTTCCAGAAATGACTTCGTACGAATCATTGTCCGAAATTTTATGAACGAAATATTTATGTATAATTATATCGAAAGGAAAACAAAACCTGTAAATTGTTAAGACTTCATCGGCTCACCCGAAACTTCCAGCCGGATGATTAAACCATTTCGTTGAGATATCTGAGTCTCAAATGATTTCGATACTCGCGTAGAAGAAAATAAATGAGAAAGAGTCGAGACAATGTAACCCTTTGCAGACATACTGCAGAGTGGAAAATATTTAAATATCACTGTGTATCAAAGTGATTCATTAATTATAAAGAAAGTCGTGAGGCGCGAGAAAGATTCAACGTTAGATTTAATGTGATTCTTTGTAGATTTCTATGATGCGACGAGAGAGAAAGAGAATGATAAAAAAAATGAGAGCGTGTGTGAGAGAGAAAGAAAAAAAGAGAGATATGACAAACCAGCAACTGATCGCGGCGTATGGGAAATATAGACGAGTACATAACGAGTTATTTTCGATAGAAATGAGATCCATGTTGGACAATATTTATAAAAAGGCACCTCAACGGGCATATACGGTATATATCTATATATAAATATATATATGGACAAGTTTGTTCGACGAAAAGCTGTAAAAAGAGAAAGAACAGGAAGCGTGTATATCGTCGAAGATCCTTCGTGTTTTTTCCTGCCTCATGTACTTGCGTTTCTTTCACGGTTGTCTTTCAACAGTTTTCTTCGTTGACGATGCAACGATGAATAATATCGATGAACACTACCAGAAACTCTCCTTCGATTGTATATGTATTACATTTCTCTCCTTGTAAATGTATTGCTTTAGATCATTGTCCGAGCTTAATGGAATCTCACGTTTACGATTTTTTCCTATTCTTCCGTATTTGCAAAGATTACGCGCTACTCTTGGTAAAAGTTCGTAGATAATCAATCGACGAATGACAAAACAATGATAAAGTTTTGCAAAAGACGATGATGCTGTTAGAGTAACGCGTACTCTTACGAAATTGATAAATAATTACGCGTACATGACGAAGTCCATTGTTAAATATTTTGAATGGAGAAAATGAAATCCGTAAGAAGTAAGTTCAGTTTTTTTTTCTTTATTGGTGAATGTTGATAATTCATCCGCGAGTCGAACGAATTTAATGGTTGGAAATAAATGAGAAACGGCTAAGGAAGTGATCTAAACGCAGTGAAAAAGACAAATGACGAGGTACAAATCGATTCTTATATTAAGAAGTACAGAATTGAATTTCCGTTTGTATTTTAACATCGAAATTCAATATAAAAATGATCCCCGATAAAAGTCATCACAAGAACGGCTAACGTTTCAATTCACATTCCCTCCATGATTTTTTAATAGCGCCGTTTATGATTTTTATTTCATCAGCACCTCCATTTCTATTCTAAGCACGGTAAGCTTTGATCCTTCTGCTGCTTTTTTTTATTTCGTCGCAATTTATCACATTTATCTCAGTTTCTTTTTTTATCGGTACATGACTTATACGATTAAAGTATAAAATGACCAATTGTATCACATTCCGCGATAATTAACTGATATATCTATATTGAATTTATTATATAATATTATACAATTACATACCTATATATATTATATAATAAATTTTAATCTTCTGTCGCATGAACTTCGCTTTTCAAATTATTATTTGGTCATTAGAGTACACATGGATTTGTCACAATATAATTGTTTAGCTTGAAAAATATGAATTTTAAAACTAAGAAAAGAATCTAATCAGTTATCGCTGCACGTTTACACAACTAGAGTTGAAAAATTGAAATATCATTACGCAAATCATAATTTATAACTTATACGCGTTAAAATTCTAACTTACTAACAAAAAGATGAACTTGAATCACGAAATGAATGATTATTTTTCAATGTAAAAAAAGTCTCCGTCCACAAAGGGTTAATTCACGCAAAGAAATGTTCTCCAATTGTACAATTTTAAACTCATAGAACTCTCTTTTTTCTTATACTGACATATCTCATTCTATTCACATTTCCACTTGAAATTCGAAACCAGCATACGTATAATTATTTAAAATTCACTTTTCTCAAAATTCGTCTACTTTCAAAAATAACACCTCATTTATCTTTCAATCTTACATTTTATGCAACAGATGATTAATAATGATAACCGATAGAACATACAAACGATCACTATAGTCTCATATCACGTAGAACAATGAATGAATAATCTCCATGGTGTTTTTATTCCACATACAATAACTGATCTGTGTATACCCATTAAACAGGTCTTTCGCAACAGGGTGAGAAGCACGCAAACGCGTCATATCAATAATTCAACATGAGCTGAACGCATTCACCCTCTTGAAAAAAAAAAATACAAATGATGTCTCTCCTTTTGTTTCTTCCCTTCGGTTCGTTCACTTTGTAAAATTAAGTAGATACAGCCAAGTTCTTGGTATCAAGAAATCAAGGAAATCGTCGCGACACGGTGAACAGTTTAATCTGGCGAAGTACTCCATAGAATATAGGCTTAACATAATCCCTGAGCCGTAACTTAGGGACCACCATAAGAAAATGTTACCAGCTCTTTTTGCAAAAATTGCTACGATTAAACCGGGACCACCGAAGACTATGAACATGATGGGGTAAAAGAAACGAAAAGAAAAGGTGAGAATGTACTCGTGGAAGATCGCTGAGATCATGAACACTGTGAACATCGATAAAGTCTTCCTTTGGGGTGTGACGATCTCGTACATGTCCTTGTAGACGTAAGTGTAGAGCCAATCGTGGACCACGACGTTCCATGTTCGATAGTATCTGCTGTAGCTGGTGGAATTCCACCAGTCCTGGAAAGAACAATTGATTTTGGATTAACCCCTTGCACTATTTCCACGAGTCTGACTCGTGATGAAAACACCGGCACACAAAAAAAATTAAGTAGAATGTGCATTTGACCGGACCTACCTACGGGTACGTATTTTGGTCCGCTGAATCCGAATTCGAGGTCAGTTTGACCCCTACACCCTCGAAATTTCGAGAAAACTTCGAAAAACCGTAAAAATGATGAAAATCGGCAGTTTTAATGATAAACAAATTTTTTGGAACTAAACTAAGCGTGATTTTCATGTATTTCGATCCGCTGAATATGAATCGAATGATGGCAGATTTTTGTTGGATGTTAAAAAGAGAAGTACCCGAAGAAAATCGTAAACGAAAGAGGAATCCACTACGAAGATCATTTGAGGATAAAAGAGAGCGATACAAACGAAGGAAAGTTTAGGATTCGTAAAAATCATTTCTTTCTATCTTTTTATGTCTTGTGTTTTTCACAGATTTCAAGTTATTTGATATATCTACGTTATAGAGTATTTATTTTAGGCATTAAATCATGTTCAATCAATTTTTTTTCTGTTATGAATGGTAATTTTTACAATTTTTTCGAATTTTTCCAGCTTTAGAGGGTGAATAGACTAAAAAAATTAAGATGCGAATTGAAGACATCAAAAGATATAAAATTTTATCTGAATTGGACCAGAAGAGGTTTTTTTATCATGAAAACTATATTTTTTCGGAATTTTCGAGAGTTTTGTGTGATTTTTTCACATTTAAAATGGCTCGTGGTCTCAATAAAGTTTCGATTCATATTCAGCGGATCGAAATACATGAAAATCACGCTTAGTTTAGTTCCAAAAAATTTTTTTATCATTAAAACTGCCAATTTTCATCATTTTTACGGTTTTTTGAAGTTTTCTCGAAATTTCGAGGGTGTAGGGGTCAAACTGACCTCGAATTCGGATTCAGCGGACCAAAATACGTACCCGTAGGTAGGTCCGGTCAAATGCACATTCTACTTATTTTTTTTTGTGTGCCGGTGAAATTTTAGGCCAAACTTGAATATCACGAGTCTGACTCGTGGTATTAATCTCGGGCAAAGTATTCATATCTCGATTAAGATCGTATGTCCCCGTGCAAGATTATTAAATTTAGACTTTGATTCAAATTAATTTGAGTTTCACTGAAGTTCCATTGCGTGAAATAAATATTAGCGCGGTAATCTTTGTCAGTCGCAAGATATCTTATATCGGGCGTTCGGTTTAGGCATGAATTTTTGCGAGTTTACCGATAGTGCAAGGGGTTAATTCGATAGATTATGATTGATAAAACTTAGAAGTGTGTGGTGGCTGAGGGGTTGGATTGGAAGTTTGGAGGTTTCGAGTTCTTTTTCACACCTTGGAGTTTCTTGTTGTGAACATTTTGTAACACGATTGGCGATATTCAATTGAATGAAATTTCATGTCATTTTTAAATTGAAATGTTTATGAATTTTCGGACGCACTGAATATTTAAGTATTGACATTAACACTAGGTTTATGGAAGGCATCAATTTGACGGGTTCCTATTTCTTTTATAAACGTTTCGCAAATTTATAGAGAAGCTATATAGTAGATATTTTACGTATATTTTATAATACAATAATTACTTAACGAATAATTATCTTTGCCGCTCGATCCATTCTTTTGGATCAAAGTCCTTATTTAATATAATGCAATGTAATTCTATCTCTCAGTAGCTTTAAAGTTTCTGCCTTATAAAGATGTGAATTTAATAGAAAAAGTTGCACTTTTGTAGAAATGATAGAACTAGGGAAAAATCGATGGCACTCGACGTGTTAAATTTCTTTTTTACACATCGTAATTCGGTTATTATTATTTTAACACTAGATCTACCAAGATGGATGACTTGCTCTGAATTTTTTGAAACTGTTCCTGAAACTTTTTACGCTGCTTGTTTGTCAATTTTCTACACCTATTTTGCAGACTGTGAGCGATTGAATCGAACAAGTTTTTTACCCCCTTTATTTGTTTATATCGAACAGTTTTATTTGACAATTTTGAATATATTGAATTAATTGTGGGTAGTTCCAGTGTTAAGATTAAATTTTCCAACTTGAAAATGACTGGATTTCTATTATTTTGAAAGATTGTCTGTATGTATAAATACTCTGTATTGTAAAAATGTTGATTAGTTAATTGATTATCTTTTTCACGTCTTAAACAGTTAATTAAAAAAGAAATTTAAATTGAGGACAATGTCACTGTTCCATGATGAGTTCCATGTATCCTTGAATCAATATGAAACTATCTTCTCCGGAATGTCAGAAAGTCATCATGGAAGAACTGTCTCTTGTAATATTACTGATGACTCATATCACGGTACATCCGCAATATCATTTCGCAGAAGACGCTCCGGTATTTTTTATAAAGACATTCACTTTCGAGTAATCGAGAAAAGCACGTACTTCCAAGCAATTTCAAATCGTTCTAATTCTTCTCATAGCAGGTAGAAAAAAAATACTTTAACCGTTTGCGTACCACGAGCCACTTTCGCGCTCTCTAGTTTTTGTGTCGAAAAACCCCAGGACATTTTTTCAATGTTGACAATTGAAGGAAGACTTTGTTAAGACATTTTGTTAAGAACGCATCAGGTTTCTCTTTTATAATATAAAGTAATTCCAAATTAGGATACAAGCACGACAAAATTGTTCTTGTTGTGCACTACATAAAATAAAACACCAACTTTAGCTTATTTTGAAATAAAATCTCAAGATCGCGAAAGTGGCTTTTGGCTTTTTTCGAAGTAATTTTTTAAAACCCTCCCGGTATTCAAACGGTTAAATCCTTTTGAACGTATAAAGAATTTACTTATAATTGAAATTCAGTCTCTGAATGACTTACTTTGTAAAACAGTTTGTCGGCAAATCTCATCATTTCGGCAAAGGCATTCATCCAGGCATGGAGTAGACAATAAAATCCACAAAGCATGAAAAGTATCCCTGGAAATGCTGATTGAAAACTATAAAGAATCATCATTCTCCATCCTATAGGTTCAGTACCAAATTTTTCGAAGGTCGCGAGCAAACAACGCTCGTATGTGAACGTCAGACAAAAGATGACCATCATAACTTCCCCGAAATGTCCCATAACTTTCCTCCAACGAATTATCTTCGTCCTGTAACAATATTCCCATTCACATCGACTAATGACAATTTTAAAAAATCATTTTCCATCGCATTAATTTTAAACCCTCTATAGGCCGAATATTTTGGGGTATCCGAAGATCAGATTAACGGTAGTATAATTAGAAAATGAAAAAAATACTCTTTTAGATAATAAATTAAATCTCATATTTTAACATTGAATTACACAGAATATTATAATAGTTACAAGATAAATTATAATATTTGACAGAGTTAAAAATTTTAATTTGAAGAGTAGGATTTTCGACGTGTCGTGCGTTACCTCAAAGTTACAGGGGTCCCATAGAGGGTTAAATCATTCAAATTTGATAGTTTCTGTAAAATTTTCAATTTACCTAGGATAGCTATCTTGATAGACCAAAGTCGGGGCAAACAGAAAATAGACGTACTGTCGTACATTCGGTACTTTTGGCAAAACATTATCCGAGTGTGGCTTATAGGACAAAAACCTCGGTGCTGTACTTCTCACGAAAGCATGGGTCTTCATTGCCATACGAATCTGGAAGAACATTCAGATTTTAGAACGCAGTGTTAAAAAATTCACCCCCTATCCCTACGATAACGTGTGACACTCGGATAAATAGTACATTCAATTTATTATTGTAGGGGAGGGTGGGGCAAATAGGGCCCCTTCAGCAAAAAATAGTCATATCTTTATTTTTTTTTATTCGTTATAGGGCAGGGGGGGGGGGGCAAAGTGGGCCCCTTCAGCAAAAAATAGTCATATCTTTATTCTTTTGGGCTCAAAAATTTTAAGGGCCCCACTTTGCCCCCAGGGGCCCACTTTGCCCCACCCTCCCCTAATTAAAAAATCATAAGTTCATCGAATTCAACAGCTCCGTTAATCGGTGACCTCTATGACCTTCGACTAGTTAACATTCGAGATTCTACGGTTTATGATTGAAATTCTGCTATTGTTCATTGTCCAAAATGTTCTTACTTGTTCCATAAGTATGATTATACTGGAGGCTACTGGTAACTGTTCAACAATCACCATTTTCGTTGGGAAAACGAACAATGCGATGTCGTAAAGTATCAGGGCAGCTAGCCAGACGTAGTCCCACGTCTTCTTTGCAACGGCTAAAAGATATTTTATCGTATTTATTGTAAATATCGATGTGTTTCTATTTGCAAACAGTAAATATGTTTTTTTCCCCTTACATTTTGGAGGGAACTTCATGTGTCGATCTGCCCACACAGAGAAGGCAAGGTATACAGTTAAGGTAGACACTTTCATTATCAACCATATGCGAAACACCATGGGAAGATTTCCAAAAGCGCGCATTATTGTCACCATGCCACAATTAATCCTGTAAATATTTATAATCCCATTTATTATTTAATATATCATGTCCTTGGTGATTAGGAAGCCACTTCAAATAGTAGTAGGTTCTAAGTTCTAAAAACAATTGAAGCAAAAAGAATTATATTCTTTGCAATCATTGGAAACCACGTAAAATAGTATGTCCTAGGCAAAGAAAAACCCATAGCGATTTTACAAAACAGAATTTTGTTCTTTCTGGTTCCGAAAGCTACTTATTGTTAGAATAATAAGTCCCACATGAAATAACTCCATAACAATTGAAGCAGGACAAAATGGAATACTTTGTAGTTTCTAAGAGTAGGTTCTGGATGATATAATCCCATAATAATTGAAGGAAAAGAATTATAATCCTTGTAGCCATTGAAAGCCGCCTAAAAGAGTTGTCCTAGGCAAAAAAACCCATAGCGATTGTAGCAAACAGAATTTTGTTCCTTTCTCGGGGGGCACTTATTGTTAGAATAATAGGTCCTACGTGAAATAACCCCATAACAATTAAAGCAGGACAAAATGAGATACTTTGTAGTTCCTAAGAGTAGGTTCTGAATGAAATAATTTGATAATAATTGAAAAAAAAGAATTATAATCCTTGCAGCCATTGGAAGCCGCCTAAAAGAGTGTGTTCTAGGCAAAAGAACCCCATGGCAATTGTAGCTAATAGAATTTTATGCTTTGTGGTCCCCAAAGGCCGCCTAGAATAATAGGTCTTACGTGAAATAACCCCATAGCAATTGAAACAACAGAAAATGACATCATTTGTAGTTCCAAAGGTCATTTAAAAGAGTAGGTTCTACGTGAAATAATCCCATAATAATTGAAGCAAAAAATATATTGTATCCTTTGTGCTGCAGAAACTACCCTTAAAAGGTAGCACCTAGCCGAAAATGGCGATAACAATTGAACTGTAAATTATTTTGATTTTCTTTTGTAATTAAATTATCACAAGTATTTACTTACGATCCTGTGCTCGCGAAATCGTGCATGGCGGTGTTTAGAAACAAAATTATCACTATTGTCATGAAAATATTGTAGACCGTTCGGATGTGCTTGATTTCGAAGAGATCGGTCAGCAAGGAATTCCTCTCTACGAATTGCTTACTGGGTAGAATATCCGTGGAGGATTTTCTATAAGAAATAGTAAATAAAAATAAATGTTATTTATAATCGATTAACCCTTTGCTGACGGTTATATTTTTGAATATTGACAGAGAATCATTTTTTCGGCGTTCCAAAACCACCTTTTTATCCGGAAATTCGGGTTTTTAATGTTTGTGAATAATAAATTACTCCACTTTTAATCATATCTCACCGATTTTATTTCAATTTTTCAATTTGAATCGTGTATACATACGTTGATAAACTATAACTACATTTTTTCTTAGACCGCATATATGCGTCGCTAGTCCGCAAAGGGTTAAAATTGACACTTTGCAGTTTGAAGTGTTACGTAAGAAATGAGACGTGTCTGATTAGAAATTGTATGGCTTTGAGGAAGCAGAAACTTTGAAACGTCGTTTAATTTTATTAAAAATTCTAACTTTCTTTGTAACCACCATGTATTCGCAGTTTCTGATTCGACGAAGAAAAATAAATTACGTAATTTAAGCTGAGAAACGAGATAAACCAAAGCTGTTTTAAATGAGGGAAAACCAGAGTTTCAGGTAATTCTAGGCACTTATCATTTTTCGATAGATTTCCTTCAAAATTTTGAAAATATATTCTTCATGATATTTTATAATTATAACGGGAATCTCAACGAGTTCGTCCACACGGTTTATGAATAAATCGTGTTTTAAAATAACATATTTAACATGGGCCTTATGGAAAAAAAATTTTCCTGAGCCCGTAAAATCTTTTTTTATTTTTCTAATGGAAAAACGAGTCGATGGATTCTAATAAAAAATTAGCAATGTATTATTTTATGTTTTTGGAATATTATTGAATTTTTTCATAATTTTTTACTTCATAGTTATAGAGAAAGATGTTTTTTAATGTCTAAAAAGTGAATGAAATGACCTCTGTGAAGTTAGGCCCTGCATTAATTCTTACGCAATTTTTTCATTTCTAATGAAACAAGAAACATTTAGTTTTGAGTCCAGCTAGAACTACCTTAAGTATATTTTAATTGCAAATTAATTGTATTTCAATGACAGAATTGCAGAATTATGATTCAGAGGCCATTGAGATTAATTTGAAAGTTATACACAATTTGTGGTTTGTAGTTTAAAAAATTATAACAGTTAAAGTACAAAAAAATAAGAAACAAAAGATTTCTACCTAGAATTTATGACACAGGCAGAAGGAGATAGACAATGATTCTTTTCATTGATAATCTCAGCGCTTGGTGACTTATTAGTCGATTATTGTGGATTCAAGCAAAAGATAAGAACGAAATGAAAGATAATCTGTGACTTATTTAAATACGGTGACATGTTAATGGGTTTTGTGACACCACATGTTATTGACACGTTTAATCATCAGTATACGTGTTTGTCACAACTTCATAACCGAAACAACAACTAATTAACAATCTCAAGTTCGATAATCTCAAGTATCTTCGATGTTATCAATGTTCAGCTTGTCGTTCAATCAGTAGTAAAGTCAGTATGACTATTTGTCATTGGAAATGGACTCTTCAATTTAATATAATTAAATATAAATCATTATGAAAGTTAAAATTCCGCGCGTTGAAAATTTACATTTTATTATAGATTAATCAATAATATTAAACTCTGCTACAAATTTTACCATCAACCACATTTTAAATAGAAACTTCGATGGTATCAAGTGTTTCGTTAACGTGCGATGCCAAATGATCGGAAATTTTTGATTTGGTTATCAAAACTTTCCAGTTCATGGGACGATAATACAATGAATGCATTGAATAAGAGCATGCAATTTGATAATTCTATAAAAATCGTTACATTTTATCGGTATATTCATCCGGGTCGGCGACATCTTTTGTATTAGTTGACGAAACTCCGTCCACTTTTTGCAATATCTCCGACATCATGTCGTTCATCCGATCGTTCAGTTTTTCCAAAACATCCTTCCTTAGTTCCTAAATAATTAAAAACACAAAAAACCCTTCAAACTAGTCCCTTTCAATAATAAATTCAACGCTAAATCTACCAAGCTATCCAAAATAGTTTTAACAAGTTCCAAAATTAATAGGAGAGTCATAAAATAAATATTTCACAACTACCTTTTAAAACTTAACCCTCTATGGGCCGAATTTTCTGTGATATCTGAAGATTACTTGCACGATAGCACATTAAAAAATAATAAAAGTACTTTTTATAACTAATAAATATTACTCGATTTTGAAACGTTGGATTGTAAAGAATTCCTTGGTTTCGTAGAGCTAATTTGAATTTTTTGAGATAGTTAAAAAATCGATTTTGATAAATAAAAACTTAGATTTCTTTTGTGTTACTTCAAAGTTACAAGGACCAATAGAGGGTTAAATTACTTGACACTGAAACTACCACAGAGTGGCCAATTGCCGCTTTTTCTTATACCTTTAAGAAAAATTATCCTTTCGTTTAGTGTTAAATTATCATCTTTTACATCTTTTTATTAATCCTGCTCCAAAGCAATTATTTAGTGTATTTAATTAGAACAAATATAAAACCGGTAGATCTAACGTCAAGAAATCTCTGTCAGTCGTTCGTCCATTCGATACAATTGAAATAACTTTTAAATAAATTAATTTACCACGTACCTGCATACGCTCACGTAATCCTTCGCTGAGTACCTCCTGCATTTTGTTATCTCTACTTATTCCATTCGTCATTTCTACGAGGAAGAAACAGAATTTAACTATTTCCCTGTAAACTACGGGATCTAAGTTGCGCGACGATCATTGATATCACTGATTAACCGAACGTTCGAAGTTCATTCGCGAAGTATCGATTGTTTGTATACACTCGATTGTTTGTTCGATAGTAATCCGATAAGCCGCTAGCAATAGTTCAAGAAACAAGGAATAACTTGAAATATCATGTACAAAAGGTGACAGTAGAAATCTTATAATTAGACTGCGGATGTTTATGCAAATTTCGAGTTTCACAAAGGCAGGTGAGACAGGAAAACCTATCTAGGGATTTATTGCACTCAATAAATATAACAACAAATACCATACTTTGGATATTTTAGATATATTTTTATATTATGTCCTTTTTGTATATTTTAGCCGTATTTAATTTGTCATAAATGCATAAAAATCCGCAGTCTGCTTATAATATTACTAAAAACAATTTGACATCAACCCCAACAATTTCCCCATAAAAAAAACCAAGGAATTGTAAACAAAGGTACGTTACTCAAAAAAAGATCCAAATTAGAAATGTGGTGAACAATAAATAAAACAAATAGTATATAAAACTGCTAACTGTAAGAGTAGTATTCAAAGAACTTTCAGTAGTTTCTGGATGACGTGTTTGTCGTTCACGAGGTGAAAACAATCGACGACCATTGTTGCGAAGGTGAGTCGCAACGAGGATCATTTAAAAGTGACCAACTATATAATATCAACAACCTTGTGTCTTTTCGTGTTACGCGTTATTTATCAAAAAAACCATCCTTACACAACAATGAGATAAGATAATATAAAAAAGGTACCTGAACGATATACCCACCGCATTTACCCATTTCCTTGATCGAAGCAGCGATACTTCCTTCCAAGTTCGAATCTCCAATAATCACTTTGGATCGTTCCCGTAGTTTCTACTTTCATCGATCAATCTTCATTTTCACAAATTTCAAACAAAGTTCCACAACAAAATGTTTCACTTGTCACGTTTTCAGTTAAGAAAATCAATGACCTTCATTGAAGTTCAAACGAGGGAAAAACAGAATTCATCGATAATTTGAAACTTTATGTTACACTTTGAACGTTTACCTCGAACTTAGGAGAGATTAAAGGCGAGGAAAAATTACGCGGAAAGATTCACATTCGACGATGTAAGAGAGAAAAGATTCGTGCTCGTCGATGTTCGAGCTCAAACTGATTTATGGTCAGCTTTGGTAAGAGTCGAGGGGCCGAGCGACGAGCACGTTTATCAGCCTTCGCTCCGATGTGAATTGAGAAAATTATTAGATGATTCTTTGAGTCCCTACCTCTATCGTCATTTTTTTCTCATGTTGCTCTTTTCCGACTGGGTTTCTACGATCGCTCGTTAACGTAAATCATGGGGACGTAATGATATACGAGTGCGGATGCACCGGGAAGACTGTTTTCACGCGTGGATTTTCGCGATTAGATTAGACGAGAGGTCAAACTTCTTTTGTATATTGTAATGAATGAAAACACATTGTGGAAGAGATTCGTTAGCTACTAAGGAATAACGGGTTGTCGCTGTTTTTGAAATTAATTCCTGGGATATTGATATTTAATTAATGTATTTCAACAATGAAAGGATGGAATTTTGGGACTTATGGGTTTATTTTAAAATGTAGGTATGGCAATTTTCAATTGCTGTTTTAATATACTTATTTGAAGGGGGTTGGAATTTTGAGGAGAAATTCTTTTTAGGAGCAAGTCAAAGAAGAAATTTTCATCTCTATCAAAAATGCTGCACATTACTATTTGAATATAATAGATAATAAAAATTAAATGAAGTTTTCATCTCTACCAAAAATTCTGCATATTACTATTTGAATATAATAGATAATAAAAATTGAATGAAGTTTTCATCTCTATCAAAAATTCTGCACATTCTTATTGGGATATAATAGATAATAAAAATTGAATGAAATTTTCACCACTATCAAAAATTCTGCACGTTGTAGTTTGGATATTACAAAAATGTAAGGATGAAATTTTGGGACTTATAGGTTTATTTTAAAATGCAGTTATGGCAATTTTCAATTGCTGCTTTAATATACTCATTTGAAGGGGGTTGGAATTTGGAGGAGAAATTCTTTTTATGAGTGAGCCAAAGAAGAAATTTTCATCGCTATCAAAAATTCTGCACATTCTTATTTGAATATAATAGATAATAAAAATAGAATGAAATTTTCGACTCTATCAAAAATTCTGCACATTTTTTTTAGATATAATAGATATTAAAAGTTGAATGAAATTTTCATCTCTACCAAAATTCTGCACGTTCTCGTTTGGATACTACAAAAATGTAAGGATGAAATTTTGGGACTTATGGGTTTATTTTAAAATGTGGGTATGGCAATTTTCAATTGCTGCTTTAATATACTCATTTGAAGGGGGTTGAAATTTTGAGGAGAAATTCTTTTTAGGAGTGAGTCAATGAAGAAATTTTCATCTCTATCAAAAATTCTGCACATTCTTATTTGAATATAATAGATAATAAAAATTGAATGAAGTTTTCATCTCTATCAAAAATTCTGCACATTCCTTTTTGGATATAATAGATAATAAAAATTGAATGAAATTTTCATCTCTGTCAAAAATTCTGCACATTCTTGTTTGGATATTACAAAAATGTAAGGATGAAATTTTGGGACTTATAGGTTTATTTTAAAATGTAGGTATGGCAATTTTCAATTGCTGTTTTAATATACTCATTTGAAGGGGGTTGGAATTTTGAGAAGAAATTCTTTTTAGGAGTGAGTCAAAGAAGAGATTTTCATCTCTATCAAAACTCTGCACATTCTTGTTTCGATACTACAAAAATGTAAGGATGAAATTTTGGGACTTATGGGTTGATTTTAAAATATCGGTATGGCAATTTTCAATTGCTGCTTTAATATACTCATTTGAAGGGGGTTGGAATTTGGAGGAGAAATTCTTTTTAGGAGTGAGTCAAAAAACAAATTTTCATCGCTATCAGAAATTCTACACATTACTATTTGAGTATAATAGATAATAAAAATTAAATGAAGTATTTATCTCTATCAAAAATTCTGCACATTTTTTTTAGATATAATAGATATTAAAAGTTGAATAAAATTTTCGACTCTATCAAAAATCGAAATATGAATGTGCAGAATTTTTGATAGATATGAAAATTTCTTCTTTGGCTCGCTCCTGAAAAGAGTTTTTCCTAAAAGCTCTCCAAATTGATAGGCGAGTTGTGCAGTAAATTACTTAATTGATCGTCTTTCTCCCATCTTGATTTCTCTTCTTCCAAAATGCTTATTCGGTTTATTTAAATATGAGAGATAAAATGTCTACAGTTGTCATGTTAAAGTGATAAAGATTCTGACTCGTAATCAGCAGCTCCCAGTTCAAATGCTCCGTGACATCTGGGACAGTTTTTTTTTCAAATTATTATTCAATATATCGTAGCCTCGATGATTCTACACCAGAAAATTTAAAACTGTACATCTCAGGTAGAGTATATCTTCTGGATAATTATCATAGTCTGTGAAAATTTCCAATAATTGGATGATTGTAAAAAAATTATTTATTTTCTAAAAGGTAATTATTTAATAAATCGAAACAGTAGATTTAACGCAGGCATTTCTAGTGTTAACCTTCATCAGCCCTTGGGGCTTTTTTTGACCCAAATCGAGATTTATTTTGACCCTAATCGAAAAACACTTTGCATAGTGAACGAATATTGTTTCAGTCAAAGTTATTACAAAAAAAGTAAACAAGATCTTGTTACTTTAATAGAAAATAGACTATGAATCGGAAAAGATCTCACGGAATTTAGCACTACTCTTTTTTATGGGGCGGATGAAGGTTAAAACTTTGTCAATCGAGGAAAATTCTTTATCGATTATCAGAAAGAATCTTCATGGATCATTGGAAAAATTCTTTCTCGATTATCAATCGGGAAAAATTCTTGTTGGATTGCAATTCAAGAAGACAGAACATTTCTTTGCTTGCTTGATAAACATTCAAACTTAAAAATTAATATGAATTATAATGTATCATCAATAATTATCCTCTTAACTTAATTTACTTATTTTCCATTAATATAAAAGATAATGTTTACGGTTCATTGCACTGTTTTTCTTCCGTTAATTAACATTCTTTGTACTTATTTTCTCATCGTTGAAATGAGAATTTACGATCTCTCTTTCTATCTCGTCAGACTTTTTTTTCAATGTAATAAAAAAAGAATTTTGTGAATTTATAATCGCTTTTTTATTGCCAGATAGATTGATCATGTTTATGCAAATTAACGGACAACAAGATTTCGGATGAAATGAATGCAAAAAAAGAAGGATTTATTATTGATAATATCCTAAAAAAAGAATTTTCACGCCACCGATAAAGGGGGTGTTAAAAGTTTCTGAAAAACTTATCGGTCAATTGAACCTAGCGATAACGGATATCGAGAATCGATAGTCGAATGTGGAATGAATTTTTTAATCTTATTTCCGGGCATATGCAGCTGACGCATATACATAAAAGTTCCTCTTATTGACCGTTTAAAGCCGTTGTCTTATCGAAGAAAAAAATGTCGTAATACGTTTCGTTGCATCCGTACGAGAAGACATTATTGATTAGTTTATCCTCGTTCCTTAAAAAGTATTTTTACCAAAGAAATTTATTTCTCTATTATCGAGAAAATTGTTGCATTCTCATTGTTTTGCAATAAGTCAAATCGTATGGACTTTATCGCTGTTATTCTATTAAAAACACAGACTGCAGATAGCAAAGTAAATCTTCGGATTTCGAAATTTTGCTAAAATATAAATAGAAGATAAAATTTATATCGTAAAGTTCCTAACCAATTTTCTTAATCTCTGTTAGCCTTTAAATAAAATTATCGCCGTTCTATTTCAATCAGGGATGTTATCAAAAAAATCTTAAGCTTCAAACATTTCGCTGATATATCAGGGGTACCGAAAAGTAATCCACTTTTTTTTTTGGCTAGCAAAAAACATTTATTTATTAAAGAAATCTTAAATAATAATTAACAAAGTAATTTCCACAATTTTCTAAAACTTTTTGCCAGCGTAAAGGTAGTCGTTCGACTCCCTTTTTAACACTAGAACTACCAAACCAGTCAAAATGACTGGTACAGAATTTTTTCAAAAAATTCTCCAAGTTTATATAACAGTCATAGAATAAATATTCTACGTCTATATCAATAAACATAAATCACCCAATCGATCAAATCTTCCGCCGCTTGATTCCCCCTTTTTCAAAGTACTTATTTAATTTATTAAAATATGTTAGATTTGTGGTCGGTAGTTCTAGTGTTAAAAAAGTACTTTGATTTTTTGTTAAAAAACGTTTCCAATTACGTTTTCACTTCTTCAATTTTAATTACTTTTCGGTGACCTTAATATTAATAGAAGATGATGTTACTAAAAGAATAATAGGAATTAAGATATTTCATTTTGTTGTAAATTTTATGTCATCAAGGATGAATTTAAAAAAAATGATTTCTAAGCTGGTTTTTTAAATGTTCAATGTCACACATAAAGAATTCGAAGGACACGGTTCTTTTTCGAGGTAGAGAACCAGAGGTGAATCGAGTATATGGAAAGTCTTGAATATTCTAAACTGTGTGCATCGTGATGCAAGTTAGGAATATATTGCTTCTTATTGCGGGAGATAAGAGTAAATGGAATTAAAGTGGAAGATAATAAGAGGCCCAATTTCTTAGATAAGGCAAGTGTGAATGCGTAGCTCAGTGCCATCTATCGATGGACTTTGGCGCGATGACTGCAAACTGCACAACTGGTATTCCTTAATTAGGAATCATATTTCTCTTCTTCTTTTTGTATTTTTACGATTTAATTGCTACCATAACTTCAACAAGGATCTGGAGTTTCAGATTTCTGTTATAGGATCATCGAGATTACGATATATTAACTGATAATTTAAAAAAAAAACTGTTCCAGAGGTGATGGAGTGGTTGATTCGGGCACATTAATTACGACTTCGAGTATTCATCATAGAGCCCTCTAATTGCCACGATTATTTCGCTTAGGACTTACTGCTTCAGGTTGTCTTTAATTATGAGACTATAGTTAAGTGATAAGATAGGAATAATTTTCTAAAGGTCACGGTGAAGGATATGAAACTAGGAGCCACTGATTGGGAACTTGAGTTTTTATTTACAGCCCCCTAATTGCTATGGTTTTTTCGTCTAGAATCTGCTTCTTTAGGTACCTCTGGAATCACTGAAATAATAACGTATTGAATTTTAATTAGGAAAAATTTGCTATAGGTGGCGGGAATTTGAATTTGGGCCAGCTAATTGAGAGTCTGAGCCTTTATCGTCTTAATCATCCGCCAGGCCCCTAATTGCTATGATTATTTCGCATAGGATTTACTATTTTAGGTGTAGTAGAATTATTGAGGCTGCAATTTATCAATATATATTTTTTAACATGATTTAAAAGACTTGTGCACCCTTTTACCATTTAATAGTCACAGTCAACGTTATCGATAGAGTTCCTGTCATTACTCTTATCAATAGAATTCCCTCTTATGTATTTTTTTAGACAGTAATCAGCTGATATTCAATAGAATTTTTGAATACTTCTTTTAATTTATTTTTATTAAACAATTTGCCGTTTTTAAAATAGTCATTCCTTTCAGTTTACGGGGTTATAGGATGCTTTTCTGACGTTGTTTCGTAACATAATTTAATCTACTGATGTTATGAAGTCGCATTTGTTTGATTAACGGTATCACTGACCATTCTATCTGAGCGCAGTATTACAATTTTTAAATTCCGGTTAACTGATAAACCGTAGAGATAACTGACACATGACGTAAACAGGGACAGATGGAAGTATCATGGCAAAAGGGAACTAAGTTGTGACTAGAATTTATTATCCATTTCAAAATAAAACAAATAATTATCGGAGTATTTTTTTGAGTATTCTTATTTATATAAAATTTGAATATAAAGTTATTGTGTATTCTTTATTGTTTAAAATTCAGAAAACTCGGGTCATTCAGATTTCTTGGGAATTCCAGACAATCTAGATAGAAATTCATTATGAGCAAGGTCACATTCCGACGTCATGAAAGACAGCCGGATTTTAGGCGCAGTTTCGCAAAATCTGGATGACCGCATCGTTCGTTTTATTAGATGGAAAATTCAGGGAAATTCATTCCAATCACTGACGTTAATCATAATTCGGGTGGGAATCCTTAATCGTAATTATTTGCATTCAAGTTTCTCCCAAAGTCGAGAGATAATGGTTAGGAAAAGATACACTATAATCTAATGAAATCTGCTCCTTAATTGCATCAAAAACTCCATGATTTTAAGTTATCTTCTTTCCTAAAAACCTCCGTACATTTTCCACATGTAATTTTCTACGAACAACCCCCAAGTAAAGCACTTACACCCAGTGAAAGTGAAGGAAATGACCGTAGTTTGACGGAATTCGTCGCAAAATCAAACCGTACTTTTGTTCATCAACAACCACTTACAATTTCTCTTAAAAATATCAATTTTCTATGGAAAAAAAACTCCAAGTTTGCCACAAAACAATGTGACAAAAAATCAAAGTAAGACACCGTACTTTTGTAAAATTCGTCGCAACACCAAACCGTACTTTTCTCCCCCAACACCCATCTACAACTTCCCATTAAAACTATCAATTTTTCCTGAAAGAAACGAAGAAAATTCCAAGTTTGTCACAAAACAACGTGACAAAAAATCAATTTAAGACACTGTACTTTTGTGAAATTCGTCGCAAAATCAAACCGTACTTTTGTTCATCAACAACCACTTACAATTTCTCATTAAAAATATCAATTTTCTATGGAAAAAAGAAACGAAAAAAACTCCAAGTTTGCCACAAAACAACGTGACAAAAAATCAAAGTAAGACACCGTACTTTCGTGAAATTCGTCGCAAAACCAAACCGTACTTTTCTGCCCCAACCCCCACCTAAAATTTCCCATAAAAAATATCAATTCTCCCTGAAAGAAAAACCCAACAAAGTTCCAGAAAACTCCAAGTTTCCCACGAAACAACGGTGAAAAAAAATCCAAAGGCACCGTACTTTCGTGAAATTCGTCACCGGACCATACCGTACATTCCTCCGGCCGTCACACTCCTAAGTTTAGCATTAAACATTTCTCGCAACAGAGTAAGAAACGTTGAAAGAGTGAGAAAAACTCCAGTGGTTGTAAGTCGGAAGGAGAAAGAAAGCGAAAGACTCGCTCTCTAGCAGTGTCGTGAAAGTAAGACAGGAGTGGATCGACGGAGGGGGATCCTGAATCGCTTCTGGTACCTCTTGGTAGATCGCGAGGCTAAGCCAGTCGCTCGTTCACTCGCCGCTGGCCTAAACGGCTTTCACCTGCCCGATTACGAAGATTCCTTTACGTCGATCGTCTCGAACGATTCCTCTCCGAACATATCGATACCATTGTTGCTTTCCACACGTCGTTTCATACATGCGGGAAAGAGTTCAATAGTAACGTGGCCGGTGATCGGTACTCCGTGCCGATGATACCAGGATGATCGTCCGTTGACTCTACTTTTGGTGAACTGCGTGAAATCGGAGTGTCGTGGGTTTTTCGTTTTTTTTTTCTTTTTTCTGTTGATGCGAGAAAAAGAGAGAAAGCGTTGTTGAGAGGAACCTGCCGAAAAGGTGGACGAATCGAGAAGTGGACGGTGTTTTGTGATTACGTGTGTTCTACCAAGCTGTTGCTGAAAGTCGAGGTGGAAGAGGAGGTTTTAGAGTGGAGAACGGATCTGATCGGGCAGGTAGGTGGACTTGGATTTTACCTTGGTGGAAGGAGGATAGGGAAAGGTTTTTGATGGCGTGAAGATTGATTTGAATCTTTGTTGGGGTTGTTGATGAGGAGAGAGTTTTGGGGGGTGGGTATTTGGCGAAGTATGTTGAGAGGTCTTCCTGGTGATGACGATGACTCGATGATAGGGGGGACCACTGGATTTTACTTTGTCGAAGGAAATTTTAAGTATGGAAGTTGTTGAATCTCGATGAATTCGATGCTGGAGTAATTTAGAGTTTTGTCATTTGATAAACTATGTTGATAGGTCATCCTGATGATTATGATGGTGGAATGATTGGAGAGACTTCCAGATTTGACCTTTCTGAAGACAATCTCAAATGCGGAGGTTGTTAACTCTAAGGAGATAGGTATTTGAGATTTTTGTTTTATATTCGATAGTGGGAGAGTTTTGGGGTTTTCTCATTTGGAGAACTATGTTGAGAGGTCTTCTTGGTGATGACGATGACTCGATGATAGGGGGGACCACTGGATTTTACTTTGTCGAAGGAAATTTTAAGTATGGAAGTTGTTGAATCTCGATGAATTCGATGCTGGAGTAATTTTAGGGTTTTGTCATTTGAGAAACTATGTTGATAGGTCATCCTGATGATTATGATGGTGGAATGATTGGAGAGACTTCCAGATTTGACCTTCCTGAGGACTATTTCAAATGCGGAGGTTGTTAACTCTAAGGGGATAGATATTTGAGATTTGTGTTTTATATTCGATAGTAGGAGAGTTTTGGGGTTTTCTCATTTGGAGAACTATGTTGAGAGGTCTTCCTGGTGATGACGATGACTCAATGACAATGGGGACCACCAGCTTTTTCTTCGTCTAAGGGAATTTCAAGTATGGGAATTTTTGAATCTCGATGAATTCGATGCCAGGGTAATTTTAGGGTTTCGTCATTTGGTGAACAATGTGTAGAGGTCTTCCAAGTAATGACGATGACTCGATGACAATGGGGACCCCCAGATTTTACCATATTGGAGCAAGTTCCGTATGAGGAAAGATTTATGACGGTGCGAAGACAGAGACTTGACTTTCCATTGTATATTCGACACCAGGAGACTTTTAGGGTTTCGTCATTTGACGGACTGTGCTGAAAGGTCGTTCTGGTGATGATGATGACGCGATGACAGTGGGGATCTCCTGAGATTACTCCTCATTTCGATGGAGGGGTCCAGGAGATCCTGGTGCTGGTGAATGGTAGTCATTTAGCGGATTACGCAACGAAGGGACGTTTTGATAATAGCAATTTAACCAGTGAACTTACGGTTGTTTTAATTTTTATTAAGCTTACCCCTAAGTCTTAAATCTTAAATCTTTTATAAAGTCTTTAAATTTAAAGACTGTTAACAAGTCTACGAATTACAAAAAATAAATTAAAAATTTACACAACAACTAAGTGCGATCATTAATTCAAATATTAAATTAATTTTGGATAAAGAAGTTTAAACTTAAAGACTGTTATTAAGTCTACGAATTACATCTTTAAATAAAAGCTAGGTGCAATCATTAATTCAAACATTAAATTAATTTTAGACAAAGAATTTCAAACTTAAATACTGTTAATAAGGCTACAAAATGCACCTTTAAATAAAAACTAAGTGCAATCATTGATTCAAACATTAAATTAACATTAAATTCCCTGCGTTAAATCTTTTATACAAAAATCTAATTATCTACGTACTTTGCCGAAAGAGAAAACAAAAGAAAAAAAAATTCATCCATTAATTTATATTCTACAATGTAAAAGCCCTAATTTTGAGAATTTTTGTAAATATTTACCACTATAAATTTTGACCGTCTTGGTAATTCCACTATTGATCTGATCCATTCAAATAATTTTCAAAAACACAAAACATTATTATCCCCTACGATAAAATTGGAGCAATTAAACAATACAATAAAAATCCACACGAATTTCACAATACCTAAGCTCGAGACATTTTTATCCGGAGCAAAAAGAATCCTACAAAATGGACTTCGGCAACTTGCTAATTGCTTGCGGCTGATTTAAGAGGAGAAGAAAAAAAAAGAAGTAAGAGGGGGAGTTCCCCAGTGTTCTCGCCTTTCGCCGGCTAATAATGGGAATGCGTGATTTCTATGTCAAGACAGTTGCGCGCGGCAGCGCGGCTCCATTGATCATTTTGCAAGACAACACGCAAAGGTATAACGGTATTGCAAAATACGGCGAGGGCGTGAGCTGGAAATTAGATATTTATAGGACAGCCCGTGATCTACCTCATATCGCTCGTTTCATCTTACTTTCGTCGAGACGTTCAATCATCGACGCTGCCTGTTGATTATACCTAACAAAATATGTACAGACTGTTTCATTTTTTTGTTTTTTTTGGGCTCCAATTGCTACCATCTCACTTCTTCTTGGACTTGATGATTTAGGTGGGTGTAGAAACATCGAGGCTATGATACATTGTATGACAACTTGGGAAAAATATCTTAGATTTGATTGGGGAATGTCTAAACCTGGATCTACTGATTGAGAGAATAAATTTTTATATATTTATATAAATTTAAATATTATATGATCACTTAAAACAATAGGTCTTCAGTGAAATAGCCACAGAAATTAGCCAGATAACGTCAGGTGGATAAATATGTACAAATGTTATATATAAATATTATATAATATTGAGATCTCACTTCAATTTGGACTTTATGATTTAAGTGGGTGTAGAATTATCGATATTATATATAACTTTGGAAAAATTTATTAATTTTATTCAGGAATGTTTGAACTTGGATCCACTGATTGAGAGAATAAGTTTTTATATATTTATATAAATTTAAATATTATATGATCACTTAAAACAATAGGTCTTCAGTGAAATAGTCACAGAAATTAGCTAAATAACGTAAGGTGGATAAATATGTACAAATATTGTACATAAATATTAAATAATATTTAAATTTATACACTTGTGTATATTTGTCAATCTTAACTGACTAATTCCCGTGACTATTTTACTTAGGACCTATTGTGTTAGGTGATTTCTATAATTAGTACAATAAAGTTAATTTTGCAATATCTGATAATTACTGTTAAGCAGTTGATGTCTATCAGCTAGGAAGCAGTTATCACGATGACTCTTAATTATTATCTCTCCATTTTTCTATCTGAAACAATCGACAATCGGAACAATTCTTACAGTCTTTCCAGATAAATCGTGACGAATTGTATCGATGTTCGATTGTATCAGTTGAAGGTACATTTTCAGTAGAATATTTTTCTATATTCGAAGGTTATTAAAGGCATAGGATGACCCGCGGATTTATGAAACTGTAATAGTTATCGTTATCGTTTTTATCATCATCGAGAACGAGTTCTCGACATACCGGAACAATGATGCTAGAGAGACAGCGGAAAAACGACTGATTTATCGTTCGATAACAAAAGCAAGATTGTCGTAAAGATATCGAAGAAAACCATGTACAACGAATCTGAGGGTGAAGATTAAATCGAACGATTAAATGACGATATATTTCTCAGATTTCCGAACCTCTTTTTTTTTGTTTTAAATAATTTCTGAAATTTTGTATTTAGATTTAGAATAAAGGCTAGAAATTTCAATCACTGGGCCCAAGTGTAAATTCAAGTCCCACATGGAAGATATTTTCTAAGTAGAAATTTAATTTGTTTTAATTACTCCCATGAGCCCACAGTTCGTGGGTTAAAACTCACAATCAGACCTAACTCAGGTGGGACTGGGATTTGCACTTGGGCCCATTATTTGAGTCTTTAAGCCTTTAGCATCAAGGTTTTCATTCTAATTTCCTAATACCTATGTTTATTAATATTTAGACTTTAATTACATTCATCACTTGACCAAGAACCTAAAGTTTTACGTAAATTCAAAATTACTTTCGATGAATCTAGACCCTCCAATTAAGAGCACAACCCTTTAGCCCTGTACTTAAAAAAAAACACCATTTTCTAAGTTAACTGTATTGTTATATTTTTAATGAAGCTTTCTAGTCGAACTCGGAGTAGGATAGAATTTGAAGAGACATCCATCATCGGATCTTCTCACCTCAGAGAATGCGTTTAGATGTATCGTATCGCATGTATTGGAACATGATATATCTCGTAACAATACTTCCGATAGGTTGTTCGTACGTGCTTCTCCATAGATGTAACATAATTCGCAATGTTTCGACCTTGCATCGAACAAGGATTATCTGATATCGAATTTCTAATCTCTCTATTAGTCACTTGCGGATTATCCTGTTATCTGTTTACGGCAAGTAACAAAAAGTGTTCGGTGAATTATTGTCATACACGTTACGAAGGTATTACAGTTCTTTTTGAATCATCCTGTACGACGAAACGGTAATGTCTTGATCGTGGGAACAGCTTGTAGATGACAGAACGAAGACCTAATAAGCGATGTTTGTTAGGAACAATTTACTGGCGATGCTTATTAGCACGTGTACATAAAGAGTCAATAGCAAGGATACGATGGTTAAGTAGCTAGAGGCTCGGACTGGCAATTAAGTGGTACCGAGTTCAAATCTCGGACATCTATGGTAGGTTTTTTTATTCGTTAAAATTAGAAGAAAATTGTGGGTTCATAGGAGTAATTAAAACAAAAGTATTTATACTAAGTAATAACAGCTAAATATATAATGAAAAAAAAATTAAGGAGGCCCGGAGTTCATATTTCTCTCATCTCTCGGCAGATCTTTCGTAAATTAAGATTTAAATAAAATTGTGGGTTCAAGGGAGCAATTAATAGAAGTGTTAGCAATAATTATAGCTAAGTAAAAATGAAGCTGAAGGGTGCAGACTGGCAATTAGGGGGGTTCGAAGTTCACATCCTTCTCTCTCTTCAGCAGACCTTTCGAAAATTAAGATTTCAATAAAATTGTGGGTTCAAGGGAGCAATTAATAGAAGTGTTAGTAATAATTATAGCTAAGTAAAAATTAAGCTGAAGGGTGCAGACTGGCAATTAGGGTGGTTCGAAGTTCACATACTTCTCCATCTTCGGTAGACCTTTCGAAAATTAAGATTTCAATAAAATTGTGGGTCCAAAGGAGTAATTAATAGAAGTATTAGTAATAACTGCAGCTAAATAAAAATAAAGATGCGATAAGTATGAAGCTGAAGGGTGCAGACTGGCAATTAGGAGGGTTCGGAGAATCTTTCTCATCTCTCGGTAGGCTTTTCAAAAATGAAATATATTCATAGCCTGGGTGGTTTTACAGTCTAATCAAAGTTAATTGGATGGTCTAGATCCCAGGTAGAGTTTCAGCAAGTAAGCAATTTCAAAATATAAAGAAAAGGGGGAAAAAAAGGTGTCAATAAGAGACAATCAGCCGAAGGTGACAAACTAAGATGAATCATTTCGCGTGGGAATCTTAGGATTCCTAGGCACAGTAACCTATTAGGGGTTACACGATAAACGAGGAAGCAAGAAGGCAAGAAATAAAAAAGAAAAGTGTTGATTCATAGAGAACTAACGAGCTCTACGGTCGTCTGGAACCGGTTAATCGTTGAGCATCTCTTTTGTACAGCCACCTCTGGTGGAACCGATTTGAAGTATCCTCGTGGCAAGGTCATTCCTTTCTCCCTAGCCTCGCGTTCCTCCGTGAAACTGTCTCCCTTTTCTTCGTCCCGTGACTCATCCATGCACATGCCTCTGAAATTCTTTGCGATTTTGCCACCACGACCGATTTTTCTCGCTTGGAGACTTCTTACGACCGGTGAAGGGCGCTCGGTTAGCTCCGGGTTCGGTTCGCGTTACAGGAACTTCGACCGCTCTTTTCAAGGCGTTTCAGGGTCTCATTCGAGCTACTTTCATGTTCTTTTATTCACTTTGAATGTCCTTTGCTCCACGTGAAATTAATTGAAATATTTCTGAGCAATTTCTGATAAACTTTTTGTCGATCTTTCATTCAGATTGTTGGTACGTTTCTGCTGGAGTTCTGGTAGACTTTCAGTGGATTTCTACTGGAATGCTGCTAGATTTTTGATAGATTTTTAGTATGGTTCTGATAATCTTCTGCTTGAATTCTACTAGACTCCTGATAGACCTTTGCTAGATTCTTAGCATATTTCTAGCATACTTCTGCTATAATTCTACTGGAATTCTATTAAACTTCTGATAGATTTCTACTACGGTTCCGCTAGACTTCTATTTAAATTCTACTAGATTTCTGATAGATTTCTACTATGGTTTTACTAGACTTCTATTTGAATTCTATCAGATTTCTGATAGATCTCCACTACGATTTTGCCAGTCTTTTATTTGAATTCTACTAGATTTCTGATAGATTTCTACTATGGTTCTACTAGACTTCTATTTGAATTCTATCAGACTTCTGATAGATTTCCACTACGATTTTGCCAGTCTTTTATTTGAATTCTACTAGATTTCTGATAGATTTCTACTATGATTCTACTAGACTTCTATTTGAATTCTATCAGACTTCTGATAGATCTCCACTACGGTTCTACTAGTCCTCTATTGGAATTCTACCAGATTTCTGATAGATTTCTACTATGATTCTACTAGACTTCTATTTGAATTCTATCAGACTTCTGATAGATTTCCACTATGAATTTGCCAGTCTTTTATTTGAATTCTACTAGATTTCTGATAGATTTCTACTATGGTTCTACTAGACTACTATTTGAATTCTATCAGACTTCTGATAGATTTCCACTACGATTTTGCCAGTCTTTTATTTGAATTCTACTAGATTTCTGATAGATTTCTACTATGGTTCTACTAGACTTCTATTTGAATTCTATCAGACTTCTGATGGATTTCTACTACGGTTCTACTAGTCCTCTATTTGAGTTCTATCAGACTTCTAATAGATTTCTACTACAGTTCTACTAGTCCTCTATTGGAATTCTACCAGACCTCTGATAGATTTCTACTAGTCTATTACTAAAATTCCGATAGATATCTGCTAAATTTCTACTTCCCTAGGTAAATAAGTCCAATAAATAATGGAGTAGAATCTAACTCAAACAGATTACCCAACACTTTAAGTTTCTTCGCAAACCGAAGGTGTTGATGTGTCCCATGCAAGACCGAATGAAAACCGATCTCTTAATTGCTACTTAGCAAGAGTTGTAAGCTGTTTTGTCTTGAACTTTATGTATGTCGTTTGATAGCACGGCATAACTTGACATTTAAATCGCTGTCAACGGTGTCAGTGCTACAAGGATGTAGTACCGTTATCCCTTTCTGTCGAGTAGTCGAATAATCGAGACACCCGTGATAGTCTTCTACCGATATGGAATTCAACGAGTCGATGGATGTGAGAGAAATTAGAATAACTTTTTGATAGCTTTATTCCACAGGTAAATATATTCAAGAGTTAATAGCGTAAAATTGTTGAGTGCAATTAAAATAATCTCTCAAATGAATTGAATAGAATTGTATTATAACAATTCCGTCCTTTTAGAAAATCGTTGAGAATTCAAAATTAATCGAAATTCATTTGCTCTTCGATTGTGCTTCTCTTTGCACGATGAATCCTTGGCGAAATCGAAAGACTAATTGAAAAAATTAAGAATGCTTTTTAGAACTAATAGAATTTCCAATATACAAAATTCTATACTATTCAATTTTTACAAAAATTTTATTTATAGATAGAAAAATGAGATCCCCCAATTAGCAAAATCTATCAAGTTATTGATAGTAGTTTCACTATATACCAATTTCTTTTTTACTAAAGCTTACTATTACTATGTTCTAAAAATTACTAATATATTATAATTCTATAATCCATAGAAACTACTACTTTGATAGTAGCTTCTATTGATTGTAGAATTATAACATATTAGTAATTAATATAACAATATTAGTTACTATTGATAATAGTTCTTTTACTATTGATTAGTTTTTTTTTAAATTTTGAATTGAATGCATTCACAGGCAAACAAATGCAAGATCTCCCAATAATAAAAAATCGTTTTTAACCATTTCATTGCCATTACAAAGACAAGAGAGCAGATAAGTCTCAGGGTAGAATTTCACAACGAAATTTCGAGAGAGTCAAAGGGAAAGCCTATAAGAGAGCAGACAATTCCATGGTGGACAATGACTCATAGGACAACGGCCTTAGGACGACGAAAAATGTATAGTAGCCTATCCAAGAGAAACACTACACGCTCGAACGTATGGTTACGACCTGCTAGAGACATTTATGCATACGAGCGTATAACTTACGATCGGAATAAAGTACAAGAAGAATAGACCATCGGGAAGTTTGATAAGAAGCTTCATTTTCTTCTATCTTTATAAACGTGGCTATGGCGTTTAAAGGAATTCCGCAAGGGTGGAGTGAATGCGGGGAATAAAGTTGAAAATTTAAGAGGGTTGTAATAAAAGGATATGAGAAATCTTGTTGAAGGTTGCGGGAGTATGAAGTTGAAGGTTTTAGGCTGGCAATTAGGCACTGGTTAAAAGTTATTTTTAGCTTTAGAATTTATTCCTTAAATTCTTTTTTATTTAATCCTTTGTCTTACAATGACGTGTGACACATGTCGCGGTAAAAAAATAGAAAATTTTTAATTTATCCAGGAACTGTTAAATTGAAGATATCACTAGGTCAGGAGACGTTGAAATTAGTTTTGTGTTATTAACACTAGAACTATCAACCTTAAATCTATTATATTTCAATATAATAAATAAGTACTTTAGAAAACCAGGAATCAAAAGGTGAAAGAAAATTATTAATTCAATAATTCTTATTTTAAAAGATAGACATCCTATATCTACTCTATGGATCTCCTATAAAGTTGGAAAGTTTTTAGAAATAATGACGAACCAGTAATTTTGACCACTTTGGTAGTTCCAGTGTTAATATTGCGTTAACTTATACCGATATATTGGAAATCGGTGAAAGATTAGTATTTCAACAATTGATTTTGAATTATTGTGTGTTGAGTCACAAAAGAAATTGTAAGGCAAGGGGTTAATTCTGTTCTTTGTGTAAAATTATAGTCGTTTCGATCCGTTTGATAAGTAGATTTGAAAGTAATATTAAGAATGAGAATATCGGATTTTCCTCGAAGAAAGCATTTTTCCTTGCGGGCGTAACGTCTAAATTCACACGGAAACCGAGCAGTTTCTATTTTCCAAGGAGGGAAAATGACGAAGTGAACGTAAAATGTAGCACGCTCGCTCGATTTTATTGTGCAACTGTTTTGCAGTTTCTTGCTAATGCGAAACGTGTATCGCTTCGTTAAATCCTAATACTTTCATTATTTCTTCGATTGCCATTTGTAAGTTGCAAAATTCAAGTGTCTCTTTAGATTGAAAAATTTGAGAAACGATTTTCTTCATGCTTCTTCGATACGATTTATAATAATATAAAAGAAAGATATTCAAAGAGGAGATTTAATGTCGTATAATATTATTAAAGTATTGAAAGTAATATTTCCTCTGGAGAACTTCAAAAGGATGGAGACAGCTGGATAAATCGAAGAGGTATGAGAACGATGTTCGAGAAAAACTTTCAAAGCGGTTGGAGCAACATGGAGTGCTAAAACAGTGAAAGTAGACTACGACGATTGGAACGAAGAGAAGGGGAACAAAAAGAGTAGCAAAAAAACGTCGATGCTATTTATTATTCTTCATTTAACACCGTCATCCTCCTAATAATTTTTTTCCACCAGAAAAAGTGATTGCATTGCGTAAAACATGCATCATACAATTATTCACACTATTTTCATAATTCTCCAGTAATATAAATTCCACGGCTATGTCCGCAAACAACTATCAAACCAATTTCTCAATTCGTTTTAATCAATTACATTTCGTAATCACCCTCTCCTCCAGACTTAAAAAACCTCTCCAGGAAGAAGAAATACTACAACAACATTCGATGACTCCCCAATCTAAAAGCTAACATCGATCTTCTTTCCCGAAAGAAACTTCACGAAAGACACTTCAGGAATTAAAAGTAAAGAGCATTATTCACATTGTACGCTATTAAAATCCTAATCGAGACCTAAATACTTATCTAACAATCACACCGCATCTATTTCCCTCGCGAGTAACTTAAAATTCTCGATACAATCGACGAGGAAGCACGTGACTTCGCGTTAGCCAATGAGAAGAAAGGAAACGACAAAGCCGAAGGGAAAAGCCGAAGTTACACGAAGTAACGAACATACGAACGTTATGTTCGAGGGGTGAAACTGAGAAACGAACGAATCCGTGACGTGCCTCGAGGGCAGCAACCGACACGGCGAGTTGCAGTGGACGTCCTTGCTATGTTATCTTTCACGGTTCGTTCCCTTTCACTTTCAGTGTCCAGGAACCAGAAAGCCCAGACCTCCACGAACAAAGATACGCCTCCGCCTCTGTGCTGTTCGCGCGAGACTAAAACACGAAGCTCCTCACCTTTCCCTCCATCCTCCTTCGTGATCTCTGTCGGCGTTTCAAGTCTCTTTCTTCTTATTCTACCCTATTTCGTCGCCTAACAGCGCCTGACCGTGCTGTGTTTATTAATTGGGCCCTGAGAAAGAAGTAAAGAGGGTCCGATACAGCATCGTCATTCCAAGTATAACAGATGGGGCCCCCTTTAAGTAAATGATTCCTTTTGTGTAACATTAGTAAATATATTGACCAGTTTAAGATTGGAATGGCAACATAATGTTTTGTATTATTCCATTTTATTGGGGTATTAATAATCATTTTTATTAGGGTTTGAGGTTTGTGGTTTGTGGTAGGTCTCGAGGAATGAGAGTAATGTGAGATTTGTTTGGTTGTCAATGATCCAGCTGCCGCAACTGTTTAGGATGTTGGAACGAGATTTTAGGATTTGCTGATGGAGATAGGTATTTTTGATATTTTTCTATCTTATTTTATTTATTGAAGGGATATTGGATGATTGTGCAGATGTGGAAAGAGTTCTGCAGGAAAGAATGTAGGGTGTAGAGATAGAATGAATTCAAGGAGTTGTACCATATGGTTCAAATGGTGTACTTGTTTATATGTGTTATACAGTCAATTTTGTACTGTAATGGTAAATTTTATGGTTTTGAATATGGCAGTCTTTTATTTAGAATTCGAGGAAGAAGAAATCCGCGGATCTTAAAATTCTAACTGGTTCTGTTGGTACGTTAATTGGGTTAACGAGTTTGGCGTCTTTTTTTCTTCATTCTCAAGCCAGTTCGTAGGATTTGTTTACTAGAATATAATCTGGACGACTTTTTCATTAGAGCAACTTCGAAAACGTGACGTTCTTCGACAACACTAGAAAGTGGGCTGCCAACTGATCCGTTACGTGGCATTTATTTGAGCCTCTGTATTCGTGCTATCCAGTAAAATGATTCGTCTTATTCGTGATCTCTTCCTTTTCAATAATTCCTCATTCAATCGCGATTTCTTCTTGTCGTTTCGCTTTCTTCACGTTGCACTTCCTACAGTCTAACATTCTCTATCGTCTTACGTCTTCATTAAGTGATTCTGTGACAGAAGATTACTTCCTCTTCGATATTTCTATTTGAATAGAGTTAGTTTAGTGTAAAATAGACTATTCTTTATCTACAATGAATTATGTTAAGAGAATTAAATACATTTTATCATGATTTCCATTTCTTCGTTCATCTTCATGGTATTTCTTCTTTAGTTACGCGCATAAGAATAATATTAATCATCGTTCCAAATCAATTTCTAAATCATAGATACTTTTTCAAGTAAATCTCTTAATTAACAACACTTATTAACCAGAGAAATGTGTTTTTCTTCACGACTTCATTGCTTTTCCGATTTCTTCACTTCTTTATCGTTCGATTTCCAACGAAACATTCTTCCAAATTCATTTTTAGATCATAGATCATTAATTAACACTATTTTAAGTAAATCTCTTAATTAACAACAGTTAATAACCAGAGAAATGTGTTTTTCTTCACGACTTCATTGCTTTTCCGATTTCTTCACTTCTTTATCGTTCGACTTCCAACGAAACATTCTTCCAGATTCATTTTTAGATCATAGATCATTAATTAACACTATTTTAAGTAAATCTCTTAATTAACAACAGTTATTAACCAAAGAAATGTGTTTTTCTTCACGACTTCATTGCTTTTCCGATTTCTTCACTTCTTTATCGTTCGACTTCCAACGAAACATTCTTCCAGATTCATTTTTAGATCATAGATCATTAAGTAACACTATTTTAAGTAAATCTCTTAATGAACAACAGTTATTAACCAAAGAAATGTGTTTTTCTTCACGACTTCATTGCCTTTCCGATTTCTTCACTGCTCCATCGTTCGATTTCCAACGAAACCATCGTTCCCTGACATGAGATTTGCAACTCTCTCGTAGACTTTCGAAAGAACTGACAGAAATCGTTTCTCGATTCAGCAGAATGTCGAAGAATCAGCAACAGAATGGGATGCTACCAGGTGGTGGAGCGGGAACTGGCGCGGATGACTTTTCAGACGGTGAGAGTACACCGTTGACACAAGACTATGGCGACAGGTATGTTCCACATATGTCTTAGCAACGTAATCATGACATCTACAAGTATACACTCTTCTTTCTCTCTAGGAGAAGAAAAAACTCAAAGTCTACTTGCCTCTTATGGCAAGTTTCCATTACTCCGGAAGAAAATGATCAAACAGACTCATTCGTTGAGAATTCTTAACGTTCTCTTTGAAGAAATAGCGAAGAGATATCGTTTATTGTTAGTCACTTCACTTCAAAAAGATTTCTTCTTTTTTCGATACTTTTACTATACTTCTACAGCTGGAAAAATCTCCTGAGTGGATGTAGATTGCGAAAAAAAGATATTATTCGCCATTTCTCAATATTTCTTCACATTTCTTCGCATTTCTTCACATTTCTTCAATATATTTCTTCTCCTTTTCTCTTATATCTTATAGCTTTCTCTTATTATATCTCTTCTTTCTGAAGTTACTTAATTATAAATATTCAGAGTCAGATATTCTTCAGCTCAGGAATAGTATTTCTTTAAATGAATTATTTAAAGCTTGACCATCTTTGTTAGTATTTCATACGACATTAATTTCACTCCATTATCATTTCTTCCACAGTCAAAGGACAGTCGTTGAGACAAAAGGATGGGACGTCTTCCGGAATCCACCTCCAAAGATCGATTCCGGTTCGATGGCCAATCAACGATGCCTCGAGGTCACTGTACAGATAACCAAGGTCATCGTTTACTTCCTTGTCTTCGTTATAGTTCTAGGAAGCGGTGTCGTCGCCAAAGGAACGATTCTCTTCATGACTTCTCAGGTCCGCGCCGATCGGAAAATCACTATTTGCAACAAAGAATTAGGTGAGCATTATATACGTTAACCGAGCACTAATTATTCTATTTAACGTTAATGAGAAGCCACGATTCGAGAGAAAATTTCTGTTTTATGCAAAAGAAAATTCATTTAAATTTTTAATTTACATGCATGATAAGTGGTCATCGTCGAAGGAATCCTTTGAGTAGAAATTCAACGAGAGAGATTAATAAAATGTTGTACTACCTCCTGTTATTAATTATCCCAATTTGTATCGGAATTGTGTCACGAGCAGATTGCACACACATTCTCGTGATTTGCCGGTATTATCTAAGAACTTTTACCCATTTAAAGTAGAGCGTGTCGTTTCGCGGAACTCGCAGCAAGTAGAAGATTAGAGCAACAACTTTTCCCGTTTTCGCTCGAGTAGAAACACTAAATTATTTCTCAAACTCGTAGATAAACCAGTTGTAATTAAATGAAAGAAATAATTTTTTTCTCTACCTTATATATCTAAATATAACATAAACCTTGCTCGAACGAAATAAAGTAATTCAATCATCAATTATAAAATTTCATTTATTTCTATTTTGAAATTAAAAATCCATAGCACTGTTATAAAATCCACTGTTCTATAAACAAGTAAAAAAAGCAGGTTCTGTATAATTCTACTCTTTGAAAAAATTAACGAAGAAATTATTTTGACCGCTTTAAGCAACAAATTGGATCATGTTGAAACATTGTTGCCACGATCCTTTAAGAGATTCCAATCAATACAATCACCGTAACAAAATGTAACCTGGTGGTATTCGTAATACAGTTACGACGACGTTTTTCTCGTCGGCGACACGCATATCCTACGAGGCGAGCGAAGGAGAGAAAGTACGTGAAACCAGGTTGCCAGCAATGCGATACGCAGCCTTTAGAAAATCGTAGTTCGATCTTAGATAACGAAAGTAATTATCGAACCCTACAACCCGGATATTTTGGAACCTCGAGTTCCTTGATGTACATGTCGACTGTGCAAACTCCCACCATAGTTTCTTCTTTTCGGTTCAGGGGTTGTATTTCTACATTTGTTAATTTAGCAATTTCTTGGAACATTTCTTCCTCTCAGTTTCATTCTTCGTGTATGTCTCAAGACCTTCAGTGCATTGAAGTAACAATTAAATATCACAGTACATGCTTTACTTCATTTACACTTCATCCACACTTCTTCATACTTTTCATATTCTTCATATTCTTCGTGTTCTTCATGTTCTTCATGTACTTCATATTCTTCATACTCCTCATATTCTTCATATTCCTCATATTCTTCATATTCTTTATGTTCTTTATGTTCTTCATATTCTTCATATTCCTTATATTCTTCATACTCTTCATATTCTTCATAGTCTTCATATTCTTCACATTGTTCATATTCTTCATATTCTTCATATTCTTTATGTTCTTCATATTCTTCATATTCCTTATATTCTTCATACTCTTCATATTCTTCACATTGTTCATATTCTTCATATTCTTCATATTCTTCATATTCCTTATATTCTTCATACTCTTTATATTCTTCATAGTCTTCATATTCTTCACATTGTTCATATTCTTCATATTCTTCACATTCTTCATGTTCTTCACATTCTTCATGTTCTTCGTATTCTTCATATTCTTCATATTCTTCATATTCTTCACATTCTTCATATTCTTCACATTCTTCAGATCGTGAAAAGCAGTACGTGGTGACCCTCCCCGAAGAAGAGAGGATAGCATGGATCTGGTGCATCATAATTGCGTTTGCGGTGCCAGAATTTGGCACTTTGATACGTAGTATAAGAATGTGTGTCTTCAAATCATGGAAGAAACCACCAGCCACTCATTTTTTGCTCGTTTTCTTCATGGAAACCTGCCACGTGGCAGGTCTAGCATTGATGTTTCTGGCGGTGCTACCAGATTTGGATGTCGTGAAGGGTGCCATGTTGACTAATTGCGTGTGCTTTGTTCCCGGACTACTTGGTATGAATAAGAAGATGAAAATTAATTAGTGTTAAGATTTAAGAGCAGAATTGAAACAAATTTATGTTTCATCCTAAAGGTCTTCTATCCCGGAACAAAAGTAAGGATGAATCGAAGAGATTCGTCTTGGTGCTGATTGATATGGCTGCATTAGCAGCTCAAGGAACGAGTTTCGTCCTTTGGCCATTGCTGGACAGTTCAAGACCTTCTTTATGGCTCATACCACCAGCTTTGTTTTTGGTTTCTTGTGGGTGGTGGGAAAATTACGTCTCTATGCAGAGTCCAATTGGTAAGTGATCGGTTTAAAATTATTTTACCTATAATAATGCTAGATTCACATGCTTCAAATCTATTAAATACTTTAAAAAAGTAATTAACTGCAAAAGAAGATGATCAGTTAAACAATTTTCAGTTAATTCGTTACTAAATTTTCAGTTAATTATTTAATCAGTTAAATAATTAGTTACACGTGAAATATTTACTGTACAGTTTCTCCATTTTGAAAAGTGCTTATAAATAAATAGGAATCCGTCAATTTGACGATATTTGGGGATCTGGTGTCAATACTGTAGTAATCTTGAGTTTCTATTTTATATAGGAAAAGTTATCTTCAATGATTCTTCTCTTTTCTTCGCAGGATTCGTCCGCTCCTTGTGCAGAGTGAAGAAAGAGATGCGACTAACTCGATACTTCGCTTACGTCTTCGTCTCCATGTGGAAAATTATAGCTTTCCTTATCAGCACGATGGTCATACTTTATTTGAAAGGTGAAACTGTTGGTCATCTCTTCTCCATGTTCAGCAGTGCCTTCGGAAATCACAAAATCGTTGCAACCGCCGTGCATCCATCGTCTTCCGGTATAATCACAGACGTCGTTGACGTTCTCCAAACAGGAGACACGGAATTTATTAATGCCGAGATCACTACACCAATTTACGTCCTTCTGTTGCAAATATTTGGCGCCTACTTTGCTTATATTTTCGGTAAGAACCAAAGAATTTCATAAAACTCTTAAAACAACCATGCAAGAAAAGAAGAAAATTCTTCATTCATTAAAAATCTTCCCAAATAACACTATAAACTTTATAAACTTTACAAAACCACAAATAAACCCCTTCACCTACGATTTCTTTCCTGACGAGGCGTGCAAAGACTCAAAATTAATTCCTAAAATTAAGACTTTTCACTAATTTCTAATATTTCATGCAACTGAATGTAATATTAATAGAAATAATGAGACCGTTCATCTGATATTCTCAATTTAATAGTTTTTGGAAGATTTCAAAATTTCCTATTCTATTTCCCACGCTACGAGTCCAACAAGTTTCAATCTAACGGGTTAAAAAAAGAAGAAAACGCACCGTCCACTAAAAACCTTATGTTTCAAATTTTCTAGGTAAATTCGCGTGCAAGATTCTAATTCAAGGATTCAGCTACGCTTTTCCTGTGAATCTAACGATACCAGTTTCCATCTCTCTGCTAATCGCTGCCTGCGGCTTGCGAAACGGTGATCCATGTTTCTTCCACGGTACCATACCTGATTATCTCTTCTACGAGCCTGTATACTTCCTCAACGATTTCGTGACGAAGCAATACGCCTGGGTATGGCTTCTCTGGCTATTATCACAAACCTGGATCACTCTGCACGTTTGGACACCGAAATGCGAACGTTTAGCAGCCACGGAGAAACTTTTCGTTCTTCCCATGTACGATTCTCTGTTGATCGATCAGTCGATGGGACTTAATAGAAAACGAGACGACCAGCCGGAAGTAAAAGTCGAGGTATGTCTTATCGTGACCCAAATAACGATTTCCAAACGTTACATGATAAATATCTGTCTCAGCAGTGTCAAAAGTTTACCATTGCATCGAATAAAGACATTTCTTCATTTAATGATGCAAGAGAAATCCGTCTATTAACACCAGATTGCCGGATTCGCATCCGCCAAAGTAGATCTAGCATTAATATTTTATTAATCTTATTTATTATTAGATTTAGTTTAAAAAAAATTAACTGAGTCAAATTGATACACGGCAATCTAATGTTAATTGTAAAATCAAGTAGTTGAAATTGTTAGTATTCATATTGGGTGCATAATTATTTCCATTGCAAAAAGAAGTAATAAGGTGTTTTCCAATGGGAAGTTGGAAATGTGTTTAATGATGGAAGACACTTTTTTGCAGGATTTAGCAGAGATTGAGAAGGAAAAGGGTGACGGAGATTACGAGACGATATACGAACAGACTGATGGCTCGACCACGCCACCTTCTGCTGTAAAAAGCAGCGACCATGTGACCAGAATTTATGCTTGTGCCACCATGTGGCACGAGAATAAAGAAGAAATGATGGAATTTCTGAAAAGTATCTTGCGTCTCGATGAAGATCAGTCTGCTCGTCGAGTTGCACAGAAATATCTGAAAGTCGTCGATCCTGATTATTATGAGTTTGAAAGTAAGTTTCTTCTTTGTTGTATTTCTTCTTTCTTCCTATCGGATGTATTCTTCAGGATGAAGTTGAATGTTTTTCGTGATAACTCATTTGATTAATGTATTTCTTCAGCTCATATATTCTTCGACGATGCCTTTGAGTTGTCTGATCACGATGAGAACGAGTCACAGGTGAACAGATTTGTAAAATTACTTGTGGGCACCTTGGATGAGGCAGCGTCGGACGTTCATCAGACGAGGATGCATGTCAGAGCACCGAAGAAATATCCTACACCTTATGGTGGTAGATTGGTTTGGACTTTACCAGGAAAAACGAAAATGATTGCACATTTGAAGGACAAGAGCAAGATTCGTCACAGGAAACGATGGAGTCAGGTATTGGGTTTTGAAAATTTTATAAAAGAGGGAGAGTAGAGTTGTAAAATTAGTCTGAATGTTATTATAGCTGAATTTCTGAGATTATTGGAAGTGAATTTTTTTTTTGGGGGTGATAATTAAATTGTTTATTCTGCAATTATGAGAGAATTAATTTAGGAAGAAATGATTGGTGAAGAAATCAATGAAGATAGTTTATTTCTTCTGTTTAGGTGATGTACATGTACTACTTGCTTGGACACAGACTCATGGAATTGCCAATTAGTGTCGATCGTAAAGAAGTAATTGCAGAGAACACTTATTTATTGACACTCGACGGCGACATCGATTTCCAACCAGCTGCTGTGAAGTTATTGGTGGATTTGATGAAGAAAAATAAGAATCTGGGTGCTGCGTGTGGTCGTATTCATCCTGTTGGCTCTGGTTAGTAAAAGAAGTATATTAGAAACTCTAGTAAAATGATACTTTAACACTAGAATGCCCTCAATCATATTGCAACATATTAAATAAATACTTTCGAAAACTAAAAATCGAAAGGTGAAAAATAGACGTACAACATCTATTTACTCTATTGCTTTTCTACAAATTTAAAAAGTTCTTTAGAAAAAATGAAGAACACGTCATTTTGACCATCTTTTGTTAGTAGTTCTAGTATCAACATTCCCCATGCAATTTCATATTTCTTCTTCATTTTCATTTCGAGTGAAGTTATTCTCTCCAACTTCGTCTTCCTAGCTATGATCTCCTGCACATTTACGTTCACCCCTTGCCTGACAATTTCTTTTGTGACGGAACGTGCAACAACTCAAAATTAATTACTGAAGAAATAATCTATCACTGATTTCCAATACACCTCAATAAATTAACTTAATTAGCATAGAACTAATTTCAACGTCTCCTAACATACTGATATTTTCAATTTCATAGTTTCTGGAAAACTTAAAATTTTTCTATTCTTATTAAGTATTAACATTTTACCGACCAATATTTTTTAACATCCTACCCACTTCTGATCGGTCACTTGCACGCAAATATTTCCCTGATACTGATATCTCTTCGAAAATTGCAAAGTTTCTTCACTGAGTCCTTGACACAGTTAACAACAATGAAAAATAATAATTTATTAATTGCCATAGCAACCAATTAAGAAGTTAAAAGTCCAAAAGTGTTGGGCCCGAAAAGCCAATTAATCGGCTACCGGTCGGTAAAATGTTAATAAAATTGTATGAATGAAAGTAATAAGAACATTTTCTTCCAGGTCCTATGGTTTGGTATCAAATGTTCGAATACGCAATTGGTCATTGGCTGCAGAAAGCAACCGAGCATATGATCGGCTGTGTGCTCTGTAGTCCTGGTTGTTTCTCTCTCTTCAGAGGAAAAGCTCTGATGGACGATAACGTGATGAAGAAATACACCACGAGATCCGACGAAGCCAGACACTACGTTCAATACGATCAAGGAGAAGACCGTTGGCTCTGCACGTTGCTCTTGCAACGAGGCTACAGGGTCAGTTTTTAAACCATCTACATGTTCCATTAGAAATTACAAATTACAATTTAACATTCTCCTTCTTCAATAATTCCAGGTGGAATATTCAGCGGCGAGCGATGCTTACACTCACGCACCGGAAGGTTTCAACGAATTTTACAATCAGCGTCGTAGATGGGTGCCTTCTACCATTGCAAACATCATGGACCTTCTAATGGATGCTAAACGAACGATTAAAATCAACGACAATATCTCTCTACCCTATATCTCCTATCAAATCTTGCTAATGGGTCAGTATCCCCAACAACATACTTCAAACCTCTTCAAATATGATTTTTTCACTAAAACAAATTTATCTCCAATCATTATCCCTTTTGCACACTCATACATATCACAAACAATAAGAAAACACTGAAAACAATATTCCAAAGAGGTGAAATATTAATAAACTTCACAATTCTTCATTTCTTCATTTCTTCAATGTTCAGGTGGCACAATTCTGGGACCTGGCACGATATTCCTCATGTTGGTGGGGGCTTTTGTAGCTGCCTTCAAGATAGATAACTGGACCAGCTTTTATTACAATATCATCCCCATTCTTCTCTTCATGATCATCTGTTTTACTTGCAAGTCCAACATCCAGGTAAACGTGTCTCCCAACGTTGTCATTGTCTTCTGAAGAAATCTGTTTACGTGTCGTCCTTGAAAAATATGTTGTGTTCGTCCTTGGCTTTCAGCTTCTGTGCGCTCAAATATTGTCCACGGGCTATGCGATGATCATGATGGCCGTCATCGTAGGTACGGCACTCCAGTTGGGAGAAGACGGCATAGGTTCACCATCAGCGATATTTCTTATATCACTTTCGAGTTCCTTCTTCATAGCAGCCTGCCTACATCCGCAGGAATTTTGGTGTATTGTTCCAGGCATCATTTACCTACTTTCAATTCCCTCCATGTACCTCCTGTTGATCCTCTATTCGATCATCAACCTCAACGTTGTCTCATGGGGTACTCGTGAGGTGCAAGTGAAAAAGACGAAGAAGGTTCGTTGAGAGATGTTTAGGATTTTGGGTCGAGATTGAAGAAATGATCGGAAGTTCTTCTATTATCAGTTTGAAATTTTTATTGGATTGAACATGATCATCATTTTACAATCATTTTTTAACATCTCATCACCTGTAAATACATCTCGTCCAATTCATTTTAATGTCTGTAACATTTTAACACTAGATTTATGGTGTCAATTTGGGTCATTCAAAATTTGGTTACTATTTTTTAACCCTTTGGACTACGATTTCTTTTCTGACTCAGCATGCAATGATTCAAAATTAATTCCTATTATTAAAAGTCTCTCACTGATTTTTAATTTTTCGTAGAGCTGAAAATAATATTAATGTAGAAACAAAGATACTATTTTGTGACCGGCTGATATTTTCATTTTCATAATTTTGGAAAGGCTTAAAAATATCCTATTCCATTTTCCGCGCCACGAGTGTCACACGTAATTGTAGAATAAGAGGTCAATAATAAATATTTCCCTTAAATTGATTTGGAACTATCTTTTTTGCAAAAAACTTCAATTTTATTCCACGAGTCAAATTTTCTCACTTCAAAAAAATAGCTATATAATTACGCCCGTAAATCTAGTGTTAAATAATTCACCTAAAGCTTTAGAACTTAACAAAGCACAGTTCACACAAATAAATGTATACTCAGCAGCATAAATATCACTATTTAAATATTGAATATATCAGAAAGTTAATAATTATTACAATTTTTATCAGTGATCTCTCTGACCTTCAACCTGTTAAAATAGAAGAATGGAAGAAACAACGAAAAATCGTATTCTTCTTCAGAATTTTCCGATCATTTCGATTATAATTTCTTCAATTAAACGGCTACATACCTGGTGATGGAAAAACACGAATCACTAGCTTCCGTTTCATTCCACAGCTTTCTCGTCTGCAAAAGGAGCGGTGCAACTTGATGTACAGACATTGTAACGTTACTTACAATTAGAAAAAGCTTGAAAGAACAATCAAGAGCAGATTAATACCATAAAATAAATACAACAGGTTATGGCCGCGGCGGTTATCAGTACGGTATACGCGATGGTGATGATCTGCGTTGTCATTGGTATCATAATAAGCATCAACGATGACGGATGGCTATCACCCACAGCTTTATTTTTACTAGCGATGGTATCACAGATCGTACTGACAGCATTTTTGCATCCTGCAGAAGTACGCTGTCTTTTCTGCAGTGTTATATACTTCATAACTGTACCCTCCATGTACATGCTACTTGTAATATACTCTGTCTTTAATCTGAATGACATTACATGGGGCACGAGGGAGGTAAAGGGGAAGAAAACTTCTGCGGTAATTAACATGCTTTATTAATTATATTAATAGGAAAATACTTTGTTTGTATCGAGTTGCAGAATTTTTTGGAGGGAGATTTGTAAATGGATAGATTGAAAAAAACTTGTTAAATTAAGGTAGTCCCTTTTTAACCCTCTATGGCCCCCTTTGACTTTGAGGTAACGCAGGACACGTCTAAGCTTCTATTCCTCCAAAGGAAATTTCTACCTTTGTCAAATATTATAATTTATCTCGTGAAAATCATGAAATTCTTTATAAATCAATGTCTATAAATCTAATTTAATCTATTAATTAAAATTGTACGTTTATCATTTTTTAATTATGCTAACGTAAAAC
This sequence comes from Cerceris rybyensis, assembly GCA_910591515.1. Taxonomy (NCBI): domain Eukaryota; kingdom Metazoa; phylum Arthropoda; class Insecta; order Hymenoptera; family Crabronidae; genus Cerceris; species Cerceris rybyensis. The sequence goes on along the minus strand of OU342800.1, from coordinate 4,584,651 downwards.
TGATCTTTGGATGCTTCGAAAAATTTTGACTATAGAGGGTTAATATTAGATTTATGGCTTCTGAAACTCGTATATTTAAATAAATAATTTGCAAAAAGATGGATTAAACGACACAAAATATAGTCAGTTAAGTAATATGCGTATTAATTTTAATACATATTATATTTATAGCGAGGGAAATTTTGTTAAACAATCCCGCAAAGAATCTGCAACCAGTTATCACAATTAATTAATTAACACTTAACATTAATAACATTCACGATAACAATTTAACAGCTTCTTTTGAAATATTTTACACTTTAATTGTTCTCAAAGAGTGTCAAATCGTTTTACAACGTCCCATAAATAATTAGGAACTCGAGCAAGAGAAGAAAGAAGCTGAAGAGGCGAAAAGAAAAGCAAAGCAGAAATCTTTGTTAGGATTTCTGCAAAATGGAGCTGGTACCAATGATGATGATCAAGGATCCATCGAGATCTCCCTTGCAGGGTTGTTCAAGTGTATGCTTTGCACTCATGGGAAACCATCGGATGAAAAACAACAATTGGTAGCCATTGCCGAGTCTTTGGAACAACTTGGAAAACGATTGGAAGTGATTGAGAGGTTTGTTAAGATCTTTTTGTTTTTCATTGAATGAATATATTCTTGTGGAACTCATTGATGGCAGTTGCAATAGAAAGTTAAAGATGGAGGTTTTTGGGATCAAAATGTTACTGTTGCAATTAAATATTTTTTTTACCGAAGATGCAAATATGTTATATTAATAGAATCATAAACATAAGGTTTTTGAAGGAAATTTAAAATGTAGAGTACAGTTCGTGACTGTTGCGATCGGATGATTTTATTTGCAATGCGAAAGTGAGTTCGATCACGTCATGAAATTATTGTCGGGATTTTTGCACACTATTTTGTTTTTACGTACTACCCGATTAACCGGTTGAAATGCGTCGGGTCAGGTTTAAATGTCACATATTTGTTAGATCACTAGCGCAAAAAGTTACGCGCTGGTTACGTCACTTTTCTCAACGTTTCTCTGCGTTTTCGCAATGAAGAAAACCATACTTGCATAATCGATATGTCCATCTCGTTTTAATTAAAAATTCTATTTCGACATTCCGTCAGAATTTATTCATTAACATGGAGAAAATAAAATATCTCAAAAGCTATAATGTTAATGAATAAATAATGAACACTTAAAGATTTCTTCACATTACAATTCATTTCTTCACTTATCATATTAAGAAAATTTACTTAAATATCGTACTTTAAAATACAGAAAACTATAAATACAAATTTTCTCATACATTGTTTTAATACTCTTTGTTCTTTTTTCATATTTCTTTAAAGTTACTTTTCAATTCATGAGTTTTCTTCATTTAGATTGTTCTTTCTTCCAGGCATGATACTATGCAATTTTCTTAATATTAATTTTTACATTAAGGTAGTTCTAGCTGGATTAAGAACTAAAAGTTTCTTTCATCATTAGAAATGAAACAAATTGCGTAAGATTAATGCAAATTTAACATCACAGAGGTCATTTCATTCACTTTTTAGATATTAAAAAACATCTTTCTCTATAACTATGAAGTAAAAAATTATGAAAAAATTCAATAATATTCCAAAAGCATAAAATAATGCATTGCTAATTTTTTATTAGAATCCATCGATTCGTTTTTCCATTAGAAAAATAAAAAAAGATTTTACGGACTCAGCAAAAATTTTTTTCCATAAGGCCCATGTTAAATATGTTCTTTTTAAACACGATTTATTCATAAACAGTGTGGACGAACTCGTTGAGATTCCAGTTATAATTATAAAATATCATAAAGAATATATTTTCAAAATTTTAAGGAAATCTATCGAAAATTGATAAGTGTCTAGAACTACCTTAAATCCAACCTAATAAATTTGTAACAAGTTTTTACTTTTAATGAATGATATAGTCACCCTCGTTATCAACAATTTCTTGTCATTCAGTGTGCAAAATTTTGAATACCGTGTCCATAGAAATTAATTGGTTTTTGAACAAAATATCTGGTGAAACGACATTACTTTTCGGTTCCCCTAATATATACGTAATCAGTTCAAATGTTATATTTTATTAATTATTTTCTAAAAAATCAACAACATTTACATTCCTTCAGAGCTGTGGATCCACACGGACACACGACATCAGGACGTAGACAAACTTCTTCGGTTGGTTCAAGGACGGCTGATCACCTTGGAGCCATTAACGAGAATCCTGAAGAGGACGAAGACTCTCACAGTGAAATGGAAACGGTTATCAGTCAGAATACCGAAGGAAATCGTGATGATAGTAATTTCTTGAGCAGACCTTACTGGCTGAGCGACGAAGGACTGAAGAAAGGCGAGGTGGATGTCCTTTCTCTTCAGGAGGAACTGTTTTGGAAGGATCTTCTGGAGAAGTATTTATACCCCATTGATGAGGACAAAGCGGAGAAGGTAAACTTGTTTCGACAGATTGAACTATTTGTCTCTACGAAGTTGAAGAAATTTTTTGAAAAAAACTATCTTTTTTTTCAACTTCTCTGAGTAGAAAGTTTCGAAATTAATTTTTTGGGCAGGAGGAACAATTTTAGGGTGTTTGTTCTTTGACATTTTGTTAATTTTGTTGAGAAGACAGACGTCTTTGTGAATCAGCTGAAGAAATGGTAGTTTGTTAGGAAACTAAAATGAAGAAATATTATTTGATTGGGGAAAAATCAATAATAGGTGGTAATTAGAATTTTTTTCTTTTTGTTATATCACTTTCTGCCAAAAATTCCTGTAAGTTGTGAAACAGTGATAAATTATGGTTCCTAGATGCAGCCGTGGCATCTATGGTGTGCACAAGGTTAATCAGAAATTTTATACACCCCTAAAAATTTCAATATACCCCCTTTTACCCTTAAAAAAAGTCATCAAAACCCAAAGAAGAAAGCACGTACACATATTATCGAAAAAAAATGTAGTAACAACGCGAAAAATTAATCTCCCAATGCTGCTTACATCAGGCCCGTATCGCCAAAGATCTAAAGGACCTCCGTGACCAGAGCGTGTTCGCGTTTTTTATGATGAATGCCCTCTTCGTCCTGATCGTCTTCCTGCTGCAATTAAACAAAGACTTGTTGCACATCAAATGGCCATTCGGTGTCAAGACGAACATCACCTTTGACAGTGATTCCCAGGAGGTAAAGACCGCTCCGTCCGTGTCGCATTAATCTTCTATTTTCTTCTTCTTCTCTTCCTCCTCATCATCCAACACTCCTTTGCACTTGGTCTAACTTTCAACATTCTTTTGTCACCTACAAAAACTATTATCTTCAAATTTAGAATTCCAAAACAACCAGCAAAATTAAATAATTCCACGGTACAATTTAAGAATGAAAAAGAAAAGAAGAAAATACTTTTGCTGACAAATTGAAGTAAACAAAGAGACCAAATGGAAATTGGAGTGTTTTCACAGGAATTCGAAGTACCAACGAAGAAGTCAAAGAGGGAATGCAATCGGACGGAGCGTTTTATTCTACGTATTCTCTAATCTTTTTCTTTTCTTCCCTTATCTACGATAGGCCCGCATTGCCGGTGACTTGATCGAGCTGCGGAACAAGAGCGTGTTTGCGTTTTTAATGTTCAATGCGTTGTTCGTTCTGATCGTATTCTTGCTACAGCTGAACAAAGATCAGCTTCATGTAGTATGGCCTCTCGGCATCAAGACGAACATCACGTACATCGAGGAAACCTCGGAGGTATCATGGTAGTTCCAAAAGGAACGGCCGAAGAGAGAGAATGAGAGCGAGTGAGGGGGAGAGTGTGTTGTCTCACTGATCCCATGGGAGATTAACACCCTTAACAGCGTGCTCCGTCACTTCGAGCTCGTTTTAGTCAAATTCATTCACTGCCATTTGATTCTTAGCTATTCATTTAAACTTAAATTAGCACTTTTATCAAAATTCTCATCGTTTTTCTTTGCCCTCACTGTTTTCCAGTTACCTTTCAGTCTGGCACGATCAGTAGTGTACCGTAGGAAGTTTAAAAGATGGCGCGTATGACGTCAGTGGTTGCAATTATTTTTTTAATTTATATTCGCGATAAAATTTTTGCATATTTCAAACTGCAAGAGATCGAGTATTATATAATCATATGAAATTTCATTGAATTAAGTAGCACGGGTCACCGGTGACCCCCGCGGCAGTTAACGTGTTAAGCAAACTGGATATTACCAAGAAATCAATATCTTCTCTCTGATCTTTCACGTGAATTCTGATAAGCTCCCTACGGTAAGCCACAGAGAGCTGAAGAGATATCGTAGAGAGCTGATTAGAAGACATATTCATCAATGTCTATTCCTCCTACATCAGCATCGAATATATCAAACTTTAATCAAATTAAAGCGACCACTTTAATATAATATCAATATACGCAAAGTCAATATACTTTATAAGATGATTGTAATAACATCTCATTAAGAGATCTTGGATTCCCGCCAATTACTTGGCGCGTCATCTTCTCAGTTCCTTGCTGTACACTCGAACGTTCCCCTCCACTCGGTTCTCCAATTGGAAGGCAAGATCGTTAAGCGATCGGAGCACGCAGGATATCGGTAACCGGTGATAACACGGTGCACATGCTGGCACGTGTCTGTGTTTTGTCAATAACACTCGGATGGATCAGCAGCACGTCGCAACTGACTTATTAACAGTGTTTGCACAGGTACTCCCGGATTCGAATGGACACTGGGGAGAGGAGACAACTGGCTAGAAAAAAAAGCAAACTAGTTGGTTAAGTGACAAATAACATGCCACTTTAACCCCTTAGCTTACAACTATGTGTGAGACTCGTAGTGCGGAAAATACAATAGGAAATTTTGAAGTCTTCCAAAAACTATTAAATTGAAAATATCAACCGATCACGAAGTGATCTCATTATTTAAAAAAAAATATATCAGAAATCAGTGACATTTTTTTGATTTCGGGAATTAATTTTGAGTCTTTGCACGCTGAGTCAGAAAACAAATCGTAGGTTGAGGGGTTAATTAAGCTGTTCTTGTGTACCCCCTTGTCCTCTGTTCGTATTTGGCGCGAAACGATTGTACCGGGATGTGACTACTTGTTTATTGAATAGATATAGTAAATTTTTATATCTGTTAATTTTAATAATAATTTTCTTCGTTAATTTTGATAATTTTGCCTGTTTGTGGATGCTTGTTTTTTTTTTATTTCTTTTTGCAATGATGGTTTTATATGAAAGAAATTTAAATTGTTGATGAATGTTGGTTTATAGATTTATGTTTATTATATTTCTCAGGTGTTTTATTATACTTAAGGTTGAATTATGTATGCTTGTAGAGATTTCTTCTTTTCTTCTTGCGAAGAATAGATTGGCCATGAAAGAGTCGCCGTTTAGACACTTTTAATTGATATTCTTCTTTTTGTTGCTAATTATTTGAGTCGTGAGATATTAGGAGGTTGTCACATAGGTTTTTCGTTTCGCGTTTTATTTATTTTGTGTCTAATTCCAACAATGCACTGCTAGGTATGACGGCAGAGGAGCACCACTAACGAGTCACTGTCGATGTAACTAAACGGTGGCTTTTCAACTTATAATATATGTTGTATAATTATATATTTACATTTGTATAATATAAACACTTTGTATGTACTCAAAAATCCTCTGTAAAAATTCTCTTCAAAGTTTTATCAATATTTTTATGCTTTAGATCATTTTGTATCGAAACTGTTATCGTTTCTTCTCAATTACAACTAAATTTATACTTTGCATGAAATACATTTGATATTTTCTTCAACAAAAAACAGAAAAGTATTTTTGAGTACGTAAAATAACCACGTTGTTAATTAATCGATCGTGAAAGAAATGGAAGAATATTTTCTTCAGTCTTGTATAAAGTATTTCTTCAACTATAAAAAGAAGAAATAATTAAACACTCTATTATACTATAATAGCGACACTTCAGATTATTAATAATTACAAAATACGCTTCCAAAGTATCATAAAAGTCTAGAAAAAATATTGAATTCTCTATTGACTTCCGATTCGATGAAGAAACAACAATGACCATAGAATTAAGTCCGTAAAACTTCAATGTGCCGCCATAATTATGTAAATCTTCAAATCCGGTTGCACATTGCGAGTTTTTTTTCAATTCTAATTCTAAAATATAAATTCTTTTGCTAACAAAAAAAAATATCCTGCAGGTACACATTTCAAAGGAGTACCTTCAGCTGGAACCGATCGGTCTCGTTTTCGTATTCTTCTTCGCTCTCATATTGGTCATCCAATTCACGGCGATGTTGTTCCATCGTTTTGGCACGTTGGCCCACATTCTTGCAAGCACCACACTCGATTGGTATTGCTGCAAGAAGGTAAATATTTCCCATTCACGTGAAATGCAAAAATTCCATTTCTTCTTATTTCTTCTTTCTTCTTCGACGCTCCACTCTCACAAATATCGTTGAATAAAAATTCTAACCAGATTTAGCAGCCGTATAGTGTTAATTCAGTATATTTCGAGATACTATTTAATTGCTTGAGAAGAAAGAGAATCCAATTCGAAAGAAACTAAATAAATTTAATCTCTCATGATTTACAACTCAGACATAGAAAATTAAACAGGGTACAGTCTTGAAAGATTTCAGAAACTTTCTTAAAAAATTCAGTACAAGTAATTTTTACCCCCTTGGTAGATCTAATATTAGAAAATTAAATGAAGAAATAGGAATTACAAGAATTAAATATCCACGAGGAATAAAATCAAGTGGTCTCAATGGATTCTTCTACTTGCAATTTATCTTCCAGTCTAAGGATCTGTCTGAAGAAGCTCTACTATCGAAACATGCCGTGGAAATAGTCAGAGATCTGCAGAGACTAGACGGAATGGAGGGTGATTACGAAGAAGGAAGTGGAAGTGGACCAGGAAGAAGAAAGACGATAAGAAATCTTGAAAAGAGCAGAAGAAAGACCCAGGCGATCAATACCCTCGATGTCGCCTTCAGACAACGATTCTTCAGCATGTCTGAAAATCCTGGTAATTATTTTTCTCCCACTGTTTTCTCGACGACTAATGCAAAGTAAAATACTCATATATTTTTTTAAAAATCTATTTCTTCTTTTCATAACGATAATTTCAGGTCTACCAAGGAACATGTCTACTCGTCGTTCAACGAAAGCATTCAAAGCTTTCGAGGGCCGAAGAAATAGCATAATGGCGATGAGGAGGAAGTCGCAGATGCAAACACTCGGTGCAAACAATATCTACGGTGTCGCCGGGAATCCTTTGGGAATTCAGGGCAGACCCTCGAGAAGCAGTCAGATCTCTGTGAAGGACGTTTTCGAGGGCCATGGAGGCCACGTGAATTCAGCTTACGAGCCGGAGGAGAGCCCTGGAAACAGCCTTAGGCTTCATAACTTGAGCCAAGTAACTTGGCGGGAAGCCAACACCAATGTTTGATGTGGCCTCTAAATGTACGTATTTCTATAGACTGGATTTTGCCGATAAGCTTTTGATAAGGTTTAGAATTGTAGGTAGAAAAGTGATGCTACGTCTGTTCTTTCTCTGTCATTGGGGGCCTTGCGTCGTTTCAACGTAAATAACGCAGGGTGGGCCTTTTAACCCCTTGCCCTACAATGACGAATGACACTCGTCATGAAGTATTGCAAGAGATCAGAAACAAGTCACTTGAGGGGAAATCACACTACGAGACAAAGAGAGAAAAGAAAAAGCTGTGCAACTGAGTGCGACAGCACGATATCGATCGTGAAAATCGAAACATTGACGTACGCACGTGATTTTTATTATCAGATTGGTAGAAACTGATTTTACCTACTTAACCCTTTCTTTACGGCAGTCCGCTCCGCTGGAGTGACGCTACTGAACGGGCCACCGCGCCGCGAAGTGTGCACTTTGTTCGTCAGTAGTCTTCGATATTCGGACTAACGTTTTTCAACGCCACTTTGTGATTGTCTTGTATGTACACTTTTTTAACAGCTACATAACAACTGTTTCATCATATTATAGGAAAAACATGAAAATGAGTATATTGTATGAATATTCAGTTATTTACATATTTGCAAATTTTGCTATTATATTATTATAAGTAAAAATGCAATTTGGGGTACTTAGACATTAAATTATTATATTAAATTATAAATTATATCTATTATATATAAATTACGTCGATTATAGTCAACAGCCGTACACACAGGTCGTCGCGCGGCCGCCACCTATAGGCGGCACCCGTAATGAAAGGGTTAAATGAATGTGAATAGCTACGACTATGAATGAAGAGGACAGGAGACATATAGAATAGAAAGAGATGAGTAGTGCGAGAGCAGTCTCCCCTTACGTCCCAAGTGACTTCTTTCTGATCCCTTGCAATAAATGAGATAGGAAATTTTCAATTTTTCAAAAACCTATTAATTTGGAAATATTAATGAAACGCGACGCAATTAGATTAATTTTCTAACATTAACACGTTGACTGCCGTGGGGGTCACCGGTGACCGGCGCTATTGAATTCAATAAAATTTTATGTCACTTTGATATTGCAATATTTATGAATTTTCAGACATACTATATATTTAAATATTAGTGTTTAAAGGATAAATGTCTGCCGAATACCTATCTATCTGTATCTTTAAAGTTTCTGTTTTATAAAGATGTGAATTTAATAGAAAAAATTTCGCTTCAGTAGAAACAGTGAAATTAGCGAAATACGGTTGGCGTTCAACGTGTTAATATTACGTTAAATTATACGGTATATCGAGAACCATTGACCAATTCTTTTTTTAGTAATTAAATTCTGAACTATAGTGGAGGTAGTGATAAAAGAAATCGTAGGGCAAGTGGTTAAGAACGACGCGACGTGGTGGTGAGAAACTGTCGGATTGCAGCTTTCCTTTAGTAAGGAGCTGCCAGAGTTAAATTGTATTGATTGCAACCCCATTGTATCACATTGTATTTAATTGTTTTTTTTCCTATTTTAATCTTTAAATATATTTTTTTATTTACATTAAACAGAATGTTATTTAGGATCTTGTGAATTTTAATTGATAAGAATTGTATGATTAAATGAGAAGACATTTTGTATAGCTTGGATTTTAAAAATGGGTTCTTCTTTTAGACGAATGACATCTATGTCCCTCTCGAGGAACACACATTGGAAGACTTAAACTAATCCACGGTTCCTCGTGTCGAGTCAATTGGTGATAATCGAAGAATACGAAAAGACTGCCAGCTTCGTGTAAAAGTAACTTACGAGAAGAAGAAGAAAAGTACTCGCGTGTGAAACGGTGAATCGTCGAATCGATGAAGAAAATATGTTTCTTCTAATAAAAATAGTTGATGATAACCGTGATCTATTATGGACAATTGCAAAGTAGCAGTATTGCGGCGTATTATCTTCGATATTTAATTATCGACGCTTGTTTAAAAGTGAAGAAAACGAGCCTCTTTTTTTTATACTCGCGAAGAAATATTTAAGTGAACTGACCGGTGGATATAACGATATTTATAGGAAAGAAATGAACCGCGAGGCATTAACACGTTAACACTAAATTTATCAATCAATGATTAATTTCTAATTAATTTATCAATTAGAATATCATCTTCTCCGAAGAAATATAAGTAGATCCTTTCAATTCATATTGTATTGACACAACCCTTTTTTGATTTCATTATCTTTGTAATGTTTTGGTATTTTTATCGTTTTATGAATGAAAAACAAAGGTTTAGGAACGAATTTATCTTTGAAATAAAAACACAGCGACGGTGAACGTGTTAACGCCGTTGCACTCTAGGTTAATATCTCTTCTTTTTGTTTTAGACGATCATTAAACGTTACACTCTCTTTTTTGTTACGATAATTGTATGCTAATGCGAGCACACTCATTGTCACATCGACGACGCTTATATTTTCCTCTTGTTTCTATAACGAAACGATTTACCGTCTATATGTAATATTTAAATCACGAACGTTTCGTTCTTTTTGTACATACTTGAGCGCGTATACGTGTAAGGAAGAGAAAGGAGGATAGAATGCGTGTTGATTTGTACGTGTTGTCTGGAATATTCGATAAGAATAAAGATCGACGAGATCGGCATCGAGATTTCTGTGTTTCCTATCATTTTTTTCCCTTTGTTTAATTGAAGAATAAAGTCATCCTTGTTTTTTCAATAAACCGTTGAACTTAAGCTATATTTTCTGATTTAGAAATTTTATTCTTCTTGTCTTCTATTTTAACAGTTTTCTTCTTGTCTTCTGTTCCTTCCTCTAATTTTTATCCTTTTCTGAATTAAAGAAGTAAGCCATCCTTGTTTTTTCAATAAATCGTTCAACTTAAGTTATATTTTCTGTTTTAGAAATTTTATTGCTCTTGTCTTCTACTTTAACAGTTTTCTTCTTGTCTTCTGTTCCTTCCTCTAATTTTTATCCATTTCTGAATTAAAGAAGTAAGTCATCCTTCTTTTCAATAAATCGTTGAATTTAAGGTATATTTTCTGTTTTAGAAATTTTATTGTTCTTGTCTTAGTGTTTTAACAGTTTTCTTCTTTTTATCTTTTGTTTTGACATTTACTTTCATCTTTCCCCGATATTTTAACAGTTTTCTTCTTCTTCTCTTCCACTTTTACAGTTTTCTTCATGAAGAAATATCAGGTTTTGAGAGTGTCGTGAAGTTTCACGAAGCTTGAGTTTGTCGTAGTGCCTCTGTCATCAGTATCACGTAAGCTGTCATCATGTAATCATTAATTGTACGTCTCATAGTCCATCCTTGGTAAAATCCTTCCTTTGGAAACGTCCAAGTCGTCAATAAATATGGATAATTTGCAGCTAAAGCGTAATTGTTATTTACAGCGAAGCTAGAAAAAAGAATTTCTATATACTATTCTAATTTGAAACTTACACCAATTAAAAATCTTAATTTATATTGATTTCAATAATTTTTATATTTTTTAACGTCATTATTAATAAACCGTTGAACATATGTACCAAAAATAATATAAAACATTGAGTAATGATACTCACGCCAAACAACCATTGAAGAATACCCAAAAGAAGAGAAGATAATCAGGTTCATTGGATGTCCGAAGTGAAGAAACATCGAACGTTTCTTCAATTTCAAATTCCTGCAAGGTTAAACGATAAAATAAAGTCTAAGAAGAAATATCGTGATATAAGAATTACTAACATGTATTGTATTTGAAATTACAACCTCCATATGTACTTCAATTCGGCGAAGAAAACTGAAGAGATCGTAGAACGTCAAACCACTGATAATGCAAGTTCCAAGGAGGTGATAACCGTGATGACAGTACAATGAATAAATTAAACTGGCCATACTGAAAGTACCAAGAAAATGGTCCAACGTGTTGCACCTTAATCTGTTCTTTGCTTCTTCTATTTGTATCTCCATAGGATCAAATGCTGATGAAGAAAATATTTAAATATATCTTCAGTACTTCATAACTTCAATTGAATATAAAGAAAAAAATTCTACGTTTACTTAAACCAAAACTAATTTTCTAAAGAAAAATCTTCCATAATACTTACTATATTCTTTGAAAAAAAGTTTATAAGTTAAAACGATCAAAGATCGAGCAGCAATAGAAGCAATGCCCACGAAGGCAAAGGTAAAATGCGGAAGAAATCGAAAATATCGTTGGTAGGAATCCTTTCTGAGATTATAAATGCAAGATCCTGAGACCATTATGAGATATGAGCAGGACAAAACGGATTCCAGTATCATACTGTGAAGAAATCCAATTTATCGTTGACCTTTGACTCATTTTAACCCGATATGAGTCAATAAGACGTGGACGATCGTTGGAAATTTGTCTTTAAATCGAAATCTATCGAAATTTGTTTTCTCTCTATTTCTTTTTATCTCTCTCTCTTCCTGTTTGATCATTTTAATCTCTATTTTTCTCACTTGCTCTTTCTTTCTTCTTCTCTCTCAATGTATTGCAACTTCAAATCGGATTAAACGACTTGTCAGTCGACTCTGTTCGAATGACAGTTCTTTTGACACGATGATCCGGTCGGAAGAATGACAGCCAACCTGTAAAATGTACGTCCACGTTTCTGCAATGATATGACGCTATGCAAAACGCGTTATCTGTCGTGCTTTGCAGACTGATTGCGATGTATGTGATAACAGCAGCGGAGGACGTTAGTGTGATTAGTAATAATTATATGTGCTACAATGGTTACGCCTGTGACAGTGTTAATAGCAGTATAGTATCAGACTATTATAATATTGGGGTGAGTAGAAATAATCAAAGTTTCCTTAACAATGATAATTAATAATTACTTTTCGTAGAATTGATAATAATTGTATAAGTATTTTTTGTATCATAAATATTTATATTATTAAGAATTCCACATGAATTTAAACATTCTGCTTGGGAAATGTCAAGCGTTAATTAACCTAGAATAGAAGAATGTATTTTTTTTAACAAATTATAAGAATGTTAATTATCTGCAGAGATTTATAATGTGGATATGAATTTTCCAATTTAAAGAGTGTTACGATCGAAAACTCATTATCTTCGTAGAATGGAACGCAAATGAAATAAATTTATTCTTTGATTAGTATTTGGAGGGAGTGTTAATTAATTTTTTTAATTGGCAATTGAAAAAGTATTTATGGATAGAAATTAATGCTTGTTCTTTCTTTCAGAAAGTTAGTTTGTGCCCTAGGAAACTGACAGAAGAACATTTTTCACCGTGGAATCAGGATGCAGGTTCTCAGATAATTTTCATTGAATGGAATAATAAAAATGATAATAATAAGAATAATAGTACAGTAGATATGTTAGACAATGTAAAAGATACAATTTTATCTGATAGAACTCGTTTTCATTCGAGGACGAATGAACATTTGGCAGTACCTGTAGTTAATTATCAATATCCTTTTTTGGATTACATTAATCCGCCCTTTTGCGACGAATTCTCATTAATTAATAACGAATGCAAGGGGCATCGTCGATTAGTTCGAAGTTTAAAAGCTGTAATCATACCTAACGAGTCAAATTTAACGCGAGGTAAGTCGAAAAGGAAGAAGAGAAGTTCAAGTTCGATTATTCGTGGAAAAAGAAGAAAACACAGTCGACGTTCAATTCGAAACGAAAGGAGATTTATTGAACATGCTCGGAAGAAAAGTGTACTTATTCCAAGATTATTGTCGGTTTATAATAGTTCAGTTAAAAGTGCAAGTACTGAGTCTATGAGAAGTGTACGAAATTTGGATATCAGAAAAATATTACGGTTGGAGCCATTTTTAAGAGATATGAAGAATTTGCCGAAGAAACGAAGAAAACGTAGGGTCGAAAAGAGAATGGAAGCTGGAACTGAATCGAATCCATTTTTACAAGAAGCGACAGCTTATTTGGACACTCTTCGGCTGTTGAATGAGTCTGAAGATTCTGGAGCAAAAAATGAATTGAGTTATAACACGGAGTATCAGGAAGAAGTTGAAGAATTGAAAACAACGTTGAGTTGGGAGGAAGAAGAGAAAATTCTTGCAACTTTTTTAAGTGATGTGGATACTACTGACGATTCGGGATTGGAAGGGGTGACCGATTCAATGTTTGCAGAAGCGACGACGAAAACAGACGAAGATGTCGATCAGGATTATGACTATTTTTATCATGAAGAATATGGTGACGACTATAAAGAAGATTACGAAGATTATGACAAAGAAAGTATGCCAGGACCATTTTCAATTTGGCAAGATTATGTGGAAGAAACTTCAACGATTGAAACAAGGACTACAGAACAGTTTTTAGAGATGGGAACCACAGAACAAGACGTAAAAATTGAACTCACATCAAAATCCACTAAAGCACAAAGTAAAACATTAAACATCCCTGTGGAAACTACAGAGATGACAACAACATCTTATCTTACGACATCTATATCAGTAATCATTGCACAAAGTACTGAGGAATTATCTACCACAACTGAAATTACCACTAAAGAGACCACAGAAGTCACAACCACACCTTCTTTAATGACAAGCACAGAGGTGACCACCGAACAAACTACCGAGGAATTAACAACCTCAATTGCAACCACCACAGAACAACCAACAGAAGAGACAACCACATCTTCTATAACGACATCCGCAATAGCGACCACCGAAGAAACTACCGAGGAAATAGCTGCAACATTTCAAACCACTACTGAAGAGCTTACAGAAGTGACAACCGCAGCCCCTATAACCACAACCACAGAGGTGACCACTGGAACAACAGCTGAGGAATTAACAACCCCATTTACAACCACGACAGAACAAACTACAGAAGCGATAACCACAACTTTCATAACGACCTCCATGGAGGTGACTACCGAACGAACTACCGACCAATTACCTACCACGATTGAAACCACTACTGAAGAGACCACAGAAGTCACAACCACACCATCTACTACGACATCCACAATCGCAGTAGTAACAACGGAGAAATTAACCTTCCCAATTGCAACCAGTAGAGAAGAAATTACAGAAGTGACAACCACACCTTCTATAACAACATCCACAGATGTGACCATCGCAAAAACTTCCGAGGAATTAAATACCACAATTGAAACCACAACTGAAGAGCCTACAGAAGTGACAACCACAGCAACTATAACAACAACCACAGAGGTGGCCATTGAACAAACTACTGAGGAAATATCTATCACGATTGAAACCACAACTGAAGAGCCCACAGAAGTGCCAACCACAGCCTCTATAACAACAACCACAGAGGTGACTACTATAGCAACAACCGAGGAATTAACAACCCCAACTGCCACCACTACAGAAGAGACGGCAGAAGTGACAACCACACCTTTTGTGACGACCTCCACGGAGGTGACCACCGAACAAACTACCGAGGAATTTCTTACCACGATTGAAACCACTACTGAAGAGACCACAGAAGTCACAACCACACCTTCTACAACGATACCGACAGAGGTGAGCACCGTACAAACTACCGAGGAATTGACTACTACAATTGAGACCACCACAGAAGTGACAACCACAGCCCCTATAACCACAACCACAGAGGTGACCACTGGAACAACAGCTGAGGAATTAACAACCCCATTTACAACCACGACAGAACAAACTACAGAAGCGATAACCACAACTTTCATAACGACCTCCATGGAGGTGACTACCGAACGAACTACCGACCAATTACCTACCACGATTGAAACCACTACTGAAGAGACCACAGAAGTCACAACCACACCATCTACTACGACATCCACAATCGCAGTAGTAACAACGGAGAAATTAACCTCCCCAATTGCAACCAGTAGAGAAGAAATTACAGAAGTGACAACCACACCTTCTATAACAACATCCACAGATGTGACCATCGCAAAAACTTCCGAGGAATTAAATACCACAATTGAAACCACAACTGAAGAGCCTACAGAAGTGACAACCACAGCAACTATAACAACAACCACAGAGGTGGCCATTGAACAAACTACTGAGGAAATATCTATCACGATTGAAACCACAACTGAAGAGCCCACAGAAGTGCCAACCACAGCCTCTATAACAACAACCACAGAGGTGACTACTATAGCAACAACCGAGGAATTAACAACCCCAACTGCCACCACTACAGAAGAGACGGCAGAAGTGACAACCACACCTTTTGTGACGACCTCCACGGAGGTGACCACCGAACAAACTACCGAGGAATTTCTTACCACGATTGAAACCACTACTGAAGAGACCACAGAAGTCACAACCACACCTTCTACAACGATACCGACAGAGGTGAGCACCGTACAAACTACCGAGGAATTGACTACTACAATTGAGACCACCACAGAAGTGACAACCACAGCCCCTATAACAACAACTACTGAGGTGACCATTGAAGCAACAACCGAGGAATTAACAACCCCAATTACAACCACTACAGAAGATACTACAGAAGTGGTAACCACACCGTTTATAACAACCTCCACGGAGGTGACCACCGAACAAACTACCGAGCAATTACCTACCACGATTGAAACCACTACTGACGAGACCACTGAAATCACTACCACACCATTTGTAGCAACCTCTACAGAGGTGACCTCCGAACAAACTGCCGAGGAATTAACTACCACCTTTCAAACCACTACTGAAGAGACTACAGAAGTCACAACCATATCTTCTATAACGACACCGACAGAGGTGACCACCGAACAAACTACCGAGGAATTAACTACCACAATTGAAGCCACCACTGAAGAGACCACAGAAGTCACAACCACAACTTCTACAACGACAGCCACGGCGGTGGCCACTGAACATACTACCGAGGAATTAACTACCACAATTACAGCCACCACAGAACAACCTACAGAAGAGACAACCACACATTCTATAACGACCTCCACAGAGGTGACAACCGAACACACTACCGAGGAGTTAACTACCACGATTGAAACCACCACTGAAGAGCCTACAGAAGTGACAACCACAGCCCCTATAACAACAACCACAGAGGTGACGACTGGAACAATAGCCGGGGAATTAACAACCCCATTTGCAAGCACGACAGAACAAACTACAGAAGCGATAACCATACCTTTTATAACAACCTCTACGGAGGTGACCACCGAGCAAACTACCGAGCAATTACCTACCACGATTGAAACTACTACTGAAGAGACCATAGAAATCACTACCACACCTTTTGTAACAACCTCCACAGAGGTGACCTCCGAACAAACTACCGAGGAATTAACTACCACCTTTCAAATCACTACTGAAGAGACTACAGAAGTGACAACCATATTTTCTATAACGACACCGACAGAGGTGACCACCGCACAAACTACCGAGGAATTAACTACCACAATTACAACCACCACAGAACAACCTACAGAAGAGACAACCACACCTTCTATAACGACATTCACAGAGTTAGCCATTGAACAAACAACTGAGGAAATATCTGCGACGATAGAATCCACCACCGAAGAGACCACAGAAGTCACAACCACACTGTTTATAACGACCTCCACAGAGGTGGCCACCGAACAAACTACAGAGAAATTAACTGCCACGATTGAGACCACCACTGCAAAGCCTACAGAAGTGACAACCACAGCCTCTGTAACAACAACCACAAAGGTGACCACTGAAGCAACACCCGAGGAATTAACAACCCCAATTGTAACCACTACAGAAGAAACTACAGAAGTGATAACCACACCTTTTATAACGATCTCCACAGGGATGACCACCGAACACACTACCGAGGAATTACCTACCACGATTGAAACTACTACTGAAGAGACCATAGAAATCACTACCACACCTTTTGTAACAACCTCCACAGAGGTGACCTCCGAACAAACTACCAAGGAATTAACTACCACAATTACTACCACCACAGAACAAACTACAGAAGAGACAACCACACCTGCTATAACGACATTTACAGAGGCAGCCATTGAACAAACTACTAAGGAAATACCTACCACTGAAGAGACCACAGAAGTCACAACCACACTGTTTATAACGACCTCCACAGAGGTGGCCACCGAACAAACTACAGAGAAATTAATTACCACGATTGAGACCACCACTGAAGAGCCTACAGAAGTGACAACCACAGCCTCTGTAACAACAACCACAGAGGTGACCACTGAAGCAACAACCGAAGAATTAACAACCCCAATTGCAACCACTACGGAAGAAACTACAGAAGTGGTAACCACACCTTTTGTAACGACATCCACAGAGGTGGCCACCGAAAAAACTACTGAGGAATTAACTACCGCATTTAAAACCACCACTGAAGAGCCTACAGAAGTGACATCTACAGCCCCTATAACAATAACCACAGAGGTGACCACTGAAGCAACAACCGAGGAATTAACAACCCCAATTGTAACTGCTACAGAAGAAACTACAGAAGTGATAACCACACCTTTTGTAACGACCTCCACAGAGATGTCCACCGAACAAACTACCAAGGAATTAACTACCACAGTTACATCCACCACAGAACAGCCGACAGAAGAGACAACCACACCTTCTATAACGACATCCACAGAGGTGGCCATTGAACAAACTACTGAGGAAATATCTACCACGATTGAAACTACAACTGAAGAGCCTACAGAAGTGCCAACCACAGAGGTGACTACTATAGCAACAACCGAGGAATTAACAATCCCAACTGCAACCGCTAAAGAAGAGACGGCAGAAGTGACAACCACACCTTTTGTGACGACCCCCACGGAGGTGACCACCGAACAAACTACCGAGGAATTACCTACCACGATTGAAGCCACTACTGAAGAGACTACAGAAGTCACAATCACACCTTCTACAACCATACCGACAGAGGTGACCACCGTACAAACTACCGAGGAATTAACAACCACAATTGAGACCACAGAAGTCACAACCACACTGTTTATAACGACTTCCGCAAAGGTGGCCACCGAACAAACTGCAGAGAAATTAACTACCACGATTGAGACCACCACTGAAGAGCCTACAGAAGTGACAACCACAGCGTCTGTAACAACAACCACAGAGGTGACCACTGAAGCAACAACCGAAGAATTAACAACCCCAATTGCAACCACTACGGAAGAAACTACAGAAGTGGTAACCACACCTTTTGTAACGACATCCACAGAGGTGACCACCGAAAAAACTACTGAGGAATTAACTACCGCATTTCAAACCACCACTGAAGAGCCTACAGCAGTGACAACCACAGCCTCTATAACAATGACCACAGAGATGACCACTGAAGCAACAACCGAGGAATTAACAACCACAATTGCAACCACTACACAAGAAACTACAGAAGTGATAACCACACCTTTTGTTACGAGCTCCACAGGGATGACGACCGAACAAACTACCGAGGAATTACTTACCACGATTGAAGCCACCACTGAAGAGACCACAGAAGTGACAACCACAACTTCTACAACGACAGTCACGGAGGTGACCACCGAACACACTACCGAGGAGTTAACTACCACGATTGAAACCACCACTGAAGAGCCTACAGAAATGACAACCACAGCCCCTATAACAAAAACTACTGAGGTGCCCATTGAAGCAACAACCGAGGAATTAATAACCCCAACTGCAACCACTACAGAAGAAACTACAGAAATTACAACCACACCTTTTATAACGACCTCCACAGAGGTGACTACCGAACGAACTACCGACGAATTAACTACCACATTCCACACCACTACTGAAGAGACCACAGAAGTCACAACCACACC
Organism: Cerceris rybyensis; assembly: GCA_910591515.1. Classification (NCBI taxonomy): domain Eukaryota; kingdom Metazoa; phylum Arthropoda; class Insecta; order Hymenoptera; family Crabronidae; genus Cerceris; species Cerceris rybyensis. The sequence goes on along the minus strand of OU342800.1, from coordinate 4,565,365 downwards.
TTCTATGACGACACCGACAGAGGTGATCACCGAACAAACTACCGAGGAATTAACTACCACGATTGAAGCCACCACTGAAGAGACCACAGAAGTCACAACCACAACTTCTACAACGACAGCCACGGAGGTGGCCACCGAACATACTACCGAGGAATTAACTACCACAATTACAGCCACCACAGAACAACCTACAGAGGAGACAACCACACCTTCTATAACGACCTCCACAGAGGTGACCACCGAACACATTACCGAGGAGTTAACTACCACGATTGAAACCACCACTGAAGGGCCTACAGAAGTGACAACCACAGCCCCTATAACAACAACTACTGAGGTGACCATTGAAACAACAACCGAGGAATTAACAACCCCAACTGCAACCACTACAGAAGGAACTACAGAAGTGATTACCACACCTTTTGTTACGACCTCCACAGGGGTGACGACCGAACAAACTACCGAGGAATTACGTACCATGATTCAAACCACTACTGAAGAGACTACAGAAATCACAGCCACACCGTTTACTACGACATCCACAACCACAGGAGTAACAACGGAAAAATTAACATCCCCAATTGCAACCAGTAGAGAAGAAATTACAGAAGTGATAAACACACCTTCTATAACGACATCCACAGAGGTGACCACCGCACAAACTACCGAGGAATTTTCTACCACGATTGAAACCACTACTGAAGAGACCACACAAGTGTCAACCACATCCTCTACAACAACAACCACAGAGGTGACCATTGAAGCAACAACCGAGGAATTAACAACCCCAATTGCAACCACTACGGAAGAAACTACAGAAGTGGTAACCACACCTTTTGTAACGACATCCACAGAGGTGGCCACCGAAAAAACTACTGAGGAATTAACTACCGCATTTAAAACCACCACTGAAGAGCCTACAGAAGTGACATCTACAGCCCCTATAACAATAACCACAGAGGTGACCACTGAAGCAACAACCGAGGAATTAACAACCCCAATTGTAACTGCTACAGAAGAAACTACAGAAGTGATAACCACACCTTTTGTAACGACCTCCACAGAGATGTCCACCGAACAAACTACCAAGGAATTAACTACCACAGTTACATCCACCACAGAACAGCCGACAGAAGAGACAACCACACCTTCTATAACGACATCCACAGAGGTGGCCATTGAACAAACTACTGAGGAAATATCTACCACGATTGAAACTACAACTGAAGAGCCTACAGAAGTGCCAACCACAGAGGTGACTACTATAGCAACAACCGAGGAATTAACAATCCCAACTGCAACCGCTAAAGAAGAGACGGCAGAAGTGACAACCACACCTTTTGTGACGACCCCCACGGAGGTGACCACCGAACAAACTACCGAGGAATTACCTACCACGATTGAAGCCACTACTGAAGAGACTACAGAAGTCACAATCACACCTTCTACAACCATACCGACAGAGGTGACCACCGTACAAACTACCGAGGAATTAACAACCACAATTGAGACCACAGAAGTCACAACCACACTGTTTATAACGACTTCCGCAAAGGTGGCCACCGAACAAACTGCAGAGAAATTAACTACCACGATTGAGACCACCACTGAAGAGCCTACAGAAGTGACAACCACAGCGTCTGTAACAACAACCACAGAGGTGACCACTGAAGCAACAACCGAAGAATTAACAACCCCAATTGCAACCACTACGGAAGAAACTACAGAAGTGGTAACCACACCTTTTGTAACGACATCCACAGAGGTGACCACCGAAAAAACTACTGAGGAATTAACTACCGCATTTCAAACCACCACTGAAGAGCCTACAGCAGTGACAACCACAGCCTCTATAACAATGACCACAGAGATGACCACTGAAGCAACAACCGAGGAATTAACAACCACAATTGCAACCACTACACAAGAAACTACAGAAGTGATAACCACACCTTTTGTTACGAGCTCCACAGGGATGACGACCGAACAAACTACCGAGGAATTACTTACCACGATTGAAGCCACCACTGAAGAGACCACAGAAGTGACAACCACAACTTCTACAACGACAGTCACGGAGGTGACCACCGAACACACTACCGAGGAGTTAACTACCACGATTGAAACCACCACTGAAGAGCCTACAGAAATGACAACCACAGCCCCTATAACAAAAACTACTGAGGTGCCCATTGAAGCAACAACCGAGGAATTAATAACCCCAACTGCAACCACTACAGAAGAAACTACAGAAATTACAACCACACCTTTTATAACGACCTCCACAGAGGTGACTACCGAACGAACTACCGACGAATTAACTACCACATTCCACACCACTACTGAAGAGACCACAGAAGTCACAACCACACCTTCTATGACGACACCGACAGAGGTGATCACCGAACAAACTACCGAGGAATTAACTACCACGATTGAAGCCACCACTGAAGAGACCACAGAAGTCACAACCACAACTTCTACAACGACAGCCACGGAGGTGGCCACCGAACATACTACCGAGGAATTAACTACCACAATTACAGCCACCACAGAACAACCTACAGAGGAGACAACCACACCTTCTATAACGACCTCCACAGAGGTGACCACCGAACACATTACCGAGGAGTTAACTACCACGATTGAAACCACCACTGAAGGGCCTACAGAAGTGACAACCACAGCCCCTATAACAACAACTACTGAGGTGACCATTGAAACAACAACCGAGGAATTAACAACCCCAACTGCAACCACTACAGAAGGAACTACAGAAGTGATTACCACACCTTTTGTTACGACCTCCACAGGGGTGACGACCGAACAAACTACCGAGGAATTACGTACCATGATTCAAACCACTACTGAAGAGACTACAGAAATCACAGCCACACCGTTTACTACGACATCCACAACCACAGGAGTAACAACGGAAAAATTAACATCCCCAATTGCAACCAGTAGAGAAGAAATTACAGAAGTGATAAACACACCTTCTATAACGACATCCACAGAGGTGACCACCGCACAAACTACCGAGGAATTTTCTACCACGATTGAAACCACTACTGAAGAGACCACACAAGTGTCAACCACATCCTCTACAACAACAACCACAGAGGTGACCATTGAAGCAACAACCGAGGAATTAACAACCCCAACTGCAACCACTACAGAAGAAACTACAGAAGTGATAACCACACCTTTTGTAACGATCTCCACAGGGGAGACCACCGAACACACTACCGAGGAATTACCTACCACGATTGAAACCACTACTGAAGAGACCACAGAAATCACTACCACACCTTTTATAACGACCTCCACAGAGGTGGCCATCGAACAAAGTACCGAGAAATTAACTACCACAATTGAGACCACCACTGAAGAGATCACAGAAGTGACAACCGCAGCCTCTATAACAGCAACCACAGAGCTGACCACGGAAGCAACAACCGCGGAAATAACTATCCCCATTTCAGCTATTACAGAAGAGACTACAGAAGTTACAATCATACCTTTGGTGACAACACATACATTAGTGACCATTGAAGTAACAACCGAGGAGTTAACTATCCCAGTTGCAACGACTACTGAGAAGTTGTTAACTAGTACGGAATCAGAAGAAGAGATGTACGGAGAAACAGAACAATTTTATCATGAGGAGTATGGCACAGATTACAAAGAAGCATATGATGAAGAAATATACGAAGACTTAAATAAATTTTATGATTACGAATTTGAACAAAATTACACGGAAGCAAAAGGAACGGTTCCTACTTCTACATATTCAAAAATTATTGTTCCTACCACGAGCAGTCTAAAGGAGACACATTTGTATACTTCTTCAACGTTATCAAAGACAATGAAAACAAAAAAAGTAACACCACCTTTGCTCTTCACTTATACAAGTATGAAATTTTTTCAATCTACGACACCTCCGCCGTTTCCTACAGAAGAAATCACGACGAAACGAATGGCAACGAAAACTATCATTACTTTATCAAAACCTGAGGCAGAAACCGTTGTTACTCCTGTATTAATTCCTACCACAACGGTCTTAACAACTGAATCCACCTTATCTGAAACGGAATTTACTGCTACAACAGAATTTACTCCAAAATTCACTGAAGAAATTACAACTGAAGCTGTTATTACATCAACAAAGTCTACATCAGAAACTACTACTCCCGCTTTAGAAACATTCTTCACGACACTTTTAACAACAGAATCCACTGCATCTGAAATAGAACCTACTACAATTTCGATATTAACTCCTCCAATAGTGTTTCCTGAAGTAGTTACAACAGTAGAGATTGCTACTTCAACAGAATCTACACTAGAAACTAGTTCTATTGCTTTAGAAACATTTTCCACGCTTCCGTCGACAAGTGAATCCACTATATCTGAAATAGAAACGACTATAACTACAACATTAACACCAATAGTTTTTACCGAAGAAAGTACTACTGAAGGGGTTGTTACTTCAACAGAATCTACATTGGAAACTAGTTCTATTGTTATAGAAACATTTTCTACGGCTCCTTCGATAAGTGAATCCACTATATCTGAAATAGAAACGACTACAACTACAACATTAACACCAATAGCTTTTACCGAAGAAAGTACTACTGAAGGGGTTGTTACTACAACAGAATCTACATTGGAAACTAGTTCTATTGTTTTAGAAACATTTTCCACGGCTCATTCGATACGTGAAACCACTATATCTGAAATAGAAACGACTACAACTACGCTATTAACACCAATAGTTTTTACCGAAGAAACTACAACTGAAGAGGCTGTTACTTCAACAGAATCTACATTAGAAACTAGTTCTACCGCTTTGGAAACATTTTCCAGGCCTCCTTCGATAAGTGAATCCACTATATCTGAAATAGAAACGACTACATCTATGACATTAACACCAATAGTCGTTACCGAAGAAAGTACAACTGAAGGGGTTGCTACATCAACAGAATCTACATTAGAAACTAGTTCTATTGCTTTAGAAACATTTTCCACAGCTCCTTCGATAAGTGAATCTACTATATCTGAAATAGAAACGACTACAACTACAACATTAACACCAATAGCTTTTACCGAAGAAAGTACTACTGAAGGGGTTGTTACTACAACAGAATCTACATTGGAAACTAGTTCTATTGTTTTAGAAACATTTTCCACAGCTCCTTCAATAAGTGAATCCACTATATCTGAAATAGAAACGACTACAACTACGACATTGACACCAATAGTCGTTACCGAAGAAACTATAACTGAAGAGGTTGTTACTTCAACAGAATCTACCTTAGAAACTAGTTCTACCGCTTTGGAAACATTTTCCAGGCCTCCTTCGATAAGTGAATCCACTATACCTGAAATAGAAACGACTACAACTACGACATTGACACCAGTAGTCGTTACCGAAGCAACTACAACTGAAGGGGTTGCTACTTCAACAGAATCTACATTAGAAACTAGCTCTATTGCTTTAGAAACATTTTCCACGACTCCATGGATAAGTGAATCCACTAAATCTGAAATAGAAACGACTACATCTACAACATTAACACCAATAGCTTTTACCGAAGAAAGTACTACTGAAGGGGTTGTTACTACAACAGAATCTACATTGGAAACTAGTTCTATTGTTTTAGAAACATTTTCCACGGCTCCTTCAATAAGTGAATCCACTATACCTGAAATAGAAACGACTACAACTACGACATTGACACCAATAGTCGTTACCGAAGAAACTATAACTGAAGAGGTTGTTACTTCAACAGAATCTACCTTAGAAACTAGTTCTACCGCTTTGGAAACATTTTCCAGGCCTCCTTCGATAAGTGAATCCACTATACCTGAAATAGAAACGACTACAACTACGACATTAACACCAATAGTCGTTACCGAAGAAAGTACAACTGAAGGGGTTGCTACTTCAACAGAATCTACATTAGAAACTAGCTCTATTGCTTTAGAAACATTTTCCACGACTCCATGGATAAGTGAATCTACTATTCAACCACCAAAATTGTTCATCACTGACATTACAACTGAAAGAATATTATTTTCTACGGAACCTAAACTAGAATCTACTAGTTTTGAAACTGTGCCCCCTTTTGAATCAATAACTCTCACTTCGAAAGAGCTTTCAACCGCCACAGAAATCATGGAAGAAACTGAAAGTCCTGTAGACGAATTATTCGACTATGATTATGATACGGATTACAAAGAAGCCTACGAAGAAGAATATGAAGGAGAAAGCACTGAAACGACTTCGTTTGAATTCTATGATTATGAGGACAAGAGTACAACAACTTCCAGCAGAATATATGAAAGTACTACAGAGTTTTTTGAAGTAAAGAGAACATCTATTCCAACCAAAGAAACATTTACTACAATTCTTCCTGAAGAAACTACCTTATCATATCCAATTGTAGCTGAGACTTCTACAAAAAGTAGTGAAGAAATTGCTGAAACGACTTCTTATGAAGAAGAAACCATTACGTCCTCAAAAGAGATAACCGAAGTTGTAAGAACTTCTACTTTAAGTGAAGAAATATCTCATACTTTTACCGAAGAATATATTTCTCCATCTACCAAAACACCAACGACAGAGTTTTCTTCAATTGACTACTTGGAAACTACTGAAACTTTAGAATTTCAAACAGCAACTACTGAAGCGACGACAGTCGAATCAATCTTAACAGAATTCGTTGCAAGTCCAACAGAAACGTCTACTTTAACTACTGAAGAAATTTTGCCGGTTAATGAGACTATGTTTACAACAATTTCTATTGAAACTCTTCAAACAACACTTACACCATTAGTTTCTTCCACAATGTCCACTCTATCTACAAAATTCAGCACAGAACTTGGAAAAGAAGAAAATTGGACGGAAGAAGTAAGCACGAAATACAACAAAGAAGAAATTTCTACTCCAAGAGAAACAATGATGATACCAGAAGTGTTTGAAACATCGACGCTCTTGGAAGAATTATTTAAAACAACGGAAGAAGAAATACCTGCATCCGTTGAAGAAATAGTCACAGAATTTGGAAAAGAAGAAACTAAAACTGAAATAGAAATTACAATTTCTCCACAAGCGACCGGAGAATTGATAACAGAAACTTCCACCCAATTGGTATCACATTCTGAAGTGATCTCAAATTTGGAAAGTCGGAAACTCCAGTTGTTGGAAGAATTAAAGGAGCTTGAAGATCACGAGAAGAATATCATCCAAAGAGAAAAAGATATGCAGCAGAAGGAAGAAAGCTGGGAAGAAGAAAAGAAGAAATTGTTGCAAGATATAAAAACTCGGGAAAGTACGATTAAAGTTACGAGTACAACTCATATTACTAATTTAACTGATATCAGTACTTCCAAAGAATTTTCAACTGTGGAAATTTCTTCGGAAGAAATAGATGAAATTACAACTATCGAACCTACATTGACAACTAAAGAAGTTTCTACTGAAGTTTTTGTTACATCAACAAAGTCTATATTAAATATTAGTACTTCAACTTCAGAAACATTTTCCACTACATTGACAACTGAAGAAATGTCTACTGAAAGTATTATGACATCTGCAAAGTCTACAACAGAAGCTAGTACTTCAACTTCAGAAACATTTGCCACTACATTGACAACTGAAGAAATGTTTACTGAAAGTATTATGACATCTACAAAGTCTACATCAGAAGCTAGTACTTCTACTTCAGAAACATTTGCCACTACATTGACAACTGAAGAAATGTCTACTGAAAGTATTATGACATCTACAAAGTCTACAACAGAAGCTAGTACTTCAACTTCAGAAACATTTTCCACTACATTGACAACTGAAGAAATGTCTACTGAAAGTATTATGCCATCAACAAAGTCTACCTCAGAAGCTAGTACTTCAACTTCAGAAACATTTTCCACGACTATATTCACACCTGAAGAAATTTCTTTGACTAGTGTTGAAACATTAATTACTGAATATTCTACTCAATCAGACACTTCAATGTCACCAACGTTTCTTCCTGAAGATACTACAACTACCAGTTTGATTTCCACGACAATATCCTCTCTAGAAGAAGAAATCAGAGACCTGGAGAAGAAATTATCCAAAAAAGAAGAAGAACTGCAGCAAAGAGAAAGCAAGTTGGCAGAAAGAGAAGAAGAACTGAGAAAAAATCAGGGGAAATTTGAAGAAGAGATACGAGAATTGGAAGACAGAAAGGAAGAAGAAAAAATGAAGACTGAAAAAGTAACGATAAAAGAAAAAGTAGAAAACGCAACGAAACAAGTTGTGACAGCTGAGCAAACAACACCAGTAATCAGTCCAAAACCTCCAACAGAGAGAACAACAATAGAAATTCATGAAAGTACAATTAAAACTGAAGAAACGACAAAGAAAACTGTACAGGAAACAACTGAAATGATCACAACACAGGAATCTATTCCTAAAGTAGATGAAGAAGAAGAAATAGTTACAACCAGAATTTGTTTAAATGTATTGAAGAGCAAATCTTTAGGAAAACATGCAGAGAATTTCGTGACGGAGAAAGTCTGTTTGCCATTTATTCCAGAGAGGAAAGACTGGATCGGTGGATCAACGAGGAAATTATTTACTTTAAACGAGTCTGAAAACATGGAGGAGAGTGAAGAAAACAACGTCAAAAAAGGAAACACGAAAATCGATGATGTACGACCGAAAGATTACGAATGGCTTGGAACAGCGTCCACCGAAGAATTCCAATTGAAAGGATTCACTAGAATCTACGAAAAGCCGAGAGCGCAGTCCTTTCTACAGAATCAAAAACGAAATGGGATTTCTGCTTCTGAGGAGAAGAATCGTCTTAGACTGAGCAAGATTTATCTTGGTGATGACGAATGGCAGGAAAATACAATTAATACGGAGCATCCTGTAACCGAAGTAATGAATTCTAATGAAGAAATAGGAGAATTAAACAATAATGATTCATTTACATCTTCTGAATATTATAAATTGAAAAGAAATGCTAAATCTTTAAAAGAAGAAATGAAGAATGAAGATAATTACGAAAAAGATATAACGAAAGGTTTTAAAAGAAGAAGATATAGAATGAAGAGAGATATAACACCTTTAGCAGTAACTACGTCATCTTTACAGACACCTTCTGAAGTGAAAGAAGTTACTTGGATGCCTACAGTCACTGAAAGTGTAGAATCTCAAACTGAAGAAACTTATACCGTGAAAGTGTTGAAACTCGAATATGACGAGGATGAAGAAACTCATAAAACAAAGAAAATTCAATTAGAAGAGAATGATTTGACAACTTCAACATTTTCTGAAAGAAATGATGAAACAACAAGTACATCAGATGAAGAAATTAATGAAGACAATGATTTGTATGAAGATGATGCTACTGAAGTTATCAATAGTAAGCTTTCAAAGATATTCAATTATAATAGTGGAAAATTTTAGTGACTCAAGATTTGATATATTTAATTTTTAACGTTGATTTAATTAGCTGAAGTTAAAACAAGGACGACAGCTGGTCCTGAATGGCCCACTGAAGAAATGACAGGATATCATTTGGGTGGAACTCGAACTTGGAATCTTCAGTTTCAGGATGAAGAAATTTCTGAAGAATTGCACACAGGCGAATACGATGATGATAAGATTAATCTTGATGTTATCAAGAATGGCCAGGAGGCGGGAATTGAAGGGACAACTTGCATTTATATTCTTCGCAGGAAGGAAGAAATTAATGAAGAAAATGATAGCGACTGAAGAAAATCAGGACTTGCTAACTGAAATCAATTTTAATAATGCGAATTAAGGACTATCAGGAAATGAAGAAATGTAATTGTAATGTTTTAGGTTTGGCTTTAAAGATTTATGGAAAGATTTTTTTAAAACATTGAAGAAATTAATTGATAATAAATCTGAAGATGAATGAATGAGCGAAAGAGTGCTTAAGATTGATTAGAAAAGAGTACAGCTTGAGGAAAGGGTAAAATTTGTGAGAGTGGGTCGATGAAGATTACTCTGAATGTTTTGATTTCACGAAATGATTACTTCTGATTAGGTCTGCTATTAGACTGAACAAATTTGCGTTGATACAAATTAACGAAGGTATTTGATACTAATTTGATAAAAGAAGTAACGTAGATGATCTCTGACATTGTAAACAGTGTAAATATGTATATAAAGAATATCCTGCCGTGATCGAATTGATCTTCCCTCTGTCAATAAACTTCATTTGGCTAATTTAATTCCCATTAATTTTCTACTTTTATCATTACGTAGGATGTATAATATTGCCTCTAATGTGTTCCAAGTATTAATAAAGATTCTAAATAATTTTTCAAACTAAAATACAATGATTTAAAAGTGAAGAAATATTACTTGAATTAAATAAAATAATTTTAAAGATTGTATTGAATATTTTTTATAAAGATTGGAAAGGTTCATGAAAAATGGACATTAACCCTTTGCCGCGCCATTTCTTTTGTGTTTAAATGCGCAAAGATTCTGAATTAATTACTAACAAAACAATCTAGCCCCTAATTTCGGATGTAATAAATGACTTAACGTAATATTCAATAGCATAGAATTAATTTTATTTTATCAGAACCCACTGATATTTGTAATCAAATAATTTTTAGAGCACTGCAAAATTGACTATTGCATTTATCGCGTCACGAGTAGTTTATTATATGGCAAGGGGTTAACACATTGACTGTCGTGGGGGTCACCGGTGACCGGCGCTATTGAATTCAATTAAATTTTATGTCACTTTGAAATTGCAATGTTTATGAATTTTCAGACATACTATATATTTAAATATTAGTGTTTAAAAGATAAAGGTCTGCCGAATACCTATCTATCTGTGTCTTTAAAGTTTCTGTTTTATAAAGATGTGAATTTAAGGTAGTTGCTCCACTCAGGTACCGTCGCTAGATCGGGTTCATCCCCCCATAGAAATAAAATTAGTATTTTCTACGGAATGTATTAGGAAGTTGTTCCAAAATATAAAATATTTCATTTTAGAGTTTTTGATATTAAAATAAAACTAAAATCCAAAATTAATCATAATGCAACTTTAAAAAAATTTTTAAATCTGCACTTTAATTATGCTACGTTATTGAAACACACATTGTGCTTATTCCGTATATGTACACACGTACACAACCATCCATTTATTTGTGACGAGGACTTGGCACTATCTGTTTAACCTGTACATATGTATACTGTCATATGGTATCTATAGTAATATCCCCTCCTCTACTAATAATTATGAAACGAAGATTTTATTTTTCCATATTTATGAAAAACTAACTGGTACAAGCATGTTTTTTTTTCTAAATGATTCAGAATATATTATTCTATTACACTGTAGTTTTTCGTTTCAACGTTGTTTATTTTCGCCACAATAAAAATTAATATATACTACTTTCCCACGCTTTTCCAATGCAGTGTGTACAAAAGTATCATTTTTAATTGCAATTATTTAGCGTATAACGTGGTGAACGGTCATCAAATTTCACTATCATATGTATTACATATCTATTTATATATAGTTCAAGTTTGAACAACTTCTTGTTTATTTCGAATCATGAGACAACTACCTTAATAGAAAAAATTTCGCTTCAGTAGAAAAGTGAAACTAGCGAAATACTGTTGGCGTTCAACGTGTTAAGATGGTTAGATTGTGAAAGAAAAATGTGAAAAAAGTACAGTAAAATTTTCTACAGGAACATCGTTCACTCATAAGTTGAAGAAATGTTAAATTGTAAAAATAAATCCATGGATTTAGAAATTCTATGGGATTACATTTGATTATCGAGTTAACGTTATATTTAGCCTTTTTTCGGTAATCTTTCTGTGGCATTTGAAGAAACCGCAGCTTCTTGAAGAGGAAACGTAGAGCGGTTTCGTAGAACGTTTCCTCCAGTGATAACAAAGTTTATCTCACTCGAAATTGAAACGGCACGGATTTGTTAATTAAACTGTACCGACGATGTACCATTGTTATTCTATCATTTCGACAATCCGACAGGCGATTATAAACGTGAATCTCTATGCAAATCTGGGAATCTTAATAAAGCGTGAACAGCTGAACATTTCTCCGTGAACGTATGTCTCAATTAAAACCGGAATTCTCAGAATCGAAATTTCGCCAAGTAACAATGTTTATCTACATTCTTGCATAAAATAAATTAGTAATTAAATAAAGACATTAAATTTTGACAGTAAATTCCTCCAGATATAAAACTAACTTTTTAAAATCGATACACAAACTGAAAACCCAATCTAAATGATTCAAAAATTTTCAAAAAATAGCAATTAAAAAATACTGCAGCAAATAAAAACACGTAATTCAATCACACATCCATAAATTGATCTCGAAATAACTTGAAAACTATTTTTACAAATCGACGTCGTAAAGTTAGCAAAAACGAATAGTAATTAGTAGATAAATTGTGGAAAAAACCGTAAACCGTAAATCCCATGGATGATAATTTGTTAATAATAATATGCTTCTGGAGTTTGTGATCAGCATCGCGTTTCAGTTTCTCTCTAATCGATCAACGTCCAACAAAGTGGAATCAGTCGCGGTAAAAAAAAAAAAATCGTCGCGCGTGCACCGGAAGTCGTAATCTGCAGGCATTGTTGGCTCATCTAGAGAGATTTCAAAGTTATGATAATTCATGTCAGTATTTTCCATAATTCTTACCGTTCCGTTGGGATTTTTCGATACTTATTGTAAGCCTCGAACTGAAATGGTTCATCAGTTGTGGACGATACGGTTCTCCAGGAATTATCATGGGGTTTTTTTACACGTTTTACGTGAATTTCGAGGTAAATTTCAATCGTAGATTAAAAAATGTAGCGGAAGTTTAGTATATAACGTGTCGTGTTTGACTGCTTGATCTCAGTCGACGTTAAAACTTCATTGGAGTGAGGTGACATTCTGATTCTACGAAGTTGAAGTTACAAATATGATCGTTTAGAATTCTTGTGAATTAGAGAAAGGGGTGAAGTAATTTTTGGTTGATGAAATTAATTGAAATTCCTGAAGAAACAGGGATTATTGTAAATTTTCAAGTTAGAAATTGGTGATTGTAAATATTGCAATCTAAACTTCAAATTAATTCGATAAAGAATTCAGGAGAGAAGAAATTTGCAAGTGAAGAAAATGCCAGGAACAAAAATGGATACGAATTTCATGCTAAAAATGGCAATTTTTTTGCTGGTAATCAGTCAGAATTATTAATCTTTTACAAATTTAAAAAACTAAGTGACCAACAAACAATAATACACTACAACTGTAGAAATTGTTATTGTTATATTTCTTTATATTTATAATTAACATGAAAACTGCGAAGACAATCAAAATGACCAATTTTCAGCTTTTTAAAAATTCTTAAATTATTAAAGGAACTATGAATATCATTTCTATCTTATAAAATCTGAATTAGTTCGTCGATTAACTTCTTTGCCTCTTTATTTCTCTTGTTCCAAAGTGTATCTAAATATAATTGATTTGAGACAGAGCTGGGCAAATTTTATTTCAAATAAAGATAATAAGTTAATTATTGAAAATAACATTATCTCAAATAATCTCTATGAAATAACTATTTGAGAGGAATTTATTTGAGTACATTTATTTCAAATAATAACTTTATTATAATTTATTTCGGCGTAGTCATTTGAAATAAACATATTTGAAATAATTAAGAGAAATGTATGATACTAATTGTAAGTTGAAATTTCGCCTTATTTATGTTTAGTTTGGAAAATAAATTATTGATGGGTAGCAATAAAGATTTATTTTACACCATTTGCTTTCAATAAAATAAACAAATAACTTGTTATTTTATTATTTGAACTGATGTATTTCACGAAATAAAAGAATAGATAATCACTTCATAAAATTATTTTGTTGGACGAAATATAACATAATTTATTTCAAATAGTGAAATATTTTTGTGAAATAACTTTTTATTTCAAGTAATATTTCAAATAAGTTTTAAAATATTGTATCTGAAATAATGCCCAGCTCTGATTTGGGACAGGTATTTTTAGTATTAATTATCACTCTTATTTCATTATCAATGAAAGGAAGAATATATTTCTTCTCAAAAGTGGACTTTTAGCTTTTCTTCCATTTTTATCCGTTTAAATTCCCAACGATGGACAATGAAACTCAATGAACTTGATACTTGCTTAAATTACAAGGTTCGTGACGATTTCCTGGAGAACTTGACGATCTTAGTTCTCCAACTAACAGCCGCATGTTCTTGCAACTGTTCTTTCCTGTTCACACTGAATGTCGCATGACCGAAAACTGAACTTTGATTAAAGGAGAACATGGCTTGGCTCTCTCGTCTTTTGTCTCCACAAAGAGAACAAAATTGCAGGGAAGAAAATTGGAAAGGATAGAATTTTCATATTATCACAAAGACTATTTTCCATTTTACTGTAAAACTTGTAAAATCACTTTCCAAATGTTCCATACTTTCTTCATATTTGCAAAGTTTAATAAATTCCACGAGATTTATTGGATTTCAATTTTGTACAAATTTGATATTTATCTGGGAATGAAATATTGTTGAATGTGATGGAGAAAAATCTGATTTATAGAAATATGGGAGATGACAGAAGTTTTCTTTTCTGATGTTGAAGAAATATGTGGAGTCAGGGAAGTATATGAATTTTTAGACACTTTTTGATAAGGAATATCCTTTTTGCAGATAATAAACAAAGCACAGGGACATTCCAGACGATGGTATGCCGAACATTTCCAAAGAAATATGAGTGATACCATTTTCTACCCTTCGGACTACTCCGAAAGGGATTATAATGGTAACTCACCCCCGTATGGTCCATCGAGGACATTTTCTAATCAGGGAGATCAAAGAAAAGTGATCGATTATCCTTCCGGTAATTTCTCATGTTGCTTGGTACATTTTATTAAATTTCAATCAAGTAATAATCACAAATCTATTCAATAATAATAATAAAAAATGATTATTTCATTAATGAACATAATTATAACTTTATTATCCTATGATAAATGGACAACGAAGTAAAAAAAAATATTGGAAGGTGGTATTATTCTCAGAACTTTGTTTCCTATTAATTTTTATTAAATTTGATCTCTGTGGAGAATTAATTTTAATTATTTTCCTTTTTTTCTTTCTATTTTATTCATTTAAAAATGTTTTTTGTGTTTTGACCGTTATGGTTTACTTTTTTTTCTGGTAGTGAGGACAAGAGGGAATTCGATGGAGCCGGAAAATAAATTTGTATTTCCGAATCATGGGGTGCACCATCGTAAATACGAATTTACATCGGCACCTGCTTGCAGAGGTGCAACATTTTGCGAAAATGTGTCAAATTATCCGACCGATTATGTGGACCAAATGATCAGCAAAGATGAGAAGTATCAGAATTATGAAAATGTCGATGCGGTTAGGAGAAATATTATTTTTCAAAGTTAAACTATGTTTCTTAGATTATACAAAATTTTATTTATTTATTACCAGGAGGAAACTATTATTCAGAGGATAGACGTTGCAGATACTGAACCACTGTGTGTGTCAGTCGTAAGTGTAATTCATCTTTTCATTACAATAGAGAATTGTGGTTGTAACGATTAAGGATTCACACTCAATTAAACTCAATTAAACTCTTGAAAACAAATTTCTGATTTTAACACTTTACCGACCGGTATTTTTTAACATCCTACCCACTTCTGATCGGTTACTTGCACGCAAATATTTCCCTGATACTGATATCTCTTCGAAAATTGCAAAGTTTCTTCACTGAGTCCTTGGCGCAGTTAACCGCAATGAAAATTAATAATTTATTAATTGCCGTAGCGACTAATTAATGAGTTAAAAGTCCAAAAGTGTTGGGCTCGAAAAACCGATTAATCGGCTACCGGTCGGTAAAGTGTTAATCTTCTACTTGAAAAGAAACAGCATTTTTTTCAAATAACGTTCGAAAGGAAGACAATGGGCTAATAATAATGTCTTCCTTAATTTCAGGAAAAGGTGGTGTACCCCAAATCAGCCGAGTCGGTTGACAAAAACTGGTTATTCATAGTGAATAATCCAAATTATACTCAAGGCGTTCGCATAGAAACTTGCTCGTAATTATCACGTCCTCCATTTCTATACTTCTGAAGTTTATCGCTTTCCTTCCTATTATTAATTTATTATTAATTCGATCGATCGATTGGGTGATTTAAGTTTATTGATATAGACGTACAATATTTATTCTATGACTCTTATGTAAACTTGGAGAATTTTTGGAAAAAATTGTGTACCAATCATTTTGACTGGTTTGGTAGTTCTAGTGTTAATAATGAGATGAATAGGATTACTAAAAGGGAAACAATTAGCCAATTATTAACCCGGCGTGTGTATACTCAATTTTTAAGGGCACGGTGTGTACACTGGGCCTTTGAGGGAACAGTCGGGTTTACAAGGTTTTCTCGACTTCAGAAAAATCTGCAAAAATTCTGAGATACTTATTGGAGCGTCTACTATGTGGCCCAGTAGTTGCTAAAGTCAGGAATTTAAAACTGTTATTTTTAAAAATGCAGAATGTTGAAAAATGTTAGAGAGAAATTTGAAGTACAAATTTTGACTGTTCCTTAACACTAGATTTACGAATTGAGCCAATTTCACTCATTGCAAATTTGATTACTATATATATGAAAAAGTTAAATATTATTTTTGAAAAACATATGTTGGTTTTTAGTCACATAATGAAATGTATGTAAATGTTGATTCCTCTCCCCCGCAAACCCCTTCATTTCGCATTATCGAATGTGGTATACCTATTTTTACGGTTTTGAGCCAATTTGACTCATAAAACTATTTAACAGTTAATCGCATAACACATGAAATTTGTAACTTCCATCAGACCAGAGTATCTTGCAATTTTCAAGTCGCAGGTGATTTGTTTCTCCTCTAATTTCTCTCTCTTTGCGTACAATGTTTATTTGTATGAGAGCCATCCTCTTGTTTTCACGACTCCGCTATATTATCTTTCTTACCTACCCACTCCTGTCATCATTTCGATTTGTACATCGCGCGTGAACAGAGAATTTTCAGTGAAAATGTATATCAAAAACAGAGTTTCTATGTAAAAAAGGTTTTTAATGAATTTTTTAATACTAAATCTTTCATTTAAATTGATTAGAAACTATTTTCTTTGCAAAAAACTTCAATCTTTTTATGTGAGTCAAATTGGCTCACTTCAGTAAAAATAGGTATATAATCAACATCCGTAAATCTATAGTGTTAAAAGACCCAGTATACACACGCCGGGTTAATATTCATTGTAAATATGAAGTACAGGATTAGACTTATTTCAACCTTGTTGCAATTTTAATTATTCAATAAACTTTTTTGAAAGCCCAAGTTTTGGTTGAATTGTGAACTAAAACGGAACTTTATTTATCCTTTTGTATGCTCTACATGTTTCGGCATCTTTCGATGCCCTCTTCAGGAGTCTGTTATAATAAATATGTATTGTTACAATATGTTGGAAATTATAATGACAAGTTACGGATTAAACATGTGTTCAATGTTGCATATTTAGATTATAAATCGTGAAGTTGTTACCTATTATGTGTGATACGGTTGTTTAAGTGTATGTTCTTTCCAGATGCGGTCTAGATGTTTTAATTTCTGAGATATACACTTAAGAACGACTAACGGAAAATGGGTATAAAATCTATATCTCAGAAATTAAAACATCTAGACCGCATCTGGAAAGAACATACACTTAAACAACCGTATCACACATAATAGGTAACAACTTCACGATTTATAATCTAAATATGCAACATTGAACACATGTTTAATCCGTAACTTGTCATTATAATTTCCAACATATTGTAACAATACATATTTATTATAACAGACTCCTGAAGAGGGCATCGAAAGATGCCGAAACATGTAGAGCATACAAAAGGATAAATAAAGTTCCGTTTTAGTTCACAATTCAACCAAAACTTGGGCTTTCAAAAAAGTTTATTGAATAATTAAAATATGAAGTACTGATATTATAGGTTCTTTTTTCTTCTAATTTTTTCAGCGATGAGGGCAGTGCTTGCAAATTAATCGACGGATTTGCAGCAGGTTACACCAGTTCCTGTAGGCAGAAATATATTTACCGGCAACTCACGGCGATCCGTTCGGACGGCTCGCTTGGACGTGAATCTTTTCGGTTTGCTGCCAGTTGCTGTTGCACCGTTCAGCTCGTGGATGCACCGAGAATGAGATTAATGGATCCGTCAGCTTTTCAGCCACGAAAAAGTACAAAAAATTAAATACAACACGATGCTAAAGAGAAATTACAGTAGGGAGTCGAAGGGAAAGAAGAAAATACAGGCTATTATTCCTCGGATTGGTCGTTAGGTCAGCTTTTTACAGTCGCACTTCTTATTAGAGAAACTGCTTTGATAGCACGAAGAAATCTTTGTTTCTAAGAAACCATACGGTTTAATGTTTTTATTGCTACGTGCTTCTGTCAGGAATTGTTTCGAGTGAGCTTCGAAAATTCGTAGGGAAGGAACGCTGAGTTTTGGTATTTTAAGGAATTTCTTTCCTGTTTTTTAACTGTGAGAACACTTTCTGTATTTATCGTTACGTTATATCGTGATTACGTCAATCGCGGGATTATTTGAAAACACTCCATTGTACACAAGGAAAAACAGTCATTGACTAAGGAAATCTTTTTTTTTTTATTGCTATTCCTGAAACACCTGTTAACATAAAATTCTCGTTACATGGCACATTGTTTTTTAAGAATCTTTGGGGGTTTGAAGACAGAAGAAATTTTGATGGTAATGTTGCGCGAAAGGAATTTCAAATGCATATATCGGTTGTTTGTTGGCCGAGACTTCAACCTTTCAAACTACGTACCTATATTTAATGATTCTGTAAAGATGAGTTTTTGTATGAGCATCTCGAGAAGAAAGAAGAGCATCTCACGCTTAAGCGAATAAATATAGAAGCTATTGCTTTTTAGCACGTCAAATTACACTCTTTCCCGATTAAAACGACATAAGAATCATCTTCCTTTATTAAGGATAGGGAGACAAGCTTGGAGGAAGTGGTGGAGGGTACGGTAAAAGAAAATATTGTAGAGTGGCTCCGAAAAGTTGGAAAAATGTAAAAAAGAAAGTAAAGAAGAATGTATTATTTTATGTAACATTTTCTTAATATTTTTAAAATATTTATTTTATACCTCCTGAATATTTTGTTAATATCTTTTAAATATTTATTTTATATCTCCCGAATATTTTCTTAACATTTTTTAAGTATTTTTTTTTATATCTCTTGAATATTTTCTTAATATTCTATAAATATTTATTTCATATCTCCTGAATATTCCCTGAATATTCCCTGAATATTCTCTGAATATTCTATAAATATTTATTTCATATCTCATGAATATTCCCCGAATATTCCCTGAATATTCCCTTAATATTCCCTGAATATTCCCTGAATATTCTATAAATATTTATTTCATATCTCTTGAATATTCCCCGAATATTCCCTGAATATTCTATAAATATTTATTTCCTATCTCCTGAATATTCCCTGAATATTCTATGAATATTCTATAAATATTTATTTCATATCTCTTGAATATTCCCCGAATATTCCCTGAATATTCTATAAATATTTATTTCATATCCCCTGAATATTCCCTGAATATTCTATGAATATTTATTTTATATCTCCTGAATATTTTCTTAATATTGTTTAAATATTATCTTACAATTTTTTAAATATTTATTTTATATCTCCTGAATATTTTCTTAACATCTTTTAAATATTTTTTAATATCTTTTAAATATTTATTTTATATCTCCTGAATATTTTCTTAATGTTTTTTAAATATCTATTTTATATCTCATATTAAATATCTCGGCCATTTCTGAGCCGATCGTCATGAGACCCTTTTCTACGTCTTCCTTGAAGTCTTGGCTTTCGATCTACGTCAATGAAATCAATTTCCAAAGACGAGTTTTTGCGTGAGGCTCTCGAGGCGGAGAAATGAGCCGCATTTTTAAACGAATAAAGATGGGCTATTTTCACTGCAAGTATGTTAAAGTAGACACTTTCACGATTAAAACGACATCAAAATCACCCTCCTACGATTACGAGAAGCCAAGATACGAATGTTCAAAGTGAGACCTGCACCGATCCCCTTATCGCTCAGATAAATGTTTCACGGGGAAGCAAAAAGGAAAAAACCTAATTGTCAAATAATTTTAAGTCTTTAGTAATTTTCTGATTACTTTTTAAACAAATGTTATGACTCTTTTGACAATAATTTTTTATCTCATCTCGAAGAGCTTTAGCAGCGAGAGTATTTTTGAATGAACATTAATCAATAATTACAGTAATCTATTAAGAACAATATTCCATTAATTAATTAAATCTAGAATTTTACCAAGAAACGACTCCACTTTCAAGAATGAAGAAACTTACTTCAACGACGTCCTCTGAACGTGTAGAAAATAATAAATATAACTAAATATTTAAAATTCAAAGTGAGGCCTGCACCGATCCCCTTATCGCTCAGACCCCTCGCCCAGAACCTCCCCAAAATCGGACACCATGTGCTTCAAAGTTGAATATCTCGGTTGTTTATTTTCCGATCATGATGAAAATTGTTTCTACTTCTTATAGAAAGTAGATTTTCTATTAAAAAAATCATTTTCCAAGTATGAGTTTTTACGCGAGGCTCCTGAGACGGATAAATAATATATGAAACCGAATGATATAACAATACAGTGACAAAGCCGATTTACAATTACATTATCTTCATAACAATCGTTATCTCTGTTTATTATGATTATATATAAATAATAAACCCTCAGCCGTTATTACATGTGACAAAATATTTTGAAAAGCAACACTCTCTTCATTGTTTCGATATATTGTTACAGAGATAAGTAATATAAATCAGACGCAGGTGAAAAAGCAGCTAACTAACAGAAGTAGAAATGGTAAAGTGTGATCGCTTAAGAAATGTATAAAGTTTTCTCTCCGCGTACAAGAATTCTTCATATAAAATGATAATAATATATAAAGTCGACGAAAGTGTCTCAAGATATCTCACAGGATAACGCTTAATTTATCACGAAACTTAGATACACAATTTCTGACTTTTTTTTCACCCAATTAAGATGATATTTTTAGGACGGAAAAAAACAACGTCGATGGACGAGGGAGAGATGTGTCTGGGAGGATATTATGAAGTTGTTTGACAAGGGTTTTTATGGGATCGGAATTAGGTTTCATAAGACACATCAAATCAGACTTTTCCAATATTCCCGTCTAATTTTTTTACGTTTTAATTCCACGTATTTCCAGCCACAATGTTCCACCTGTAGACAGAACGAAGTTCTACACTACGACTCGATCCTCTCCCTCGGAAAATTTAATTATTAATCCACTAATAATCTACATTAATCCATAATTCATCGACTATTTCGCAAAAACCATCAATACTTAAATTCTATTCTAAAAGAAATAATTAATTCAAACGAAATGTCTCATTTAAAGGAAAACCTAAGTTTATCTGACACAAAGGGTAATAAAAGACTTATCAATAGTTTCAATTTCAATGGTACTTTATTCGGGCAATCTCATTACACACGTAACAAATAAAATTGACTTTGAGCATAACCTCCTTCCGACAGAAAGAAACGATCACGAAGCAATTGCTTCCGTTGTATTTTGCCCCAGTATCGAATTTTTCGGATTATATTGCGATCATGGAGCCACGTGAAAGAGGCATCTCATATTTCTCAGCCACGCACAGATTACTCCACCATTGTTCCATGGGGATTCAATTTGCGTGAAGCTTATACGCAACAGTACCGTACGATATTTCAAAATATTGTTCATCAGTCATTCTCTTCCAACTTCCTAATTCTTTAGACTTTTATTTCCTTTCAATCATTCCATTTAATCATTCCTATATAATTAACTCGACGATAATAATCATTGAACATTCTCAGTATATATATCATGATTTTATATTCGATGAGAGAAGTGGATCAAATCATCACAGACTTTCCAAATCTTCCACAATTTTCTTTCTTTCAACTCCATTTTTTTTAAGCATCAAATGCTATTTTTTAGATTTTAATTGCCATGGTTATTTTGCCTTGGACCGACTATTTGAAGTTTTAAATGGCTGTCGAGACTATGGTGTACATATCACATAGAAATTATTAAAATTTCCCCATAGTGACAATAGAAATTTATCCTCACAAGTCTCAGCTTCCTACTCCTCAACCACAATAGCCCCCATCGTTCCACCTAGACTTTAGAATTTATGGTGTTTCTAGCTCTCAAATGATCTCATATCTTTTACAACTTACGTATCGAAACGTAATTTACAATAATAATACATGAGGCGCTTATAAAAATTCCTTCCAGTTGCACATTCTTGTTTATTTGTGTTGCAACGCCTCACACAAAGTTTCAATTGTTCAGACATTTGTGAAAATACAGTCTCCAAATATTTTCTCTCCTTTCGTCTCTTCAATTACGTCTTATGATATTATCAATTGATTTATTTCTTTTTATCAGCCTTATCATCCGTTTTAGCATCAGCCTTACTTTCCGCTTTACTCTCAGCTTTACTCTCGGCTTTGCTATCAGCTTTACCACCGTCTTTACTTTCCGCTTTGCTTTCAGCTGCGCTCTCAGCTTTGCTCTCAGCTTTGCTCGCCACCGCTGCTACTTCGTTCTTCGGTGATTTTTTCGCTCCGCCGCCGAAGAAACTCGCCAGGGAGAAGAAATTCTCGAAGGGCGATTTTTCGGCGGAGACTACTTGCCAACAGAGGAAGATGGCGATCAGAATAACGGCGATCCTCATTTTCACGTTGCTTACCGTCGACTGATTTCGGCGTGAGGAACACGCTTGTTATATACGACGATGGGTTGCAGTTGTCCAAATATATCAAGCTGTCGGTGTGATTTCTTTTTTCTGTCGTGCGAGACGATAACAAGATAGGTGTGTTTACTGGAAACCGCCTGGATTTAGTGTGAATTGGTGTTGTTGTATTTTTGTTTTATTTTTTTGTATTTTTTTGGGGGGGGACAGAAGGTATTTATAGCATTTTGTTAACTTTAGGTGGATTTGAGGGGAGATGATGACGTGAATGGTATTTTGACAAAGTTTGGTGGGGGAGGATTTGAAGTGGGGCTTAACCCTTTGCGGTCCTATGTCGACATAGTTTTCCACTTGATTTTATTTTCTGCCAATTTAATATCAACTTTCCAATTTGACAATAATTTTGTATTATCATCTAAATATCCCTCCAGTATCTATAGTTATTGATAGGAAATATTGGGCAATTAATTTTATTTAGCTCGCTAAAAAATTAACAAAATATTTCGGACCACAAAGGGTTAATAATTGGGGGGTGAGAGTTGATGTTTGTATTTGTTATAGGTAATTTTGTATTTTGAACAGAGTTTTGTTGTCTAATGGCATGGTCTTAGTTGGAATTATTGTTTTGAGTAATTTGAAAGGTTTTGGATTAGTTTTGGAATAGTGAGGGGTTGAGATACGTGTCGTGAAGGAAAAATGTGTTGTTTAGGGATTAGAAATTTTCCAGTGGTTGGAAATTGAAGACATTAACAGCATAGAGTCCTGAGAAAAAAATTGTGTCTGTTATTAACACGTACGAGAATTAAATGGGCTTGCGATCAATAATTAATAAAAAAGAAAGAAAATCATTACTTTTCGACATGTAATACTAACAGTTATGGAATGTCATTTATATAATTTCCAAGGGATGTGAAATCTAAATGAATTTTTTCCACTGTAAAAAAAAATATTTCGAATTTAATGATATATTCAATCAGAAGTATATTTTAAAATATTTGAATGACACATTCAAAACAAAATTTAGTTGAGTAATGGAAAATAAGTACTTTTTAACTATTTCCAGAATGTTCATTAATTTTTAACTAATTTTCATGAGATCAGTTTCACTTCATTCAGTGTTTTAAAATTTTTTATTGATGTCACCCACAATTTTTTTACGTCACCATGACCATCGTTCATTGATAATATCGGTGTAAGAGAAACAAGCATTAGTGAGATTTTTAAGCAGGTAATTTTGATATTATTATTATCAACACAGAAAGCATTATTCGTTCACGTTCATTGGAAAGGAGAACTGATAAAACACCTGTTGATGCGTTGGCACGTCTGCGACAGAAATATCTCGAAGTATCGTATGCCACTTGAATCCTCGATGGAGTTTTTCCTCTGAAATCAAACTGTAAATTTTCTAACGACTCAATTTTTCCGTGATATTCTCCATGATGAAATTGAAACCTCTGAATTAATGTTTCATAGGGAAGCAAAAAGGAAAAAACCTAATTGTCAAATAATTTTAAGTCTTTAGTAATTTTCTGATTACTTTTTAAACAAATGTTATGACTCTTTTGACAATAATTTTTTATCTCATCTCGAAGAACTTTAGCAGCGAGAGTATTTTTGAATGAACATTAATCAATAATTACAGTAATCTGTCAAGAACAAAATTCTATTAATTAATTAAATCTAGAATTTTACCAAGAAACGACTCCACTTTCAAGAATGAAGAAACTTACTTCAACGACGTCCTCTGAACGTGTAGAAAATAATAAATATAACTAAATATTTAAAATTCAAGATAAACAGACATTTTCTTCAGCCTCGATCAAATTCACCATAGAATTACTTCAGAGAGAATCTCAACTTTCGTTTATCACAATCTTCCTTTCAACGTACCCCATCTGGTGAAAATGACTGTAGAAGAATCTGCCAAAAATCACGCACCCCCGATTATTTAACAATTTTTAATGTTAATATGTCCGGTGTCGAACCGACAAGTCTTCTGTTCTTCAGCAAACTGATACACCCAATGAAGAATGGCCGTGACGACAACTCGATAGCACAGAAGGGTAAAAAGTCTAAAAGAAATTCTATGATAATCGATTGGAGGAGGTGACTATAGTTACAATGAAAGGATGCGAAGGATCGAATCCACAAGCAATCATTGGAAAATTGAAGTCCAACAATTGAAATCCATCGTACAGACGTCACGTGAATCGATGAAGATTGGAAGGAACAATTTCGCTGGATCCCTACGTCACAGAATACGACGTGCTGTTTACGTCTTCGTCCACGTATTTCGTAGGAGTATTGTTCAGTGATACGTTTATCGACCACTTGTCCGATCGAAACTGTGACAATACTATGCCGATTACAATGGTCTTTTTATCGTGAGAGGATGTGACAACGTTTTCCATTGTAAAGATTGCTACTTGAGAAAACAAAATGTCCTCGACTAGAGGCTTGCATGGGGGAGGATTTTAATCGTATAAAAGTGGCGGCTGTTAGGTGAAAAGACATCAGTTCGAAGCAATTCGAAGGAACGAAGATGAGAATTCCAATAATATTACTAGTCTTTTTTGTCTGCTGGCAGTTTGCCGATGCTGATTGGAAAAAGAAAGGATGGACAGATAATAAAGCGTCGAGTCAGGCATCGAGTGCAGCAGCGAGTCAGGCAGCGAGCAAGGGCTCAGGAAAGTCAGCGAGTCAGGCATCGAGTGCAGCATCGAGTCAGGCAGCCAGCAATGGATGGGGTAAAGGCAAGGGCTGGGACAAGTCAGGTAGCCAAGCATCAAGCCAGGCTTCGAGTCAGGCAGCCAGCAATGGATGGGGTAAAGGCAAGGGCTGGGACAAGTCAAGTAGCCAAGCATCAAGCCAGGCTTCGAGTCAGGCAGCCAGCAATGGATGGGGTAAAGGCAAGGGCTGGGATAAATCAAGTAGCCAAGCATCAAGCCAGGCTGCGAGTCAGGCAGCCAGCAATGGATGGCGTAAAGGCAAGGGCAAGGGCTGGGGCCAATCGAATAGTCAGGCATCGAGTCAGGCATCGAGTCAGGCGCAGGCAGATTCGTGGAAGTGGAAGCATGGACGTGGAAGAAGGGATGTGATTAATTGGGAATCGAAGAAGGATGACAAATGGGATTGGGATAAGAAGGATGACAAGAAAGATGATAAATGGGACTGGAAGGATGAAAAGAAAGACGATTGCGAGGAAGAGAAGAAAGATGATAAGTGGGACTGGAAAGATGACAAGAAGGACGATAAATGGGACTGGAAAGATGACAAGAAGGACGATAAATGGGACTGGAAAGATGACAAGAAGGACGACAAATGGGACTGGAAGGATGATAAGAAAGACGATTGCGAGGATGAGAAGAAAGACGATAAGTGGGACTGGAAAGATGACAAGAAGGACGATAAATGGGACTGGAAAGATGACAAGAAGGACAAAATATGGGACTGGAAAGATGACAAGAAGGACAAAATATGGGACTGGAAAGATGGCAAGAAGGACGACAAATGGGACTGGAAAGATGACAAGAAGGACGACAAATGGGACTGGAAGGATGATAAGAAAGACGATTGCGAGGATGAGAAGAAAGACGATAAGTGGGACTGGAAAGATGACAAGAAGGACGATAAATGGGACTGGAAAGATGACAAGAAGGACAAAATATGGGACTGGAAAGATGACAAGAAGGACAAAATATGGGACTGGAAAGATGGCAAGAAGGACGACAAGTGGGACTGGAAAGATGACAAGAAGGACGACAAATGGGACTGGAAAGATGACAAGAAGGACGACAAATGGGACTGGAAAGACGATGACAAAAAGGACGATAAATGGGACTGCGAGGACGATGACAAAAAGGACGACAAATGGGACTGGAAGGATGATGGAAAGAAGGGCAACAACTGGAACTGGAAGGACAATAATAAAGGTGAGAATTAAAGTTGAAAGAATAATCGTAAAATTAGTGATTAAGATCCTTAAATTGTATATGATTAAAAGTGCAAGCAGTAAATAATAAATTTTATCGTTAAAAGTTTGATTGTAAAAAGTAGAAATTTAATTTAGGATGGAAGTCCAAGCGAAGTCTAAACAAAAGGGATCTGAGTAGTTGGGACTGGGAGAAGGAGGATGGAAAGGACATAAAATGGGACGCCGATCTGGATTGGAGTGTTGATAAGAAGAAGAACGATGATTGGGAGTGGAAGGATGATGGTAAAAAAGAGGAAGATTGCGAAGAGGAAGCAAAGGACGATAAATGGGACGGTAAATGGGACGGCAAGTGGGACAAGAATTGGGATGGCAAGTGGGATGGCAAATGGGACGACAAGTGGGACAAGAAGTGGGACGGCAAGTGGGATGGCAAATGGGACAAGAATTGGGACGGCAAGTGGGACAAGAAGTGGGATGGCAAATGGGACGGCAAATGGGACAAGAATTGGGATGGCAAATGGGACGGCAAGTGGGACAAGAATTGGGACGGCAAGTGGGATGGCAAATCGGACGACAAGTGGGACAAGAAGTGGGACGGCAAATGGGATGGCAAGTGGGACAAGAATTGGGACGGCAAGTGGGATGGCAAATGGGACGATAAGTGGGATGGCAAATCGGACGACAAATGGGACAACAAATGGGATGGAAAATGGGACAAGAACTGGGATGGTAAATGGGATAAGAAGTGGGACGGCAAATGGGGCAAAAATTCGGACGGAAAATGGGATGGTAAGTGGGACAAGAAGGGGGACGGCAAGCTAGATATCAAATGGGACGCTAAGTGGGACAAGAAATGGGATGGAAAATGGGACAACAGCTGGGGCAAGAAGTGGGATAAGAAATGGGATGGCAAATGGGACGAGAAATGGGACGGAAAATTGGGCGTAGGCTGGGACAAACATGGAGTCAAGAAATGGGACGGAAAATTGGGCGGCAAATGGGACAAGAACTGGGGTGGAAAATGGGGCAAGAATTGGGACGGCAAATGGGACAACAGTTGGGGCAACAAGTGGGGTGGAAAGTGGGACAAAAAGAATTGGGATGGTCAATGGGACGACAAATCGAAGTGGAACGGCGGTAACCGTAAGGACTGGTCAGGATCGTGGACCAAAAAGCTGGACAAAAATATTTAAATAAAGAAGATTTCTCATAATAGGACTGAATTAAAAAATGGCTGACTCGAGATAATGTTAACAGAGTCACCATCTGCGAACGGCGATATTTAAACTATAGTTAGCAAATCCATGTTATCACAAATGATATTGTTTTTTTTGTTTTTTGTGATTAGTATTTTATAATCGTTTATATAAGCTTTTACCAGTTTGTTATATTAAATGTTTAATATATTAAATATACAGGTTTCTTGCATCCATAAACAAGACTTATTATTTCATACATCATAATAATTTCCTATCTTACAATATCTTTTAACTACTTATGTAATATGAATCAAGGTGTAGCTTTACAACGGTTCTACCCTTTCGGGCGATCCTTTCTCTATGTTATACAAGGTAATTATACCTTGAATAACAATGTCTCTCTAGAAATCCGAAACAACCACTGAGTTAGAACCGAGCCATTTAAAATGAGCGTCTGCGCAGAAGTTCCTTTAAGTTTACCTTGGTTTCGCGCAAGTAGAAAGAGTCAGTGCGCGCCAGACTGCGCTCAATGCAACACAGTGAGAATGCATCTCTTCTTCTTTTAATTCTCATCACTTTTCTTCAACATACATTATTTTATTTCTATTTTTTCTTTATTGATTTGAATTATTTCAATGTCTTTGTATTAATATTATTGTATTATAATGACAATCTGTTAGCGAAATAGCTAAAATTGAAAAAAATTAGGTCGAATAAGAGTGTGATCGAAGAACGATCAGGAAGAGCTGGGATTAATTCAAAGAAGACATCCTCCTAGAGAAATTACACGCAGGTCTAACCGCAATCAGCTTTTTCGTTGAACGAAATCTCAACAGAAGATTCAACCGAATTCAATTTGCAAGCGATTTCGTACTTTAATTCCTCTCAGGAACATGGAATAAGTCGTTGTAGTTCGATCAACGATGAAGAAATCTGGATTTTCATTTCGACTCAATTCTCGCAAAGTATTGCCACGCTGGAATATAAATTTACTTGAAAATACAACGTTCAAGAGAAACTTAAATGAAGAAAAATCAGCGTTAAGGATTTAACCAAAGAGAAACTGCCTTCGGCTTATAAGTCGAAAAAAAATTTATCTTTCTATCATCCTTTTATCATTTCTTCTTAAGCTTATTTTTTATATACATAAGAAACATTAATTTATTTAACATAATTACACAAATACAAAAAATCATAAAATTCTATATTTCTGCTGTTAAAGGTATCATCAAAAATAACTAATTTATTTAATAAAATATTCCTCGCCAAATAGAAATTTGATCGAAAGAAAATTATGACTCCTTTTGCATTTATCCACAAATCGTATTTTAATGTACTTCAAACACCGCGATCGAAACATATTCAAATATTATTACACCAAATTAAGGACGAGGGTGTCGAAATTGGAGCAAACATTATTACATATTTATAGCACTCTTTCTCCCATTACTCAATGTCTCATAATAAGAAAATTCAAAATTGATGTAGAATTAATTCAAAGACCTTGCAAATTTTACCAAAAAGTTGATCATTAAAATGAAAGAAACCTTTTTAAAAATATCTGCAATTCCTACTTTAAACCATATTCTCTATTTCCATTTAATACAATTGAAAATGTACAGTAAAAATGTGTCAAGATTCAATATTTTTAAAAATATCTTTATTGTTTGACATCATTTATAAAATAAATTGAGATCTTTTCAGTACAGATATATAATATTTCTCAAATCTACAGGTTTATTTGTAAGAATTGTCCTCACAGAGAAATAGAAGTCCTTTGTACGATTGCAATGTAAGAAATGAATTTCCAAGGGACAATTTCTTTTCAGGCGACACCTTTTAAGTCGCTCTCGTAATATGGGAATTATTACGACGGAAGTGTCGTTATGTTAATGCAATATTCCACAAAAATTTCCACAAATAATCGTCCTCTGTTACGTGAAACTATTTGTACCATAGCTGCACGAGAAACAAAAGGATCGATAATCAGAACATTTTTCCCGTGAACAAAGCTTGATGAAATTTTGGAAGAATTTTTCTTACGAATGAAATATAAATAATGTTACATTTAAATCTTCCCGCCAAATACGTCGTATCACGTCAGTCAAAGTAATGACTGCAACATTTTTATTTTTGTTTCAATTATAGTTTCTATAGAAGACTTCCGGTCTCTCCCACACATCCTGTTCTATATTTCTCATTATGTAACACGCAGTATTTTCTATTTTCTTTATTCAAAGTATTTTAAATATATTTCCTCATTTATATTTAATAATCTAATCATTTCCACTGCCGCCTGCTCAAATATCCTTAACAAATAAATAAATAATAAGATATTTATTAAATGAATCTAGTTATCTCTGTCTGTCCAAAAAAGAAACACGTCGTATCAATTATTCTCGCTGCAGGAATTTTGAAAGAAAAAGACGTTGAATTAAAAAAAGAATGAAAAATCTTTGCTCTAATATTATGACCTTGAAAGGAGCTCATAGAATGTAACCATATTGTTGGCATTCTCTCATATCTTTGGGTATAATGCAAACAAAAGCAGCGATATTCGATGTTGTCCCTTTAAAAAGGGACACCCCAAGTATCGCAAGATCCTCACCGGATATCAGCAACATCAACGGAAACTGACGTCGGATTTGAATTGGTAAATGACAGAGAGGCAAAGATTTAAGGGAGGCTTCCATAAGGGATTCAAAATTCCATGGAAATAATGCATCCCTGGAGGGAAAATATTCCATCTAGGAATGTTTTCTTCTTGGATGTCCGCTCGATTTCTGGCGTTTATCGTTTCACTTTCAACGCAGACTCTGTCTTTCAAAGTGGAAGAATAAATTATTAGAAAAAATTGTAAATTTATTAACGTAAAAGGTAATTATTATTATCATTTTTTTTAAATTATGTACGCTGAAAATTATACGTCAAATTTTGTGGCGTTGGATTGAGATTGAAGTTCGATCCTTTTGACAGTTCTGATTGTATTGTTTGATTAATTATTGTTTTTATGGCTATTACGAATGCGTGGGAATTTCATTATTTTCGATATAAATATATCAAATACCTCGGGGTTAATTAAATTCGGAAAATTCTCTACCATTGATTATATATTTTTAGAGAGATATTCATATGTAGATATTGAATGTTACCATAAAAGTTGAAAATGAAAAGTGACTCCAGCGAAGACATATTCCAATTATAGAGAAGACTGAAAAAGTAATTAAGACAGATTTATTTCCACTCTGACAGAAGAATCGAAGGTTTTGACATTTCAGGGAATCCAGCTTGTCGACTCCCTCTCGAGATGGCATTAACTTTCTCTCGTTTGTAACTCAAATGAACTCTTTCATCTTGAATCTGAAATCAGACTTGGGCTTACGATAGCAAAAACTGTGTGATCGTTCGAGAAAATCATCAGTCTTTGATGATCGCCTTTTTTTTTTCTCACCATAATGCTTTTTCTTCTCTTCTACCCTTCTTGTCGCGAGAAAGAGAAAAAATGGGTGTGAAAAAATTTGTACATTTTGGATATTCTACTTTTATTTAGTCTAACAATTCATTAAAACAAATTATTCGATGAACATATTTTATAATTACAGAGTATTTTTGCCATTATTAAAATTTTAACGTAAATGAAAATTAAGGGGGAAGGATTTTCGAGTAATATAATTAAAAATGTGTAACAATGTGCTACAGTTTTTAACAGGATGGATGTGGAAGTTAGTGAAACGTAGCAATGATAATTATCGTGAAAAGAGCAGTCATAGGAACGTGCCAAATAAAGAGTAACATGTTTCCTCTTTTGCGATGAACGTTTGCTTTGGTTTCATTTCACTACGAAACATACGGAGCGGGAATAAATGAGGAACGTGCTTTATTAAGGATCGTAATGACTGTTTGAGATACTCTGATAATTAATACTCTCATTGGAATTATTTGGCAAAACAAATACTAATACTGTAGCAAGTGCGTTTAACACTAGATTTACGAATGTTGATATACCTATTTTTCTAAACTGAGCCAATTTGAATCATACAAGAAAATTGAAGTTTTTTGCATAGAAAATAGTTCCAAATCAATTTAAATGAAAGATTTATTATTAAAAAATTAGCCAACCAATATATTATATATGTAGTAATTAAATTTTGAATGAGCCAAATTGGCTCCCTAAATCTAGTGTTAACAAATGGAATTTGTAGATGTTGCTAAATATTAAATGATTAAAAAGTTATACTAACAAGGGAACCTCCCGAGGTGATAATTACCGATTTTGATAAAATTTGAGTATGATGTAGTACTCGTGAAAATATTCGACACGTATTTTTTTTTATCGGCAATCGTTCAGGTTTAAGGGGTGAAAACCGCCCTCAAAGTTGGGGTGCTAAAGTATATTTCCTTGATTATCTCGGAAACTATGAGAGATAGAGTAATTGCGTAAATTGACGAAATTAGCGCCTTTCCATCACGAATCTAACGGTATACTTTTTTTTGCAAAACCTTCATTTGTTTAAACAATATGTTAAAAAATAACACATTTTTGGCAGTTTCACCAACTTAATGTTGATCAATTTTCATGAAATTTTTTTTATATAAACTAGATATCCAATGCAAAATTACGGATAAAGAGGAATTTCGATTTTTTTATTAACAAAAAAGTTATTGCACATGAGATTTTATCGTCCGCCGCGCGCAATAGAGTCCCTACATGAGTCGGTTCTTGCTCATAATCAATTGGTAGTTCGTAAATGAGTTGATTTTACAGTTAATTATTGGTTACTAACAAAAAGAAGGAATTGCTTCCTGTTCATCCTCCGAAGTACACCCGGCTGGTGCAGGATCTGGGAGCTCGCCCGATATCGAAGATGAGGAAAGATCTGATCCTGCCGAAGTAGGTTTAGAATATAAAGAAAATGTCATCAATTTTATGGAAGAGTGGAAAAAGGAAAAGATTATCGGTCGAAACAATGAGAGGACGGTATAAAAAGGTGAAGAACCTGAAGCAATTGTATAGATGGGAGAAACAACTAGCCGCAGGCGGATCTTATGCTGATAAGATGAAAAAAATTACAACAAATACCTTAAACAGATTCGTAGAGGCAAGAAATAGAAAAGTATTGGTTCATGATATTGACATTCGGAGATGGTCTATGTGGAGATGGTGGATGTAAGTAGAAACATGCGTTGGTTAAAAGTAACTTTGCATTTCTTTTAACTTTGACAAAAATATCCTTAAAATTTAACATAAGAATAATTGTTAAATTATCAATTTATTATTATTTGATATAAATGGAATTATTATTGATTGATTCATTGACTTTTTACATAGATTTTGGAAAAGCCCAAATGTGTATTTTTTTTAGGAAGTGCTCAATTTCCACTTCTTTTTAGTTGGAATTAAAAGCTCCTAGGAAAAACGACCATAGCAATTAGGGATTTATGGTTCGTAGGGAGTTAAAGGCTCAGATTTGCTATCAGTGGCTCCAGGTTCAAATGATCCTCCCATCACTTTTAGAACATTTTTCCTAATTTGTTGATTAATATCTCATAATCGCGATGATTTAGGAACCACCTAACACACTAACTCATAGGTGAAATGACCATAGCCATTAGGGGTTTATGGTAGGCAGGTCTTAATGGTTCAGACTTGCTATCTGTAGCTCCGAGATAAAATTCTCTTCCTTCACCTTCAGGATAGTTTTCTCAATTTGTTAATTAACATCTGACAGCCACTCTGATGTAGGAACCACCTGAAACAATGACTCCTAGACGAAACAACCATAGAAATTAGGAGCCATGGTGGTTAAGGAGATGAAGACACAGACCACCAATAAATTGACCTGAGTTAAAATCACCGTAATTTGTATAAAATTAATTCTAACTTGTTAATTGGTATCTCACAGTCACGATAAATTAGCGACAACCTCAAAACAATAACTCCTAAGTGAAACAACCATAGCATTTATGGGGCAGTGGTGGTTGAAGATGTGGATACTCAGCTACCAATCAATTGGAGTAAGTTAAAATCACCATAATTTCTATAAAATTAGTCCTAACTTCTTAATTAGTATCTCACAGTCACGATAAATTAGCGACAACCTCAAAACAATAACTCCTAAGTGAAACAACCATAGCATTTATGGGGCAGTGGTGGTTGAGGATGTGGATACTCAGCTACCAATCAATTGGAGTAAGTTAAAATCACCATAATTTGTATAAAATTAGTTCTAATTTGTTAATTGGTATCTCACAGTCAGGATAAATTAGCGACCACCTAAAACAATACCTCCTAAGCGAAAGAACTATAGAAATTAAGGGCTAATGATGATTAAGGAGATGAAAATTGAGACTACTATCAATTGAGCTGAGTGAAAATGACCGTCATGTCTAAATAATTTGTACTAACTTGTTAATTACTATCTCACAGACACGGTGGTTTAGGAACCACCTAAAGCACCACCTCCTAGGCGAAAGAACTATAGAAATTAAGGGCTGATGATGATTAAAGAGATGAAAATTGAGACTACTATCAATTGGGCCGCTTTAAAGTGTCTGTCATACCTAAATAATTTTTGCTAACTTCTTAATTAGTATCTCACAGCCACAGTGATTTAGGCCACCAAAAACAATACCTCCTAGGCGAAACAACCATAGCAATTACAGGGTGGTAATTGGTTAAGCATACGAAGACTCAGACTCCCATCAATTAGCCTGAGCTAAAATCACCGTCATGTCTATAAAATTGGTCCTAACTTGTTAATTAATATCTCACAGCCACAGTGATTCAAAGACCGCCTAAACCAATAGCTTCTAAGTGAAACAACCATAGCAATCAATCGAGATGAAGACTCAGACAACCAATAAATTAGCCTCACTTAAAAAAACCGTCACTTCTACAAAGTTCCTCCTTATTTATCAATGAATATCTCATATCCCCAACAAAAAAAATCATACATTTTTTATAAAACATCCAATTTTTATTCTCCCCACCCATTTCACTTAATGCATCAAATCATTTTGTCCTTTTCTCC
Organism: Cerceris rybyensis; assembly: GCA_910591515.1. NCBI lineage: Eukaryota > Metazoa > Arthropoda > Insecta > Hymenoptera > Crabronidae > Cerceris > Cerceris rybyensis. Next base: position 4,530,265 of record OU342800.1, on the reverse strand, counting down.
AAAATAATTCATCCCAAGGAGTACAGTGAATCTATCCTTAATTTAATCAAACATAACTACAGAAACTTTATCATTTAAATAATTCATATAACTCTGCTACTCATGATTCGACTGGATAAGGGCGCGAAAGAAATTGTACTCTTTGTTCCACCATCTATTTAGAAATACGAGGCACATTTGCCTAGGTAATAGCAATTTTACGTAGCAATACGTATTCACGTAAATTTCAAAAGGGAGATGTACGCCTTAGATGTGAAAATGCGCGGAAGAGGTGCGCAGCCGGTATCCACGTTTCGAGCCAGTAGTGAAACGTCTCGGAAGAGCTCGTAGTCAGTCACCGGCCGCCGTCGAAGAAAGGTGACTCCTATAGTGTCGCGCAGTCGTTCCTCACCTGTAAATAATTATTATTATCGTAAACTAATCTCCAAAGCATACAAATTACAACATAAACCTACAATGAACATTTAACATCTAAACGATAATCGATACAATATTAACCGTTGATAATGGAAATGAAAATAATGCAAATTAATCCTCGCGATTAATTTCCGATTAAATCTAATAAAAAAACGATTAAACGTCTTAACGCGAGAATAGAAGATCTTGAAAAATTCTATAATTTGTAAACGTGTAGTGAATTATTTGATTATTCGAAATGTAGGGTTGTAAATATTATAGATCATTCGGTGTTTATGTAATCAACTGTTTGATAATACTTTAAAGGTTAGGGTTGAAATTTGGAAGGTTCTGGTAGGAACTTCGTTTGTTGAAACAATGGTATGTGACTTATTTGTAATTCTAAGTGTACGTTCTACGAATCGATCTATTTCTAAAGGGCAATATATTCGATTGAAACACTTGGAACGCCGGTGTATCGAGATTTTATTAAGACTTCTTGTAAAACCATCGTATTGTTAATGGTCCGGGAGTTAATGGAAACGTGGCGAGATTTTAAACAATTGATCGAGTAGTTTCGGGGTTTTTTCTATGTCCATTATCGGTAGTGTGTGTAAATTTATCGGATGATACTCTGGATATTAAACTGGAGAAGCTTGGGATCAACGTGGAAATTGCAGTGAAGCTGAGAAAGTGAAGAAAACTATGAACGGGAAAGAACAACAATGTTCGTCAGCTCAGGAAGGTACGTTGAGAGTTTGAAAATATTCCCCTTGGATTCGATGTAAGTTCTGTTTACTTCGGAATGCCTTCGTATTATTGAAAGGTTGAGTGACGTAGGGTGTACTTGACGGCGTATTTCCAAATTCTTGAGAAATGAACAACAAAGCGGTTCCAGGAAGCGGCGCTCGGCGTGAGGACAATGAGTGACGTAGAGGTCACCGTTGACCTGCTCTACTGAAATCACTGAAATGTATTACGACTTAAATGGTACAGTTACAAAGTCAATAATACGCGTCGTATTAACCCCTTGTCGTGCCATTTCTTTTGTGATATGTGCAAAAACTTTGAATTAATTCCTGAAATGAGGACTTTTCACTAATTTCTAATATTTCATGCAACTCAATGTAATATTTAGACTCCGGATGTTTATCCCAATTTCAAATTCAACAAATGCAGTTAAGACAAGAGAACCTATTTAGGGATTTGTTGCACTCGATAAATGTTACAACGAATACCATGCTTTGGATATTTCGGATATATTTTTATATTATGTTCGTTTTGTGTATTTTAGCCGTATTCATTTTGTCATAAATGCATAAACATCCGGAGTCTAGTAATATTAATAGTATAAAAATAGTGAGAACGTTTTATTATATTCTCAATTTACTAGTTTTTGGAAGACTACAAGAACAATCTAGCCCCTAATTTGGGATATAGTAAATGACTTGTCAGGACCAAGTGATATTTTTGATAAAATAATTTTTGGAGCACTTCAAAATTGACTATTCCCTTTATCGCGTCACGAGTAGCACTCGTTATTGTATGGAAAGGGGTTAAAATAGTAAAAAATAGTTTGGAATATGTGGTTATTTTTAACTTCAATAATTCTACTGTAGGCGTAATTATAATTGTAAAAAATTTCCTCTCAATGAAGAGGATTTAATAATTCTTATTAGAATTTAATAATTCTACTGTGGACGTAATTTTAATCGTAAGAAATTTCCTTTCAATGAAGAGGACGAGACTGCTGAAAGACGATAATAGTCAATGTTTTAGAATATATTTCTTTGTAATGATTTCAGTAAAATAAGAATTTTCATATGCTTTAATGTATCACATATGGCTTTTAAAAGGAGGAGGTATCTATAGGTTCTATGGAAGCTAGAAGATGAAAACATGTGCCAACATGCTATTCTTCCAAAATTCGAATTTTTATTTACTGTAATATATTATGAATATGATATTTAAAAATAGCTTTCTCATATTTTAACAAAATCGATACAGCAGCATCTTTCACAATCTTATTTTTGCAAAATTAAAAATCCCATAAGCTGCGACGTATTCCAGATAGCTTAAAAAGCATACAAATACTTTAAAAAATCGATACAGCAGCATCTTTCACAATCTTATTTCTGCAAAATTAAAATTCCCATTAGCTGCAACGTATTCCAGATGCTTAAAAAACATACAAAACCTATATACTCCGGAAATCAAATACAAGAACCCCTTTTAATATCGAATTCGTGTAAAACTAGGATTCTCGTAAGTTTCAACGATTGAGATTTCTTTAAAAACTGAAATATCCCATTTACAACAGGCGCGATATAAATGCACCTTTCAGGATCCGATCCTTCCAAAATTGCAACTCGCACGGGCTTTAAAACGTTAGTAATACTTTCAAAGAATATATTATATGGGTTTCTATTTCGTAGAAATAGGTATAATATAAGAATATATATTAACGTGTTTCTTTCTGATAAAAGTGTACTTTGTAAAGTTACGACGTAAACGATCCAGGTACGTTACGCGAACCGGATATGATTTGTGACCTCCAGATTTCCTGGAAAAGATAATGACAATAACATTGCCCGCGGAGTTGGCCTCTGTAAGAATACCAAACACAGCGTCCTCTGTATCTCACCTCAAGTGTTGACAATATTTTAAGTAGGCCTTAGTTAAAATCACCGTTCTATCTATAAAATGTATCCCAACTTGTTAATTAGTATCTTACAGTCGCGATAAATTAGGGACCACCTAAAACAATGGATCCTAAGTGAAACAACCATAGCATTTAGGGGGCGGTGGTGGTTGAGGATATGGATACTCAGACTACTAATAAATTGGACTAATTGCAAGTTAAAATCAATGTCATCAAATAAAATTAGTCCCAACTTGTTAATTAGTATCTTACAGTCGCGATAAATTAGAGACCACCTAAAACAATAGATCCTAAGTGAAACAACCATAGCATTTAGGGGGCGGTGGTGGTTGAGGATATGGATACTCAGACTACCAATAAATTGGACTAAGTTAAAATCACTGTCATAAAATAAAATTAGTCCCAACTTGTTAATTATTATCTTACAGTCGCGACAAATTAGGGAGCACCTAAAACAATGGATCCTAAGTGAAACAACCATAGTATTTAGGGGGCGGTGGTGGTTGAGGATATGGATACTCAGACTACCAATAAATTGGACTAATCTTAAGTTAAAATCACTGTCATAAAATAAAATTAGTCCCAACTTGTTAATTAGTATCTCACAGCCACCTTATTTAACACTAGATTTACGGATAACGATATACCTATTTTTCTGAAGTGAGTCAATTTGACTCGCACCGGAAACTTGAAGTTTTCTGCCAAGAAAATAGTTCCAAATCAATTTAAATGAAAGATTTATTATTTTCAAAATTAACCAACCAATATATTATACATATAGTAATCAAATTTTGAATGAGGCTAATTGACTCCGTAAATCTAGTGTTAAAGACCATCTAAAAAAAAGCTTTTAAGTCAAACAACCATAGCAATTACGAGGCGATACTGGTTAAGAAGATGAAGACTTAGACTACAATCAATTTGCCTAAATTAAAATCATCGTCACATCTATAATTATTATATAAAATTAGTCCTAACTTGTTAATTTGCATCTCATAGCCATGATCATTCAGAGACCACTTACAATAGTAACTCCTAAGTGAAACAACCATAACAGTTGAGGGCCATGGTGGTTGAGGAAATAAAGACTCACAATAAGACTATCAATTAATTAACCTGACTTAAAATCACCGCCACGTCTATAAAATTCGTCCTAACTTGTTAATTAGTGTCTCACAGCAACTTTGATTTTTGAGACCATCCTAAAATGATATCTTCTAGCCGAAGGAACCATTGCAATTAATTATTTAGCTTAAAATACACTTTGTAAATATACGACGTAAAGGATTTATGACCTTCAGATTTTCTGGAGAAGAGGGTGGCACTAACATTGCTCGAGTCTGTAAGAATTTCAAACACAGAGTCCGTTGTATCCGAGCTCGAATATTGATAGTTTTTCGATCGTTTCTCTAAAGAGGTATGTAGCAGGAGAAAGGTTAAAAGTACACTGAAGACTGACCATCAACGAACCATTAATCAGCTTCCAAAATCCGAGCTTAACTTGTCTCTAATAACACGTTGAGACATTGAACTTTCGTGATACTTTAGTGTACTCTCGACGAAATTGGATCTTTGTTAATTAGCATGGCAGATTAATTTTAATTAACGTTCAATTAAATGCGAGAGATCTGTCACGTTACAATTTACGACTTCTGGAGTTGAATAAAATTTGGGTGAATTTATTTCTGATATTTATAGAGCTAATGACTGCTATGTAAGCCTGTTTTAATTTAGATTTAAAGAAATTAGTTAGTATATATGTTAATTTATGGTACTGTTATCTTTGATATGAACATTTACATTTTTCTTAACCTCTTGCGCTATTTCGACGTACAATATACGTCATTGGTAATTTTTGTCTATACCGAGACTGACGTACAGCGTACGTCTTCTGAATTTTCTGCGCTACTGTACTCCTTGCTTAACACATTTTATTGCTTTTCACATTGGTAATAGCTCTTTACTGTTAGATTAGGACAAGAGCAGAGCAGCGATATTCAATGGTGAAATTAGTGCAATTACACATAACTGCATTTTTCAATGAAATTGTATGAAGTTTTTATTTAGTTTTATAGCGATATATCAAATTAAAACCTAGTCAGTATAATAATAGTTTTATTGTTATTTTTAGTAAGCATTATCTTTATTCTGATTCCTAAAATGGAAAGTGAGAGTGAAGGTAGTAATATCATTCGACTACTTTCAAAAAAAGGCGAGCAATGATAAGCGCGGATGAGGAGGCTGGTAGCGAGTCTAGCAATATTGTTTTTCCATTTCGAAAAAAATGTAGAATGCCAGATGAAGAAGATGGAACTGATTGGGTGTGGGAAAATGAACCAAACAATAATAAAGTATGGCATTTCTCGAGAATTCTCGATATAGAGAAATCAACACTTGAAGTTATAGGACAAAATGCAAGAAGATTTTTAAGAAATTATAATAACGGAAAGCAACCGTTAATCTTTTACATATATAAAAATGAGATGAAATTTTTGTTGTATATATATATATATATATCTACAATATATAAAATATTAATATATATAAATATTTTTTTGAAGCTTTAACAGAAATTATTCCAAGTAAAAGCTCATTTGGAATTTCTTTGGGTGGGATGGGCACACATTTCTGCTAATTAATTGATAGCGCAAGAGATTAAATGAAAAAATGTGAAATTTTAATTAAATAGTTTTGAGATATTTAACACTAGAACTACCGGCCACAAATCTAACATATTTTAATAAATTAAATAAATACTTTGAAACAGGGTAATCAAGCGGCAGAAAATTTGATCGATTAGGTGATTTATGTTTATTGATATAGACGTAGAATATTTGTCCTATGACTCTTATGTAAACTTGGAGAATTTTTTGAAAAATTTGTGTACCAGTCATTTTGACTGGTTTGGTAGTTCTAGTGTTAAGCTACAGATTTACATAAATTAACTTGAGACGTTTATAGTTTATTATTGTATTTGATGTGAAAATTCAAGTGACGACTTAGATGAGATGTTTTAAATTTCTAGTAAAATAATTAGAGATATTTGAACTACTATTAACGCAAGAAAATTTCTTTTGCTTTTAAGTTTCTTAAATTTCAAACCTAAACGTTTCTATGAGCAAACTTCACGTATTTAAAGTGCCATTGGCTTTGATGTAAGACGTCGTCGTTTCTCTGTTCTTTTTTTTTAGAACAAATTCCAAGATGAAAAGATTAGGTCAGGTTCCGCGATGAATAATTTCCCTCCGTAAAATCTCTCGCTCTGTTCGCATGTCAAAAATGTCGAGTTCAACTGACACTGCGATCCTTTTATTGTAGACTGCAAAAAAGTTAACGCGATCGTGCATTATTGAATAGGATAAATGCGGTGCACAAATGTTTTTCACGGTCCTTTAAATATTTCTCTTAGATTTTCATAGTCCGGTTATGATTGATGGTACAAAAATCAACGAGAATTTTATTTCCACCTTTTTTTTTTTTAAATGCACTGTAAACCATGTCATTCAGGATTGGAAAGACATTTATGCAAGAGCGACAGTTAAAAAAACTCAGGGCTCCGCTAACGAAAAATATTGTGGAATATGAATATTCATCGTGAAGTTTTTCACTTATTTTTCTCAATCTTCGTTTCCTGAATTTGAAAAGTCTTTTTACGTATATTTTATTGAAATTTCAGAAGTGATTGTGAATCGGTAATTCTTCGATTTATTTTGCATTATTTTTTCATTCAGCTTTATTCGATATATGAAGATTTATTTGCGAAATTAATTTCCAAATGAAAGAACTACAGTCTATATGTTGTTGTTTTTTTTTTAATGTTTTCCATGGAATTTTCATACGGTTTAACACGAAATTCGTGAGGGAAGAGCAAAATAATAAAACTCTCGTCACTGATGTCGGTTTCGCAATATTATTTTGAAAACAAATCGAACTGAAAATTAAAATACAACGTTGTAATTTAAGAATTAATTTAACTGTATGGAAAATAATTAGTGATTTGTAAAAGGATAATATCGACATGTGGAAAACCATTGTAAATATGAATAGACTATATTGTTCCAATGTTGAAGCAAAGTTAATAGAAAATGTCAATCGACTGATTTTGATAAAACAGTTTTTGTCAAAAATTGGAATTTTCTGTTCCATTCTCTATTCCACGAGTTTCCCTACTTGCTGTAAGACAAGGACTTAATTGCTACCTCTAATTATATATAAATTTAGTGTTAAAGTAAAGTTAATAACATAGAAATAATTATATTTCATTAATAATTCCAATGTGATACTTTTTGGAAAATGTTTTAATTTCCTGTCCAATTTTTCACTACACGAGTTTCTCTACTTGCTGTAAGACAAGGACTTAATTGCTACCTCTAATTATATATGAATTTAGTGTTAAAGTAAAATTACTAACATAGAAATAATTATAATCCACTGATAATTGCAATGTCACAATTTTTGGGAAATGTTTAAATTTCCTTTTCTATTTTCCACTCCACGAGTTTCTCTACTTGCTGAAAGACAAGGACATAATTGCTACCTCTAATTATATATAAATTTAGTGTTAAAGTAAGGTTATTAACATAGAAATAATTATATTTCATTGATAATTTTAATGTGATATTTTTTTGGAAAATGTTTAAATTTCCTTTTCTATTTTCCACTCCACGAGTTTCTTTACTTGCTGTAAGACAAGGACTTAATTGCTACCTCTAATTATATATGAATTTAGTGTTAAAGTAAGGTTATTAACATAGAAATAATTATATTCCATTGATAATTTCAATATGAAATTTTGTTGGAAAATGTTTACATTTCCTTTTCTATTTTCCACTCCACGAGTTTCTCTACTTGCTGAAAGACAAGGACTTAATTACTACCTCTAATTATATATAAATTTAGTGTTAAAGTAAGGTTATTAACATAGAAATAATTATATTTCATTGATAATTTCAATGTGATATTTTTTTGGAAAATGTTTTAATTTCTTTTTCTATTTTCCACTCCACGAGTTTCTCTACTTGCTGTAAGACAAGGACTTAATTGCTACCTCTAATTATATATAAATTTAGTGTTAAAGTAAAATTACTAACATAGAAATAATTATAATCCACTGATAATTGCAATGTTACAATTTTTGGGAAATGTTTAATTTTCCAGTCCCATTTTTCCCTCCTCAACTTTCCCTCCTTACTGCAAGACAAGGTGTTAAATGCCACCTATAATTATTTATAGATCTAGTATTAAAGTAAAATTACTAACATAGAAATAATTATGTTTCTCCGAAAATTTCAATGTGACTATTTTTCAAAATTTTTTAAATATTACGTTCCAATTTCCATACCACCAATTTCCCTCCTTATTGCAAGACAACCAAAATGTTAAATAAAAATCACCTAACCATTTTCCCTATTTTCTAATTCCCATTGATATCGATGAAACAACCACGTCATGATAACACACTCGAAATAACGTATTCTGGAAAAATCGTAAGAATATTACAACAGCAAAGGATCCGAGAAGACAATAAAGGCTCGCCAAAGAGAAAGTACAATGTTGGAATCAATGAAACACGAACCTCCTCGTTTCACCACGGAGCTCAATTATTGCGATCGTGTTTTGACAATGGTGAACAAAAAGAAAGACCTCCGTCAGCAGTAGCTTATTGACTCTCGATTCGAGGAAATTTCACGATCCTGTCCGCACGATTCGAAGGGCCAATTAAAGATATTGTTGCCGGGTTAGAAACCCTCCGAAGTACCATTCAGATCCACCTTCCTGAAACACCCTGAAAACTACCCCCGGCTAAACTGCGCCCTTTAGATCTCCCTGCCATTTCGACCCCTAAGGTTCACCTCATTTATACTTGATGGACTTTGCCTGTTGAGGAATGTCACTTAATTTTTTTCCCTTATTGTTCTATCTTCTCTTTTTTTGCTGAATTTAGAGTTTTAGTCTATTTTTGGAAATTGACATTTCAATTTGTTAGATTTTCATATTTTATTTTGAAAAGGGATAGGCAATTGTTGGATATTAAATATTTTTAATAGTTTATCTCAGTGCCTTTTAATATTAGTGAACTATATTATTGAATATTAGTTAATGTTTTTGAGGAAATTAATTAATGACGTACTTGCAAATTACTATTTTGATAACACATTATAAAATAATATTGTAGTAGCGATAACTAGTAAATAAGACACTTAGAAATTGGTAATTCGATAATTAAATAAAGAAGTAGACATACGAAATTGTTTAATATTAATTATTATTGTTAGAATACAATTAGTAATTAGACTCAGTGGTACAATAGGAAATGAGAGTGAATTGTTCTTGTCTAAAGCTATTAATTCTTACTGAATGATCTAAGAAACGAAATACCTAATAATTAGAACACTTTAAGATGAGAAGCAAAGCATTAAGGAAAGAAAGTTGAAACAAAGAGATTCACTAATGGTTTAAGCACTTGTGGGATCATCCAATGGTACCACAGTGGCTTAAGCTATTAATCAACATTTTTTTTCAACTATTAGTCTTCATTTTCTTCCATCGATACTTTCCTTCTCCCTTAACCCTTTTGGTGCCGGACGACGATATATCGTCGTTAGCAATAGTACTAACACTGGGAAACGAAGGGTTAATATTAGGTTTCCAATAGGATATCAGTAATTTTATGACAAATAATTATAATAGACAGTTTATGCTCTATATTGCGTGTTCTGTATGAAACTATTGCCAAATAACAATTATTTTTATTCGCAACTATATTTGTCATTAATTCAATCAGTTTTTTCGGTCGCCACTAAAAGGGTTAAGGTAGATCTAGCTGGATTCAGAACTAAGTTTCTTTTTTCATTAGAAATGAAAAAAATTGCGTGAGAATTAATGCATAGACTAACTTCACAGAGGTCATTTCATTCACTTTTTAGACATTAAAAAACATCTTTCTCTATAACTATGAATTAAAAAATTATGAAAAAATTCAATAATATTCCAAAAGCATAAAATAATACATTGCTAATTTTTTATTAGAATCCATCGACTCGTTTTTCCATTAGAAAAATAAAAAAAGATTTTACGGACTCAGGAAAAATTTTTTTCCATAAGGCCCATGTTAAATGTGTTATTTTTAAACACGATTTATTCATAAACCGTGTGGACGAACTCATTGAGATTCCGGTTATAATTATAAAATATCATGAAGAATATATTTTCCAAATTTTCAGGAAATCTATCGAAAAATGATAAGTGCCTAGAACTACCTTAAATTATCCAAATCTCTAAACCTTGGGTATCGGACAAATATTATTGTTAAAAAAAATAATCATCGTCGCAGAGACAGCTACTGTTTCCATGTGACACCGTAGCTATGGTGTTTTATGGTGCCTAGGGGTTCCAAATAGTGTGCACGAGTTCTTGAAACCCCTCGTCCTCAGGGAATTTTTTACCTCATGTAATATGCATATCACAGCCTCGAATTCAGAGATGATACATCTAAAGAATTTCGAATTTAAAATACAGAGAAAAAAGGATTCTTAAGATTAGAAGCATCAGCGTTGAATTATTACATTATATTTAAATATATTAAGGAAATGCATTAGCAGAAGATGATTTAAATGATGATTAACACTAGAACTACCAAACCAGTCAAAATGACTGGTACACAATTTTTTCAAACAATTCTCCAAGTTTACATAAGAGTCATAGAATAAATATTCTACGTCTATATCAATAAACATAAATCACCCAATCGATCAAATTTTCTGCCGCTCGATTCCTCCTTTTTCAAAGTACTTATTTCATTTATTAAAATATGATAGATTTGAGGCCGGTAGTTCTAGTGTTAATTTGATAATTTATATATTGTAGGATGGACGTAGAATTTTTATTCCATGGGTCATTTATGAACTTTGAGAATTTTTATAAAAAATGAATAATTAGTCATTATGACTGCCTCGGTTGGTCTAATGTTAATTAACTGTTCATTTTGCTAAGTGTACAGTGATTCCATTAAAACGTGAAATGAACATGATGAAAGCATAGATCGTGGTTTTGAAATTAGCGAAAATTCTTGTTCCTCGTTAATACGACTGTTATAGTTGAAGTTGAAATGTATGGAAAAACCGAATAAATTTAATTAGTTAATGTCTGCGATGACGAAACCGCGAGTTTATCAAAATGTGAGGAGAATTTCAATGGCTGGATCCAGGAACTGTTGTTATAATGTAGAATCGTACATCAATTTCGTGATTGCACATAGCGAGTGAAAATGCGAAGGAAATTATTTCATATTAATTAAGTATAGCTACATAGTTTAGGCTAATACAAATTAAAAATTTAATTAATAAAGCAAAATTATGTACGGTTATTTTGAGCTTTCAGAATCATTAGTTAGCACAGATCATAGAAGAGGAAGAAATCAGCAATCCTCTTAGTGAGGGGTAAATAGCTTATTGCTTTGAATTGATTTAGCCAACAACTTAGACCTTACAATTAGTTCTATTTACTTCGTAGACTAAATCTGCCAAAGTTTAATTACCAACTGCATAAATATATTTTCCTGATTGCTGATGTACGTGAAGATACGAAGAAAATTATTAGATATTAATTAAATATAGCTGGATAGTTTAGATGAATATAAATTAAAAATTTTGTTAATAAAAAAAGATTGTGTAATGTTATTTTGAGCTATCAGAATTATGAGTTAGCACAGATCATAGAAGAGGAAGAAAACAGCAACCCTCTTAATGAGGGGTAACTGATTACTTTCAATTAATTTAGCCAACAACTTAGACCTTAGTTCGATTTACTTCGTAGACTAAATCTGCCAAAATTTAATTACCAACTGTATAAATATATTTTCCTGATTGCTGATATTATAAGTGAAGATACGAAGAACATTATTAGATATTAATTAAGTATAGCTAGATGGTTTAGAAAATAAATGAAATTTTTAGAATTGTTTAGAATATAAATTACAAATTTGGTTAATAAAAAAAGATCGTGTAATGTTATTTCGAGCTATCAGAATCATGAGTTAGCACAGATCATAGAAAAGGAAGAAATCAGCAACCCTCTTAATGAGGGGTAACTGATTACTTTCAATTAATTTAGCCAACAACTTAGACCTTAGTTCTATTTACTTCGTAGACTAAATCTGACAAAGTTTAATTACGAATTGTATAAATATATTTTCCTGATTGCTGATATTATAAGTGAAGATACGAAGAAAATTATTAGATATTAATTAAGTATAGCTAGATGGTTTAGAAAATAAATTACATTTTTAGAATTGTTTAGAATATAAATTACAAATTTGGTTAATAAAAAAAGATCGTGTAATGTTATTTTGAGCTATCAGAATCATGAGCTAGAATAGATCATAGAAAAGGAAGGAGAGCTTGCTATTACTGTGCAGACATCCTGAATAATTGCTGCGTAGTTAGAGTAAAAGTATTATCCTGAAGAAGAATACTGTTCAACAACCCTCTTAGTGAGGGGTAGCAGATTATTTTTAATTCATTTAGCTTAATCTTAGACTACCTACCATAAATCTATTTACTTCATAATCATAATCTGCCAAAAATTAATTTCCAACCATTTATAATTTCCATATTGCTGACATTTCAAGAAATACGAACAACATTCTTAGATGTTAACTAATTATAGCTAGATAGTTTAGGTGAAAATAAAATGGAAAAATAGTTAATAAAAAAGATAACATATGGGTATTTTGAGCTGTCATAGAATCATTAATTAGAAGAGGAAGAAATCTGCAACCCCCTTAGTGAGGGGTGGCTGATTATTTTTAATTCGTTTAGCCTACAGCTTAGACGAGTTACCCTATATCTATTTACTTTGCAGACTAATTCTACCAAAGACTAATTACCAATCTATTATATAAAGCTCAAATACCACTGACTGACTGACTCACTCACTCACTCATCACGAAATCTCAAAAACCACAGAACGGATTGCAATGAAATTTGGAACATACCTTCCCCTTGGGTCTTAGGTGCTCAATGAGAAAGGGTTTTGAAAAATTCGAAATTTTAGGGGGGGTTTGGGGTGTTAAAGTATGGGCCAAACTCATCAACGCAGAGCCGAAAATACTTGACCTAGAAACTTGAAATTTTACATGAGCGTTCCTTCTAGGGTATTAGCACCCACTAAGAAAGGATTTTTCAAAATTCGAAATTGTAAGGTTTTTTTTTAGTTTCGATTAAATCGTAGCGAAGCGCGGGAACTTCCAGCTAGTCATACATATAATATTAATTCTCTACTTTTTATATTACAATGTAAATAGATTAGCTAAATACACCCAGACACCCTAATTAAATATAAATATAGAAACAGAATTAATACAAAAATACCTCGTTAAGCTACTCAAAGTCATCATATAATATAAAAATACCTTACATAACGTCCTTGAGACATCTGGAATAATTAAAGCAAAAGTATCATCCTGAAAAAAAAAGTACGATCAGCTACCCTCCGAACAAACGTCACGACAGTTAATTAAGTTTTATTTTTACTACCGAGAAAAAAAAAGCTAATTACGTTTCATCTTCAGAATGGAGAAAACACTTGGATGTTACGTTATTAGTTAAGCAACCTTGCAAACCCCCATAAACGTTCCACCCCATTCTCCCGCCCCATTTGTTATCCATCCACCTCGATCAACGTGTGCTCATTCTGAAATAATTATTAGTAAACATTACGCTCTTGAGGGCAAATAGAATTAATTAATCGCTTCGGGGAAAATCCCTTTGTCGCGTTGTATTTAAACGGGTGAAAGAGGGCTCGTAAATTTCACGATAAGGCAACCTATTTCTTAGAATTATTTACTTAAATATATATCAATAATGACTGATCTTATCACTATGAGCGTAGTATTTGAGAAACGGATGTTATCAGACTTTTTTCAATTTTATTAATTTATGAAACATATTGTAGGATATTTATTATTGTATGTAACATATTAGGGAGACTGGAAAGTAACGACGTTTCGCTAGATATTCTTCTCAAAAACTAATTGATTTTTATCAATTCGAAATTGAAGATTTGCACACTAGCTGAAAAAGGGCTTTTGATAGCGAGGATTGTCATTTGTTAAAAGCAAAAACTTGTTGCAAAGTTATTTGTTTTAATCTGATGTGACAAAAACGATACTAAGTTACTTACTTTTCGGTCCAACTGATATTTTTTATTACAGTACAGAATAATATAGTATAGTATCTTTATTATAGTATAGTATTTTTTTATATTTATTATTATATGTTTCTTGCGACTAATTAAACATTTTATTCTTGCGTTCCTTTGTGCTTTAAGCAAATCTCACTTGTACTGTCGCAAAAGATTCCAATGCACTTGTAATTGTCTCATGGAAATTGTCAGTCAGTGGATTTCTCGGGTATGTCCATGAAAGCAGAGTGCTGTTTTTAGGTGGAAATAATTACTCATTTCCGGGGGTTGGGCGCTCCATGTGATTCATTAGTCAGACGCGGCAGTTTAAAAGGGATGTAAATTCACGGGAAACAACGGGAGATGATAATTTCCCTCGGCTGGTTGCTCCGTTGTGGTGCGTTGAAATAATTTTTACCTTCACACCTGCAAATGACATTCTCCTCGAGAATTAAACGATCGTAACCCTTTTGTTCCCGTTTAGCAACCTAGAAAATTTACTATCTTGAGGAACTTGGTCATTTCAATTAACTTTTCGAAGTCTTAATTTTCATTAATTTTTCGAAATCTTCATTTGAATTTTTCAAATTATAATCATTGTCGTAGAATTAATATTAGTAATTGTAATTAATAATTCAATTTAGAAGTTGAGTTATTTACAAGTAATTCGAATAGCGCAATCATGGAATTTAATAAAGGTGGAGAATGTCACGGGTTGCAACAATAGAATTAAAAGCAAGGTATGGAATATCGCGTGCAGAACAGTTATCGTCTGCTCTTTGCACAGATCTTTCGCTATCGATTGATTAGCATCGCGTGCTTTAACGGCTCCGAGTTGCTTTGATAAGCAGCGCAGAAACACGCTCGCGTTCATGGTAATCGTTTAGGGAAATTTATTTCTCTGGTTGTAAGAAGAGTGAGATTCAGTGCCTTCAAAGCTGTCCGAGTTGTCGAGCAATTTCGGTTTCCTCGTGCGTTTTAATCCTTTTGATGTTTCTGGAAATTTTAAACCTTTGAGAATCGATTTTAGGTTTTCAAACCTTTGATAATTGTATGTTGGATTTTAAGCCTTCGAGAATTGTATTTTGAATTTTAATTCTTCGAGAACTGTATTATGGATTTCAACCCTTCGAGAATTTTATGTTAGATTTTAAGCCTTCGAGAATTGTATTTTGAACCTGAATTTTTCGAGACCTGTTTTTTTGTATTTTAACCCTTGGCGAATTTTATGTTAGATTTTAAGCCTTCGAGAATTGCATTTTGGATTTTAAACCTTGAAGAATTGTATTTTGAAATTCAATCTTTCGAGAATTGTATGTTAGATTTTAAGCCCTCGAGAATTGTATGTTGAGTTTTAATTCTTCGAGTACTGTATTTTGGATTTCAACCCTTTGATAATTGTATGTTAGATTTTAAGCCTTCGAGAATTGTATTTTGAATTTTAATTGTTGGAGACCTGTTTTTTGGATTTCAACCCTTGGAGACTTTTATGTTACATTTTAAACCTTCGAGAATTGTATTTTGAATTTTAATTCTTCGAGAACTGTATTTTGGATTTCAACCCTGTGATAATTGTTTGTTGGGTTTTGAACCTTCGAGAATTGTATTTTGAATTTTAATTCTTGGGGACCTGTTTTTTGGATTTCAACCCTTGGAGAATTTTACGTTAGATTTTAAGCCTTCGAGAATTGTATTTTGAATTTTCATCCTTTGAGATTTGATTTGAATTTGACACTTAGAAAAGTTTTTCAAACATTGATCGGTTGAGAATTTTCTTTGAATTTTGGTGCTTCGAGGATATTTTTTAAAATTTGTCCATCGAGAGCTAGAAAGGCAGAATGGTGAGAGGAAAAAAAAATTATAAATCACAGGTTGCGTGATCATATTTCAGCGAAGGTGCTCGACTGTAACGACACGTATATGCGTCAATAAACAACAATGAACTTTTTCGTCTAAACGTATATATGCGTCCATGATACTCAAAGGATTTATGCAGCTTTTTCGAGATTAAAAACAGTTTCAAACCACCACGAATTTTTTATCGTTTAACAAGCTTCCAAAACTTTTTTCTCCACGTATTACACATTCCGAATTTCAAAGAGTGAAAATTG
The DNA here is from genome assembly GCA_910591515.1 of Cerceris rybyensis. NCBI lineage: Eukaryota > Metazoa > Arthropoda > Insecta > Hymenoptera > Crabronidae > Cerceris > Cerceris rybyensis. The sequence goes on along the minus strand of OU342800.1, from coordinate 4,513,915 downwards.
CGAAAATTTGCACATTTTCCGAGAGCTCCGCCGATACAGCAAATTACAAAGTGTCGAATATTTCAATAATTTTTAACCCATTCCATCTCGCAAAATTTTCAAACTCTGCAGAAGCTTTATGCAAATTTCGATATAAACCCAAAAGGGTTTAGGATGTTCAACGATTTCCTTTTTGCACAATCTAAATATTTGCAATACTTCCGCCAACGTCTGATAATTTAGCATCGGCAAACAATTTCCAAGAATATCAAAGTTCATCAAATTCCACGCTTTTCATAATTCCATCGAATAGAGATTACAAGAACACGCAGTTTTCCTTAAAATCACTTTGAGCCCTGAAAGTAGCAAAGTAAGCCACAAATCACCGTAAAAAAAAGGCTCTCGCGTGAAGAGATTATCTATGGCTAAATTAAGATAAAGAGCCAATCGAAGAGACGATGAAAGTTTACAGAACAACCTTTAATCCAGAGGCTCATAATCTTTCTTATCTCGGTAATTAATCGCAGCCCAGATTGTACAAAGAGATTGGAAGGCATAGGAAAAAAAAATTAATATGCTATAAAATAAATTGGCAATGAGAGTTTGGAAATTTAGCCTCTTTGGTTCATGATATTTCTATGTAGATTTCTGCAGCTCTGGCTTCGAAAGGTGCTCCTTCGTTTAGTCTAATCCCCCCGCCAGTTTTATCGATACCTTTCTTCAACCAAAAAAGATCCTTTTTTTTCTTGCAAATAATTTTAAACTATCCCTTCTTCGGTTATTGAAAAGGAATTTTTATCGAAAGAAATACGTATTTCTATCTTCCAATGTCAAAGGTCACTCGAAGGTCATCTCATCCACTCATTGCAATCAATATAATTTACCAATTGCCCTAAAGATAGCAAATAATCGTTGTTAAAGCTTGATAATGATAGTGTTAGCTTCAACGACCCCCAAATCGATAATGTTTCTAAACCAATTTTCCCAGTCGTCAGAAAACCACCCCTCTTCAATTTCTTTCAACCGCTATTAACAATATCTCCTTAACCCTTTGCCATACTATAACTAATGACACTTATGACGCGATAAAGGGAGTAGAAAACCTTCAAATTTTCCAAAAACTATTAAGTTGAAAATATCAGTGGCCCAGGATAGGATCAAATTATCACTATGCTATTATCAGCTGTATTAGAAGCTAAGCTATTACCAGCTATATCACAAGTGTCGGACACACTATTATTTTAGCAATTAATTCTGATTTGCCAGACAAAAGAAATTGATACGGCAAGAGGTTTTTTTTTTACATCTCCACCATGGACTCCCCCCACCCCTAGGACATGCACCTAAGCTTTTCTCTAGAGGGGGTAAACTACATAAAAGGTGCTTTTACCAAATCTCTTGTCCCTCAATTACAGTATGACTTGCTTTCATGTGGTCCCTTTTTGTACGATTTCAAAAAAATTGCATTTTGATTTTCAAGTTTTCAAGAATTGTATGTAAATTAAATTTTAAAGGATTAAAATCCACTATACGATTCCTGAAGGCTTAAAATCCACTATAAAATTCAAGGATTAAAATCCACCATACAATTCTCAAATTATTAAAATTCAAAATTCAATTCTTTTTGTATGGTATATAAAAAACAGTCATATCATAACTTTGAGAAAGGTCATATGCATATTACCAATAAAAATCACCATAAAAAGTCCCACCAAAAGGGGCTTCAAAGAAAATAACACTATTAAAAAACTATATAAAATCAGGTTGCACTGTATTCCAATTTGCTTGAAATTATCTCACAGAGAGCAAATAAACAGTGTTAAAAGGTGACCACCTCACAGTAATCTCTTGAAAGGCAACCCGATCGATTGCCATGTGTTTATCTCTCTATGGTGTACACACTCGAAGCCACCCTGAAACTGGTTCGTGTAAGTCTTCACTGAGAATGACTGCCTCACTGTCTCGGTGCATTAGCAAATATCGACCGTTTATCCAGGAGGTATCCACGTGTAATTTACTAGCACGCGATATCTCCGTGGTGTTATGGTTACGCATTTAATGGCCATCAAGCTGGCTCAGATTTGTGCTATGCTTATGCGAGTAATATGCCATGCAAAATGTGCAAACTGCGTGTAACGTACTGTTTTCATTTCTACATAAATCCTACTGGGATAATAATAGACGTTGTAATGTCGGTTGGAATTGTTTGTGGAAAGAGTAATTGATTAATTATTAGAAATAGTGTAAGTGATAGATTGGAAGGGTGAGTTCTTTGATGGGGGGTTGGGGTGGTGAGTTAATGGAAAAGAAAGAAATAGGTGATCGAGGAATTTCATTTGGTGGAAATTGAATGGACAGTGTTAAATTTTGTAGATGTTGAAATATTAAATTAACATATGAGGGTAAATTAACACGTTAAGCGCCACAGCGGTCCCTAGGGACCGGGCGTTGACTTTTCGTTTATGCTGACACTGATCAATGAAAATGAACAATTAGTTTTTTACCTAAGCTACGTTGTCGCGCCTAACCGAGACACAATTAGTGGAGTTGAGTATAAAATAGAACATTTTATCAAAAATGAATGTAGTATGTTACAACAAATAGAAAGATATCTTTTCTAATAAAGGGCCTAAACGGAAAGTGCTTTAAGAACGACCGTGGCGCTTAACGTATTAAAATGGGGGGAGTGAGTTAATTGGGTTGATAGTTTGAATTTTTGAGGGATGAGAAATTAAAGGAATTTTACTGTTGTAAATTTGAGGAATTAGTGGGAAAGAAAATATGTTTTGCTCGTTTTAATAATTTTTATGGAGCTTTTGTTAAAAGAAGTGTGTCAAGCTGTCGAAATAAATGGATAATCCTTGGATAGAAATTTATATTTATTCTTTCAGATACGTGCTCGAGTTTTAGCTTGAAAACTGAAAGTTTCAGCTGGATCCAAGATTTATCATATTTCTTTCACAGGCTCGAAACGATTCTTCAGAGTTGGCGAAGAAACTGAAGCATATGTTAGTTTAACAAAATTTATTATTATCCTATAAAATACGCTTCCAAATTTCACGCTAAAAATCCAACAGACTCTTCGACTTATAACTTATGCTTTAGAAATATTACCTTTTGTTATTTTATTCGTATCTGAATTTTTCAAAAATTTTGCTTAACCTTTAGGTCTTTCAATTTTCCATATCTACCTTGTGAAACGTGCGAAATTAAATTAATTTAGTTTCTACCCCATTTCATCCCCTTTGTTCCGAAGTATTTATCTAGTATCCTTAAATATACTTAATTAATAGTAAATACCTCTAGTGCTCATGATGTAGATTTTATTATTATTATCATTAAGACCAATTATTTATCCAATATTAATGTTCAATTCGGTATAAAATTTTACCTCACTTCGATTCGTGAATAGATAATACAAATCTGATTGTGATAATAAAATCTTTTCTTTATTTTCAGTTAATATTAGGATAAATTAACTAAACATAAAGAAAAGATTTTCTTATCACTATGATTAAAATATTATTTAACCAATCGTAATGTGCAGAATTTGCTATAATACAATTATTTTATTTCCATTCATGAATAGATAATACAAATCTGTTTGTGATAATAAAATCTTTTTTTTACTTCAGTGAATCCACCCTCGAAAGTGCACGTCCTCCGAACCATTAATTTAAAATAGAAGAAAGACTGTATTATCATTATCCTTAAAACATTATTTAACCAATTTTAATGTTCAATTAGGTATAAAACAATAGTATTATTTCGATTCATGAATAGATAATACGAGTTTGAGTAATGAGAGTATGAAAGTCATCGTATTACTTTAGTTTCGAGAGGAATGGAATTAATTCACGATGAAATACCATTTCTGTGCAGTATCGTCCGTAGCAGATGTTGAAATTATTATTCTAATCCTCGAAGCCGAGATACGATCGCGTTCGCGACGTTCCAGCACGAATTCTCGTTAAACATTTCTCCCTTCAAGTTACCAAAGGGATTAATAAACTTCCTCCCACGGCGGGATCGTTCCTTTCGGAGAGTGTTAAACTTCGACAAGGAATTAAAAACTGTCGCATCGGCGGATGATACGTGGATTTCGGTGGTGTAATGCTATTTTCTCGATGAGTTTCACAAAATAAAGAAGCATGTTTTAATTAGTGTTTTAAAACAGTATTTATACTCGATCTACCAAGGGGGTTGAAATGACTTGTACGGAATTTTTTAAAAATCGTTGTGCTTAATTTTCTATATCTACTTTATAAAACGTGAGAAATTGAATTAATTTAGTTCCTTATGTATTTTATTGTGTTTCTTGTGATTTATTTATATAGTATCTTTAAACATATTGAATTAACAGTCGGTAGGATTAAAATAGAAGAGACAGAAAATTATTCTATTAGAATAAGTAAACGCGAATTAAATCCAATAGAAAAGAAGAGGAAATCTCCTCGACGTGTTTGATGGTAATCGTAGAAGGGATTTTAGTTTCATTCGAGTTTGATTTCAACCAATTTCGTATGTGTTTGCTTGCTGACCTGAAAAACAGAGATACAACCTTGCTTTTTACTTTTCCTTAACGTAAGAATTCGCTATTCAACCGGCGCTCATTTTTCTTCCTGCTAAATGATCTCTTTTTAAAGATCGTCTAACAACTTCGTCTGCCATAAGTTTCTACCTCTTTTTTCATCGCGAAACTCTTTCCCTTCCTTCATCCTTCTCCCTTCCTCCCACAGGTTTTATTGTGCTCACCTTCCTGCTCTATTTTTTCACCTTTCACCTGTATTTTATCATTAGTGGAGTTAAATCTACAATTTTGTAATATAAAACTGCCACAGTGATATGTGAAAACATACATACGACTGAATAGTAGCAACGTAAATTTATGGGGCTATGGTGGATAAGGAGATAAAGGCACAGACACGCAATCAGCAGCTCCAGGTCAAATCCTTCGCCGTTACGGCTGAGAAATTTTTCTTATTTTAATATTAAATATGTTATGGCCTCGGTAATTCTACAACCCTCTAAAATAGTAGATTCTCACTGAAATAACCATAGAAACTATAGGGTTACGGTGGATGAAGAGATAAAGGCGCAAACACGCAATCATTAGGCTTAAGGTCAAATCCTTCGTCACTGGTGAAAAATTTTTGTAAATTAATATTAAATATATTATATTAATAGTAGATCCTCACTGAAATAACCATAGAAATTATAGGTTTACGGTGGAAGAAGAGATAAAGGCACAGAAACGAATTAGGATCAAGGTCAAATCCTTCGTCACTGGTGACAAATTTTTTCTAAATTAATATTAAATTTATTATGACCTCGGTGGTTCTGGCACCCCTCTGAAATAGTCGATTCTCAGTGAAATAACCATAGAAATTGTATACATATGGTAGGCAAGTAGATACAGACTCAAATTTCCAATCGAGGGGCCCAAATTGAAATCCGTGCCACATCTAAAAAATTTTTCATAATTCGTTAATCAATATATAGGGGAGGGTGGGGCAAAGTGGGCCCCTTCAGCAAAAAATAGTCATATCTTTATTTTTTTTTTATTCGTTATAGGGGGGGGGGGCAAAGTGGGCCCCTTCAGCAAAAAATAGTCATATCTTTATTCTTTTGGGTTCCAAAATTTTAAGGGGCCCACTTTGCCCCCAAATTTTTTTGGGCTCAAAAATTTTAAGGGGCTCACTTTGCCCCACTCTCCCCTATAATAAAGCAAAGTGTACGTTATGTGCGTGCCGCTAAAACTCAGAAATGAGACCCGCTACGATCAAGGGAGTTATATGGTGTGGTAGCCCTCTATCTACCGTCCATGAAAAAGGTTCCCGTTTTTACCTAAAGGCCGCAATTTTTCAGATATAAGGACTGGAAGTTTCGCCCTCTAGAAATTTCTAGAACAGTCCAGAACACTCGAGAATATTCGAGAGCATTACACAACATTACAGAATATTGTGGAATATTGTGGAATGTTCGGTAATATCCCAGATCATTGTGGAACATTATATTATATTCCTTTTATAAATATACCTCTTATATTTTAAAGTTTATCCTTTTATTCAAACAACCACACAATGTCATAACAACTCCCTGAGCGAAGCCGGGTACCTCAGCTAGTATATCATAAATTCTGCCTTTCTACGAGCCCTTAAACAGTAGATTCTCAGTCAAATAGCCATAGAAATTACAGACCTCTGGCAGATGAGTAAATAAAGTAGGTTAAAAAAAAGGTAGACTTCAAACGTAATGAGCAAAGCAGTTAAAGTCAAAAGTTACAAACAAGTGAAATACAAACAAAAGAGTTTAAATATAACTTGAACTTAGTGAATTAATTTTAGCATATTATCGAGAGAATTTTGCACATACCCAAGAAACTAGAAAAAAAATTAAATTTTAATCTAGATGTTTTCTTAACCCTCTATGGGCCCTTGTAACATAAAAAATCTAGGCTTTCGTTTTTCAAAGTCGATTTTTTAACTTTCTCAAATATCACAGGTTAGCTCTTCCAAACCATGAAATTCTTTACAATCCAATGTTTCAAAATCAAGTAAAATTTATTATTCACAATAGTACTTTTATTATTTTCTAATGTGCTAGGGTGCAACTAATCTACAGATATTTCAAAAAATTCGGCCCATAGAGGGTTAATTTAAAGATCTGCTATATTTAATACATCACTCGTGAATTTTCCTGTAGAATGCACCCCAAAGGATCGACGCACATAATACAAACGTAACAATGACTGAAACTTCCCCAAACTTTCCGTGAAAACAACCGATCTTACCATTCCTACCTGTCATATAATTCAAACAATACCATTGTCTCTAAGAATTCCATCGGAGAGTTACGGTAAAATTAATCAGCACGAAATAATTACCGCTTAAAGATTAATTAACATGCTCTTAACTGAAAGCATAAAACTGGATCTCGTGCTGCTTCGAACGCATCAAATTCTAAAGTGATTTCATTTCTATTCTTAGAAAGTTGCGTGAAACTTCAGAAACTTATACGAAATTGAATACACGCAGACGAAGGAAAGGGTAAAAAGTTCTGCCAAATCATCCTACAACTCGCCAAAACATTGTACATGCTAACCGAATCCTTTTTCGTCTCGTGAGACAGCAGAAACGATAATGACAATCTTGCCAAAACGCTGTGATATTTTTCCTTCGGTTGCCTCCAACTAGAATGATCGATGGTGGTTAGAAACGGATACATCTATTGTCATGGTAATTGGAAATTATATTTTTAGTGATATCATTTTTCAAAAGTTGTTTAACATTAGAACTATTGTAGCTAAGTTTATTATATTGAAGTATTTTAACACTAAATTTACCAGCGTGGAAATCTATTATATTTAAATATGTTAAATATGTACCTTAAAGCAAGGAAAATTAAGACATGGAAATGATGATAGATTCGGTAATTTATGGTTTATACGATGGACGAAGAATATTTATTCTATGGCTCTTTCATAAACCCGTAGAATTTTTGGAAAGAATTGTGTACCAGTCATTTTGACTGGCTTGGTAAATCTAGTGTTAAATTGGTACCTTAGAACAAGCTGAATCAAAAGGTGGAAAAGTTTATTAATTTAGTAGTTTATATTTTATAACATGGACGTAGAATATTTGCTCTATGGGTCATATATGATGTTGGAGAATTTTTGTAAAAAATAAGAAATCATCCAGTTTGATTGCCTTGGTAGTTCTAGCATTAAAAACCATAATGATCATAGTGTATTTAACACTAGATTTACGGAGCCAATTTGGCTCATTCAAAATTTGATTACTATATATATAATATATTGATTGGTTAATTTTGTAAATAATAAATCTTTCATTTAAATTGATTTGGAACTATTTTCTTTGCAAAAAACTTCGATTTTCTTGTGTGAGTCAAATTGGCTCACTTCAGAAAAATAGGTATATCAACATCCGCAAATCTACTATTAAAATTGAGTCCTCTAATTATTTACACGGTCGTTTATACTACAAATAATTTGGCTTGGAAGATTCCTATGGATGTAAAACATCGTGAAAATCTTTAAGAAACATTGTACCAGTATGCAAATCCTCATTACCACCTCAGTCTTTCCGCTACTGCGATTTAAAAGCCCAAGGACGTTTTAAGGTCACGCGACGAATCAATTGAAACTGGAGAACGCACGAATGAACGGTAGATCCAAAAACCATTGATTTCGTGACATACGACATGAAAAAGTGTCTTTCGATGAATATCAATGAACTGCCAGTCGAAATGTGTATCCATTTATCGGCCACCGAATTGTTTTCCCAGACTATCGATGAATATTCAAATTGAACATTTTCTTCTTCGCTTACGCCGTTAAATGTCTGCCAAGAATTAATTACAAAATATTCGCACAAATTTGAGTGTACAAAAAACACCCTTTTTCTTAACAATAAGTCTACCAATATTGTATCTACTAAAATTTAGATACTCTTGATAACTACTGTAGAAAGAGAGGGATGAAGAGCTGAGGAAGTTTATTAATTAATTAATTTAGGTTTTAGAAGTGGAATATTTAACTCACGAGCACTCCATTAATTTAAATGATTTTTAGAAAAAAATTGGGACTACTTGATAGGTTTAGTGTTAAATAAATATTGTATCTACTAAAATATAGATATTCTCAATAACTACTGTAGAAAAATAGGGATGGAGAGGTGAAAAAGTTACTTAATTAATCAATTTAGGTTTTAGAAGTGAAATATTTAATTCACGGCCACCCTATTAATTTAAATGATCTTTAGAAAAAAATTGGGACAGCTTGGTAGGTTTAGTGCTAAATAAATATTATATGTACTAAAATTTAGATATTCTCAATAACTACTGTAGAAAAATAGGGATGGAGAGGTGAAAAAGTTACTTAATTAATCAATTTAGGTTTTAGAAGTGAAATATTTAATTCACGACCATCCTATTAATTTAAATGATTTTTAGAAAAAAAATTGGGACAACTTGGTAGGTTTAGTGTTAAATAAATATTATATCTACTAAAATATAGAGATTCTCAATATCTACTGTAGAAAAAGAGAAATGAAGAGGTGAAAAAGTTGCTTAATTAATCGATTTAGGTTTTAGAAGTGAAGTATTTACTTCACGACCACCCTATTAAATTTAAATAATTCGTAGAAGAAATTTGGGACCAGTTTTTTTACCCGCTTGGTAGGTTTAGTGTTAAGTCTCCCTCGCATATTCACCCTCTTTTTTTCTATATAATGTAATAAATGAAAATCAGGAAGTCTAGGCCAATTCACAGCAAAGGGGAAACGAATTGGTGAACGCAGGAACGTTTTTAATCTCATGGAAAGTTCTATGGCTTTCATGCCACTCCTGATTTACGATACTCTGACGGATGGACAGCAGGTTCAAATGTCACATGGGGATCGGTGCTTTCGGCGCTGTCGCGCAACACCTTTTCCCCCGTAAATGGATAAAGTTGGATCCCCCCATGGGCTACGTGACATCTGTATTTTCACCGTGGCAACAGACCGTTAATATCGAGCTGCGACTTTTGCGTAGAAAACATCGGCAAGTTTTAGGGGGTGCGCGAATTGAGTAGACATTTGTGGCGACTTGGCTTGAAGGATTCTTCTGAGATGATTTCCATGTTGTAGGGTCGATAGAGTCGTTGAGGGTAAATGCAATGGATTTCGTTGAGTGTGAAATGTAAGAGAAGGTGCTGATTAATGAAATGATTTGTGTACAAGGTGATTTATATTTATGGAAAGTTCACTTATCAATTATCAATGTAGGATATATATTGTTACGAGTCGACAACACGCCTTGTCCTTTCGGACATAATTAATTAAAACACAATTAAGAAGCGATAACATTTATTTAAGAGAACACGTCCGTCTACGAGGACCACCGACCCACAGTGGTCGATTTCGCCGAAATCCTGGCCAAAACCCCAAAATTTTTTCTCACAATTTTCAAAATTTAGCAATTGCGTTTGATTTGTAACACATCAGAGCATTGTTTTCCATTAATAAAAATTTTTATTGAACAATACTCTTAGAGATATGCAATGTCAAAGTTGGCACTTAAATAATGTAACGTTTTCACGTCGAAATTGAGAATACGTTTTCAATGTGAAATTAAAGTTTGATCCACTTTTTCAGTATTGGTAACTATTTATCATACTTTTAATTTATAAATATCTTGGTTTCATTTTTTTATTTAATACGGTCGCGACCGTAGAATCTCTACTCTTTTAATTTAACAAACAATTGACAAGTCTCGTTACCCAATAACATTGAATCTACTCGGTGCTTCGTAACAATATATATATATTTAGAATTTAGGAGAAAAATATATAGGAAACATAATAAAAAATATATATTTCTATCTATTTATCTCCTAAATATGTAATATATATATTTTTTTTTTCCTAAATATATTTTTTCCTAAATTCTATAGATATTGAATTAATGACGTATTCTAAACATCCACTCTCGCTTATTTAAAATCCATCCACCCTCATTAATTGTAAATCATTTCTTAGTTCTAAAAAGGTAGTTTGTTTTCTCGCAAAATTCAAAGTATGGAATCTTTGCGGCTCGACAAGAATCGACATACACCCTTTTGTAATTTTCTGCTCGACAAAGTGTAACGGTTTGATCGTGGATTTCACCAGGGAACTAATTACATCTCAATTTCACGGAGAAACAAGTTACAGGAGAACAATAGGAAGAATCTTCGACGACATTTAACTCGTAACTTGTAAATAATAATAATATTAAAATTGCTTAAAAATTGTCTCAATCGATTTGTTATCATTGATAAGCCGTCAACGTCAGTGATTAATAAGTCTCTGGTTCAATTAAACGTGAAAATTACAGTTTATCGTTGCAGCTGGCGTCATTATCGCCTCGTCAGATTCACGGATCGATTGTCGATGATTATCGTTGGGTAATTACACTGCTGTCAAGGAGAATGAGTATAATTTTGCGCAGACTCGACGACTGTTGGCAATGTTTGCACGAAACGTGTCGTTCGATTGGATTTATTTGAATTCCCGCGCTCCTCCAATTGATGTTAACGAATTGTGCGTTATGTTTGCGTAACAATATTTGCCGTGGCAAAAGCGCAGAATGGTTGGTCGACGCTGAAGACACGCGTCAGCGGAAATTACAAGCGAGTCGTGAAATAACAGGTTCAAATACGCACGAATGAACGATGATGAGAGTGACATTTGCTGAAAAAGGTCCCCCGTATTTTCATTGCCTTTTTTTGACACGATACATCGATGGATGTTGCTGAATTTACATATACGGGATGTTTGAACATGGGAGGGTTTGAAATTGAATAGACAGTACTCTGGGATGAAACACACTCTGTGGATGTCGAAGAATCGTTGAATGCGATGCGGATTGTTTTTGTGATAGATGCTTTGTAATGGTGTATTGTTTAACAATTAATTTTTCTTGTATATTAGTATGTAGGTATATATCTCGGTTACTTCTCGACCGATCGTAATAATACTTTTTTACAAGTACTATTTAGACTTTCAAACTACGCAACTAAGAATGTCCTTCAACGGCTAGTGTTTGTACGACGGTGCCGGGTCGGAAACAAAAGCGTCTCACGCTTAAACACATGTAGATGGAAACTTTTTCGTAGAAGCATGTTAAAGTAGACACTTTCACGATTAAAATGACTTAAAAAACATCTCGCTACGACAACCAGAAGCGAAACTACGATTTTTCAAAGTTGAAGTAGTACCGGGCCCCCGGCCGTCCTGGCCCCCCACTGAGGGCACCCAAAAATCCGACTTCCTCGACTTTGAGATTAAATATCTCGGCCATTTCTGGGCCGATCTTGATGAGACTTTTTTCTACGTCTTCCTTGAGGTCTCGGCTTTCGATCTACGTCAATGAAATCGATTTCCAAAGATGAGTTTTTGCATGAGGCTCTCGGGACGGAAAAATGAGCCGCATTTTTAAACGAATAAAGATAGGATATTTTCGGTGGAATTGTATTAAAGTAGACACTTTTACGATTAAAATGACTTAAAAAACATCTTGCTACGACCACCAGAAGCGAAACTACGATTTTTCAAAGTTAGACTAGTACTGGTGCCCCGGCCGCTGTTAGACTTAGGCTTAATATGAAGAAATTTGATAGTAAAGATATATTTTTGAATTTGTCATATGATGCAAATGGAATACCATCTCTTTCATCGATTTCAGCGGGAGCCCAACAAAGTAAAATCATTCCTTGCACAAATGACAAGCGCAAAGTTTACGAACGTGCGAACCATGAAAGGAAGACATGCATCGAGGTCGTACAATGCATCGTGCTGGAATGACTGGCGAGAATACCTGTTGTCTCATGCCGCAGAATGGCGAACATCGTTGGAAAAATAATTGCAGGTCACAGCGTTGATCGACGTGTTTGCATTGTTGCGAATACAACGGCCGATACAATAAATATCGATCCGTTTGGGTGAATATCACGCTGCAGTCCTTGGAGAGTTTGATATCTGGGCGAAATTGAACTTAGAAATTACAAATCACACAATAACATCGACAATAGAATCGATCATAGAAAATTCTATGAATAATCAAAAATTAAACGTGTTCTCCAAAAGATATCTTCTACATCCAATATTGGAGAACGCAAAATTAATAAAATTATAATCAATCAAACAATTTCAACTAATTATTTCTAAACAACAAACTTACATTTCATTTAAATAGTCAGTAAAAATTGACGATCAATGAAAGAAAACAATAAAAAACTATTTTCAATATTAAACATGTTCTCGAAAAGATATCTTCTACATCCAACATTGGAGAACGCAAAATTAATAAAATTATAATCAATCAAACAATTTCAACTAATAATTTCTAGACAACAAACTTACATTTCATTTAAATAATCATTCAAAGTTTACGATCAATAAAATAAAATAATAAAAAACCTATTTTCAATATTAAACATGTTCTCCAAAAGATATCTTCTACATCCAACATTGGAGAACGCAAAATTAATGAAATTGTAATCAATCAAACACTTTCAACTAATTACTTCTAAACAACAAACTAACATTTCATTTAAATATTCATTTAAAATTTGCGATCAATGAAATAAAACAATAAAAAACCAATTTTCAATATTAAACATATTCTCCAAAAGATATCTTCTACATCCAACATTGGAGAACGCAAAATTAATAAAATTGCAATCAATCAAACACTTTCAACTAATTACTTCTAAACAACAAACTTACATTTCATTTAAATAGTCAGTAAAAATTGACGATCAATGAAATAAAACAATAAAAAACCTGATTTCAATATTAAACATGTTCTCCAAAAGATATCTTCTACATCCAATATTGGAGAACGCAAAATTAATAAAATTATAATCAATCAAACAATTTCAACTAATAATTTCTAAACAACAAACTTACATTTCATTTAAATAATCATTCAAAGTTTACGATCAATAAAATAAAATAATAAAAAACTATTTTCAATATTAAACATGTTCTCCAAAAGATATCTCCCACGAGATCACCATCAAATATTAGAGAACGCAAAATTACAAACAATCGAATCAATTCAACAAGTAATTTCCAAAGAGAAAATTTACATTGCACATAAATAATTCAAATTACACGTCAAACTGCATCTCGCTAGCAGGCATTTCCGATCAGTTTACACATTCCTTTTGGTGAACATCAGAGTTCAAGTTTCGCAAGTATCAACGTCTCGTCGATATCAAGACCGTGGGGATTTTTCCATCAAAGGGAACGGGTATCCGTGGAGAAAAATCTTACCGTCACAGACAAATGGAAATTTCGTGTTTCGTGACTCGAAAACACGGTTGCATCTCCCTAAATCTCGGCTTCCTCGATACACCGAGCAGCTACGCCATCGTATTCGCATTTATTCGAGCACGTTCGCAAACTGCATTCGATTCCGCTGAAACTTTTTCACCCACGCTTCTACCGTTGCCTCTCGTTATTTATTTTTCCCCTGGAACGGCTTGTTTGTTATTTTATTCCACTTTTTCTTCCCTTCATTTGCTCCCTCTGTTTTTTTGCCATCCGAATTTTAGAATCTTGTTAATACACCGTTGCTTAGGAATTCTTCTTACGGTGATGTTTTACGTCTTGCTGGCATTTCCAATGGACTGAAATGTGCTGGATTTGTTTCAGACACATGTCAGAAAATCGCCTTGGGGAAATTGGAATGATATAAGCAGCATTTTCTTTTTTTTTTTGTACCATTGTTAACATGGTTCTATTTTCTTTGGTGTTTCATTTGTGACTTACATTTTGCTAGTTATTTTAGTGCAACAAATTGGATGAAAATAATTTTTACTTGTATTACAATTTAACCTTTTGCAGTCGGTAGATTTTTCTGATAAGAGTACCAGCTAGTCGGGCCAAATTAAACTTTTTGTAGTCACATTTTTCTATGTGATTTAACACAGGTATGTGGATTAATTTAAAGTTAATTTAAAATTAATTGAAAGATTTACAGTGTTTAATAGGACTTAAACTACATTAAAGCAAGAAGTTTTATTTTTGAAAAATCACTAAGGGTTAAGCTATTGTAAATGGAGACTTTTTTGAATATTGAGAGAACATTATTTATTTGGAGATGAAGAATCTCAAAGTGTTACAAATTATGAATTTCTTTTTAACGGTTATAACTTACGATTTCGTAATCATAAATCAGTAAGTGGAAGTTTAAAAAAATATCTTTGATTTTAGAGTGTGTAAAGTGTATAAATAGGTCCAAGTGAAATTGACCGTAGCAATTAAAGATAACTGCAATTAACACTAGAACTACCGGCGTCAAATTAACATATTTTAATCAATTAAATAAGTACTTTGAAAATTGATTTGCATTCATCGATATAGACGTAGAATATTGATTCCAAGACTCTTATATAAACTTGGAGAATTTTTTGAAAAAATTCTGTACCAGTCATTTTGACTGGTTTGGTAGTTCTAATGTTAAAGAACTGCAGAAAATGATGTTTGCACGACAATTTCGTTATTATATGACCTATATTCGTTGCGATGGAAGAAAAAGATGAGATATTACATTAGTAGAATAAACCGGAACGTTATAAAAATATGTAGCTACAACAAATTATTAATACAGCATCTAATATTATACAATAATTAATTATTCACATCCTATGTTTATTACTAAATTTATTTAGTATTAAATTTTTTTACTAAAAACTGAATGAAATCTGTTTTACTTTCACTTTAAATTACTGCAATATTTCCTGTGTTCTCCAGTTCATGTATTCCGGCAAAGCAACGTCAAAATCGACTGCTACATTAATTTCATTCGTCAGAAATCAATATAAAATATCCCTGGATATTAAAATATTACCGAATCGAAATCCGATAAAAGGGAAACAACAAACTGTCCGTCATAAAGCTGAAAGCGTACCAGCCGATGTTACAAAGCTCGTATAAATATCGGATAATAATTAATTAAATTGCACCGGCGAATGCGTTTTAGAAAGACCGAAAATTCAAATTAAAATTGACTCGATATCATTCTTCCGATGCGATTACAAAGAATTCAATTACAGGGCGTTACACGTAAAATCGCAAAAGAGGGATTGCGCGTGAAATAGTGAGCGCGAAATTAATTACACGGAACACCACCAACGTTAAAGTCGATTTGCATCGATGCGATTTTATATATGACGAGAAATTCGACTCAATAATTGGAACCTTTTCAGTCACTCTCACATCAATGGACCATTGTATATTATTATAAGAGCAAACTCAAAGCGTGAGTATAAAAAATACAAACTTTTGATGAAGTTACAAAAAAACGAGGTAGAAAGTGATGTTAACGAATTGTCTCCTGTGATTCTACGTTAAAATATGAAGCTAAAACAGAGAAGAGAATTTTTCATGTATGGTTTCATTTTGAAAAAAAAAAATAGATTTGTACTAGATGCACATATTCTACTGAAACAATCATTGATCTTTTATTTAAATACTAGAATTGCCAAAGTGGTTAAAATGACTCGTTTTTTATTTTTTCTACAAATTTTTTTAATTTATAGGAGAGCCATAGTGTAGATATTGTACGTTTATCTTGTAAAATATAAGTTGCTAAATTAATTATGCTTTCTACCTTTCGATTTCTCCTTTTCTAAAGTATTTATTTAATGCAGTTAATACAACGTAATAATGCAACGACGTGTGACACTCGTGGTGCGGAAAATGCAAAAGAAAATTTTAAAACTCTTTCAAAAACTATAAAATTAAAATTCTCACTCTCATTGTCTTTTGATTTCAGGAATTAATTTTGAGTCATTCCACCCTCTCATAATTCATTTGAATTTTATTGTATATTACTCCTTAAATTGATCTACTAATTCCTATGCGTTAATGAATCTTAATATTATCGCTACTTTACAAACCAAATGCTCCAATCAATTTCCATTTGCTTAAAAAGAGAGAAAAAAATTATAAAAATTAATTACCTAATATACCAGTAAGTATACATTTATTTTTAACAGTAAAGAAAAACATCGCAAAATAACACAAACAATACAAAATTGTCGACAAATTTCAAAGTTTCGTCGACACACAATCAGCGACCGTAGAGACTTCCGTGAACTATAACCCCAACATAGGGTCACACGGGATTAAGTCCTGAACAAATTGACTGCCTTGTACTCGGAGCACTGAGTTACTAACGTTGGGAACATAAATTTAGTCCCCTAGCCAAAGGGTTAACCCTTCGTTCGCGCCGAGTCTCAATTGAGAAGCAACAATGCGTTGGCTAGGACACCATGGGTTGACAATGAGATGCGACGCCGGTAATCAAGCTTTGTGAGAGGTTGTTTAGGCAGCCCATGTGAGATGCATTACGGTAGATAGAGTATTGGAAATTGAAATAGCAGTGTGGCACGTAACATACTGTTCGATTGCATGCATATTCGATGGAAGAATAAATGTACCGTGGGTGAAATTGATTGAGGAATAGATATGCAGCTGTCCTGTTGATGTACAGTGTGGCTCGGTCAACTTGGCACCTGGGAGGTAGGCCTGTTTCGGTAGAGTCTGATTCGCCAGGCGTCAAGCATCTTGCCTCTTGTCACACGTTCACGAAGGCACTTGACCTTCTTGCCCTTTTTCGTCAATCAAGTCACCTTATTTTTTGGGGCTTCTATACTTAAATTCTTACAATTAATTTACGCGCATTTGATGTATTTCACATAATTTCACACTTTACTTCCTCTGAGATGTCGCGCACTTGCGGCCATATTGGAATTATTATTATAATTGTATTATCTTCCGCCTTCCTAAGCCTTGTATAATCTTATTGTTGAATAAAGGAACTATTAAGACGCACTTGACGTTCTTATTTGCCCATTTTTTGACCATCAAGTCACTATTTATTTCATACTATTTCACATTTTGTTTCCTATGAGATGTCGCGCAGTTGCGGCCATATTGGAATTTTTATCTTTGTATAACTTTTCCGCCCTCCAAGCCTTGTAATATGTATTTTGTTGAATAAAGGAACTATTAAGATGCACTTGACGTTCTATGATGCCTTTTTTTTAACTATCATGTCAATTCTTTTTGAGGCCTGTAATTTGAAAAAAGAAAAGTTTTTTTGTATAGTTACTCAAGCGCACTCAGATGTAGGTATATCTTTATTTTAGATTATTTTCATTTTTGCTCCCTTGAGAAGTCGTAATATTGCAACCATACATATAAAATATTAACTAAAAATGTAATATAGGTATTCCAAGATCAAGGAACATTCGAAATTTACAGTATTCTTAGATTCATAGTTCCATAGTTCCAAGAAACGCCGTGAACTTCAAATTACAACGATATAGGTCCCACAACATCAGCGTTTCTGGCTGAAACGTGTTAAGAGTTTGTAAAGCGTACACGCGATTACGGGCACGCGATATCACGGCTGCCCGCAGAGGATGATTAAAGATAGAGGGCCTCCAATTATCGCTGCGTGGGCGGCGATAATTATTCCGACTCGTGGGAGCATAGTAAATGAGACGCACGATACACCAGCGGCCAACTAAAGCCGCTCTAAGTGCCTACTGTTTTTCTAATTAATGGGATGCAAATTAGTCCTATGCAATCCTTTGCAATCCTGCGTCGTGGTCAATAAACGTCAAATGACGTTTATCGACTTGATTTCCAGTTCGTTTCTTCGCTTAAATGGTACTCACCTTTATGGTGGTGCCCTGCTGAACCTTTTCAAAGGGAGGACTCCATAATAGAATGCTTTAATATTTCACTTCAATAAATAATTAATCTTTGACAAAATAATCTCCGAAGTAGTAAAATTATATTTTCTTATTTTATGAATGTTTTGCCCAGTAATATATTATTATTCTATTATATTAATAATATAGTAGTAGTTTATTAATTATATAATAGTAGTATATTAATAATATAATAGAATAATAATATATTACTGGGCAAAAAATTAAAATTATTCTATTATATTATTAATATAATAGAATAATATATCTATTATATTATTAATATAATTGTTCCCCAGTAATATATTATTATTAATAACATAGTAGAATAATAATATATTACTGGGAAAAATTATATTATATTCTATCATATTAATAATATAATAGATATATTATTCTACAATATTATTAATAATAATATATTAATATTTTGTGATCTGCGATAGAAAAATTCACAGACTATGGTATTTACTTATAATTATACGCCATGATAATTGCATCTTCTGGAGTTTAATGAAATAAATAAGTAAAGTGGAGAAAAATTTCTTTATCATTTTATCAGCAGACAGATGTCTTTGGTACTTTTAACTGTATTAAAAAAAATACCAAAAGAATTCCCTTCTACGAGTCTTCGCAAGTCCTGTCCTCCCCCATAAACACAATGTAACCCCAACCCCGGTGACAAATCGGAACGCGAAGATTGTAAAAGTTTCTCAGTAATGTTAAAATAACAACGAACCGTGAAACTCCCGGAAATTGTAAGCTTTTAAGGCCAACGTGAAAGAAAGTGGAAAACAGGTGTTCCTTTGAGGACTTCCGGTGGCGTCGTAAAGCGGATGTTGCAAGGTACCATGAAGAATTGCCCTCAATAATGATCCCTGGATGAAAACAGGTAGCTTTTATTTTTAGAAAAGAAGTAGAAGGTGCGATATTAACAATTACTTGCGTTTAATTAACATTTAATTACTGTTTCATCATTACTTTAATTATAATTGTAATTTATATTAAGTAATGTTATTTAATTACTATACTACTTCTCAATAACGTTGGGTAATTTTTATTAACGAAGTATGAATCCCTTGTTTTAATTGCTTTATTCGGTCTAACGTTAATTAACATATAAATGTTGTTTTAATCGGTGGAAGGAAAAAACTTATATTTTTCCTCGAGGCACTTCCGTTTATTCTGCCGTTTACTCTACTTTCAACTTTCCTCTTCCACTTTTTGAAGCTTCTGTTCTTCCTGCAATTAAAGAAAATTAATTATCTTCCTTCCATCGTTCGTTAAACGTAAGATAAATACTTTTTTTCCCCTATCGAAGAAGATCACCGGAAGTAGTTATTAACCTCTTTTTATGGCGGGTTTACTTTGAAAACGAAACCATACCGAGAAGCACCATGACTGAAAAATTTTTAATGAGAATTTTTCAAAAAGTAATTCTAATTACTCAGATACCTGGTTATTTAAAAAGAAACTTGTAATTTTTTTAGTAATTTTCCGTTTTCAAAAAGATTTTCTGGAAAAACAGATTCAACATTTTCCATCTTTTGCTTTGATATTATGGAGTACGTGAAAGAGCTGCAGGAAGTCTCATCAACGTTTTTGTATTTACGCTGAGTTTCGTAAACTACATAAGAAACAGTTTTAAATATTCTTTGCGCCAGGAATTATTTTACCCAGTGTTGTAGATCCATACCGGAAGGAAATGTTTGAAGACTGGACCAGCAATTAATTCATAACATATTTAATTCAGGGACAAAACAAACGACCAAACTTGAATACCATATTTTACTAAATACCACCGAGAATATTCTAACATATCTCTTCTTCGTATTATGTTTAATTTTTAAAAAAGCAACGTTCTTAAAAGTAGAAAGCAGTATTTGAAATAAAATACTTGACCATTCTATTGAAAAAATTCTATTCTATCCTATTGAAATAAAATACTTGACTATACTATTTGGAATAAAATTTACATGCTACTTAAAACTCTGCTACTAATTAATGTAAATTACTTTAAACGCGATTAATTCGATTTATAAATACTAAAACACTCAATAAGCATTCGTGAAAAAGCAATTATTTTTAAAACGTAGCAATCAGCGATACAGCTAATTTTTTAAATATTCTAAAAAGAAATGAATTCGCAACACACACACACGTTTAAAATTAATACCAATTATAAAAAATAGATAACTTTCATCTTAAAAGATCTAATTTTATCGTTAATATTCTTAAGTCTATTAATTATTCCAAATTATCGAAAATATTATTAAATTATAGATAAAAGGCCAATTTTATATAGATTTGCACAGATAAAATTCTAATATTATCTATACAACATTCGAAAGGTATAAATTACACTTTAAGGTAGTTCTAGGCACTTATCATTTTTCGATAGATTTCTTAAAAATTTTTTAAATATATTCTTCATGATATTTTATAATTATAACCGGAATCTCAACGAGTTTATGAATAAATCGTGTTTAAAAATAACATATTTAACATGGGCCTTATGGAAAAAAATTTTTCCTGAGTCCGTAAAATCTTTTTTTTATTTTTCTAATGGAAAAACGAGTCGATGGATTCTAATAAAAAATTTGCAATGTATTATTTTATGCTTCTAGTACGCTTTGGTATTTTACCTTAAGGAAGTTCTAGCTGGACTCAAAACTAAAAGTTTCTTCTTTCATTACAAATGAAAAAAATTGCGTAAGAATTCAATTCATCAATTCAGTCATTTCATTCAATTTTTAGACATTAAAAAACATCTTTCTCTATAACTATGAAGTAAAAAATTATGAAAAAATTCAATAATATTCCAAAAGTATAAAATAATACGTTGCTAATTTTTTATTAGAATCCATCGACTCGTTTTTCCATTAGAAAAATAAAAAAAGATTTTACGGACTCGGCAAAAATTTTTTTCCATAAGGCTCATGTTAAATATGTTATTTTTAAACACGATTTATTCATAAACCGTGTGGACGAACTCGTTGAGATTCCGGTTATAATTAAAAATATCATGAAGAATATATTTTCAAAATTTTAAGGAAATCTATCGAAAAATGATAAGTGCCTAGAACTACCTTAAAAGACAAAGTATTATTACTAGACTGCGGATGTTTATGCAAACTTCGAGTTTCACAAATGCAGGTGAGACAGGAAAACCTATCTAGGGATTTATTGCACTTAATAAATATTACAACAAATACCATACTTTGGATATTTTAGATGTATTTTTATATTATGTTCTGTTTGTATATTTTAGCCGTATTTAATTTGTGATAAATGCATAAAAATCCGCAGTCTAATTATTACAAACACGACAAGATTCCATTAAAAATATCAAACTTTTATTAACAACGTTAATAAAATTCGTAATAAAATCAGCACTCTAGGTATCTTTCCATTGCAATTAAAAGTAGCGGAAAAATTATTAATGTTGTCAATCTTCCGGTCGATAGCGCGATCCACTTTGTCACCGTGCGTTAATAAGCGAGAGGCTATCGTTAATTTATACATAACATACTCGCACATTGCCGCCGTTACCAACCGGCAGCTACTCGTACGTGACATTTCGCGAATTTTTCGAAACGATAACTGCAGCCGGAGAATGGAAACTTTTTGATAAAACTGCCGCAGAAATGCAACGACTTTCGTGGCTTCAGTCTTCCGCGAAAGTCTCCCACAGAAGTTTTTCCAACGTTCTTTTAATATTCGTCGAAGTATCATCGGTGTAATTTACTAATTAGATTAATTGACTAGACGAAGAACTTTTTTTCTCCAATTTTAAGTGAAGAATTTATATTTTATGACGGAAGTGCATGAAGAATAAAATATTACAGTGCTGTGAACGATGAGAGTGAGGAATTTTCATTGACTTTGAACGATTCGTGAATTTTTTATGTTTAATTAGAAGAGATATTCTGAATAATTTCGATTGAATTGAAGATATTCAGTTGATTTTTAATTCAGTAATAATTTTTGGAATGTGCTACAGTGCCCTGGTGTTTTTCAATATAAACTTAAAGAGTTCGACAATAACTAATTTGATAGAAAAGAGTCTGATAATGATAATTATTAAATTATTATTATAATCTATCATTTATATTCTAATTTCGCCCAGAGTATACAATTTTTGGTTTTAAATTAGTGCAGAACCACCATAGCCCCTATAAAACTCGAGCCCTCGATCAGTTTAAATCAATCTCCGTCACTTGTTTCAAATTTTCTCTAATTTATTAATTAATATCTCATAGCCATAGTGATTCAAAACCCACATATGGCTGTAACATCTACATATGGTCATGTATGACTATAACAGCAGATTCTAATTAAGATAACCATAGAAATTAGGGACTATAGTTATTAAAGTCAGTTCAAATTAATTTCCGCCACCTGTGGCAAATTTCGTCTAATTTATTAATTAATGTTTCATAGTCACGGTGATTTAGAACCCACCTATAGTAGCTAATTCTAAGTAAAATAACCATAATGGGAGGTCCATAAGGAATAGTCAATTTTGAAGTGCTCCAAAAATTATTTTATCAAAAATATCAGTAGGTCCTGATAAAATAAAATAAATTCTATGATATTCAATATCACGTTAAGTCATTTACTATATCCAAAATTAGGTGCCAGATAATTATTTTAGTAATTAGTTCAGGGTTATTGCACATTTAATCACAAAAGAAATAAGAAAGTAAAGACTTGAGCCCTCTATCGTTAAACCCTAGTTTAAATCACTCTCCACCACCCCTGAAAAATTTGTCCTATATATTAATTAATACATTTATTAATTAACAACACCACCTTTCTGTCTCTACACCCACCTAAAATCTCTGACAGTACGTCCAAAGTTAAATAGCCGTTACACCAATTCACCACCTATTCTAAGAACCCCACTCATTTGAACTTCTCCACCCCCAAATCCATCCCAAACCGTCCCAACCAGACTGCAACTAAATTGGACAAAAATTCTCAACAATTTCTCCAAAAATTCTTGGAGAAAATAGCACATTTCTTCCTTCACCTCCAGGACATATACTAATTGGCAAAAAAATACTTCTGTTCCAGATTGTACTATCTTAGAGCAACATATCATAATGGGGATGAACATCAGCCAGGATGACTACGCCATGAACATGCTCGATGACTTGGAACTCTGGAACACGTCGAGTTTGGAGGATTCCCTTAGTTGCGATCAATTGTTCCGTCATCCCAATATTTTCTCGGCCAACTGGTTTCAGGGCATCGTCTACTTCCTGTACAGTACAGTCTTCGTAGTCGCCTTAAGCGGAAATGGTTTGGTTTGCTACGTCGTTTCCAGTATACCGAAGATGAAGACAGTGACCAACTTCTTTATTGTGAATCTTGCCCTCGGGGATATTCTGATGGCTGTATTCTGCGTGCCAACCAGTTTCGTTAGTACTCTGATACTCCAACATTGGCCGTTTGGGGAACAACTTTGTCCTAGTGTTAATTATCTCCAGGTATATGGGTGTAATTTATGATATCTTAGAATTACGGTGTTGTGTGGTGCATGGGATTTGTGGTTTTTCGTGATGACGTGCATGTGAAGAGTTCTTTGACTTTGGAAGGTCAAGTGTCCATTTTATATCAGCAGTAGAAAGGACTTAATTTATTTTGTAATAGCAATTTTAGAAATTTGTGTTAATTCACACGTTCAACACCCCATGTGTTAATTAGCCGGTGTAATACATGGTGCAGAGTGTGAATATCGCACGTTTGTAGTGTTCTATATGAAAAACACGATGATAAGTATATCTTATATATACTCAGTTATTTACATATTTAGAGATTTTATTATTATTGTAAATAAAAGTGTAATATAGAGAAATTACATGGGTCGTCGACTATAGTCGGCACCCGTACATACTCGAGACGTGGATGCCGACTATAGTCGACGATCTGTATAATTTACCTATATTGTACTTTTATTTCACTATTATTGCAAATAAAAGTACAATATAGGGAAATAACATAGGTCACCGACTATAGTCGTCACCTGTTCATACTCGCGGCGTGAATGCCGACTATAGTCGACGATCTGTGTAATTAATCCTATATTGTACTTTTATTTTACTATTATTGCAAGTAAACAATAACTCAGACCTAATTCAAACTTTTGTTTTACTATTATTGCAAATAAAAGCACAATATGGGGTAACTAGACAGGTCGTCGACTATAGTCGGCACCCGTACATACTCGTCGTAGCGTGGATGCCGACTATAGTCGACGATTTTTGTAATTTTCCTATATTATACTTTTATTTTACTATTATTACAAGTAAACAATAAGTTGGAATTAATTCAGACTATTGTTTTATTATTATTGCAAATAAATTACAATATGAGGTAACTACACAGGTAGCCGACTATAGTCGGCACCCGTATATACTCGTGGTGTGGATGCCGACTATAGTCGACGGTCTGTGTAATTTTCCTTTATTGTACTTTTTTTTTTACTATTATTGCGAATAAGAATACAACAAAGGATAACTACACAGGTCGTCGACTATAGTCGACAACCGTACATACACGTCAACGCGTGAATGTCGACTATAGTCGTCACCCGTAACGAAAGGGTTAGTTATTATTGCAAATAAAAGTACAATATGAGGTAACTACACAGGTCGTCGACTATAGTCGGCATCCGTAAATACACGTCAACGCGTGAATGTCGACTATACTCGTCACCCATAATGAAAGGGTTAATAATCTGTAGGTGTGAGATAGTTTGAAGTGGAATTTTGTATAAATATTTAGCACGCAAGATTGTAAATTTTCAATCTGTCTACTGATGTTACTGAATAAGTAGAAAAAGATATTTTATTATCTTGTATGATAAAATTCCATGATTTAATTTGTCTAGTTTCATAATTTTCTGCAATTAGCCACTGACATATTTAATTTGAAATAGGTAACATAAATTTTAATAAGGAACCCGTCAGTTTTCACAAATTGATATTCCTCGGGCGATGTACGTTAGGTTGAAACGCGAAAATGACTTTTAATTCACTATGTGAATTATATAATTGAATTGGAGTAAGTTGAAGCAGTGGTAGCTGCAATAACTTATCGTTATTCAATTATCTAGCCTGCATCGAGACCGTCATAGCCGACTGGCAAGCAAACCTTTATTGTCGAGTCAACTTAAATTGTATTTTCGCGCGAGTAACGCTCGTGAGACGTTAAAATTCGCAAATTACATGCTGGCTGACCCGATTAATTAATTGGATAAGAGTTCGTCACGGTATTTTGCCTTCGTTGCAACAGGAATTTTAGGAATATTGCCGAACTCACGGAGTTTAGTTTTACAGCTTGGTGTTGGGCAAACTGAGTTTCAAAATGTAGAAACTACGATGCTTGATTTTTTTTTTTTTCTAAAATCACCAATTCTATTTTCTGCATTAGGTACAGACGTATAATTTCTATTAAATAAGAAATTAAGTAACTGAGAGGGGAGCATTGATGGTTAACCCCTTGCAATACTATTTCTTTAGTTTCTACCTCTGCAATAATTCTTAATTAACACTTTGACTGCCATGGGGGTCATTGGTGACCGGCGTTATTGAATTTACTAAAATTTCATATAACTTTTACTTAAATTGTAATATTTTGGAATTCTCAGGCATATTGAAACGTTGCTGTTAAGAAAAATGAAAGTCTACTCTGTATCGTTAAACTTTCTGCTTTGTGAAGATGTGAATTTAAAAAAATGGTTTCTCTTCAGTAGAAATGATGAAAGTAGCGAAATATCGGTGGCGTTCAAAGTGTTAAATTGTTAAGATAAAAAGTGATCAGTGACTCTTAATATTAACTTAATGCAATATTAATATTACAACAGTAATTTTATCTCGTCATGTCTCACTGATATTTTCAATTTAAGTAATACATTTTGCAAAATTACGAGTGTCACTCATTGTACGACAAGGGGTGAATTAAATGAAGACTTAGACCCACCATAAATGAGACCAAATACAAATCTCCCGCCACCCTTAGAAAATTGTTCTTAATTTATTATTTGACATATCATACCCCAAATAATTCAGGATCTCCTTAAACCCTAAAACAACAAGTCTCAGTCAAAATTAATAATATCAGTTGCATCTAAAAATATCCAAAAGTCTTTCCATTTATTTCAAAAAGTAATAATATCCTCCTTGTTGTACAATTTCTCCTGCGACTGCATTTGCAATAACCCACAATTAAATCCATAAAAGAGAAATTCTCCAGTGATTTTTGATACACCATATAATTTAACACAATATCGACATTTTAAAAATAAATTTATCGTGTTATATCTCACTGATACTTTCAGTCAGATGGCTTTTGCAAAACTTGAAAATTTTTTAGCCAATAGTGTCACTCACAGTACGGCAAGGGGTTAAAGGATATTCCATCATTCGCGACGAACTCCAAGGTCGAAGAAAACGAAGAAGACTCTATTTATCATCCATCTTAGCACAGAGTATCGTGAGAATATTGATCAAAGACACGTTGGAACGTTTGTCATTTCGTTTCTTCGTTCCGATGTTTCGCGATACCATTGGAAACTTCCCCTCAAAAGGGAACGATTTGCGTGTGTTTTGTCATTGTCAGATTTCTGCGTCGAAGTGCGTAAAGTAACATCTGATACATTGAGGATGAAGGTTCTTCGGCTTCCCTTATTCGGGATTTGAGGGTGAAGAGGGATTGGATCTTTGGTAGGGACTAAGTATATCGCGGCATTGAATCTTGATGGAATAGGGATGAAGTGGTTGAGTGTGATATTCCTTGGATTGTTAGTTGAGAAATTTTATTAAAGTAGTTCTCAAAAAAACGAGTACTGTCTATTAGGACCTTATTATGTAGGGGAGGGTGAGGCAAAGTGGGCCCCTTCAGCAAAAAATAGTCATATCTTTATTTTTTTGGGCTCCAAAATTTTAAGGGGCCCACTTTGCCCCCAGGGGCCCACTTTGCCCCACCCTCCCCTACTCGACTATTCCGTATTTGTTTTGTACATGATAGGAGTGTTGTACCGCATTTTGAATTTCTTATATTTTTAACTTTACATTTGAAGTTCTGTTTGTTGCATGCATATAGTGTCTTATTCTACTTGGTGTCTGTTACGTTTACTTACTCTACTTTGAACCTTTTAACTCTACAGTTTCTACTTGAAGCACGATTGAATTAAATTTTTAAAGTAAAGTAATGTTAAATTATAGGTATAGAGTAGAATGTGTATATTGTGCAACGACATTTTATTTTATTTTATGAATATTTTATTGTATGAACAAAAAATTTGTGATTTTAAAGTTTGTAGTTACTACAAGTCTGTAGTTTGTAGTTACTGTAATTTTACATTGTGTCATGATATTTTAGTTTATCTAGGTATAGTTAAAGGGAATTTTTATTCACGTGTTTGAGAAAATAAGATAAATGAATTCCATTAGTTTAAAGACCATTAGCTTATTATACTGAAATATAATAGGAGTAATAGCAACAATAATGAAAGTAATAGTAACGTACTGAAATTAGAACTTTAAAGTTGTTTATTGAAATCATTGAGTTGTATTTTCTTCAGTAACGATTGCTGAGAAGTACAGTGAAACTGTGAACACTTTAGAAATATCGTTAAGTTAGCCTGTTCGAGAAGTAGAAGGAAAAACAGCTAAAGCCATCAGTAGTAATTAGATTAAATTTGAGGAGACCTTGCTTGAGCTATGGACCCAAAATTCATTATCTACTTGTTAAATTTTCAAGTTTGAACGAACACTTAATTAGATAACACGAGAGCAAACTTGGCTCGTGTTGTTTCCCGCCATACACATTGTCCGACCATAATTTCCCATTATACTAAAGTAGCATTACAGTCTTAAATAACACTCGGGAAATCTTTCTCCATTTTCCCCATCGGAAGTTCATAATCTGACATTAATTCAGAGTTTAGAGCAACCTTTAATTAAGCCCCCATTTCTCATTACAATGCATTTCCCCACCTTAATTTCCTTCATTAACCAAATCTTGCAACACTTTAAACCACAATTTGACATTATTTTCTTCGTATTTTCAAGGTGAAAATTCTATACAATTTTCCACCTCAATTTACAGAGATTTTCCGAAAACTTCCGAAAGGTTAAGGTTGTGATATTAGTTTGAAAAAAAATCTGGGCTCGAGCAGGATTTGAAACCCAGAACCCGTCGGGTGGCAGCCGCAGCTTTAACCCACCTGGCTACTCCAACTTTTAAAACCTCCTTTGTGTTTTAAGTTATTTGACTGAAGGGACAATTCATGTGAATATAATGTCAAATATTTTCCACATACTCATTTTTTAACCCTCTATAGGCCCCTGTGAATTTGAGGGAACGCAAGAAATGTCTAAACTTCTATTCTTTGAAGTTAATATTTTAATTCTGTCAAATATTCTAATTCATCTCGTGAATATTATAAAAATCTTTATAATTCAATATTTAAAAATCAGATTTAATCTTTTATTTAAAATAGTGTTTTTATCATTTTCTAATTATGGTATCGTGAAACTGACGTTCGAATACCACAAAAAATCGAACTATAGAGATTTAAGTTTAAAATTCTAATTGTACACCCATCAAAGCTATTTTTTATTAATTCAAGTCTCTATATTATTTATTATCATCGTCTATTTTTCTATTATCATCTTCTGTCTGATCTACGTTACTTATTCTACTTCACAGCCCTTCCACTTGAATTAAAAATCCTGTACCTTCCTCCCCCAGTTTATTTCGAAATTCTACACTTTTCTTTGCATCAATATCTTCAAATATTACACAATACAGTAAAATTCTACAATTAATCCTTCCACCTTGAAAAATCCAACTATGCAACAAACAGAACCACATGTCTCTTTGACTGCCAAAAAAGAACCATCGATGCGTAGTTCCTCATCGACAAAGTTGTACCTAGCCATACCGTGAAATCTTGTTTTATTTTATTCCACCAAATTCAACTATCCACTCTGCCGACAGCTCGCACTTCCTGCTCTCCTATCCTAACTGCATCGTTGACTCTGCAATTTCCCGTATGCAGTCGAATCGACGATGTTGAAAAACAGAGGCACGCTTACACCGAAGAGGTGCCATCAGTTTCACAAACAACGTGTAAAAATACTCTGCTAATATCGGAATACAATTTTTCTTTACAAATAAAACTGAAAATCGTAGCCTCTCAATAATATACAGTACACAGTATGTCGGAAAAATAACGGAACTTTTTAAATAGAAAAAAAAACAATCAGATATTTTGCCAAAATTATTATTTTTTTATTCGAAGTACATCCCTTCTGCATCGATACGCCGCTGGGTATGTCCAACCAATGCTAACATCAAATTTTTTATGTCATTTTTGGAAATCACCTCAATGACCCTTGTCACGGCTTCTTGGACATGTATAACATTATCATAAAACGTTTTTTGTGAGAATCGTATTTGAAGCACCAAGCCTCGTCACCAGTTACAATTGATTCTAGGAAAGTGGAGTTTTGTCTGGCTGTTTTAATAAGGTCCTTGCAATGTTCCACGCGAGCAACTTGTTGGTCCTCGTTTAACCCGTTCGAGACCGTGCATTTTTTTTGGAGACTATCCAGAAAGACCGATAACTTTTGGCTTTATATGTACCACTTCTTATATTTCTAATGATCGTAGTTTTGGATCACCAACTTTAGGGACGAAATTGAACCAAATACCAAATGTAATGTTTACACATTTGTAAGATACCTTTTATTTTAAGCTAGTCTTATTTCGAGGGCTGTTTTTTCTATAATGACTGATAATTGCAATTCAAGATCATTGCACACACGGTGTGCAACTGGTCTCGAATGGGTTAAGCGCTACACTGGTCCCGAGGGACCGGACGTTGACTTTTCGTTTATGCTGACGCTGATCAATGAAAATGAACAATTAGTTTTTTACCTAAGCTACTTTGTCGCGCCTAACCAAGCCACAATTAGTGGAGTTAAGTATTTAATTAAGTATAAAATAGAAGATTTTATCAAAAATGAATGTAGTGTGTTAAAACAAATAGAAAGATATCTTTTCTAATAAAGGGCCTAAACGGAAAATGCTTTAACACTAGAACTACCGGCGTCAAATCCAACATGTTTTAATAAATTAAATAAATACATTGAAAAAGGGAGAATCAAGCGGCGGAAAATTTGATCGATTGGGTGATTTATGTTTATTGATATAGAAGTAGAATATTTATTCTACGACTCTTATATAAACTAGGAGAATTTTTTTGAAAAAATTGTGTACCAGTCATTTTGACTGGTTTGGTAGTTCTAGTGTTAAGAGCTATAACTTAACAATACGTTGATTAAAACTAATGAGGGTGGTCTCGTTTTGCAGAGGAGATATACAGCTTTCAAATGATATATTGTTTTAATAGATGGCGTTGGTAGTTTTTTGTAAATTTAAAAAGTTCCGTTACTTCTCCGACATACTGTGTAAGTCCTCGACTTTCGCGCGTAATTGGTCTCTGAGAATTTGTGCAAATGTTCGAAAATAGAGCGTTATAGGAAAAATATTAAAAATTGTATATTAATGTAATTTCTTTAAGAGACAAAAGTCTCTCAAAAAAATCAATTTTCACAAAGGTGGAAAGTGGCAAATTGTGCGACAGCAGAATGTGCGAGAGTCGAGGGCCGCATGTAAGTTGATTAGGCATTTCATGTTCTAATATTATGACTATTTGAATTTACAGGCAGTTTCAGTTCTGGTAAGTGCATACACGTTGGTGGCGATCAGTATAGATCGTTATATAGCGATCATGTGGCCTCTCAAGCCAAAGTTGAGCAAACGACAAGCGAAATTCTTAATACTTGCTGTTTGGCTACTCGCTCTGGTGATATCACTTCCTATCGCCATGGTTTCCAGGCTCTCTCAACCAGCTAGGCGATATGAAAAGTGTAATAAATATATTTGCGAGGAAATATGGCCTACTGTGGAGGACAGGTGAATTTTCTAATATTTTATTAATTGCTTTCAGCTTAATAATTCGATTTTTTTCGTTAGTGGTAGTGAAACTACGAAGGCAGCTAAAATAACGAATTTTCAATTAGTTTAACGAGTTCTTCAAATTGATAAAGCGGCCATTTTGCAATTATCGCACTCATATTATCTAAAATTTAAATTACTTCGTTCATTAACTCTTTCATCTCTTGATTTCTATTTTTTCAAAGTAGTTACTCAGTATTTCTAAATATAATAGATATAACACAATAAAATAAATACCCCCCAAATTAATTGGAGATCCATGCAGCGAATATTTCACTTCTACATTCTAAAATTTAAATTACTTCGTTCATCAACACTTTCACATCTTGATTTCTATTTTTCCAAAGTAGTTACTCAGTATTTCTAAATATAATAGATATAACACAATAAAATAAATATCCCCCAAATTAATTGGATATCCATGCAGCGAATATTTCACTTCTACATTCTAAAATATAAATTACTTCGTTAATTAACTCTTTCACCTCTTGATTTCTATTTTTTCAAAGTATTTATTTCATATATTAACATACTATAAATATTCGGTAGCTCCAGTGCTAAAGAAAGTCCATCTACCTTTCGAGTTCCTACGTTTCAATTAAAATTGTCAATTATTAAGTTAATCGTAATATTGATTTGCTTAGAAAAATTATCAGACTACATTTTTCACTAGTATGTTAATTAACTAATCAATTAGTTATCACGACAGGCAGAAATTACTTTTCTGGATCATAAATTTCAATGACACGGTAAAATAAGTAGCCATTTGGCTTTTAGATAATAATTAAAAAATTTATGGTGGTTCTGAAAATTTCAAGATAATAGATAGTACTGATGAGAGTGTCGTTGATGAGGGGGAATATTAATTTTTCTTTACAGATATTACTATTCGATCGCCTTATTGGTGCTGCAGTACCTCATACCAATAATGACTCTCATGTTCACCTATACCAGCATCGCCATAATGGTATGGGGCAAGAGACCACCAGGTGAAGCAGAAAATGTCAGAGATCAACGTATGGCGCGGTCAAAAAGGAAGGTAAAACTTTAAGAAAATTTATTTCTCATGTTTCTACATAAATTATAAAGAAATCCATCTGATTTTTGCTATTCAAGCTAATTAACAATTTTGTCCAACGTTCAAATGTAAGGAAATGTTTTTACAAAATATAATTATGGAAGTTAGAACTTATGGTAGTTCTAGGCACTTATCATTTTTCGATAGATTTCCTTAAAATTTTGCAAATATATTCTTCATGATATTTTATAATTGTAACCGGAATCTCAACAAGTTCGTCCACACGGTTTATGAATAAATTTTGTTTAAAAATAACATATTTAACATGGGCCTTATGGAAAAAAATTTTTGCTGAGTCCGTAAAATCTTTTTTTATTTTTCTAATGGAAAAACGAGTCGATGGATTCTAATTAAAAAATTAGCAATGTATTATTTTATGCTTTCGGAATATTATTGAATTTTTTCATAATTTTTTACTTCATAGTTATAGAGAAAGATGTTTTTTAATGTCTAAAAAGTGAACGAAATGACCTCTGTGAAGTTAGCCCCTGCATTAATTCTTACGCAATTTTTTTCATTTCTAATGAAAAAAAAAAAGTTTTATTTCTAAATCTAGCTAGAACTACCTTAAATAGAAAACTATTTTAAAATATTCAAGTTGGACTTTAAGTTCTGACGATTATGATTTCAATACTATTTTCTTCCCATTTTTCTTCCTGTCCATCGAGGACCCATATTTAAATTTGAGAGAATTTAAACCATTGCAAATTCAGTACAGAAATTAGTTTTATTGGAACGGTATTATTTACTCGTTGAATATTACCAAATTTTTCATCTAATCGGAGAAGTTTTCGAGTGACAAATTTAAGTCTTTTCCTTTTCCAAAGGGACATTCCTTTCTTGAAAGGAAAACGTCTTATATACGAGAAGAAAGCTAATTAAAGAAGTTAGGACACGTAAACACAAGACATTGAAGTTTATGAAAATCATTTTTCACAATCATTTTCCCCTCCATAGGGAACTTCGAACCCTTGTCTTCGCATTGCGAACATGATAACTTCGTACATTGGAGCTCCCCCATTGTCATTGCCGGGTGTCCTTTTCCTCATTATTTCCAATTTATCCCGTGGAGATTTTCCTTGTATCCTGTAATTCAAATACTTACACATTTTTTTCTGACATCGTATATTCTAGTTATTATTTTTTCAATTACTTTTCTTGAAAGATTACTTTTCATTGCCATGGAAAAAAAACATTGTTTTTTCATTTTTCCCCAAGGTCGACGCGAACTTGAGTCCTCTCCATTACTGGTATTATGGCGTAGCCATTGAGCCGTTGTCATTGTTCGTCCTAGTTTCATTATTTATACTTTATATCGTAGATTCTTTTTATTTATAAATTTGAATCTCTGAGACATTCCTTTTAACACGTTGAACGCCACCGATATTTCGCTACTTTCATGATTTCTACTGAAGTGAAACATTTTCTATGAAATTCTCAATTTTATAGAGCAGAAACTTGAAAAATACAGATAGATAAATATCCGTCAGATCTTTATAATATTTAAATATTCCGTATGCCCGAAAATTGATAAATATTGCAATTTCAAAGTTGTATAAAATTTCGTTGAATTCAATGGCGCCGGTCACCGGTGACCCCCATGACAGTCAACGTGTTTAGAAGCTTTAGATTGAAATTCTTGAACTTCTAAATGGACCAAAAAATACCGAGTTTTATATATTAATGGAACCGGAAAATTATGTTATTCTCTTGCATTAAATCCAAGCAAATAAATTTGTTTTATGAACAACCTTTTGTCATTTAATATGCAAATTATTTTTCAGTAAAATATCGGAAGAAACAAGATAGTTTTGCAACTTATTTAAAGGTCTTAAAATTAGTAAAATACGCAAATAACTTTTTTAAAATTCTAATTAATATTCCAACTCAAATTTTTAAAGAGAGAACCACTGTTTACAATAATTAAGAGCTTAATTTACAATATCATAAACATTGCAACCTATGTGCAGAATCGTTAAAAAAAAAAGCTTAACAAAAGTTCGGAATGCGAAGACGTAAGGTAGACGTAACTGAAAAATGCAATTAGCATTTTCATTAACGCACGGAAGAGCACTTGTTCTAACATGGAAAATGCTGAATGCAAAGTGGAAATGATAATTTCTCGGTCGGCCGGACGACAAGGAAGATTAATGGGAAATGGCGTTCGTGAACTTAATTAAAATTAGCTTCTCTATTGACCTACGATAACACGGGTTGCAGTTGATCGTCCTCCAGATTCTCATGATTAATGTTACACGGTTAATAACAGCTTGTTGAAGTGTCACGTGTTGATTCCATGCAAATTTAATTGATTATTTCACTATCAGTAATCGTCGAGTATAAAGAAACACTGTTGAAAAACTTGTAAAGGAGAAATGCATTTGATGGAAGAAATTGTTAAATTGAATATTATACTTGTCGATATTTATTCGAGGGTGAGAAAAAGAAAAGGAGCATTCAATAAACCTGCCTTATCTGCGTTCTCCACCCGGATACTCGTGTCTGGTGATAATTTCGAAGCAATTGATTTTTACTGGTTGCACATTCTTTTCAATTTTTTATTGCAATTTATATAATTTTCCTTTTGATTAAACCTTCCCACCGCATTATTAAAATAGTTTGCAGTACCTTTCACCCTTCGTATAATTTCACCGTTCTTCGTTTATATTTCTCCAGAAACTTATTCTTTAGAGACTAATTTATTTATTTATGCATATTGATAAATGCATTCTCAACGTTCTTAAATTATTTCAGTAGTTGAACCATATGGAAAATGGGGTGGCTATTTAAAAATCTACATTGATTCTGCTAGGCTATTTTAGAAACGTTGCTCCACCCCTTGAATTCCAACCCCTTAAATTATCATTGCCCATAAGATGTTAATTTAATACAAAAAACGTTGAAACGTCAAAAAGAATGACTTTCTTTCACGACTCGTGGCCATTAATGTGGAATAGCTTTTCTTTGCTGTTCTTCATTTTGATTTCTTTAGAAATTAACTCCTTAGGGACTAATTAATATTGATAAATGCATTCTCAACGTTCTTAAATTATTTCAGTAGTTGAACCATTTGGAAAATGTGGTGGCTATTTAAAAATTCCCATTGATTCTACCAGGCTATTTTAGAAACGTTGCTCCACCCCTTGAATTCCAACCCCTTAAATTATCATTGCCCATAAGATGTTAATTTAATACAAAAAACGTTGAAACGTCAAAAAGAATGACTTTTTTCACGACTCGTGGCCATTAAGGTGGAATAGCTTTTCTTTGCCGTTCTTCATTTCGATTTCTTTAGAAATTAATTGTTTAGGGACTAATTTATTTATTTATCAATATTGATAAATGCATTTGCAAAATCCTTAAATTATTTCAGTAGTTGAATCATATGGAAAATGTAGTTGCTATTTAAAAATTCCCATTGATTCTGCCAGATTATTTTAGAAATGTTGCTCCACCCCTTGAATTATAATACAACCCCTTAAATTATCATTGCCCATAAGATGTTAATTTAATACAAAAAACGTTGAAACGTCAAAAAGAATGACTTTTTTCCACGATTCCTGGCCATCAAGGGAGAATATCTTTTCTCTACTGTGCGCAGCTAAGATTCCGTCGACAGTTAACGAGAGAAGCATGAGAAAAGGGATGGGAGATTCTCCCCCGATGGAAAGAATCTCTCTTGCGGGTAAATCTGATTAAATCGTGGCCCATCTTGGCGAGAAAAACGACGGAGATGGAAGAAACGAGCCTGTTCCGTAACGAAGTGACAATGCGAACTCGTCCTGCGTGAATTTACTGACACCATGGAGTTAGGAAGGAACGGAGGAAGTTAATTCTATTCGGTCGTCGAGGGTAGAAATAAATTCTTCTGTCACCAGTTGATGGCCCACATTATTCCCTGGATGTACGGTCGTTTGCTATAATAGGCTGTGAATCACTTGCTACTTCTGGCTGCCCTGGATATATTTCGTGACACTGTGTATCGATGAAGTTTGCCTGAACCCAATAAAGTGCACTGAACCGGGTGAAGTGTACCTGAACTGATCCAAGTACTCAATTGAGCTAGGTGAAATACGCTCGAAGTAATTCAATTACACCTGAATTAAATTAAGCAATCCTGAATTAGCTAAAGTATTCAATTGAAGTAGCTGAAGTTTCCCTGAATTAGGTGAAGTACTGACCTGAACTCGGTAAAGTAGCGAACTGAATTAGGTGAAATACCCCTGAATTAGGTGATGTACTGATCTGAACTCGGTAAAGTAGCGAACTGAATTAGGTGAAATACCCCTGAATTAGGTGATGTACTGATCTGAACTCGGTAAAGTACTAAACTGATTTAGGTGAAATGTACCTGAATTAGGTGAAGTATTTACCTGAACTCGGTAAGGTACTGAACTAGTAAAGTACTGAAGAAGTTAAAGTGTCCCTGAATTAGGTGAAGCACTGGCCTGAACTCGGTAAAGCACTGAACTGAATTGAAGGTGAAGTACTCCTAAATTAGGTGAAGTGTTGACCTGAACTCGGTAACGTACTGAACTGAAATAGCTATAATGTCCCTGAATTAGGTGAAGTACTGACCTGAACTCGGTAAAGTAGCGAACTGAATTAGGTGAAATACCCCTGAATTAGGTGATGTACTGATCTGAACTCGGTAAAGTACTAAACTGATTTAGGTGAAATGTACCTGAATTAGGTGAAGTATTTACCTGAACTCGGTAAGGTACTGAATTAGTAAAGTACTGAAGTAGTTAAAGTGTCCCTGAATTAGGTGAAGTACTGACCTGAACTCGGTAAAGTAGCGAACTGAATTAGGTGAAATACCCCGGAATTAGGTGATGTACTGATCTGAACTCGGTAAAGTACTAAACTGATTTAGGTGAAATGTACCTGAATTAGGTGATGTATTTACCTGAACTCGGTAAGGTACTGAATTAGTAAAGTACTAAAGTAGTTAAAGTGTCCCTGAATTAGGTGAAGCACTGACCTGAACTCGGTAAAGCACTGAACTGAGTTGAAGGTGAAGTACTCCTGAATTAGGTGAAGTGTTGACCTGAACTCGGTAACGTACTGAACTGAAATAGCTATAATGTCCTTGAATTAGGTGAAGTACTGACCTGAACTCGGTAAAGTAGTGAACTGAATTAGGTGAAATACCCCTGAATTAGGTGAAGTATTGACCTGAAGTCGGTAAAGTACTGTACTGAACTAATTGAAGCCTTAGGCTTAATTAGGTCAAGTATCCCTCGATTAGGTGAAGTATTGACCCGAACTAGGTGAAGTACCCCTGAATTAGGCGAAGTATTGACGTGAAGTAGGTGAAGTACCCCTGAATTAGGTGAAGTATCCCTCAATTAGGTGAAGTATTGACCTGAACTAGGTGAAGTATCCCTGAATTAGGCGAAGTATTGACCTGAACTCGATAAAGTACTGAACCTAGGTGAAGTACACCTGAACGAGATTAAACATAAAAAAAAAAACGTAACGAAGTAACTTTAATTAGCACCGAACGAGATAATACTTTAGGAATATCAGAAATTGGATGATAGTACATAGAATCTAAACATCTTAAAAGATTTACCTTTGAACAATAGTTATTAATATTACATCGAATATATCCAGAATTCCAGAGAGACAA
The DNA here is from genome assembly GCA_910591515.1 of Cerceris rybyensis. Lineage (NCBI taxonomy): Eukaryota > Metazoa > Arthropoda > Insecta > Hymenoptera > Crabronidae > Cerceris > Cerceris rybyensis. Next base: position 4,475,909 of record OU342800.1, on the reverse strand, counting down.
TGGATCTAACGTACCAGTCTGTACGCCCCTTTGTTCCTCCTATCTTTTCACTGATAATGCACTTTCGTATTTTCTCTCCCTTCTGAAGATAATTATCTGAAATCGATCGCAACACACTCTCGGGATATCCCGTGCCTTTTTCCGGTACAAATTCAATGACCATTTTATCTCGTTATACTTCTCTTGTTCCACTGAAATTCCGGTTTTGAAAAAAAGAAATATGGGAATTAACACGTTGACTGCCGTGGGGGTCACCGGTGACCGGCGCTATTGAATTCAATGAAATTTGATGTCACTTTGAAGTTGCAATATTTATGAATTTTCAGACATACTGTATATTTAAATATTGGCGTTTAAAAGATGAAGGTCTGCCGAATACCTATCTACCTGTATCTTTAAAGTTTCTGTTTTATAAAGATGTGAATTTAATAGAAAAAATTTCGCTTCAGTAGAAACAGTGAAACTAGGGAAATACAGTTGGCGTTCAACGTGTTAATGGAAATTGCAACCATCCACTTTGCGTTTCCATACGATGCGATTCGATTTGAAGATGTAATTTATTATTTTTCCTGGACGATCTGCCAGCCATTCGAAAATGTCCCTAGAGGCTTGGAGAACGGTGCAACTTCCGGCGGAAGGAGGATCGTAAAGTTATAAAATTTCATCTCGCGGAGTAATTCGTTCCTCTGGCAATTGCTGCTTTCGATATGTCATCGATTTCTTGCAAAGAAGAAAGAAAAATACCAAAGCTCACTAACAATGTTAAAGGAGAAGAAATACGTGGAGTTAAAATACTGTTCACTTGCTTCATTAAATTTTTAATACTTTTTATGTGGAATTTTCCGGCTAGAATGGTTTCACTATTTCTTGATGAAGTGAAACTATCTTAATTAGACGGGGTTATGGTTTTAATAATTACATTTTCGCCTCTTAATAACGCTCTACGAATAATTATGATATTAAAACAGCATACTATACCCTTCCACCTTTTTTTGTAGCTTCAAAGTAATAGTATTTAATTAGAAAATATATTTCTACATTATTCTACAAATTTATAAATATTCTCCAACACAACTAATTCACCATTACAAACAAAACTTTCTTTATAAAACTACCAATTTCTATAAACCTTTAACAATGAAAGAGTTAAAATCAAAACGAGCCATTTAATAATTATTCAACAACAATTTTCCTAATTAATTCACCACGATAATTTTGCATCTCATCCGACAAAAACACTTAATTAACATAACACTTACAAATTAAAAAACTGCAACAAAAATTACACCAAAATTGAAAGTACGTAAATCAATGTCACCATCGCTCAAACCAAAAGTTCAAAATTCCATAAAATCACTGTCAAAAGAATTCATAAAAACATTCTAAAAGCACATTGTTTCTCGCGAACACATTAATATCCCATTAAAAAAGAATATATCGCGAAAAATAATCTCTCAGAGCGTGAGATTAAAAATGATCTACAACTTCCAACGACATCGCCGTCGGAAGTAGTTAAATCGACCCTCTTTTCCGGCTCGTAAAAATCGCTAAAATCTCGGACACGACGTTGCTGTCGTGCCGTCGATGCGGAAAATATATTGCACCTTCTATAAAATATTACTCGAACGAAAACGTCGAAAAGGTTTCAGCGTGGAAGTTGCCGAAAAGCCGATACACGATCGTGGGTTAATGGACGATTACAAAACTGCTCTCGAAACTTTCGATACCGTGTCAAGATGTCTGAGGGAAATATAAATTATGTATGCGTTATCGCCACGATTTTCCATGGTTTCCGTCACGGTGTTGTTTCACTTCATCTCTTCGTGCAAAGGGGAGGAATTAAAAGTAGCAAACTTTTGGAGTATTACTACTAGACTGCGGATTTTTATGCATTTATGACAAATTAACCCTCTATGGGCCGAATTTTCTGCGATATCTGAAGATTAGTTGCACGATAGCACATTAGAAAATGATAAAAGTACTATCATAAATAATAAATTTTACTTGAATTTGAAACGTTGGATTGTAAAGAATTCTATGGTATTGAAGAGCTAACTTGAAATATCTGAGAAAGTTAAAAAATCGATTTTGAAAAGTAAAAGCTTAGATTTGTTTTGTATTACTTCAAAGTTACACGGGCCCATAGAGGGTTAAATACGGCTAAAATATACAAAAAGAACATAATATACAAATATATCTAAAATATCCAAAGTATGGTATTTGTTGTAATATTTATTAAGTGCAATAAATCCCTAGATCGGTTGTCCTGTCTCACCTGCATTTTCGAAACTCGAAATTTGCATAAACATCCGCAGTCTAATTATTACATTTAAAAATACGAGCTTGTAATCTAACTATTTACAGCTCTAAATAGAACAGATTACACGACTCTATAAAAAAATTTTCGTTCTTTGTCCTAAAGTTTATTTTATGATTTTTCGGTTAATTATGTACAAACACGAAAAGAAAATACCTTTTTTTGATATAAAGTTTCCTTTTGTGATTGTTATAGTAATAACACTCATTTTCGAATTCTTTTATAAATTTTAATTGATTCTAAGACATTCAAAAATACCGCGAGATCAGAGCGGGGTTTTTACGTTCGCGCATGCTCATTTAGATAAATTTAAAAACAACATGGGAGCGTATTTAGAAGAGCAAGGAGAACGATTTCATCAGGACATTATGAACTTCGAACAACGTTATCAAGGCCAATACAATGAAAATATGATGGGAGACTATATTTGGGGTTTATTAAGAGAAAGTACTTATGAACATAAAAGAAAAAGTAAAAGCGTGCACTTTTAAATTATTTTCCACTTTTTTGTAAGCTATTTTGATAGTAAAACTTAATAGAAATGATAAACATATTTATTTGTATGGTTTCATCTTCAATTAAAAATTAAAACCATGTATTTTGAAAAATATCGTTCAAACGGTCTTGTAGATATAAAAGCAAACTTTTTCATGCCATCTATTTTTTTTTCGTCTAATTACGACCTAAACTATCGAAATTCTATACTTTGAAGTCAAAGTGACGCGATAAATGGAATAGTCAATTTTGAAATGCTCCAAAAATTATTTTATCAAAGATATCAGTTGGTCCTGATAAAATAAACTTAATTCTATGCTATTCAATATTATGTTAAGTCATTTACTATATTCGAAATTAGGAGCTGGATTGTTATTTTAGTAATTAATTCAGAGTTATTGCACATTTGATAACAAAAGAAATGGCACGGCAAGGGGTTAAAAACTAATTTCCCAATCCCTATTATTAACTCATTCTCTGCCAAATTTTTCTTGGTTTGATTGTCTCTAAAAAAAGTATTGTCACAGTGTAAAAATAAAAATAATTTTGGACAATTACTTCATAAAATTGTACCTAAAACAGACTGTTTGAAACACATTTAATCTCAGAAGCACGTGAAACATCTAAATTGAATGCTAAAAGATTCATAAAATGAATAAATCTCCAAATGAGGATCATGGAAGATAATGGATCGATAATATACGCCATATTTTGTAATTTCTCTGTATTTCTTTAATATCAAAATTCTGAAGTACGTAGGAAATATTAGAAAATTCCTAAGAAATCCTTTGTCTAAATTAATATCATTTAAACTGCACAATTTTTCAACCGGCTGAAACTCCTGTTGAAAATCTCATGCTTTTTTTTCGTCTGTCTCCTGGAAAAGGGAGGAGGAGCTTAAAAAATTCATAGACCCACGAACGATGCCTCAGCGATGCATTTGGCTACGGGTTTTGCAACTTGGAATGTTTTTTTACATATTTAAGAGAAGCATGGAGCAAATTCCTTCTCGCATTGCGCGTAAATCTTATTGCAAAACGCTTCTAGAAGCTGCTCCGTTTCGTTCTCTCGTTTTATTAACCCTGCACGCTGAGTTTATTGCAGTGTCTTATTTACCGAATTGAAAACACACCTTTAAAGTACACGCGGAAGAATCCATGGCAGATTTCCATAAAGGATATCACACTTTTCACGCTGCGTTCCTTTCCATTATTCGAAGTAGGTGTTATTCTGTGTAGGAATTATTATACAACTTTTATCGCACGTTGCTGCGACGGAATGAATATTTCCTCGTTTACATGAAAACTGGGTTTATCGTTGTTAATGCAATATTATTTCATCTTTTAAATGAAGAATTTAATGGTTTTCTTCACTGATGAATTACACGGGAGTTTATCGTAAAAAGGATCCTATTTGTACGATTAAATTTTAAATATAGTTTCAGTTCAGCAGGTTTTCTTCTTTTACATTGAAAAGATCAGATTTTCGGGAAGATAATTTCAAGGGATCAGAGAATTGAGATTTTTGTATTGAAATATACGCGTAGGTGGTAATTTTCTTTTATGTTCGAGGGACTAATTGATAATTGCATTAAGGCGGGTTCAGAGAGGACAATGCCGCACAATATTGCGAAAAGTTACACGATGAAACAGTGAACTGAAAGGGGAATTATCCTCAAAATGAAAGTTGAAAGCTTTCTAATTGAATCTAGGAGATATTTTACACTTTGCAAGATTAATCTTTGATTTGTGAAAAAATAATTGTAGTACCGTAATTTTTTCGAAACAGTGTGGATGGATTTTGTATAAGAAAGAATGGATGTTTAGAATAGACAGAGACAGAGGTGAGTCATAGACAGAGTTGAACCATAGACGGAATTGAGTCATAGACAGTGTTGAGCTATAGACAGAGTTGAGCTACGGACAGAGTTGAGCCACAGACAGAGTTGAGTCATAGACAGAGTTGAGCCATAGACAGAGTTGAGTTACGGACAGAGTTGAGTCATAGACAGAGTTGAGCCATAGACAGAGTTGAGTTACGGACAGAGTTGAGCCACAGACAGAGTTGAGCTACGGACAGAGTTGAGCCACAGACAGAGTTGAGCCATTGACAGAGTTGAGCTACGGACAGAGTTGAGCCACAGACAGAGTTGAGTCATAGACAGAGTTGAGCCATAGACAGAGTTGAGTTACGGACAGAGTTGAGTCATAGACAGAGTTGAGCCATTGACAGAGTTGAGCCACAGACAGAGTTGAGTCATAGACAGAGTTGAGCCACAGACAGAGTTGAGTCACAGACAGAGTTGAGCCGCAGACAGAGTTGAGTCATACACAGAGTTGATTCATAGTCAGAATTGTGCCACAGACAGAGTTGAGCCACAGACGCAGTTGAGTCACAGACAGAGTTAAGTCATAGACAGAGTTGAGCCATTGACAGAGTTGAGCCACAGACAGAGTTGAGTCATAGACAGAGTTGAGCCACAGACAGAGTTGAATCATAGACAGAGTTGAGCCACAGTCAGAGTTGATTCATAGTTAGAATTGAGCCACAGACAGAGTTGAGCCACAGACGCAGTTGAGTCACAGACAGAGTTAAGTCATAGACAGAGTCGAACCATAGACAGAGTTGAGACACAAACAGAGTTGAGTCACAGACAGAGTTGAGCCACAGACAGAGTTGAGCCACAGCCAGAGTTGAGCCATGGACACAAGTTGATTCATAGACAGAGTTGAACCACAAACAGAGTTGAGTCACAGACGCTGTTGAGTTACAGACAGAGTTAAGTCATAGACAGAGTTGAGTCACAGACAGAGTTAAGACAAATTCAGAATTCACTCTAACCAACTCAGAATCCAACCCCCTTCAACTCCACAACCTCCCCTAACAGTAATTCTTCCAAGATCAAACGTTACAGTCCAAACTGCAATAATTCACCCCTCCAATAATTCTCATCTTTCAAAATAATGAATTACAATGAACACAGAATCCTCGATCATCGTAAAACACTCGAGACGACGAGAAGCAGCAAGAAAATAGCGTGCAGAATATTCCAGAAGGATCGTCCTTAATCATAGAACAATGCATGATATTCCATCGTCGCTTTGTTGAAACGCGATACTTGATGGGACTTATAGAATCCGCGTGAGACTGACCTCTATATCTTCGTCCTTTTGTGGCAAAGAACAATATAAATATTTGAAAAGCATCCCCCTTGGTAGGGTCGATCCCTTCATCTGCTTTTACAACCATCGTGGGGGCAAGAGACGACGGTTTTTCTATGGTGTTTTTGATAGCTCTCACGAGAAGAAAAGCTTCTACGGAGTCACCTCAAAGACGTTGTATTCTGAGCATATTAATATCATTATTCCTTTTCTTTTTTGACTCTAATACCAACGACAACGATATTTCGCTATTTCCATCATTTTTGCCACAGTACAACTTTTTCTATCAACACATTCGCATTACGTGTCAAAATCGAAAATATATTTTTACTATCATATTTCTTTATAGTCAATCTAAGTATGACAATATTTGAAAAAGTGATGCTGCACTTTAATCGACGAATATTGTATAAATAATATCAGCTGTTCGTATACAGCGCTGTTTACTCAGAATGCGATTGCATAAATGCGTTTCGATGCACTTGTGATGCAAATGGGTCATCTTTATACATCAGAAACCTTAAAACGACATATATAGTCAGCAATGCTTTACTTTTTTTAATTCCAATATTTAAATTTGGAATACAGTAGAAAAGTTTTAAATGTTATAGTTTTAACGTGCTGTAAAATCACATTAAATTCAGCAGCACCATTCACCGATGACCCTCGTGACCTTCAACGTGTTACTTTCTATTCAAAAATCATTTTCAGCACGTAGAATTATTAAGACTATGAGAATACTTAAAGACACAAATAGATAGTCAGCAATGCTTTACTTTTTCAATAACAATATTTAAATTTGGAATACAGCAGAAAATTTTTAAATATTATAGTTTTGACGTGCTGTAAAATCACATTAAATTCAGCAGCATCATTCACCGGTGACCCTTGTGACCTTCAACGTCTTAATTCCTATTAAAAAATCCTTTTCAACAAGTAGAATTATCAAGCCATGAGAAACCTTAAAGGCACAAATAGATAGTCAGCAACGCTTTATTTTTTCAATAACAATATTCAAATTTGAAATACAGTAGAAAATTTATAAATATTACAGTTTTAACGTCATATAAAATTACATTGAATTCAGCAGCACCATTCACCGATGACCCCCGTGACCTTCAACGTATTAATTGCTATTAAAAGCTCATTTTCACATAGAATTATCTATACTATGAGAATTTAGTAACAATAAAATATAGCGAACCCTAGAAATATCCGAATTAAACCATCATTCAAAAGTGTACATTAATTACTTCAAAATTGTCTGGAAGAAAATTAACCACGATGCGTCTAAAGGCAACAACGGCGAGTTGATTCTCAAAACTATTAAAATCCATGATAATAGGGCATAAATCAAGATTATCCGGCCAAAAGAAAGGCTTATAATTAGAATCTCGAATTTCAAGCACCATAAGTTCACCTTTCTTCTCTCAATTTCCCCGTGAATTGTTGGCGAAATTTAAGGAAGGCAGGGCGATTTATCCTAACGATCGTAACAACGTAACGTTTGAAAGATTAACCTAATTAACAACCGGCGCATCGTGCAATCCATCATCACTGCGAATTTCCTCGTGGAAATGATGTCGTTATTCGTGCTAACGCAACAGTACAGCGGTATTCACTGCCCGATCAGTGAAATAGTCCGTCATTGGTCAGACCGCAATCTGATAATCCACATTACCATCTCTCTCTCTATGTTAATGAACTGTTTTTAATTAATCCTCTCACTTTTTTGCTCCTTTTCATACAATCTCTGTTATCTTGACGAAGAGCTTTTTTGGTTCATACAGAATAATTTAACCAATTTTGTAATAATAATTGGACACTGTATTGAAGTTCCCTTTTTTCAAACTTTATGTTCATTTTTCAATAGAAATTTTATATTTATTTTAATGAGAAACAACTGTTCTAGATTGAGGTTGAGATAGTGTTTTAATCTGGTGGAATAATCGACTTGTGTGACAGTAATTGTAATGGAACACTGTGTGGTTACTTAATTCGTTTTATTTCTTCCTAAACTCCTGAATTTACGTTCACCATGAAGAGCATAACTGTCCGACGAACGGAGACATAGACTTCTTAATTTAATTAGTTCGGGAGCTCTACTACATAAGTACCCCATTTGTTTCAGATGGTGAAGATGATGATGACCGTGGTGGTAGTGTTCACTATCTGTTGGCTGCCCTATAACATCTTAATCGTAAGTGATTCACTCGAAAACAATTCCAATGGAAAAATGAAATAATCTAAAAACAACCCCCAACCATCCTTAACCCCTTGCCTTACAATTTCTATTTTGATAGCGTGCGTAATGAGTCAAAATTAATTTTGGAAATCTAAGTTTCCCTCTGATTTTTGACATTTTGTATAATTGACTATAATATAATATTAATATTACTATAACTGTAATATTAATATTATAGAGATAATTTAGTCGTCTCGTAACCGACTGATATTTTCAGTTTAATCCCTTGCTGTACTATAACGAGTGATACTCGTGATGCAAATGAATTGTAAAGGAAATTTTCAAGTCTTACAAAACCTATTAAATTGAAAATTTCTGTGAAGATGCGACACGATCAAATTATTTCGATAATATTAATATTACGTTAAATTATACGATACGTCAAAAATCACTGATCAATTCTGAATTATTGTGGAGGCAGTCACAAAGTAAATAGCACGGTAAGGGGTTAAACTGATCATCCATGTCTATCCTTCATAAATGTGACCCAAATAGCCAAAAATAAATCTACCACTGGCTGCCATTCTAGAATTATCATCTTCCTCTTGAATAATTCCATCAATCGACCAAAACGGCGTCATCTAAAATGTTATACGTCAAGAACTAACCGAAGATCATTTATTCTAATAGTGTGAGAGTCCACCCCAGCTCTAAATCAACGTCTGTTTACTTATTTCGGGGATAGACACTAATAACCGTTGATATTAACTAAAATTAAAGAAGGAACGTTAACGTGAACGTGAAGGCATCTCGAATTGATTTATGTACTTGCAATCCTCGGAAATCCGTGTCTGGCAACCGTCAGAGGTCAAACATTAACCCATTTGCATCGTGGAGCGAAATATTCTGTCGGAAGATGGTTTAAATTTAAATACCTTCAGCAATTTTTCTGGTATCTTTTCTCAAAATCGTGAAATAATCAGAATCACGAGGATGTTTTAACAATTTGTTAAATTATGGCTGCCTTTTATAATTGATAAGATCAAAGAGAGTTATTCATTAATATTGTTGGACGCTAAGACATTTTACCAATTTATTAAATTATGGCTGTCTTACAAAATTTCCAAATTCAAGGAAAATTATTTATTAATATTGTTAGACAACGAAGACGTTTTAACAATTTGTTAAATTACGGCTGCCTTACAAAATTGCCAATACCGCAGAAAATTATTTATTAATATTGTTGGACACTAAACTATTTTAACAATTTATTAAATTGTGGCTGCCTTTTATAATTGATAAGATCAAAGAGTGTTATTTATTAATATTGTTGGACGCTAAGACATTTTACCAACTTATAAAATTATGGCTGTCTTTCTAAATTACCAAATTCAAGGAAAATTATTTATTAATATTGTTAGACAACGAAGACGTTTTAACAATTTGTTAAATTATAACTGCCTTACAAAATTGCCAATACCGCAGAAAATTATTTATTAATATTGTTGGACACTAAACTATTTTAACAATTTCTTAAATTATGGCTATCTTTCAAAATTCAAAGAAAGTTATTTATTAATATTGTTAGACAACGAAGACGTTTTGACAATTTGTTAAATTATGGCTGCCTATAATAATTGATAAGATCAGAGAGAGTTATTCATTAATATTTTGGGACCACGTAGACCTTCTAACAATTTGTTAAATTATAGCTGCCTTACAAAATTGCCAATACCGCAGAAAATTATTTATTAATATCGTTGGACACTAAGACATTTTAATAATTTATCAACTTATGGCTATCTTTCAAAATTCAAAGAAAGTTATTTATTAATATTCTGCTTCAGAGGAAGATCATTATTAATTGAAGATTAATCCTTAATCCAATAATTAAAAAATGATACAAAAAACAAGTTTTAAACGTAAGAACCACCTTCAGCAACCCCCTAATTATCATCATGCATCGACATCCATCTTGTTCCAATATATCCAGTCTAATTACCTATTTGAAAAAAAGAAAAGAAAACAGTAACCAGCCGGTACAAATTTGTTGGTTTTATTGACTCTTTCAGTTAGTAAACGACAACAACGAATGGCTAAAAAAATGGTCGGGATTGCCTTTCATGTGGATGGTATTTCATTGGCTGGCAATGTCGCATTCCTGCTACAATCCCGTGATTTATTGCTGGATGAACGTAAGATTTCGGGCTGGCTTTGTTGCCGCGATTAGCCGTGTTCCAGGAATACGTCGAATTCTTCGTAATGAGGCTCGCAATAATCACAACGCCAGTATGGGAATTCCTCTAACCGGTAAGGAATGATTTTAACATAAAAAAAATAACAATATTTACAATTACATGGTCCAAGTTCAAATCTCTCGTCACCTGTGGGAGATTTTTCATTAATTAATTAATATACAGTAATCTTAATGATTCTACAATTAGTTAACACATTCGCGACCGCTGACATGAATTCACGTCATTTTAAATCCTATACCTGGTTGCCGCTGACGTGAATTCACGTCCTGCAATTTCTATTTTTGAATTCGCCAACATTAGGCGCTTTGAATAATGGCTATCTCAATGAGACACCTTGATAGTCCTTATAGACTTTCAGGTGACATGAAACACAATAGTTGGAAAGAATTGCACAATCGGGAAAATTAAAATATCCACAAAAACGTTGCACAGTTTGCAATACTAATGGAAAATGTCGTGACACTTCTTATATAAGCAAATTATGTAGAGTTTCTTTACGCAAAACTCATTGTTTTTTTACTAATCACACTAAACAGAAATATTAAATTTTGTCTTCACTCTGCTTTTCTAAAATGCATGTAATATAATGCTAAATAAACTAAGCATAGTAATAACAAATGCTCCGTTATCTACCTATAAAGTAAGTATACAAATTATCAAATCTTTTTATTTTAAAGAACACATAATTACAACATTGATAGTTCAAAACGAATATTATAACTATCTTTGTTTTAACGATACAAGTTTGCGGCAACCAGCTTTACAATATTATTATTTTCGCCGGTACTCAGCATTAGAAAAGGAAAAAAATTGCCGGTCGCAAATGTGTTAAATTGAAAAATTTCTGATCCCAGGCTAAATAGGCAAAGTAGTTGACACTGAAGTACTAAAAAGTAATAAAAACAATAAAATATAAAGAGAACTCTGATGGTTAAGGGTTGAAAGACTTAGACTCTTAATTAGAAGATGAAGGTCAAATACTTCATCACCTTTGTTCTTAAATTGTTACTTCATTTAATTAAAATTAAATTAAAGAAATCTATTTAAAATAGTAGTTCCTAGACGAGCAATTATGGTGCTGCTCAGTCAGTAGACTTTTCTTTTCTTCAATTCGCAGTCACCCCTAGCAGATTCTTTATAAATTATTTTTTAGTATATCATAACTTCACTGATTTCTTAAAATTTCACTCGGAAAAGAAATGAAGACAGTAGTCAAAGCTAAAAATAGAAACAAAGAAAAAAAATAAGGCTATTAATCATCACGTGAAACTCCTTCCTGCCTTTTTTCTCCGAGGGTAGAATTATCGATGAGGAGAGGGGGAGATAAATCGAATGATATCGATTCCGATACTTCCAATGGTTGTTTTAATTTTTCAACTACAGCAAATATCCTTCCATCTTAGACTTCCTTCGAGAAGTATTTTCTGAAGGAAGAAAATTGCTAGTATTCTACGTTGTCATAAGGGTTGAAAATGTCCAATGGAAAAGAAAGAGGTTTAAACGTTTTAATTTCACTTTTACACTGTTTACTTTTAATCTTTTTAGACGAATCGTTTCCTATCTATAAACACACTCAGTGGTTTGAAGTTTCCCTCAGCTTCAGAGGCATCTTTGATTATGATAATATTAGCTTTCTGCAAATTGCACGAACCTCCGCGGGTGTACAAAGTGACTTTGAATTTATCAGAAATACGTGCAAGTGTCTTCAAAGTCCAGGCTTTTCTGTATTTCGGTTCTTCTAATTGCATTTGAGAAAATTGGATTGACAATTCTTTTTTTTTTCTTTACTTCTTGTCATTCTTAACCCTTTAAGGACCAGAGACGTATGTATGTGGCACGAGAAAAAAATTTAATTACTATAAAAATATAAAAAAATTAATTACACAAATAATAATTTATAAGTTGTATACATTAACGATTTAACTTTCTGATAAAAAGGTGGTTTTTGATCGCTAAATGAATGATATCACAATATTTAAAAATGTCTCCGCCTGCTAAGGGTTAATTGTAACGTTTATGATCACTTTTAATCAATTATTTATCTTTCTTTATCGATCTTTTGGTGCTAAACTATGAAAGCAATGATAGTTACGTATTTAAGTGTTAAAAAATTGTCTCGACGAGGAGTTACAAGTTCAAATCAGAGTTCAAATTTTCATCCCCTAGCAAATAATTACTATAGCCCATTTTTCATCATAATATATTTTATATATAGCAAATTTTTCATCAATTAAAGCTTTTTCCTGGTATCTATTGACAAAAATACAAATAAAAAATAGTAATATGAGCTATTAAAGTGAAAAAATTCCTAAAAAGTAAGAAGCTGCACAAAGATGAAAGAAAAGTACTACAATTGTTAAAATATTTAGAACTTTGTCCGTAAATCATCGGAAATCGATGCTCCATCGCCTTCATTCTCTTTTAAGGTAGTTCTAGCTGTTTTCAGAACTAAAAGTTTCTTTTTTAATTAGAAATGAAAAAAATTGCGTAAGAATTAATGCAGGGCCAACTTCACAGAGGTCATTTCATTCACTTTTTAGACATTGAAAAACATCTTTCTCTATAACTATGAAGTAAAAAATTATGAAAAAATTCAATAATATTCCAAAAGTATAAAATAATACATTGCTAATTTTTTATTAGAATCCATCGACTCGTTTTTCCATTAGAAAAATAAAAAAAGATTTTACGGACTCAGGAAAAATTTTTTTCCATAAGGCCCGTGTTAAGTTACAATTATAAAATATCATGAAGAATATATTTGCAAAATTTTCAGGAAATCTATCGAAAAATGAAAAGTGCCTAGAATTACCTTAAGTTCTAACTTCCATAATTATATTTTTTAAAAACATTTCCTTACATTTGAACGTTGGACAATACTGTTAATTAGCTAGAATTGCAAAAATCAGATGGATTTCTTTATAATTTATGTAGAAACATAAGAAATAAATTTTCTTAAAGCTTTACCTTCCTTTTTGGTCGCGCCATACATTGATCTCTGACATTTTCTGCTTCACCTCAACCCTTTGCGGACTAGCGACGCATATATGCGGTTTGAGAAAAAATGTAATTATAGTGTATCGCCATATGCATACACGGTTTAAATTGAAAAATTCAAATACAACCGGTGAGATAAGATTAAATATGAAGTAATTTATAATTAGACTGCGGATTTTTATGCATTTATGACAAATTAAATACGGCTAAAATATACAAAAAGAACATAATATAAAAATATATCTAAAATATCCAAAGTATGGTATTTGTTGTAATATTTATTAAGTGCAATAAATCCCTAGATAGGTTTTCCTGTCTCACCTGCATTTTTGAAACTCGCAATTTGCATAAACATCCGCAGTCTATTTATAATTTATATAGATTGACAGTCCAAATATCTGATAAAAAGGTGGTTTTGGACCGCCAAATAGGTGATTATCTGTCAATATTCAAACATGTCTCCGTCCGCAAAGGGTTAATTAAGGAAAGTATGATAAAAAGTACATCGAAGAGGATCTGTTTATGTTGCAGGCCTCGATGGTTCAGGTCAATCGGTCCTACGTCGTACAAATACATACACAACATATGTAAGTGTTCCCCGGAAGATGAACGGAAGCCAAAATGCATCCATAAGAAGCGCAAGCACTCGAAGCAACGAACATTTCCGATATTCGAAGCAACCACCCCAACGACAGCTTACGTGTCTCGAATCTCACTCGGAGGAGCAGATTTGAAGCTCTGTGATTTTAAAGAAAAGTGTATTTTGAGAAGAAAACACTAAGAAGGTCAAGAAAGAAAAATAGGACAGATAGAATCGAAGTTAATGCTCGTAACTGTGGTAATATTTGAAGATAAAGAATTTCATTATTACATTTTACCAGTAGATTTTGTTACCCTGAATGTTTATGGTTTGAAGAAAGTATTTGGGGAAGAAAACACAAAGGGAGGCCAGAAAAGAAAGAAAAACAAACAGAATCGAAGATAATGCTCGTAACTGTGGTAATATTTGAGGATAGCATGTTTCATTATTAGCTTTTCCTACGAAATTTTATTAACCAGTTAACTGTGGCGAAAATTCTTTTGAATTTTGGATCACGAAAATCAAGAGATGAGCATAAATCTATTTCAAATTATTTATAACCTTTAGTTATTCGTTTTATTTCGGCATGGCCTCAAAATATTCCAAAAATCTTGAAATTTATGAATATATTTTAGTTTCCGTCAAAAATTACAATTTAAATAATCAGTTAAACTGAACTTTTATGACTTGAAGAAAGTTTTTGGAGAAGAAAATACGAAAGGAAGTCTAGGAAGAAAAATAAAACAGACGGAACTAAAGAAAATGATCGTGACTGTGGTAATATTTGAAGATAAAGAATTTCATTATTAGATTTTGCCAGTAGATTTTGTTACCCTGAATGTTTATGGTTTGAAGAAAGTATTTGGGGAAGAAAACACAATGGGAGGCCAGGAAAGGAAAAAAAACAAACAGAATCGAAGATAATGCTCGTGACTGTGGTAATATGTAAGAATAATTGATTTCATTATTAGGTTTCTCCTGTAGATCATGTTACACTGTAAAATGTACAGTTTGAAGGAAATATTTGAGGAAGAAAACACTGAGAAGGTCAAGAAAGAATAATAGGACAGATAGGATCGAAGATAATGCTCGTAACTGTGGTAATATTTGAGGATAGCATGCTTCATTATTAGGTTTTCCTACGAAATTTTATTAAACTGAACTTTTATGATTTGAAGAAAGTATTTCGAGAAGAAAATACGAAAGGAAGTCTAGGAAGAAAAATAAGACAGACGGAACTAAAGAAAATTATCGTAACTGCGGTAATATTTGAAGATAAAGAATTTCATTATTAGATTTTGCCAGTAGATTTTGTTACCCTGAAAGTTTATGGTTTGAAGGAAGTATTTAGGGAAGAAAACACAAAGGGAGGCCAGGAAAGAAAGAAAAACAAACAGAATCGAAGATAATGCTCGTAACTGTGGTAATATTTGAGGATAGCATGTTTCATTATTAGGTTTTCCTACGAAATTTTATTAAACTGAACTTTTATGATTTGAAGAAAGTATTTGGAGAAGAAAATACGAAGGGAAGTCTAGGAAGAGAAATAAGACAGACGGAACTAAAGATAATGATCGTAACAGTGGTAATATTTGAAGATAAAGAATTTCATTATTAGATTTTACCAGTAGATTTTGTTACCCTGAAAGTTTATGGTTTGAAGAAAGTATTTGGGGAAGAAGACACGAAGGTCTAGGAAGAAAAGTAGGGCGAAGAGAATTAAGATAATGCTCGTAACTGTGGTAATATTTGAGGATAACAGAATTCGTTATTAGGTTTTTGCAGTAGACTTTGTTAGCCTATAAAGTTTATGGTTTGAAGAAAATATTTTGAGGATGAAAACACGAAAGGAGTTCTAGAAAGAAAAATAAGACAGGGAGAATTAATTATAATGCTCGTAATTATAATAATACTTGAGTGAAAGAGAGATTTCTTTGTGGAGTATTTTCATCAGATTTTGCTACGTTGAAAAAGAAACGATATTATAAAATGAAAAATGAATTTTAATTCCATGTTGTGTTTTTTGTACAAAGTCCAAAGGTGTAGAAGAAAGAATGGGACAAAGGGAATGGAAAATGATGTTCCTACCTTTAGTTAACGTTTGCGTGCAAGAAAATTCTTTATTAGGTATCTACGAGAGACTTTGTTATAATAAAAAATTTATATTTTAATGTAGTCAGAGTATTTTAGAGAAAAAACGCGAGGAATGAATAGAAGGAAGAATGGGACGAAGATAATTTAAGTTGATGCTCGTATCTGTGGTAATATTTGAGTGAAATGAAATTCTTTGTGAGATACTTACATTACGAATGTCACACAGTGCAAATTATGTGCTATTGGTACAATGTGATCATTTAATTAAGAAAATCTTGATAATTTAAATTAAATTCGGAAATTCATCGTAAATCGTAATTAACATTTCTTCACAAGAAGAATTTTTAAGAATTAAATACAATAGGACATTTTCTTTTTCTTTCACATATACTTAGATATATTTAATTTCTTTTTTAATATTTTTTTAATTACTACACTCATTTCGTTTGCCATCTTTTCCAAGCTCGTGTAGATACTTTTTCATTTTTTATTTGCAAAGTTCTATAAACATTGGTTTTGCAATTTATACAAATTATTGTGTGAGAAAAATGTAGATTACATTTTCGTGCATTTATTATTAGCATAATGAGAATAATCCTGTGGGTTTTAATTACCTGTTTAACGAGCAACTGGTATTTTATTACCTAGTCGATAAATGTCATTGTGTAGACTTCCGAATATTATTCTTGGGGTTTAATTAATCGTTTATCGTTGTTTATTTGATACGATTGCGTGATGACAGTTTTAAATAGTTAGAACGATAGTTTAGTAACTCAAATGATTGTAAGAATGAATGAAATGGATAAGAGTGTGTGAGAGAGAGAGCAGCAGCGAAGAAAGCAAACTTTTGCTTCGAACTCTCCGTTGCCAGTTGTACAAATAATGCAACATCTTACAACGATTACCAGCTGTATCGATTTTCGAAGTCATTCCTGCTCAAACAATTTTTTATTGAACAATGAGAAAGCCGATTGAATGTAAATACATCAAAGAAATATGAAACTTAGAATAAGAAAAGTGTCTTCGATTAAAATCTCAATTTTTAGTCGAATTAAATATTTTTAATGACAAGAAACACCGTGAATATTGAGAATAAATAGTAATTTATTATTTGAATTCGATAGAAATTTCGAAGCAGACTTTTATTTATAATTTTTAATTTGAAGAGAAACAAACGAGTGAGTGGGAGAATTGGATGAAATTAATTTCTAAATCTGTCCGGAGTAAAAAGGTTACAATATCGACAGCTTGGTAATTCATAATCCTCCTTTTACGAGGGTTAATATTTATTACGCTTTATATTAAAGTCATTACTCACGATGTTGTTTGTAAACGCGCGTAATATCGCAACTTTGTAAACAACCGCGCGGACACCGTTTCTATATGAATATTTTCATGGTTTTCCCTCGTTCGTGTGAACACAATACGATAAATGTGTACGAGCTCAAGTGCGCACACGTATGAGGCAATAAAATGAGTTTTTCCTATGAAAATCTTGTCACGGGTATCGTCGAGGAATTTTATTAAACGTATTACGTATCGACGTTTTTATTGTAATAGATACAGAAATGAATTAATAATAACGTTGTATATACAAAACGTAAGTATTTCCTAATCGATAATTACTTTAAATCAATAATATTAACGTATTCTTATTTATTATTTCGTTAAAACTAAAACGAAGAGCCACGGTAACAAGATTCCAAGATTCAAATATTCAAATATTCGAGTAATCGATAGCGCTCGCGAAAATCGAAGTTGAGTTTCGAGATGTAACTTCGAGATGGCAGCAGTCAAGTAGTACCCGTTCAAACAGGGAGTGCGTCATTTGAATTGTCGGTCGTTTGGAACATTAATACTTTTATTTATCGTGTTAATTTGTTTAATTATATTAATTGTGAGTGCAATCTGTTCTCAATTAATTATTTCATCCGATTTATCGAAGACTTACGATGATAATTACGAAAACTTGGAGAAACTTGTCCGGGGTCGAGGAAGAAGGATAAAATGCCGTAAGTGAGAATTAAAATATTTATTCCGATTTTCAACATACTCAGTTATCGAGGTATTGTAGTTGATTGATTGTATTATTGAACTATGGATTATTTTTATTAAATTCGAGCTAGAATATCTCGATTTCTCTCCTTCATACGAGGAATTATTCAGTTTAATTGATATCTCATCGTTCTTAAAACAATTGGAAGGACATCTTACGTTGTATTAAGTTCGATATTATTTTACATCACAGAGGAATGACTCGATTTCATTAAAAAATTACAATTAAATAATACTTCGTCAATTTCGCGAAATACTTCGTTAAATATAATATATATCTACGTTGATAAAATATACATCGAACACGTAACAATTATAAGGGAAGTCGTCAACACCGATAAAACATCGTTTAAACGTTGCCTCAACGTTTTTTTGCGATACAATAAAATCCAAAAATCGACAAGCTACAGAAAAATCAGTGAATAGAATCTAAATGGAATTGTTTTCAAATGAAAGCAAATCCAGGAATTTCTCAGTACAATGGCATCATGATATGTTAACACTAGAACTACCGACATTAAATCTATCATATTTCAACATATTAAATAAGTACTTTAGAAAAAGAGGAATCAATCATCATCTATCTCTCCTATAAACCTTGAGAATCTTCTGAAAGAATTGAGAACCAGCCATTTCAACTTTTGTTAGTTCCAGTGTTAAGCAAAACTAGAATTATGACTCGCATAAAATACTTTTTAAAGCTTCCAAAGTTCCCACGTCAAGATAAGCAATCAGTCCATTGCTATTTGAGAAATTAGCAGCGGTTGACAAATACTTTACATCTAAATCTTTGGCATCGGGGCTAGTTAGAAACTTTCGAAATTCTATGATACCACCACCCACAGAACACAGGATAGCTTGAGGTCCACACGTATCCCATTTGTACGTAGAACCCTTAGATAAAATATATGCAACAACTTGTCCTAGAGCTACGCTTAATATTTTATACCCTGCTCCTGCTGCCTCTACCAACGTAAAGCCTGCATCTATGAGTTTAGACTTTACATTAATATCCTCCACTCGACTAAGCACAATAATCTTTTTGTCGTTTGATTCCCTGATTATAGAAGATTCTTTAGCATTGTTCTCTGCAAATCCCCAGTAGCAGTTTCCTTTCCACCTGTTAAACAGATTAGACCATAGTACTTAGAATGGATATACGCAGATTGAAGTAACACTGAGCTAATTAATTAGCTCGGTGAATTAGTTCAGTTAAGAGGTACAAAGGGATAAATTGAACGTAACATTTTAGTAGCAACAATTCTACCCTTATTTACCGTGAATCCGTGTTCGTGTAAAAAGGCTGATTAACCACTCCTAAAACTGGTATCCCTGTACTTTCTTTGTATGCTCCGATCAGCACGGTAACGCACCTTAAACCACTTACGTGTAAACCGGTTAAATCATCCACCGTTTCACCACCGTTTATATAATCCGCTGTTGAATCTACAAAAGTTCGACGAATTGCTCCTCAGGCATGCTATATTAAACTACAAAACAAATAGAGGATTTCACCAAAGCTCCGGTTAACTTTGTACAATGATTTCAGCTAGTAGTTGACAATTCGTTGATCAATTATCTGATACATTGGAATATTAACACGTTGACTTACAATCTTTTCAAGCTATGTATTTATATTTAAACTGGTGTACTACTAATTTAACAAATTTAATAAACTACCAAATAAGTCGTACTCGTCCCAGCCAAGAACGCAGACTACGAGTTATCTAGTAGTTAGTAGTCAGTGTGTTAAATAAAATAATATATGCCATAGAAGTATCGTTAAAACTACAAAAGAAGCTAGAAATATTAGAATAAAACATGAATATAGTTACCATGACCTCCCAAATACTTTTCTAGTGTTAGACAATGTTAGAAGTCTATAAAATTAAAAAAATTTGCTTCCTGATCAGTGAGACAATAACACTGATGTTAGTTACCTATAGGGTCTATCCATATGCCGAGATCGTCGACATTAATGTCAAGATCCATAGGTATATCTCGAATCGTTGGTACATCCAGCAGCTGAATGTCTTTGTGAACTTCCGTTGCAAGTAGTTCGGCAGTTGTAATATCACTACCCATGACTTTGGCTAATAATTCGGTAGTTTCCTCTATAGTAGGGCAAACCCTAACTATTATAGATTCTCCCATTGCATTGCTAAAAGTATTGTTCTCTTCGCCTCGTACTAATTTCGCCAATTCTGGAAACTAATTCTCTTTGCATAAAGTTGTATACAATTTTATGAGATTGTATATATTCAGATTTGGGTGAATTCTTTAAAGTTGATGCATACAAATTCTATTTGTTTACCTCTGCCTCTATGTCGTGTCTAATAGTCTCCTGTATAAGAACATCCGCAAGAGTTTTAAAGTCTTGAAAGAAGCGGGGATTTTTCTCCTCGGCTGATTTTTCTTGCACGAGTAACTTGAACAGCGGATCATTCTGTCTGCATGCCCTGGCAATATTAGCTGCTTTTTCTGATACTTTCAAAAGAATTGTTAGCAATCTACTTCCGTCTTTCATTTTGCCGATTTTGGGAGTTTAAATCCTGCAAAAGAAATTTAAAAATTCAATGGTAAAATACATTTCGAATTATGAAGATAATCGTTAAATAGATTATCTAAATTGCTAAAATAAATCATTAAAATTAATAAATCATGCATAAATTTAGTACAAGTAGAAAGAATTGGAGATATAAAATATCACTTTTCAAATAAACGTTTTGGCGGGAATTCATTATATAGGGTGTACAATTTGTCACGAACGTCCCAATATCTCGATACCTTTAAAGATAACCAAAAATATACTAAAACAAAAAAAAGTTGCAGAGTTCAAAGCGGGAAATACGAAGAATAACATTAAAAATATTTTTTAACGCTATTTCCTTTAAAAATAGCAATAACATCGATGTATTTTCCCACACCAATTTTCTTGATAAGTTTCATGAATTAAATAACCTTTAACAGTCAGATCTTTTGATAACTTCGAAAGAAAAGAATGTACGCTAAATATTTGTGTCGCTTATAATTAAATTTAGCATACGTTTTCGCTATTTCGTTAAAATTCAATTCTTTCAATATCTCCAGAAACGTTTTAACTTAAAATAAGTACCGAAATGTGATAGTAACATTTTAAATGATAAGAACCTTACAGTTTCTTTAAAGATGCCCAAGTATTTATGAAATTTGTCGAAATATTAACTTAGGAATTCGTTTAAAGCGTAGCACTGTACCCTTGTACGGTATTTTCGATTCTAAAGGAATATTGGATTATCTACATAATCTTTACCGCATCATAATGCCTCATTGACGTAAGTGAGCGGCATTTGCATTTACGCTCGATTAAACTGCATGCCAATAATATATTATGACAAAATATTTTTAGAAAACATGGCAATACATAAAACGACGAAATAAACAACATAATTTTGCCGGTAGTTAACAACTTTTCATTTAAAACCATATTAAACTTTGTCGAAGCACTTTGGTTAAGATATCGATCGTAAAATACATGAAGAGTTATTGCAGAAAATGACTTATTGACGCAAAATAAATTCGCAAAATACAACTTTATTTCCAGAAAAAGAAGGAATTTTGTTAGAGTGTTTAAATATCTTAAACATATCAATTTATTTTAACATACAACTCGCACCTCTTTCGCAGTCTCCTCGAGTCGCACAGATTTGCGTGCTTGCGATTAAAACGTAATTATAACCTAACTTTATATTGTCAAATTGTTACGAATTATTCCATATAAAAGCAAATAACTGTATAAAGTATGAACACAACTACATAATGGACAAAAATTCATTATCTGGCATCAAATATCAAATGTAACGTTGCCAGCTTCAGTAAAAACATGGTCCGATAGGAACACCCGGTAGAATCGACATAACCTAAATTCAAAATGATTATAAACAATCAATAAAAAAAAGGCAAGTATCTCTAACATCTAATTGATAAAATATATAATAAAATTAATTTTTCTATAAATTACATTTTAGTGGAACAAATGGACTTATAAAGATCATTTCATAAAGTTTGTTTTGTACAGCTGACTCATTGAATATCATAGCTGTAAAGGTTTATTTGAATCAAATATATAAAATGACAGCTATACTAGGCGGTGGTATATCGGGCCTCTCAGCTGCGTATTATGCTCTTGAAAATCCAAAGATCGGTCCATTGGTTATATATGAAGCTTCTAATCGTATAGGTGGATGGATACGTAGCATAAAATTATCCGATGGTACAGTTTTTGAGAAAGGCCCACGAACAATTAGGCAGCATGGGCCAGCTGGAAAAAATACTTTGAGGTTGATTGAACAACTTGGATTAACTGAGAACGTTATACCTATTAGAATGTCTGACCCTGCGGCAAAGAATAGGTTGATTTTTGCTCACAATAAATTGCATTTATTGCCAAATAGTATAAGCGGCATGTTTAAAAAAAATACTTTGTTGAATCGTTCTCTAATAAGTTTAATGTGGAATGACTTGAAAGCACCGAAAATTGTCAACGACGACGAAAGTACATATAGTTTTATAGAGAGAAGATTAGGACAGGATACGGCAGATAATTTAATAAATCCGATGCTTTGCGGTATATGCGCCGGTGATGGACATAAAATCAGCGTTAATTTTCTTTTTAAATCGTTGTTCGAAGCAGAACAGAAACATGGATCCATAGTAAAAGGTCTGTTAGCAGGGACATTCTCAAAATCTAAGAATACTTCTAAAACGAGTACAGAAATGCCAAGTAGACTGGAGGAAATGGCTAAAAAAAATGTATGGGCTTTATGGGGAATGAGAGGTGGTTTGGAAACGTTACCTTTGACTCTGGCTAATAATATACGTAAAAACGGCGTAGAGATAAATACGGAACATAAATGTGAAAAACTTAAATTTAACGGGGATCATGTAGAGCTTACTGTAAACGGTAAGGTAGAAAAATATTCCCGTGTAATTTCAAGCCTACAGGCGAAACACTTGGGAAATTTAGTTGAAGAACAACATCCAGAATTGTCAAAGGAGTTGAAAGAGATACCTTCCGTAACGGTAGCTGTAGTTAATCTTCAATTTTCTGAAAATGTCTTGTCACAGAATGCTTTTGGATTTCTTGTAAGGCCTAAAGAAGAGATTCCAATTCTTGGTGTGATTTTCGACTCGTGCATATTTCATCAAAATTCAACGGTATGCTTAACAAGAAAAGAATTTATTACCTGCTCCGTTCCTTTTTTTTTTGAAAACAGTCACATTACACAATCCAATTGTAGTTGTTTGTTATACTAAATCGGAAAAGATTTATTCTCATGATAGAGTTTCATCGAGTTAGAATTCATCTGCTTACCTAAAGTCTTTATAAATTCGAGTAGGATTAGATAAGAGTCCTTCTAAAGTACAATATTTACAATTATGAACTTCCAGGTACTGACGGTAATGATGGGAGGGGCATGGTTTGAGAAATACTTTGGTAAATGCTCGACAGACGAACATTTAGTCACTGTAGCAGTCAATCAAGTAAGAGATATCTTGAACATCAAGGAAGATCCTGTGTCATTTGATGTCTCCGTTCTGAAGGACTGTATTCCACAGTATGTAGTAGGTCACACGAAACGTGTAAAGCGCATCCGCGATTATATCTCCACGCACAGAATTCCTCTAGCGTTGTGCGGTTCCTCGTACGAAGGTGTAGGAGTCAATGATGTTATTCTGTCAGCAAAAGAGGCTGCTTCTGATATCTCATCATATTTGTAATGATTTAACACGTTGACTGCCAATTATGAGATAACTCGTAGTTTGCGTTCTTGGCTGGGACGACTACGATTTGTCTCGTAGTTAGTTAACTTCCTATTGTGAAGCTACAATTAAATTAGTAGTGTAAATATGTATAGATAGCTTCTGCGAAGAGAACAATAAATCCAATTTGTTCCACATGAACAGAACATTTATAAATAAATGAGTAAAAAATATAGTCATATGAAATTGATTAAAAATCAACTTTGAGATAATTCGTAAGGTCTTCTTTTAAAGAAACAGAGTATCTGTGCTTCCTGACGATTAGTGTGTACTGTAATTAGAGTTTTTTAATAATATGATTAAATTCAATTGGCTCCCTTGACCGGAATCTTGAAAATTACCGTGGCAGTCAACGTGTTAATGAAATTGAAAAGGAATTTTGCCAGGCAAATGTTGCAATGAGTTTTCTCTATCATTCGGCAAACAAAAGACAATATCAGTGAATCCACACGAATAAAACAATAGCAGCCAGAATTATGTCTGTGAAAAGAAACGTTAAATTAAAAGGCCATGCATTGTTTTATGTACATGCTATATTTTGAAAATATGTTGAAAACTATATGCCATAGCGTAAAATGAAAAACATGTAGGCATTCAATATGTAAATAAAAATAGCTCACAGTTAATTATATTTTTATTAAATCTACAATCGTATGAATAATTTAATTAAATTACTTCTCAGCCTACTTATTTATTAAACATTACGAACGGCGTAGAAATCTTCGTATTATACGAACTTAATTGGTAGATAAATAATTGAAAAATTCTCGAAGACTGAGAAAGACGACCTTAAACCAAGAAATCTTTTATCTCTAAACGGGAAATATAAGAATAATATTCCATTAATGTTAACGATATATATATATATAAAAAAAATAAGACTTATATGCTCTTGTATTTCATTCTTATATACATAAATATAATAACATTAATATATATGACTAAAAGGTAATATTAAAAATAAAATTTCATATACAACCATTATTTTCGATCGCGCGAAGTGCAAAAATAAATGTTATTTTTCACTTGCACTTAACAATACTCAGTTCATACATTATGGGAAATAAATCGGATTATTATTTACGCTGCCTCTATTGCTCTGAACAAGAAAGCATACAATGTATTACAGTAAAATGCATTACTTGAGTGCACAGCAATTAATATTTGTAAAATTACTCATAACTATGTAATTACCATAATGCAATATTTCTTTTAATTGGTAGCATTGCATTCCAAAAAAAAATATATTTAAACCATTAAATCATTGATCTACTTATATCCTATAAAATTCGCTCAAAATTGGAAATTATAAGGAAACTCTCCATAGAGGAACTCCAGCCAAAACAAAACACAAAAAAAAACAAAGTAAAAATGTCTACCGGAGTTATATAAGAGTAAGTTCAAGTAGATGACAAAAAAAAGCTATTTATGGATACACGCAAACATTCGGATACTGAGAGAGTATCAAGATAAATCTATTGATTAACGGTACCTGCATATTTAACTTCGTCAAACGCTTTTCTAGCTTTCTTAAGTTCTTCATTCATCGTTAATAGATCCTTCACCCTGGCATACTTTCTGGGATCTTTCCTAACTAGAAATCAAAATATTTTCTTAAATATGTCACAGTATAGCATTACAATATAATAGTTTTACCTAGAAATACGATATCCTCTACTTGAACACGACCGGTGCGTCCAATCTCCATAGCTCTGTGGGTCATTTCAGTTATGAATTCAATGACTAGATCCTCCAACAAGTCTACGCTCTCTGTATAAGGATTTTGATCATCCCCAAAACCGTACATCATGCACCGTAATTCTTTTGAAAATAGCCGCTTCCTACCACCGGGTAAGGTACCACCAATTGGAATTTCAGCCTCCTCATCTTCGAACTTTAACAATTTAATATTTAATTTCGCTAATAATAAAACATTAATACACAATTCATCTAAAACAGTAAAGAACTACAAAAATTCTTTTTCGTAGTAACAATAAATCAAGAAAAAATAATAAAAGAGGTTACACTAACACATTCGTAAGAATATAATCGGTGAAATATAATTCATTAAACTATGATTTTTTTCAAGATGTACCTGCTCAAACCCTTCTTCAGCTGCCATAATCGTGTTAAATAAATATATATCTTAATAATCGCCACGTAAATAATCGTTATCAAACAAAATATGAAAAAACAAACGCGTTTCTGATATATCAGCTGTAGTTACTCCGTAACCCTTCCACCTCACGCTTGTGCTTTCGCGGGTAGCCTTTTAAATCGATAAATCCCTCGTGGAAATAATAAAGATATGAAAAATAAATAGATCGTTAATTCATAATTGTATAACAATGTCATCGGTGATTCCTCCGTCAAAAAGTTGGAAAGAAACAAAT
Organism: Cerceris rybyensis; assembly: GCA_910591515.1. Lineage (NCBI taxonomy): Eukaryota > Metazoa > Arthropoda > Insecta > Hymenoptera > Crabronidae > Cerceris > Cerceris rybyensis. The sequence continues at coordinate 4,449,572 of OU342800.1, read as the reverse complement.
CGTTTGCGCAAGGAGGAACGAAAACAATGGCGCGAAGAGAGGTTAATAAAGAAGTTCAAGAAGGAAGAAGAGAAAGAAGCGAAGAAATTAGCTGAAAATGAGAATCCTGAATTTAAGGAGCAACAGTACGAAAAGAAAGATATATCAACGGTGAGCATTGCAGTTCCTGGATCGATTTTGGACAATGCACAATCGGCAGAATTGCGCACATATTTGGCAGGTCAAATAGCACGTGTTGCCTGCATCTACAAAATCGACGAGGTCATTGTTTTCGATGATAAAGGAGAAATAACTGAGAACGAGAAGAAGAAAATTCGAAAAGACGATGTACTGGGCGAAAGAAGAATTGCATGTTTACAATTAGCTCGAATATTGCAATATCTCGAATGTCCACAATATTTACGGAAATACTTCTTTCCACTGCACAGAGATTTACAGTATGCCGGACTATTAAATCCTTTGGATGCTCCTCACCACTTACGTCAACAAGATGTAGCTTTGTATCGCGAGGGTGTAGTTACAAACAAACCGATCAAAGCTGGCAAAGGTTCTCAAGTTAACGTAGGACTGTTGAACGATGTTCATGTGGACAAGGTGTTAACAGCTGGATTAAGAGTAACTGTAAAAATACCTGCAGAGCAAAGTAATCCAAAGAAGATAAAAGGTTTCATCGTACCTCCAGATATACCAAGGTCAGATACTGGTATATATTGGGGATATAACGTGAGATTGGCAAACAATCTTACAGAAACGTTAACGCAGTGCCCTTACAAGGAAGGATATGATCTAACTATTGGAACATCGGATAAAGGATTGTCTATTGATGAGGTAGAAGCTAAAAGTTTGAAATATCATCATGCTTTGATTGTTTTTGGAGGTTTGTCTGGATTGGAAGCTGCAGTGGAAAGCGATCCTAATTTGAATATAGATGATCCATCTCTAGTGTTTCATAAATATCTGAATACATGTCCGCTACAAGGATCTAGGACTATCAGGACAGAAGAAGCTGTTTTGGTTAGTTTAGCAGAATTAAGGAGTAAATTAGTACCTAAAAATTTACCATTGCCCGAAAGGCAGTTCAACGATGTTACAGATAATTGAAAAAATTATAATAGAGGTAACAAGTGATTTAAGAATTTAAGAAACTATTTTCTTTTATTTTTTTTACATGTATCCCTTGTACAGCAGTAATCAAATGTTATTAAAGATATTTAATATTTACAATATCAAAGTTTGGTAATTTAAAAATACATTTTTCTTATTCTTAACTGTTTTGCAGTGCACAATTCACTGTATCTTTTAATGTTTTTATAACTTTGGCTTGATCCGTGGAGCCTATAATTGCTGTTCCAGAAACTATCATATTCGCACCAGCCTAAAAAGGGCACATTTTTTAGTATCTTTATATTGTGAACATTCATAAGAAAATATAATACAAACTTTTGCACAAGCATCAATAGTGGCTGGTCCAACTCCACCATCTACCTCTATGTCCATCAGAGGATAATTCTTCCTCAGCCAAGATACTTTCTCTAGCATAGAATCCATAAACTTTTGTCCTCCAAAACCTGGTTCTACTGTCATAACGAGAACCATATCTGCCAAATCTACATAATCAACCACCACATCCACAGGTGTTCCAGGTTTCAACGCCACTCCAACCTTTTCACAGAACATTCATTCATTATTTTCCCCATATCACACCATTTCTAAAAGTATCAATATACCTTCATTCCTGCCTCTCTGACTTTTCTGCAAACCAACGGAACATCTTTCACTGGTTCGACATGAAACGTATATTGATTAACACCCGCATCAGCCATAGGTTCTATCCACTGATATAAAAAAAAAAGTAGAATATTATTTTTCAAAGTGTCCCCCACATCAAATTTTAGTAGCAGAGATAATATGTTAATTAGTATTCATTCTAGTATATAGATAATCTATCATGGATTAATTAACACGTAGTAAAATTTAATTCGATGTAATAAAACACACCTGATCCGGATTAGAGACCATCATATGCGTTTCGAAAAAGGCGCCTTTTATTTTACTACGAAGACACTTCACCAGGGGATGACCGAATGTTAGGTTAGGTACGAAGTGTCCATCCATAACATCCAAGTGTAAATAATCAGCTCCGTTATTTATTAATCGTTGCGATTCATCGCTGAGTTGTGCCAAATCGGCATTCAATATCGACGGTCCTATTTTCGCGGTTAAAGTTTTTGCCATTTTCGTCGGGAAAATTTGCGGAAACGAAGAACACGTGCTACCAGTCGAGTGATAAGCGATAACGAATGGCCCGATCTTCCATCATAGGTCATCGAGTCTTATGCTAAAGAAGTACCAAAACTATCGGGTAATTTACATTTTTTTTCATACACCCTTGTTAATTTTCCTGTTATTAAATTTGACATCTTTTTCTTTATCATCTCCGTCAAACGATAATTTTCCATCGGTTCGGAAAAGGTTCAGGTAGGGAATAAAAATACGGTCGAGTTATAGTGTGAAAAAAAAGGTATATTTATTTGCGCAGAAATATATATAACTATTCACAATAGATGATAAAATAGGCAGGAACAAAGTCAACCATATACCAAAATATAATTAAGATTAAAAATGAATAATTAATACTATATGATTAATCGGGATAAATGAAAACAGTTGCTAAAAGTCAGACGCCTTACATTTATGTTCGATTTTTACTTCCGAAATTTAATTAATAAGACTTTTCATTTGTTTCTCCGATTCGGTGCCTGACTCACATTGTACATGATAAATAAATAATTTATGAGGGTGATACGACACTATGAATGATATTATGGTACACTTGGTAATTAAATAATTGCGATATTATTGGAGGAAAATATTTTCACATTAGCCATTACTTTGATTTTCGTGAGAACAAAACGATATTAGTTTGTTGTTCGACAGAACGAAATACAGATAATTCGGAGACTTACAGTTTATTTTATAGTGCTTACTCGAAATAGTATTCTTTCGGCAAACATCGAAATCTGCTGGTCAAGAATGATTTTTCGTTTATCCAACTTCTTTTACATATAGAACGATGAATTATCAGTCCATCAATGGTTATCCATAGAAGAATCTAATTGATCGGTTGATCATCGTTATCTGCCTGCAAATAGAAATAATAATCGCATAAATTAATTATTATACAAGTGGAACAATTGAAATCCATAGAAAATTAAATAAAAACACCATGAATACATACACGTAAGGGATACAGGAACGTAGTAACACTTTGTTGTCGATTTCCGGATTTCGCTTTGCACGTATATCCTCCCATATCTTCCCATAAAAGTTTCTCTATTAACAAGTCACCGTTGTCCAACACTCTGTGGCGCGAATTCGTGGACAAACTCAACGGCATATTGTAATTATCTACCCAAGAAATGTGAGGTACCGGTTTACCGCTTGCTCTACACGGTAATACGACATTCGATCCTATATTAGACAGCCTTGTAGGAGAGAACAGAGTAATTGTTGGATCACTTTCTGCACTGCAATTGCTGTTGACGCGTTCATCTATAAAATTATGCGGTATTACTTCGATAATAAAAAACTACCGTTTATGCACGCTATCGTCCAACTCTAACTTGACTAGAGAGCGGCGGAACCGCGTTTTCAATCCCTTATTTCCGTCATTCCAGTTTTGGAATTTTCAAGACCAGTCACCCTAAAGAAAACGACTATATTGTGTGTTTACTTCGAGAGACTGGGTTTGGAAATTTCGAAAAGAAAATGGTGGAAATAATAGATTGAAAATGAGAGGCTCCGCCAAGTTAGAGTTGTCGGACTATATCGTCCAATTGTAACTTGACTAGAGAGAAGCGGAGCCAAGATTTCAATCCATTATTTCCGTCATTCTGGATTTGAAATTTTCAACTTTAGTCTGTTTAAAGTAAACGACAATGCGGAGTGTGCATTTTAGGAAAGTAGTTTTGGAATTTCCAAATAGGAAGTGGTGGAAATAAGCGATCGAAAATGAGAGGCTCCGCCAAGTTAGAGTCGTCGGACTATATCGTCCAACTGTAACTTGACTAGAGAGAGGTGGAGCCTCGTTTTCAATCCCTTATTTCCGTCATTTCGGTTTTGAAATTTCCAAGACCAGTCACCCTAAAGTAAACGACTATATTGTGTGTTTACTTCGAGAGACTGGGTTTGGAAATTTCGAAAAGAAAGTGGTGGAAATAATAGATTGAAAATGAGAGGCTGCGCCAAGTTAGAGTTGTCGGACTGTATCATCCAACTCTAACTCGACTAGAGAGCTCCTCGTTTTCGATTCCTTATTTCCGCCATTTCGTTTTTGAAATTCCCAAAACCAGTCTCTCTAAAGTAAACGACTATGCGGAGGCTAGACTTTAGGACATTAGTTCTGGAAATTCCAAAAAGGAAGTGGTAGAAATAAGCGTATGAAAATGAGAGCCAAGTTAGACTTGTCGGACAGTATCCTCCAACTCCAACTTGCCTGGAGAGCGGCAGACGTTTTCAACCCCCATATCCTACTTATTTTCGTCATTTCGTTCTTAGAATTCCCAAGACCACTCACCCTAAAGTAAACACCTACACGGAGGGTGCACTTTGGGTGACTGGTTTTGAGAATTCCAAAAAAGAACTGGTGGAAATAAGGACTTGAAGACGAGTGGCTCCGCCGAGTTAGAGTTGTCTATCGTTTATATTAATAAATTGTAATATTAACCATTGACCGTGAGCATTGTGGGACTCGATATTTTCACTTTCTTCCCCGATACAGTAGCGCAGTAAATCAATCCACTGTTTTCCGGTGTAACGCAGTCGATCACGAGTTTCGAATTGACCGTAGCTATTCCCTTCCATTCTTTCTCAGTTTCATAAAAGTTCGGTGTAATTGCTCTAACATATTCGACGAGCTGGAATAAAAATGTAACATTGATTTTTCTATAATCCACAAAGATGCATCGATTTAATTAAAGGATCTACCTGTTCATTAGTGCCACTTCCGGTGAACCAAAGAACCTCCGGTGGTGGAGTACCACTTGCGGAGCACTCTAATTCTATTCTTTTTCTGCAAACAAAAAAGAATTTTTATTATCGTCCGTTATTAATGAAATACAATAATCCTTACCATTGTACATGCAAAGAAAACAAAATTTTCGAGATAGAATTTTAACCAATTAAATTAATAATTAAAATAACATATATACATTGTAACATAGAACTTAACCCTCTATGGGCCGAATTTTCTGTTGTATCTGAAGATTAGTTGCACGATAGCACATTAGAAAATAGTAAAAGTACTATCATCTATTATATAAAGCTCAAATACCACTGACTGACTGACTCACTCACTCACTCATCACGAAATCTCAAAAACCACAGAACGGATTGCAATGAAATTTGGAACATACCTTCCCCTTGGGTCTTAGGTGCTCAATAAGAAAGGGTTTTGAAAAATTCGAAATTTTAGGGGGGGTTTGGGGGGTTAAAATATGGGCCAAACTCATCAACGCAGAGCCGAAAATACTTGACCTAGAAACTTGAAATTTTGCATGAGCGTCCCTTCTAGGGTATTAGCACCCACTAAGAAAGGATTTTTCAAAATTCGAAATTTTAAGGTTTTTTTTTTTAGTTTCGATTAAATCGTAGCGAAGCACAGGGACTTTCAGCTAGTAAGTAATAAATTTTACTTCAATTTGAAACGTTGGATTGTAAAGAATTCCATGGTTTTGAAGAGCTAACTTGTAATATTTGGGAAAGTTAAAAAATCGATTTTGAAAAATGAGAACATAGATTTGTGTTACCTCAAAGTCACAAGGGCCCATGGAGGGTTAACACGATACTGTACATAGTCAAATTAGAATTATATTAAAGAAAGAAATCAAATTCAAATTTTAAAAAACTTAAATTAGAATTCCCACTATAAAATTCTACCTTGTAAATTTATTTTTCTTTCCAAGCACAATACTAAAAATTATTTTACTTGATTTAATACCATTACAAAAGAAATGCAAATAGTATACAGGATCAAGTAACGTTCTATGTTACAACGTGTAAATATTATTTTAATTTATACGACAGCATGTTAGTATGTTTCTGTGCTATCGTTCGAGATAAGCTGACGCCTATAAAGTATTACAAAAGATATTTGAGAAACACTGATCCACATACACACAAAGCAGATAATACATAAGACTTTCTTCATAATCGCATTGACACCTACCCCACCGTAGTTTCGATGCCACTCACAGGATTCTGATTGATCCTAGTCCAAGATTTCACCGGCTAAAATAAAACAACACAGAAAACATTAAGTACAATTAATTTGAATTAATTCGGATCGACTTGGATCATTAGGAAAATAGATAATAACAGTATACCTTTACGACTTCGTTAGAACGAGTATCGTATTCCGAAAATGATGATAAATCGTTTGAAACGTGATTGATAGCCGGTTGATCCATGTTTTTCGGCTCAATGCTCCGATCCATGGTGAATTGAGGTAGTAAGGTAAAAGGATACCCGTAAACCTCCATGGATACAATAACCATCCACAGGAAGCTGGTATGAATAAAATTTGATCTCATCTGGAATTAATTCATAATTTGACAATTAACGAAGACGTAAATCTACGTGTCGTAACGTGGAATTTGTCATGATATAAATTAAACGAGACACGGGACAGTGTTAAACCCTTGTCTTACAATAACATATCGCACAGTAAATGAAAAAGAAAATTTTGAAGTTCACCAAGAACTGTTAACTTGAAATTATAACAGAAAACTTTGAAATTAATTCTGTGTTATTATCACGTTAATTTATACCGATATATTTAAATCACAAAAGAAATCGTAAGGCAAGGGGTTAATATAATTCTTTTTTCATTAATTTGAGAATACAAATCAACGATAATTATTGTAACAAGTCTACGGCAAATGATTGAGAATTACTTTCACAAAGTTCCGATGGACAATTTGAATTTGAATTTCGATAGGAACACTCGAATCTTTTTCACGATCGATCGAGGAACCCGAGATCGATATAGTTTAAACGAGACTGTCGAGAATCAGATACACGTTTGTACGAGTTATTCGTAGAGAATATGAATGAACGTACAAGCACAACTGTTAATGAAACGACACTTTCTTGAGAAAGCAACGATAATTTATTATCTCCGTAACTGGTAACCGTGCGCGATTCTCTATCCCTCCTAACAGCACTCCCGCTCTTTTTAATCTCTTTCGGTCGTTTTCTTTGTCTTGCGATTACTCTGCTTACTTTTCTTCATTCTCGTACACTCAATTTTTCTAGCTCAATCTCTCCTCTCTTCTTTACTTCATTCGCTCTTTCGACTTTGTTCTTCGATCTCAACCCTCTCTTCTTTTTTCCTTGGCTCCATCGTCTCTAACTCTCATTTCCATCGTTTCTACATTTTCTTCTCTCTCTCCGTCGATTCCTTTTTTAAAGCCTGATTTTTATTATTTTCTAAAGCTCTCTCTCCTTCTCTACCCACCTATCTATCCATTTAAGTCTGATTTTTATTATTTTCTAAAGTTCCCTCTCTTTCTTTACCTGCCTATCTATCTATTTGTCTCTCTATTCATTTAAACTTGATTTTTATTGTTTTCTAAAGTTCTCTCTTTTTCTTTACCTACCTATCTATCTATTTGTCTCTCTATTCATTTAAACTTGATTTATATTGTTTTCTAAAGTTCTCTCTCTTTCTTTACCTGCCTATCTATCTATTTGTTTCTCTGTTCATTTAAATTTGATTTTTATTATTTCCTAAAGCCCTTTCTTTTTCTCTACCTCATCTATCTATCTATCTATCTGTCTATCTGTCTATCCATTTAAGTCTGATTTTTATTATTTCTTAAAGTTCTCTCTCTTTCTCTACCCACCTATCTATCTATTTGTCTATCTATCCATTTAAGTCTGATTTTTATTATTTCTTAAAGTTCTCTCTCTTCTTTTTCTACCTACCTGTCTATCTATTTGTCTAACTATTAATTTAAATTTGATTTTTATTATTTCCTAAAGTTCTTACTCTTTCTCTACCCTATCTATCTGTTTATCTATCTATCCATTTAAGTCTGATTTTTAGTATCTTCTAAAGTTCTCTCTCTTTCTCTACCCACCTACCTATCTATTTGCCTCTCTATTCGTTTAAATTTGATTTTTATTATTTTCTGAAGTTCTCTCTCTTTCTCTATTTATCTATCTATCTATCTAATTATGTATCTATTTATTTGACTGTCTATCTATCTATCTATTTGTGTTTTTCGCTTCCTGTTCCTATCTCTTTCACTTCAGGGCCCTCTCCCCATCGCGGTCAGTTTTTTACCCCAAACTCCCCCTCTTCGTTTCCTCTACTCTCTTCTTCGATTTCTTTCTTAAAATCTCTTCATCCCCAAAATTTACCCTATTCTTTTCATCGTCTCTCAGGTGCACCCTTGTTATCCCCTCTTTCACGAAAACCTTGCAGATTTCCATCGTACTTCCGGTTTTCATCCCTGTCTATATATTAGCGACTAATCTCGTTCCCCAAACAATTCACCGATACAAGAAAGACATCGGTGCATCCTTTGTGTATTATTGGCACCATTGTTCCCTACAATATCTCCTGTACGAATTGATACTATTGCAATTTCCCCAATAAAGCAGCAAAACGTGCTTTCAAGAGCAGGTAGAAAACATTTTCCATACAAAAGGAAAATCCCAAAACGAGAAAATAAGTTTCGAAGATTACTGCTACCTAACCCCCAAAGATTCATTATACCGAATACTGATAGTGTAGTTGACAGGTTGTCGGCTTAATGTATCCCCTTGTACCTTCTCAAAAAAAAAAGAAGAGAGAGAAAGGAAAGCCATAGCTAATGGAGTCTACGGGAAATCTACGGGAGAACGAACGTTCAGGTATGCCGAGTTAAATTGACCATAGATCTCCGAGCTGATTAGAATGGTCGGACCGTTATAACATAGACTCATGGGTTGGGTCGTTGAAGAACCTTCGAAATTACCAAGTTAGACATTTCATATATCGATATGTCATCGTTCGTGGATGATTCTTCGAAGAAAAAGAGAAAATGAGGGTTGTGTTTCTCTTTTAACTGCCTTTGTCATTCCGTTTCGAAAGGTACGCCGCGTTTCGTCCGAACACGAGACTAATCTTGAAACGGATCTTTGCTTAACGACGAGACTCCGAGATACGTTTATTTCTAGGGATAAAAGTCGTGTTCCTTTTGATCGTGTCTTCCGTATTTCTCGACACTAAATCTTTAACACTAGATTTACCAGCGTGAAATCTATTATATTTAAATATGTTAAATATGTACCTTAACACTAGAACTACCAAACCAGTCAAAATGACTGGTACACAATTTTTTCAAATGATTCTCCAATTTTATATAAGAGTCATAGAATAAATATTGTACGTCTATATCAATAAACATAAATCACCCAAATCTATCAAATTTTCCGCCGCTTGATTCCTCCTTTTTCAAAGTAGTTACTTAATTTATTAAAATATGTTGGATTTGACGCCGGTAGTTCTAGTGTTAAAGCAAGGAAAATTAATGTGTGGAAAAGATGATAGATTCGGTAATTTATGTTTTATTCGATGGACGAAGAATATTTATTCTACCGCACTCTCATAAATTCGTAGAATTTCTGGAAAAAATTGTGTACCAGTCATTTTGACTGGCTTGGTAAATCTAGTGTTAAAACGTTGCTTTTTACGATACACGAAGTATGGTTCGTCTTTTTGCGTAGCTTTCTCTCATTTTTTTGTTTTGTTCCTTTACATCCATTCTCTACGAGCCGTTTCGCAAAACAATGAAGGAAGGTCGAGCAATGACAATAACTATCTGGTCTTCGAGGTTATTAGTGAAAAATAGCGGAAATTCGATAAGAATGTGAGAAAGATTCTCTCTTGAATGTAAGGTTAATTTAATTTTACACTTGGAGATATTGGACAATGATTTATCGTTTCGTTTTAATGGAATGAGTAATTTTTTTTTTCACTGGGCCGATTCGCGGTTATAAGTTTATTTTTATACCAATTGCGGGAAGGACGAGTTTGCTAACTTATCTGTAGGGGGGGTTGCGTAAGTGTAAGGAATCGTGCTATTATATAAATCAGTGTGGCTAGGTATAATTGTATTATCATCCCACGACAATGATATCCGAATGGCGGGAATATATGCAATTGTATCGTCGCGCACAGGAAAAATAAAGTTGAAAGATTAGCGCGCTTTTGCTCTTCAAGCGTTCGTTGCGCGCCAATTGTCTGGTAGTTTCTTTTTATTTCACGCGAATGCATTATTGCACGATGCGATTAATGCATTTTTATCGTTTCACGCCCTGTTATCGGTAAAGTTTTACAGCTTTCCGGGAAAATTTGTTAACGATAAACAGTCGAAAGTCGTAAACAAATATAGAAATGCTTAATTTTCCTTTCCCGCCAATTTTCTTGTACTTTTTTTTTTATTTCACGCGAATACATTATTGCACGATGCGATTAATGCATTTTTATCGTTTCACGCCCTGTTATCGGTAAAGTTTTACAGCTTTCCGGGAAAATTTGTTAACGATAAAGAGTCGAAAGTCCTTGTAAACAAATATAGAAATGTTTAGTGTTCCTTTCCCGCCAATTTTCTTGCAGTTTTTTTTTATTTCACGCGAATGCAATAATTGTACGATGCGATTAATGCATTTTTATCGTTTCACGCCCTGTTATCAGTAAAGTTTTACAGGTTTCCGTGAAAATTTTTTAACGATGAACAGTCGAAAGTCGTTGTAAACAAATATAGAAATGTTTAGTGTTTCTTTCGCGCCAATTTTCTTCTAGTTTTTTAATTCACGCGAATACAATAATTGTTCCATGCAATTAATGCATTTTTATCGTTTCACGCCCTGTTATCGGTAACATTTTACAGGTTTCCGTGAAAATTTGTTAACGATAAACAGTCGAAAGTCGTAAACAAATATAGAAATGCTTAATGTTCCTTTCCCGCCAATTTTCTTGTAGTTTTTTATTTCACGCGAATGCATTTTTATCGTTTCACGTCCTGTTATCGGCAAAGTTTTACAGGTTTCCGTGAAAATTTGTTAACGATGAACAGTCGAAAGTCCTTGTAAACATATATAGAAATGCTTAATGTTCCTTTCCCGCCAATTTTCTTGTAGTTTTTTTTTTATTTCACGCGAATGCAATAATTGTACAATGCGATTAATGCATTTTTATCGTTTCACGCCCTGTTATCGGTAAAATTTTACAGGTTTCCGTGAAAATTTGTTAACGATAAACAGTCGAAAGTCGTTGTAAACAAATATAGAAATGTTTAGTGTTTCTTTCGCACCAATTTTCTTGTAGTTTTTTAATTCACGCGAATACAATAATTTAGCGATGCGATTAATGCATTTTTATCGTTTCACGCCCTATTATCAGTGAACTTTTACAACTTCTCGTAAAAATTTGTTATTAACGATATATAATCGAAACTCGTGATAAATAAGTGTAGAAATGTTTTTACTTTCTTGCGCGCCAATTTGCTTCGGTCCTTTCTTTTTTTTTATTTTACGCGAATGCATTTTTTTACGATGCGATTAATGCATTTTTATCGTCTCACGTCCTATTATTGTTAGTCTCTTATAATTCTCCGTAAAAATTTGTTATTAATGATATAAACAGTCTAAACTCGTGATAAATAAATACACAAATTTCTTTATCAACCGCTTTCTTTTCAAGGAACTATTTGCACACTAATTTTTCAGAATATTTTATACAAAAGAGTTCATTTACTTGATTTAACCCTTTGAGGACGACGGGCGAATATATCCGCCCTGAGAAAAAAATTGGTTATAGTTTGTCGGTGCATATATAAACGGTTAGAGTTGAAAAATTAAAATATAATCGTTGAAATATTATTTTACAAAGAGTAAATTTCAACTTGTATACATTAACACTAGAACTACCGAACCAGTCAAAATGACTGGTACACAATTTTTTCAAAAAATTCTCCAAGTTTATATAAGAGTCATAGAATAAATATTCTACGTCTATATCAATAAACATAAATCACCCAATCGATCAAATTTTCCGCCGCTTGATTCCCCCTTTTTCAAAGTACATATTTAATTTATTAAAATATGATAGATTTGAGGCCGGTAGTTCTAGTGTTAACAGACTGTCTTTCCGATGAAAAAGTGTTTTTTCATCGCTAAATAATTGATTGTTTCTCCATATTCAAAAATGCCTCCGTCCGCAAAGGGTTAATATTCCTGAATTATGCAATTTCAGAACACAAAGGAAATTATTTACGTGAGAAATAAAATTGTCAAAAAACACTGAATCTAACCAAACCAGAGAAATATATTATTTCATTACAAGAGAAAATTTACATAAAAAATTCACAATAAAACATGTCAAAGGAAACTAAATAAAAAATGATTAAACCGAGAGATCTGTACCGTTTAAAATTCCATCGAAGTATTACCTTTCTCTCAGATAAATCACGTCGGGTAATTATCACTGCTTGATAATGCACACGATGATATCAATTCTAACAATACAATGAACAATAATTTACGGTAAAAGTAATCGTTTCGTAGACGTTTTCTCGATGCACACATTACGGTAAAAACACGCGGACAGAATGATGCAACTTCTTATACAATCTTCATAGACTTCTCCCTATATAATCTCACGCCCTCTTTCCGTAGAACCCTTTAACGTTATTTCTTTTCATTGATGATATCTTTTACAATCGTAAAACTTAATCTTAACGCCGAAATAAATTAACATCAAATAAAAGTTTACCGAAAGCCAACACTTTTCATTCCACCCAATTAAGATAATTAAAAAATTCTACACGAAGGAAAAGTTCTTAGAGAAAAGTTTGATCTTGAAATTGAAAATATTCAAAATCAGCATGAAAATTCATTTGAAATTATAAAACACCCGAATGCTGTTGATATCAATGGATAATTGAGAATCGTCGATAAAATGATAACTCCGTTCCAACGGTATTCTTTTTACCAACCGAGAAATTCAATGAGAATGCAAAGGCGGGGGATTTACAGTCGCGGAGAAAAATTAAAATATCAATTAATAGGAATTAACACTGAAACTACTAATCCTCCAATTCGACAAGACACTCTACGTTTATTTTGTAAAATATAAATTACTGAATTAACACTGAAACTACTAATCCTCCAATTTGACAAGACACTCTACGTTTATTTTATAAAATATAAATTACTGAATTAACACTGAAACTACTAATCCTCCAATTCGACAAGACACTCTACGTTTATTTTATAAAATATAAATTACTGAATTAACACTAACCGAACTACACTCAATAATCGTTTCGACTTAATGAAAGTTTCTTACTTTCTGTATTAACACTAAAACTACCGGCGTTATATTTACTCATATCTAGATACACCGAATAAGTGTTTTGGGAAAAGAAGAATTAAAAGGCGAAAGCGATGATTAATTAACTAATTTACGTTTTATAAGATAGAAGTGGAATTTTTGCTTCATGGATCTCCTATTAATTTAGGGAATTTTTAGAAAAAATTGGAAGTCGGTCATTTTTACCGGCGTTGTAGGTTTAGTGTTAACAATTAAAATCTAAGTTTTTCCAATTTTTCCAATATTAAATTGACAATGATCCGCACACTCTTTAGTAAAATAACATTATTTCATGTCGTATAACACAGAAAAGAATATCTACACAGAGTTTCTCAACGTTTTATATTAATTATCCTTTTCACCTGTCGATTCCGTCTTTTTTCAAATAATTTTTCAATATATTGAAATCGAATTGATTTATCACCGGTAATATTAGCATTGACAGGAAAGTAAGAATATACTAAGACACTTACTTTTTCGTGTAGTTCTTCTAATTTGATTTAAACTGGACGATGAAGGAGACAAGAGGTGGTCCTCACAGTTTAACGGTAAGTTCGGCACTGACGAACAAAAATTCGAAGTGAACGACGAAGTAGGAGTTATTGTCAGGTTTATATATTTCGAATGTTGCCACAAGCGCCCTCGCTTTTCTTCTATTGGAGGAAAAAGTGGAGGAGTAGGGTCGTAACTACCACACCGTACAATTGAATTCATTATATCGGTGTGCCTTCGTTTGTGAACGCGTAATAATTCTATCCAATTTATTTCCTACCCTCATCTATGTCCCCATCGATTCTTACTTCGACAGGGCAATTACGATAATTACTTTTATTGAAACTGATCGTACCAGGAAGGAGGCTGCAACAATTACCCCCAACCTGCACTTCGGGACTCTTTATCATCTTCGTAGGTAGCCTTAAAATGAATGTTTTCACCGTAAAATGGGCATTTGTCGTTTGGAAAGAAAGAAAAATAAAAAAAAGAAACGATTTCACGATCCCTTTCAATATTATTAAATGGTAAGAAGAGAGAGAGAGATGAAGTATAGTATTTGACAATTGTAACAATAAGGTTGGGGAATCATGCCGAATTTAATGATAATTCTTAAGACTTTGAATACAATTGGCATTTTGCAAGTTTCGACATTTTTATTGAAATGAAACTTTTCAAATCGCATCTTTAGAAAGTAGAAGTTTTAAAGGCAGCTATAGAGATTTTATCTCTTTTATGACAATATTGCAATATTGAATGTTGGAAAACTTGTAAATATTGTAATTTTAAAAGTTACGTGAAATTTTAGTAAATTTAATAGTGCTGGTCACCGATGACGTCTATGGCGGGCAATGTATTCAAAGTATGGAAATTCTTGGAGTAAGAATGTAATTTTATGAAGGAAAGGAGTTAGATGTAGTTGGAAAACTTGAAGATTTAATGTTTCAACGTTTAGGTTATCGCAGAATTGTATTTCAAATCGTTAGCGGTATATTTCAAGAGCGCAGTTGATAACTCTTGACATTCTGTGTCTCGCAATTAGATGGCGTTAGAATATTAACGAGTTCTCATCTCAATCGCAATAGTAGATTGACCTTAACGCCTGATAATTAAGTTCTTCATTAATTCACTCGATTCTGTAACTTTTGGAGGTTTCCTTGAAAGTTGTAGCATTTTATCTTTTGTAGTTTTTAAAGTCTCTTAGACTGCAAATGATTCAATCGATCGAACTTTTTGCCTTATTTATTTCTTTTTTTTAAATGTATTTAATTATATTTGATCAATTAAGGATAGATATGACGTACACGTTATCGTTTTGTTATAGTGTACAAAGTAATGGACATTAATCTTCATTGTTTTCTTATCTAATAAATTTTCGGCGGATGATATTTCTTCCGGGGGAAGGACATTATTTTGGAAAGACATCGGGTTCAATTAGATATATATTTTCCAATTTAGATCCATTAAGTTTATTAGTTTCGCCCGGGAATCGATTCAAAATGTATCGAGATAGCCCGCTGCGATAATTTGTAATCTCGAATTGCAATCACCGAACAATTTATTGTTAACGATGGTATTCAGAGGGAATGGCTACAATTTTTCAAATTTGTACGCTTTGTGACGAATAGTTTGTAAATAAGGTGTCATTGCATTAAAATTACAATTCGTTTGGATTGCAAGATCAAATAAATTGATATGAGAAAAAGTATAAAACACAAAGAATAATAAAATACTTCGTGCGACATCTTTTCCTTTGGAAGAACGCTATTGAAGAAAAGCTAGCATTGTTCCATTTACAAATATACTTGTTTTATTTCAAAAATAGAAAAATTAGTACAAAAAACAATTAATTTTCGTCCGTTGATGATTTCTTTTCGATTGCATTCAGCAGCTTCGCCGTTGTGTCCATATTTGCCTGTATACTTTTCAGTCTTGTGTCTACTTGATTCGTACGCTTTTGTATCTCCACTAAGTTCTGAAAGTTCAAAAGAAATCTTTGAAACAATGCTCTTCAATTAATACAAAAAACTTGTTCAATTAACTCCGAATGAATTAATTTAAGTTAAAACTCTTACAAAAAAAAACGAAGATCATGTTAAACATAACCTAACCATTTTTATAGTTTTATAAAGCAATATCGTATTATCTTTGCGATATACAAATGGCCTCTCATAAAAAGATCCTCTAGACGACTCAGGCGGAGTACTCATTATTTAATTATCAGTACTTTCTAATTAATCTTACAGCAAATTAATGTCAATCAATTTGCGTTCTCTTTTTCAAATATCAAACTCTCCTAACTAGTAACTAACCATCTAGTAAATAAAACTAATATTCCCCAGACCCGAATTCCCTACGATACGAAAGAAAAATCACCACCCAACTAGGACATTCAAATCTAGGGTGAAATTCAAATTTCCCGCGGAACAAATTTACGTAGTAGAACTCACAGACGTCAGATGGCGATAATTCGTTTTTTAAATTATCAATACCATTTCCAATCTAGATCTTTTTATTCCATACGTTCGTAGAAGTCCAATCAGAGTCAGAGAGTCTATGAGAGTCCATCGCGGTCCAGTAAGTGAAGTTGTTGCGAAGAGTGCGTGCGTTTGATGGGTTACCTTTTATGGTGATTCGAGTGGCAAGAAAACATCAGCTAAACTTGTGATGTTCTAATAGCAGAACTAGGAAGGATAATCCGTGGATAAGTAAGCCGATGAGATCTCTCAATAACTCGATCATTTTCATCGTCCTCTCGAAGTTTAAGTATTCTTTTGCCAGGCGATATCACTTTGTAAATATAAAGATGACGGCATCATCGGGTATGAATAAGCGAACCGAATTATGCCATCGATGATCACATTTCGTGGATGTATGACGATGTTACGGAATATTAATGAAAGGCAGATTAATAATCGATCGATTAGGGATCATTTTATTACTGTACGATAGGAAATATTTATTTAAATAGATTTAAAGCGTGGGTGATCCCGCTTACTGCCGCACCTCCGTTGCATTTTGTCTTTCCTCTAGTCGAGCGTTTTAAATCATTCATCGAATATTTCTTTCTATTAGTTATTTATCTTAATTATACAGACTTTTAATGAGGATTCTAGCAATGTTTAATATCGATGTGGGTCGAATCGATTTTTAAAGATTCTATTCTCGTAACGGAGCGAACAATCGGCTCTGGTGTTTCACAATTTCATTGATAAAATAATAAATAGATGTGTATTACGAGAATTAATTGCTTCGATGATAAATCAATGGGAAATTATGCCAGCATTGGATACGTTTAAATGATACTGTGACTTGAGTCAGTCATTTAAGAATAGCACCTCTTACAAACTTTGTGCCATATTTATAAATAAAATCCTCTAGTTTTGCCCTAATTTTCGGCATTAGTTTTATGCTGAAAATATAGATAATGATATTTTTTTCGAATGAGTTACGATTTATTTTTTTAATAAATACTGCAAATAATTCTAAATTACATTTACAAAGAAAGCATGAGAATAATTCTTTTTTTGTATGATTTACTCGTGAATCATCGTAATTCATGTTTATTAAGACTTTCTGGAAAGATAAATATAGATACTGAGAAAATGCACCATAAGAATTTGATGATTCAACAGTTGGAAGAACATTATCTCACACCTGCTTCCTTATTTCCCAAAAATGTATAGACTTTGCAGATTTACTATGACCTCATTGTTAATAAAGAGAAATATCCGAATCTTTCTTTAAATTTATTATTTATTTTGTAATTTATAATTTAACATCGACTTATTTCCTGAATTTTTATTACAAAACTCATTTTTAACAGAATGTACAATTATTGTGCCACGCATTATAAATATTTGTAGTGAAATTTTTAAAATATTAAGTTAATATTTTTTTTACATAGAATGTTCGGCAGCTTAGGATGGATCTTAGTCATAGTTGCAGTGACTTCAATGACCGGGGCAAATTACCCGCCGCCGGAGAGATTAACAGGCATGAATCCATGTATCAGTAAACAAACATGTCACGAATGTATACAAACCCCGCATTGTGCTTGGTGTGCTGCACCAGTAAGTTTAATTTGCACACAAAAATATATATACATTTCGTAATAATAAATGAAGGAACAATTTACAAGATGAATTTTATTTTGCAGAAATTTTCGGAAAAACGATGCTTCCTACCAAATATAAATACCAAAATATTTGCTACATGTCCACCAGAATACACATGGAATCCGGACAATGTTTTTAGTATGCTTAGACACCGTAACTTGACAAAGGGTGGATACAGCATTGGTGGTAGCAGTGGTTACGGTGGCTACGAGTATACATACATGAATTTTAGCTCCTCCAGTTCCAGTTCTCAATCCAGCAGTAGCAGTAGTAGCAGCAGCAGTGGCAGCAGCAGTAGAAGACAAGAAGCTGTTCAGATGTGGCCTCAAGAAGTGAATTTAAAACTAAGAATCAGTACGTCACTGCAACTATCAATAAGCAATTGAAGATCAAATAACTTATGCAATATCGTTTAATTTTAATCGACTTTCAGACGAAGCCTACAGAATGTCGTTTGCGTATTCCCAAGCAGAAGACTATCCCGTTGATCTTTATTATCTTATGGACTTAAGTAAATCTATGGAAGATGATAAAAAGAAATTATCCGACTTGGGCCAACTCCTTGTAGAAAGTATGAGTAAAATTACAAGCAACTTTCGTTTAGGTTTCGGCAGTTTCGTCGATAAAGTTGTGATGCCATACGTCAATACAATGCCAAAATCGTAAGTTTCATGTAAAGAAAACTCTACCCTTCATATATTCTATGTTCCACATCAACTTTAAATATTAACTTATTAATATTTTAGACTTATAGAACCATGCGATGGATGTGCCGCACCTTACGGTTATAAAAATATAATGACCCTCTCTCAGGACACCAGTCATTTTGCTGTATGTTTATAATATCTATTATTCCACAATAATCGGATATATCAACGTTTCGTTGCACTTATCAAAAACGTTCATATAGGGCTTAGTAAGAAATGCATCAGTGTCTGGAAATCTAGATGCACCAGAAGGAGGATTTGATGCTATAATGCAAGCGATAGTATGCAGAGGACAAATTGGCTGGCGCGAGAAGGCTCGTAGGCTTTTAGTATTTTCCACGGATGCCGGTTTCCATTATGCTGGTGATGGTAAACTAGGTGGAATTATCAAACCAAACGATGGAGAATGCCACTTGGATAATACTGGACTCTACACGCACTCCTCTCTTCAAGATTATCCGAGTATTTCACAAATCAATCTAAAAGTCAAGCAGAACGCTATTAATATTATTTGGGCAGTGACGGAAGAACAGATTAACGTGTATAAACGATTGACGAAACACGTCGAGGGTTCTTTCGCTGGAAAACTATCAGATGATTCGAGTAACGTCGTAGAATTAATTCGTGAACAATACGACGCTATTTCTAGTTCCGTAGAGATGAAAGACACGGCCAGCAGTGCCGTAAAGGTGAAATATTTCTCGAACTGCCTTGGCACAGGTCCTGCGATCGAAACTTCAAAGTGCGACGGCTTAAAAGTCGGCACGAAAGTCGAATTTATTGCTGAAATCGAAGTTACAAGCTGTCCAGCAAATCGGTCAGAATGGAAACAGAAATTTGATATTTATCCAGTAAGTATATATACATTAGTATATCTAAAACATTTAAGAAGAACTGTAATTCAATGTATGGTTCTGTTTTTAGGTCGGTATCAATGAAACTCTCACCGTAAATTTAGAAATGCTTTGCGACTGCGAGTGTGAACGTGAAGGTTCGATGTACGAAGTAAAATCTCCAGAATGTAATGGAGTAGGAACCCTGAAATGTGGTGTTTGCGAGTGTTACGATGGTTTCTTCGGCAAACGCTGTGAATGTAGTCCTCATCAAGAAATGACCGGTTTTGATAAACATTTCCAATCCTGCAGACCCGACAATACCTCTCTAGTTGATTGTTCAGGAAGAGGAACTTGTGCTTGCGGTGTTTGCGAATGCGAAGAAAGAGAAAACGATGAAGTAAGCATGGTTTTCTGATATATAACATTATCGGTTATCAATTATCAACATGTCAACTATTTGAAATTCTAATTGTAAAATTGCTCGTTCTAACGTCAGACAATTTTCCGCAGGTAATATCCGGTCACTTTTGCGAGTGCGATAATTTCTCTTGCGATCGAGACCAAGGTTATCTGTGCTCAAATCATGGAACCTGCGAATGTGGTCAATGCGTTTGCAATGCTGGATGGACTGGTCCATCCTGCAATTGCAGATCATCAAACGATACCTGTATAGCACCAGGAACAACAAACGGTGTATTATGTTCAGGCCATGTGAGTTTACCTTCACAATAAATCTAAATCAATCCATTTCTCTGATAAAAACAAATTGAATTCCTTCTATCAACTTTCTTGGGTGTAGGGAGATTGCGTCTGCGGTGAATGTATCTGCCACGAAGAAGGGAATACCCGTTACTCTGGTAAACACTGCAATAAGTGTCCAACCTGCCCGAGTAGATGCGAGGAATTAAAGAATTGCGTGTTATGCCAAATGTACGGCACCGGAAACTATAGCGACGCTGAAGAGTGTGCAAAGAATTGCAAGGAATTCGTTCCTGAAGCTGCAGACACGGTGATACCTGATGTTGATAAAGATGAAGTTCTATGCTTCGGAACAGACGAGGACGATTGTAAATACAACTTCGTTTATTATTACAATGAAACAAACTGCCTGAAAGTACGAGCTCAAAAGGAGAGAGAATGTCCACCTCAAGTTTACATGCTGGGCATAGTATTGGGCGTGATAGCTGCTATAGTTTTAATTGGTCTTGCATTATTACTATTGTGGAAGTTGTTGACGACTATACACGACAGGAGGGAATTCGCACGGTTCGAGAAGGAGAGAATGATGGCCAAATGGGACACCGTAAGTTTTATAAAACCTCCACGACATGCACGGCTTATTTTGAAAGTGGCACAAGTCATTTTTTAGATCCTGAATACTTATATTTTACTCCCTATAAGTAATTTCGTATAGTCGTTAACTACTAGAACTATCAAGCAAGTGAAAATGACTCGTGTCCCAATACTTATACCACTTTCAAAATACCCAGCCAGTTGAACATTTTGCACATATCTTTACATTCTTTTCTTTAATTCTCACAACACAATTCCCATGCAGGGAGAGAATCCGATTTACAAACAAGCGACCTCAACGTTCAAGAATCCAACGTACGCTGGGAAATGAGAACGGTAAGAATATTCTCTGTGTTATAGAGAAAGCGGCAAAAAAAAAAGATGAAGAACATTTCGCTGTTTATGGCGGATTATGGATTCTTTTTTTTTTCTTTTATATATATAAATTTCAAATCGGTTAGTATTTAAACGAAGAATGAAAGTTTAATTATGCAGCATAAAGGAAAGTGAGGACGAAGCTTTAGCGGCAGGTAGGTTTACAGTTAACAATATAACACGTAAAAATTATTTAATGGAAACTAATGTAGTATGGAAATTTTATCGAATTATTTGTTAAGTACGATATTATACTACTGCCATATAACTTAGACTGCTATGTGTGCGTAAGCGCGTGTGTATGTGTACAAAGTGTGTACAAGGAACTTGAAGAGATTTACGTACAATGGGAAATTGTATTCAGTATCGGTTTCCGTGCAGAAGACTAACGGTGACGCTTGAAACGTTCCCGTCTCTCTTCTACACCGTAAACAATGATATCCAAGTGCCTTTCGTATTATTATTATTACTATTATTACGATGAGAATGTTTGTATTACTTTTTACTTGAACGTTTTTTACTCCGATATTTATGATGGATATTAATTGTGCAAACGGTGGTAATTGATCCTGTGCAAGTTGATATCCATAGCGCGTTGAATTCTACCATATTTTTTTTCTCAACAAGCCACTTTTCCTCGTGTTCTTCCATGTGTATTATCGGTATGTACTTCGAGATGAATCTTCCATAAGGCACGTTAATTGAAAAGCAAAAAAGAATCATGTGATACTTCAAGATGCGAGACAACGCGTTGTATAATCTTCAAAGGAATTTAACGTCCAGTTGTTTTCTTTTTAGGGCTTCCTTGTTTTCACTTCATACTTGAAATTTTATAGAGGATGACCCGAAAACGTTTGTAGAAAATTATTGTATAAATGTATAAAAAAAGGGGGTAGGGGGGGAAGAGAGGAAAACAAATTATGAAGATGTAGGAAGTAAGTTTAAATACATCGTGGAACGCGTGATTTTCTAACGAGAATCTGTGAAACACAATGTGAGCAAAAGACCGAGAAGTGCAGGAACCGCTCGTTGCATTATATGCTAATTGATGTGCAATTAACGATAACTCAGTAGTGCTCCTTAAAACGGTCATGACGTTCATCATTTGTAGTACGCTGAAAAAATTCAATGGCATTTTACTTCATTTTATCATTTTATTCGCTCGAAACGTTGCACGTTGATCGTTATCTCGCAAACGAAAATGATTCTCGAAAGATTCAACAAGCATGTACGAGTCTAAGTATTCATAAAACAAAGAAATTTTAATAAGGAATCTCATACATTGTAGATAACAGTTGCATTTCAGCGAGATTATGATCAAAGAGAATAATAGAGAGACCGCAGAAAGCCCTTGAAATTTTCTACACAAAAGTACGCTGATAAGAGTGGAAAATTTTATCAGCTTGTCATACGTTGATCACGTTGTGAGATAAAAAAAAATAGCAGACGTAATGTTGTATCGTTGCAAATGTATTGTCGACGATATATTTTCATCTTGTCCCTCATGGACGTATTTATACGTGTTGCGAGTTTGCAACCTTGTTTTGAATGTGCAAACTGTCGTACGAGTGTGGTCTATACGAATTATGACTCAATGTTATTCCGTGTGTGAATGGATCATGTGGAAACTCTGACTGAGTATAAGAATTTTGTGCATATAGCTAATAAAATAATAAAATCGTAATAACAATTATCGTAACCTGACGTGCGATTTCCATCGAGACTTTTAAAACATGGATATAGACATGTTTGAACAGAAGACAAAAAAAAAGTTGTATCTTATATAATCATTTTTTACTTACAATTTATTAATTACGAGATAAAATTAAGACGGAATATCTTTTGAAATTTCTTAATTATCATTTGAGAAATTTATTGTGGCAGTGAAAATTCTAATGAATACTTTGCGAATGATTAATCATGAGACAAAGTTGAGATTATGTCTCCAATGAAAATGGAATATCTACTTTTGAATTGTAGAACTTTGACGTATCTTAATTATCGCTTGACAAGATTTTTCTATGAATGAAAATTCTCTCGAATGTTTTACGATGAATCAACCGACACTACGCCCACGAGAGGTTAGTTGCGTCGAAGCCAAAAATATAAAAACAACAAAAAACAAAAACGAGCCAAAATCATCTATTACGTCTCGGAGACTAGAGCAGAGATTTGTCGAATGACTCGAAGAATACAGTGACACTATACATTGTAACTTCTATGTTTATGATCTCCTATTTTCATTGAATGAAAAAACGAATCGTTATGATAGTGAGCAATATATCTCCGCAGCTTCAATCTCTCCGCTTATCTGCCCCTCCGTGGCTATAATTAAAAGATCGAGACTTAATCTTAATATACTTCTCATATTTTTTGTGTGTTTATCCGCAATAGATACTTACGTAAATAGAAAAAATGAAGCTGCATTAGGGAAGACATTAGAAGATCGTTCGTGCAATTTTTTTCTAATTTGTTTATGTATTATTGACGCAGTCATTTAAAATTCATCTAAAACAGTTCGTCCTAGTAGAAATTATCGCAGGAATTGCGGGACTTTGGTAGGTAATGAGATCATAATTGGTACTCGCAATTAGTGGACCAGGTAGACTGATGATCAAAGTTATTGTTTCATGTATTGTAGCTTCAGTAATTCATAATCCACTTAAATTAGTAGAATTTAGGTGAAATTAGCATAGAAATTAGGTAACTGTGATTAAAGAGACAAAGGATCGGTTTCGCGATTAATGGCCGCCAGTCCGAATGCCCCATTCCATAAAAAATTATTATTTAACCCATTAGCATCCACCGATTTCTATAGATCACCACTTAAATGCACAATATTTTCAAGATCCCAAATTATTTATTTATTTTCCCAGCGATCTATTTATAAGTCTTTTGTGAACAAGTTATTTGAAAAAAAATTCAGGGGTAACGTTTTTTTCTAAACTTGAACCAACATAACTTAGAAATTTCGCTATTTTTCTTATTTTCTCAAAAAAATATAATTTGGGGGTTAATGGATTAATATATTGCACCCTCAATGATTCAAAATCCACCTAAAACAATAGTGAATTCTGTGTGAAGAAAAGAAAGTAGTAAGTAGAAACCCGGAAGAGAAAAGAATCAAATCTAAAGCATTAGTCATTTTATGCAAAACAATAATCAGTTAATGTCGGAAATGAGGACACGAATAAGAAAGAAACTTACGATAGTTGTATTTCGTAAATCACGAGTCTAGATATTTACGGGAAAGCTTTGTTTATCGATTCATGACGGTCGATAGTCTGAGGCTACAATTTACGCGCAAAATTGACCACATGATTGGAGTGTATAATTCTCTAACGCGATGACGTACCTCTGCAATGATAAACACGATGCAATTTTGCATGGTTGTGAGGTATACATTCGTATTAGTTTCTATACGTACAGTATACCCCATGCAGGCTTAACCTTATCGAAAGATTACGGTACACAAAATGCGCACCATCGCGGTCGTGATATCTCGCGATAAAGAAAACGATATCAAAATGTGTTTATAAAGTATCTTTGGCACCGTGAGACAATAAAAAAGAAGTAACAACGCTCAGAGTACATTTAAACTATGTACATAATTATGAACCGTTTATCTTGAAAATAGCATAAATCACTTTCGAATTTTAAATATTAGGGGTACCGAAAAGTAAACAAAATTGGAGAAGTGAGAACGTAATTAGAAACGTTTCTCAACGAAAAATCGAA
This sequence comes from Cerceris rybyensis, assembly GCA_910591515.1. Classification (NCBI taxonomy): domain Eukaryota; kingdom Metazoa; phylum Arthropoda; class Insecta; order Hymenoptera; family Crabronidae; genus Cerceris; species Cerceris rybyensis. The sequence continues at coordinate 4,424,590 of OU342800.1, read as the reverse complement.
GGAATTTTTTAAAAAAGGTACGCTGACAAAAAGTATTGGAAAATTATGGAAATTATTTTGTTGATAAATATTTACGACAGAAAAAAAATTTTTGATTACTTTTCGGTACCTCTAATACTTAAGACTTGCATTTAAGCCTGTTTTGAAAGTATTGGGCACTAATTTTCGAGAAGAATTACTTAGACTCGGATATTTGCATCTATCTCAGTGAAAATAATTTAAAATGATTATTAAAAATCTCCAATATAAGATAAGGTGACTTATGCAATTGTGAAAATGAACGGCTGATATAGATTACATTTATCGAGCGTAATCGATTCTTTGCAGTCACACGTAACAGTAATGAAATAGAAAACATTCTCGTTACAATTATCAACGTTGTTGATAGCTCGTTATTCAATCTGGAACATTTCATTTAGAATTCGGAATTGTAATATCTTCAGAGAGGATAGGGCTAATGAATTTCAACGTTATTGTATGTCGTAATACTCGACGATACTGGATTAATGCATGAACCGTTTAATTATTCATGACGAACGATTGTTTACTCCGCCATCGATTTGCAACATGATCTCGCAAATATAATTTACGTACACGTAGTTACTTCCTAATTAAATCAAAAATTCTATCGATCTAACGCGAACACCTCAAAATTTCGTAATACATCAGAGTTTATGGTGTTTCTAAGAAAAAGGCAATAGTATCCAGTATGTCCTTCACCTGTTCGACATAGACTTTTCAATACTTTTAAGTACATTTTAAACGAAACAACATATTCTTTCATCCAAAGTCATTAAAGAAACACGACAAATTTGAATTATTTTTCACGAAGAAGGAAGAGACTTGACCTTACTACGGTCACACTTGAAATTATTCAAAATTAATACGGAATAATCTTTGAATTACCAAGAACAGGGCACTACGTTGAAGTGCTACGTCCCTGGCGCGGTAAAAGTGAAAATCCGTAAACGGCTCGACCTCGCGCGATTTAAAGTAGAATGAAATTATTAGAGAACGACGGCAAGTCAGTAGAGCAGAGGCAAAACTGTCCAGACAGGTTCTGACCGTAGTCACAGTGAATTTAAACGCTTCTTGCAGCACCATTTAAATGGCAAACGGCGGAAAACACTTCGCCGATCTCGCATTAACGTACTTTCTTGACCGCGCCAATTCGTCGTACTCTATATTTAATCTTACAAAAAGAATCGGGAAAAAAAACACCCTCTTCGTGTGTAAAACATACATATAAACTCAGGCGCGCGCGCGCATAAACTCATATACATTCCATTTTACGTTAACGTTTCATCCACGATCCATTAAATATCAAAAACGCTGACGCACAATGGAAGCGGGAAAATTCAAATGGAAAAATCCGTAGCGTATCCGTCTAATGTTTCATCCGCGATCTACTAAATATTAAAATCTCATGTGCACAATAAGAGCGGGAAAATTCAAGCTCAAAGAGCACATGATACTTCAAGTAATTCTCAGTTCACCTAAAACAATAACTTTTGAGTAAAACAACCATAAAAATTGAGAATCTATTGTGGCTAATGATCGAAAGACTTGAACTCGAGTTCAAATAGCCCATGATCTCTTTCAAATTTTCCTAATTTCTTATTTAACTACCATACGTATTAGCAACCCATCTAAAACAAAATAATCATATTTATCGAAGTCTAGATCAAAAACAACAAAACATCACCAAAGACTCCACGAAAAAAAGGCCCCTTTCACTTCAACATCTACCGATCCAGCAAGCCCCATAATCGTGATCTAACGAAAAGTGAGAGGACCAGAAATTCCAAGAAATCTCAATCTCTCAAATCGATCACATCCTATCTATTCTACCTTGTACAATCCATTCGATCGTAGGTAGCCGACAGAGGGATAGTTTTACCCGGGGTAAGGCCATGGGATTCAAGCAGAAACGAGGACAATGAAGTCGAATAAACTGGAGCACACGATTATAATTCGAAGAGACCAAACCGATTATAACCCGACCGTAACAAAAGTAGCCGTTGTGACGTTTCAGTGCGACTAAAATTCAAGAATTTACGCAGTTCTCCGTCCGCGTGTGCCATGCGACGGCGTCCTGTGTCGCGTTCGTCACGTGTGTCGCAGTAGGAGAAGGTAGTAGGATACGTGGTGGAATAACACGCGAGCGCATATCGTCTATGTCACGGGAAGAGACGTGAACGTTAAAAAGTCATTGTGGTGTTCTTCTCCGTGGAAGTTAAAATAAAATACAAAGAAGAAAGAAAAAGGAAATCTAAAGAAAGAAGCTCACGACTTCAGACTTAAGAAGGTATACGCAAGATTGACGAGGGCGAACATAAACTGTAGTGCGAGGGTGTTAGAGTTTTCTATCTCTCTCTACCATTTGGCAATTGATCTATCTCTATCTATTCAATCGTTTTTATCCTTCTCTCTCGCCTTGTCTTCTTCTCTCTCCTATTCGCGACGTTCTAATCATTCTATCTCTCTTTAACGTTTGTGCGTACATTTCTATCTCTTTCTATCTTGATCCTCTCCCCTCTCTTTCTCTCTTCGTCAGTACTGTTCCTTTCTTCGTCTACCTTTCAGTTTTCTCCGTCTCCCGTTCCTCTCTCACTCGGTTGTTCGTCGCGCGGGGCCAAAGCAGAAGAAACCCTCGCGGTTGCTTGTTCGTTCTCAAAAGTCTTACTTCGTTGTCACGCGCTAAAAATACTCCCGCACAGTCTTCCGAGGGTGTACCATGCCAAAGGAGAACGGGAATTAGGACGACAGAAGCAGTCAACATCGGCCTGGAACTGTCATGGAACGGCTCTCGAGAGTGGGATGTTATTTTCGATGGTTGAGGAACGCGACACCTCGTGATACCACCAAGCCGAGCACCGCCGTCGAGGAGGAGCGTAAAACTATCGACGTAGAGGAATATCGTAATGTCGCGTGTAATTACGAAGCATCGAGGCGTTTATGTGGAATACTGGAGAGTATTCTACTTTGGGAGAATTCCGTCAACAGTATCTCCGTCGTGATCGTATTCAACATACTCTTTTGGTAAGTCCTAGAATCACCGTCAAATTTTAAGCCGTTTCATACGTGAATTCTCGTTAACGTCGCAATCGTTTTGTTTCATCGAATCAGTCCTCGCCTTTGATTGTCATGCTAATAGATGTTATTCGAATGTCTTCGAGATATAAAACGTAGAAAAGAAAAAGAACCGATATAACGAATGATGCCATCTATTCATTGTTGAACGTAATGATTCTATTCGATGTACGAGGAGGAAATTTCGTATGGAAATTGCTATGAAACGATGAAAATTTCGCGTGAATTACGTCTTATTTCGTGTATCGAAGGAAGTTATCGTACGATGTACAGCTGTCTTCTAATGCTTTGCTAGTAATCTGTCTTCTGGGTCAAGGCTTAAATGAGACGCCAGTTTCGGGCATTCAAAGTCGGATGTAAATAACAGTATCAGCTACTCGCGTGCTTCTCGGTAGTTTCTTTTTCCCCTTTGACGCAAGCGCTTCCTTGAGATTAATGAATGACGAGCGTAAAATCGTACGCAATTGCACGATATTTACACATACATCGTGTAGGAGATACGATGTTCATTGATAGAGATTCACGACATGAAAGATAAGCCGATTAATATAGTCTCTCTTTTGGATGAAATATTTCGATGACATTCGGCATTGTGTCTTGCCGAATGAATTGCACCTTCCCTCTGTATATCCCCACCTGGTATATACGTCTCTAGATGGCAGTATGCGCTGACAGTTGCGATATTGCCGCGATTGAAGATAGCCGATAAGCGGTTCATTCAAATGATAGATTTCTTGATATGTTATATCGATCTGTCGAGATAACAATTAATATAATAGTTTGTTTTATTTGAAACGATTATTTATGTTATTCGTATATCTGTGTATTTGTATGTATTATATTAGAAAAAAATTGTTATGTATTTGTACTGACAATAAATTATTCTTTTAGGGGGATCGTTGTATTGGAGGTTCGCGGCTTTGCAGCAGCCAGCAGTGCTGCGCTGGTCGTAGTACTCTGCTACAGCACCCTAGAAGCTCAAGTGCAAAAGCAGAATACGGATATAGCTGCGTACGTTCATTGAATACTATGTAGTAGAACTTGACTTTTATCCTTTATCGGTGTAATAGTAATTTGCACAATGTTCTAGATCGCACGCGAGAGCTGGACAAATTGACAAGATTGGTAAAAAAGTCAAATCTGCGCTTCACAGCTTGAAACAATTGAGAAAGGATCAGCCAGGAGTGGTAAATTCTTCTTCTTAAGCATGCTCGTTATCGTATAAATTTATGATACTCTAATTTAAAAATTCGAGAGGATCATTTATTTCTTGCAGTCAAATACAATTTTCCGAACAATAACAAATTATTTCGAGCCGTAACACTATTGTAGGTGACTTTGAATATAATGGGAAACTTAATTTCAGTTTTGTACCGCCGTCTGCTCTTTCTCTTTGGGTTTGTGGATCATATGCCATACCATAAATAGCGTACTACTCGCGTATACAGTATGTATGAGCATTCTACTTGGGCCTGCGTTATTACTAAAATTATCTAGCAAAGTGATACCGCATAAAGGTGATTTGGAAACAAAGGAGAACAATGATGTATGCTTTAATCTGTACAATTTAAGATCTATAATCCATATTCTCCTATAGAATGGGACAGTGAAATAGAAGAATTTTTACCAGCAGTAACCGAGGACAATCTTCAGGTTTTGACGAGAGCCGGAGAATCGGGAGACCAGTCTCCAACACCAACTAGCGTATTGTCCGATGTTCAAAGTGGTACGTTTGATCAATTACTATCATCTAGTTTAATATTTGATTTAAATATCATTAAAATCTATCAAGAGATACATCCATCCTCGTGATAATTGCCTGAAATTATTGATATAATCATTTGAACCGCAGAGTTTTTGAATGACGATGACCTGATGGGTTTGAAAATGCCATCCCACGATGACAGTAGCTCCGATGGCGTTGAAGGCTCGGAATTGGAGCTCAGTACCGATGAGACAGACGTGAATGGTATTAAGTTTCAAAGTGGTCAGTTCGAGAAAGGTTCCTCTTCCGAGGAGGAAGCAGAGCTTGAACTATTATCAAGGAAGTTGATGGGTAACAGTGATGAAAGTGGTAGCGAGTTCGAGATACTTGACAGTCAGGAAATCGATAATTTAGACATTGCATGAGGGTCTCTTTGAAGAGTTACGAACTGTGAAAAAAAAAAAATGATTACCACGCAAAATAGAATTGAAAGGCAAGTTTGACTTTTAAGTATACAATTGGACGAAATGATCTGAGTAAAAAATAATTATTTGTTTTCGCTTGTATCTAGATATTCGCTGTAATCGTGTATAAGCGCAAATTACGTATACGGGAAAACCTTCTGTTTACAATTGGAAACTCCGTACGTGTTTTATGGGGGGGGAACGACGATGGTTGTTTGATTAGAATTCCTTCTGCGCTTTGTGAAATTTTAATCGTTAGTGTTTAGGAGACTTTCTGATTTCATGGGAACGTTTAGATTCTCAGTAGTTCACTTACATTAACGTATACTTATTCTAGGGTATACTTATACGAAGTTGTACATATTATATACGTGATGAAAGAAAAAAGAAAGAAAAAGTAAATTTACCATTATTATTTTTATTCTGGGTGATGAAATAGATGGATTTATTTTCACGATGACAACCACCACCGATCTCTTGGTGTACATAAGAGGAAATTTTAAAAGGAGGAAAATTTTAATAGGAAGCTTGTCAATTCGAACATCGCTTTAAAACGATCCATAAACGACGGTGATTTTGTACATAAGTATCACGCGAATGGAAGATGTTCATCTGTAAACTATAATTAAGAATTTAGGAATTACACTGTCTATTGTATGGCAGACCGAGTTCGAAAAAGAAAGAGGGACGATGCGTGATGATCAAGCTGTGTTTTTTGATACTTCAGAAATTACATTCGAAACAATTGGATTTTAGAGGTATGAAATCTGTTATTTTCTTTTTTCAATGACACTCAGATTTCGTTGAAATTTTAATACTAAAATTTTTCAATTCGTTTCGATGACGATAGATATACGTGTAACTTGAGACCGTATATATTATTTATTTTTATAATGATTTCGTAATTGAGCAGGCGTTTAAAAAATACTTTAAAATCAAATTAGGAAGAAAATGAAAATTTCTCGTCATATTGTGATAACTGCCAAAAAATACTTAAGTAATTTCTTTGTGATTTCTTGGAGAACAAAACGAAGGAGGTGTTTGCGTGTAATCGAAGTAAAGTAGTGAAAGTGATACTATTTCAAAATCAGTTATGCTGTAAGTTTTACTATTAAAAATGATACCACTTATGTACATGTAGATTTTACGGATAATATAGTTGAGAGTCCTGTAGCAAATGACAAATTATGTTTGTCAATTTTGCCCAGATTTTGCAGAATTTCTTTTTAAATCATTTTCAGAAAAGAATATAGTCTATATATTCGTTTTGAACTACATACAAATTAACCGTATTAAAATTGTTTTAATTGAAATAATTATTTCAGTCTTCCGCAGCCTGAAAATATTCGCGCTAATTTGAAAATAATCGATCGTTTTCTAGTCATATGATAGCTGTTACGATATTTAAATGGATCTATGATACTTGTCGTCGTGAAATTGTGTGATATAATTTTTATAAATTTTTACTTGTTACATTTTCAAATTTTTCTTTTATTCTTTCAAGTATTTAATGTAATTAAATATGACATGTGAGTAGCTAGGAAGAACATAGAAATTCCTATCAATTTTTATACCGTATACTGAATACGTGTATACAAATTTTCTTTTTCTTTTTACAAAATTTGGGAAAAATTGATATTTACCTATATTTTTAAGGTGTTCGAGTTTTTTTTTTACGGTCTATTGAAATTCTACATAAGAGATATCATGTTTAAAGTAAATCTACCACGATCGCTTTAAATAAAACGAACAATTATTATTTATATATTGATTATTCTATCTAGGAGCTCGTTTCATTGGCAACATCATTGTCCGATATATATTTCCCAAATATGTACATATATGTATATGATTTTAAGTTATTTCAAGCCGAAACTAGTTTCCCTTCTGTCATGTTATAAGAAATTTGTGTAGCATATACAGAGACCTTAATGTCCTTTATTATAATAAATACCGTGGTAAAGGTAACACTGAAGAAGCTGAGAAAAGTATAAGAATTTTATATTTTATAATTATGTACAATGTTACGTTTCGTTGCTCTCAATTCATGATACATCGTCGTTATGTACATTATTAATTTCTTTCGTTTCATCGACTTCGACTTTCATCTCCGTCGTGTCACTGACATAATAAATATTCTCTGTCTCGTTACAATTATCCAACAAACTCTTCGAATCTTTTATTTCGACTTCCAAAGGCGAGATAAGCTGAGCATTTTTCCTCTCTGGCAATACTTGCAAAAATGCCTCTTGCCAAGTTTTCCCTTCGCTCACTCTCAGTAGAATTTCGAAGACTGTAACAATTGAAAGAAAGTTTTATCAAATCAATCAATGAAATGGATTTCTCATTATTCTTACATACCGTGATCCACTGTCAACACTTTTCTCGCTTTCATCTGCAAGAACTTGTCAAGCGGTAATCTCGCGTGTCTCACGCCAGCTTGTATGGCTACGTTATGGCAGTGACCCTGAAAATATAAATATTACGTAAGAAGATTTATGCAAATCAAAGATGTAAGCTTACCTTACAACTATTATGATCGACAAGACCACCTATAACGTACACGCAGTCGTGTTCCAAATGATCAATGACATTCTCCGACTCGCTAGTAAGATATACAATCTTTTCCTTGGGATACACATTCAAATAAGAATCCTCGTGAAACTTCACCTGAAAGAGACTTACAATTAGAACAATTCCTCGTGTCCTTTATCAAAGTATAACAGCAGAAGAGAGTGATATAAATAGTCGTAGTTCAAATGGTTAAACGTAATTGATCCTTTATAAATTCAAACCTTTATATTAGATAATAATCATAAAACTGTTTCAAGCTAGAAACATTGACGTACGTCCCAGTATTCGTATCCATTGTGTTTCTGCATATCTATCATAGACTTTCCATTGAAACTCGTAAGGGAGAATTGCATTGGAGCTGTGGCTCTCCTGTTCAAGGTGTAACACCTTAGTATCTGTTTAGTCAATTTCGCGATATCCTTGTCGATCATTAAATTATCGAAGGAGAGATCAATGGTTACTCCAACTCTGCATGTACTATCTGCCATAGTACTTCTTTTAAGAGCCTTTCTGGAAGGTCCTAAGCAGATGTTGTTCGCCCGAGCGAACGCCCGCTTTTGTCGTGCTTTTTCTCGTTCTCGTAATCTACAAAATCAATACAATATACATCAGTTTCCATGTTTTATATTGTTGGAATTAACGATTAACACGTTGAATGCTACGGGTGCCACCAGTAATCGGTGCTATTCACTTCAATGAAATTTCTTACGACTTTCAAATGACAATATTCATGAATTCATTACTATATTCGATATATATAAATATTGCTATTAAAAAAGTAAGTACTGCTCAATACATAACTAGTTTTACCCTTAACAGTTTTATATATTACGATTTTAACTTTTGAATGTCCCCCCTACGGGAACATGGATTGCAAAAGCTTAATAGAAAAAGTCTTATCTCTGTGGGAGCAGAGAAATGGATGGCATTCAACGTGTTAACCACAGATACTTCTTCAGTTAACGAGAGTCCGCAATTATCGAGATATAATGAAAAAAAGGTGAAAAATATGGAAACCTTTTCTCGACCTTTCGTCCCAACCATTCCTCCCTTTTCTTCACCTTCTTCAGCTGTCGTTTACTTAACTTCGGGGTTAGCTCGACATGATTTTCATCAGCCGTATTGTTATCTTGTATTTCAATTTCATTCGATTCATCAACTTTCTCTGTTGCGTTTTCAATATCCATTCTTTCGTAAAGTATAACGAACAAATGCGTTTATTGTAACTGAATTATAAGAACCTCTTCTCGATTGGAGTCACGTTGCTGGAAGCATTGGAGGGTAACCTATATACATAAAGTATCATTTACCTCTGAAACTTGCAACACATATAACAATACATATATACATATTATTTCTTACATTTTATTCCGTATATTCTATCTTAATTATACCAAATAATTACAACTTCATATTACAAATAAAATAAATATCTACCTTGTAAGCATACACAGAACTTACAACGTTCGCTCTCTTAAGTAAAATTCAACGAAAAGTAGTAGCTTTACAACTATTTCGACCATTTATATCAATTTTTAAGTGTTGTAATTATTAAATATTTTATAATTTCGTTACAAAATAACAAACACTTCGTGATATCAGTTAAAATTCAACTTTAAGGGACTTTCTCGTTTGAATTCCTATCCTAGGGACATCTTTTTGTCTAAACCGTACTTTGGTACCTCGTACAGATAATACCAGGGTAAAGAAAAGGAATCAGCTGAAAGAAAGTCCAGGATAGTCCGCGAAAGTGGACGATTTTTTTCAGCAAGTGGACAACGTGCACCTCGAGTTCCTTTCTCCGAGGAGAATGCAAGTCGTAGGAGTCGACGGCCGTGTCGTCGGGTATCTCTTTTGCTTTCTAATACTCCAAGCTAAGCTCACGAATTCGAGGACCTCCTGGAGGTTGAGTGCCGACAAAGTCATCAAGACAACCGACTTTGTCAGTACGATCGAGGACGATCCTATTTTCGATATCCTGGCGAGCAGCGTGAGCGTTGGAAATGGACAAACTTGGAGTAGAACTGCTGCGTCGGAGAAACACGAGAAGATGCAGGCGTACTGTCAGGACTGTAAGAATGTCAACGGGAATCATGAGAGGTAAGGGAGCAAAGATCTCTGAATTAATTCCGGGTAAGAGAACGTAAACACGATTTGATATAAAGTCATTTAATTGTACGATCGATATTCTTCGTTAGTTTAATGAATTTACTGGTACTGTTTTTTCGAACGTTGTAATTGTTTATACGGAGGTGACTCCATAATCTGTTGTGGGTAGGGGCTAAATGAAAATTCTTCAATTTTCTTTCGATTCTTAAATACAGTACTTGTATTTCTATAATGAGAGGAACGCTATGCAAAGTCATCCATAAAGACAAAGTTCACTTTGATAATGCATGTTTCCAAGTCAGATTGCAGTTTACTTTGAACGGAAGTTATATATGCATCCGAATAATCATTCATTGTGCATGTGTATAGCTTACGTTTCTTTTTCAACATGTAGAAAATATATTTTTTCTTGCATATATGTTCCTAGAGTAATGATACATACAATATTTTGGCTGATATTCAAAGTTAAAAGAATTAAATCATGGTGTCCAGGAGGCACAGAAAGATATTCATAAGATGTTTTGCATGTACATTATTGCATTTGAAAACATGAAGGTATATGTAATGCACAAAATCTCTACAATTCACGCAGCAGATCCTTGGACAGGCATAGATAATTCTTGTCGGCACAATTCATTCTGTCGCGATTATTTGATATACGGTGCTTTATATCTTTTTTTTCTTGATAACGGTTACAATTAAACCAATGTAATTTTCTTTTTCTTCCTGTAGTTAGTATTTGTGTGTGGCTTACTGTTCTTTCAGCGTTAAAAAAGCCCTAACTTTCGTCCCCTTGGCAGACGATTCTCGTCATACGTGTTGAAGGATACGCCAAATGCCACTGAGCTCTTTCCTCTGTCGTCTCAAGCGTCAAGCGAACAAGTCACGTGTACTTCTGGTCAGCAATGCGACGATGTAATACTAGATTGCGGGAAGCCCGTTAATTTTACCTATTACGACAACTTACTCGGCGTTGCGAACAGAGACAAACATCCTCTAGTTCCAGAGCCCAATGTAGCTCTCATGTTCAAAAAAAATGGTGACAAAACTACGGACGTCGATATCGATCTGTTAGAAAAACGATTAATGAAAGCTAAACGAGAGGTATAATATTTTCTCGAAACCTAACATCACTACTCTCTTGAAACCATAAGTAAGCATCTCGTCTGATGCTTCTCATGACCTGCTTGTATTTCGAATTTTATAGAAACCAAAATCCGTTCAGCTTTATAATCAAATCGGAAACTTTTGGCGCATAAAAGGAGACGCGCAAAGATCGATCGAATGTTTTCGGAGGGCACTCGCTGTATCGCCGCACAATGCAGAAGTTTTGTTGAATTTGGCTAGAGTATTATTGGTTCAACAGTATCTGGATGATGCAACGTATTTAGCAAGACGTTCTTTAGAATTACAACCTCCAGATCGCAATGCATGGGAGCAATATCTTACGCTCGGTCAAATATTTAAGGTGAAAAACTGGAATGATACGTTCTCTTTTTCTCATAAATTATATTTTGTATTATTGTTATACGATATCTACATGAAAAGAAAAGAAGGATAACATTGCAAGTAACAAAAAGAAATGATATTTTCTACATGTTCTTCTATAACTTGTATATGCCTCTTTGTATGTGCATTAAACGAAATATCAAATTGAAATGGATACATCAACGACGAGTATTGATACTTGTTCTTAAATATCAATAATACCGATGATCTTTTAGGCATATGGCCATTATCAAGAAGCAGCTGTACACTTGCGACACGCTTTAGAATTAAAACCAGATCTCTCTGAGGCAGCCGAGGCTTTAAGAGAAGTCGAATCACTTCCGGCTGCGAGTATACATATCTACACGTTGCTGATAATTATATGTTTGGTACGTGCGATAACGATACGAAAGTTTGTTCACGAGAGATCCACCTTTTCTTTCCCCTATCAACATTTATGTTGATATTTCTATTTTATTGAATAATATTTACAGGTACTTGGGGTACTGTTAGTCGTCTTAAGCAGCGTGGAATGCGACGAAGATTCAAATTTGGTCGGTGGTCAATTGCAACGGCCGGTGCAACGTCATTTTAGTCGTGCAATGGCAATGCGTAGCTTACGGTTGAACGTTGCGCGAAATAAACGTTGTTGATTCCGTTTATGTTCGTTGAACACGAACGTTATTGTGATAGAAGAAAATTTCCAGCCACTGCTACCACGTTTCGATCCTAATCATCTACGAAGTATTATTTGTAATATGATTTTTAATAACTATTTAAATATACCACTGTGACTAATTGTTAATAATAATAACGCAGTTTATTATAACTACAGATGAAAATATACAATAGAAAACAACGGCAATTTTTCATTAACTGCAAAAGAAAGAGATAAAAACGAGAAGGAGGTAAACTACGGTATATATGCATAAGTGTTTAGAATAAAATATGCATATATCACGTAAAACGTTTTTCATATACGAGCTAATGGATAACATGGAATGTAATCTATGCAATTACAATAAGAAGACTCTTAATCGCTGTTAACACTTTTTTTTTCTTTGTAAGTTCAACGCAATAATCGCTGCTTAATGTTTTCACTTTGTTTCATTTACAACGTACAGTGACACTGAAATATATATATGTATAAGTAATTCTTTTACTCATATTCACACGGAAGTTACTAAGTTAAAGTTGTTTTTTTTTCTTTTATACTTGCGAGTAATTTACAGTTATATAATTCAGAATTTAATATCGTCTTTAGATAGGAATTTTTAATATGTACACGAAACGATTAATTATCTCTGCTCTTGCAAATAAAGATATGTGACGAACGTCCTTCTTCCGTCGCTCGATATATTCTTCGATACATAGATTGCTTTTGCCGTTTTATGTTCATCGGTTCGAGTATATAAATAATATATATTTCTTTCGATTATCGATATAACAGTATTTCAAACGTAAAATAACAGTGTACCATCCTCCCTCGTGATACATCGTATCTTGCAAACATTTTATACAAGCCTTCCTTCGTCTATTACTTCCACCGTACAAAAATCGTCTATGAAAGACTCGAGATTTAAATCAATAGGAAGTAACTTATCGGTGTTATATATACTTAGAAGTTAAAGAATGTAAATAAAAAAAAAAAAGAAAGAAATAATAGAACTTAGAGTTTAACAATGGTGCACGATCATAAAGTAACGTACGAAATTGTTTTCCCTTTAACGAGATTTGTAAAATCAAGATACAGTTAGAAAACCTGACACACTGAACAAATTTAGGCCTTACTTCCGTCATTAGCCTCATTAACTTTCATTTTATGTACAAACATCAGAAACTAATATCGGCAAAGGCCGCATACACCATATTTAATTTATATTCCTTTAAGGGCTCCAACAAAGAATGTGTCCATGCAATAGAAAATACTGAGACGTCCATCGACTTTGCGTTTCACGTTTAATACTGTGATATTAAACACAATCCTTTGCAACTACCAACGAAAGCCTTAGGTTTACGTAGTAATAGATTTATAATGTTTCTTCGTTTTCCATTTAACTCTTCTCAACATGCCTATTTACCTGTTTGCATATAGCCCAGGCTTGTAATCATTCTTTAAAGACTAATCTGTACAAGGCACTAAACGCATCTGACGCTTATTATATATAAAAAAATACAGATATTACAATTCGTTTAGAACGACTCGTTTAAATGAGAAATAATAATATATACACCTTTCTGTACTTAGAGTAAACATAAATAATAATAATAATATGATTGGCAGGAAAAATTGAAAACACAATGCACAAACTTTATACCTCCGAGCTTTTCTGACGCAAAGCTATGCTAACTCTGACTCATGAGTCTCTTTCTTCTCGTTATTACGAAAAAATTCCAAAGAAAGGTGTTCCAAATTTTCACGAAATAATATCGTTGATATTTTAAATCTACCAAATGAATAAGTTAAGTTTGATAATCAATTCTAAAACAAGGTTGAACGAACTATTAAATGGCTCTCCGTTCTGAGATGGTATTGGAATTTGTTAAGTTTTGGAATAGCATGCAGTAATGTTGTTAAGTTCGACAACCCTCCTAGTCTAATTTAAACGGTACCGCTTTGTCAGAGTCGATAAGTACTGTACTATAGCGTAGCAACAAGTGGTGTACTAAAAACTTTTCGAGATTAATACGCTATATACATAGAAACATCTTTGTCAACAGTTACCCTTAAAAGATATCTATATGCATACATGTTTAGTTACATGCGCACACAGTGGACATATAAATTACTATATGTATGTATAGCCTACGAATTCTACAGCACAGCTATGCCAAATTTCGATAAAATCTGCGAGAAATTAGAACTGCACCCAACTGGCATTTCCCGCGGCAGGTGGTTGCGCCGGTGTTTGTTGAGATGCACTGGCGAATTCTCCCCATTCCGTGCCGGTTTGGCTTTGATTCTGGGCAGTTTTATGCGCGGGAGATGAAGTCGGAGTTTTTGCAGGTGGCGGTGCAATTTTAACGCCGCCGGGAGGTGGTGGTAAGCCCACGGTAGCATTTGTACGTTGTTTCGATTTAGACGCGACTTCACTGCCGTCCTTTTTCTGCGGATTACGATTATAAATGAAGAATAATATTTGTCTGTAAAAGGAAGAAAGGAGACATTTGAGGAGTAAGAAATCTTACGGTAATTTTCATGTTAATTTTTATGGTCTCTCCTTCTTTGAATCTGAGATCCAATTCCTGCTTTGGCTTGTCCTTCTCTTTCTCTATTTGTTTCTGGTTTTTCAGCCAGTTGAAGTGGTCTTGAAGAGCAACATTTAAATCAAAGCTATCAGATCTGTCCAAAAATCCGATGCCAATGAAGGCAGACTGTCCATTTTCATTTTGAACCCTTAGGACAAAATAACGGGACGAATCTGTAACAGGTTCAACCGCAATTCCAGGGAATTTCTCTATGGGACATTTTGCAAATAGTTCCCCGGTAATTTTGTCCTCTAATTTTATAGCTATAGTATCTCCCTGAGATATCAGCCGCATACGTCCTGTCCATGAAGGCTCTTGTAGGTTCCAATCTGCTGCTCTGCGCAAAAGAAAAAAATTGTAGAAGATCGATCTTTTACTTTCGAGTCTTTGCGAAATGAAAATTTCCCTGTATCCATTCAACGGTTACTATTGGGAGTAGTATAAAATATTATAATTTATATCTCCTCCATACTAATTACCATATCAAGTTTCCTTTTTTTATATTGTGTCATTAGCTATATTAAGAAATCCTATACCATTGAAAAATAATCAATAGGGGTCCAAACAAAGGCACAAAGAAATTCGAACTCTGATAATTTGGAATGACCAACGAAACGATTTCCTTTTTCACGATTTTCGAAATAATCGTAAAATTCGTCGTACGAATGTAAATTCGGGAAACAGATGTAACGAAGGTGTCATATTATTTCGACAATTTCCGGTGTAACTTTTTGCTGACGTATTAATCGTGGAAAGACGAGAATAACGAGAGATTCGTAACGCGAAAGTTCCGCTGACAGGAGCGCGAAAAGAAAACATGAAATATGAAATCTCAGCTGTATATCGTTCTCGCGCAGCCAGCGAATACATTTTCGGATGAAAATTCTGTCAAAAGAAATCAATCTTACCGATAACCCCTATTTGTTGACCTTGGCGGTATTTTAAATACGTATACTTCGGACTTAACGAGCAGGACGCTCTCGTACGTTTCCATAGTACCTTCGTGAAATCACCCGTAACAAATCGTACCTACGAAAATCAAACTCTCGATGAAGTGCTGTTTAAAAATTCGTTTATATTTTGTGACGAATCTCCGCCGTGATTTGATAACTTTATCTTCAGTCACGCCTCTCATCCCCACGCATGAAACCGTTCACCACGGATTATTTCACTAGCGATAATAGATAGTCTCGTATGTAAGTTTGTACAGCTCAAATTCATTTCTATGAATCCTTTTCGTACAGTTTCCATTGATGCGAATTTTTTTCGAATCGTACATGCGACAATCGAGAATTATTGTTTTGCGAGAAAAACTTTTCTCATTTGATGTAACTGATTCTTTTCGTAGTTATCATTTTAGCCTGATAATCTTGCATTGTCTTTAGTACGCGTTAATGTATATGGTGTATAATACACATGATAGATAAAGAATTTATTGATTTGAAAATCCTGTGAATTCCTTTACCCATTATCTTCCTTTTATTCATAAAACTCCATATTCCTGTCAAATATCTAAAATATGCATTATATATTACGAGTATTTTTAATTTAAAAAATGTTAGTAAGGGATGAGTCTCTGAAAAGTGGCAGAATTTAAATTATATGAAGGTTAAGTATAGAAATTTTGTTTTATTCTGGTCATATCAGCTATCAGTGGCCCTCTTAAGCCATAAACTATGACATTACGAAAAGAGTGGAAACTCGCTATTTTCAAGAGGTTTTGGCGCCACCGCTTGCAACGCCATCTGGTTTTTTGAAATTTACGGGATTTTTCTGGCGCGAAATAGCGCTCGTTTGAAAGCAAACTTTTCAAATGGTATTATCTCGCTTATTTCTTGATTAATTTAGATGCTATTTGTTACAATCTCTTCTTTAGAGTCTAAACTGTCGAACGAATATTTTCGAACTGGCTCTCCGCCTTAAACTTGCTTTATTATAATGATCATCATAAAGATTTCCTTCCTTTTCTCTAAACAAATGACAATATTTAAATCGAAGAAGAAAGGTAAATTAATTATTTATTTTCTTTCCTTAAATTAATTAAGCCCCCGATATTTAAATTTTTCTGGATAGAAAACAGTAAATTCGTTGACCCTACTGCTTTCTATCGTCTCCTATAGACACTAAATTCAGTGACGCTGCTGCCTCCTACAAATACTAACATAAAATATTTCTCAAAGCTTTGGTAACACTGTGCCAATTTAAACTCAGAGCCCCTAGATACCGTATGCATTGTATGCATTACAAGACCAACTGCTGGCGGTCGCTAGAAGCCGGGGTTATTTGAAGAATTCCATCGATGTATTTCCTCCCGTATACCGTAATTAATCAACTGTCAAATTAGATGTATCAACGAAGAGCTCCTTCTTGAAACTTTGTGAGCATCCCTAATCCCCGGATTTGCCGGGGAACTTTATAACAGGTTTGTAGGAAATCAGTCAAAAGTCTTGTTTGTTTGTAAACTATCTCTATTGAAAACTATTTCATGGTATTTTAATAAGAATTATCAATTAATTGTATCTATATACTAACACTCTTCTTCCTTTGTAGGGATAAGGGTGAAACAAAAGTTTCAAAATGATACACAGAAGAGGTGGTAAGCGAATACGCATGGATGACCCGGTGCCTCCGGAGTATGAGGCACCGATGACTCCTATGACTCCTATAAATGATAATTCTGGTGGAGAAGCCAATGAATCTTATTCCAGTTATGCACCATATAGCCAGGCACCACAGACACCTATACACAATCCCACGTATATATTTCCATATTAATTAATGATAGACATTACAAAGCAATATATGTTACAAATATTTAAAAACTATATGTATTTACTTAGCCCCGAACATTACTCATCCGAAAGCTACAGTTCTCCTGGTGCATCACAGCAGCAGTATCAAGAACAAACGGGAGGCTTTGAGAATCAGTCACAATTTGAGCAACCTATGACACCAGCTACTCCCACTAATATGAGAATTACAAGAAATACGCGTGCTAGGCTACGTGGTAGAAAAATTATTTTTTTAAATTACTGGTTAATTAAAACGATTATGCGGTCGATTGATTTTTTATTATCACATTGAAATCGTTTCTAGGAGGGATAGTACAACAACCAAAATATAAAGAAATAGATACTGACTATGTTCCAACAACCAGCGGAAGAGGACGCGGAGGAGGTGGACGCGGGCGTGGAAAACGAACTCATCATTCGCATAGTCTAGAAGACGAGGCTAGTCTTTACTATGTTATCAGAAACAATCGTTCTTCTCTCACGGTACGATATTTGTACTCGTACGTAGAAAATACTTCGGAAAACTTATCGGCGGATACTATGACACTGGTTTTGTTTATTGTAGACCATCGTGGACGATTGGATAGAAAAGTATAAAAGTAACAGAGAGAATGCTCTCCTTATGTTGATGCAATTCTTTATTAATGCCAGCGGCTGCAAGGGCCGCATTACCTCTGAGATGCAAGCCACTATGGAGCATGTGGCGATAATTCGTAAAATGACCGAGGAATTCGACGAGGTATACATTTGAACTTTATTTTTACAAATTATTTCTTCGTAGTCGTCAGTTTTGTTAATAATTATTTGTAACAATTATCTGCAACGCAGGAAAGTGGAGAATACCCATTGATAATGACTGGTCAACAGTGGAAGAAATTCCGCGCGAATTTCTGCGAATTCGTTCAGATTTTGGTACGACAGTGTCAATATTCGATCATCTACGATCAGTTTTTAATGGATAATGTTATTTCATTGTTAACTGGACTTTCTGACTCGCAAGTCAGAGCATTCAGGCATACAGCCACATTGGCTGGTAAGATAATGAATTAAACTTCTTAACGTTATCAAATAATCTTAATAAATTGTGATCAACTCAAAGTCTATCTTATAATCATTTTTAGCTATGAAACTCATGACTGCACTGGTAGACGTTGCTCTAACTGTATCGATAAACTTAGACAATACCCAACGGCAATATGAAGCAGAAAGACAAAAAGCGCGAGAGAAGAGAGCAGCAGACCGATTAGAATCTTTAATGGCAAAACGAAAGGAACTCGAGGAGAACATGGACGAAATAAAGAACATGCTCACGTACATGTTCAAATCAGTATTCGTACATAGATACAGAGACACATTACCAGAGATACGTGCAATTTGTATGGCAGAGATCGGTGTCTGGATGAAGAAGTTTCATCAGAACTTCCTAGATGATTCCTATTTGAAATACATAGGTTCGTTCGCATCCTTTAAACCTTTCTACCAAAAAGACAAACGGATAACTTTACAATTCAAATTCTTCAGGTTGGACGTTACACGACAAAGTAGGGGAAGTGAGATTAAAGTGTCTTCAAGCCCTTCAACCTCTATACGCCTCTGAAGAACTGAAGACCAAACTCGAACTCTTTACCAGCAAATTCAAAGATAGAATAGTCGCGATGACATTGGACAAAGAGTACGACGTAGCCGTGCAAGCTGTAAAGCTTGTAATTTCAATTCTAAAACATCACAGAGAAATCCTCACCGATAAAGACTGCGAGCACGTTTACGAGCTCGTTTATTCCTCTCATCGTGCAGTTGCACAGGCAGCGGGTGAATTTCTGAACGAACGCTTATTCCGACCTGACGATGAAGCCGTAGCTGGTGTGAAAACGAAACGTGGAAAGAAACGCTTACCTAATACACCTCTCATTCGTGATCTCGTTTTATTCTTCATCGAGTCGGAACTTCACGAGCACGGCGCGTATTTGGTGGACTCGTTGATCGAAACGAATCAAATGATGAAAGACTGGGAATGCATGACCGACCTACTTCTAGAAGAAGCTGGACCTGAAGAAGAGGCTTTGGATAATCAAAAAGAAACTTCTCTGATTGAGCTGATGGTTTGTTGTATAAAGCAAGCTGCGACAGGTCAGTTGTCGAGATTTTAACGTGATTTTGTAAAAAGTATTGAATAATTAATTTAATCAACGATACAGGTGAAGCTCCTGTTGGTCGAGGACCAACGAGGAAGATCTTATCGGTCAAGGAATTGAAGCAGGTGCACGATGATAAGCAACGACTTACAGAACACTTCATACAAACCTTACCTCTTCTTTTGGACAAATATAGAGCGGATCCTGAAAAGCTTGCGAATCTACTCGCCATTCCGCAATACTTTGATCTAGATATTTATACGAAATCGCGACAAGAACAGAACTTGGAATCGTTATTGAACAAAATCCATAGGATCGTTGAAAAGATGCACGATACAGAAGTTCTTGATACTGCTGCGAAAACTTTGGAGCATATGTGCGTGGATGGTCACGCTATTTTTACTAGGTAAGCTTGCGAATATTGAAATGCGTTTGCAAGAAAAGATATTTAAAATTCATTCTTTCGAATTGCACGAAATAGATCTTGATTTTAATAGACTGACCAGGTTTTAATTATTTCTAATAAATCATACTTAAAGTATCCTATTGGATGCATAAAAAAAAGATATTTGTTTTAACTTTACTCCATTCGTCATACAATTAAATTGTATTTTGTTTAACGTGAATTTTTGATGATTTATCACGTCAATATAGATGCGACGTAGCACGTTCAACGTTAATCGACTCCATTGTGAACAAATACAAGGAAGCCATCGACGAGTATAGAAATTTAATCGAAGGAGACGAAGAACCGGACGAAGATGAAATTTTTAACGTGGTGCAGTCTCTTAAGAAGGTTTCGACATTTTATTCTTGTCACAATATGAACCCATGGGGTATATGGGATTCTTTGTACAAGGATATCGAGGATGCCAAGGATCCTTCGAAGTACTATCACTTATTTTGATATTGTGCAATGAAGTTAAATATAGTTAATTTGACAAATATCTGTATTGTTAAAGATGTCTACCTCACGAAGCTGTTAAGTACTGCATAAGTGCGTGTTTCTTTGCAATTTTGTGGGGTCAGAATCATCTAATGGACGCTGTGGATACTGGAAATCGAGGAGAGGACGAGTGCCGGCAATTAATAGAGCGTTTACATTCCTTTATGGGCTCTATGCGTCACTTTGTCTGCGGTGATGGTAGTGGAACGGTAATTATTCTTTTCTATAACGTTCTTTCTGCCTGAGTTCTACAGTTTTGAGGTGGAATTTTAAATTCTATGGTTTTCAATATTTTAGCCTTGTTACTGGACTTAGATTCTTTATTCTTATTTCAGCCATCTCCGCCAATTCTGCGAGAGGAAGCGTACAATACGATATGTGATTTATTAGTAGTATTCTGTAATCAGTTGACTACACATTCGAATTCTCTCATGCACCAATTAGTGTACGAACCCGACCAAGCGATGCAGAATATGCTCAATCGATTTATACAGGAGTACGTGTTCTTCGAGGAGGAAGATGGTAAAGAGATTTTTATTATACTATTTTAATTAATCTTCTTGCCCCGTAGTTAATAATCTAAATAAAAACGTAGAAAAGAGTTAAACCACAATTAGAAAGAATATTCTACAAATAATTCTAGACGAGCACGACGAGCATTCGAAGATCGAGGAGTTGCACAAAAGGAGAAACTTTTTAGCCGGCTACTGCAAGTTAATTGTATATAACATGATACCCACGAAAGCAGCAGCGGATGTATTTAAGCACTATGTGAAGTACTATAACGATTACGGTGATATTATTAAAACTACCCTTGGCAAAGCCAGGGATATTAACAAAACAAACTGTGCCTTAACTATGCAGCACAGTCTAAATATTTTGTACAATGAGATAGTAGCAGAAAAAGGGAAAGTCAATAGGAACAGCGAGGAATTCACCGCTATCAAGGTTCATTTCTCTAAGTTCTTGCTATAAAAAATTATAAAAAAAAAACTAACGATGTTTTTCTAACATATTTCTATATATTTCAGGAACTTGCCAAACGATTTGCCTTATCTTTCGGTTTGGATGCGGTGAAGAATCGCGAGGCGATCACTGCGTTGCATCGGGCGGGTGTCCTTTTTGCAATTATACCACCGGATGGCATCGAACAAGATCCTACAGGACCACCACCTAATTTACCTTTCCTCGAGATTTTATCAGAATTTACAAATAAGCTTCTAAAGCAAGATAAGCGTGTTGTGTAAGTATCGTTGGATGTTAACTATCTTTATCTTTTTATTTTCATATTTTTAATACGTTTGTTTAAGGTATCATGAATCTTTGCAGGTTGAATTTTCTCGATAGAAGATTACAGGCTGGAATGCCTTCCTCGCGGGGAGAGGATTGGCAGCCTTTGTTATTGTACAGAAACAGTCTATTACATGGGGAAACTGACCAAGTTCCTGTAACGAGTAAACGAGCTTACACGAGACGTAAAAAGGATCATTTAGCTGGTGAGTTTCGTATGTCTATCAATGAGAATTCATTATGGTTTTATTTGTGACTCTAATTTTGGGAGTGATTGAAAAAACTTGGGAAATTGGTCGAGCAATTTTGTAGAAACTAAGAAAATACGAGTCTGGACTGTAGTGGATAAGGAGGCAAAGGTTGAAACTTGCAATTTGTAGGCTCAAACTCAAATCCTCTCGTCACCTCTCCAAAATTAATTTCTAAATTACTATTTAACGTGTTATAGGTTCAGAAATTACAGCAGCATATGAATTGCTATGACAAATAATTAGATAGGCTGAGACTTGTAATTGAAATTTTTCCTAATTTATTTATTTAACACACCATAGCCTTATTTGTTGATAACCCATTTAAATTCTAAAACAGCAAGTCCTGGAGAAAATTAACTAGTGATTAAATTCCCACAACGTAGACTGATACATGAAATTCAATTTAGAAAACGACCGACCAATGTCTTAGAATTAAACAAATTAAACTTAAACTCCATATTTATTTTGCAGAAGAGGAAGAAGCCGATGAGCCTGAAGAAGGTTCCGATCATGAGTTTTCAGGGTGAGTTAGGTGTACGCAAACTCTAATCTAGAGTACCGTTGTTCTTTACCTTTATTTATTGAAATCATCCTTTAATGTAGTTTAGTTGCACCTACAAGTAACCGCTACGTAAAGTGATTAACGAAAGTCCAGTAACATTTAGCAGATGTATCGATTAATCTATAATTTCTCGATAGAAACACAAACATGCTTTTTCTATTAGCGCTTTTAGTATACAGACTGTAATGCAGACGATAAGTCATATTATTAATAAAACATAATGCAACTTTAGCCACTAAATCTAAATGCTTACATAGCCATTTGTATGAGTGCACGGAAATACGTGCTTTTCTTATAATTTCCGACATTGTATCTTAGCAATGTCTGCTGAAATAATTCTGCCAGTTGTTTTGTTACTAATAAGAAACACCTCTTTTCCATGCTATTTTTTTTTTTAGTTTTTATTGACGCTTCATCACCATACGCTTATTACTAAAAAAATCAAACACACCTGACATCGCAATGCACCGTGTCGAGAAGCACAAAGGACCATTGTGCATCGCGTTAATCCATATACTTTGATTAAGTTCTCTGCAAAGGTATTAAAAACGATGACAAATTAATCTAACAGTCTCTCTGATGTGTGAGAACCATCTGAAATGAACGATGTTGCACAATATTTGTTATTTCTTCAAAAGTTGATGCTAGATCTACCTGATCCTTTAACGTTCTTTCTTTTTCAAGTTTCTGTGTCTTGTAGTTTGAGCGATCAAATAGATCAAGTATCTTGCTCTTCGCTTGTTTTCTTTTAACGTATTTATGTAATGCTTTTAAGTATCTGAATTAATTAGTGACAGATGTAGCATTAAGAGATTTTTGAATCTCCTAAACGTTGCTCTATATTATGTTTCACTCTTCATTTTTTTCTTTAATACTGAACTTGATCATGGGTAGTTCTAGCATTAAACATTCCAATTTTGTTAAAATCAGTTTACATAATTCCCCCTTGTACATCAAAATCATTCAACAAATCCATCAACCTCCTGTACTTAATGTTTAGATGCATGCCTGTGCTTAATTAATTTATTAATTACAATTATTCTCTCACCACTGGCATCATTTCCTCGTAAAAAAAAGAGGAGTGACAGAAAATCACAAAACCTATTCGTTGTTCGCATGGGTAGTAATCTTTTGACGAATCGCTTGTTGCAGGCTACCTGATCGTTATTCGAGCTAAGAATTTAGAATATTAAGCAAACTATAAACTATATACATACATATATATATATATATATAATATAAAACGTGTAAGGGGCAAAAATTATGTAAGGATATTGACGAAAGAAATCTCTATTGTTCTTGGTGCCTGTTTTAAATAAATCCAATCGACTTCCAAAACTAGCATAAGGAATTAACACAATAATGAACTTAATATTGTCAAAGTGTCGAATTAATTATCAAACTTATATAAATGTATATATAAATATTTATATATCTATATATACATGAATACACGTCCGTTTATGTGTTAAAAGAAAGAAAAAAAAAAGGAAAACGTTAAGGGGCAAAAATTATTATATGGAATTGAGATATCTTATTGTTCATGGTGCCTGTTTTGAAACACAAAAGAAACCGATAAGCTTCTAAACTAGCGTAAGGCTTATTATCACGGCAGAAAGAAAAGCACACAGTGAACGTTGTCAGAGTATATGTAGCGAGTTCGTAATATTTTTGGGACGTCTGCAAAAAGAAATATGCAAACGAAGATGAGAGAGCGAGAGAGAGAGAGAGAGCGAGAGACAGTACATAGAGAACGATGTGTATTGTTCTAATGAGGCTAAGAACTTTGAGAAAAAGAATCAAGTAAGTCCGAAGAAAAAACTTTGTACTCTGTTTATAAATAATCGATAATACAAATTGGTGATAGATACGAAGAAACATTGTAATATTAATTCAAATGAGAACCCTCTGTACATCCCACGTGCTCCTGTATCCTCGCTTTTATTGAAATTAAAAAAAAAAAAAGAGTCAAGACGATGAGCGACTGTCGTGTTCTGCTTGATATAATTTGATATATATATTTATTTTTGTTTATATTAAAGAGAAAGAAAATCAATTTGTAAGGAAATGTATCTGGATTAATCCGAATCGATTCGCATTTCCTTAATTGCAAAAGGGATAGTCTCCTATAACACGCCGTTCTCTATAAATAATTTTAGCTCGGAGATGTTTCAGAATCTTCGGCTTATGTTGTTCTTCTTTTTTTCTAAACTTTTCTTTCCAGTTTTATTTTTGAATTTTGAGGTTTCATTAGTTTGGCGAATATTATCTCGAACACTTTGTCTTCTCCCTTTTCTTTCTGGACACGATTGAGGGAATAGAAAGTAATGCGCGAACGGGAAGTATAATTCAGAGTAGTGCGTCATTTATCATTGTTATCTCACGTGTAACATTGTACAAACGTGGGTGATTATAATGAAAGGAGGTCACATACGAAATTTTTGTCCCTTTCCTTAATGAAACTTAGCATCAGTATGTTGCCATCAATGAGACCTTTTTATTTCAGCAAGCACAAGAAAAAACGCGGTCCAAGGAAGAATCAGTGAGTAATTTGTTAATTATTCTCCCTAAGTTTCAAAGAGAAACATAGAAATTTTAAGAAGTTCGCCCTTATTTTTCTAGTTTACATTGGATTCTTTTAACAATTTATCTATCTCACCCTTTTTTATATCTTTTTCAGGAGTCAACAAGGCTCTGTTAGTTGTAATAAAAATAGAATTTAATACTCATGTCCTTCTATTTTAAGTTGTCTCAAAAGACTGCAATTGTACTTTTAAAATATTAATTTCATTGCATCATACGTAATATATGTATATAATAATATTTAAGTAATAATTTATTAATAGGTCATCAGTCGATGACAAACTAAAATTCAATTAATAAGCTCTCGGTAGACGAATTGTTAAAAGATCAAGACTCTCTTCACTCCAATTAACAAGATGCAGTATTCAATTAATGAAAATTAATTGTCATAGTATTTTCGATAGCATCAGCTTGGATTCTTCCTTTCAGATTAGCCGTTACTAAAGTATCGATAAATCGTGGAGCTAGGGCTGCTACTTTCTACGAAACAAACGAGAGTCCAGTGCCACAGACATCACCATCAGCAATCATCGAGGATGCGTCCACGAGTCCTTCTCAAGACATAGATAATAAACTTAAGACTTTACAGATTCAATCGAGAACGTAAGTGTCGAACTTAATTAACATTCCATTGATTAGAGTGTTCTCTTTTTTTCAATTTTTCTAACCATATCGCTATTCTTTCAGGCGAAGAAGTCAAGATCATGCTGAAACCAGAGAACTCAGAAGAACATCGAGAAATTCTGGACGTTACGTGGAAGGACAGTATATGGTGAGACGTTAATTAACATTCTACGCTGGTTCATTTATATTTGTCTATTTTGATTAAGAAAAATAGGTACGTTACATTTGTCATCGACCAACGAGACGATCAGAGTTGATTTTCTGATCGTATCAATGTTAAAAAGTCTTGGAATAAATTTCATCGGATTTCTTTTCCATTCTCTTTTGCGATATCGTTTGTAAATTCATGTTCTATCTTTATCGCAGGAATCCGATTCCGAGTAACCAGGTACAATAGAAGATGTTCTGCCTCTTTTTCAAGATCAAGGTATTGACTTGTGATATGTACACAAAACAAAGTGAAAACAGCGTCATGCTATTCGGGACCTATTCTTATTAGAGGCGCACAACGTATCATTAGCCCCTTGCTCTACAATAATCAGTGACTCTAATCGATTAGGAAAGCTTTGAAGTTTCTCCACTCTCAAAATAGAAAATATCAATGAGATGGAATTATTTTCATGCTATTCATTTTATTTGAAATGACACTATGTATCAGTAATCATTGGTCAATTTTTAGTTTTTTTCCATTTAATTCCAAGTTATTATGCAGTCACAGAAGAGAAATCGTAGGTCAAGGGGTTAAGAAAATCGATTTTAACGAATCATTTCCGTTTTTTTCCACACTTGTTATTGCAAAATCAATGCGCTGTACTTTTTCCTTCTTGTCCGATGTATTTAGCAGTTTTCTGGAAAACTGTTACTCTCATTTCTCGATCGTGATCGTCGTGCGCTTGTTTCACTCTTTCGACTACCATTTTATCACATTCTACGTGAGACATCATACACTACACAAACGCACATTCATCCGTACACATCGGTGTTTTTTATATCGACAGAATTTTCAGAATATTATTGTTATTACGAGAACTATTTAATGACATTTCTAAATAAATGACTATAACTTACGTAGAGATAAATATTACTCTCCTACCTAAGGCGCATAAATTGCTTTGTCGTAAAAAGAAACAAAAAAAAATATATCTATATCTCTATATATCTCTTCTATCCTGTTTTCGAGAGTATGTACAAATTTTCACTCAATTAGAATCCAGCTAATGTGATAAGACCAACTTCAAACATATACGATCTGGTCTTTCCGTTGAATTATTAAGATTTTTGTACGATTATCGTTATTTTACATACGTGATTGACTTCATCTGTCGTTTACAGCACGATACTTTCGGAAGATGCTGCTTCTTCTTCGTCCTCTTGGTGTTACGATGGTGTTCTATTGAAATTACGTTAGGCGTGTTTAAATGGTAGAATGATATTTCATCGAAGTGTAAGAAAAATAATTCATTCTTACCTCATCCTGACGCCTCGATGAGAATAAGCTTTTCAGGGTTCGCGGGGTAGCAGTCGTTCTTTCCTTGTTTCTTTCTCTTAAAATTCTGGAGTTTGGACTCTTTAGTTCGTTGCCCTAGAGATTTTGTGAATTATTATGTCAACTTTAATTACTTCATGAAATAACTACTTTTCAATTCGTGTCTTGGCTACTTTGGGCGAAATATAGATCTTTCAATATGTTACATTGCTTTTGAAATATGATTATCATTTTTATAAGATTTGTAGTTGAGTATTTCAGATTTTTTTTTTAAATTTGATTCTCTTAATTAAGGTTTTCCTTGTATTCATTTAATTCTATGATTCTAAATTCCAAATTTACCTGTAGAGATAGTCTTCCCCCGTTTTTACTAGGAGTTGGAGGACCAGGTTTTTTATAAGACGTCTACAACCAACGAATTACAGGTGGTGCATTAATCAAGGATAAAACGAAGGACAAGTTTAACGAGTGTTAATCAAGTACAATAAAATTCAATCTTACCTGTGCTCTATCTTTCTTCTTTGTTTTCTGTTCAGGAAGCAGGCTTTGGCTCAAGCTATCATTAAATAAATCTTCGTGTGCCGAGCCTGACTATAATTTGATTTTTAATTTTACATAAACGTGACCAAACAAAGACACAACTTACGGAAGAATAGGAGAATTAAAACAAGGGAAAAAATATACACATAACAAGAAGTTACAGGTTCGTGCATTCGTAACTTTAGAAATGACTTACTTTAATTTCCTCTTCCGATAGGGCCATAGGATGAAATTGCATTTCAGCCGGGTAAGAAGATTTCAAATGAGGCTTGCAAAGAGCATTCCTCTTCTGAAGGACAGAAAGTCGATCTGGTTCCATATTGAATGTTGCGTGGCCTTCTTTCATGTCAGCTAAGGAAATTCATTTCTATTGTTAATAATGTTTCATGATGAACATTTAATTTTTTTCATTTGTACGAATTATACCTAAGTAAGTATTATCAAAAAATTCTCCCTGCTCGTCCTCTACGTTAAATGCATTTCCCATTGTTTGAATACTTCGTATACTGCATCTCCTTTCGTACGTTGTTTTCTCTTGTATTATTGCAATTTTTTGCACGAGTTCGTCTTTGTTGTCGCTCGAGAAAAAGTCACGTTTCTCGTGTCTAAATGAGAAATTGTAAATTGCAAAGTTACTTGTGAAATTACTGTAATTATTCTACTTAGAGGAATTTATTGTTACCTTGCATTCTTTTGCTCAATCGCAACGGCCGGACTATTTGCATTTTGAAGTTGCATCTTCAATTCCTCGATCTCCTTTCGCAGTTTTTGATTCTGTTGTTGCTCGGTTAAGAGATTCTCGCCGACGTTCCAAATTTGAGAGCTCATTTGAGTTACGTGTGCTTTGTATTTACTTATCTCTTCGGCCTGCTTACGGCACTGTTCTTCCATCTTCTTCTGCAAGGTTTCTAGTCTTTCTTGCAACGACTTTTCTTGATCTTTGTTTAATTTTAGCACTTGCTCGTTGTACGCCGCTTTCTGCAACATTTATGAAATTGATGACTTACTGATTAATGATAAATATGTTAATTGAAGTAGCCTGTTTGAAAGTGGTACAGTGAAGAAAGAACTTAGTAACTTCTGCAATACTCGTGGAGATAATTAATTTTAATAGTTGATAATAAGAAAATTAAATAAGTGAATAATAGTAAAATAATATGGTAGCAATAAATCTACTTTACTGTTAAAGATCTCAGAATTCTCCTACTATCAAAAAAATACACTACTTTCAAAAAGACCTGTACAAATATATGCCTACCATTCTTTGTTTTATCTCGTCCAATTTGACTTTGTAACTATTATGAATCTCTTTTACTTGTGTTTCCATGTCCTCTTTCGTTAAACGTTTGTTCAGTTCGTCTCGTTCCTCGAGGAGTTTCGCGTTTTCCTCTTTCAAGAGTTTCATATCCTTCTTCAAGCTCTCAAATTCCAACAATGGAACAGTATTAGCCTTCATTTCTTTCACTTCATTCTTCAACTCATCCAAGCTTTCTTCCAGATTAACATTTCTTAAGCGCAAACAGTTCAATTTACTTTCTACGTCGTTCTTCTCTTCCTTAAGTTGTTCAATTTGAGTGTGTAATTTCTTCTCAACCTCTGATTGGAACTTTGTCTGGTCGGATTTAAAATTCGTTTCGAAAGAGGCAACTAAATCTGAGAATTCTTTTATTTTTAATGCAGAGCCGGCAATGTCTTCCTGCAATTTCGTATTCTTCTCTAATTCAACATCTATTAACGTCGTTTCTTCTGAAAATATGTTATCCATTGGATCTTCCAAAGCATCCAAAGACTTCTCGATAGTTGCTGAGCATAAATATTTATTATCTAAGTTTTCTTCGGTCCACAAAAACTTCTGCCATAAAATTGTGTTCAGGGGTTTCATGTTTTGCAAGTGATAAATATTATATTTCGATACGAAATTCTCAACATCCATTTTCATCGCTTGAATCTCCTTCAATTCATCGCAAACAGATTTATCTATAGCAAAAATTTCATGATAAGTCGACAACATCGTGCTCCAGTTTTGTTTTAAAGTATTAAGAGAACCATCCAGTTCTTCCCTCGATTTAACAATTTCTCCCAGCGAATCTCTCAATGTTTTCTTGCATTGGATTAAATTATTAAAGTACTTGGCACGCTTCTCTTCAATGTTCTCCAATTCTTGTACTTTCTCTTTCAATAACTTAATTTCTTCGCATTTTGTTACATAATTGTCTATAATTATTCTCTGACCTTCGAGAGTCTTGTTCAAGCTCGTGTTTGTATTAAACAAATGTGAAATTAATTTACCAGATACCAGTACTTCGTTGATTGCAGTTTTAACGATGTTTAAAATGCCTTTCGTTTTTTCATCGTTATTCTCACGCTTCGTGTCAACTTTAAAATCGGTATTAAATGTTTCTATTTCCGAAACCGTCTCTACAATCGTTGATTTTAAATCGTTTATTGAATTCTCGAGATCTCCACATACTTTTACAATTTCTAATTTCTTCGTAGCTTCAGCCTCGTAGTATTCTTTGTTAGATTGCAACTCTTGCTTCTCTTTTCTCAAAGCTTCTTGCAATTCTTCCATCGCCTTTGTCTGTTTGTAAGTTTGAATTTGTAATTCAGAATACGTGCTTTGGAGATTTTGACGCAATGATTTCTCTTCCTCGAGTCTCTTATTAAATGTATTCCTAGATTCGTTGTATTCCTTCTGAAGTTCCTCCAAGTGTGAACACTTTTCCTTCAGAGCTCTTTCCTGAGCCTTCAAGAGCGCATCCTGGTTAGCTCTTACTTCCTGGAGATTTATGATTACCTCCTTCATCTTCAGCTCCGAGGAGATCGTCTCTTTTGTTAATTTTTCAAAGTTATTCCTCACCAATTCCAAAGTATCCTCTTTCATTTTCAATTCTAGGTTCAATTGATCGCAGGAGCGCTGTTTTTCCAGCAATTTATCTTCTAACTGCTGCATAAAATCGCGCGTCTTCGAGCCTTCTTCTTTTTGCAAACGAGTTAGATGTTCACTTTCTAATTGTAGAGAAGTCATTTCAGAAATTAATTTTGTAAGCTGCTCATCTTTGAGTTGCGTTTGTTTCGAAATGTTGTTCAATTCTGCCTGTAACAAATTATGCTTATTAGTTATGTCTTTTAAGTCTGCTGATACTTTCTCATTTTCGCATTGTAAATTTTTCAAAATCGTATCTTTTTCTGTTACAATATTTATGTGTTTTTCTTCCAACGCTTTATATTTATTTCTTAATTGTTCTGCATCTCGTGTACAAGTTTCTAAATCCGTTTTCAAGTTTAACAATTTTATCTCCTGATTATGTATCGTTTCTTCTTTCTGTAATAAATTATTTTCCAGTGTTGTATTCGTATTTCGACTATTTGTTAGCTCTTTTTCAATATCGACAAGTTTATTCTCTAATTTTCTTCTGTGTGTCTGTTCCTCGTTGTAATTATCGAACAACGCTTTGTAATTATTGGAGATCTTTTGAATATTTTCATTATTGTAGGCTTGACATTCTTTTAATTGCATTACAACCTCTTCTCTCATTGCATTGAGTTCGTTCTTCAAATTATTATGATCTTTTTCAACGATCCTTAAACGCGTTGTCGAAGATTGCAGCAATGAATTCTTTTCAGCTAATTCCTTTCGAAGGATGCTCAAATCCCTTTCTAAATCTTGTTTTTGAATTTCAGTCTTCTTCAAATTTACAATTTCTTCGGAATATTGATGCACAGTGGAGGAGAGTTCATTAATTCTTAGAGTACTTTGTTGAAGATTTTCCTTCAGGGTTGATATTTCTGCGGTGCTTTGTTCATCCTTGATTTCCAATTCAGAAATGTTTCTTTTTAAATATTCTAAATTCGACGTCGTTTCTTTGATTGTATTATTTAACGATACAATCTCAGTTTCGTTTCCAGCGAATTTCGTTTCTAAACTCTGCAACAATTCCTGAAGATGTTCTAAAAGTTTAACTGTCGTTGTATCATCCAAATTGTCATTTTTAATATCTACTAGTTGAGAACCACGAAGTATAATGTCTTTCAGTTGTGCATTAGAAGTTTCAATGGAATTTCTGTATAAACTATTTTGTTCCGTTAAATTCTCGATACATCGAAGCTTTTCGGTTATTTGCAATTGTGCTTCCGCTAGTGCAGTGTCCAATTTAGAGGTATGTATATTTTTATTGCACAAAGATTCTTCCAAATCTTCAATTTTCCCGTTCAATTCATTAATTTCCATGTTCAAAGCACTTTTAGACTCTTCAGCTTGTAGCAAAGTTTCTTTCTGACACGAGCATAAATTTTCTAAATTTTTATTGTGATTCAACAAAACTGCTTTCTCCTGTTGCAAAATTTCGATGTTTGCATTCGACGAGGATAATTTATTTAACGTAATATTTAATTCCATCCGGGTGTCTTGCAAAGTCAATGCTTTCTTTTGCAATTGCACATTCAGTTTTGTTATTTTATCATGTTCCTGCGTCACAGATATTAACTTCTTGTTTAAAACGTCAAGCTGACTTTTTAGGAAGCAAGATTCCTGTTTTGCTTCCTGAAGTTGTAGATCAATAACGGAGCTTAAAGCTTCACTGGTATTTAATGAACTTGAAGGTGAATGTAACGGTAAGATCCCATCAATTTCAAAGCTTTGCTCTGCAGCTGACTTACTGAGCTCCTTTAAATGAGCTCGTAATTCTTCGTTAGTCAGCCTCAGATTTGCCAACTGCCTGTCTTTAACTTCTCCTTGAATATGTAAATTCTCTATAAGTTTCTCACAGTGATCCAGCTTTTCTTTAAGAAGCACATATTGTCTTCCCGTACATGCTATCTTCTTCGTCAAGTTGTCATTGTCAGTTTCCAACGTATCCACCTCACATTGCTTTTCCATTAATTGATCTTCTAACCGATCTATCTCCCTTTTATAATACTGTTCGCGATCCGTGTCTTTATTCTTCTTACAAGACTGTGGAGTAACTGACATCGTTCTCTCCTCGCGCAATGCCTTCAATTCTTTATTTTTTTCTTCTAACTTTTTGTGCAAGTGTTGTATCTTATTCTGCTGAATTTTTATATCCTCCTGTAAGTCCACTTTTTCGAATCTTTCGACCTCGAGTTCGTTCATTAATTTCCTAAGTTCACGATTCTTTTCAATTAGCATTTTGTGACTTTGAGCAGAGCGTGCTGCGGGAGAACAAAAATACTCTTTAAGAGCTCGAGTTCTCGGTGTTACTGGAATTACCGTGGTATCTAGCAATTCGACTATCGATTCTCGTAAAACATTTTTCGTCAAGTTCTTTCCGTATGGAATAATTCTTTCGAGAAATGATTTTATTTTTAATTGCGTGTCGTGTTCCAATTTAGTACACATTGCCTGCTGAAATGCCGATTCTTGAGATACGTATAACAAAAACAACGACGCTATGTACATCTCGAGTTCTTCTGGGTTGCTCTCGTCGTTAAATATAATCTCGGGATATTCTTCTGTATAAAATAAACAAATTATTTTTCAGTTACTGTAAAAAAAAATAAT
Organism: Cerceris rybyensis; assembly: GCA_910591515.1. NCBI lineage: Eukaryota > Metazoa > Arthropoda > Insecta > Hymenoptera > Crabronidae > Cerceris > Cerceris rybyensis. Next base: position 4,391,181 of record OU342800.1, on the reverse strand, counting down.
TATCGAAATAAATTACGATCAGGTTCAATGACACACCTTTTATAAATTGTTTAACAATATCTTCCTCATCCGGTATGTTTCTCCTTTCCTTCCATAATCTATAAAATTACATATCTTTTAATAAATATTCAACATTTCGAGACAATTAATATTATAAAATAATACATTAAAAATATCTTTTGTATTCATTAAGATTTATACAATTAATTTAACACATTGTGTACCATCTACATATCAGCCGTTTAAAGCCCACGTGTTAGCCTCATTTGCTTATCTCCCAGCAATGATTAGTTAAAGAAAATATTTAAAATCTTGTACATTTTCATCAATTTTTTTCTGTAACACAATAATTCTAGCAACTATATGGTTCTTCATAACACCCAAAAGTCTTGGGGGGGTAATCAAATTTGGTACACGAAATGTAGGAATATTCGCACAAAGAAAGAATGCTACAACATCTCAATGCGATTGATCAAATTATAGACTCAAAAGCCCACATTATCCCAGAGCTGGTGCTCAATGTGTTAAAAAAGGTATAAAGGAGTAAACTCTTACAATGTATCGAGCAACTGCTTATAAAACCTTCCATCTTCTAGCTCCTTTAATTCTTGGATAACTGTGTTTGTTGTATCTATACAATTGACCTGAAAGATTTATTAATAAATATTACATTTAATTAACATCATATCGCGTACTGCTCCAAAACGATTCATAGCAAGAGGTTTGTTCATGAAGTTCACAAACACACATTGCTTCTTGACGATACTAAATACATTAGCATAACAAATTACGATGGCAACGAAGAGTGAAATCAAAATTATTAGTTTAATTGACTGATAAAAATGTCTTTCATAATCTCAGAAAGATGCATCAATGTTCGGAGAGGACTCAATGCCATTATTATTCTAACTTCACGTGAAATTGTTTCTCACCCATTCTATGATAACTTGACACCATAATTCCATGATTCTTAAAAACCCACGTATCTATTTACACTTGAAAGTACTGTAAAATGTAAAAATTAAACACGGCTTTCTTGTTGTGCACTTGTAACGTTCCATGGAAGATTCGTTTAATTTCAAACATCTGTCGCTTAGTTTCACTTCGCAGGAAGTGGAGTACTAACTGTCTTATAGGTGAAGTACAAATTTCCCTATGAATCAAATATCCTCGTTATCACTATGATCATTTCAATCGCAATTCCAATTTAAATGCACATGATATTTTACTACTAGCCGTAAATATTAATTGATGTTCTCCACTGTGAAATATCAGCTATTTTAATCGAGGAAATTCTGAATAAATAATAAAATTAAAGTTTGCATTCGAAACCCAATAAACATGAATATTTTCAATCCTGTTGTACACCCCTTAAAAAATTGTGTTAGTAACTTTTTACGTTTCCTAGGGAATTACGAGATTGTATTTTACGCGGTAATTATTTTAAAATTCAAACGCAGCTTTTACATGGTATATAATTTTACAGCTGTTAATTTCAATTGGAGGCATTACATAACAAATTGACCGCTTTTTCTTACATGGAGTGAAAGTATAAGTAACAATAATGTAGAAAACTTTATTTTACATATGATATATTATTAAACTGATAATTAATTTCTTAAACCTGGCGTTCTGTACAAAAACTCCCCGTCGTCATCGTAATAACAATCGTGTATTCTGTATGTCATACCTTTTTTATATACATTTTTCGGGATTTTTATAGGTTTTACATATTTGCATTCTGTGTCTGATAATTTCTTCCAATCCTTTACATAAGTATCTAAACTACTGTGCTGTGCATCAAAGTTTTCTATCATTTCCAATTTGTCAGTTTCGTTTTCAACCTGCATTAATTCATTTCCACGTTTTGGCTTCGTTTTTGCCAATCGTTTTTCTTGTTTCTTCGTCGATTCAATATCAGCATCGTTATGAGGCTCATCATCATGGAAATTCAGTTTCTCCACCTGTTTTCTATATATGTCCAATAACGTTATTCTTTCTTCCTCTGATCCTTTATCTGGGTCGTTTAATTTGTCCTCGACGAACTGATCGAAAGTGACTCTTTTCTTATTTTTCGAATTTTCGAATTTTGGCTTGAAATCAGGCTTTGCAATAGCCATTTCTGAACTATTATTGTTTCTTACAGTTACATGCTTTTGGCTTTCATTTGTAGCTTGTTTAGAAGCTTCCAATTTTTGTATAGATTCATGAGATTCTGGGCTATCCACATATCCTTTTACTATATTGGAAAATAATGTGCTTTTTGGCTTTGGAAATTCTATTTTAGGTGGTACTAACTGCTGCACCAATTTCTCTCTGTCTTCAAAGGAAATCTTTCTGTTTTTAAACTTGCACAAATGTTCCGATAAACTTGGGCTAACAGGAAGTTCACCCTTTCTGAATTTCTCCCAATTTTCGGCAACTTTTTTATCATATTTTATAAGAACTTCCGCCGATTTTGGTTTCCAGTTTGACTTTAATACTTTTGTTACATTACATGGCAAAATGGGGAAGCTCTCACTCAATCTCTCTGGTGTCCATTCCTTTGGATCGGCCCTATGCAATTTTCGTATTTGATCTTTTTCTATGGACGTGAGAAAACTAGGATCCTCATCCTTAAAATACTTCCGCGTTACGATCCGTTGCTTTAATTTTAATTTGGCCGTTCTTTCCTCCCTAAAAAGAAATAACACTTCGCATAAACAGAAGACGTAACATTCCTGTTTTATATTAATAAAAGAGAAAATATGGTTTTAACCTTTCATGTTCTGTGTAGCTTTGACCGACGTTCATGAAATCTGATTCATTCGTGTCCAAATCATCCTCAAAATCATCGAATTCCTCATCGTATCCTTCCGATTTTATCATCTCAACTCTATTTCGAACGCCGACATTGTTTGCCTTAACCTTTCTAGAGTAAGTTCTGATTGTACGAAATATAATTACACTAACGGCATTCATTTTAAAATCCTTTTTTTCTGTAGTAATTGAACCTGCATCAAATAATAAGAGACACTTTCATTTTTCAGGTTTATTCGATGTTTTCTTCTCGTCGTTTGCATACAGGTTATTGATATCAGCTGTATATTTAAGTCATGAAAGTAAACTTTTGATAGAGGTTCATCATATTTTCTGCATTGCTATAAGCGTCATCTACTGTAGAAATTAAAAGTCATTTGATTTTACACCAGGGGGTACAAATTTAAATGAGAGTAGCGTTAAAAAAGTTTCGAAAAATGTTTCACGTTGGCATTTGTAGAAGGCGTTAGCGACATCGAATTTAAACTACTATAAAAACAATTTGAAATGTGACGCAATTATTGGCTTTTATCTTTTATTTTAATACTATCAATTGCTGGGAAAATAGAAAATTATTAACTACTAACGTGATAACAACTAATTACGAGAGCGAAGAATTGATACTTACTCACAATATGATCGTGCACATGAGTATTCGCATTCCATCAAAAAGTGTTTAAATAATCGTCGAAACTAGTTGAAATTATATTGTTTATCAATAAAATAAAGTACTATATTAAAAATGTAACATTTATAATCCATGGAGAAATTGATTTGAGCGCGCAGTCACTGAATCGTGGCGGCGCGACGTATTGCGCATGCGCCGCGTTACGCGGGCCGCCTCAGTGAGTCAGTATAGCGCAGTATAGTTTCAGCCGTTCCAGCGGTCACACGGGTCGGGCGATTTGACAGATCGGTCTCTACGTGCATTTTTGGACTTTTATATCGATACCTAGTCACTTTTGACTTGTTTAAAGACTATTAGTGGATATGTGCTATAATGTTAAACTACTTAACCAATAAATTAAAAGTGATTTTAAATAATTTTAACAATTAAATACACTGTTTTGTGGAAGTGTTAGTGACTTAAAGTGATAGTTATCTACAAGTATTTTTAAATAATACCCGCTAAATTGATGGCGATCCCTGCGCAACCTACCACTACGCACATGAAACATTTTTCAAAACTTTGATCCATGATGTTCATCGGGATTCTGTCTTTCTACCTGTCTGTTACTGTCATAACTCAAGGTAATTTATAAGAATACATATCCCAAAGTTATTTAGCTATTAAGTTCTACGTTTAAGACCGTAACAGAAACTGAAAACAAGGATTAGCGTTAATTAGTTCATTCAGTGGTTCCCAAGTATTTTCAATTCTCGGCGCTCTTTCTAAATTCAAATTTTTCTCGAGGCGGTTCGGCGAACACTTTGGGAACCACTGAATCTAATTCTTCAAACCAATTATGTCTTACGGGGAATAGCCAATAAGAATGTAACTATTGTTCGTGGTTGTTGCACATGGAAAGTTTAAGATAACCGTTGCACAGTAATAGAGGGTTACGGTAAAAGTTACCAGATACAGTCTGCTACATCTTTCTGTCAAAGTAACGCGTTCGTCGATGTGCCCGTACAATTAACAAGAAGCGGATGAATATGTAAATGCGACGAAGAATATTTTTTTTCAGGGTCTTCAGAGTAAAAGATCTTTGAAAAAATGTAATAAATCCAGGTAAATGTTTGTTAAACGTATTGTAAAGTACATTAATCATTGCGGCTTATGTCATATGCGAGATTCAAAGTGTTAAGGAATTGCATGAGCTTAAAAGTACGGTGTTGGGAATTACCAGATATAACATGTTTACCGTAATGCGTGACGTGTAATAACGGAGATTCCAAGAGCTTCCTTTTATCTGATTCACCGTCGTGAATGTAAAAGGTATACGAGTTTTGAAATACGATCGCACGAAACAGCATCCTGTTACGAATTTTCCGGCAATCGGATTGTACACTATCGTACAGCTGAGAATATGCTGCTCCAAATTCGACGATATTAATTTACGTTGAAATATTTCGTTAATGACGTTGCAGTACGTTAATTGATTGCTTAATGAAGTATTTGTGTAATTTTTTATACTCGACTGAATTCTGACTTACTCGATTTATATAATATAATAATAATTAATGTACTGTACGCGTATTTGTTTTTTTACCAACTATAATACGTACGTTTTTGCAGGAATTTCGAAAAGTATAATTGGTCGATGTTATACTTTAAAAAATGCCATCGGAAGTAAACGTTACCGATGCAGAATCAGAACAAGATACTTCGGGGGACAAGCCGGAGGAACAATCGATAACATTAGTAACTGTTAGCTCAACCAGCAAGGAATTGCCTCTGACTGTTAAACATGTAGATAATAATACAGCAGATACTATAGAAAATGCTTCTGCATCGCTCGATACGAATTGTGTATCGAGCGAGAATGGAGTGGAAGAAACAGAGGCATGTTCTTCTCATGAGGAAGCGGTAGATAACGTAAATGATACTAGAACTTCATCAAACGTTAAAGAAAAAATTTCATCCGTATCGTATGTTCCACCGTTGGAGCCAAAATGCAGTAATGAAGGTATCCAATCAAAGAGTATTGCATCTGCTGCAAGTGAAACTGAAAATGGTAGCGATAATTCGGAGAGATCGAGCGGCGAAAGTGGGCAGAGTACGAATCAAAAAAGCATGTTGTTGGCTCATAAGAATTTAACTAGGAAGAAATGTTTCTTAAGCAGCACCGATAATAATTACGGAAAAATGACGAGTGGCTTGGAAACGTTACCGTTATGCTCTAAGAATATGATTAGGAAGAAACAATTTTTTAGTAAAGACGTCCAGTCGAGCAGCACGGACGATCAGTGGCAACAGAACATAGGAAGCGAAAATAATCGTAATGATAACGTACTCGCCCATAACGATAAAAGTTTTCCCTCGAGAAGTAATTGTGATTCGCTTATGAACAGTCCATCGTTGCACGCTGCAAGGGAGCAGTCCAGATTTGAGGATGCTTCGAGTGACGAGCCGCATTTTAATAATATTACGAACACGCATAAAGCATTCAATGTAACGGAAGATAATAAGAATTGCGTTGAAAACTTAGGAGAATCGAGTGAAGCATCTAGTTCACATTCGCATAGTTTTAAGAGCGTGCCAAAAACTCAGAACACTTTGGCAGAGCATTTTGCAAATTATAACGACGTTACGAGGAAACGATTTAAACTGCCAATTTTAGAAAATCTACATGAAACTGCCAGCGCCCAGCAATCGGAAATTGAAGAAAATGCTGTGGCCCTTTTAGAGCCGTCTGCTGCTAAGCATGACCATTTAGAAGAGGCTCAGTGTATAGAAATTGATCCACGTTCGTCGAATAGCAGCGATGCTAGCAATTCCGATACCGAATCTCAACAAGCGGTTTTAGGTCACAATGGGACCAAGAAGGTAGAATTTTACCTCCTTAATTGTTTTCACTTGAAATTTACAGACATCACGAATATAATTGTGAATTATTTATCTTGATATTCTTACTTTAAGCATGCAGAACTTTTATTATTTATTTGCATTCGATGTTAATGACCTATATACGATCATAATGTTTTATTTACTTCGTCTTGATTATTTTAATCTGAACATGCAAGCATGTTTAGTGTCTACATAAGAATATCGAATTGAAATAAATATAAATAAGTAAAGTAGTGGAGAACGGATAATAATAATACACATATTAAAAATATTAATATCGAAGATATCGTGTATATACACTGTCCTTATTAGGACTTTCAAAAGAAGTAAATCTTTCACTTTAGAGGCCATGCGATACGAACGGTGTCGTAACGCAAGAAAGCGTGGAATATTATCAGCTATGGCGGAGTACAGGTGGTTTTTCATCCCCTGAATCTTTGTACGAAACGCTATATCCAAATCCTCCACCACTTCCACCACGGACAACGCACAGACTTTTACACAGACGCAATGCTTTACCAACCGGCCCACCTGAATTGCCTAAAAGACATCTTCAAAACTATCCTGCACCCTTGCACCCTCAAGATTGTTTTGGATTTGAGATAGTAGATGTTGATGAAGCTTCTAATTCAAAGGTAAATTTAATGATACACACCATCGAGTGTAAAACCGTGCGTGAGTATGTAAATCTATCATTGTAACAGTGATGACCGATCTTTAACTTGCTCCAAAAATGTATTTTCACCTTTTAAGATATTCGTTTCAAACGTATTCAACGAAAAGAGAACAATAGAAAGAACCATAAAAGTACCCAAGCTACAGATTCGGTCATCTCTGTTTCTAATTGTAGACAATACTTCATCTCCAATGCTTATCTCGATATGTCTCATTAAAAGCATACCAATTGCACGCGCCTACGAAACCACAATGGGTGTTACGTTTTATACTTGCCGCAAATTAGTATAAAAGCATCCAATACGTTTTTAAATCTCTAACAATCCACTTTAACTTTTTAGTCTCGGACTGCTGTTACAAAGAGCATAGCATTGTTAAGTTCACCAAGGCCACACAGACCGTTAGAAAGACCCGAAAGTGGATTAAATTCTATGGAGTGTCCACCAACTCCTACTCATCGTCCGAAACCATTGCGTCCATTGCCAATGTGTCAAACGTCAAACGTACCGTCGTCCTCCGAGGAACCGCTACCGCCTTGTAAGGAAGTTGATACATGAAGATGCCTTGTTATAGTTTAATGTGTCGATATATAATCGAAACACGCTATTTCACAGCATGGGAAGCAAGGATCGACAGTCATGGACGAGTATTCTACATAGATCATGTTAATAGAACAACTACTTGGCAGAGGCCAACCTTAACAACGCGAAATACCGGATGCGATCTTCGTAGACAGCAATTGGATAGACGTTATCAGAGTGTTCGTCGTACAATCTCTCGCCCTGATAATATAGATCGTGAGCCAAGTAGTTCCCATTCAAATGGGAATCACTTTGATAATGGTGAACGATCAAACGAACGAGAAAGAAACGAACCTGAACCGTTCGACATCAATACAAGTCCACCGGTGTTATTTTTAACAAGACCCGACTTTTTTACCGTCTTACATACTAATCCCGAGGCAATGGAATTGTATAATCGTAATCCAAGTTTGAAGCACATGATCAGCAGAATCCGACGAGACACTATTGTTTTTCCAAGATACGAGCACAACAGAGATCTCGTAGCTTTAATTAATTACTTCGCCGACTCTGGTAAAGAGCTTCCAAGAGGCTACGAGTCAAAGTTGGATAGAACTGGCAAGGTATATTCTGTCTACTATGGACTGATCTTAAAAAAAAGAGTGTTTATTTCCGACAATAAACACGTACAAAAATCTCATGATACAATTTCAGAGATTCTTCATTTCTCATGCAAGGAAAGCAACGTCTTTCATCGATCCAAGATTACCTACTGAAGCAGCACACACTCGAACATTATTAGACGAAGCACCTGTACCACCACCAAGGCCGCAACAATCGGCTATCACAACTGCACCTGATATTCCTGTAGCTTATAACGATAAAGTCGTTGCCTTTTTACGACAACCAAACATTATGGATATCTTAAAGGAACGGCACTCTGCACTGGGCCAAAATATCGCACTTAGGGAGAAAGTAAACACCATAAGAATCGAGGGCACTACAGCTTTACAGAGACTAGGACACGACGTACCTTTAGCGCTATTGTTAAGGTATTGACATACAAACTTATAGTTCTCTTTTGACCCCTTGCCCTACAATATCTGCTACAACACAGGATTAAGTGCTGAAATAGAAATTTATCATTGATAAATTACTGCATTGAACTTAATGCAGTAATAGCAAAGAAATAATTTGTTCGTCTCGTCAGATCGATATTTTCAGTTTAACAGTGTTTTGGACAATTTTGGAATTTTCTGTTTCATTTAACGTGTTCTTTGGTACCATGGCAAGGGGTTAACGTATCAAAATGAGGAGTTAGAGAAACAATAATGTATGATTCACTTGTCGCAGTTTATTCGAACAAGAAATTATGTCGTATGTACCTGGAAACGTGGGCAGATCCCCATTAGGTAGTCCTCATGCTTCGCCTGGATTAACCAGAGCCTCAGCCCGAGCTCCAGCACCATACAGAAGAGACTTTGAAGCAAAACTTCGAACGTTTTATCGAAAATTAGAGAGCAAAGGATACGGACAAGGACCTGGAAAGTTGAAGTACGTCTTCGATTAATTGTAAACTATCCATTAGAAACATTCAACCCAATAAATCCATTTATCATCCTCATAGATTGCACATTAGAAGAGAACATCTCCTGGAAGATGCTTTCACGCGAATAATGGCAGCTTCGAAGAAAGATTTGCAGAAAGGCAAGCTGGTTGTTATGTTCGATCACGAGGAGGGTTTGGATTATGGTGGGCCATCGCGTGAATTCTTCTTTCATCTTTCACGCGAGCTTTTCAACCCTTATTACGGTCTATTCGAATACTCTGCTAATGATACCTACACCGTGCAAGTATCACCGATGTCTGCATTCGTAGATAATTATCACGACTGGTTCAGATTTTCTGGCAGAGTCTTAGGTTTGGCTCTCGTTCATCAATATCTATTAGACGCTTTCTTCACGAGACCATTTTATAAAGCTCTCTTGAGAATCCCAGCGAGCCTGAGCGACTTGGAGAGTCTGGATCAAGAGTTTCATCAGAGTTTAATGTGGATCAAAGAGAAAGATATAAGTATCGAGCCATTAGAACTAACGTTTTCTGTAACGGAGGAACTTCTTGGTCGAGTTGCCGAACGTGAGTTGAAACCTGGAGGAAGAAATATCGCCGTTACAGAAAAAAATAAGAAGGAATATCTCGAAAGAGTTGTACGCTGGAGACTTGAACGTGGAGTCGCCGAACAAACGGAATCTTTGGTACGTGGATTCTATGAAGTCGTAGATCCCAGATTGGTATCTGTTTTCGATGCACGAGAATTGGAATTAGTAATCGCTGGAGCTGCTGAAATCGATCTGAACGATTGGAGAACACATACGGAATATAGAAGTGGTTATCATGATGCACATCCGGTAGTTGAATGGTTCTGGAGTAGTATAAGTCGATTTACGAACGAACAGAGATTGAGGCTGTTACAGTTTGTCACAGGAACGTCTAGCATTCCATACGAAGGATTTGCAGCTCTGCGTGGATCGACTGGACCTCGTAAATTTTGTATTGAAAAATGGGGAAGACCAAATAGTTTGCCAAGGTATAATTCTATTTATTTTAATCATTTATTTAATAATTGCATGATTAATCTATTGAAAGAATTACGTATTAGATGTGTAAGCAAAACCTGGCCAGAGAGAGAGTTAGTTAACGGTAGAGTTATCGGTTTATATTTAAATATACTGAATTAAGTACTTTCGAAATAGACAAATTAAGAGGTGAAAGAGATGATCAATAAATTTGATTTATAAGATTATTAGAAATTCGGTTATCTTGATCGTTTTCAGAGCTGTAGTGTTAAATGTTTGCAGAAACTAATAAGACAGGATAAGTTGGCTTTTAGGATGGTGGTATCTTTAAAATGTACTTTCTTTCAGAGCTCATACGTGCTTTAATCGCTTGGATCTTCCGCCTTATCCGACTCCGGAGATTTTATATGAAAAGCTGCTATTGGCGGTGGAAGAGACAAATACGTTTGGTATAGAATAAAATGATATCAATGCATTACAGCAAATTTATACGATGGAATTTTAACGATACTTTACGAAGTGAAATAACGAATGTTTTCACGGATCTAGAAAGTAATGTCGATCGTTTGTACTCTTGTCATTCAGAATCTCGTAATTGGATTTAAATTGATAAAAGGAAAAGATATTAATTGATTGCAATCAAAACTGTATCAAAATGTAAATAATTAGAACAATCGCGCGTATTTTGAGAACTTTAAATATCGTGTACATGTTGCTGTAATCTATTTATATTCGATAAAATCAACGAGAAACCGTGCATTAATTACGTTCTTCTACGAATACGAATTCGACGAAATTCTAATACATCTCGACGAGTATTCTCGGCTTGATCGAGATTGAATTTGAAATGATATTGTTGTATGTACTTTTATCGTTTTGATTGCTCGTCCAACAATTTAAATTTAATATCAATGGCCGTAATGGCGTGTGGACTTAACTTTTATCGAGCCAAACGATATGCAACTTGTACAAAAATGCTTTCCATCTTTGTAAAACCCACATAGTTTTATCTCTTTTATTTGCGCAGCTCTACATTTAGACAGAGAACGAATGCATTTTACAACATTTACATAGTGCGGCTATTTTAATACTACGGAAGTCCTTTCCTTTTTTTAGTTTATAAGTGTAACGACCTTTTCTAGTCTATATTTAAAAAAAAGAAGAAAAACGTTAAATCCGCAGCTACTTTTTTAATATTCTTAGACATTCCACGTCAGACTATTTAATATTTTATTACTCAGTTGGAAAGATGCTTATGAAACGTTAAATCGAAATTGTGCTATTCGCAATTAATGCGTTTAATAGGCGTTCTTTTAAATTATACACTTTACATATTAAATCTTCTGGCCAAGTAATAATTTAATTACGCATGTCGAAACCGTTCAGCGTAAGCCGTCAATGAATTCACAACGAAAATATTAATAACACGTAAGAAATATAGATTTAATGAAAGTAATAACGCTAATGAAATTATTAGATTGACCATTCTTTTAACGTTTAATACTATAGAGTTACTTCCTTCTCTTTTTTTCTTAGGTGTCTCTCAGGAGACTTAGAACATTGTATACTGACCCGTTCTGTATGTTTCTTTCTCGGCAAACCGTAATTACAAATAGTACGATTATTAGACTATTGTAATATCGTTACTTGAAGAATTAATGGACACATAGATGCTCCGATCCTTCAAGAATTATATTCTACCTCTTAAATGTCATCTTGCTTCTATAATTCCTCAAAAAGATATCATTCTTGTTGCTTAATGCGGATAGTCGATTTACAACTTAAAAAAAAAGCAAATACGTAACATCCACGAAGTATAAAATAGAAGCTGATTTATAACTGCGTATATAAATAATACAAATATCGTATTATCTCTTTTACTTTTCTCTTCGAATTGCATTCGAGAAATGGAGATTCTATTTACGTGGAGATATTTAATGTAACCCGGAAATACAAACGATTTAATGTACATTGAGAAAATTCGTCAAGTAGCCGCGTTTATAATTAATGTACGAAAAAAATGTTTTTACTCTTCGGCGTAATAGCGGCTCGGCATTTTGCGATTTTTTTTTTTATTTTCTTTTCTTCGTCGTGTACGATAAGAGAGTAATACTTAGTAAACGAAAGCACTAAAATTATGTGATTGTTGGAAATAAGTTGCACTTTATATTGTCTGTAAACTAGTCATGTAGAATAGAAGGGAAAAACAAAACAGTAGCATTTAATATATTGTATATGATACAGGCATGTTAATATTAAGCGACCATCGATTATCTATGATGAACCATGACTGTGTGAAAGCATTCTTTACTTTATTGTTAAAGAAAATAAAATGTGCCTCTTTTGTTATGTTACATTACATACCGTCGTTCTACAGTTCTTTAAACTACATTTATTCTCAAACTGCGTTAAGAAAAATCAGTATTTCAGAAAGGAAACAAATTTAGTTACTTTATATTAATAATAATAGGCAATTATCGACTTATCAAGTACTTAGAAATATTTTATACACAATAATTATACTCTCATGGATGAATTCTTCTTTTTAAATATTAGAGATTCAGAGATCGTTCTTTCCCGGAGAATTCTAATTTAGTCGCGTTCTATTGTATCTCTTTTTTTCTAAAAATACATATAGTCGAGAAAAATTTACTGACAGCGTCGCATAATTTAGAAATGTTAATTATATAATGCGCTCCGAAGAACGGACATTGTTTTTCTTTGTAGCAAGTTGTGAGACAATGTAGGAAGTAATACGCGTATGATCATTCGATTGCGTGAAATTAAACGAATGATTCATAACTAAAAATTGCACGATATTACGACAATCTCAAGAGATCCCGAATAGAATTATATCGTGAACGAAATTTTACAATATTATCCTTCCGTTAATTATCATTGCATATTGAGCGCATAGAGATGAAAAATTTCGAAAGGTAAAACAGTCGAAGTTTCATTTCTATCTTAGGATATTTTCCGCCTCGTAAGATTCGTATGGCGTCATCGTATTGAAAGAAGATTACGTCATAACGCTCTCGTGCGATTTCTGCTGTACAAGGCTCATTCCATGAGTGCTCGAAAGAAAACAAACAAAAACGATCTTCAAAGGACAACTTTGAAGGATCCTCGATGAATTTTCAATTATATTTTTGTAAAACAATTACTGCGAAATCGTATTACGAATCGTAGTTTTGAAATCAATAAACGTCGGGTTAAGAAGGTCAAGTCAGGACGTAAGAACAAAAATAGAGGGTAAAGAGGACTAACCAGGGCCGTATATAAGTTCATTATAGGATTTCGTTGGTAGTCCATTTCTGCATAATGTTTTTAAAGTTTCTATAATAATTACGATAAGTTGCAGTTATTTTGAAAGAAATATAACATTCTTGCGTGAGATTCTTTCATTCGTGAGAGAATAGTGAGCAATTGAATAAATCGGTGGATGTAGTAAGGAGAAGTGGAAGTTTGATCGAAGTCGCATTTATTGTCGTTGAATTTCCATATCAGAAATTTATTTAATTACAGACATTACATTAATTTGCATTTTTATTACTAAGCTATGAATATTTTAAACGTGGAACTTGATGAATGAATTATTGCGTCAGGAAACTAGGATACGAACGACCACGCGTGCGCGTGAAATGTACGCAACGATATTATTATATTTATGAAATTTCATATAGCAATAAGAAACTGCAATTCTATCTACGCGTAATACAACATAAATTATCTTTAGAATTATGATTAACTGTTTGTACTATCATTAATATCAAGCATTCTGACGAATCAATTTTAAATGCACTTTAACTTGTATTTGATTCAAGCGTAATGCAATAGACGCTGGTACAATTAATAGATCAGGGCAATTAGAATTGCCGGGAAGAAAAAAATCAGTTAAAAGATCATGAAATTCGTACAGTTTTAGTAAACAGAAATTCAAATAATCCACTTGAATCAAATAACAGGGAAGGGGTAACGTTCCCGCCAATCGCGCGTAAGTTCTTCCGGAACGTCCCTCTGGTAGAGAAATTAGAAACTATTTTTTTAGAGGTGGAAAATTCAAACTTCAATACTCTGCACTATTTTTTAAATTCAATTTTAATATTCGAATTCCGTCAGACGCATCATATTTCAATTAGTACTTTCACCATTAACACTAGATCTACCTCCGACCAATTCAATATATCCAAAATAATCAAATAAACCCAGCCAAATAAAATAAACAATAGGGTCAGAAATCTTCGTCTTCCCAATTGCAGAAAAATTGCAAAAGAAACATGGTTAAAAATGACCAAACTATTTTCCAAAATTTCAACCACCTTCTATCGTAAAACTTTTAACACATTAAGCGCCTGCCCCGCGATAATGCGGTATGTTTTTTCTTTATATTATATTATACCTCGCAGATCAAAAAATGTGTGCCCTTAGAAACTTTCACCTGATATGAAGAATTATGAATGTGTTACAATCATTAGGTGAGGGAAAAAAATTGTTGCGAAAATGTATAAGGTATGAAATATTTTTTTTTTAGCTACTTATTTTTCAGAGACAAGTAAAGCCGGCGTTTAATGTGTTCAATTCACAACAACATGAGGTTTGTCGCCTTCTCAACGTACATCCCTGACTACGTATGATATCCGCCGGCGACAATGCCGTCTCGAGTGCGCAAAGCAGCTCAGGCGAGTCGAGGCGAGTACCAGGAGGGCAGTCCTCAGCGCGCGCGCACATTTACTCCGACGCGTTTGCGTTAAACTTTGTCTAGGCTTCTCATCGATTGGTTTTTCGAAACTCAAAGTAATGAAAAAGTCCCACGGTATAGTCACGGTCTTCTATTAAATCCGTAATGTATACGTCGATACTATAGTAAGATTTCTTCTAATCGACGTAAGTGTTAAACAACTATCGATCAATTGGTGAATACGATTTCGCGGTTTATACGCGTGCACGATTCTCACCTTTGCACACGCAAATCAGCCCACCCGCAAAATCGTCAGGCAGCGCGGCGGCCATCTTTGCTGGCTCCGAAACGGGCCGTGGTTTGTGACAGAGAGACCGTAGTGTATCTTCATGCGGTTCACGCGACTATCCCGTCGCCTATGCACTCAAAGAACGATCATTAATCATTCTTAAGTGCAATTAGCATTTAATAACGAAGAACTCGTGTCACGAAACCGAGGTACGAGAATATGGCAATGGAGACGCCGAGGGAGCGTGAGATCGCCGCGGAGGACAGCATTAAGGTGGTCTGTCGGTTTCGTCCGTTGAACGATTCCGAGGAGAAGGCTGGCTCGAAGTTCATCGTTAAATTCCCATCCGGGGGAGAAGAGAATTGTATTTCTATCGGGGTATGGAGTTAACATCGATATAAAAGGATATTATTTCTAATTTCCTTTACTTCTCCTTTTTTTTTTTCTTTTCTACACCTTTATCACGCCTCGTTTAACCGTCGTTGGGCTTTACGTGTGATGTCACCGTGGACAGCTGACAGCTGCTGCTTTCGTCTTTCATCCTCTCTACGTTGTGTCATATCTGCATAACGCCGCATGCTATGCTTTTTAACAGCTATAGATGGAAGCTTTTTTTCCTTTTTCTCCTTTCTCCGATGGCCTGGCGATGATTCACTTTCGTTATTTTCGTTCGGCGAAATCGATTTCGTTTCCTGCCTCCGCCTCTCTCTCGAGAGAGAGACGGTTTTTCATTTTGATCTTATGTGTATATCGAGATTCAATTTTGTTTCGTTGAATATTTCAATGATTATGATGATTGTTCCTTCTTTTTTTTTCTAATAATCATAGTGGTAGAATGGCGATTGTCTTTTTCTTGGATGACTTTCGTGAACGTGCTAGTTAGCACGGAAGGATTCATCGCGACACGCCTGAATTCGGATAATTAATTGATCGAGTTGTCCTATTCGGTGCCTGAGACGTTATCGAAATTTCGATATTTAAGCCTGATATTATTTAATTAAATTGTAATCGTAGGATCTTGGAATTTCACGGAATTAATGAAACTCTAAGATTCCTCCTTTGCTAATGCATTAATTCTGCACTTTCTCGCCGTGTTTCTGGTGATAAGGGATTCAATCGTTTTAATTTACGATCGTATGTACTTTAGACAGATATATAACTCTGTATTGTACAAAGAATGTGAAAATGAGAGAGTGATAAATATATATTAATATTTGCATTAAGCTTTTTTGTGCAATTCTAGTATCTTGAGTTTGAATTTTATGCACTCTTTTGTTATATTGGTAAATAAAGTGTGTGTACATAATCTTGCGTAATATTATCGTTAAAATCGTTCGATTTTCGTCTGCTCTAACCTATTCATCTTCCATCTCGTATTACTTGCACTTATAAAGTGAATTACTAATACGGATGATACTGTATGCATTGTACACATTTCCCTGTGGACTCCTCCTTCGCAAATGTATTATTTCATGAGCCCTTTGATCTTGTATGCTTACTTAGTAAGACATTGCCATTGTTCCAAGGGACTTGTGAAACAAAGCATTTATCGAGTGCAATTGTCCTCATTTTCTTTTATACCGTGTATCGTTCGACAACCTCAAGAAGTCTCCTGAGCGGAGGAGCTTCTCGCTAAATACCGCCTATTCGCACCGTTTTTTTTTATTTAATCCACCCTGCTCAGCCTCCTGAAGGAGGCACTTGACAAAGTCGTAACATTGAAATATCTTTATGACGCCTGGCGAATCAGATCCTGCCGAAACAAGCCTACCTCCGAGGAGACTTCTTGAGGTTGTCGCGTTATACCTAAAAGATTCTACGATATGTATGATATAAGTTCTAAATTATTAATAGCATGGATCTTTTTTCATTCTTATTGGTATAAGAAGTTATTATGTTTTCTAAGTAAGGGATTAAGATTTAATTGAAATAGATGTTGCTGTGATAAATGAG
The DNA here is from genome assembly GCA_910591515.1 of Cerceris rybyensis. Taxonomy (NCBI): domain Eukaryota; kingdom Metazoa; phylum Arthropoda; class Insecta; order Hymenoptera; family Crabronidae; genus Cerceris; species Cerceris rybyensis. The sequence continues at coordinate 4,374,179 of OU342800.1, read as the reverse complement.
AAAAATGTATTAAATCTATTAGATTAAGCTTGATTTGCATCGTTTCTTACTAATGTTATGTTATTTTAGGGGAAAGTGTACCTATTTGACAAAGTATTTAAACCAAATGCTACTCAAGACAAAGTATACAGTGAAGCAGCTAGGTCAATCGTCACAGATGTCTTGGCAGGATACAATGGCACTATATTTGCATACGGTCAAACATCTTCAGGTAATCGACAGTTGTATTTTTAGGCTATAGAAAAGAATGAAGATCTGTGTTCTTTTGTTTAACAAATGTTTCTATGTAATTAGGAAAAACCCATACGATGGAAGGTGTTATTGGAGACCCAAATAAACAGGGTATTATCCCTAGAATTGTTAATGATATTTTTAACCACATCTATGGCATGGAAGAGAATTTGGAATTTCATATTAAAGTATCTTATTTTGAAATCTACATGGACAAGATCAGGGATCTCCTTGATGGTAAAAGATTACATTTTATTCTTTATATAAGATTTCATTTTATACGAAATTTGTATGAAAATATTTCGACGGAATTTCTTAACACGAATTTTTTACTATTTGTTTTTACTGTTTACAGTATCTAAGGTGAATTTAAGCGTGCATGAAGACAAAAACAGAGTTCCGTTTGTAAAAGGAGCGACAGAACGCTTTGTATCTAGTCCCGAAGAAGTGTTTGAAGTCATAGAGGAAGGAAAATCGAACAGGCATATTGCCGTAACTAACATGAATGAACACAGTTCACGTTCTCATTCAGTATTCTTAATTAACGTTAAACAAGAGAACTTAGAAAATCAAAAGAAACTTTCCGGAAAATTGTACCTCGTTGATTTAGCTGGTTCTGAAAAGGTAGATTCCGTTTGGACTCTTATATAGAATAATAATTTCTCAAAAGATAGATTTCATCATTAAAAATCGAACAATTTACTTGTTAATTTTAGGTTTCTAAAACAGGAGCTGAAGGCACAGTTCTCGATGAAGCAAAGAACATTAATAAATCATTGTCTGCGCTTGGTAATGTCATTTCAGCTTTAGCAGACGGAAATAAAACTCACATTCCTTATCGTGATTCAAAATTAACACGAATCCTGCAAGAATCTCTCGGTGGTAATGCCAGGACTACGATTATCATTTGTTGTTCGCCGGCTAGCTTCAACGAATCGGAAACAAAGTCGACCCTAGACTTTGGTAATTTCATACAGTATTCCATTGTTTTTCTATAAATAAATAGTCCTGTTTACAGCAACTGTATTCCCTTTACAGGTAAACGTGCTAAGACAATCAAGAACGTTGTATGCGTCAACGAGGAATTGACGGCCGAAGAATGGAAACGGCGATACGAGCGAGAAAAGGAGAAGGCAGCTAGATTGAAGGGCAAGGTTGATAAACTAAACGATGAATTATCACGCTGGCGACAGGGTGAAACGGTTAACCCCGAAGAACAGGTTAATCTGGTGGAAGCACCAGATGTTACGACACCAATTAATGTGTCTATCGAAGGTAAAGGTATAGTTCGTTTTAGTTTTTTTTTTTAAATGGAAATGTGTACAAGTATGTTGCAACAACAAAAAATGTGGAATTCTTTGTTAGGTAAACTTGACGATGGCCCAATGCCAGCTACTCCTGGTGGAAACCTTATGGCTGGTTCACTGTCCATCGAAGAAAGACAGAAACTCGAGGAAGAACGTGAGAGGCTTTATCAACAATTGGACGACAAAGATGAGGAAATTAACCAGCAATCGCAGTATGTCGAGAAGTTGAAAGAACAAATGGAAGAACAGGAAGAATTAATTGCAAGTGCAAGGCGGGATTATGAACAGCTGCAACAGGAAATGAATCGAATACAGCAAGAAAACGAGAGTGCTAAGGAGGAAGTCAAAGAAGTCTTGCAAGCGCTTGAGGAATTGGCGGTTAATTACGACCAGAAATCTCAGGAGGTAGTACCGTTTTTAATGTGACAATGTACTTAATCATTGTAAGAATTTCTATATAAAATAAAAGCTGTCTTTTTTTTCTGCAGGTTGAACTGAAAAATAAGGAACAGGAAACTCTTACGCAGGAGCTCGTAGCGAAACGAGCTGCACTGAACACTACAGCTTCGGAATTACAGCAATTACGCGACATGTCTGCACATCAGAGAAAACGCATTGCCGAAATGTTGGCGAATTTCCTAAAAGATCTAGGAGAAATTGGAGTAGCTATCGGCGGTGATGAAAATTTAAAGGTACAAAACGGATTTACAAAATATTCCTTGTGATACTATTTGATACATTAATGAAATTCGTTTTTCGTAACAGGTCGCGCCAGAAAGTAATGGAAAACTCGAGGAGGAATTCACAGTTGCGAGACTTTTCATTAGCAAAATGAAATCCGAGGTGAAGAATTTGGTTCAACGTTGCCAAGGATTAGAAAGCTTCCAAGTAGACTGTAATAAAAAGGTATGCATCTCATGCGAAACAATACGTTAATGTTTGATCGAATGCTCTGACATATAAACGTAAACTTCAGGTTTCCGAGTATGAAAAGGATTTGGCAGAATGTCGTTTACTGATTTCTCAACACGAGGCCCGTATGCAAACGTTAACGGAATCGATGAAGGAAGCGGAAGCACGTAAACGCACTTTGGAGGAACACGTCGATGCGTTGCGCGAAGAATGTGCCAAGTTGAAGGCTGCGGAACAAGTGCAAGCAGTTACAAACAAAGAAAAGGCTGAGGAGAAGGAAGCTGCGACGAAGATGAGAGTAGCTTTGGAGGAACAGATGGATCAGTTACGAGATGCGCATCAGAAACAGGTTAAATAATATTGATTTTAAACAATTCTATGTTCTTTCAGCTAGAATAGCCTTAACCCTTTGGCTATGGACTAAATAAATTACAGAATCATGAATTCATCAAAACGGTGGCAAAAGACCATCGAAAAAATTCTTTGTTAAAAAAAATTGAGTTCCATTTCACACTACAAAACCGAAATTACTTTCTTGCCAATCCAATCATTGTTACATAAATTTGTCCATAGCAGTCGTTAGCTTTCGCAGGACGTGTATATGCGTTCACAGCAATCAAAGGGTCAATATTTAAATAATTTTACAGGTTGCCGCGCTCAGAGACGAATTATCCGAGAAGCAGGAGCTGATCAGCGAACTTAAGGATTTGAATCAAAAGTTCATGCTGGCTCATCAGCAAATGCAGGCCGATTACGAGCGATTGAAGCAGGAGGAGGCAAACAAATCTATTAAACTGCAAGAACTGATTTTGCTTAATGAACGTCGGGAGCAAGTACGTGTTTCAATGAAGTGTACACGGTGATTGAAATGGAAATTGTTACTTATCTACCGTTTCTTTACAGGCTAGAAAAGATCTCAAAGGTCTGGAGGAGACAGTAGCCAAAGAACTTCAAACCTTGCACAATTTACGCAAACTATTCGTTCAGGATATACAAACTAGAATAAAGAAAACCATTAACGCGGAGGACAACGAAGACGGCGGTGGTTCTCTCGCACAGAAGCAAAAGATTTCCTTCCTGGAGAACAATCTCGATCAGCTTACGAAGGTTTCTAACTTTCATTATGTTTTTCACTTTTAGAAAGTCGTTCTAATAAGGAGATTACGCTGGAGATTAAGAAGTCTCAAACTTTAAATTATTCAGTGACTTCGAATCCTCTCACCGTTATATTTACGAAATTTCTCTATAACATACTATAACATAACATAATTTAACAATAATTTAAATTACAAATTCAAATTATATTCAAGCTTAAACTTTATCCAAAGACCACAATTAAATTACAACTGAATTGAACTGAAATTACTTTCTGCCAAACCTAATATATCACTTTCAAGGAGAATGCACTAACTAATCATTTTATCGCAATCATAGGTTCACAAGCAGCTCGTGAGAGACAATGCCGATCTTCGATGCGAGTTGCCGAAAATCGAGAAGAGATTGCGAGCAACGATGGAGCGTGTGAAGGCCCTCGAAACAGCATTGAGAGATGCGAAAGAGGGTGCCATGCGGGATCGCAAGCGTTATCAGTACGAGGTGGATAGAATCAAAGAAGCCGTTAGACAGAAGAATTTAGCTCGTCGTGGACCCAGTGCACAGATCGCCAAGCCTATCAGGGCCGGACAACATCACATGACCAATGTGAACGCTATTAGAACAGGAAATCGTGGTGAGTAAAAATGAATCCTACAGATCCGCGCAGATCGTACTTCTCCTCTTTCCTTTAAGCAGTTTATTTACAACCGTCTTTTTTTAGATCAGCTTAATTAAAAAAAAAAAACCTACATTGTGATTGTGAAATCGTGGGTTTGTTCGATTTTGTACAAAAGGAGTCGCCCCGGGTCGCTCTACGTTTTAGTGTAAGTTGGGCCCGTTTGATATTGTTTTAACACTTTTTCCGCTAATCGATTCTGCCCGGTGTGATTAAACGATGTACATATCTAATTAACTTTGCTCGATAAAGGAGAAAAAAGAAATAGCTTCGTAGCGCGAAGTGATATTTCAAGAAGAGAGAGAGAAAAAAAACGAACAAACCTTGCGACTTATCTTTTACTTTCATTTTTTTTTTCATCTCCAAGTTGCTGCACGAGTGACGAGTCCAAGTGATCGTCACGTGGCTAACGAACCCTCTTCTTCTTTCTTTTTTTCCACTGCATTTCTATAATCTCGTTTACGTTTTTGGTGCACCTTTGATATTTGTTTATTTATTTTTTTTTCCATGTTCCTGTTCAGATATGGGTAACAGCGTACAGTGATCGTGAGCATAATGCCAAACCCTTCACTTTTACAGAAAACGAATGCAAGAATGCTTTCATCAATGAAAACAAAACAGTTCCAGGGGGAACTCTAATTTATAGTGGATACACATAAATGTTACAGTTAAATATAGTAAGGGCAATAGACGTAATATAATCCGCAAGGAGCACCGCCAGTTCTTTTTATTTTTCTCGGAGCAAAGCATGTGCTTAGGTATAATCGAATATAAGTGCATTAAGTTATATGAGGAAAAAAGAAAACAAATGGAAGCATACCAACAACACAAATAATGCTGCATGTCCTGTCGATTTGTAAATAGTTAATTTTTATAAATTATTTAATTTAATGTCATGCACGATAAATAAAGGTGAATGTCTATCAAACGATCATACGAAGGGCCTCTCTCTCTGTATCGTAAAAGAAATTGCTGTAATTATTTCTTTCAACATTTTTTACCGTGTCTGTCCATTATTCCACGTTTTACGAGGATCATTGTAACGGACTTTTTAACACCCAATTTTTCTCTATGGGTCAAATATTAGTCGTAGATCTTTCACTCCGACAGGATAATACGATCGACATGTTTGTGAATGGTAGCCGATTAGTCTATCGTTGACAATTAAATGCTATGACGTACGTAAAACGAGGCGAAATGAAAAAAAGAACAAAACTAATTAAAGATTTGGTAGGTATCACTAACTGACATGAAATACGATCGGACATGCGGCCTTGAGGGAAGATTATAGGAATGATCGTGGCTTATAAGTATTTATAATTGTAAGGACTTTCTCCGGTAATAACTAATTAACGAATCCGCAACAGTTTATCCCGTAACGAATTCAGAGGGCTCGTTTAACGGCGATGTTAAGCGTTTTCAAGTTATCTCTGAGACGATGAACTTTAAGAATTAGTGGTTCGAGAACCAATGGCTTTATGAGAGAATGTTTTTTTTTTTCCCCCGATCGAGCAATTTCATCCTATTACTTTTCGTTCACATTTATTATATCGTAGTCGTGCTCTCATCGCATCGCGTTCTTTATCTTATCATCTAATTTAAATTAATTTATTATCGCTTAATCACGTTTATATCAGAGGCTTTTGTACTACAATCGAGGAGGCGTACCGAGCCGATTATCCGGCACGTAGCGAAATCTTTTTCGTGTTTCTGCGTAAGAAAGACACGGTTCTTTTTCTTTTCTTTTCTATTCTATTTTACGTTTACGTTTCTCTCCGTCGACGTTTTATGCCGAGAAGTTACCTAGATGTATACCGTATATATACGTCTTAAATCGTGAGCCGATGCACAGGTCTGCTATGTTCCTAAAACCTGTTGCGGACCATCGAAATAATCGCTCACGTTTACCTTTTTTCTCTATCTCTCATTGTCTTTCTATCGTCAATGATTTCCGTGCATTTCTTTATCTCTTTATATTATTATTATTATTATATTTCTGTCGTTTCCTTTCTCCGAATCATTCGGTGTCTCTAGTGAACTAATGATTTTTATTATTATTATTACATCTAGTAAATCACCAATTATAATTTAATTGTATATCGTTGACGATTATTGCTTCTCCAGTGTGTACTTGTTTTGTAATTGCGATTTAATTAACGATTCTCGATTAGAAATTCTTTGCGAGCCACACGTACTTTATTGTATTTCTTCTTTTCCTACGGGGGCAGGAGAATTTTTAAACGTTAATTAAGTCATAGAAACCTCCTACTGTGTTATCTGCGCGTAACAAGATCACTATTCACGTACATGTTTTAAACCTGTACCAATGTGATCTCGTTACGCGCAGAGAACTTGAATTAATCATATAATAGAGAAGCGAATTAACAGACTTACCCCTAACGAATCATTCTCTCGCACCGTTGTGGACAACGGCGCCCAAGAGGCATAGGAATAATGATAAAAAAGAATGGCAGAGAATAAATGAAAGCACATTTTCTCCTGAACGCGAATTAAACCTCGTTTTTACATAATCTTCCGTTTCTTAAAACTTTTGTGATACCGAGGGTGAAATTGTGTTTGCTGCGATGCAAAGACAAACGTGAGTGGTGCATTGTGAGTGCAATTATTATCGAGATATTCTTGTTAAATGTATGTAAATATAATCGTACTCTCCCATTACTACCCCCCTTGTTAGTTTGGCGGAGAAAAGAAAAAGGACAAAAAAATGCAACCATCGTACTACGAGAACTTAAAGAAACAAGCAGACAAACATTCTATTGCAAATGCCCTGCTCGTAAAACAAAAGGCTACAAGTACATATACATGTATTTATCGTAAAGAAAAAGACAAAAAAAAAAGAAAACACGTAATTATTATAAGATCTCGGAGCCTTAAACGATCTTCGAGGTATCGTCGTACTACGAATGTATTTTTCATTCTACAATTTGCAAGATGTAACGGCGTTTATAGCGTTCTCTGAATTTCCAATCTTGATTTGGTAAAAATTGATGTTTAATTGATACAGCCTTGATTAATTGAGAGGTAAACGAGTGCCAGGCTAGCAATGATTTGTTGATTGTGAATTATGAGCATGGGCCATCCACTTTCGTTTGCTAAATAACATTTATTTTTATAGGATAATATAATGGCATTATTGACTCTTTTTCTTTCTCTTCTTCTCTCTCTCTCACGGTATAATTAAATTAATAATATTTGAGATACTTATTGAACATAGTCTCATTAAGATTCGAATAATATTTGAAAAGGAAAGAAATGAATCACGAGAAATATCGCTGAACAGAGTCGGATATTGAAAAGATATTTAAATTATTTTCTGTACGTTCAAAGTTAAATTATCTTTCTTGTTCGAAACGTTGAATGGAAGCAAGAGAAATCAAGGAATGCAAAGTTGAAACGATGAATTTTATTGTATAAAAAGCTTCCACGATAAAGAAACTAAAAGGGGACGTCAATCGGAGTTATTTAAATCGAGAATCACCCTTTCAATGGGGAAAAAACAGGGCGAGAAAAAGAAAAACCAGAGTTATGATTATTTTCGATATATGGCAAGCGTGTCTGAAATGATGATAAAAGAGACAAAAAAAGAAACCATTGTAGTCTACCTGTATTGGTAATATATATATATATATAAATAAATAAATATATTATATATAAAAATATATGAACACACACACACAAACACAGAGAAAAGAAAGAGAAAATCACTGTTAAAGAGGAGGTCGATCTATAACTACTGCCGTTCTTTTTGTAAACTGTACGAGATATGCGAATGTGAAGGAAAATAAATCAATTGACAGACGTAGAATAAATCGTTTCATTGTTTTGCAAAACGTAACACCGTGAATGCCGCCGTTGTAATACGCGATGAAACGTTGAAAATGTCGAGTAGGCTCGTACGAATGCGAAGCAATACGATCGTTTCGAAATTTTAATGCGTTCGATTATGTACGAATTATTTCACCAGGCGATACTTCGATGCGTTTATCATTATTCGTATGAATTTTTGCCTTAATTGAAGTGAAACCATTAATGAGAATTATCTGTACGAGTAGAATGATGTATACCGAGATCTCTAGGCGTCCGAGTAAGTCCGCTATTAAACGATAATTTAACGCGATTAATAAATTCCTTTTTCATTGCATATCTTCTGTGTGTTACATATTATATGCGGTGCAATTCATCGAATTCCTCATCCGAAACAGGAAAACAGATTGAATATATAGCTCGAGAGATTATCATTAGCGTAACGTGGGTAGAGTTTCAGGATTAGAGAAAGGCTGTAGTTGAAATGGTACTATATAGATTATAAAATACACACAAAGGCACACAAACACTTTTCGCTCTCTTTCTCTCTTTATCTTTCATTTGAAACGGAAGTTACTTTTAAGGAAATTTATTATTACCATTATTATCATGATAATGATAATGCTTGCATTAAAAAACGTATGAAAAGGAAATAGTCATTTCTATTCATTGTGAGTACCACGTGAACCTTGACCTTCGTACGTCCTTCGGGTCTTTTTTCTGATTCAAATTGAGATTACATGTACCGTAAATGAAGAAAAATTGTAAATGTCGATATATATTAGTTTGAAAAGAAATTATTGTAAAGAAAACGTCAAAGAAATCTTATTTTTTTACGTTCAAAATGTACTACGGGTCGGAGGAGACCTTAAGGACTTGTGATTTTTTTTAAGGTGCGGATCAAGGTTGATTATACTGTTAACTATATTTAATTATATTCTCTTACTTGATACAAGTGAAAAAATAAATTGTCAAAGATTCTAGAAACTATCGAAACATCCCTTTTGATTGTTCTTTCGAAGATGGACGTATTAAATTGCAAAGTAGAACGGCCAGAATTGAAACAGACATTGTCCTTCGCCGATTTAAGAGCGAAATTATTCCCTGAAAAAAATAAATTCGATCGTTCACCGACAATATCGGAGGAGAGATATGGTATTAAAACTTTGGAGGGTAGCTGGTTCGAACGAAGGGCTGTTTGCGTATCAGCAGTTAACGATTGGAGAACAGTATATAACGTAGATTACATACCGACCGTTAATACAGAATGGAAGCAAAATTTAAATACTCAGTGGGATAATAAATTGAATATCGAGGTATACAGTATTATTTATTGCTCTGTTAAAGGTGTATTTTAATATTTTCTATTACGGTATTCTCTTCTAAGGGTTTACCCCGGGAATTCCTAATGTATCATGGAGAAGAGTATGAGAAGAACATGACCTCAATGTTCGATTTGACTTATAATATTTTACCGAAAAGTGAAGAGAGACGTAAAATTAGAACTTATAATGCAAGGTATTAATTTAAATATAAGATTAAGTATAATAAGTAATAGCCACAAAATATAGAAAAAATATAATGGCTACGATGTTAAAGGCATGGCCTCGCAATCAATAAGATTTGAGTTCGAATCCTCCGTTGGTGAGATATTTTTCTTACGTTATATATTTATTATATTATAGTCTTGGGAGGCTTTTTTAATTAAAACCTAGTTATTAATTATAAAATGTGTTAATTTATATTAGAAATATAATTGTTAAAGTATTGAAATTTATACCTTTGATATGTTCAACCCTCTTGCTTTCTGAGAAAAGGAAGCAGAGATGGGTACCGGAACAGGATGTGACAAAGAGTTACGGTAATTTGACACAGTTTGGATTGAGAGATTTGATAAAACAAGATATATACAGAAATTCGGTGGAGGGAATTGCAAAATGTCGATGGTGGACGACGTATAGAGAAGAAATTGGTCAATCGAAGAATTATAACACGAAAGATATTAAACAAAATAAGCAGTGAGTTTAATTAAGTTCTGAAAAAGAAGTTGAAATTGTTATTGAAAAATTCGTAAAGAAATTGCAATGGTAAATATTGAATTTCAATTTATGAAAGGTTCAACAAACGACCAGTGAACATGAACGTGGTAGATCTTAGTCAATTCGAGTCACATCATAAAATTTCGAAAATTCAAGAGTGCATATTTCCTTTCAAGAAATTCAACGTCTCGTAACAACATAACGAAAATATATAATATCTTACGCTTTTCCATAAATCATAAAAAAAAATCAGTGTCAGTTTAGGGGAGAATGTATTACACTATTTATTTTAATTAAGCTGTTTTAATACCATTTTGTAATGTAACAAACACTTTGTATATTTTTACAAATACGTAGAACACCTAAAATTTGTGATTTATACACGTACAAAAATGTTGATTATTATTACTGTTATTATATATATATATTTATTGAACTAATCGCTTAATAATTATCTTACAACTATAAAAAAAAAATCGTCGTTAAATAATCAGGACAGTCTTATCGGTATTTTATTTTAAAATGAAACAAGAATCGTTATTTGGAAGCACGCAGGTAGAAGTTCAATGAAAGTTATCAGCTAAGTTTAAACGAAAGAATTATTAAACGTATTCCTAACAAGTGTACAATATTTAAAAAACATTCATTTAAATATGGCAGCATTATTACGATATTAATTAAAAGGTAACAAAAGAAATGGAGAAACCATATCGTTACTTTCTATTTCTTTCTATGGTATTGCCGACTTGTACCTTCACCGCCTGCGGTGTTTCTGTTTAAGAATCATTCGGAAAAAAGCTACGATCATTTTCTTTCAGTCGTCATAAAAAGAATAATTATTCTTCACAACTTTCTCATCGTTCTTCGCTTGCAATTACGTTAAAATGATATGATAAAAAAGTGTCATTTATCGAGCCATTAATAATACTTTGGAATTGCCCTCAAAATATTTTTTTTTTAATATTGTAAAAGAAACGACATCGTGACGGACACTTTGCATATTTTTCTCCACGATGTAAGAAAAACTGTTAATTATCACGTAAGACGATCGTACAAGACTGCAAATACCAAATTTCAGAAAGAGAAAATAAACGTATCACTTTCAGTATTTTCAACGGAGCGTTACACATTCCATGGGACTAATGTATCTTTAAAAATTCGTATTAATTTTAACAATAGAAGCCTTTGTGACTTTTTGTAATAAGTAGTAATAATGTTAGAAATAGAAAAAAAAGGTGTTATTCTTGTTGTATGATAAACATATAATTCGACATTTAAATCTCGGATCTTTAATCCTTACGTTTCGTTTTTTTCTTCTCTCTTGGACTATGTACATATCTTACTAATGAACACACACGAAGAACATTCTCTTTATCACAAGTTTTGCAGTTTTGAGTGTCACATGAATCCCTTTACCGTTATTAATTAATTCACACTTTACCGCGGGAGTCTCGACGTCCCAGCAACTTTTTTAAACCTTAAGAATTAGTAAAAACCGCATATAAAATGGCAAAACAAAACAAATTATTCGCCGGTATCTATAACTTACCGAGTAACATTAACTAACAAACCCGTAACTAGTAAAGTATTCGATGTCAACAATTATACTGGCAGTGTACGGAATTCCATTGATGTGATTCAATGAAACTGAAGATAATTCTCTTATAAATTGTTGTGCTGCGGATATTTATGCAAATTTACAATTTAATGAACGCTCCTAATAAAGAATCCAAGTACACGTTCATTTGCTAAATGTTACAATGAATACGGTATCTTGGATATTTAAAACATACTTCTTTAAACTGCATTTTCTGTATCTCAGCAGTGTTAAATAATTCCTAAATGCATAAAACTCCACAGTCTATTCATTAGTAATGTTTTTCCAGTTTGAAAGAAACAAGTAATACATACGTATAACGGAAAATTTACGGGAGGAACGGTGAAACGAATTATTACGTTTTGTACCCTGTTCAGCGTGACAAAGTGGTACACAGTACTATTATGTTTAATACAAGGGAACCACATAAAAGTGCTGGTAACCAAACCGGACTCGTTACGATAGTAGTATGACTAGGGAAGATTTGCATTTCGGAAGGATTTTTAATATCGCTTACGTTCATTCTCTGTCCCTGTAAACACGGATCCGTAAAAATTGTATTGTTCATCTGATAATTCTGTGGCAGTAACAACGGTTGCGGTGAGAACGTACGATGATTTTGCATTCCTCCGTAATTCATTGTCTGATTGTAAATCGGGCTCTTAGGTTCTGTAAATGAGAATTGTGAGCTGTGATGCGAGAATGATCCCACAGGGCTCATGTTATTTTGCCTAGAAATATAACAGGGCTGTGCCACGTCAGACATTACGGAGCACTGATCAAATTCGTGAATGGATGGTTCTCTGGACGGAGCGAAATTGGATCCAGCTGAACCAAAACCAGAACTTTGACTGGAAGATCTAGATAACGAAGGTGCATCAATGCCTTCCTGCCAGTATCCACCGGCTACCCATGATGCCTGCATAACTGATTTCAATTTTGGTGGTGACAAAATATTCTTTTTACCGTGCGAATTGTTTGACTTTTTAAAAAGCTCGGGACACTTTGTATTGTATACTTTCCTCTCGAAAATATTCACCGATTTACCTGTATACGCTGGCTTTCCTTCACTCAGAGACAAACTACTTAGAGTACTTAAACTGTCGTTTACCGAATAGATATCAGAGATATTGTTCTTGTAGGAGATAATAGGAGGGAGATGATTGTTTTTACCGTTAACGGACGATGGTAATGGGCAAGACTCTGGGTTCACGCTGTAATACGTAAAATAAGAATGATCAATGTCGGATAAAAATCTACAATTAATTGAAATGGATAAGATGAATTACTTACGCTGGAATGTGTAAAGTTGGTGGTTTCTTGATTCTCATGTTATCCATAAAAATAGGCGTTAAACTATCGGTTGCATTCGTCGATGATTGTTCCTTGATCATTGTCTTCGTTAAATCACTGTTTTGAGTAGTGTTAAAAGTCTGATTATCTTTTGTAATTGTTGTACTCAAATCTGCAGAGGATGCATCTTTCGTAAAAGATTCGAATCTTTTAAACGACATATCTTTATTAAATGTGCTGTTGTTAGACTTGGGTTTAACATTAACAAAGCCTATAATAAAGGCAAATATCATTATCTAAAAGAGAAATCATCAATGAATTATTTCCTGTTTTAAGCGAGACATTTTGCGATGAAATTATTATAGAACATATTTTCATTGTCGTTAAAGTGTTCACTTACCACGTGGTACTGAGTTAAATAGTTAAACGAGATCCATGTATTGTTCAGCTCGAACTTCAGTAACTTTATGTCTTTGAATGGTAACAGTATAATAATAATAATCCATAAAAATGCAAGTAATATGTCGGAACTCCTTCTCTTCGCGGGTGCAACGTAACACGCGCACAATTGAAATAACAGCCCACAAACGGGTAAAAATACAAGGTCCATGTTGTATGCGATTACAGAGTCGAGAATTATAGAAATAATTCGAAATATTGTTTCCATGTAATGTTTATTCTGTAAAATGTAACGAGATATTAATTTAGACATATAATAATACCCTGTACAACGCGGGAGATAGATTCTACATTATACTCCATTTTGATAGATCTTATTTTACAGAGAAGCGAACGATCTTTCTATTTTCTTTCGAATTAAACTGTCTTCTATAGCGTTGTACAGAGCTGTAGTACAGATTTTAAGTGATACTACATAAGTGCAGCGTTAAACTTACATTAACGATCGCGTGGAAGGATTTATCTTTAAACAGCAACATCTTGTACTGAGTAAGCCACAGTGCCTGCTTCTGCAGGACACTGAAGACCGTGCGTTTACAATTTCCACATAACGGATATTCCGTCTCTAAGCTGTGTTTGAATTGGTTTACTTCGTACTCATAATTTTTCTCGCGAGTGGGTTCAAATTGAGATAATTTTAGAACTTTTAAACTTTCATTTCTATTGCACTGCTTACAGAGATTGCCTTTCCTACTTTCATTTGTCTCTGTACTCCCAGTAGCTGTGCAATATCTTTTGTTGCTGCCTGGCATAGCCTTGTACTGTTCCGGTATACTGTACGCATAATCACCATTCTAGAATTTTATATAAAAGAAAATAATTGCATCTTTAAATATACCTCTCAAAATAATTCGAAGTTAAGCAATTTAAATATAATTAATTTACCTTTGTAAAACCATTGTACTGTTCGCAAGAAGGGCAAAGCCACCAATTAAGCTGTTGCCTCCAAATGTTTGTGTCTTTATTACAAAACCAACAGTTCACTTTTAAAGGCCATCTCAATCTGCAATAAAATATTGTATTATTTATTTAAAAAATACGTAGAAAATGATAGATTATAGTACGCGTGGGAAGCATTAAAATTCATACTTCAGTCTCTGGAAGACGGTTACGGTGGTAACGAATATTAAAAGTATCGTTGCAATTATCGACACGAAATTAAATAACAAATCGTGATCGAATTCCATCTTTCATATTATTGTTATTTCTTAATGCATAAGTTAAATGCAGACAGTTCATCTCCCGCCAAGAGGCAGGGAGTTCTTTCACCTTAACCTAAGCGGCACGATAACCTTACGTGAAGTCATACAGTCACGTGGTGCGTGTAATTTTCGTTCTATGCGGTAACTGATGTACACCGTGTATTAAATGAGAGAAAACATCACTGATAGTACGCGCTAAACACTTATGTAAAAAACTACGAAAAACTTAAGAATTCGAAGCACTACAGAATTTATTCTACATTCGACCGCGTATTTTATTTTACGAAATTCTAAGCACTATGCGGCACAGCATTGCCAACCAATATTTTAAGGACCGCAGCATGGCGCACAATGGCGCATGATGGCGCATGCAGGAGCCGCTCAACCGGATACAGGGTTGTACAAAAAGTTACTGTAGGTTTATAGAATATGATGCCTTTTATTTATTAAGTATTCACATTTATTTGTTGATAAACGACAAGTACACTTGTTTATAATTAGTTTTAATTAGCTTTGTAGATTATGTCCGCCAAGTGCCCGCCGTTTTCAAATTAGGCAAGGTTCATGGGAAGTTGTATGTTAAAATAGTTTGGTGACTTTTTGGCCACACTGTGCGTGAAAATAGTAGAACAAGGTGATTAAATTATTATTTTTCAATTAAGTAATTATGTTAATAGTGTTTAGTATACTTTATATTCTTAGGTTTTGGTAGATACGTTTGGAAATGTAAGTTGAAATTTTGAAATGCAGGCGATACTAATCGAGGGGGATGAAAATCGATGTTACCGGAAGTAGACTTATCGCTTTTCGAGTGCTTTCTTTCATTGATGAATCGATCCTCGAGTTGAACTCGAATGCAACTCTACAACAGTAATCGGTGACAAGCAATTCTTATGGTGTCGTTGGTTATGGTTAGAACTTGTTAAACTTATTTTGATTCCTGCCTTTTACAGAAAATCCGTTTTCCAAAAGTGAGTGCAACAATGACGCTCACGAATAAAGTAAGTATTCAAACTGAAAGTAAATTATTTTCCAATTTAACGACGCAGTCTAACCGTCACTATATTTCAGATGGAAATAGATGAGAAGTCAGCGAAGGGAGAGGGTTTTAAACCGTATTATATTACGAAAATTGAAGAGCTACAATTAATCGTAGCAGAAAAGAGTCAAAATCTAAGAAGATTGCAGGCACAACGAAATGAACTTAACGCGAAAGGTATTTCCAAAGTCGGAGCTCTTACTCCATTCACGATTTTCGTTATTTCGATCATTTTTCTTATCGTAATATATAACTTATTTTCTTTTAGTTCGTATGCTTCGCGAGGAATTGCAACTTCTCCAAGAACAAGGATCGTACGTTGGAGAAGTTGTTAAACCGATGGACAAGAAGAAGGTGTTGGTTAAAGTCCATCCCGAAGGGAAATTTGTCGTAGACTTGGACAAGAACATAGATATTAACGACGTAACGGCAAACTCGAGAGTTGCATTGCGCAATGAAAGTTATACCCTACATAAAATTTTACCTAACAAAGTTGATCCACTTGTCTCTCTTATGATGGTGGAGAAAGTACCAGACTCCACGTATGAGATGGTGGGTGGTTTGGATAAGCAAATTAAAGAAATCAAAGAAGTCATAGAGCTACCAGTTAAACATCCTGAATTGTTTGATGCTCTTGGTATTGCTCAGCCAAAGGGTGTACTCTTGTATGGTCCACCAGGTAGAAAAAAATTCGAAAAAAAATAATAATGCTAATAGTTTGAGCTTCTATATTATATTTGAATGTTTAATTCATTTTTAGGAACTGGAAAAACATTGTTGGCAAGAGCAGTTGCTCATCATACCGAATGTACTTTTATCCGCGTTTCCGGATCGGAGTTAGTTCAAAAGTTCATTGGCGAAGGTTCACGAATGGTTCGCGAACTTTTCGTAATGGCGAGAGAACATGCGCCGTCAATAATATTTATGGATGAAATTGATTCCATTGGAAGTTCCCGTATCGAGTCGGGATCGGGAGGCGATAGTGAAGTATGTTTGAAATTGTAGGAATTGAAATTTATCTTTCTCTATTAATCGATTAAATGATTTTATTTAGGTTCAACGAACTATGCTGGAGTTACTTAATCAATTAGACGGATTCGAGGCGACAAAGAATATTAAAGTTATTATGGCGACAAACAGAATCGACATTTTGGATCCTGCTTTACTGAGACCAGGACGAATCGATCGTAAGATCGAATTTCCACCACCAAACGAGGAAGCGCGTCTCGATATTTTGAAGATTCATTCGAGAAAGATGAATTTAACTCGTGGTATTAATTTGAGGAAAATCGCTGAACTGATGCCAGGCGCATCCGGTGCAGAAGTTAAGGTAGCTTTCGTATTCTTTCTCGATATTTTTTCTTTCTTTCTTTTTCGATATTTTTCGGGTATATCTGCTATTTTTGTTCTTTTCTTGCAGGGTGTTTGCACAGAAGCCGGGATGTACGCTCTTAGGGAACGTCGTGTTCACGTTACTCAAGAAGATTTCGAGATGGCTGTAGCGAAAGTTATGCAAAAGGATTCGGAAAAGAATATGTCGATCAAAAAATTGTGGAAATAATTACATGCTTGGATACTTGTATATTTCAATTTTCGCGTACTCTGTATTTGTGTCAACTTGTCCACCTATTAATAAATGAATGTCGATAGAAATGCATCTATTAGATTGCATGCGGCATCGTTAAGGGCTTTAAAATGTTTAAATCGGGATATTCAGGTCTGTACATTAATTATTCGGTAAATTATTTCATAAATTTTAAAGTTAAGCCATAAACTATGTGATTACGAAAAGACTCGAAACTCGATTTTTTGAACGGGTTCTGGCGCCACTGCTTTCAACGCCATCTAGCTTTTTGTAATTTTCTCTGGCGGGAAATAACCTCTCTATGAAAAGACAAATATTTAAACACTAATATTTCCCTTATTTCTTAACGAATTCAGGTGCGGTTTGTTACAGTAACATTCTTGGAATGAAAATTATTTATAATTATGACACGCTCTTTAGGCATTTGTAGGAAATATGGAATTTTATGTATGTTACGAGGGTAGCGGTTAAAAAGATTTTACAGTGTTTTCGAATTAACAACTTCTTTATTTCATGTAACAAAACATTACACGTACTTTGAAGAGCACGTAAGAGTCAGGAGAATAATAGTTTCATTCTTTTTAGGTTGCTTTCTATCGTTGATACTTCTTCCCCCTCCACTGATCAACTCATTTTTTTCACAACCAAGCTGAACAGAACCGAGCGCGTGTATCGTGCATCGGTTAGATAGGTTAGATATTCTAACCTTTTCGATGCTCGTTCAAATAATCACGGAGAAATACAATAATCTATAATTCAAAATGGGTAAAAAGGGAAAGATTGGAAAGCAGAGGAAGGATAAATATTATCAGTTGGCAAAAGAAACTGGTACGCATATATAATTCATACATTATAATATTCTGTTATGTTATTCTAGTTCTCTCGCATTAACTACACAATAATAATCGACGAACATTTTCACCTTAATATAATTATCATCTTTTTTTTTATATTTCATACAATCCTTTTTTATTTTCACAAGACGTTTTTGAATTAACGTGATCTCTGATTTTTAGGTTATAGGTCACGTGCTGCTTTCAAATTGATTCAATTGAATCGAAAGTTTGAATTTCTTCAAAAATCTCGAGTATGCATAGATCTTTGCGCAGCACCTGGTGGTTGGATGCAAGTTGCCCGGGAGAATATGCCGGTGTCTTCTATAGTCGTTGGTGTCGATCTATTTCCAATAAAGCCAATTGCTGGATGTATCAGTTTAGTAGAAGACATAACAACGGATAAATGTCGGGTAGCGATAACTCGAGAATTAAAAACATGGAAGGCCGACGTTGTTTTAAACGATGGCGCACCCAACGTTGGTAAAAATTGGCTTTTCGATGCATACCAACAAGCTGTTCTTACTCTAGCAGCTGTTAAAGTGGCAACGCAATTTTTGAGATCAGGAGGATGGTTTATAACGAAAATCTTCCGGTCTAAAGATTACAATCCATTGATGTGGGTGCTTAAACAATTATTTAGAAAGGTATATCGATTATTAAACTGTTACAGTACCATGGTTTTTTCCATTTCATGATACTAATACATCGAAAATGTTTTACTTTAGGTACACGCAACAAAACCACAAGCTTCACGTATGGAGTCCGCCGAAATATTCGTCGTCTGTCAATATTACATTGCTCCCGATAAATTGGATCCGAAATTTCTCGATCCAAAGTACGTTTTCGCCGAGTTGCAAATAAAATCGGCAAACAAATTAAATGTCTATCATCCAGAAAAACCAAATAGACATAGAGAAGGATATCCAGAGAATGATTACACCCTGTATCATAGATTATCAGTCAGAGATTTTATTATGCACGATGACGTCGTGGAGGCGTTGCAAGAGACTTCAGAAATTGTTTTTGACGATGAAGAAATAGCGAATGACGAGAGAACAACCGTAGAAATTAAAGAGTGTTGCAAAGACATCAAAGTTTTAGGAAGAAAAGACTTGCGTCGTTTGATGAAATGGTGGCAAATGATGAAAGACTCGTTGAAGAAAGAAGAGATAAAAGACGCGGAACCTGAAGTCGTAGAAGAACCAACGCCTCTTACCCAGGAGGAGCAAGAGGATATGGAAGATGCGGAAATCGAACAACAAATAACGGACCTCAGAATCGAAGAAGCTAAAGATCTCAAACGAAAGAGGAAGAAAGTTCTGAAGGACAGGAAGAAATTGAATGAGCGGATCAATTTGAAGATGATTCATAAGAAAAACGAAGGACCTGTTTTGGAGGAAGAGACAATGTTTAGCTTGAAGAATATTACGACGCATCAACAGTTGGAAAGTGTGACTGATCAACATCCGGATGTTGTGGCAGAGAGCGACGTAGAATCGGACAGTGAGACGATAAGACCGAAGAAAATAAAATACGACAAAGAGAAGAGCCATTTGGATAGTTCGGGACTTTATTATAAAACGGACGAGAGCGAGCCGGAAGATTCGAATGATGATTCTGACGATTCCGATAGCGTTAAGTCTGGATTAGGTACATATTAATTAATTCACCAGTTTTCGTAAATTATACGCTCGATAATTTTGATATTTTAGGTTCATTTAATTAAATAATTTTGAATTTTAGGTTTAGATGAATCCGATGACGAAGATGAACCCGATGTCCGAAAGAAGAAAGTCAGATTTGAAGAAACACCCGAGAATCCCTTAATAACCGATTTGGATCATAGAGATAACAAAACTAAGAAAATTCACAAAGCCGAATTATGGTTTGAGAAAGATATATTCAAGGATTTGGAGAACGAGGACGACGAAGATCTGGAGTTACGCAAAATGGCTGAAGAATACAAAAAGAAAGGAGGTCATTTGATAAGTAAAGAAGAAGATTTGCTGGACGAGAATAAGAATAAGAAACAAGAGAAAAAAACGAAGAAAACCAACAAAGAAGATGCTAATGATACAGATTCAGATTATGACGTGGAAGAAATGGTTGTCCCGGAGAAAAAACGGAAGAAAGCTATCGGAAAAGAGAATATTGAAGTTGCATCGAACGGTAGGTGTAATTAAATCACAAAAGTAAATTGCGATCTAAATGTACAACACACAATAAACAATAACTTCGACTTACCTAATATAATGTACCTTGTAACAATGCAAATTGCAGGAATCAAGTCGAAAAAGAAGAAAAACTTAACTCCAGAAGACTTAGCACTGGGATCCTTACTGATCCAAAGTCAAAAATCCCGAAGAGATCTGACAGACGCTGCATGGAATAGATACGCGTTCAATGACGAAGGACTGCCTGCTTGGTTCGTCCAAGAAGAAGAAAAGCACATGAAGAAAGAAGCACCCGTTCCTAAAGAGCTTGTCGACGATTACAAGAAACGAGTTGAAGACTTAAATATCAGACCTATCAAGAAAGTATTAGAAGCCAAGGCAAGAAAGAAGAAACGAGCAGGGAAGAAATTAGAAAAGGCAAAGAAGAAAATAGAATCGCTGATGGATAATACAGACATCAGTGATCGTGAAAAGGCGAAACAAGTTCAAGCGTGAGTAAAGCGAGTTTATTCTTGTGCATCTTTATTCGTCGTTACTGAAATTTCTTTTTTGCACAGGTTGTACAAGAAGGCTCGCCAGGAACCGAAGAAAGAAGTGACGTATATCGTGGCGAAGAAACATTTGGCACAGAAGAAAACTATGCGACCTGCTGGAGTGAAAGGTCGATACAAGGTGGTCGATCCTAGAATGAAGAAAGACCTTCGCGCGGCTAAAGCGAAGGAGAAGACGAAAGGACGTGGAAAGAAGAGTCGAGGTGGAAAACCACCTAGAGGGAAGCCTAAAGGTGCTAAGGGGAAGAAGACAAAATAATTGATATTTCTTGTATAAAATTGTAATTCGTAAAAAGAAGAAAAAAACGTTAAGTTTGATGCCTTACTCAACCTACATCTCGGATCAGAGAAGAAGACTTTGATACTGAGAATGATAGGGAAATAAAATAAATAAAGAACTCTACAGAGAAGTTTACAAGATACTTCGAACGATGTAAGTAAATAGTTTTGTACATAAAATGTGTATTAAATTACGCAACGTTTAAAGCTACGGCTTTTTATATATGTACGTCGCGTTTCTGTAATTTCCCTCTCACTTTTATTGATGTTAATTTTGGCGAATATAAGATTCATCGGTTTTAAGGAATATTTATGCAAGTTATAGTGTATAACGTGTTTACTACGTTCTATTTTCAGTCAACGACTTCTACGTGCCGTTTACTGAAATAGATCGGTTTATTCATACGTGGAAGTATTTGCGTATTAACGTGGATAGAAAGCAGTTAGACGATTTACGATCGGATTAAATCGCCGATATTTCAAAGTCTTTAATCATGTGTTCGAGTTATTTTTAAAATCATCTTCACTCGTTTAAAATACCTCTAGTAACCACACCGCGTTTGAAATTCCCGCATATCGAAACTTCGATAGAATTCGATACCTGCGCGCGCATCCATCGCGATTATCGAAATTTCAAAACACAGTCCAGCGCCTATATTCAAATCTTCTTCGTTTATACCACGTTCACTTTAAAATACGGCGAAAAAACGTATCTATTAACACTTTATCCTAACAAATATCCCAAATAATGACTAAATTGCTCATAATTACCATGACTCTTTAAATATCTTTGATAGAGCCAGTAATATCACATCATTAATCCCCATTAGCTTAAGTTCACCGATAAATATTTCATTTCAATTTACTTTCGAGAAATTTCTCACTTTCAAAAATTCACGCCAATTAGTATATTTCATTGGAATAACTCGGACTAAAAATAGGGTAAAGGTATGAGGAACCAATGATTTCCGCGCGCTAAAAAAGGAATCCCCTCGAAAATCGCGAAAGGTTCGCTATTGCGTCGCGTAGGAGTTATAGCGCGATGTGAAGGGATATAGATAGAATCCACCACCCACCTGTCCATCTATGCGAGTTGGTACTCCCTTCTCACCCTTTTCCTCCCATAAATGATCGACCTGAGCATCCTCCCTCTTCTCCCTGCACTCGGCAACGACACCTTTCCCGGGTTGTATCTCGTGCATCGAGCATTCTGATGCAACCGTGGCCTGCGTAGCGTCGGGACGCTGCGGTCGATGTCAAGGACAAGGCCGATGGCATCTATAAAGACCGTTTTACGTCGGTATCGTTGCAATGAAAGTGGCGTCGATGATAGTTTCTTCCTCCCTACCGTGTTTGGCTTCATGCCAAAAGTCGCATCGTCCGCTTCCGGCCTTGCTGTTAGCGCGACTTTTGGAAAGCCACGTTTTGTCAGAAACGCTATTTCTGAAATAGGATAGACGTTCTTGAGAAAAATTATAATTGATCCTTTTTTAGTATCATATTTTCAATGAATTTTTGTATTATGGAACTATGAGTGTTAATCCTTTGCAGGACAGCTTTTTCACATGATTTTCTGTTCTGACAATTTAATATCGACTTCTTAATTTCACAATGATTTGGAAATATCACCTAAATATATGTCAGTATCTATAGTTATTGATGTTAATAAAAAAAATGAATAATTGATGATAGAAAATATTGTAAAATTAATTTTATTTAGCTCAATACAAAATTGAGAAAATAATTTGGACTGCAAAGGGTTAATTAACTACGTGTTCGTTATTTCATAAGTTTCTTAACCGTTTGCGTACCACGAGCCACTTTCGCGCTCTTCAGTTTTTGTGTCGAAAAACCCCAGGACATTTTTTCAATGTTGACAATTGAAGGAAGACTTTGTTAAGAATGCATCAGGTATCTCTTTTATAATATAAAGTAATTCCAAATTAAAATACAAGCACGAGAAGATTGTTCTTGTTATGCACTACATAAAATAAAACATCAACTTTAGCTTATTTTGAAATCAAATTTCAAGAGCGCGAAAGTGGCTTTTTTCAAAGTAATTTTTTGAAACTCTCCCGGTATCCAACCTTTTAAGGTTTCTTACGATTAAATAGCAACGTTCGAATGATCAAATCGATCAGTAATCCTCCATCAAAGATGTTTACGCATTACATTGAAATTAATCATTGGTAATTCCAAGTATCGAGATAGAAATACCGAAAGTTCGTAATTTCCTCGTGAAATCTATTCGAACATCGTATTACCGTCAAATTACTCGAAATTTGTTCTTTTCATCTTTACGTCACGTTTTTTTTTTCTCTCTCTCCCTCGTGACCTTGACTTTTTACCAAGTTTTATTTTACTCCCACCTTCCTTTTTACAGTCGAGGTAGCTTAAGTGCTCTTTTTATTTTAATTGGCAGTAAATATCGGTGACGTCATGATGCAACTGCGTACAAGTGCCGACCCAGCCGATGCAGCGGTCGATGTCAAGGCCAAGGCTAACGGCACACGTAGATCCCGTAATGCGACGAAATCCCAGCTGATATTCCGCTACCAGGAAAAGAGGTTCCACGAATACTGATCCTAATTTCCGCGGAAAAGAAGGTCAGTGCATTGTGCCAATATTATTGTAATTTACAGAGTTTCATACAATCTATAATTTATATTGATTTTTCCACCTTTTTGACAGTGGCTGCTATGGTCATTTCGACTATGGTTTAGGTCCCTTTGACTTAACCCTTTGCGGACGGAGGCATTTTTGAATATCGAGAAAGAATCAATTATTTAGCGATGAAAAAACACTTTTTCATCGGAAAGACAGTCTGTTAATGTATACAAGTTGAAATTTACTCTTTGTAAAATAATATTTCAACGATTATATTTTAATTTATGTACCGACAAACTATAACCAATTTTCTTCTCAGGGCGGATATATTCGCCCGTCGTCCACAAAGGGTTAATCTCTATAAAACCCACTGTTTTAGTTTGCTTGTTACTAAATAATAAATTGGGGAAAATTTGTCAAAGGTGAGATGAGAATTTTGTACTGGGCCTTGCTGTTTGTGGGTTTGAATCGTTAGGACTGTCGGCTGGAGTTGAAGGCTCGGAACAAAAATTAGTGAGCTTTAGTTAATGAATTATATATCAATTATTATTTACAGTATGATAATTGCAAAATTAATTGACGATATAGTCAATGATAGAAGTAACAACGAATGTATAGATATATGAATTATGGAATCAATGGTACAAATTGGCAGGTCCAAATTTATATCTGAGCTCCTAAAAAATACTTTCTTTGCAATACATTTTAAAATTAATTGCATCTTTTATTTCAATTTAATAATCAGCCATTTTTTTCTTTGGGTAGGTTTTGCACATTGATGAACAACGAATCTATAGAAATATGAGTTATGGAATCAATGGCACCAATTGGCAGGTTCAAATTTAAATCTGAGCTCCTAAAAAATACTTTCTTTGCAATACATTTTTAAATTAATTGCATCTTTTATTTCAATCTAATAATCAGCCATTTTTTTCTTTGGGTAGGTTTTGCACATTGATGAAGAACGAATCTATAGAAATATGAGTTATGGAATCAATGGCACCAATTGACAGGTCCAAATTTAAATCTGAGCTCCTAAAAAATAGTTTCTTTGCAATACGTTTTAAAATTAATTGCATCTTTTATTTCAATCTAATAATCAGTCATTTTTTTCTTTGGGTAGGTTTTGTACATTGATGATTAATTAAGAGTATCATGTGTTCTCGTGACCAAAGAAATAGACGATTTGAAAAAGGAAATAGGAACGAATGATCGTTGAAACGTGCGATAAACGGCTTCAATTTCAAAGGACACCGGTGCATCATAGTCGTATACATAGTAACAAGCCACTTGTTTCAATTTGCTTGGCTCTAGCCAAGTTGCATTCGGCGCCAAACAACTTGTAGGTGTTGTATTAACGATAACTCGTAAATCTTTGTGTACCAGGGGAATTTATTGAGCAGTTTCGAAATAGGAAGTGTTTGTTGCTTCCGAGTTTAGCTTCATTTATTGCATCTCATATTTTCCATCCGACGTTGCAACATCCGTGATAATTGCACTATCTAGAAATTTCAAATCACACGTTCTACCTCGTCACTTAATATTATACTTACATAATGTTTAAAAAAAGAAAACTTAATTAATTGAACTCGTATCATTAATACTAATTAGAATTTTAATTAATATTGGAACTAAAGGTGTTAAATTTATCATATTAACACTAGATTTACGGTCGCCAAATCTTGGATATTTAAATATATTAAATAAGTAATTAAAAAAAAATGGATCAGTCTGCAATTAATCTCATCAGTCAAGTAATTTGTTTATTAAAAGATACACGGGAAATATCTACAATATTCTTGCGCTATAAATTTGAAAAGTCTTTTTAAAAAGATGACAAACCGACGATTTGACTGTTACTTTGCAAAAAGAGGAATCAAAAGGTAGAAAGGATAATTAATTCCGTAATTTATATTTTATAAGTTGAACGTGGAATCTATTTCTCTTTTAGAGAAGAACTTTTATATTAATTAATTAACTAATCGCAAGATAAAGTTCATCATAAAGGTCATCAACCCTATCGACTCATCAAAATCCAAAAATACTAAATTCACAAATAGAAAATTAATCAAATTTCCAAAACTATCTCAAGATTCGATCCACACGGTTTTTCAAGCTCGAATTAAAATTATCTCGCCAATGTTGCACGACGCAAAATATTCCCGAACGATAAACATCCATCGACAATGTGTTATTTGCAATTTCCGTGAAAACGATGACAATAACAATGATCTTCCTTAAATCGACGTACGAGATCGTATTGGAAATGAATTTACAATCGAAACGTATCACGCGTTATCTGCATGAAGGAGTGTTCAACGTAAAGAGAGAGAGATGAAAAAGAAGGAATTCTGATACGCAAATCAACGGAGATTAAAGTATGGGTAGATACTTTGAAGGTCAATCTTCTTTTTTCAGGCTTGTAAACAATACGAGACCGTGGATGCATAATATTCGGACGTTTTCTGGCTTAGGATCTTTTATGAAAGGCTGTACGTGTGTCGGTGTATCCTTACGCGGTTGGCGCTTACGTCAAGGGCGACCTCGACTTTCCACAGTCTCTAATCTGTGCGAGAATCGGTCGTGAGACAAGCATTTTGTTTCAGTTATATGACGTTAGACAGTACTCTCTTATGGAGCTTTGTAAATTTTCACTTTTTTCTACCAGACCTCACCTCACAGAGTTTTATCTTCGTCATTTCGATTGAACGGATGCCCGAGTCGAAAATTTCAGCCCAAAATTCTCCTAAATTACCAAATAACTTAGGATATTTAGGCTGAATATGGAAATATATGTTACATATAAAAGAATGCAAATTTTAATTCCACAATCGCCCTATACTTGTTACTTTTTGCCACTTTTACCTAGTTTAGGAGCAATTTAGGCTTCATACAGCCCAAAATAATCCTCAGCATTCTATAATGAGGAGCTTTAGAATTGGATTGGAATGATCGAGGTCCAAAAAAATTCTCGATATACTAAAAATTAATTTGGTTTAGGAGATTTAGAATTTATATGGAATAAAATAATAATTTAATTCCAACTTGCTCCTGAAAGCCCTATTTTTAGAATATGGGTCGACAGACTTGGAACTTCTGAAATATTTTTAGGGGGTGTCAGATTAAATTGGAAGACAAATTTTACCTGATCAGTCCATATAACTCCTAAAAATCATATTTACAGGACTTTGAGGCGCGTAGACACACTAGTTGAGGATTTTGAGGTTCAAAATGGTATACATAATTAAGTGACAAATGAGAGATCAAAAGAATCTAGGATTTGAAGTTTCTTTTTAGGCTGGACTTTTCGACCGGGTGGTCGGAGGAAGATCGTTAAGTGACTAATAATTTGTAATTTGTTCAATTGTTGGGTAAAGTGTGATGTCTTTTTTTTTAATTCAATGAATTTACTGGAATTAGTTGGGTGAGAGAAGGTGATTAGATTTTGTAATGGTCAGGTTATAATTTCCTTTAAGTTGTTCTTATTGGACATTTAAGTAATTAGTAGATTTGTATCTATGTAGAGCAAGATTGATCCACGTATTTAGATGTGAAATTTTCTATTTACGTGTACGATCTGGGTCAGTGATATAACGTTTATGGTATCGCCTGGTATATGAGCGTGATAAATTTCATCGACCATCCTGATCAGGAACTATTGATTAGCTAAACTTCATTGCTATTTATAATCGTTGTTGTGTTTCATTTTCCTCGCTAGATCCATTTTAGGTGAGCCGGTGTTTCGACGAATATTAAACGAACACCTGGAGTGTTTCTTATCTATATTGAAATCTATAAATACTAGGTTGATAGATTGTAATCGGATTTAATAATCTATACTTAAATTCATGATGACAGTGGTGTAAGAAACTGCACACGTTAACTTTCAACGTTACAGAAGTATCTCGAAATTCCTGCACCTATTGCGCTTACGTATTCGACGTTCTCATAACGCGCGCATATATCGAAATCGCTTACGACCTTTATTGTCGTTTCCGCGTGGCCTTGAACCACAAAGGCAGAAGCCAGAAATCGAGCGAATAAATAGCGATGCAAAGAAGGCACGTTGATTGATAGTAAAAGTAACCCACGTAACCATACACCAGACGAACTACGCTGACTTTACGTGCTACCTACGGAGAGACGGAGAGAGATGGACAGATAGAAAGAAATAGATAGAGTAACAGAGATAGAGGTATGTAGAGAAATAGTGATAGAGGTGGATAGAGAAATAGAGATAGAGATAGATGGAGAAGTAGAGATAGGGAAAGGTAGAGAAATAGAGATAGAGAGAAAAGTAGAGCGAGAGATAGATAGAGAAATAGAGATGGATTGATAGAGGAAGGGAGATAGAGATAGATAGAGAAATAGAAATAGAGATTGATAGAAAAGTAGGGATAGAGATAGATAGAGAAATAGAGATGGATTTATAGAGGAAGGTGGATGGAGATTGATAGAGTAATGCAAATAGAGTTAGAGAAATAGAGATAGAGAGAATAGTAGATATAGAGATAGATAGAGAAATAGAAATAGAGGTTGATAGAAAATTAGGGATAGAGATAGATAGAGAAATAGAGATGGATTTATAGAGGAAGGTGGATGGAGATTGATAGAGTAATGCAAATAGAGTAATGCAAATAGAGTTAGAGATAAAAATAGATATAGAGATAGATAGAGAAATAGAGATGGATTGATAGAGGAAGGGAGATAGAGACAGAT
Organism: Cerceris rybyensis; assembly: GCA_910591515.1. NCBI lineage: Eukaryota > Metazoa > Arthropoda > Insecta > Hymenoptera > Crabronidae > Cerceris > Cerceris rybyensis. Next base: position 4,345,753 of record OU342800.1, on the reverse strand, counting down.
AGAGAAATAGAAATAGAGATTGATAGAAAAGTAGGGATAGACATAGATAGAGAAATAGAGATGGATTTATAGAGGAAGGTGTATGGAGATTGATAGAGTAATGCAAATAGAGTTAGAGAAATAGAGATAGAGAGAAAAGTAGATATAGAGATAGATAGAGAAATAGAGATGGTTTGATAGAGGAAGGGAGATAGAGTTTGAAAGAGAAATAGAGATTGAGATAGATAGGGAAATAGAGATAGAGACAGATAGAGAAATAGAGATTGATAGAAAAGTAGGGATAGAAATAGGTAGAGAAATAGAGCCTGATAGAAAAGTAGAGACAGAAATAGGTAGAGAAATGGAGACATAGATAGATAGAGAAATAGAGGCATAGATGGATAGAGAAAGAGACCTAGAGATGGACAGAGAGCCAGAGTCAGAGCAGTCATCGATAAAGAGGGAAAGAGTAAAATATAGGAAGAATGTTAAAAACAGAAGGAAGGGTAGATATAACGACACAAGGGCTGACGTGCTGTAATTGAGGATCGTTAACGCGTCCTCGGGGGAGATCGAGCGGCTGGATTTTACTAGGTCCTCCTCCTCCTCTCTTTGCTCTCTACCAACGGCAACTTCTCTCCTCTCTCCTCTCATCCCGGCTTCCTGACCACGATATCGGTGACCTTCAACCGTTCAGGAGTGGATGGACCTCGTTGGCCAGCAGGCCGAGGTATAAGGTCAAGGTTACCGTGGTTGGTGTGCACGGGATATGCGACCTCCGGTTGCATCGAGCGAGATGCGCGCGCAGCCGGCGCATGCGCGCCAACGCCCGCCTTGTCGTACGTCGCAGCGCGTCGCCCGAGCCATTGCCAAGGTCCTCGCTGGTCACGGGCAAACCGTTATAAGTAGCGATGGGTATGATCAAAGTCTTGATTTTTGAACCAGTTATTAAATAATTCACCGACTAATAGTACACTACTAAATGATCGATGATTCGATGCGTTTTTATTAGATAGAAGGTCCGCTGGGAATGACGCTTGAGAGGTTAGCCGCGGCTATGGTAAGGAGGCAAATTCCTGGACTTGCAACTGGGTCTGAGTTGAAATCCTGTTAGGTGAGATCTTTGCAAAGATTTTTCTAGTTTATTATTCAATATGTTCAAACTGTGGTGGCTTAGGAGCCACCTGAAACAGTAGCTGGTAGACGAAATGATAATTCGGTCAAAGCCGTAGGAGAATAAGTGGCAGGTTAGGTAGTTCTTGGAGGAAACTTGACAGTGACGTAGGTAGGAAGTTAATAGTTAGAAGGACACTTGTTTTATCGATTTAAATGTTACTACGTAAACTTGTTATTGCTTATTAACTTGATATTTGGAATGATTAAACGAAAAATGATAGAATAGCTTCCCAAAAATGGCGGTCACGCGGTGGCATAATTGCATGTAATTAGAACGTCATCACAGAGATGTCGGTAGTGTATCGTTTATTGAAATATCGAAGTATCGATATCGATATTGTATTTAAACTTTGAGATGCGAGAGAATGTTATTCCCATTGCTAGTTGTTATAAGTTACTGGTCGAGACTCGTGCGAGGTCATCGTCGATTGTTCCAGGGTAAGCTGTATCATTAACGTCTGCCCCAACAAAGCTTCTTTCCCCGCCACTTATTCTTTCGATAAGTATTTCATTCGCGAACAATAATCGATAATCGATAAAACATTCCATTAATGAAGTAATACCATATGTCATAACCTAAAATCCTGAAATCAATTCCCTCTGTAATCTAACCTTACAACGTACAAATGAAATTGCATTTTTATAAAAACTATGTCAATACCGAGCGTAAAAGCTTTCAGGTATGCAATTACATGTAAAGTTCAATGGAAAAAGTCGAGAATGAGATATGACCGAATGAGAATTCCAATCGAAAGTCGAAAGATAGGAATCTCTCATCTTTTTCGTGGTGGAAAGAGGAGCAATCGAAATCGTTCTTTTCTATCGATATCGTGATGCCGTATGCAATTCTCGTTCTCTGTTTCTCTGCCTTTGGAGGTAGATGGAAAAGAACGATTCATAAAAAGGGAATAAGTGTTCGAGGCGCCTGCGTCCCGACGCCCGGCGTACATCCATGGCCAAGGTCTTCCCCGGTCACGGGCAACCCGTTATACGTTACCGGGAGCCGACACTTGCTCGAGGTCGTTCAGGATTGTCTTATTTTGCTACGAGAAAGGTCGATCTTGAGGTGGAATCATCGACGAGCAAATATCGCCAATTGGAATACATCGATTTTTATGATATTTTGTAGATAGGGTGATTTGAAATGAAGTTAGAACTCTAGACTGATTTGATTTTAACTCCTTGTCTTATGAATTATTTTCTGCGTGAATGAACAATGAGTTGGAATTATTTGATAGAGTAAAGAATTATCACTGATTTCTAACGTGTAACTTATTAATGATAATGATGATAACCTTTATTACACAGAATTCAAATAAGAGATAGATCAGAGAAACGTGTTTTAAAATTGTAGGTTTGTTTGAGATTCAAACATAAAGGAACACTTGCAGACTAAAGGCTAAAGTAAAAATAAGTATAGAGGAAAAATGAAATTAGAAGAATCTTAGTTTCTTTTTATTTTTTTAAATGTAACTTAATGTCATACTATTAGTATAGAAATCATTTGATTGGCTTGTGGTGGAGTAATATTTTAAAAAGAGTTTTTGGAGAATTTTAAAACTTGTTATCTCGTTCACCAAGTTATGAGTGTTGCTCTTTATTGTAGGGCAATGTGTTAATTAAATATTTCAATGCGTATTGATTCTTTATTTAGAATATCTCTTAGCTTTTTTTGTTAGACTCTTTTTCTTTAATTGCTGTGATAGTTTAATATTTCTTGTATGGTTTTAAATGTGATGGAATACTGAGAATTATGATATAGAGGGTGGTCCAGAAAATTAGAAAGAAGTGGAATTAGATTATTTTCTTGTCTTTTTCTGGTGGATTCTTTGTTGTTTAATTTCAATGATTGTTAAATGTTTCTTGTATGGTTTTAAATGAGGTGGAATATTGAGGACTATGATATAGAGAGTGGTCCAGAAAATTAGAAAGAAGTCTAATTAGATTATTTTCTTGACTTTTTCTGGTAGATTCTTTGTTGTTTAATTTCTGTGATTGTTAAATGTTTCTTGTATGGTTTTAATTAAGATGGAATATTAAGAAGTAAGATATACAGGATGGTTGAGAAAATTAGAAAGAAGTAGAATTATATTTTTTTGAATCTTTCTGAATAATTTTCAAATCAGATAGACGACTTAATTAAATTGTCGAGGGTGAAAAATGAAGGTGAATTTTTTAACAATATTAACAAGGAGATTGGAATAGAATTCGATTGGTATTAATTAGTAGGTCGGTGAGGACTTAATTAAAAAATTAGGTCGAGGTTAGAACAGGCTTCGAAGTCCCATTGGTGGGTCATTTGCTTCGAGGCAACATTTCTGCGCCTTGTTATCGCCGACAGGAAATTGGTTTTCCCTTCGGCGTACCGGAATGTGCAGTTGCATTAAAGTGTGTCCTCAAGTATATGCAGCCTGTAATGCAGTATATCGAGGGAAAATTGCAAATTAAAATTGCATCGTTCTGCGAAATTCTGTCGGTGAATAAATGAGAGCTTTGAGAATGCACGAAGTGAATGAACTCAATTAATTGCATCGAACTGATAATTGAAAGAAGCGTGATTCAATTTGTTCGAAATGTATTTTGAAAAGTGCAAGAGCTTTCTCAATGTGATGCAACGTCCACCTTCAACAGGTGATACAAGCTTTATTATATGATACTTACTCCAACAACAACATATGTAAGAAATTCTCAATAAAAAAATAAAGAACAACAGAATATCCCAATATTATCTACATCCTTTTATCGAAGATATTTATACAACAATTCCTCTGTTCAACAATATTCCTTGGACTTAATGCTGCAAACAACTACATATTCAACGCAAGAAATTCTCAATAAAAAAAAAAAAATAGAAAATCGCAGTATATACTAGAACTATCTACACCCATCTACCGAAAACATCCATACAACAATATTTCTACTAAACAACATTCCTTGGACTTAATGCTGCAAAAAACTACATATTCAACGCAAGAAATTCTCAAGAAAAAAATAATAAATTGCACTATATACTAAAACTATCTACACTCATCTACCGAAGACATTCATACAACAATTTCTCTACTAAACAACATTCCTTGGACTTAATACTGCAAAAAACTACATATTCAACGCAAGAAATTCTCAATAAAAAAACAAAAAATTGCAGTATATCTTAGAACTATCTACACCCATCTACTGAAGATATTCATACAACAATTCCTCTGTTAAACAACATCCCTTGGACATAATACTGCAAACAACTACAGATTCAACGCAAGAAATTCTCAAGAAAAAAATAATAAATTGCACTATATACTAAAACTATCTACACTCATCTACCGAAGACATTCATACAACAATTTCTCTACTAAACAACATTCCTTGGACTTAATACTGCAAAAAACTACATATTCAACGCAAGAAATTCTCAATAAAAAAACAAAAAATTGCAGTATATCTTAGAACTATCTACACCCATCTACTGAAGATATTCATACAACAATTCCTCTGTTAAACAACATCCCTTGGACATAATACTGCAAACAACTACAGATTCAACGCAAGAAATTCTCAATAAAAAAATAATAAATTGCAGTGTGTACTAAAACTATCTACACTCATCTACCGAAGACATTCAAACAACAATTTCTCTACTAAACAACATTTCTTGGACATAATACTGCAAACAACTACATATTCAACGCAAGAGATCCTCAATAGAAAAAATAGAAAATCGCAGTATATCCTAGAACTATCTACATCCATCTACCGAAGACATCCATACAACAATTTTTCTACTAAACAACATTCCTTGAACTTAATGCTGCAAACAACTACATATTCAACGCAAGAAATTCTAAATAAAAAAATACACAATTGAATTATATACTAAAACTATCTACACCCATCTACCAAAGATATTCATACAACAATATTTCTACTAAACAACATCCCTTGAACTTAATGCAGCAAACAACTACATATTCAACCCAAGAGATCCTCAATAGAAAAAATAGAAAATCGCAGTATATCCTAGAACTATCTACCGGGGATATTCATACAACAATTTCTTACTAAACAACATCCCCAGGACTTAATACTGCAAACAACTGCATATTCAACGCAAGAAATTCTGAATAAAAAAATTAGAAAATCACAGAGTATCCCAACACCATCTACACCCTTGTGTTGAATATATTTATACAACTATTTCTCAACTAAACAACATCCCCTAGACTTCACCCTCCAGACAACAACACAAATACAACAAATTTCGCAACCTCTCAAAATTATCCATCTCTCTTATCCAACTCTCACTTACAAAACACCCTGTTAACAACCTGTAACCAACAACCCTCTCAAAAAGAACCCCCAAGAGAGAAACAACTTCCTAGTATCCTTTACTCTCCTCCAACGCCCGCATCTTTATCAGTATTCTCGGTATTCATGCTCCTTTGGAGAAAGGAGTACCAGAAGGAGGGTTGGAGACGGGGTTGGAGCATCTGCGGGCGGACAAGTTCAAGGTCGCCACGTCCGTGCCAAGTCCGGGCATTCTAACCCAAATACGATTACAGTTTCGAGGTAGTAGTCGAGAGTCGAGACAACAAACTCGAGATCCGAGTTCGAGTTTGGTGGGCTAATGGGACAGGGGTTTCGCGTGTTGACCCAATTCCTTCCGTCAGGATTATCCTACTTTCGGAGAAGGCCTTCGGCTTCCTTGTTTTCGCCTGTTCTTGGATAGATATCAAGGTTTCTTGGATTACAAATTTAGTTAAGATCGCTCAGGTGAAAGGGTTTAATTGTAGGGTGAGTTATTCGAGTATTTGATTAGACTTTTATATTGGAAGATGAGGGTGTGATGAATAGAGACTGAGAATTGTAATTTGTGAATGTTTGTTAGAAGATTTCACTTTTGATAATCTGAAAATTAGGTACCTTTTTAATTTTACTGCGACTATGCAATTTTAGATAGATTCAGAACCACTATAATTTTTATGCAACCCTCTCACCCCCACAAAATTGATTGTCATCGTTCTCCAGCGACCTCCCCTTAGATCTTCGACCCCTTTAGGAAATTTGATATCAATTTTTATTCAACATATCATATTCTCAGTGATTAGAAAATCAGGACAGAAAGATTTCACCCCTAACAGCTTGAAAACTAGTTACCATTTTAATTTTACTAGGATCTGCAATTTTAGATACGTTTAGAGACCCCATAATTTTTATACAACCCTATCACCCTCACAAAATTGACTATCATCGTTCTCCAGTGACCTCCCCTTAGATCTTCGACACCTTTAGGAGACTCGATATCAATTTTTATTCAACATATCATATTCTCAGTGATTAGAAAATCAGAACACAAAGATTTCACCCCTAATAACTTGATATTTAGCCACCACTTTAATTTCACCGACACGATATAAATTTAAATAAATCTAGAGTCACTATAATTTTTATACATGCCTATCACCCCCCAAAAATTGGCTATCACTGTTCTCCACTGACCTCCCCTCAAATCTTCCACCCCTCTAGGAGACTTACCATCAATTTTTATTCAACAGATCATATTCTCAGTGATTAGAAAATCAGGAAAGGAAGATTTCATCCCTAACAGCCTGAAAATTAGCTACCATTTTCATTTCACTAGGACCTGTAATCAATATATATTATAAAGCAAAGTGTACGTTATGTACGTGCTGCTAAAACTCAGAAATGAGTCTCGGTACGATCAAGGGAGTTATATGGTGTGGTAGCCCCCTATCTACTGTCCATGAAGAAGGTTCCCGTTTTTACCTTAAGTGCTTGATTTTGAAGATATAAGTGCTGGAATTTTCGTCCTCTAGAAATTTCTAAAACTGACCGAAATATTCGAGAGTATTTGAGAGCATTCCACAACATTACAGAATATTGTTGAATATTGTGGAATGTTCGGGAACATTCCAGATCATTGTGGACTATTATATTATATTCCACTTAATATTATATAAATATACCTCTTATATTTTAATTTTAGATATATTCAGAGCCCCCATAAGTTTTATACAACTCTATCACCCTCAAAAAATTGACTATCGCCGTTCTCCAGTGGCCTTCCCTCAGATCTTCGACACTTCTAGGCGACTTGCAATCAATTTTTATTCAACACATAATTTTCTTATTAATCAGGACAAAACGATTTCATCCCTAACAGCCAGAAAATTAACTACCATTTTAATTTCACTATGACCTGTAATTTTAGATATATTCAGAGCCCCCATAAGTTTTATAAAACTCTACTACCCTCAAAAAATTGACTATCGTCGTTCTCCAGTGGCCTTCCCTCAGATCTTCGACACCTCTAGGAAATTTTCTATCAATTTTACTCAACACGTCATCTTCTCACCAATTAGAAAATCAGGACAGGAAGATTTCATCCCTAACAACCTGAAAATTAACTACCATTTTAATTTCACTAGGACCTGTAATTTTAAATAGATTCAGAGACCCCGTAATTTTTGTACAGCTCTACCAACCCCCACAAAATAGACTGTCACTGTTCTCCAGTGACCTAATCTCATGCAGTTCGTCATCGACGCGAATTTCCATGGGAAGATTTGTTTTCCCTTTTTTTTTGCTCGCACGAAAACGTGACGCGCACCATGGCGTTTTATGCATCGTACGCGTGCATGCACGGTATGCATGCACTTTTGAATAGGATAAAATACGCAACGAGCTATCCACGTCGTCATTGCGCTTAGTCACGAGGATTATCGCATCGTAATAATGTCACCAGGACGTCTCATTACGAAACGCCCACTGAACACGCGACAGGCGGAAAAGTAGCGAAACCCAACGAGGGAATATACTCGCTCATCATCGCCTTGAACTTCCCGGCGCTCGTTTATCCGTAATTGAAGGTATACAATTAACAGTGTCATCGAAACTGCAGATCAATTATTTACCTTCGATTTATTCCACTCTAAGACTTGGAGAACGTAGAATTGTCAATTTCTTATAGCGCTTTGAATTAGAATTTTAGTCGACTTTGAATTTGTAAAATTAGAATTTTATATATTTTTTTTATTCATTGAATTGTTTTGAGAAAACTTTGAGCTTTTGGGTCGACTAGCTTAAATTTATTGTAAGTTGAGAAACGAGGAGGAAGATGGTAGCACTGGTTTGGATTTGCGAATAGTTTGAAAAATCTTAGGAAAATTTTTGAATAAGTTTGTTAGATACTGTTGTTTTTTGGGTTTTAAATTGTATTTTTATTTCTATTGGGATCTGAAGTTATAGTTAAATTCCAAATTAGCGAGGCTGTGATATATTAATTATTAATTGAAAAAAAATTTCTTAGAGCTGGAACTTTGCTAGGAATCAACAGTTTGATATTTATCACAGGTCATTAATTTATCTTGATGATGTTACCACTTAGAGAACGTTAAGGCTTCCACGTTTAAGCACATTTTGCCTCACTAAGATCCTCTAATTAGTACGCCTAATTTACCTTCATATCCTCCATGATGTTTGCTCCTTAGATTACTCTATTATCTTGCAGAGTTTAGCGAAATTAAATTTGAAGGTGATATAAATTTCCACTTCAATTCTTTATTACTATCATTCAATTATGCTCGAGAAATTCTTTGATAGCTTCATCTAACATTAAAGAATCCAATCCGTTGAAAACGAAGAGACGGAAGCTGAAAATTACGTAAGTCGCGGTGGAATACGATAAATATGGATCTGTTGTTCTACGATTACCATATCTACTTCTTATCAGCTTCATTGCCACAATGTACAACAATTTTTTATAATTACATCCGGTCTGGGATTTTCGATGATCAGTTTTCCCGCCAAACTGTTGCATTCTATTCACCTTCTATCAACCCTCCCAAAAGAAATTCTCACTCCTATAAATTTATAGAATTTTGCAAAAAGTTTTCCAAGAATTTTACAAATTTTAACACTACATTTATTGCGTGAAATCTTTTACAATGCAATACATTAAATAAAGAAGGATCAAGTGGCAATGATTATTATTCTTTAACCCTTTAGCCTACAATTGTGACACTCGTGCCGAGGTAAATCAAACAGGAAATTTTGAAATCTTCCAAAAAGTATCAAATTGTAACTATCAATCGGTAACGAAACTCAAATTATTTCTTTAGTATTAACATTAGCACTATCAAATCAGTCAAAATGACTAGATAAATTTTTCCACAAATTCTCCAATAGAAGATCCATAGAACAAAAATTCTACGTCCATCACAAAAAACGTAAATCACCTAATTGATCATCCTTATAGGAATATAGAAATCAATAGAAATCAATTGATTTCGAAATGTTAGAAATCAATGGAAATTTTTGATCTGAGGAATTAATTCTGAGTTGTTGCAGTCCAAGTCACAAAAGAAATCGTAGGGGTAAGAAGTTACATAATTATTGTATTACAAAATACATATAAAATATCTACTGTACAGTTTCTCTATAAGATTGAGAAATATCTATTAAAAAAACTTAAAAACCCATCAATTGGACGATTTCCATAAATCTATTGTTAAACGTACGGCTACATATCCCATACGGTTTTCAATTCTAAAGTATATTTCCGCAAGGAAGAAAGGACTTGATGGAAGTTCTCAGGGCCTAATCAGGAAATTGCACCCTCCCTCGAGGAAGAAACTCCTTGCAGAGGAAATCGTCCTCACCGCCTAATGTCAGCTCGACGTCGACGTTTTTCCTTGGCTCTGGAAAATCCATTCGCTCCCTTTTCCTATTTTCCGCGTGGGACGTGCAGTCGAGCGCGGTAACCTTGAACTTCATCCCTCACCTCTGTCTCTCTCTTTGAATCTAACCCTCGCACTCTCTCTCATCGTCTCTCTTTCTCTATCTCTGGAATTCCCTCCCCACGTTTCATTTCCCTCTTGCGATCCTCTGACGTCATGGCTATCGACCTGAAATCCCCGAGGCTCGGTGCATCCTATATTTGTACGCACGTGGTTGCATCCACACGTGTGTATTATCCTTTTCTTCTTTCTATCCTTCCTTGTTTGCATTTCGTTAGATTTCCTTTTTATTAGACACCTCTGGGTGTATTTTGATTGTAGACATTACACTGTTGTCTTTTGAGATTAGTTTAAGGGTTGGGTGAAATTGGATGAGACTCCTTAGCCATATTTTGTTTGTGGGACTATATATGTTTGGAGGAATTGCATCTAGAGATGATGGAAGACATCTTGGTTTTGATGCAGAGAAAGTGAGGGATTTTAGTGGGTACACTTGAGAAATATGCACTGGAGCAGTGCATTTGGTTTTTATGTTTCAGTGTAATGTGCATTTTGTATTCTTAACAGTAGAGCTATCGTTCGACAACCTCAAGAAGTCTCCTGAGCGGCGGAGCTTCTTGCTAAATACCGCCTATTCGCACCGTTTTTTTTATTTAATCCACCCTGCTCAGCCTTCTGAAGGAGGTACTTGACAAAGTCGTAACATTGAAATATCTTTATGACGCCTGGCGAATCAGATCCTGCCGAAACAGGCCTACCTCCGAGGAGACTTCTTGAGGTTGTCGCGTTATACTAAGCAAGTCAAAACGACTTGTTCCTTATTTTTTCTAAAAATTTTCCAATTTGATAGGAAAGCCGTAGGGGAGATATTCTACATCCATTTTATAAAGTGTTGATTACTTAATTTACCATCTTGTCTACCTGTTAATTCCTCTTTCTCTAAAGTATTTATTTAATATATATATTTATAATTATAAGATAATATATAAATTGATAGGGTAGCCATGAAGTAAATATTCCAGTTCTATCTTAGAAGTTAGTAGTTAATTGATCAATTTTTTCACCTCATCATTTCTTTTTTTTACAGTGATTATTAAGTACATTTAAATGTTAGTACTTATAACGTCGGTAGTATTAGTGTCAACAAATGGAGTTAGCAGGTTTTTTAACAATAAGTGCATTTACTTCGCTTCATAATTTAATGAGAAACATTTAAGCTAATTGTGGTGCAGCTCTTGAGAAACTGTTACATAGTGTACAGTCAGGGAAATTGAATGTGGTACCTGAGACATCTTAATAAACTGGCACTGTATTTTATTTGTAAAATGTTTTATTCAAATCTGATACACAAGGATACATAGAATTTCATAAACAAAAATAATGACACAACTTGTTAAACTTGACAATAATTAAACTATGCCTCGGTTATTAACAATGAGACCAACTTAAAGCTATAGTTACACATATGACTAAATCTAAGTATAAAGAAGACACGATAAAAGGGACTATATATTGCAATGACGTAAAAATTTTTTTAATTAACCCTTTTAGTGCCGAACGAAAAAATTGATGGAATTAATAACAAATGTAATTGCGAATAAAAAGAATTTTCATCTGGCGATAAATGAGATAGAACACGCAATATAGAGCATAAACTGTGTATTTACAATTATATATTCTAAAATTACTGATATGACATTGGAAAGTGAATATTAGCCCTTCGATATCCAGTTCTATTCCTAACGACTCGACGATATATCGTCGTTCGGCACTAAAAGGGTTAAGAGAAAAATTAGTGTCGGTGATTATCTGCCCCACAGCCACTAATAATCGTAGTAATTAGGAACTTATTCTTCTTCAAATTCGTTTGTTTCTCATCTTCCACGTGGTTCTCATTCACAGGTATCATTGAACGTGGTGCACTCGGTGTCAGAAGCGCATCGAAATTGCAACCAGGAACTCAGAGACACGTGGACACCTATTCATAGCTGATACGTCGCGTGTCGTTTCTGATAAGTTGTGTGCGTAACTCGGTGGGAATTTGCACGAGTATGAACTTACTTGCGGCGTATCGGGACACGCCAAGGGCACGAGCTTCGAGGAGAGGATGCACGGATGGAAAATCACGTTCCTCGACGGGAAGAAGGGGAGGAGTTCAACGCCGGATCAGGTAAGTGGACTGTTATTGTTCGTTGGAGGAATTGAAATGAAATTATTCGAGAATTTTTGTGGTTATGTATCTGTGGCTTTGAGATATTACTTTTTTAAGGATTTGGAAAAATTTGGCAAAGAATTTTGCAATGCTTTGACACTAGATCTACCGGTGATTAATTTAATATATTTAACATTTTTTTAATAAATGTATCCGAGTCAAATAAAAAATTTGGTCGATTTAAATGCTTACAGTCTTCGAAGTAGATATAGAAAATTGAGAAAGTAAGAGTGGTAGAAATTTCAGAAACATTTTTCAAAAATTCAGGACAAGTCATTTTGAACATCTCGGTAGATCTAGTGTTACAAATATATATTCACTGTTAGAAACACGACACTTATTGTGAATTCAATTCAATTCGAAGTAGTGAATTCTGTGGTAGTTTCTGATTCAAGAAACTTGAAAAAAATTGCAATTTTTGGCTGCTTGAATGTCACGTTTCCAGTTTTAGTAAAGTAAAAGGTTTCATTTTGCAAAATAAGAACAATAATTGCAAGAACCATGTTTAAAAATATTCCAAAATTTGCCAAATAAATCAAACTCCCCTCATTTTGACTACCTTGGAAAATTTTCTAAAGAAATTTAGATTTTGGATACCTATAACATGATGAATTTATAATACTGAAAAATTTCCGCAACACTAACAAATTTCAAAGTATCGTTCTACAAAATAAGTAATCCAATGAGCTATGTTTAAAAAAATTCAAAAATTTTCCAAATCAATCAAACACTCCTACTTTTGATTATCTTAGAAAATTTTCTAAAGAAATTTAGATTTTGGACACCTATAACACGATGAATTCATAATACTGAAAAATTTTCGCAACACTAACAAATTTCAAAGTATTGTACTGTAAAATAAGCACAATAATGCAATGAACCATGTTTAGAAATATTCAAACATTTGCCAAATAATTCAAAAATCCCTCATTTCGACTACGTTAGAAAATTCTGTAAAGAAATTTACTATTTGGACGCCTACTGGAGGACAATTGCACAGTACTCAAAAATTGCAAAATATTGCACGATAAAATAAGTACAATAATCGAACGAGCCATGTTCAAAAATATTCTGAAATTTACTAAATTGGTCAAAGACCTTTCATCTCCATTACCTTGGCAAATTTTCTAAAGAAATCTAGAATGTATACACTTATAAGATGAGAATTTCACAATACTGAAAAATTGTAAAGTATTGCACGATAAAATAAGTACAATAATCAAACGAGCCATGTTAAAAAATATTCTCAAATTTACTAAATTGGTCAAAGACCTTTCATCTCCATTACCTTGGCAAATTTTTTAAAGAAATCTAGAATGTATACACTTATAAGATGAGAATTTCACAATACTGAAAAATTGCAAAGTATTGCACGATAAAACAAAGCGAACTCGATCGCATCTCCCACAATGCCGTCCAGCTTCAGGGCCCATTGTAACTTGAGTCAGGTGCGAGAGCAATGTGTACGTTGTCCTTGACATCGGCGGCCTTGTCAAGAATTTTTCCGCATTCGATTATTGTTCCAAGCATGCTCCGCGAACTGCACAACGATAAAACGAGACGTCCAGGGATAAACGGAGACAGAGATATTGAAAGACCAAGAGGAAAAGAGAGACTGGATGAAAGAGAGGAAATAAAGTGAGAATAGAAGAAGGACAGTCGACAACGGATTACTGAATCGTAGTCGCGAGTCGACCTTCGAAGAGCCGTGGCATAGGAAATAAGACGGAATGGAATGATATCGTCGTTTCTGTTGACTTCTAGCAACAGGGAAAGTCGTTTTTATTGACTTTCCAGTATTTCTGGTATCCTCGGTACTTTTTACGTTATCGCTTCAATGTTTCTTTTGTCGTCTCTTCAGACGGTCAGCCTTTGAAAGTCATGGATTTCGATGTGGATGATTCTATACCTGACTCTCTGAAATTTTTTCCTGTATCAATGAAAATAGTTAGTTATCTTTGATTTAGCTAATAGTAATTACATCCTGGGCGAAAAACTATTGAGGATTTTTTCAATTTTTGGTCGGTTGTTTTCCACACTTTGTTTTGAGGCTACAGCGATTTTAAGGTAGAGTTTCTATCTCTCAGGCGAAATCAAAATTACTCGGGTATTTAATATTTTGTATTTAACAATATAAATATATTAAATTGCGGGTGCATTGTAGTGCTTCATTAAGACTGTAGCAGGAAACTTATTGAAAATTTTGCATTTTTACATTTCAAAATTTTTAATTTCCAGAATTTCATTTTCATTTAAAAATTTGAAAATACACTTACCTTTTTGTGTCTAAGTGGACTAATACTATTAATCCCGAGTTTCTATACATTCTATACAGAAATTTCGAAAAACGTACTTTTACTTTTGTTTTGAGATATGAAAATCAACAACCTCCAAAAAATATATTAATATAATATCTAATATCTAAGAATTTTCCAGTATCTCTTAGATATTACTACAATAATCAGCAACAAACAAAAAAGTAAACGATTTCAGACCTAATAGAGGAAGCCATCTTCTCCAGTCGCCATTTTTTGATGCGATTGTACGCCCTCAGCACCCCTAAACGGCTCATCTCCTTTTAACCCTCAAAAATAACATAACAACGTCAAACTCGATATTTTTACCCAAATGTAAAATTCCATATTTTCCATAAAATATCTCCTAACAATCACATCCAAAATTGTTTTAAATAATTTATTAGAATTAGAACGGAGAAGGAAAGAAGGTAGTTGGAAACAAAGTAGAGATGTTTCACGTACCGGTATTAGTATCTCGGCATTGCTTCATCATTTTCACGAAAAGGTCGTCGTAAAGGAATAATAAGGGCCAGTCTGTCGAAGGTTTACAGCCTCAGCTTTTCTCTCATAATCGACTACACCTGAATAAGGGAAAACATCCGGCCTCTTTCCTTCCTTAACGATAATTTACGAGGCCTCTCGTTCGACCGTTATGCGATTTTGAGTTTCTAGAAAATATCCACGTCCCTGAAATGTCGTAATGGATTCCGAGAGGTCGTAGGGTAACACGAAATGATTTGTGACACGTTTCTTATTCACTCGGTTACGGTGTAGCGAAAATAAACACTTTTCGCTAACGCGAAACCTTGAGGATTCTTTCGATCTTGGATGCTACGGCTGTTCGAAGATTTTTTGAGATTTTTAGACGCGGAAAATAGATAAGATGTTTACTGACTACATGTATACTGTGAAACATTGATCAAGTGACTCTTTCATTTTTTTTTAGACCTCCGATTTAAGTGGAAACCAATAGTTTCATATTTATCACAGATCATTAATCTATCTCGATGATGTTACCATCTACAGAACGTTAAGAGTCAAAGTTTTTGGGAAAAAATTGGAAATTTTGTCGAAATCGGATTAAGCATTTTAATTTGAGCCATTAGGTGTGAGCTTGCAAGCTCAAATTTGACCTTGAAAGCTCAGCTGTCGTTGCTCAAACTAAAAAGCTCACCCGGATTTGTCGAAATTTCGCGAAAAACTCGGAAAAATTGCTCAAAAGCTCTATACTTGCGCGCTCATAGCTCAAAAGCTCATATTTTTGGAGAAAAATTGGAAAATTTTTTGAGCTTTTTAGTTTGAGCCATCACCTGTGAGCTTGCAAGCTCAAATTTGACCTTGAAAGCTCAGTTTTCGTTGCTCAAACTAAAAAGCTCGCCCGGATTTGTCGAAATTTCGCGAAAAACTCGGAAAAATTGCTCAAAAGCTCTATACTTGCGCGCTCATAGCTCAAAAGCTCATATTTTTGGAGAAAAATTGGAAAATTTTTTGAGCTTTTTAGTTTGAGCCATCACCTATGAGCTTGCAAGCTCAAATTTGACCTTGAAAGCTCGGTTGTCGTTGCTCAAACTAAAAAGCTCACCCGGATTTGTCGAAATTTCGCGAAAAACTCGGAAAAATTGCTCAAAAGCTCTATACTTGCGCGCTCATAGCTCAAAAGCTCATATTTTTGGAGAAAAATTGGAAAATTTTTTGAGCTTTTTAGTTTGAGCCATCACCTGTGAGCTTGCAAGCTCAAATTTGACCTTGAAAGCTCAGTTTTCGTTGCTCAAACTAAAAAGCTCACCCGGATTTGTCGAAATTTCGCGAAAAACTCGGAAAAATTGCTCAAAAGCTCTATAGTTGCACGCTCATAGCTCAAAAGCTCATATTTTTGGAGAAAAATTGGAAATTTTGTTGAGCTTTTTAGTTTGAGCCATCACCTGTGAGCTTGCAAGCTCAAATTTGACCTTGAAAGCTCAGTTTTCGTTGCTCAAACTAAAAAGCTCACCCGGATTTGTCGAAATTTCGCGAAAAACTCGGAAAAATTGCTCAAAAGCTCTATAGTTGCGCGCTCATAGCTCAAAAGCTCATATTTTTGGAGAAAAATTGGAAATTTTGTTGAGCTTTTTAGTTTGAGCCATCACCTGTGAGCTTGCAAGCTCAAATTTGACCTTGAAAGCTCAGTTTTCGTTGCTCAAACTAAAATCTCGTTCGCATTTTGATGAAATTTCGCAACAATCTCGGGAAAATGGCTCAAAATTCATAAAATCGAGATGAGCTTTCAGTTTGAGCCGCCACGTGTGAGCTTGCAAGCTCGGTGCATTCAAATTACTTGTAAGATATTAATATTGATTGATAGATGATTATTTTAGCAATTAATTCACATTCACCCCCATAATTGATCCTCGAGTAGAAACTAATTCGTATAAAGTCTCAATCGCGTTGTAAAATGCCACATAAAATTCAATTTCATCCAGAATAAAATCCACACTGATCTTTAGATCAGTCTACAGCATATTCCTCTACCCGATTTTCAAGTTACCCGTAGATTTATTGTCTCGCACAAAATCACCAATCTTCGAACTCTATTCGCGCGCGTCTCCGGTCTTTTTCGCAGGGTCTTTCAAAAATAGGTGGAAGATTTACGAGCGAGTCGTCGTAAAAAGTGTCTTAAACCTCGGCCTTGGATTTTACCTGTGCACGAGTGCCATGTTTCTAACAAGTACGAATTGTCCGCGATCGTTCAAGGTAGCTGGACGATGTTCCTACGTTTTCCTGGGAGAGAATTGTTTTATAACCTCGTAGATTCTATTCCAGAGGATGAAATAGACCTCGTAAAACGCTCGATGACTTTGGACTCGTGTCGAGAATTTGTTTCGCTATTGTTGGATCCAGTAACAGAGATAAACGCTGTGATAATGCTACCATACCTGAGCCTATTATTTTTTTAAATGGTTGACTTTGAAATTTTAATATTTCTTGAATGGGATGAGAATATTTTCGAAATTCTTTTTAAGCATTTTAGGGTGCAGAAGGTATTTTGAAAAGAATTATTATCTTAGATAATAACGGAGAGTTTCTAAATTTAATTGGAATTATTTTTGAAGATGGCTGCTGACGAAATTTTGTAGTCTCTGGGAAAAGAATATTTTTGGATTTCTTTTCGATTATTTTAACACTAAACCTACTCAAGAGGTCGGTTCAGAATTTTTTCTATTAATTATCTGCACTCATAGGGTAGCTGTTAAGTAAATATTCCACTTCTATCTTGTGCAACTTAAATTAGTTAATTAGTAGTCTTCTTTACCTCTTTATTTCTATTTTTCTACAGTGCTCATTAAGAGTATTTAAATTTTGTGTAGGAAGAACTTTGAAAAATTTGGTGTGTTAGAAGGAATTTTGCTTTACTGTTAGTACTTTAAATAATTTTTGGAGGCACTATAATAAGAAGATTCAATTTAAAGAGACCAGTCCATTGTTAATTAAAAATTCACAAATTAATTAATTAAATTGCGAGGAAACTGTTGCAAGATTCTCACATTATTTCACCCACAAATTCTACTATTGCATTAGCCACGAAAATCTATATAAATCAATGCCAACCTATTAATAACAATAGCCAAAAAACAATCTCAACAAACATCTACCCACATTTTCTTCTCAATACTCAACTATTTTCAAATTACCCCTTCACTCTATATATTCCACCAAAAAATAATTAAACAATGCCAAAAATTCCTTGAAAAAGAAGAACCTCCCACGATAGACACAGAAAAAGATATAAATTGAAATATTTGAGGAAGTATTTTTAAAATTAGAATCCATCACGTTCATTTCCGTTTCACAAAGATCAAAGGCGCCATAATTTCCCCTATATGCGCAAATCTCGGAAATGTCCTCCATTCTGTCGTGAAAACGCGCGGAAAGACACGCATCTCTTTCCGTCCAAGGTGAATTTCTCATTTGGATGATATTTATAGTCGCGGTTACGGTCGAAAATCACGCGGTCAGATTTTGTCATTGGATTATGCCTGCACCGGAAATAGTCGTCTTTCTGAATGAATCGCCGGCTGGCAGAGAATTCGAGGAATTCTTACATCGGGCATTCGCCATTTGTTGACACGGTAAAGAGCCAAGAGTACATGGATTCTACTTAGAATTCTGTTAGTGTCTTTGATAACTTCATCATTTCAATGTTACAATGAAACCAAAGAGTTGAAAGGATCGTTCAAATTATCGTCAGCTCGGAAAATCAAACGATTTACATTTATTATGCGATGATTCAGTACTTTAAGTGTTAATTCGGTGATTTTGAGTATTAATTAAACTTTTTTATTTAACCGAAATAGTCTCCGGGGGTAGCTTTTGGTCTACAGTACCATTTAAATTTACCTTGGTCCCAAAAAAGGCCCATTAGATCTCCTCAACGTCCTCCAGGGGCGGTAGCGTTCTCCATTAGAAATATATATGATTTAATACATCACAATTTTTCAAGAACGAAGTAATTAATTAATTAATACATTTTTGAGTGTAATCTTGCAAGTATTGGCAAAGAGATAGCTTTCGGTCCACAGCACCCCCTGAATTTCCCTTGTGCCCAAAAAGGCCCATTAGATCTTCTCAATGTTCTTCAGTGGGCGATAACGTTCTCCATTAGCAATATACGCGATAAAATACATTGAAATTTTTGAATAACGAAGTAATCAATTAACTAATAAACTTTTTAACATAATCTTGCCAATAATGCCCAGGGTGCAATATTGCAGAAGGCCCATTACATCTCCCCAACGTCCTCCAGGGGGCGGTAGCATTCTCCATTAGAAATACATACAATTTAATACATTACAATTTTTCAAGAACGAAGTACCTAATTAATTAACTAAGTAATAGATTTTTTAGCGTAATCTTAGCTAGTATTGGCAAAGAGATAGCTTTCGGTCCACAGCACCCCCTAAATTTGCCTTGGCCCAAAGAAGGCCCATTAGATCTCCTCAACGTTCTCCAGTGAGCGGTAGTGTTCTCCATTAGAAATATACACGATTTAATACATTACAATTTTTCAAGAACGAAGTAATTAATTAATTAATACATTTTTGAGTGTAATCTTGCAAGTATTGGCAAAGAGATAGCTTTCGGTCCACAGCACCCCCTGAATTTCTCTTGGGCCCAAAAAGGCCCATTAGATCTTCTCAATGTTCTCCAGTGGGCGATAACGTTCTCCATTACCAATATACGCGACAAAATACATTGAAATTTTTCAATAACGAAGTAATCAATTAACTAATAAACTTTTTAACATAATTTTGCCAATATTTCCCAGGGTGCAATATTGCAGAAGGCCCATTACATCTCCTCAACGTTCTCCAGTGGGCGGTAGCGTTCTCCATTAGAAATATACACTATTTAATACATTACAATTTTTCAAGAACGAAGTAATTAATTAATTAATAAATTTTTTAACATAATCTTGCCAATATTGCCCAGCACCCCCTAAATTTGCCTTGGCCCAAAAAAGGCCCAACAATAGGCGGTAACGTTCTCCAATATGAACATGTAGAATGTTGCAATTTTTCAATAACGAAGTAATGAACTATTGGAAAAACTTTTCAATTCAGTAAATATTAAATATACCATAATCATTCGAGTTATCCAAGTTGAACCGATTTCCTCGTCTAGACTAGGTTTATATACGTAACACCGTAGTTACGTGCTCGTTTACACGAGCTGCTCGCTTATACCTCAATTATTTGCGTTTCTGTGTCCACGTCGGTTTGCTTGATGGTTCTGAATGTGTGCAAACCAGAGGCCAAAGTGCATCTATGTCCGCAACTTCGGTCTAAAAACAGAGCCAAGGATATCGACGGCGATAGTAGGGTTAGGGTAATTCGAGACCGATAACGCTCTGTCCTTTGCTCGAGCAAGGACAATGCTCGTGTCTGGAATTATTCTTCCAACCTATTCTTACAATATTACAAAAAATAGTAGGACTAATTGGACGTCGAAGTTTCTAACATCAGAAATGAAATACTCCAGAAATATTTATTTTGGGCCTGCAAACATCAAATTGAAGACTTGCACTGGCAATTAACAAATGCAATTTTACTAATTATACGTTTACATTTAGAGAAAATATTTCCTTGGAAAATTCTAAGAATCTTTCAAGACATTTTGAAAGGATATTTCGTTTCGCATGAATCTTTCTTTATCCGACATCTTCATTAACATTTACCTTGAGTCCCTCGAGATCTTTGTTTGACCTAACGTCTTCCGGGCCTTGGCAAGGTAATCCCGGCGATTCGTCAAGGACCATTTTCATCTCTTCGAGAAAGCGCTTTCGAGGCTTTCCGTTGATGTTTACGAAAGCCATAAGATGGCAAGGACAACCTCTCGAAACCGAGTTTTCACCGCACGCAACTCTCTGCGGTTTCTTGACTAAATTTAAGGCCGATTCGCAACGGGGGCCCGCCTCGATTTCACGGGCCCTCGATATTTTCTGCCTATGGTGACTCAAGCAGGATAAACCTTTTTTTCTTGACTTGCTTTAAGTGTAAATAAATGACCGTATAACTAGAATATTTTTTATGTTGATATTGAAATCTTGGGGACGTTGTAGAAAGTGGGACCTTTGTTGGTCCCATAATATCCCTTGTGGTAAATGCAACTCTGTGAATGTTTCATGCTTTGTTAATTTTTAACAATCTGTTTTAATCAATATATCATGAAATTCATATTTTCCACTTTACACCATACCTTCAATTCTCTTTATTCACCTTATATTTTTCAAAAAATCCTATAAATCAAAATACACCCCAAAACCGAATTCTAAAACAGCAGCTCCTGAGCGAAAAAATCGTAGCAATTAAAGTCAAAACAATAGAAAATTTTCAAATTCAATAATGCAGTTTGTATCACAATGTCAATTATAGTAAAATCAAAATGAAAAAAGTAGAGGATAGTAAAGTTTCTCCATTTTATTTTATATTTGAAAATCGTATTTATCCGTCGCGCGCCACTTGAATCACAGGTTTTTCATGCTCCTCGTAGTTTGTAATAATTGGATGAAATACAATCGCTCAGGTAGTCAGAGCCGTAAATCTCATCGTCGGCCGTAAAAGGCCGTTTCTTTTCACTTTCGTTCGAGACGAGAGCGGGAAATGTGTGTCAGGAGGTCATCGGGCCATTGGCCGTGTTCCACTTTCGAGTCCCCTTTCCCTTTTCGAGAGCGGACGATGCCACGTTTCTGCTGTTTTCCTCGGCATTTCACGAGTCCGCGCGCGACACTCTTCTATATAGGGTGTCCTACGATTCTTCGATCGATTTTCAACTTAAACAGGATTTATTTCAATTGTTCGGGGATTGATTGAATCCTTGGTATGTAAGAATTGTTGCTTTCCATTTTAGATGGGCTCTGACACACGTAGACTATGATATATTAAATGGTAAATTAGGTAAAATTTAGCACAGGTGATAGGACGCTTAAACGGGGCCCAACTGGTCGCAAATCCGTGTCTTCAGAGTGTTAATCACCATAGTTTCCTATTTGCTATGATTATTTCACCTAGGATTAATTAATTTAGGCGAGTTCTGATACACTAAAGCTATCATATATTAAATGGTAAATTAGGTAAAATTTATTAGACGTGATGGGCCCAACTGACCTCGAGTTTGGGTCTTTACAGTGTCAATCACAGTCTCCTAATTACTTTGATTTCTTCTGATACTCTGAGGCTATCGTATATTAAACGGTAAATTAGGTAAAATTTATCAGAGGTGATGGGCCCAACTGACCTCGAGTTTGGGTCTTTACAGTGTCAATCACCAGTCTCCTAATTGCTATGATTTCTT
Organism: Cerceris rybyensis; assembly: GCA_910591515.1. Classification (NCBI taxonomy): domain Eukaryota; kingdom Metazoa; phylum Arthropoda; class Insecta; order Hymenoptera; family Crabronidae; genus Cerceris; species Cerceris rybyensis. Next base: position 4,323,509 of record OU342800.1, on the reverse strand, counting down.
CTGATACTCTCAGGCTATCATATATTAAACGGTAAATTAGGTAAAATTTATCAGAGGTGATGGGCCCAACTGACTTTGAGTTTGGGTCTTTACAGTGTTAATCACCAGTCTCCTAATTGCTATGATTTCTTCTGATACTCTGAGGCTATCGTATATTAAATGGTAAATTAGGTAAAATTTATCAGAGGTGATGGGCCCAACTGACCTCAAGTTTGGGTCTTTACAGTGTCAATTACCACAGTTTCCCAAATGCTATGATATTTTCACCTAGGATTATTTAGTTTAAGTGAGTTCTGATGCACTGATACTGTGATACATTAAATAATAAATTAGATAAAATTTATCAGAGATGATAGGACCCTTGAATTGGGACCAATTGATCTCGAGTCCGAGTTTTTAGAGTACCAACCACCACAGTTTCCTAATTTCACCAAGAATTAACTAGTTTCAGTGAGTCCCAAATCACAAAGAAAATGATACATTAAATGATACTAGTATTGCAAACAAAAATAAACTAGAAACCTTGACTTGAGAACCTCGATCACATTGTCATTCATAAATGGCACTGTAATTACCTTCTAACCGGCATTATAGTCACGATTGAATACCGTCGCATTATAATCCCATTACTGTTCCTACCAAGGGTAATTACCTTTAGCAAACGTTTCGTCTTTGAACGAGAATTGAAAAGAAAAAAAAAAATATTATAAGGCCCATAGAAGTGGAGTAAACCAACGGAAGGGTTAATCGAGGTCATCGGTATCGGTCCATGTCCACAGGAGGATTTGCACTCGCGTCGTTTATCCCGGAAACGGCTTTCACTTTCTCCCCACTGGCATTGGCGAGGTAACTTTCACTGACTGGGTCCCCTCCTGTCGGCCCATCTACGATCGTGGATCGGTAAAAACGAGAGGAAGAAAGAATCGGGTTTCTGGGTCGACCGATACCGAGACAAAGAGGTCTCTTTTCTTTCTTTGTCTCTAGCTTCTCTCTGTCTATCTTTTCTCTTCTTTTTTATTCTTTCTCTTCGTCTGTCTCTCTGTTTTTTTGTGTCCCTTAATTTCTACTTTACTCTCTTTCTCCTTTTTGCGCTTCGTCTATTTGTCGATTTATTTATCTACTAATTTGAAAATTTATTTGTCTATATTCGTTTTTGTTTCTGCCTTTTTTGACTATATAGTGTTTTTTACCTCTGTGTCTGTCTCTTTTTTTTGTATCTGTTAATTTCTATTTCTGTCCCTTTTTTTGAGATTTTTTTTATTTATTTATCTTTATTCCTTTTTTGGTCTTTCTCTGACCATTTAGCTGTATTTTATCTCTTTCTCTATTGTTATTCTCCTAGTTTCTATCTTTCTTCTTGGTCGAGTTTTCTTTGTTTCGACGCCCCTCTCATAATCTGATCGGTGTCCAAACCGACATTCTTTCGGATCTACTTTCTAAACGTTTCCGCTTTGTCAAAATCCATTCGATTTGTCGGAATTAATTCAAGAATCTCATGGTTTCCGGTGATTTTGTAATTTTGAAAGTCGAGAGGTTTTCAGGAGAGGTGGATGACTCGTTGAAGCCTTGAAGTTTGATCCAACGGAGACCGGAAGTCTTTCAATTTCTTCCGCTTTTGTATGGTGACATTACCTCGAAACCTAAATATGGTATTATTGTAGAAATAACGTGATAACGTGTAGCAATGAAGTACAAACAAATAAACGCAATCCAAGGACACGGTAGTGAATTAACTTTTATCACAAAAAATTTCAAACAACCTCCACGAGGTCCGCTGATAGTCCACGTGGCAGAAAACGTGTCTGTGCTAATATTGCATTTCATAATTTTGTTAAAAACTTCCACGTCATCCTGCAAACCTCTAATTTTCATGGAGAACAAATATTTTTTCAGATTCCCCCTCTTTTTTTTCCGTAAAAAAAGAAACAAAATTGCCAAAGTGACTAGCTTCTAATTATTCTTTATAATTGTTTTCCAAAATAATAGGGTAATTATATAGTAAATATTCCACGTATATCTTATCAAGTACAAATTACTGCACCGATAATTTCTTTTATCTCTCGCATCTCCTTTTTTCAGTGTACTCATTTTATAAATTTTAATATAATTTCATTTCATCACTCGCGATGCGATAAATGAAATAGGAAATTTCCAAGTTTCGGGAAACCCATAAAATTGAAAATACCAGTGGCACACACCACTGTAGAATTATTTCTATAATATTAATGTAATGTTAAATTATACGATCTTTCGAAAATCACCGATTAATTCTTATTTTACCACTTTAATTCTAAATGATTGCGAAGACAGTGACAAAAAAATTAATTTCTCCCGCCAAATTTCAAAATGTCCTCATCGGTACTTATCATCCCATAAATTCCATTTCCTCCACCATAACATCCTCTACTTTGGTAAATCTTTGGATTGAAATTCATCATCATTCAATATCTACCCAAGTACGCAATAAAATTAGGTTCACAATTAACCCAGGACACCTTGCGACGCACTTTCCAAGGTCACCCTCTGCACACGTACCCTCGAAGGCCAAGAAGTTGTAAACTTGAACTCGTACCTCCACTACCGGATGCACGGAATTACGACCGGTGATCGTGGCGATTCACGAGCCGGGTGTCAATAATCGTAAATGCATAAAAGTGCAATAAACAAGAGGCACGAGGAGGCACGCGAGGGCCACGCTTGAAGCGGTCTTCGAACAACGCCTTCGCCATTTTTTCCCGCCCTTTTTCAGAACTCACCGTTTTCCGTTCAGGTACACGTCGAAGGTTTCCTCCAGTCTCTAAAATATCTGCGAATTATTTGGATTGTAAATTTTCACGATATTCTGAGAGGTCTTTTAGCAAAATTGATATTTTTCTTGCAAATTTTTTTAAGGTTAATTTGGTGGAATTATTGATTTTGTAATTTGTTATATTTTGTGAAGAATGGTAATTTTAATTAGTTGATGATCTATCGGTGTTTATTGTCAAATAATGTTATTCTTTGGGAAAATTCTTTTTTTTTAAATTTGTATTTTTATTGAAGAGCCTTATTAAATAGAGTTTTTATGTTCTTTGTTATGTTAAATATATTTTTGATGTTGAGAAACATTTGTGCTCCTTTGAACGATAAATCTTTGTGAAATTCGTATTAATGTTATAAAATTAAAGTCAATGATCCCGGAAAATGGAATTTTTAAAGAAAAGTTATTTACAATTCGATTATAAATTCAAGTAGTAAGAGGAATTAAAGACCGATAAAAGTTATTTTTAGCAAAGAAATACGTGGAAATCCAGGCAAAGTGAGAATCGCCGATCGCGTTGAAGATTTGCGTGTCGCACGGAGCGTTAAAAATTGTAATCGGGTCACCCGAGCGAACTATGATAAAGGATGGCCGGCGAGCAACACAAAGGAGGTCGTTGCTCGCGAAATATAACGATTCTATTATGCTCGAGCGAGAGAGAATCGTCGGCTAGAATGTAGGACAGTTATCCAAATGTATCGCTTGTATCGAGGTCCCACCTATTGCAATTTAACCGCCAAAATTCCACGTGTCTTCCCACCACTAAATTCACACCTCCGAAAATCCCCTATTTCCAACCATTCCTATCAGTGAAAGTTACTAAAGTAATTTTTAAAATAATATAAATATAATAAATTTAAATCCAGTAATTCCAGTGTCAATTAAAAATTGTATTAATATTTGATCTACTTAATACCATTATATTTTTTCAAAAGTGAAAGTGAAAAAATACGAACAATTTATTGGTATTTTTATGATATAGACTTAATGAAAATGTTATTTTCATAATGTTATTGATTTCCCTTTTATATTTGACACTGAATATTCTTTACTTGTTGAAAATAATGTAGAAAGAGGTAAGAACAGTGTTCTCTCTCTCTCAGTCGAGTAATAAACACAGGCCAACGTCTGGTGGCCTTGGAAAGGGATGAAATAGGGTCGTGGCGGCACGCTTCGGTGTTAAAGTGTGTCACGACCCCGAAACACATGCCACCAAACTGTCTACTAGAGCGGATTCTATAGCATTCTACTTTTAGGCCGTCCCTCTTTCGAGGTCAGAGGTTGACCGGCTTCGACGTCTCACTGTTCTGACTTTATTTATAGCACATGTTACTTCTCTGTCATTATTGTTAGTTCGGAGAAGTTCCTTTGGAAATGACCTACGTCATTGTTAGAACTGTAGGGAATTATTTATTACTACACTCTTATATTGATTACTGTAGCAAATTATACGGATTTTGTCTTAAAGAAGTAACTAATATGAAGCACAGCTAAAAGGAAATTGTATTGGTTGAATAAATTATTATTTTTATGTTCAATAGAATTTGACTTTTTATTGGGAAAAAGGTTTGACAGAATTCACATCAAATGGTCGCAGCGCTTGTCGAGAGTTCTCGTGTGTTTGTTGCAATTTTGTAAATAAAAAAAATATCCCAGACAGGATTATATTTGCATACGTATAACGAAAGTTTACTGTAGGTCACAAACGAGCCCACTTATCTGCTGTACGCGTGACTCGTTCCTTGGAAGGTTACCATTTTCAGCGATACGTCCAGTCGAGAATTCATCCGGCTTTCTACGGCGTTTATCTCAGACGAGTTACCACACGCGTTCAATTCACTTTCTAAATGGTATCGCTGATACTTTCGCGTGCAGTTGTATACACGGTGAACCGAAATATTTGGATTTTTGCGTCTAACATTCTCAAATTCGCGTATCCCTGAGGGATGTTCAACTTTGGGGGATGATAAAACTTGTATGCGTTGAAAGAAAATTTTTTAAAGGTACTAGTGACAAAGTTTGAACCTTGGACCACTAATTGGTATCACTAACTTGTATTCTGAAAGCCACCATAGCCTTGGAGTCATTAATTATAATGCTATAGTCGCATCGTTGAGAACCTTCAAATTTAGGCAACTATCTGATTCGTGTACTACGTAAGAAAATTTTTTAAAGGTATTGACCATGTGATTCGTACCGGGGACCACCAATTAGGAGTATTTAATTACCTTCTTATAGTCACCATACTTTTGGATACATCCATTTCGTGATTATAGTCTCGCTACAGAGAATCTTCAACTTTAGGCAACGATTTGCTACGTATATCACATAAGAAAATTTTTTAAAGGCACTGACTGTGTGATTCGTACCTGGGACCACCAATTAGGACTATTTAATTACATTCCTATAGTCACCATACCTTTGGAGACATCCATTTCGTGATTATAGTCTCGCTACAGAGAAATTTCAAATTTAGGCAATGATGCGATACGTATACCACGTAAGAAATTTTTTTAAAGGTGCTGCTCATGTGATTCGTACCTGGGACCACCAGTTAGGACTATTTAATTACATTCCTATAGTCACCATACCTTTGGAGACATCCATTTCGTGATTATAGTCTCGCTACAGAGAATCTTCAACTTTAGGCAACGATTTGCTACGTATATCACATAAGAAAATTTTTTAAAGGCACTGACTGTGTGATTCGTACCGGGGACCACCAATTAAGACTATTTAATTACATTCTTATAGTCACCATACCTTTGGATACATCCATTTCGTGATTATAGTCGCGCTACAGAGAAATTTCAACTTTAGGCAATGATCCGATACGTATATCACATAAGAAAATTTTTTAAATGCACTGACTGTGTGATTCGTACCTCGAACCACCAATTAGGACTATTTAATTACCTTCTTATAGTCACCATAGCCTTGGAGACATCTATTTCGTGATTACAGCCGCGCTACAGAGAAATTTCAACTTTAGGCAATGATCCGATACGTAGGTATATAACATAAGAAAATTTTTTAAATGCACTGACTGTGTGATTCGTACCGGGGACCACCAATTAGGATTATTTAATTACATTCTTATAGTCACCATAGCCTTGGAGACATCCATTTCGTGATTATAGTCGCGCTACAGAGAACCTTCAACTTGAGGCGATGATCCGATGCATATGTCGCGAACGAAAATTATTTTAAATATATTCCTCTTAATATTACAATCAGGGACCAGCAATTAAGAATCAAAAACCGCATCCTTAAAGCCACCATAACTCACGAGGACAAAGTTTCCGATATACGCCGCACACTCTAGTATTTTACACAAGTAAATGAGATTAGCGCGAGATTCTCAGTCTGGTCTTTTGTCTCGTAGCCCTTGAAAAGTACCATTCGTGGCGCAACCGTCCGAGAATTCCTCCGAGTGTATTGTTTGTCTGGGAACAATGGCGGAATAAAAGCTAAACTCAAAGTGGGTGAATAGGTCACAAACGGCACGATGAAAACGCCACGACTTCTCTGAACGTTTTACTCTATTCATATCTCTTTCTCTTTCTTTCTCACTTTGACACTCTCTTTCGTCTAAATTCTGTTAGTACGACTTAAATCGAAAGTTAAATGGCACATGTGTGAGAAAGTTTAAGGAATGATACACTATTGAAATTCGTCGCTGATTGCTCGCTCGCTTTCGCTCGTGACACTTAAGTGAGCGTAAAAGCGTAGGATTCTCTTCGCAGATCACTCTGCGATTCAATATCTTTCCATTTCTCCATACTCTTAACTGCAATCATAGAATATCTATTTAACGACACATCTCTGCCTTTAAACTACACCGTCAATATTTTCACCTGCATACATTTTCCTTTAATCCAACACATTTAGTGAAAGACAGAAGTAGAATATTTTCCTCACAGCTCTCCTATCAATTCAGATAATTTTTAGATAAATTCTATCAATTAGACAAAATCCTATTAATCGTATCAATTAAATAAATCCTATTAATCCTATATATTAAATAAATTCTATAAATCTTACCATTTTAGACGAATCCGAATTTTTAAATATGCCCTACCAATTCAGATAATTTCTAGATAAATTCTATCAATTAGACAAAATCCTATCAATTTAATAAATCCTGTTAATCCTATAAATTAAATAAATTCTATCAATCTTACCATTCTAGATAGATCCGAATTTTTAAATATCTCCCACCAATTCAGATAATTTCTAGATGAATTCTATCAATTAGACAAAATCCTATTAATCGTATCAATTAAATAAATCCTATTAATCCTATAAATAAAATAAATTCTATCAATCTTACCATTTTAGATAAATCCGAATTTTTAAAAATCTCCTACCAATTCAGATAATATTTAGATAAATTCTATCAATTAGACAAAATCCTATCAATCCCATCAATTAAATAAATCCTAGTAATCCTATAAATTAAATAAATTCTATCAATCTTACCATGTTAGATAAATCCCAATTTTTAAAAATCTCCTACCAATTCAGATAATTTCTAGATAAATTCTATCTATCAGACAAAATCCTATTAATCCTATAAATTAAATAAATTCTATCAATCTTATCATTTTAGATAAATCCGAATTTTGAAATATCTCCTATCAATTCAGATAATTTTTAGATAAAACGAAGGATCTATTTTTTTATTATTTCACCCTTAACGCTGTTCTACCCTCCATTAAATAAAATCATCCCTGAATTCTTAGAAAATGGTACATCAGAGAGGTGCTGCCCTCTGAGCGATCTTCCTCGAGCGGAAACTCTCGTCAGATCGCTATAAGAGATCATTTAAATAGCAACACCAAGACGATCGAGGTTCGTCGATCGTACTCTCACTTTCTCTGCGATATTCCAACCGACCCGGTTTCCAACGACACAGTTTGCTCCGTCAAATGGGAAAGTGAACGTTGTCCACCGTCTTTCCTCCTTCTCGAAAGGAGAAATTCTTTGCGTAGGTGAGTCCACTTTCGTTGGCACGGCTGACACAATGATTGGAAACTAGGAAAGTCATTGTTTTCAACCGAGATAAATCTGTCATTGAACGGATTTCCTTCTTTGCGGTCTTTGTTCCTGTTTGTCTGATGGTTCTGGGAGAAATTCGTGGGTGATAGGAGTTTTCACCTAACTTTGAATATTTGTTCAGGAATAGACTATTTCTGTGGTCCATAGTTGAGAGAATTGTGGAGAAATATTTGGTTAAACAGATTTAGAAGGTGGTTGATATTTTTTTATGGTGTCTGAGTATTATAGATTTTCTGAGCTGCAGCTGAATTGAATTTGAAAACTCATAGTTCTCAGCTATCTTGTAGTATTTGGAATAGACTACGTTTGTGGTCCATAGTTGAGAGAATTATCGAAAAATATTTTTTAAATAGTTTTAGAAGGTTGTTGATATTTTTTATAGTGTCTGAGTATTATAGATTTTCTGAGATGCAGCTGAATTTAATTTAAAAACTCGTAGTTCTCAGCTAACTTGTAGTATTTGGAATAGACTACGTTTGTGGTCCATAGTTGAGAGAATTATCGAGAAATATTTTGTTAAATAGATTTAGAAGGTTGTTGATATTTTTTATGGTGTCTGAGTATTATAGATTTTCTGAGCTGCAGCTGAATTTAATTTAAAAACTCGTAGTTTTCAGCTAACTCGGAGTATTTGAAATGGACTACGTTTGTGGTCCACAGTTGAGAGAATTGTTGAGAAATATTTTGTTAAATAGATTTAGAAGGTGCCTGATATTTTTTTATGGTGTCTGAGTATAATAGATTTTCTGAGATGCACCTGAATTGAATTTGAAAACTCGTAGTTTTCAGCTAACTTGGAATATTTTAAATGGACTACGTTTGTGGTCCATAGTTGAGAGAATTGTTAAGAAATATTTTGTTAAATAGATTTAGAATGTTATTGATATTTTTTTATGGTGTCTGACTATTATAGATTTTCTGAGCTGCAGCTAAATTGAATTTGAAAACTCGTAGTTTCACAGCAATGCCAGTTGAAGGTGCTTGCTTTAATAATTAAATTTCAATAATTACAGTACTGTGTTGTCTTTAACAAAATTGTTTTTTTGTATCATTTTTCAAAGCCATAAAAACTTCGGAGTTTCTCAAAGCTAGAAATCTCTAGTGCAGACACAAGTACACTCACTGAATCATAGTAGCAAGAAGTTAATTAACAGTATCAAACAGTAGCTTGCATCTAAATGACAAAATTATTAATTCCTCTCGCTCATTCCACCGATACAGTTTTCCATCTACGGCAAACAACAAGATGCCGCGTAATCCGGTATTTTCAGCTGCGTGACGAACTCACAAGACAAAATCTGACGTCAGTAATCATGAACGGTGTTCCTTTGTGATGGTTTGTTCCGTCGTAAGAGGAAAGGAAGAAAGCCATACAGGAAGTGGTCTATTAGCGGACTCGACTCGGTTTTGCATGACGAGTCAGTCATTTAGATTCTTCTTCTTCCTTGAAATTTTAGATGCACTTTAATGATAACAAATATCTTCGTCGATCCTCTTCGTTTATTTTTTCATATTTCTTCATAAATCTTCAACTTCCTCCACTTTCCAAATGCGCACAACAATTGTTTACCGAACTCCATTGTAATCCATTAACCTTGGTATTTTAAATTCCATAAGTTGCATCATGACCTTTAAAAAATCATTGTTTTCAAGAATTTCCCGCCATAATTCAACAACAACTTTAAATTATGATATATTGTGCAATTTTCGCCTTTTCTTTCTCAGTTTCCATCGAATAAAAGGCACGACACATTCCATAAAACGCTCCTACTTGTAAACTCCTCTGAAGGTAAACAATTCGACAGGTATTAATTCCAAATCGACGGTACAGAAAACAGGCGTGTTTGACCTCATTGCCGAGCGAATCGCGACGATTGAGGCCAGAAGTTATCGGGCCTGACATCCAGTCAAACGCGCATGCATAATGCGTTCTGTTGAGTGTAATCAACTAGGAAACGCTTAGGTAAATCGTCGACCTTGACTCGTGTGGTAAAAGACACGTTAAAACGTACAGATGATCTCACTCCTATGGCTCGTGGAATGCTCAGATTTTTTTTTTACGTCGAGTTACACTATCGAATAGTAAAACTGGAATTTGTCTTTTTTTCAGTCCATTCTGAAGGTTGTTTGTAGGACTTTGGTCTTTTGCAGTTACGTTTCAATTAAGCTTTTTGAGGAAGTTCAGGAGAGGGTGCATTGCCACCCTCACTAAGATACTCATGAGGTGACAAGGAAGGTCCCAAGATTTGTGCAGTCTACGAGAAGGGCCTCACTATGGGCATTTCCGAGCGGAGTGGGCCCCAGAAGTATCGCTAGTTTGTATCAGGCCCATTCTACAAGCGTTAACGCGTGAACACCGTGAGATTTTAATTGATAAGAATCTGACATTATCAATTGTCTTCCATCGACGGTGGTAGTTCCGTGTGCAAGGTTTCCTTACGTAAAAAAAAGAGAAAAAGTCTCAGGTATAATTCGGTTAGGCCCCAATTAGGTCCCCTCAGGGGCCTGTCCAGCTCGCTGGACAGGTACGGGCTTGGCGAACCCGGGGTACCTGAGCCAAAATAGGAGATTGGTACTGAGCATACCTCTCTCAGCGTATCACATCGTGGACTGTGTTGAGTGAGGCCCAATGTGGCACTACAGCCACAATGGGGATAGGAAATCTTCATGGGGTGGCTATGACAGCTCCAAATTTTGTAGAGTTTCCAAGAAGGGTGGTTAGTCGCCCTCTCCATGGGCATTTTTTAACGAAATGGACGTCAGAAGTATAGCAAGTTTGTATCTTTGGCCGTCCCATGGGCATTTTTTAACGAAGTGGGCCTCAGAAGTATCACTAGTCCCTATTCTAAGGTCCACTCCATATCTTCCATTTTTAAGTCACTTCTGAGTTGATATCATGGTAGTGAAGTCATAAAAAAAGTCATTTTAAATAATCTCAGATGGCTTTATACACTGTAAACGCTTACAGATGACAAAGGGGCCCTACGGGGCCTACTGTGATTTATGACCGGATTAAGGGACCCTAAATGTCGTCCACAGCCTCCCCATTGTTTAGACAGATATTTCATCGCCAGAGAACTGCTTCTCAGGACAATGGTTGTAACTTTGTTACATCTGAGACACACTTTAAGAACAATTACGAACAATAGTTAATTATCATTTCTTCATGAACATCTCCTTTTTACACCAAACCCCTTGAGATTTTCTAATCCTTCAAAAGAGCTCGATACAACGAAGCAAGAAACTATGATGGCATATCCTGTAACAAGTAGGCAGCACGGTTGAGCGATTCTCATTGGAGAATTCCTCCCATAAAGGACGAAACGATTTCCATAGCTCTCGTTGTAAGGCACGTTCGCATGTACGACACCTCTATATACATAGGTAGTTGGTGTAGAACTTTTTAGTGAGAATATTCAGTGGCTCTGTCGAGGCGTGTACGCCATGGAGAAACGCTGACGCGTGGTCACTCGACCCTGACTTTATTTATGTTTCCCCATAGCATTAAAGAGGCAGTTACACACGTGCTACGAAGGTCTCGTTCGCGACTCCTTTGTCTACGCGTTTCGTTCAACGGCTCGAGCCAAAGCCTCGTCGTCATTGTGTATACAGGCGTCCGTAGTAACGAGTCCATCGGCTTGCGTTTCGTTTTTGTACCTTCACAAATGTTCCCGCCCCTTTGTTTCAACGCGTGCGTCTTCTAGAGGGAGCTATGGTGTGTTATGGAGCTTATGTTTAAGCGGGACACTTGTAAAGGCATGTAACGACTAAAGTGGCTTCGAACCTTTGCGTCTCCTTCAGAGATAACGAACAAAATTTGCACAAATCCCCGTTTAGAAAATTATTTTATTTATTGTTTATAGATCTTTCAATTTTGCAGTTATTTTGGTCGGGGGAAGAAATAAAATAGAAAGGCAAATTGTAAATAAGTGTAATGACTAGACTCCGGATGTTTATGCAAATTTCAAATTCAACAAATGCAGTTAAGACAAGAGAAACTATTTAGGGATTTGTTGCACTCGATAAATGTTACAACGAATACCATACTTTGGATATTTCGGATATATTTTTATATTATGTTCGTTTTGTGAATTTTAGCCGTATTCATTTTGTCATAAATGCATAAACATCCGGAGTCTAGTAATGACTAATACATAAGTGTATTAATCTACTATTGCCAAGTAACTCAAATACTTTTAAAAATAGTAACAAATGAATGATTTACAAAACTATCCTTGTATCCTAAAATATGAAAGATTTATCAAATTTCGTATAATCATCCCCTTGTTGTAGAATTTCTTCTGCGACTTTATTCACAATAATTCGGAATTAAATTGACAAATTAAAAATTGAAGTTTGCAATTTAATGGGTTTTTGCAAAATTTCCTTTCCAATTTTTTTTTTCTTTTTTGACTCTAACACCAATCATTTCGACCAAAGTTCATAGGTTAAAGTATCAAATGATTGCAGAATCACGAAGGGTATGCTGACTTTAATTCTTCTATGTAAACATACTTACCTTTCTGTCAAAATGAAAAAAAAACAAGTTTCAAAGTAGGTTTTATCCTCGAATCTCCATTTGGTCCGGGCACTCGTCGAGTCATTGACGCGTGCACCGGCATAACGGGGCCCGTCGAGGATATTTATGCGATCCGACAATCGGGAGATTACGTAACCCCATAGAGTAGAACTGGAATAGCGGGAACTGGTCCCTGTGCGATAATTGCCACGTCTTAATCGGTCGACGCACGCGTCCTTCGACAGAGAAACCACCGACCGATCCTCTCGTCCTTATTTATGCAAACTGAAGGTGAAACGACGATAATGATATGCAACCGCTCGTTTGGGAGCCGCGATTAACGATCCGACTAATCGTTTTCGGACGCCCAATTAACCACGTCGATGTTACAATCCTGGAGTGCAACTTTTAGCATTTTGTTCGGAATTTTAGGACTTGGAATTTTAATGAATGTTTGGTCAATTTAATTAACCCCTTGCCCTACAATAACGAGTGATGTTGTAAGAGAGATAGGAAATTTTGAAATTTTCCAAATATGTTAGGGGTACCGAAAAGTAATCAAAATTGGAGAAGTAAAAACGTAATTGGAAACCTTTTTCAACAAAAAATCGAAGAATTTTTGTAAAAAGGGAATAGGAAAACTACATTCCCGTCGACAAAAAGTGTTAGAAAATTATAGAAATTATTTTGTTGATTGGTATTAAAGAAAAAAAAAATTTGATTACTTTTCGGTACCCCTAATATTAAATTGAAGGTATTACTTTGTCATGAGAAGATTAAATTAGTTGTACGTTATTAATGTCGCGTTTGGTTATACGAAATATGAGAAATCGTAGAGAAGTTTTGATTTTAGCAATTAATTCTCAGTTATTGCGCACAGAGTGAAAATAGAAATTGTAGTTCAAGCGGTTAATCAAATTGTGCGGAAAAATTGTATCTAATTTTGTAATTGAGAATTTTTGCTAGGAAAGGGATAAATATTTTTGAGATAATTTGAGATTGATGATGATTAGAGAGAATTTTTGACAGGTAAGGGATGAAGATTGTTGAGGTGATTTGAGATTGATGAGGTTTAGATTTTTTTAATGTTTATTTTCACTTGGAGGTGATATCTGCAGTTTTGTATGATAATTTTGATAACATTTTAGCATTGTATGCAATTATATTTAATATCTGCAAAGTTCCAATGTCCATTGTTCACAGAAAGGTTAGGGAACAATTTAAAATTTCATTATTGGAATTGTATTTACAAAATCTTGGACTTCCGTCACCTTTGCTTCTTTGAATACAGGAAGTAACAATGAAGTGATAATTCTAGCTTACGAAACCTTGGATTTTTAACCATCCCATCTTCCGGGTATCGTCATCAGAGTTGAGATGCTATTCCTGAATCATTTGCAAATTGATATTCCATCATAATGAATATTCATTCTTCATATTTAGCGAGTAGAGGCTCCAAAGAGTGTTTCACCTTGCAGGAAAAATAACGAGTGACACTCGTGATGCCGTAGGAAACTTTCAAATATTTCAAAAACTATCAAATTAAAAATATCAGTGGTCCACATCAGAATTAAATCATCACTATACTATTTAATATCGCGTTAAATTATACACTATATCAGAAATCAGGCATAGATTATTATTATAGCAATTAATTCTCATTTGCAGTGCATTCAGCCACAAAAGTCTTTTTGGCGCCATTTTCCTGAGACCTAACTCAGACCTAACCTCCTTCAAATCTCCTTCAAACTTCAATTTCCCACAATTACTTCATCTTAAACTCCCACAACCATTTCTACGACAAGAACATTCTACATTTTTACAATGTTCCCAGCATCTTCATCTTTCTATCAACTTTTCCATCTTAAAACCTTAAAGACTAAAATATCCACCTGTAAACCATCACAAAACCAACTCTCGATTACTCAGTTTAAAATTCAATTTTTGTCAAACCTCAAATCTTCCAGCTCTAGAACATTTTTCTTCCATTGTTATTCTACATATCAACGATTATTTTCAACTTCTATCTTAGAAAACGTCAATTACTTAATTAAACATCCCTTTCATCTTTTACTTTTCCTTCTTCTATACTAATTCTTCACTATATTCAAATATAACATACATACCATCGATAGTTTTAGAATTAAAGTCAAAAAAATGAATGAAAATTGAGAAATAATTTTTATCTAAACTATAATTTTACCCTATCTTTCATAAATTTATATTTAAATTACACGATTTAATTAATCACCATTATCAATCCACTTTTTCTCATCAAAAATTAAGAATAAGTCACAAAGTACATATCAATTTCCAAAATTCAATTCAAAACCCAAAAAAACTTTTCTACATCCTCATGTAACCACACATTAATAGAATACCTGTTCGAGGAGTCGTGCAAAGTGTGGAAATAATGGATAACGTTACTAGCATTCGCAGTAGGTGTAAAGAAAAAAAGGAAAAAAAAGAAGAAAGGGAAAACCACTCGCGGAATCAGGAGGTCGTGTCGTTGAGTGACGTGTCGCATTTACCGCTATCCTCTCACCTGCGTGAGAGGTGTCCTTCATCGGCCTTGGAATCCTGCTCGTTTCCCTCAATGACAGCGCGGCTTAATTATTCTGTTGCGATCGCGTTCCATATTTCTCTTCCTTCCTCTCTTCCTCCTCGTCTTGAACGTCTCGTTCACGGACGAACTTTCATCCTCGCACGTTATACCTTCAATTTCCTGGATTGATTTTGCGCCTTCTCTGCTTCGTATCTCTTGCACTTCATAGCCTGCGCTGATGAATGGCACCTGATAACTGATTTATGGGATGCTGGAAAAAGGGAGGAAAAAAAGTGAGAACTTTGAGATTGGACTTAAACTGATTTTTAAATGAATTTTAACACATTGATTGGGCTTAAACTAATTTGAATTCTTGCACATTGTATGACGTGTCAGGTAGAAGTAGGTTCGACAATTGTGCATGGACCGTTTAAAAATGGCCATTAGTGGAATTAACTTCTTTTTGAAAAGTCAAGTGTATTTTTGAATTTTGAGTAAACAGTTTCCTGTTTATATTAATTTTTTGCACAAATAATATTCGTGCAGATTTTTCAACAAGTTTCTCTTTATAGTTTATATGAGATGATAGAAAATAATCGCATAGAATGTGTTAATTTGCCAAGTCAAAGTAGGAAGTGGAGAATTATTGATGGGTGTTGGGTATTGTATGGAACTTTTATGGTGGTGCTAGGGAGTTGTGCTCTTCTTTGCTTTGAGTTTTATTTAATTGGGAAGAAACTTAATTTGACTTCTGGCATTAAAAGTTAGGGGTACATAGAGATAATTTAATATGGATAGTTTTAGTTTAACATATTTATGTAGATAGTTTAATGAATTTAGTATATAGTTGAATATAGATAGTTTAATGATACGTTAATTATTTAGGATAAGGATGTTTGAATACAGTCTCTGTAATGAGCAATGAGTGAATTTAATTAATTTGAGAACTGAATTATTTTAGATGTAGAATAGAAACAAAATTTGTTTATTAAACTTAAGAATTAAAAATTCAGCATCAGTGGTTGCAAATTTGACAATTGGTTCTGGCAAAATGTTAGCAGTGAAGCAATTAGTAGTCTATTAATTAAGAAACAGGGTTTATTTGAATGGAACGTAAGAATTCAGTTAATTCAAATTAACAACAATTTTAAGGAATTGCATAGTTTAAGCTCGATGAAAAAAATATTTTGTCAACACTTTGTTCGTCCTTTTAGAAAAGCATGAAAGATGTTTACGTTTATTTGACTCGAAAGTAGGTTTACGATTTCAGTGCCATGTCGAGGATATTCTAGTGGCGTTTATCTCCATCTGCATCTCGAAGGACACTCTATGGAGAGTGACACGAATCGATATCCTGGAATCGTGCCTCGCATTGTATGCGGTTTACTATAACGGATCTCCGGCTGACAGCCAGTCTGACCTTTGCCGACTACTTTTTATTTCAATTGAAAAAAATGTACAGTGCGTACGGTTGCCTCAATAAATGGCGCTTGGAGGGGATTCCCCTTCCACTTCATTTTTCTCCTCCTCTTTGTTCCTCTAATTAAATCGCTGCATATTGTTGAGTGAGAAAATGAATGACAGGGTAAAATTACATTTAAAAAATGAAGTTATGAAAGTTTCTCAATTTCTATTCATTTTTTTGACTTTAACCCTTTGCGGTCCTATGTCGAGCAGTAGTCGACATAGATTTTCACTTGATCTTATTTTCTGACAATTTAATATCGACTTTCCAATTCACACAATGATTTTGTAATATTACCTAAGTGTCCGTGAATACCTATAGTTATTTATATAATTTTAAAAAATGGAGAACCAACGATAGAAAATAGTGCATAATTAAATTTATTTAGCTCAGTACCAAAAATAACGAAATAATTCGGAGGGGTTAATTTTAAAACTATCGTT
The DNA here is from genome assembly GCA_910591515.1 of Cerceris rybyensis. NCBI lineage: Eukaryota > Metazoa > Arthropoda > Insecta > Hymenoptera > Crabronidae > Cerceris > Cerceris rybyensis. The sequence continues at coordinate 4,306,676 of OU342800.1, read as the reverse complement.
GGTATGTACGTTATATTAAAATATAGTGAAGAAATACTTTGGAAGAAGGAAAATTAAAAGGTGAAAGGAATGATCAATTAAGTAATTGACGTTTTCTAAGATAGAAGTTGAAAAAAATTGTTGATATGTTGAATAACAATTTAAGGAAAATCTTCTGGAGCTGGAAAATTTGAGGTTTGACAAAAATTGGATTTTGAACCGAGTAATCGAGAGTTGGAATCGTTAGCTATTAAAGTTCTCAAGAGAAATGAAAGTACAAAGGCTCGAAACCAAGTTGGTGAGCTATCGATCCATGTAAATCAGTTTTCACGGGTAATTTCGATTTTTCACGAGAAGCACCTAGCAATTAATAGCTCTTCTAAAAATATCCGAGTGACTAAGATCGGTAACTCCCAAGCATAATGGCTTTCTTTAACGTTCACATCGACCCTGAAACTTTGTAATGCGACGCAGGACGTTGCGGTTGACAGATACCTTCCTTTTACCAACATTTCCGTCACTTCGTATCGCCAACGTTTCCTTGAAGATTGCCAACAGGATTTGAAAAATCGTTCGATCAATTAAAATGACAAATTTCGACCTCAATTTATACTGTGACATAACTATAATAAAATATCTGCATTTATGACACTAAAACTATAAAATTGTTCTGCTAATTGAAACGTTTATTAAGAAGTATATAGTAAAATATATAAAAAAAGAAAGGAATTAACATGTGAAATTTCACGAGGACGAATTGACCCTTGTAGTTGAAGACCTTCGCCGGTCCATGGAAGATTTTGAAAGGTCTATGCAAATTTGATTTACGTAAAATTCGGATAAACAGGCTTAAAAATATCATGGAAATCATATTTGAGATCCACGAGCGACCCTGATCCTTGCACGATCCCGACGTAAACACGGAAGACCGGATAGATAGCTGTAAGAACAAGTTTGCACGTCGATTTAATATTTACTCGCGAAAAGTTCTTCGACAAAGTTCAATTTTCGTTGCGCAACAGGTGATTATGAGATTTTTGCAAGATACTGCTTACAAAATAATAATATCTCCCTTGATTTATTAATTCTACAAATTGCTGTTAATATAAAATTACAAATCCTTGATATTTCAATCTCAACATTCCTCTTAAAAATTTTCAACAAATTTTACAAAGTCATCGTTGTAATTTAATAATCTCAGTGTATCAATTATCCAATGAAACACCATACATGAAAAACGTAAGCTAACAAATCACAAAAGGACGATCGCGTGGCGTATGAGTCGACCTCGCTCGCCCTTCAAGATCTTCGTATGACCTCGCCTCGAAATTGAACTCGTCGCGGGTTCTTAAAGCGGGCCGAGCAGTACTGCAATCCTGGCCAATCAGCGAACAAACAGACGCGCCGGGAATAAAGGTGAGCGCCTAATTGGCGCAATTCATATTCAAACGAGGTCCACGTCCTTGACTGCTCATCGCCGACGAAATTGATAACCGTTCGCGTGAGCCGACGACAAATTCTGATACACGAGACGTATTCCAGGAGGCTATGGTGGTTAGAGAGGTACTCTAACCTTTGACTCAACCAGTGGGTCCAAGTATGAGTCCCTCTCCTCCCCTGGAAATTAACAATTTTTCCTATTAAGGGTGCCAAGGTAGTTAAAAATATATTTTAGGGATTCTGTGGTGGATGGAGAGGTATTCTAGGGCACTATGGTGGTTAGAGAGGTATTTTAGGGGGCTGTGGTGATTAAGGAAGTCCCAGCTGGGACTTACAATAACTGGTCCCGACTTGAAACTCCTCAGTACCCCTGGAAATTAAAAATTTTTACTGGCAGGAGGGATATGGTGGATCAGGAGTTATTCTAAGAGGTTGTGCTGGTTAAGGAAGTCAAAACTGGGACTTACAGTTAGTGGGCCCGACTTTAACCTCCTCGTCAACTTTGGACACTTAAAATTTGTCCTGCCCAGGGGACTATGGTGGATACAGATGTATTCTAGGGCACTGTGGTGGATAGAAAGGTATTTTAGGGGGCTCTGGTGGTTGAGGAAGTCAAATCTGGGACTTACAATCACTGGGCCTGACTTCAAATCGCTTCTTACCTCAGGACAAATTAAAAATGTTTCCTGTCCAGGGGCATATGTTGGATGAGGAGGTATTTCAGGAGGATGTGGTGGATAGAGGCATTCTAGGGGTCTATGGTGGCTAAAGAGGCTATGGTGGTTGAGCTGGGACTTACAATCAGTAGAACTGACTTTAAACTCCTCGTCACCTCTAGCAATTTAAAATTTTTTTTGCGTAGGGGGATATGGTGGATGCAGAGGTATTCCAAGGGGGTTATTGTGGTTAGAGAGATATTCTAGGAGGTTATGGTGATTAAGGAAGTCAAAGCTGGGACTTGAACTCACAATCAGTGGGCCTTACTCCAAATCCCTCCACATCTCTGTGAGATTAAAAATGTTTCCTGCCCAGAGGGATATGGTGGATAAGCAGGTATTCCAGAAGGCTATGGTGGATGGACAGGTATCCCAGAAACTATAGTAATTAGGGAAGTAGAAACTTGGACTCACAATCAATGGGTCACTATAGCACTTAATGCCAAAAAAATTCAAAGACAAACAAATGAGATGTATTCCTCGTCTTTGTCATTTGCCGTGGTCATTCTTCAACGTTATCACTCTTTTATTTCACATACTCTTTTTGCTTCTCTCTCTTTCTGCTCCCTCTCTTTCTCTTTAAACGGCAGCGATGGTACGTTGCACCCTGAGGAAGGTCAGGCCGCGGTTCTCCGCGAGGAAAACAAGAAGTCACGGTGATGACTGTGCTTGATTATCAGAAATTCTCAATGTCCTCATGTTAACTAACTTTCCAATACTTTTTTGGTGTTTAACGAAATAGAAAAAATTTTAAATATTACCAATTAAAAAGTATGCTACCAGTATAGGTCAAAGGTCAGCAAACTCATCAGCATAATCATCATACGTAAATTTACAAAATAACATTGAAATTAACGTGTCATGAGGCACAAGGAGATAGGGAATTTGACTTTGACTGAGTCGTAAAGTACAATTTTTAATTCTGTCGATGCTGACTTTGCTTCTTATCGTTGTCCGCTGTTATTGTTTCCAACACGTTGCGATAAGCTGATAAAGAGAGAGAAAATAAAGAAAGAAGAAGAAACTGAAAGAACGAAAGAGATAGAGGTCACACATCGAGGCTGTTGCCACTTATTTTGCACCTATCAATAGGATATCGCCCTCTGAGAAAGGTCAGTCATGAACTTTGATCGTACTCTTTGCAAACCAGTGATTAGCTTGATATTCGTCGACTGACAATGCATTATCTTACTCTTCATTGTCATAATAACTGTCCCAGGGTATCCAAGGACTCGGTGATAGTATTTTCTCTTGGCTCTTTCGAAATACTCCATTTCCTATCGTTTTATCAATTTCTTATCGTCTCTTCAAAGATAGAACTACATCGCCTGTCAAATTTCCTGACAATTAAAAGGCAGATATAAATTATTTATTATTCCTTTTACAATATTCAGCATTTTATTTTAGTGAATTCCACGAAAATCGTGGAAATCATTAAACTTTGAAGTGATGGGAAAAATTGGAAATAGATTCTCCACAATTATTAAATATAGGAGTATTAATTATTTAATATGGAGCGATAGTTTAAAATTCTTAGCATTGATTTGTTAAATTAGTTTTAGTTGGTCAAATTAGGGGGTAGTTGAGTTAATTGCTTTGATAGTTTTATTGTTAAGACTTATGGTTGTATAATGTTCAACAGTAATTCACTGTAGAGTTACCTGAGATACTTATACGTCCGTGGAGTTTATTTTGACGTCATTGCATACGAATAGCCGTTATTATAATAGAAGACAACGGAGAAGAGGCGACTATTATCGATTCCAATGGGAGGTAACGTTCGAGCCAATGTTATCCATGTTAAATATAGTGCTCTCGCATGATACTGTCTACTAAATCGTCGATTCTTTTGTAATTCTCTACTAATTTTGTCGCCTCTTAAATCAGACAGAATATTAGACTGTTAGAGAATATATGAACCTTTTAATATACCACACTCAAATGAGACAATGATTAACACTAGAACTAGCAAATCAAAACGACCGGTTCACAATTTTCTTGCAAAATTGTCAATGTTTATAGGAAGATCATAGAGTAGATTTTTTACAATGGTTTTATAAAACACAGATTACCAAGTCGATCATTTTTTCCATCTCTTATTTCTTCTTTTTCCAAAATACTTAACACATTATATGCGGGTGTTTTGAAACGTTTCATTAAGACTCAAGCGGAAAACTTGTTGAAAAATTTCTACGAATTTGATTTTTACAAAAAATTAATATAAGCTGGAAACTGCTTTCTCTCTAAATTCGAAAATGTACTTAACTTTTCAAGTCTAAGTAATTACTGCCACGAATCGCCTTTTTCAAACTGTCTATGCACAGTTCAAAAAACGTATTTTTACGTGGCCCGCATAAAATGTGTTAATATAGCGAATTGCAGTAGATTTCACGCCGGTAATTCTAATGTTAACACTTTACCGATCGGTATTTTTTTAACATCCTACCACCTTCTGACGGATCACTTGGCCACAAATAGTTCCTGGGTACAGATATCTATTCGAAAATTACAAATTCTGATCCCTGAGTCCTTAATACAGGTAACCGCAATGATAAACAATAATTTATTAATTGGAGTGGCAACCAATTAATTAGTTAAAAGTTCAAAGTCGTTGGGTCCAAAAAGCCTATTAATAGGCTTCCGATCAGTAAAGTGTTAAGTACACTAAAAGACAATAAATATCATAAATTTCAACTCATGTAAACCCAGAAGAAATTATTTTGTAACCTATAATTTTTATCGAAGGAGAGAATATTAAAAAACAGCGCATTGTCAAGAAAAATATTGACATTTCAATATATTAGGTTCAAATAAGAATACGGCAAAGTGCGTTGAAAATTAACACAAGCACTACCAAACCAGTCAAAATGACTAGTACACAATTTTTTCAAAAAATTTTCCAAGTTTATATAAGAGTCATAGAATAAATATTCTACGTCTATATCAATAACCATAAATGACCCAATCGATCAAATTTTCCGCCGCTTGATTCCCCCTTTTTCAAAGTATTTACTTAATTTATTAAAATATGTTGGATTTGACGCCGGTAGTTCTAGTGTTAATAAACACCCTAAATTGAAAAGTGCGACGAAGATAATGTAAAAATACATTGGTACCTTACGCTGGAATTCCAGAGGAAGAAATTTTAAAAGGCAACACTTAAATTCGCCCTTGGCTCGAGAGACGTCTTTCATCGACGGGGTAAAAGTCGTGAACGCAAAAAAAAAGTAACAAGATACTACGTCTTGGTGCTGCTACGATGACGAGTCCCGATAGCCGGAGCGAAATTGCCTCCTGGAAAGCGCGTGGAAGGTCAAATTCTTCGACCTTCGACGATACGTCGATTATTCGAAAACGATCGCCGTTGAAATTATGTGCGACACACACGATGGAGATGTCCTTCGGTCGCGTGCTTTCAGCATTCCATGTACAATCGCCTCGAAAAACTATGAAGGGAGGGGAGAGTCCCTATTCTTAAAACCATGGAATTTCGGTCTTTCGTTAACCCCTTGCCATATCATTTCTTTAAGACTGAGTGTGTAACAAGTCAAAATTAATTGCTGAAATAATAATTTATCCATAATTTCTGATATAGTGTATAATAGGACGCAACAATAATAGTATTGAAATAATTTGATCGTTTATATATTAATTAACTCGTTATCTTATACTGATAACGTTGCAATTTGTATGATATTTGAAAGATAAAGAATTTTTTGTTCTGTATTTAAGTGCTACTGTGAATAATTTTGAATAAATGTACCAGAGGTGATGAGAATTTACAATAGGGAAAAGCAATTGCCAGGTGAAATTTTTAATTTCATTGTTTTTTAATTTCTGTGGTAGGGAGAGCCCCCTCTACTAGTCATTAATGGAGATGACTGTACAGTATGCTTGTAATGATGTATCTTCACCTGCATTGTTCAGCTTCGTATCTCTTTTGATGATCGTTTCGTTGAAATCTATGCACAGATCGGATTTAAGTACATGACCGAGATTGCAGATTTACGTCTCGTAAACACGAATACATACTATCGACGTTTATCGGTAATTTGCAACGATACGATCGACTCTGTTCAGAAGCTTAACCTCATAACATTGACCGGTTCACTAACCGCGTTATTAACCAATGGATGCATCTCCCTTTAACTTAGAAATTGATCGAACATGTTCAACCAATTAAAAAAATCTTCCGTGATGTTCATTCTACGTATTGCACAAATAGATCTAGCAATAAAACCGTTAGTCTTTTGTCCCACAATAACGGTTGACTCTCGTAGTACAGACAATGGAATAAATCTTAAGATATTTCTTGAACTGTCCGAATAAATTTAATTAGTAGGTGTAATTTGTTATCGTATAGGGTAGAAATTGTCGATAGATCTTAATTTTAACTAGTTAACGATTAATTTGGCACATGTAATCGTAAAATCGGCCGTGGAGCAGGAGATTGGGTAGCATATAGCGCATGGAAATAAGATGGAAATAGTATAGCAATAGCATTGAAATATCATGGAAATATCATAGAACTGGCATACAAATAGCATAGAAATAGCATAACAATATCATAGAATATATCATTGAAATATTATAGAAATATCATACTTAGAAGTATCATAGAAGTAACATAGAAGTATCATAGACGTATCATAGAAGTATCATAGAAATATCATAGAATATATCACAGAAGTATCATAGAAGTATCATAGAGGTATCATAGAAGTGTCATAGAAATATCATAGAATATATCACAGAAGTATCATAGAAGTATCATAAAGGTATCATAGAAGTATCATAGAAGTATCATAGAAATATCATAGAATATATTACAGAAGTATCATAGAAGTATCATAGAGGTATCATAGAAGTGTCATAAAAATATCATAGAATATATCACAGAAGTATCATAGAAGTATCATAAAGGTATCATAGAAGTATCATAGAAATATCATAGAATATATCACAGAAGTATCATAGAAGTATCATAGAGGTATCATAGAAGTGTCATAGAAATATCATAGAATATATCACAGAAGTATCATAGAAGTATCATAGAGGTATCATAGAAATATCATAGAAATACCATAGAAATATCATAGAATATATCACAGAAGTATCATAGAAGTATCATAAAAGTATTACAGAAGTATCACAAAAGTACTACAGAAGTATCATAGAAGTATTATAGGAATATCATAGTAATACCATTGAAATATCATAGAATATATCACAAAAGTATTATAGAAGTATCACAAAAGTATCATAGAAGTATCATAAAAGTATCACAGAAGTATCACAAAAGGACTACAGAAGTATCATAGAAATATCATAGAGTTATCATAGAAATATCATGGGTACAATTTTCTATCAAAATTCTCAATTCTATGGCCTTCCCCCACTCCTGCCGCTACGGCAGGCACGTTGCGCGGTGAGGTGAGGCCCGTCGCGCTGCGCAGTCGTCGTCCAGCCTCCGTAGCGTCAACATCCTGCGTCCCACGGCAGCGTCTTTTCGCTCGCCTGCGTCGCCCTGTTTCATTTGCATCTAACATCTAATGGCACTTGTTTAGAATTCACTGCATGTCATACAAACTGGTATTTATCATAATATCAATTCATTATTCCTATTAATATAGTATATCATATTAATTATTCTACCCACGTATTAATTAATGCCCTGACCCCACGCCAATGCCATCGTGCCTCCTGTTGACGATAGCTCTTAGAAACGACGCCATATTTAGAATTTTCTCGTTAAGAACTTATGAAAGAATTTCTATGATATTCGTAGTGTTTGATTAGATATTACTATATAATTAATAGTTCTTGTGAGTCGTACGAGTAACAGTATTGACTTACAAAACTAAGAATTATATTATCTAAATAATTAACTATGTAGATATCCTACCAGCTATTATACGAAGGTCATAGACAATTCTGAATATATAATTCTGTTTACAACGAAACTATATCGTTAATAGTTTTCAAGTTACAATATAGCGTCATAGCAATTCTCTGTCGCCATATAAATGCACACAAATGCATTTATGCCCCTTTTATACGATAATTTCCAACGAACAATACAATAGCAATAGAATTTTCTCGTTCGACATACAAAGAAGAGTTATTAACTAATTTTTGGTATTTAATTATAAACTATTACGCAATTTTTTATTTTTGTAAGTCGTAGTAATATTACTGGCTTACAGAACTACCTACTGTAGGGTATAAATAGTTAGTTGCGTAGAAAGTTTGCCAACGTTTCTACCAAGGTCGTAGATAGTTCCTAGTACATACTCGGTTGTGTTTACATTCGAACCTATCGTCAGGTGACGTCGTACAACTATCTCCTCTCACTTACAAGTTAACACTCTACAGTCGCAATAATATTACACGAATTTAGATATAACAAAATCATTTCTAACTAGCTGATAATTATTATCCCAGTAACAATCATGTCATTAATTGCACAGAGGATAACAAAACAAAGGATATTGTTAAGTATTAGCTCATTTCAAAAGATACTATGTAAATGTACCCCAAGTGACTCAAGTTCCAAACATGAAACATTGCTCATTTTTTATTCTGCCATTGCTTTTCCTAATGAACTTCACCCCGACCAAGGTCATAGGAAAAGCATCTACTTTTTGAAACTTTAGTCACAAGAACTCAGAATCATTACCCCCTCCATTATATTGGTTTCAAACCATAATTAGAATTTTAGCTAGCCTTCAACTTAAATTTAAAATTAAGAAATGAATCTCAAGGTCATAGGAAAAGCATCTACCTTTCGGAACTTCATTTACAAAATTCAAAATCATTTATCCCTCCCATCGTATTATTTTTAAGCCCTAATTCGAGCTTTAGCTAGTTTCAAATTAATTTTATAATTAAGAAATGAATCTCAAGGTCAACGATTTATTTCTCAATGGTAAGCTGAAAGTTAAGATTCTTATTCTTGTAATAAACTTAGTGGAACTGTGTTACGGAACATAACCTGTCACTGTTTGAATTCAACGTCTCGTTTCCCCTTTATTTTTCGACCCGTCTCACAACAGTAATCCCCTCGACCCACTTTTAGCCCCCGTCTACAGAAAATCGAAGAGGGTAGAATCCGATGACAGGATATCCTGAGCTCATTATACGCACTAGCTGCCGATATAATCACTCTGTAATTTGTCCTCGTTTGCACGAGTTCGCATCGACGGCGCTGGAGTCAAGTTCACGGGTAGGGAAGACGTGTAGAGTTTCTTATCGGATCGAAAGGTCTTTACCTTTTCGCGATAGCGAGCTTCCACGAACGATTCCAACGTGAAAGACACCTTTGATTACATTTCGTATCCGTGGAATTGTTTACACGTCTTCCTGCTTCATTTCTTGGCAGTTTATGTTTCAACTGACGATCCATTGAGATTGATTTGGTAAATTACAAAATGGCGGGTATATATGACGAGACAAAAGTAATTACAAGGTGAAGCAAGCTCGTTTTATTTGATAATGTAATTATAGATCGCCAATTTTTTTAGTAAAGTGTCATTGTTTCTTAGGTTTATTTTGTTAATTGCTATTAATTTACGTAATTTGGAAATAGCTAGATTTTATGGCGTTAACATCACACCGTACAATGACGAGTGACATTCGTAAGGTGATAAGTGGAATAGGAAATTTTGAAATTTTCGAAAAACTTGGATTTACTTGGAATACGTGGAATTAGAAATATCACTATCAGTCACGACTCGATCCAATTATTTCTATACTATTAATATTACGATGAATTAGATGATATGTGAGAAATTAGGGGTTGATTGTTAATTCAGTAATAAAGTTTGCAATAATTTAGTATTATATTGACAAATAAATATTGATCAGTGATTCTTCATATATCTTATAGTTTAAAGGAATATTAATATTATAGAAATAATTTTATCATGTCGTGCTTCTTCGTTATTTTCAATTTCATGGGTTTTCGAAAACTTGAAAGTTTTCTATCGAATTTACAGCATCATGAGTGTCACTCGTTTTGTAAGAGGAAGGGGTTAATTCGAATTTTAAATCGAAATTATTTGAGGTGAAATTTAATTAATGCAGCTTGAAATTTATTATATATATATTCATTTTTTGCAAAGCTGAGTTAATGTTACAAATTTTGACAGCAGACAGTTTGCCTACCTTATACTAATACTAGTTAATTGACTCTCCATTTTCTCTTTAACTTACAAAATATTCCTTTGTTTATTTTTTTTTTCTTTGCTAACATAATTGCTAAATGTTCGCTAAAGTGTGTTGAATAAAACACTTTTCAGTGGAGTAGTTAAAGGCCAATCAAACCGCGCGCTTGCATAACACGTATCCTCACTGTCAAGGTACTTTACCGTGCTCCACCGTATGTGAACAGACATCGCGTTCCTTAACGTAAAGCCGCGTTTACGCTTAGTCAATTTACTCCAACAATGCGTCACTTCCTTTTCTATTCCTAAGTAAATTAATTGACTTTAAAATCTCACCTACTGCTTCAACAACACAGTGACTATATCTTAGTACAATTTTGTCTTTCAAAATATTTACATTGCCAGAATTTACATTGTCGAAAATATACTGTGTCGTATTAGAAAGATGGCTAGTGGAAGGAGTTTGAATGAAATGCGACTGTAATTCACAAATCGTACAGCAGGAAGAAACTGTATAAATGATATAAAAATTAATAATAAATGTGAGAAATTGTATGCATGTATGAATGCCATTTATATCTATATACCGTGTTACTAGTCGTCTTTCTAAAACCCAACAGTAGTTTCTCGAATTAATGTCAACTTTAACCGATCAAATGCCAACAGTAGTTCGCCTAGTTTGTTAGTTTTATTAAAAGTAAAATTTCTTCGTTAAAATAAAACCTTAATGGAGAATAAGAAATTCGTAGCAGTGTCCAATCGTTGTTGCTATGTCAGCGTAAACGTGGCTTTAGGTTTCATACTGTCCACTAGCAGAAACGATTGACCTTACGATACCGGGAACTTTGGTACTCGCGTTACGTGCATAATGTACACACGTAGACGCCTGTTCGCTGGCAATAAGACTCACGTGTCCGTCTAACACGTGATCGAAGAAACTGTGCGTCGTGAGCAAGATTATTATGATAGAGAACTATCGGACGATTCTTCCGATTAACCGGAAACGAAAACATTGAGTTCGAAAGGATGGATTATATTTTTTGAATGGCGAAATAGGTTTTTCAGGTGGAAGATATTCTGGAGGCAGTGGTAAGGCTTGAAACTGCAGCTATGAAATGGCTATCATCAAGAAGCGGTGCTCTTCGACGAGGAAGGCAAGGCTTGATGCCCAATTAGTGGGCCTGAACAACAAACTATGTAATTTTTCATAAGATTTGTCTCAATAGAAAAAATATCTTATTTCTGTGACCCTATTTCATGTTAGTTTGTAAAACTGTATGTTTAGGCGACAGTGGACCCAGTTAGTGGGCCTTGATAGTATGCTACAAAGGTTCTTACAACGTGTATACAACGTATATACGTACAAAGTAGGTTTCATATGCAGAAAACGTACTTTAGTATATACTTTAGTATATTACTTTAGTATATAATAAACACAAATAGTGGGCCCAAACAAAACCACAAAAATTTAAATTTCTTACGACGTATTTTAATAATAACGAATACAAGTAATGGGCCCAAATAAGACCACAAAAATTTAAATTTCTTACGACGTATTTTAATAATAACGAATACAAATAGTGGGCCCAAACAAGACCATAGAAATTTAAGTTCCTTACAATGTATTTTGATAAAATACGTACGAGATAGGTTTCATCAGCAGAAAATACATTTTAGTAATAAGAAACGCAAATAGTGGGCCCAAACAAGACCGCAAAAATTTTCAATATACATTTCAATAGGAATGAATCAATCAAACAATACTCTTTGTTCTGAGAGAGTATTCATTAACCGTTATTACAGTAAAAAAAAGAACAATTATGGTACTATTTGCGTCACATCAGTCCTATCGTTTCCTCGTGAGAGATTATCTGGTATCTAGACGCCACTTTTTCCATTTCCCTATCATCCACTCCCATTTTTCTTCGATAATCCTCCATGATATATCTCTAAAGAATTTCCACGTAAATGCGACGTGGCCTCTTGTAATTCCTCCTTTCATCTTCTTCTTTCGACACTTCCCACGACTTTGCTTCAAAAGTTAACCATTATTTTATACTATTTTATTCTTATTTGACCCTACATGACTTCCGCATTGTTTGAAGTTTGAATGATAATAAGGAATCAAAGTATTTGAATCTACGAACAAAAGAAGCGAGTAACTTGATAAGAAATTCCCTCAGCGATCTCGTTTCCTTCTCAGGATGCTCATTTCACCGGCTCTTCACGCGCAGCGTCAACTCACGTGTTCTCTCGTCCTTGAACTTGTCTAGAGCTGACAAACTGTTTTTTTAACGTTAAATGTGTCTATTTGTGCCACGAAACTGATAACGCACGTCTTGTCACTCGCGTTTTCTTAGAAGAGTCGTCTCTTCGCGAGTAAATCGTCAGTATTTTCACATCCAATTTAGTTAATAAATCTACGAAATTACGACTCTAACTGACGATAATTGAACGCCACATATTTCCATGATCTACTTTGTATAAAATTCTGAAAGATTTCTTATTAATTGATTCATTAGAAAGGTTTTAATTAGGAGCTGCCTTACGTGAGGACTTTGAGGGACTGTGGAGTAAAGCGACCTCTGCATTGGGACTTATATCTTTGGACCCTTTTTACCATAACTTATGTTTTAATTTGTTATTACAGCAAGCTACAAATCTCATCAGGTTTGTGTAAAACGTGTATGTAATTATGATGAAATAATACTGCGTTGTAGAAGAATCATTGAATTTAATTAGTAAGAATACATGTTTCTGCAGACTTTTTAATACCTCAGCCCTATAGGTTAAGTTTTCCATGAAATAACCGTCACTTTTAGAATTAAGATAGATGAAAGCCACTATTCATTCTCTCTCACAGTATTTATCAGTCTCTACGTAGATCATTCAAGCATTCTTACATATCTAATAAAAAAAACTACTTAACCTCTGTCCCCATAATTAGGCCCAGTACCCTGAAAGGCCCAAATTACAGTGTCCTTTCATTCAATTCATCCCAGACTACTTTTAACGTAACAAGAACCGATTACTACACTCTCATTCAGTTCATATAAAAATTGGGACCACTAAGGGCCCAAAATTCTATTCATTGTGGGCCTTATTCTCTGTTATCGTTTAGCAACTGTCTACTTTAATGTGCCAAGTAGGAATACACGTTTTGAAGACAGTGGTAAAACACATCGATTTAACTAGGAACTTATTACTTTTTATTATCCTAATTAGAGTCGTCCTGTTATCGTCCTTCAAGTTGCAGGGAATGAAAATCGTGCGTGATAACGCATCGTTGCGTGTTCGCGCGTAAAATCGCCGCTCGTTTTGCCGTTTAAACGTCGGCATAGGAAAAGGAAGTCAATAAAGCCCGAATGACGCATCGACGTCGAGGAATTAAAATTGAGATACGCGCGATACCGAGAATTCAATGAGCCGAGCTGTCACGTACCGTGTATCGCAAAAAGTCATTTCTTTAATTATCAATCACTTCGCGGCTCGATAAAATCCGTGATATAATTCAGTCAGTGAAATTCTTTTAGGCTTATTTCTCTTAATTGCAATTCATTTTTATAATTTCATGTTCCTCGAGAGGAACACTTATTGGATTATTTCTTCCGAAGTTCCAACTCAACTTTAACACTAGATCTACCAAGGTAGTTAACCCTAGATCACTAACCTTCGTCGATTCGACGACACGGATTTAATAATTATGCCATATTAGTTAACTTTATCGTAATAAATAAATACCTATCTTTAATAATAGAAAAAAAACATGTTTAAATTTCATTTAAATATACCCTTTAACCCCTTTTGTAAACACCGTAGTCGAAGACACGAAGGTTAGTGTTAAGCGTCGAAAAATAAGGTTAGTGATCTAGGGTTAAAATGACTAGTCCTAAATTTTTTCTACATGTCCTTGAAATTTTTAATTCTTTCCTTTTATTAATTTTCTACTTCTATCTGACTAACTGCAAATGATTAAATAAATATAAATTTTTCTCTGTTTCAATTTTTCTCTTGTAACTCATTTATTTGATATTTTTCAATACATATTGGATTAATCTCAGGTAGATCTAGTGTTAAAGTAAAAAAAGGAAACGAGTTAAAAATACCTTTTTAGTCGCAAATCTTTTTTCGACATCGAAGGTACAATGCTTTATCCACGTAGTTTCAAGAGGGAAATAAAGCTCTTCGTGTGACGAGTGTCGTGTTAAGAAGTCTTGGAAAAGATTCTGAATGAATACCACCTTTTACTCCCTCGGCGAATTTGCTTGGCCTTGGCCTCCGCTTCTCCCTCTTTCATCCCTCGGTGAGCCTCTCCTCCACCCTCTTTCCTCCCCACCGAATGGCAAATATGGACCCGTGGTGAGTGAGAGCCTTTTTACGACGAAAAACCCCGAGAAACGTTGACCTTCGCCCCGAGCAGTTTAATTTGTCCCGCTTTTTTTTTCCATCTCCTACTACAGCGCCATCCTCTTCGTCCTCGACAGAGGACCATGGCAATTAAATATTAAAGTACCCTTGGTAATAGGAACTGCTATTAACTTTGCGGGCTAAGTGGATGAAGCGTACCGGAAAATCTCAAAGATTTATCCGCCACTCTTTCTCTCTCTCTATTTCTCTCTTGTTCTCTCCTGTATACGGTAACTATATTTTTGGCGGGAAAAAAGGTCGAGTGAGTTAATTAAAGTAGCTGTAAAAGATATTCGTAGGGAGAAGTATAGAATTTTGAAGGAATTTGAGTTTTTTTTAGATCATGTAAGTTACTCGTTTCATTGAAGAGTAAATGAGAAATTGTAGAGAGGTTAAGTTTGGATTGGATAAGAGGTTAGGAATTATCTGTAGAAAGTTTATTGATAAAAAATCTTTTTGATGTGATAGTGTTTCCATTGGGTTAGTTAGATTTGTACGTTTTTCAAAATTGATCTGGGGATTGGGATTATATTTCATGATCTCGATTTCGAGCGGTTTCTGACGTCGACAGGAAACGTTTCTTCCTTCCCTTATTTCCGATTTCATCGGGGGAGGAAAACGAATCCACTCTGATCGGAACTCACTCGAAACCTTCGACCTTCTTCGTCCTTTTCTTCTTCTGCGTCTTCTCTCTGTCTGTTGCCGAGCATCATCCCTCCAGGGTGGATACATTTTTAGGATTTCGATGAAAGGTGATTTTCTTGGGATTCCGAGAGATCATCCACAGATAAGTATATCTTTACAGTGAAATCTCCTAGAGTTTAGGTGAAACATCGATTATATCGTACCCTTAATTATACCGATTTGGAGATTCTCAATTGTTCGTGCAGAAGGAATCCGAAATAGGATACATTGTCGAGAGGTCTCTGAAAAAGCTTCAGAATTTGGATATAGGTCGTGGGGGAGGTTTGCAATTGAACCTCTTAAGTCCCAGATTTTGTTTTACGAACCCAGAAAAATATTATTTTATGAATTACGTTTTAATTTATGTTATACATTCCTTATTCACACTTTGAAGTGTCTGGATACTGACAATTTGGTGTACTAATATTTCTAAAGCCCATAAGGCCCACTTAATTATTACAAACTGAATAATAACGATTCTGTCCCAGTTACCAAAGCCACCGAGAAAAATCAAGCCACCCTCGCACGATTCCTATCGCCAGTAAGACCCATAAGGCCCAATTAGTTATTAGAAATTCAATAATAACGATTCTGCATCAATTACCAAATCCACCGAGAAAATCAAGCCACCCTCGCACGATTCCTAGCGCCAGCAAGGCCCATAAGGCCCAATTAGTTATTAGAAATTCAATATTAACGATTCTGCATCAATTACCAAGTCCACCGACAAAATCAAGCCACCCTCGCACAATTCCTATCGCCAGCAAGGCCCATAAGGCCCAATTAGTTATTAAAAATTCAATATTAACGATTCTGCCCCAATTACCAAATCCACCGAAAAAATCAAGCCACCCTCGCACAATTCCTATCGCCAGTAAGGCCCATAAGGCCCAATCATCCCAACACTATACAACCACTCAGCAATATCTGTAAAAATGTACACAACTTGCAATCATCTCTCAAGCAGCCAATACAACGCACCAGGCCCAATTTAAAATGTAAGTCCCATGAGAAATTGCGATTCAAACGATAGCTAGCTATCCCAGTAACCCAATTATCATCTCGACAGCATCGTTCCCATATTAACAGCCGCTTCACTTTCACCGCGAAGATCGATTCGCAGTTTCCACGGGCCAGTCGTGATTAATGAACCATCCTCCCTTTCACGTCGAGAGATTTCAGATTCCAATCTCGAATCCCGGCTCCTCGAGGCCCACCGTAACGGCCGGTGAAAATATTTCGTCCTTGGCGAGGAAACCAAAAGAGAAAGAGAAGAGAGGGAAAGAGAGTAAGTAAGAGTAATAGAGAGAGTAAGAGAGATAGAACAAGTGAGAAAGGGAGAGCCACGGGTATACAGGGGCACGTGCGTGCTCTTGGGGAATTTGGAGGTCGAGCAGGAGTGAAAATGATGCGAGTCTCCTTCCCTTTGCGGCCCTTCAACCCCGATATCTTCGTCTCCCTTCCTGCTCGCGTGTGCCGCGGCCTCTCAACCCTTCGGAAAACTTTGCCCCTTCGAATACACGGGACCTTGACTCCCTTTTCTTTCTCCTCTCGTGGCCTTCTCACGTGGAAACCAACCCTCTCCTCCGAAGGGAGATTAGACTGTCTTAACACCTTCATGACGATCGTTTTCTTAACTCTGAACTTACGATTTGTTAACTTGTTAGTTTTAACCCTTACGATTTCTTTTCTGGGGTGTGCAATGACTCAAAATTAATTTGTGAAGTTAGAAGTTTTGACTTTTGATAGTTTCTATAACTTAACGTAATATTAGTAATAGAAATAATCGGCTGATATTTTCAATTTAACACGTTGACTTCCATGGGGGTCAAAGGTGACCGGCGCTATTGTATTCAATGAAATTTCATATAACGTTTAAATTGTAATATTTATGAATTTTTTAACGTATCTAATATTTAAATATTGACCTTAGAAGGATAAAGGTCTGCTGAATAACTATCTATCAGCATCTTTAGAGTTTCTGCTTTATAAAAATGTGATTTTAATAGAATAGTATTTATATTAACACTAGATTTACCAGCGTGAGATCTACTATATTTAAATATGTTAAATATGTACCTCAAAGCAAGGAAAATTAAGATGCGGAAGAGATGATAGATTCGGTAATTTATATTTTATACGATGGACAAAGAATATTTATTCTACGGCTCTCTCATAAACCCGTAGAATTTTTGGAAAAAATTGTGCACCAGTCATTTTGACTGGTTTGGTAAATCTAGTGTTAATATTATATATAGGATTACTTATATAGTGTTTATTTAATTAAATAATAAATAAAAATTTATTATTCCATTTTCCACGGTCACAAGTTGTAGGCTAAAGAGTTAAGAAAACTTATGGAACTTATATTTCTATTTTTCTGCAATACAAGGATATTGTTTCATAGGAAGTTTAATATGAGATAAATTCAGTGAGGTAGAAGTTATAAATAATTTCTGGTGTTTAAAAACTGCAGTTTGCGAGATGAAATTAGATCGGAAGAAAATGGAAGCAGGGATGTAAATATGTAAGGATCGTAAGATATACTTAGTGATTTGTTGCGAGGAAAGTTTCGTTGGAAATGTTAAAGGATGAAGGTCAAAGTAGAGAGAGAAGATAGAGGGTGTATTTTTGGTGATGCCTCGGGGGCATCGTCTTCTCGTTTGCAAAGGAACCTGCCCTCCTTTTCAACCACTTCGTCACTCTCTTCCTTTAAAGCTGCTTTACAGTTCTGCCATGTAACATCCCTTCTCCTTTGCTTTTATCAATACAATGAATATTTTTCATATTTATGTAAATATCCAACGTGATATTACTTTACAGAAATTGATGAAAGGTAATCTGTAGTTATTTATGAAATCAGTTTATTATTAAAATTCGTGGCAGGCTATCGAATCGCTAATTTGTTTATTTTCATTTAATTTTCTAAGTGCAGAAATGACAAAGAAACTTTTTTACATCTCCTGTGCTGTCTAAATTTCCAATAATTTCTGTAACTTGTGTATTTCCTATTTTTTCTATATTTTCCGTATTTTCTATGTTTTTCATACGTTCTATATTTTTATATTTTTCACATTTTCCATATTTTCCCAAACAGAACCGCGTACTTCGCTTCAAAACGCCATGAAATCCCTAACGACGTGAACGTCGACGAAATCCGTGCAACGAAGAAAATGATTTTCCCAGATAATTCCGGATTACATCCCCCGAAGGGGAATCCCACCCCTTTTTTTTCTCTCTCCTCCTCTTCTTTTTAACAGGCACGATCGAAAGGTCAGATCTGCAGATGACGTACGTACTCGGTGAGTGTATTTTCGTCGGTCCAGGACGACCTTGAAAATGTCTAAGACAGAAGACATTTGCGTCAATCAGAAGCCACCCCTTTGCGCGCGGTGGCTTCGGCTTGCCGCGCAATTTCCGTTCGATCAGGGGTTGCAGATTAAGAAACGAAGTTTCACGGCTCTCTTGGCTTGTATAACGATCGGTTTGTTATTAGTCAATTTAGTAATAATTAGGTAAATCGATGAACCAGTCACAGACGATGAAGAGGGAGGATAAAATTAGATTTTAGCTTGGGGTTGCTGGAGGTCGATGGATTGTTATTTGTTTCTGTTGAAAGATACTTTTAGTTTGAATTAATATGTGGTAGTTAATTTTAACTAATATTGTGATAGGTTAATAATATTGTCTTTATTTATATATTTTTTATCTTATTTATTATAATAGTATTGTTATAGGTGATAGTTTTTAGTTAATTTAATTATAACTAGGTGAAGTGAGATGTTAGATTTTAATTAATTTATATGAAAAAGACTCAAGTTAGATTTTAATTATAAATTTTAATAGTTATAATAATTATACGTCCTTGGAGTTAAATTTTAATGTTTTAAAAATTTTATTTCGAGATGTCTTTCTAATTTTTTTAGTTTAGACGATAGAAATTAGTTTGGGAAAATTTTATCTTGTTAGAATTCGTGTCTTTTGTTAATTCGGTGTTAAATTAGTGGTAAAATGAATTTCAACCCGTTGTATGCATCCTCGGACCTTTAACCTTTGAACTTCAAGTTTCCTGTCCGACTCGATCGCGACTTGCCATTCCATCGTCATGACTTTCAACCCCATTGGCGATTGAGTTAACGGGGGTGAAATCTCGAAAGGTCAAGTCACAGCCTCTGGCAATGTGGAGAGATTTCCCGGGAAATTCCACCCATGACATTCGTTCGATGGAACATTTGGATTGTTTTCCTCTCCAAACTACGTATTACATTGTTTCTTGCTGTTTCTCGTTGTGATTTTCCTCTAGATACACCTTAGGAATTTTGTAAAGTTTTTCACAAATGCAAAACTATTTAGAACAATTTCATTCAATATAATTCAATTTTAAAGTGTTATAACTCTGTTAACCTTCTCGCAGAAGTTGTGAGGCGAGATTAAATTATTAAAAAATTCGTAATATTGCACATTGTAAACTTTGAAAAATTGCAAGTAAAGTTTTTGTCATTTTTGTTAGATAGATATAAGAAACTTTCTGGTAATCTCGTAAACTCGGAGGTTTATTGATAATTTTCATGGAGTGATTTTATTATCGATGGGAGTGAAACGAATTTCAACGAGTTAATAAGATTAGCAGATTTTCAACTGCGATCTATTAACATTCGACGATTACTGAAATCCGTTTTGACACGTTCGTAATATTCTCGTTTATTTGCGAATACATTGATCACCATTCCTCCATGTACCCAGTGCTTATGAAATAACGCGACATTTTAAAGTTACTTTGAAAATAATTATCATCCAAGTTTCATTTCTCAAATTAAAATTAATTTAGAAAATATGTATCGCAATTTAACCAAATTACTAATTAAAATAGTTTAGCCCTCCTTCGCGAATTTATATATCCTGCAATATTTGCATTTTTTTTCAAAATTCAAATTTAAATAAATTCAAGGCGAAACGATAAGTTAAATGTATGCTATAGTATTTTTCAAAACGTAACACCCCATGTCAATTAAAACTAGGATATTAAATGTCATCAAGGATTCTTATGTGTTAAAAATTTTTAAAAATTGCTATGTTTTAAATAAATCTGCCATTTTATTAATAATGAACTCCAAAGGAATTTTAGACACACCCTATACATATATGCTACGTATGCATTTGCGCAGTGAACGTGAAATACGATTGCGTCAGGTTACGCAGAAATATTCGCCCTTTTCGAGGTATAATAATTGTTTAACAGCAACGGTTTGCATTTCGGTTGATTTGATTGGATAGCGTTTCATTTAGGAGGTAAAACGTGTGCTTTTTAAGTCGAGACATTTGCCTTGAGAAAAGGGTGAATTAAAAGGGAAAGCACGTCGTGGAGAGCATTAAAGGGGAGAGGATCGGATGAAATTAACATTCCCTAGGGGCCAAGGTACTGTTAAAAGTAGCGGGAATTAGGGAATTTTGTTCTTGACTAATTAAAAGTCACATTGGACGAGGATCGATCGGAAGTTGGAAGCTTTTAGATTTCTTTTTTGTGGGGGATGATGGAAATTTGTTGGTGGAGTATTTTGGTTAGTTGATTGCTTTATGGTTTTCTATTTTAGATATTCGTTTATTGTATTTTTCGGAAAATTTACCAATTGAAATTCTGTTTAGATATTTTTATAGTGGTGGAAATACTATTTCGAGTATATTTAGAAAATTAATTCTTTGTGATAATATTTTACAAGTACTATAATTCCCTGAAGTTCAAATTGTCTAAGAAATTTGAAAAAAAATATCAGTGCAGTCTTCAGCGACCTAAAAATTGCACAATTAGCAACTATTGCAAGTATATTTCAAATATTAACCCCTTAACCAACGATTTCTTTTCTGCTGGGGCGTGCAAAAACTCAAAACAAATTCCTGAAATCAAAAAGTTTCACTGATTTCTGATATTTCTGTGATATTAATAATACAGAAATAATGAGACCGTTTCGTGATCGTTTGATATTATTAATTTAATAGTTTTTGGAAAACTTCAAAATTTCCTATTCCCTTTTCCGCGCAACGAGTCTCACACGTAGTTGTAAGCTAAGGGGTTAATTAACTACAGTAGAGATTTCTACGACCAAACTATTTTTAACACTAAACCTACCAAGGACGTCAAAAGACCGATTCCAAAATATTTTCTAAAAATGATCTAAATTCATAGAGTAGCCATGAAGTAAATATTCCACTTCTATCTTACAAAAGCAAAATGAGTTAATTAATTATCTTCTTTATCTCGCCACTTCTCTTTGTGTAAGGTCGTTATTGAGTATATTTAGATTTTAATAGACATAACGTCGGTACGTTTAGTGTTAATTTAGCTGTAGAATAATTTCGATCACATGTAATAAATACATCCCGCCTATTACAACCAGAGCTGGGCATTATTTCAGATACAATATTTTAAAACTTATTTGAAATATTACTTGAAATAAAAAGTTATTTCACAAAAATATTTCACTATTTGAAATAAATTATGTTATATTTCGTCCAACAAAATAATTTGATGAAATGATTATCTATTCAATTATTTCGTGAAGTACATCAGTTCAAATAATAAAGTAACAAGTTATTTTCTTATTTGAGCTAAGTATTTCAAATGTCAAATAACATGTTTGATGCCCTAAGAATGAAATCTCTTTGCGATGAACTGTTCGAAAAAAGGGTTTTATTGAAAGCAAATGGTGTTAAATAAATCTTTATTGCTACCCATCAATAACTTATTTTCCGAACTGAACATAAATAAGGCAAAATTTCAACTTACAATTAGTATCATTCATTTCTCTTAATTATTTCAAATATGTTTATTTCAAATGACTACGCCGAAATAAATTATAATAAAGTTATTATTTGAAATAAATGTACTCAAATAAATTCCTCTCAAATAGTTATTTCATAGAGATTATTTGAGATAATGTTATTTTCAATAATTAACTTATTATCTTTATTTGAAATAAAATTCGCCCAGCTCTGATTACAACTAAAAATATCCGTATTCTTAAAAATGATCGTTCCCCAAAAAACGACTGCAATTTGAAACAAATCAAGAGCCGTCCATCTCGGTCCCTTCTGCGACGTATCATACGCAGAGAGCGTGACCTTTGACATATTCGGGGGTTGGTTACACAAGCGGCACGTGTGCGCCAAAGGGAGGTCAAATTTGATCAAAGTAAACTCCGCACACGGCGAAACGACATCAACAGCTGTTCGCTCGTTGTCGATGTTTCTTAATTGCACGTCGTTCGATCGATCCCAATGGCCGGCTGCAAAATTCGTGTAACGCGAAGGTCGCTTTGTTTCAATCTACCACGTTAAAGATGAAAAATGACACCGCCAGATATAAAATTAAGGACAGTTTTTATAAAAAACTTATTCTTATTTATTATAACGGGTTGGAAAATTGAAAAAAGTTTGTCGAATTGGTAGTTATAATTTCTTAATTGAAATTAGCCTTCGTTGATACTTAGAAGAGTTCTTAATTCTATGGCATAGTTTCTGTACTGACTTTGACACGTTTTTATAGTATTTATATTACAATTGTTTAATGGGTATTAAATTTGGTCTTTGAAATTAATTTTGAGGTAATTTTCTTGGATTATTTTTATCGTTAACACTAGATTTACGGATATTGATACACCTATTTTTCTAAAGTGTGCCAATTTAACTTGTATGAGAAAATTGAAGTTTTTTGCAAAGAAAGTAGTTCCAAATCAGTTTAAATGAAAGGTTTATTATTAAAAAATTAACCAACCAATGTATTATATATATAGTAATCAAATTTTGAATGAGCCAAATTGGCTCCGTAAATCTAGTGTTAATGGTGAAGAATTTGAAGGAATTTTGAATTTAATGACTTTATCGCGATTTTGAGGAGCACTTTGATTTTGGGAGAGGTTGAGTGCAGTATGGATTATGAGAGATTACTATTAAAGTATCCGAGGTTTCCTATACCACCATAATCTTCTCAAATAAACCTCAGCCTCGCCCATCTACCGTAATTGTTGCTTCCACCATAAATACAATTTATCAAACAATTTTCCTTTCACATATAAATAATATAATTATTTAAAAATCTATAGCTCTATCTTAAATCAACAATACAACTATTTTCACTATATTTCAACTCCATAAAGATATAATTCCAATACATAAATTTCCACTTCAATACAAACAGCATCCACAACCCCTTCAATTTCTCACCAACATTAAAAACCCCAT
Organism: Cerceris rybyensis; assembly: GCA_910591515.1. Taxonomy (NCBI): domain Eukaryota; kingdom Metazoa; phylum Arthropoda; class Insecta; order Hymenoptera; family Crabronidae; genus Cerceris; species Cerceris rybyensis. Next base: position 4,283,050 of record OU342800.1, on the reverse strand, counting down.
TAAAACCCCCCACTGGATAATTCCACCAATCAAAAGATCCATAAAAAAAACAATTCAAATTTCTTCCACTCAAAACCACTTTCAATGAAAACAAATCTATCTACAATTCTATAAATCAACCCCTACCCTTGATAAATCCCTTCAAAATTAAAGGTAGCACAATATTTATTTATTTTTGAACTTGTATATAATTTTTTACACCATGTACCGCCGCGTCAAACACCATCATCGAGCAACGACGTCGAATAGAACGTGGACGAGGGGGTAGAGGGATGGTTTGGGGTGGGAAAGCATCGTATCCTGGCGATCCTTCCGCGAAAGGCAAGGACATACGGGGTCAGTAAGCGTGGGTTGTTGCACCGGCTAGAACGTCGGATCGATGGAGCTTGCACCGGGGTGCACAACCCAGCCACCCCCGAGTGCCACCCCGTTAACCATAGCAACAGGCAGCTATTTACCCCGTCTCTCCTTAACGAGCTATCATCGCGCGCCTCTCTTTTTCTCGGAAATAACGCTTTCGAGTTTTCAATGGACGTGATATTTGTAATTGTAACTTTTTATTGACATTTTGTTATTTTTCTTTTATTTAGAAATCTACTTTTTTTGTGGAACTTGCTGGTTGTTGAATGAGCTATCGGGGTGTGCCTTTTTTCTTTTTTAATTTCTGTGGAGAAATTATAATCGAGGCTGGGAAGGATGGGAATATTTGTGATTTAGTAATTCTATTTTTTTTTGGTTTTGGAGAGAGAATATTTTGCGATATATATTCATTGGTAATTTTCAAAAGCAATTTTTTGTGTTACCATAGAGAGATTAGTAGTGGAAATATCAAATAAGTCGAAATGACTGGTTCTCAATTTTTCAAAAATTTTCCTAGTTTATTAGACAGTCGTGGAATAGATAGTCGATGTCCACCCCATAAAATATAAATTACTGAGTCGATAATCCTGTCTATCTCTTAATTTTCCTTGTTCCAATATTACAAATTAAAAATTCTAATAACTTCAATATTAGATATAAAAAATGTAACACAGGTAGTTCTATAGTTAATTTAATACCTAATTAGAATTTGCAAAAATTTTCAAATTTTTGTAGAGTTCCTATAAATATCTAGATTAATATTACAAGCGATAATTGAGATTTCCCAAAATCTCAACTAAAATTCGCCATGTTTCTCAAATGAAAATTGTATCAATAATTTTACAAATTTTCACATTTCCTTTCTCCAAAATGTTCTAATTTCTATATATTCTTTCTAATTTCTTTAAATACCTAGATTAATATTACAAATAAAAATCGACATTTCTCAATATCTCAACTAAAATTCGCCACATTTCTCAAATGAAAATTCCATCAATAATTTTCCACATTTCACATTTTCTTCATTCCTTTAAAAATCCAAAACAACGATAAAAAAGAGAATTTCTTTTTGCAATATACTAAGCAAAAATTCTCAATATATTCGAAATTAAAATGATGGCAGTGAACTTACAATCTTCACATCCTCTTTTCATCCCCATAAAACACTAAACTGACAGCAAAGAGAATTCATATCCTTCAATTTCCGTCTAAATAGAATATCGCAATACTTCTTAAGTCTCTCAGTTTTCCTTTGCAAGGATCCGCGACCCTAAGTGAATTCCCGTTTGATACGGTAATCTCAAGAGGTCCTTCCTCGAGGACCTCGTATCCTCGAGGAAAGCCCAACGGTTCTCGATGCATCTCGGAGAATTCCTTTGATCAGAAATGACCTCTCAGGTGCAACCACTTATCCGTTGCAAGTGGTTAACGTGCCTTGGAATATGTCAAAGGGAAACCTACCAAAGACCATGGAATCAAGGTCACCTCTGCACGATGCCATAATCATTTCGACACGATCTTGGGTCTGTTATTGAGGTACCGGTATCGTACAATTATGGGGTTGGTATTAAACCTGGTGGAGCAACGAAAGGGTAGTTATTTAGGCGAGGTTTAACCCTAGATCTACAACATCCTTCAAATTGACGGGTTCTTATTTTTTGCAAAATATTTCTCAAAGTTGTAAATAAGTAAAAATATTTTAAATAGCAAATAATTCATTCGCGAAATCTTCAAATTGACGGGTTCCTGTTTTTTGAAAAATATTTCTCAAATTTGTAAATAAGTAGAAAGATTTTAAATAATTCATTCGCGAAATCTTCAAATTGACGGCTTCCTATATATTGAAAAATATTTCGCAAATTTGTAAATAAGTAGAAAGATTTTAGATAGTAAATAATTCATTCGCGAAATCCTCAAATTGACGGGTTCCTATTTTTTTGAAAAATATTTCTCAAATTTGTAAATAAGTAGAAACATTTTAAATAGTAAATAATTCATTCGCGAAATCTTCAAATTGACGGGTTCCTATTTTTTGAAAAATATTTCTCAAATTTGTATATAAGTAGAAAGATTTTAAATAGTAAATAATTCATTCGCGAAATCTTCAAATTGACAGGTTCCTATTTTTTGAAAAATATTTTTTAAATTTGTAAATAAGTAGAAAGTTTTTAAATAATTCATTGGCGACATCTTCAAAAAGTATGATTTTTTTAAACTGAACCGTAGAGCTATTTTTACCAGAAAATTATTGAATTAAAATGTTTATTGTTAACTTTCTATAGTCCAAGCTTTTTTGGTATCAGAAGAACAGTTTCACGATTGCAGAATTAGAAAATGATAAAAATACTATTTGAAGTAATGGATATTACTGAATATTAAATATTGTATTGAAAAAATTTTTATTATTTTCGGGAGCTAAATTATAATATTTGGAACGTTAACAATTTTACTTTGAAGACTAAAAGTTTGAATCTGTCTTGCGTTACCTCAAAGTCACAGGGGCCCATAGAGGGTTAAAAACATACTTAATTTTGCATGCAATTCTTTGAAAATTAAAATAATTTAAACTAAAATATATATTTGTGAATTTTAAGATGTTTGGAATATTTTGAAGCTATGCGGAAATAAATCGAGTAACTAAAAAGTATTAATAATTTGAGATAGATATATCCTGTTCCCTCGATTTTCGTGTCTCACGTAGATGCGTACTCTCAAAAAAAATTAGCCACCGTTGACTGGTTAAATACACCAGATTTTCTAAATATATAACAAACAATGTATTTAGAACACAAATTTTTTGAAGCGCAAGTAACTCAGTCAAAATAACTTCGCCGCCAAGATTTGAAATTTGATACCCCAAGGAGGTTTAATTCGAACAACAATAGAAACGACGTTCGCCAATTCCTCGCGATTTCACTGACAAATAAATGGAGCAATATGACGCGAAGAGTAAATTCGAGGTCCCGTGGAGGTCGACGCGATGAAATCACTCGAGAATCAGCGATGCAAAAGGGGAAGGAGGAAGAAGAAGAAGAAGAAATCTTAGTCACCCGCACATTATTCATGCTAAACCGCCACCGCATAGGAATATCGGTGTTAAACGGGGTCAATATTCAATTTCCGGCAGTGTACACTCGCTCTGATCGTGATACATTTCTTGTATCGAAAGTCTTTGACACGCGTCTCGATTTGGTCGATACTGAAATGAAGTCGAAGCTTTAAACTATTTTCGAATGGATGCCAATTCAATTTTTAGTTTGGAAATTCTATTAAATCTGTGTAGAAATTCATACGTTGAAGTATTTTTTTTTAAGATGATTAGATTTTTTTTAAGTTAAAGTCTTTTAACCCTTAGCACAATTTCTTTTCTGACTCAGCCTGCAATGATGCAAAATTAATTCCTGAAACGAAAAGTTCTCATTGATTCTTGGTATTTCGTATAACTGAAAGTAATATTAACAATAGATCTACGAACCCGAGTTCTTATATTTTTCAAAATATTTCTGAATTTTATAGAGAACGAGTACAGCTGACATTTCACGTGTATCTTATAATAAGCGAATTACTTAATTGATCGTACTTTTTCACGATCTATTTTTTTCTTCAAAGTAATTATATAATATATTTAAATACACCAGATTTAGTGACCGTAAACCTAGTGATAATAGTATAAAATTAATAAGACTGGTTGATATTTTCAATTTAATAGATTTTTAGTATAGAAATATTAAGATTATTAGTATAGAAATAATAAGACCAGTTGATATCTTCAATTTAATAAATTTTGAAAGATTTCCAAATTTCCTACTCCATTTTTCGCGCCAAGAGCGTCACATATTGCAGGGTAAGGGGGATAACAATCAATTTTTTAAAAGTTGCACCCCTCTAGTTTTCCTTGACCACCATAAACAGTGGCTCAGTCAAGTATAAGTGCAAAATAATGAAATTAGTTTTCCAAAAAGTGGCGATTTTCACGAGAAAGTTTCCAAGCATCGAAACAATTTCGAAAACAATGTCCTCCACTGTAGAGACGTATGGAAAAAGTCTAATTAATTGATTTTCGATTAGTATTTCATGGTAAATTGTTACAGAGAGCATTTTCGCCCCCGTAAAGTGCAGCCGGGCACTGCGAGACGGCTTTCAGGAATATTCGTCGGTCGTGAGGGTTAATGGTTTAATTAATTTTGCCTCGCTTTCACCCTCTAAGTCAATTTCACCGAGGCACTTTCGTCTTCTGTACAGACGTCGAATAATATCCGCTAATAAAAAAAAATATGCGATAGGAAAATAATGAAAGGAAAAATGAAAAAAAGAACCTAGCGGAGGAATAATTTGTTTAACGTTAAGAAAAATGCCCGATGGGGATTTTTAAATGCGAAGAAAAAAATAATGGAAATTTCGTGCTGAAGACAGCGAGAATGAAGTGGAGGTTGTTCCTATTGTGGTTGAATTTCCTCAAGAAATAAATTACTGAATAATCATATTATTTTCTTCATGTCCACCATGAAGGAGTTACTCTATCTACAGATTTTTTAACTTAATAGTTCTAGCAATTAGTAAAAATACTTTTTGCAAATTAGAGAAGATGTAAAATTGGTAGCATCGATTTTAACACCCTGCATATTTTTTCCAATCACTAATAATCCACCCCCATTGATTTACCCTCGCAAACACTTCTAAATAAAACGTATTTATTTTTCAAATTGATGTCATTGCCAGTACTCAATCGTCTATTATCAAACTAATTTTCAAATTCGAAATACTAAACTATGTCGATGGTCATAAAAAAATTGTCCTTGAGATCCAGCAAGGGATCGATTTTCTCCACCTGTCCGATTAAACGAATGGTATGCGAGAGATCGAATGCAACATTTCGATGACGAAGGACGATTTCTCTTCCTCTCTCGTCGCCTTGAAGTTCACGCGGAGGCTCAGAAAGCAACAGGACCTTGGAAAGGGGGTCGCACCTGCGCCCCCTCCTTATTACGAGCTCTTTTTCCTCACCTGGGATAGATCGTTTCTTCTTTCGTCATTCAGAACAAAGATCTAAGCCTTTTATTATTTTTTCTGCAAATTATACTGCGCCAAGTTTCAATTTCCTTTGGGCTGTGGACGTACATGGTGTTTGGTGATGACTGCATTTAGGGGATAATCATGTTAGGGGTAGTTCTGATGACTAAATTGTAAGTTTGTGTTTCAATTCCCTTGAAATTTGAATTATTTAATAGCGACAACTTTTTGAGGAAATTGGTACATGTTGAAGATGGGATGTTTGGAGAAAATTGTTAGTATTTTTTGAGCTTGAAGATTTGTGGAGAATTTGGTGGAGTTAGCAGTTGAATTAGTAGAAGTTGGAATTAGAGATGTCTTAAGCGTGGAAAAAAATTATTAGTGGTTAAAGTTAGAGATCCGTTGGAGGAAATTAGTCAGATAATTAGCCCTCGGATAATTAGCAGCTATCGAGGTTGAGGATTTGCAAGATATTGGGCAATGTTAGGAAGAAAGTAGTACCTGATAAAGTTGAAAATATTAACACTAAACCTACCGACGTTATATCTACTAAAATCTAAATATACTCAATAACGACCTTACACAAAGAGAAGTGGCGAGATAAAGAAGATAATTAATTAACTCATTTTGCTTTTGTAAGATAGAAGTGGAATATTTACTTCATGGCTACTCTATGAATTTAGATCATTTTTAGAAAATATTTTGGAATCGGTCTTTTAGTGTTAAATCATTCCCAACCAGGTGGTATTAGCTAAAAAAAGACCGAACTGAGGTTAATAGCCATGAAACTCCATATTGCAACCCCCAAATAAAAAAGGCTTTTTTTCTGTAAATGACATTAATCAATTCAATACAAATCACTTCACCATAATATCGTTTTCAATCTCCATAACTTACAGTCACCACATCAAAGAGATTATATCTACATAGACTTCCTCTTACAATTAAATAACCCTTGTGAAAAAATCTCACTAACTCCATAAAGCCATAGTGTTGTATTATAAAGAAACACCATACTCTAATCTGAGATCTTTTATGGTGAGATTTCAATCTGCACGTTGATACTTTAATGGGACGTATCAAAAAAAATAGTCGGGGATAAGTCGCCTCGGGTTTCGGGCACGTGGAGGGCCCCGCCGGGGCCTTTGAGGGCGACACGGGGCCCCAAGTGTGAACACCGCTTGTGGAATACGTTTCGTAAAAAAAAAAAAAGGGAGCAGGTGCCAGAGGGAATGGACAACAGCGGTCGTAACACCTGCCACAGTGAAATACTTTTTACCGGAGATCAAACTCATGCCGGAGATGTCTGGTTTATGTCGATATTTTGGGCCTCATTTTTGGGGCAAAAAATTTGAAAAAAATATATAGCGTTGTAATAGTGTATTGGGTCAGGAAGAAAGTAATTTCGGTTTTTGATGAGAGCCAGCGTTACGTTTGTTCTTAATGATTTTTGACAATGTTATGACTTTTTTCTTCTAACAATCGAAAGTTGTGAAACTTTTGACTTGGCTTAGAAACAAATTGCGCTTTGTTTTGTTTGTAATTGGTTGCTTGGGAGAATTTTAACATAGAGTGAAAAACGAACATTTCTGATATGTTTTACTTTTTTATTTTTTGCAATTGACTTGGCTTAGAAACAAATTGCGCTTTATTTTGTTTGTAATTGTTTGTTTGGGAGAATTTTACCATAGAGTGAAAAACGAACATTTCTGATATGTTTTACTTTTTTATTTTTTGCAAAATCCAAGCTTGGTTGGAAAGTGATGTCACAGCCTCCATGTAGTCCTGATCTGACACCATTAGATTACCATTTATTTTTCAGCTTGCAAAACTTTTTGAATGGTAAAACTTTCAATGGCGAAGATAGCCTAAAATTGCATTGGGTTCAGTTTTTTGTTGATATGGGTCAGTGTTTCTATAAAAACGGAATCACGAATTTGTCAAAACGATGGCAAAAGGTCATCGAAAAAATTCTTTGTTAAAAAAAATTAAGTTCCATTTCACATTACAAAACCGAAATTACTTTCTTGCCAACTCAATAGTAGCAATTTTACATGCTTGCAAAATCAAGGTACACTATATTTTTCTTTAGATATTCAATTGTTTCTTTAATTAATACAAATTAATTTAACGCCACCGGTACTTTGTTTTATCATTTTTACTAAAGTAAAAATTTCTCTGTTAAAATTTTTTTTTCCAAGCAGGAACTTTAAAGATAGAAATAGATATATTATCAGCATGGTTTTATTTTTCCAATGGCAATATATAAATATTTAATGCGAAGGAAATTTGTAAATATTACAATATTAACCGTTTCGTCTACAATTCATTTTGACTCAGCCTGCAATGATTCAAAATGAATTCCTCAAATCAAAATTTCTCATTGATTTCTGATATTTCGTATAACTGAAAGTAATATTAGTAGTATAAAAATAATGGGTCTGTTTGCGACCGGATGATATTTTTAATTTTATAGTTTTAGGAAGACTTCAAAATTTCCAATTTTATTTCCCGCGCTACAAGTGTCACACCTTATAGGCTAAAGGGTTAAAGGCGTGCAAAATTTCATTGCAGTGACCCCCATAACATTCAACGTTTAACAAACCACTTGCTTCTATGAGCAAATAAATATTCTCAACATAATTTGAAAATATCTCTGTAAATATTTCAAAATCAATTGATCCAGTGTTAATTCCATATCAGAGTTCAACCCTCTAAATCTTTCGAATTTCTTTTCCCAAATTATTAATTGATACAGCTCACCTTCAATGATTTATAATCCACCAAACACCATAGCTTAACAAAATGACTAGCAACAATTAAAGTCAAAATGCAGAGAAACTGGAATGATTTCCATCTTTTACAATTATAATTTACAACCTCGTTACAAGCTGGACAATTTTATTTCTTCATTTACTCGAGGCCTGAAATTTCAATTAATGGATCACGGCCAATGTTCCAGCTGTTCGATTAATTAAGGCCCCAGGTTGCACGTTGTGTACGGGAGTTAAACGTCGACGGTAGCCTGGGGCAGTTTCAGTTACGTTCCTGGAACACCGCAACCCCTTCATACGAGGGATTATGACCTATATAGAGGATGGATAGGCCGATGTCAGTCATATGCCAAATGCAAACCTCCGACTGCTAGCTTTCCTCCGTGGCCGGCGATTATTTCGTTGAATTAATCGCCTCATTCGCCAGGGGATGATTGTATAGGGTATTTTTAAGTGGTAAGATTCATTAGGTCAGTTTAGACGAACTGTTGGATTATTGGGGTGACTTTTACGTCGATTTTGAAATTTATATGTTTAGGAATGTAACAGAGTGATGACTTGGAAGACAAACGTGAATTTATAGAGGTCGTTTCAAAATTCGAGTAACTCTACTTTGAATTAAATTGATAAAAATATTAAATTCTATTTTGTAATTAGTTTGAGTGAAAATTTAAATGATTTTGTGAAGATAAAAGTCAAGTAATTGTACAGGGTCAGTCGAATTAGCACTAAACGTACTAAGCTGGTCAAAAGAGCGGTCCCAAATTTTCTCTAAAAATTATTTAAATTAATAGGATAGCTGTGAAGTTAATACTCCACTTCTGTCTTGTAATATCTAAATTAATTAATTAATTAATCATCTTTTCCACCTTTCTATTTCCTTTTTTTTACTGTAGCTATTAATTGTACCTGAGTAAGTACAACGTGAGGATTTTTAGTGCTAAAATTGAATTTATTGGGATAATATTTCGACTTTGGAATTTCTTTAATTGAAAATGGAATGTTCGTTTATTTTAACTAATTGAGATTTTAAATTTTACAGATTATACACAGTGTTTCATAGCATGCTTCGATTTGAATGTCATAAATTTGATATTTCAAGAATGTTAATAGTTGAAACAGGTTCAGTGACGTACTGTTAGGCCCATGGGCCCCATCTGTCCCTCTAGGGTGTTCCATAAAGTGTGTAAAGAAGGTAGAAAAATAATTCAACATCCGCTCAAAATGTCGCTCCATTTCCTTTCTTTGAATCAACAAATAACAATGATCGATCGAAAATTTTTTCGAGTACCATTCTCTGCTCAAACTACTGGCCACGTCGCGTGACAGAATTGAGCCATTTATCTAATTTACGAAGCCGCGTGGACGTGTCGCGTAATTGGCAGGCTCGTAATTGATTGGACATCGAAATTAAATCCAATTTTAACGATTCCTCGTCGACTGTTCATCGTCAAAGTAATCTTTCAAAAGGAATCTAAAATTGTAATTTAAAACATACAAATCTTCCGAAGTGAATAATATTTTCCACCTGAAAGAAATTCCAAGTAGAAATAAAGATTTAAGTTCCACTTTTTTTCCTTTTGTTTCGTTCTTTCCATCGAGAAATCTTGTACGATTTAAAAATGAGAGTTCACGAAGGAAACGTAGAAAACGTTGAATATAACTCGTGTGCCTGCATTCTTTTTCGTCTTAACGCTTTCCTACTGGAAAACCGTCGACGTTCTCCATGAAATTCCGGAGGGAAAAGTGTCGATTCTCTGGAAATTCAGTGGAGGAATTTAACGCGAAATTTAATTACGTGCCAGTCACGCGCCAAACGCACTGTTTCAATTAACCGGATCCCGTGGAAAACTCGAAGAAAAAAGGTTCTGACTACGACTTACTGGAAGTGATCCTTTTTTTCATGGAATCACATAATACTGTGCATTGTCTCTTGTCTTTCGTTGAAAATTTTCATGGATAAATTAGCACAAACGCTTGAGCGAAAGGTTAATTAATTAATAGACTGGATATTTAGCTGATGTTATAATTTACAACTAACTTAAGATAGATTTTACTATTAAAAACAGTAAAATTATTTCAGAAATACTGAAAAAATCAAATTACTACTCTTTTTTATTTCTACTCGCAGAGTATCTTAAAGAACAGTATCCCAGATTAACAATTAATGTCAACACTAGATCTACATACAAAGGTGGAGAAAATGACCTGTTCTAAATTTTAATTAAATTAATCACCGGTATTTCTATTGTTAAAACTGCAACAACGGTTCTAAAAAATTCAAAGAAGAAATTATAAAAATTAGTACCACATCAAGTAGAAAATTAAATCATTCAAAATACACGGAAGTATAATACAATTAGACAAAAAAATAATTATTTACCAATTCTAAAATCTATTGAGCCATAGGGTGCTCTATGAGGCTCCTGATAGCCATTGAAAAGCCTCTGGAACACAATCGGACAGATCTTTCTCCACATACGTATATCCAAACCATGGAATTCGGTAAAGCCACTTGTTCGTGGGTCCACGTATGGCGCGTGTGACCTACATAAACCGAGTAATATACGTTCTCAGCAGTCATGTGCCAAACGCAGGATTTGGGGTGTCCGTCTGGCGTGACGACCCAGAAAATCGTTGCGTTACCCATGAAACACCTGGCTCCCTTGAAACTCCTCCCTCTGCACGTGACCCGCGACAGACTGTCGATTCTTGATGGTGTTGTAGATGTCTACAAAAAATAAAAACGTTTACTTTTGCAACAATATAGTAAACTTCCCCATAAACTTGGAAAGTAATCAGATAATTAGCTAAGATAGAGATAACCCGAGTCGAAAATTTCAGCCCAAAATCCTCCTAAATTACCAAATAACTTAGGATATTTAGGCTGAATATGGAAAAATATGTTACATATAAAAGAATGCAAATTTTAATTCCACAACCGCCCTACACTTGTTACTTTTTGCCACTTTTACCTAGTTTAGGAGCAATTTAGGCTTCAAACAGCCCAAAATAATCCTCAGCATTCTATAATGAGGAGCTTTAGAATTGGATTGGAGTTGGAGTGGAATGATCGAGGTCCAAAAAAATTCTCGATATACTAAAAATTAATTTGGTTTAGGAGATTTAGAATTTATATGGAATAAAGTGATAATTTAATTCCAACTTGCTCCTGAAAGCTCTATTTTTAGAATATGAGTCGACAGACTTGGAACTTCTGAAATATTTTTAGGGGATGTCAGATTAAATTGGAATAAAAATTTTACCTGATCAGTCCATATAACTCCTAAAAATCATATTTACAGGACTTTGAGGCGCGTAGACACACTAGTTGAGGATTTTGAGGTTCAAAATGGTATACATAATTAAGCGGCAAATGAGAGATCAAAAGAATCTAGGATTTGAAGTTTCTTCTTAGGCTGGACTTTTCGACTCGGGAAGGCAGTTTTCTTGAGGGGTAATTAACCCCTTAACCCCTTGCCATTTCTTTTGTCACTAAATGTGCGATTAACCTTGAAATAACAATTTAGCCTCTAATTTCGGATATAGTACATGACTTAATGTAATATTGAATATCATAGTATTAATTTCATTCTATCAGGACCCACGGACATTTACAATTTAGTAATTTTAGAAGCACTTGGAAATTAACTATTTAATCTACTAATAGATTAATCTACAATTTCTTTTCTGGTGGAATTAATTTTTAGTTAATAATTTACTATATTTTATATTTTAATATAGTACCAATTCTTCTCTGGACAATTTATAAACCCATAACCCATACCAAACGTTCACCGCCATCCTCGAAATCGTTCAACGACCTCGTAGGAGCATCTGGTCGTCGATTTCGGTGAAAATCGTGCAGCCATTACCTTGGCTCATGGTGTAGAGTTCGAGGGAACCTTTTCGCCAGCAAAAATCGACTCGAATGCCTCAGGATAGATCGCGATGACGTTCGGTGTCCCTTCGAGTGCATCTCTACCCTTTCTTACCTCATTCTTTCCTTTTTTTTTCGTCACTGGACCACCCGAAAGGAGTGCATCCATCCGGGTGGACGAGGGTAATTCGAGATTTTGAGCCGCTGATGCTGGTACCAAATGTCGTAAGTTCCTTCGTGGTTCTTTGTCTTCGAGAGGCTTCGACGGCCGCTAAAAAGGGGAAGGACCTGCTTGAAACGCTTGTCTTCGAGTCCTGTTGGTTCCTGCGGGAACTTTTTCTTATTTTCTTCCTCTTCTGTTGCACTCTTTCAGCGATTCATCTCGTCTGGCTCGCATGAAGTGGTCTAGGGAGAATATTTCTTTGGTTTTTAACACTAGAACGACCGGCGTTAAATTTATTATATTTAAATATATTAACACTAGAACTACTGGCATTAAATCTATTATATTTCAATATATTAAATAGGTACTTTGGAAAAAGAGAGATCGAGGGGTGGAAATGATGATTGATTGAGTAATTTGTACTTTATAAGATCAACGTAGAGTATCTGCTCTATGATTGTCCTATAAACTTGGAGAACCTTTGGAAAAAATTGGGAACAAGTCATTGTGACTTGCTTGGCAGTTCTAGTGTTAAATAAGAACTTTGGAAGAAGAGGAATCAAGGGGTGGAAAATACGTTCGGTTTAATGATCTGTGTTTTATAAGATCAACTTAGAATTTCTAGTCTAGGACTGTCCTGTAAATTTACGGAATTTTTGGAAAAAAATGTGAACAAGTCATTTTGACTTGCTTGGTCGTTCTAGTGTTAAGGCTTCTTTGCTTTTTTCCTTTCTAAAAAGAAAGGATGGGCAATTTTGTTTGTAAATTCTTAGATTTTTATACTATTTATAATATTATTCTGTTCAAATGTAAAAATTTTTGAACAAGTGATTTCGACGAGCTTGGTAGATCTAGTGTTAAATCTTTTGATGGAAGATTCTCAGTTCATTTGAAGTTTGAAAAATGGGTTTGTGGAAGAGGATGGTTGAAGATGCATTAATTAGAATATTTTCATGAAGCTTTCTCCCTCGGTGTATCCGATTAGATCGACAAAGGGTCGAGAGTTAAGACCGACACCTGGCGCTTGAAGGTACTTGAGAAATCCATCGATCGCGAGGCCGAGGTTCATTCGGTGGCTCTTGTTATTTTCCATAACGAGGGTTCGGGTTTATTCTCGTCCCTAGATCAACAGGTTGGGCCGCCTCGGAGGCAAAGCCGACGGCGAGGCGCGGCTTCGCAGTCGGAAAAGGCCAGCGTGGGCCATCGTTGCAACTCGGGGGAAAACTTTAAGCTTTATGCACAATTGTCGTGGTATTTTCCACCTTCTCTTCATGATTCACTTAGAATAAAACCCTGTTTTCAAAACAAACTACGTTTCGAAGGAATTCTACTCTCTTTTTTTAAGGATCTGTTAAGTAGGTAGATCATTGACTTCATCGCGCGTTTGAATTACGCGCCAGAGCTACGGGGTTGCCGCCATGGACTGCTAAGTAGGAAGCGCCAAATTTGAACGTTCAATTTCAGTTCAACGTTAATTCCAATACAATTTCTTTATCTACTTGAAAACTATTACTCAGAATGCAAATAAAAATTCAAATTAGAGTCAGAGACTAATACAGAGACGCCTATCTATCAATTTAAATTGAATTCATTTACTCTAAGATTCTTAAAACCCTCTCAAAACCCTAGGTACAAAATTAATACATCTCTAACTCGACCAATAACATTCTTATCCCTCAGAAAACCTCGATCAAGTCTACCATCACCATATACTCTATACTGTTACTGCAGTCGTTATATTTCCAAAAAAAAACATCCCTTAAAATGCAGAGCATAACCTACCCAAACATTCCCAGTGTGTAGACAGCTTAAGAGGGTAGGTTCGCACGTACAAGGGCAAAGCGTCGCGAGGAGAAGTAGAGAGAGAAAGAGAGTAGGAGTAAAGCAGAGAAAGACGAGAAGGGGTTGCTCTGACGTCAGGATGACGCAATCTCCGTTGCACCCTTCTCCTCCGTCGCGCATCTCCGCCCTAGGATTGACATTGACACTGCTCGAGCATCGATCTGTCCTCGAGCGAGGTGAGAGAGCCGAGGTGACTGGTGAGGGTCACCGCGACCGTTTCGCCTGGCGTTGTTTGATCGGAGGTCATCTGAGTGATTTACCTTCCACGTTCTATTAAGAGAACCTCTATCGATTGCTTGCGGACGGACGTTTCAACGTCGATGCATCCGATCGCTTTTAAAGCTGCTGCCCGATTAACACTATGGAACAGGAGAGTCTGAAGCTGCGATTGTAGTACTTTTGGTACCGGAAGTGACGCAGGGTTGCTTGAGAAAGGGTGTCAATGCGTGTTTTACGAGGTTGTGATTTTTTTAGTAGGTTTGAGACTATTTTGGGGGGAAGATTATGAGAGTAGATGAGATTGTTGATCATCATTGACGGTACTGACACTTTACGTGTGGATGTTCTTGGTGTTTGAATAGTTGTGAAATAATAATCACCCTGGGCGACTAATTGGGTGACAGTCCATTTAACCCGTTACCTTCCATGATCCCCATTTGGAGATCTATTTTTTAAGTCTTGTAATATTTAGTTTAGATATTTTATGAACTTCTGAGATGAAATGTATTCAGAACGGTCTGTTTTAGTTGTACTTTTAAAAAGTAATATTTGTAAATTATAAGAATCTTATTTGTTAGATTTTTATTTTGTTAATTAGAAAAATTTGTTTGGGAATGGATTAGTAAGTGATTATGTGAGAAAAATTGTAATTTTTCGCCCTCAGAGGGTAATGGGATAAGGAGGATAAATGGAACAGGAAATTTGGAAGTTTTCCGAAAATCACGATAAGATGAAATTATTTCTATGTTAGTAATATTGTTACGAATTATCGTAACGAAATTGTCTCCCCTATATTTCATATCGATTTCGAGAATGTTAACAACGAATTGCAAATGTTTAGATATTGATTTAATATTGAGAATAGAGTTGTCTTTGTGCAAGAAGTTTGGATTCATTAAATTAGAGACGTTATTTTATAATATCTCAGTTATTTAATTATGAAGCGCCGTTACAATATTGTATTGAGTTGTACGTTATAACAGAAATCAGGGATTTTAGAGATCATAGATTATTATTTGAGCAATTAATTCTGAGTCATTGAGCATTCAGTCACAAAACGAATCGTCCGGCAAATTAATTAATTAGTTCATGGAATAAATTAATCACAAGTAAAAAAATTAATAATCTGAGAAAGAGAGGGATCGAAGATTGGAAAATAACTTTTGTCCAGTCTCCTTTCTGTAAAACACAGGGGACAGTTTAGATTGCCATAAATAATAAGAATGTCGAGACAATTGCAACAAGTCCCAGTGAAAAAAATTAAATCATGGCCCCCGACAAAATGAAATTAAAGCTGAATCCCCCTGGAATTTCAGCAACGATTAAAAACCAGATGAAATCTAGAGGTCCCACAAAGAGGGCACCGAAGCTCAACGAAAAAGGGGTCAGCCACAAAGGACCCTTTGTCCTTCGGTGTCTCAACGAAGAGCACGTTCTCCTTTAACATGTAAATCGTAGAAGCTCGACGTGCATTCTCTAACGACAGTTTGATCGAAGATTCACGAGCTCGTATTTTCCCTGGTAAATTGCCGAAGCTAGTAAAGAGTTGCAAAAGTCGCTCCGAGGGATGCAGCCAGGTTGCGCGTGCCAAGGTCGATCATCTCGGTGGAGGACGAGTTTAAGGTCATGGGAAGTCGCTCTCTCGATGAGATCTTACACTTCTGGTTACGATTTTATAAGATTTCCTTATTACAAAGGATAATTTCATTTTAACACTAGAACTATCAAACCAGTCAAAATGACTGGTACACAATTTAAAAAAAAAATTTTCCAAGTTTACATAAGAGTCACAGGATAAATATTCTACGTCTATATCAATAAACATAAATCACCCAATCGATCAAATTTTCCGCTGCTTGATTCCCCCTTTTTCAAAGTACTTATTTAATTTATTAAAATATGTTAGATTTGAGGCCGGTAGTTCTAGTGTTAATATATTAAGGGTACCGAAAAGTAATAAAAAAAAATTTTGTTTACAGGCGAGAAACATTTATTTATTAAAGAAATCTTGAATACTAATCAACAAAATAATTTCAGTAATTTTCTAGCACTTTTTGCCATCGTGAAGGTAGTTCGATTCCATTTTTAAAAAAGTCCTTCGATTTTTTGTTAAAATTACGTTTTCACTTCTCCAATTTTGATTACTTTTTGGTACCCCTAATATATTTACAGTGATTTTCTTGCTAGCAGTTTTCATTAATTGATGGTCATTTGAAGGAATTTTTTTTATGGAATTAAAATTTCTATGGGGTAGATTTCGAAACTAATTTTGGGAGGGAGTGAAAATGGGGACACTTTTTTTTTAAGGTGATACTGAAATAATTAAATTGAGATTTTTCTCAAGAAACTTTCGAAAAGATTTTGAAAGATTGTTCAATGCACCAATTCTTTAGAATTTTATAAGAATTATATAGTAGGAGGTAGATTAATTATTGCAAATTAAATTAATTGCAAGTTTAATCATCTTTATAGTAGAAGAATTTGCAAAACAAAATTCTAAAAAGTTTCAAATCGCCACAAAAAGAGTTGCCGTGAAGAACTTCACCTTAGGTGTTCCAGAGTTCTAAACTTCGCTATAAAGTGGTCCATGGAACGGACCAGAATTTTAAAATAGAAATTCGAAAAAAGTACAGTCGCCTCTCGGAATATTACTGCTTTTAGAGAACACACGCGAGACTTGCATAGCGGAAAACTCCGTCGTCCACGTGATTCTCGAAGGCGAAGTGGATAAATGAAAGAAGCACCGTGTCATTCCGCTGAATAACCGGGAATTAATAAATATTCATCGTGTCAAGTATGCGTTAGAAACGTGCAAAAGCACACGCCGCTTTTTGCATCCAAGGTCGAGAATATTTTTACAACGAAAAACGCAGACTAGAAGCGAATAATCCAGCGATGATCGACTCCATTTGACAATTGCGATTTGAAGGTATTTCCGGTATACAATGGAACAATTAATATCACTTAAAATTTTTGTAATTCCAATTGAACTGAAATCTTTTCAAAACATGTTCAATCTCTTATTTTCTTTTATTTGGATTTCTCCCTGTTCATTTTCATTTATTCCACCCTGATTTATAATAGGGTGTGGATGTTTGTGAGTTGCAAATGTCGGTGGTAAAAGTTTAAAAGATCACGACAGTGATCTTATTATTTTGAAAATTTACAGAATTATAAATAATAGTGCGCTGGAGTACAGGCTCCTTCCAAAGTAGTGTCGCAGTTCTTAAACTATAAAGATTCACCAAGTTCCAGGGAGTTTAACATGTTAATCTACAAATCCCTAGGAATTCCCTAGAACTCATTACGTCCAACTTTAAATTCTAAATTATAACTAATCCTCTATGGGCTCCAGTAACTTTGCGGTAACACAAGACACACTTATGCTTCTAATCTTCAAAGTCTAATTTTTAACTTTGCCAAATATTATAATTTAGCTCATGACATTCATAAAATTCTTAAAAATTCAAAGTTTAAAATTTACACTCAATCTATTATTTAAAATTTTATTTTCTTCATTTTATAATTGTGCTATTGTAAAACTGTCCTTCAGATACCACAAAAAATTCCAAAAATATCACAAAAATTCTACAAATGTCTGCATTAGATATTAAATTAACATAACTCGTATTTGAAATATTTAATTCTTATTATTATCTAAATTACGCTACAAGTGTCTATTTATATTCAATATTCGCATTAACATAAGTCGTAATATTATTAGAAAATTCCGAATGTTAATTTATCGCGGGAAAAAAAGGAAAAAATAAATAGTTGACGGGGAGTTAGTCGCGCAATCGCAACGGTGCAATTTTTCGCGACAGAGCCGTGGGCGAAATCGGCGCAGCGGGGTACATTAATTTATTCATTGATAACCACCTACGACCTTGGCCTTGCCCGTTACGAGAAAGCGCGTATACGAGCGCATACATTCGTCCACGGTGATTCATCGCGAAATCGCGGCGCCGCGAATCGCACACGCGAATAACGTTTGCGCCGTATTTTTGTTATCGTATTTCTATGAGCCTTGATGATTTCGATTGGAATGAACGAATTGCGGAAATTTTGCACTGTGTGCGAACAATTTGCAATTTTAAATGAGGATGAACGTGATTAATGCAACTTGGTGCAATTACTGGAATTAGTGGATTTGTTGGGAGCAGCTGGAAGTTTGACAATTGAAGAGAGAGATTTATTGAGACTTGGAAATTTGAATTAGATTTTTTGATTTCGTTACTTGAAGTGAATTTAGTTGTTTAATTGCTGATATTTTGGGAGGAAAGTATAGTGAGTGGAAATTATTTTCTTATTGATAAGTATTTAGAAAAAAGTTTTAATTCCTGAATCTTTGAAAATAGAGTAAGAGTTTTTTGATTAATAAATTTATTTGGGAAGATTGGAGAAGTTGCCGTCGATTTATATTTTTATTGCGGTGATTGAAGGGAGAGATTTATTGAGACGTGGAAATTTTAATTTGAATTTTTTTTTTTTCGTTACTTGAAGTGAATTTAGTTGTTTAATTGCTGATATTTTGGGAGGAAAGTATAGTGAGTGGAAATTATTTTCTTATTGCTAAGTATTTAGAAAAAATTCTAAATTCCTGAGACTTTGAAAGTATAGTAAGAGTTTTTTGATTAATAGATTTGTTTGGGAAGTTGTCGTCAATTTATGTTTTTATTGAGGTAATTGAAGAGAGAGATTTTTTAGAAAGATTTTGTAGAAATTTTTTTGTCATTTGATGAAATAAATATATATTGTATTATATTATAAATATAATATGAAGAGTAAGAATTTTTGGTTTGAAAGATTTCTCTGTGAAATTTGGAGAAATTGTTATTAATTTGCGTATTTAATTTTGCACCTGTTTTTCGATTGTAAATATATGTGCAGAACGATGAAGGAAATAAGGAAACGAGAATTTCTATTTTATCTGGTGTCTGGGCGTTATGCTATTTCGCGTTGAAGAAATTAAAAGGCCTCGCTGAGGAGAGAATCTTTGCGGAAACTTTCCTAATTAGAGGAGCACGTTGGAACTTATGATAAAGAGTCGCGAAAGAAGCTGCAGGGCCACTCTTCGGCGACACAATGCCACCGGAGTTGCAATTAACGTTAAGGATTTAACGCGAGCTTCTAGCAATTAACAGCATCGTTATTTAGATTTACCTGAATCAAAGTTCATCCTCTTTCCTCTTGTTTTCTCCTCGGCGATTCCTATTTTATTATTGTTGCAAAATTTCAAACGCTGATCTTGTGTAATTCGAATTTGTGGAATTTAAAAAATACAGAAGTTGTTAATATTATTTTACACTTTAAAATAAATTGAAAATTCTGTCTTTATTGAAATTTTATTAATTTTTTTATCTTCGTTGCTTTTCTAAAATTTATAAAGATAAGAGTAGTAGAAAGGAGTAGGGAGAGGTTAGAGTGGGGACGATAAACGAAAGGGAGGGACAATAACTTTCATTCTCATTGTTCCTGCAGCCATTGGCCGGTGCACCGAGTGCATTGTCCTGGGTCTGCAACAGCAACAGAGATAGTTTATCTAACTTTATTGTTACCAGCCGACGAGGGACACTCGAGTCATCTGTTTGCGCAAATCTAACGGGTTGTCTTCGATCTTTCATCGCTCTTATCTCAATTGAAATTTTAACCTCTTTGCTAATATTGAAGCATAACATCAGTCATCGCTCATCAAAGTGTCAACGTCCAAATTTTTACCTTTTTGCCTCCTTATCAACTTCTATTACATGACTAATATTCAAACTTACCTTTTTAGTCCCGCTATTAAGTTCTGTCACGTGACGAACATGCGCACTTAACTTCTACGTCACTATTAGGGCTCATTATATTGCGTGCGCAATGAAAATGCGACCTGCGTGCGCACGGAAAATGAAACCTGCGCACGCAGGTCGAGAATGGAACCTGGCTGCGCAAATTGAAAATGGAACCTGCGCGCGAAAGTCAAAAATGGATGCTTGCAGAAGTTAATTCTTAAAGAATGCCTCGTTCAGCTAACGAGAGGAGCACTCTCGTCGGTTATCCGGCAATAAAAATAATTTGGCGATGAATGAGGGTAGACGGTGGTTAAAAGCTGGCTAAAGAAAGAGAGAGAGAGGAGAGGAGAGGCACGAAACGTAAGATATTTTTATTGGGGCGTCTGCAGTCTGGATGCACGGCCGGCCGTTCACCCGATCAACTCATTGCCCTGTGCCAATTCGTATGGGATCCTTGCTCTCGATTATTCTTCTTACACGTTGTTTCTTATTTATCTTACTCCCCTCTCTCACATTTTACGCCCTCGCGAAGGAACGAGTCGTGGAAAAATTCTTCGTGGATCTTGCGATGGTCACTTTTGCACCGTTGGTAAAATAATTTACTACAGTGTGATTCTATTTCTTTGAATTTTTTTGCTCTTTTGTTAGGATTTATTTTTTATTGTAATGTGACTTATATTGTTAGTACATTCTAAAGGTTTTTCGTCGCGTAACAGAATGTTTATTCGAAGTATGTCGTTTTGCAAATACACTTTCACGCTTTCTAGTGACTTTCAGCGACAGTTTCATTCTTAAATTGTATCCTCACACTTTCGCTGACTCTTTTTGTTAAGAATACATCTCACTTTAACGTTGAGACACTTTGAATAGCTGCACTGATTTCTCAATTGTCATTTGTACTTCTTAGCGAGAAAAAAAGGTAGACTGAATACTTTTCTTGCAGTGGTCTTGGTATTTAACTTCTCTTTCAATTAACTGCAAAATTCCTATCTATGTTATAACAAAAATTAATTGCACTGAGTATTTCAATCTTAAGAATATTTCCAAATTTTATAATTAACTCGTTAAAGCATTCAATAGATGGTTTTGAAGATACCTAAAATAGTTTTTTGGCAAAATGACCGTAGTAATTAAAATTTAAGTTGGGCCTTCCCCAGGGGCCTGGTGTTTCACCAGGTACGGGTCTGGCGAACCCGGGGTACCCGAGCCCACATGTCACCCAATGCTGTCTCTAAAAGCGTTGGTTGTAGATCAATTTTTCATTAATATCTCCCACAAATATTTTACAATTTGTCATTAGACATTTGTCAAATTATATAGCTCAAATGTAACAGCGATTCAAAAAGAATGGTTTAAATTTTGATATTATGTCTCAAAAACCTCTAAAAAATTAGCATTAGATTGCCGGAGTGAGTTAATTTGACTGATTTACAATTCTGTTGTTATATCCGGAAATCTAATTTATAATAACATAAATATTAGTACAAAACACTAGGATTCCGTAGAAGGGAATTTAAAATTCACTAAGTAGCTATAATAAATTCCCAAATATCCAAAGCTCCCCATGAAAATGCCTTTTTCAGGGGGGCCGCGTGAAATTTGAATTTACCGCTGTTTTACGGAACCCACGCGCCGAAGCCATCCGAGGGACCGCAAATTATCGGCTGCTTTGGTCTCGGTAAATCCGACACGCGCTTCTTTTTTCCTCCATCCCTTCCCCTTTGGCCGCAAACGAAAATTTCTCCCGGCGGTTTCGAATTCTCGTGCCAAGTAATTCGTGTCGTGCTGTCGCGTTACGCCTTCACGGACGATTTACGAACGCACGAGCGTAGTTAACTCTCCGCCCCTCTGCTTTTTTGCCCTTACAACCTCCGCCCTCGCTTCTCCGACGAATTATTACATCTTCGTCAAGTGTGGAAGATATATTTGACGGTCACTAATCATTTCTTTATTGCTTCCTTTTTTTTTAATCGAAAGTTGAACATTTAACCCTTTGCACTACAATTTGTTTCATGACTGCCTCCGATATAATGCAGAATTTTATTGCTAAAATAAAAATTGATGGGTGATTCTTGATATGCCACAGAATTTAACGTAATGTCAATTGCATCCCATTAATATTCTCAAATTAATAGGTTTTCGAAATCTTGAAAACCTTCTATTCCATTTATTTGATCACGAGTGTCACTCGTTATAGTAGGACAAGGGGTTAAGGACATAAATATCAGAACTTGGTAGATATAATTAATATCAGATCTACCGAGGTGGACGAAGTGACTTGTTCTGAATTTTGTATAAACATTTCTGAAATTTTTAACACTCTTTCTCGTATTTTATTAAGTTGAAAATAATGGCTAAGGTATTACTGCAACGGAAAAAGAGCAAGTTTACGAAACGGTTGAACTACGAAAACCTAATACTTGGGCCGTCTCGAATTCTCTAGAAAAATAAAAACTCACGCGCCCCCTTCGAACATCCCCCCATAAGGTGGACGTCGTGTATTTCCCAGTCTTCCTTCCGCTTAAATGCATCGTGTCCTCTGCGCAAAGGTTCAAGGTTAAAGTTACATTATCCTGCATATTTTGATTTTTTCTATTATATATTTAACACATTATAAATAATCAATTTTGTTAACTTTCTATCTAGATCATGGCAGAGAGTCTTAAATGAATTAATAAAATTTGAATCGACCAAATTAGTTTCATTGGCTGTTAATGTAGCCACGGTTGACTGCCGGTTAAAGTTCCATGGGAATGTTCTGAGAATTTAGTCCAACAATAAAGAGAGTTACAACGCTCTTGTTATTCTTCTTTAGGAAAAGAAAAAAAAATACTGGTGCATTGCGAACGTGGGCCCAATGAGGGGACTCGTGTGGGTGATTTTGTCCATTCCTGGAGAATTTATCTACTCGGATCTACCTGTTTATGTTAATGTCCACGGTGCTCTGAATCTAAATTAGCTAGGGGCGTCATAATCATAATTCAGATCATAATCCGATGATAGAATATCTCTGAAAGGACGTCCTGAAACAATGATACCTAATATTAAATTATCCGAAGTCATTTGGAAACCTTTTGGAGAACTTCCATTGAAGAAGTCTCTTAAAATATTAATACATAACTTTATCAATTTTCATTTTACCAGTCAGACTGACTAATAATTTAAGTACTTCAAAAATTAATAAATTAAAAATTTCGCTGGACATTTATTTAGATTTAATTTTATAGAGTTGACAAGAAAAGAAAAGAATAATTTTCAGCTTCTCCATGTTAAGCAACCGGGCCCAAGTACGCTCCCACAACGGGTCACCGTTCGCTTCACCCATTTTTTCCACAATCTTAAAATCATCAGATATATTCTCAAGCAATTGGAGCTTAAAATGAATTTCATCCATCTTCCATGGATTCAACCGTTACGAACATCCTCCCACCAACGTCCTCATCCTCCCAGAACCCTAACCTAGAACTTGGTGGACGATTTCTTGTGCATCAGAGCGAATACCTTTCGCTCGACTGCATCCTCGAAGCCCAGGTTCTTCTTGCATGTCCCTGAGTCTCTTCTCGGCATGGTCGCGTGGGTGATTTCTCCCATACGGTGGGGATAACGTTCAGTTTCTCAAAAGAGTGGGGGTAGCCGGCCGAGCGACGGTCAACCATGAGAGCAGGGTGGTGGCGGGGGGTTTCGATAGGGATGCATCGACCTTGGAGGGATTTTTGCGTCTACCCGAGTGCATTCACCCCGTCAGCACCACGTATAAGCGGTGTTAGTGGCCAAGAAACGCGACTCCCTCTTTCTCTTGGCTCTTTGTCTCTCCCCTTTCGCTGGGCCCTTCTGGTCTCCTCCTCTTCTTCTCCCTTTTCTCTGCCTACCGCTTCTGTAGCTCGCCCTTTTTTCCCTACCGTCTTCGTTCCAGATTCACTCGAGACTCGATGAGACTCGAACCCATTGCCAAAGTCTGCTACCTCACCCCTTGGAACCCTAGCATCGGTGTTGAATTCTGGGTCTATATCGTGAAGGATTTTTGGACAATGAATGGAGAGTGTTGGACTTGATGGGAGGTTTGGAGGATGGGGTTGTTGGAAGTTTTATTTAGTTGAGTTTGAGGGGGATATTGATATGTTGGATTATAGAATGATGGGGACGTGTAGCCCTTAGGACTCCTATTTTGAGTGCGATTTATTTCTTAATTGACTTATTTCTTAATGTGATATATTTCTCACCAATTTTAATGTCGAGTTAGATTCGACTTTGCACAATGGAATTTGTAAAATAGGAGTAATAATACTAATAATGTAGTATAAATAATTTCTACTGTAATACAACATTTTTTTCTGATATATTTTATAAATTAATTGAGGAGTTATGGTAGGTAACAACAAATTAAGGAATGCAAACTGTCAACATTAATTGTACAATATGTGATTTAAAAGGACAATTCAGTAAGATGAAGATATATACTTTTTTCTATTATTAAATAATAAATAAATTCCTGTAGAAAGAAATTTTTATTTTATAAAAAAACTATCGCAAAATTAAATATCCATAAAGTACCAGTTTAGTATTCAAATTAGATTAATATGGTCACTTCACTTAGAATTTAAAATAGATAGTATTCTACCTAAACTTCAATTCCCTCTAAACAGATCGGTCCCAAATCAGACCCAGAGCGGGCCCAAACCCTCAACTCTTTTCTAAACCAAAAGAATTTGAACTCAGTAGACTGAATCAGTAACTGGCCATTTTCAAACTCCACTCATCCACTGAAAAAACAACCCTGTTTCACATCGACTACAATACAAACCCATGGTGGGCCTCTCACCCCATACATTATCTTCCACATACAACAAGCACGTGCATGGCGTGTGCCCATTAAAACCCGGTTTATGGAGACCGCAAATCCGCGATGCATCCTCTCGTATTCGGAATACAGAAATCGCAAAAGGATCTTGACGATTCGCGATGCAAAACCGAGATGACCTTGACGTCAGACTGCTGATGGGGTTGTCACTTATGGAGATGAAGATCGGAAAAGCCGATAGGTTTCCACTGTGCTTAATTCAGGATGCTTTTCACGTATTTCACCATAGAATTTTCTCTCTTTCTTTCTCTTCACCGACTCTCGACTTCCATGGCGATGAAATGTGCTCCACTATAAATAACTGTCTTGTGGATATTCCTAGTGAGTTGGCTTCTCCTTGCCGAAGAATGGCAATAATCGTACCAGGGAGGAGGATCTTTTGGAAATAAAGAGGGTCGGTTGTCAGGCATACCAATGAACTCATCCCTCGATGTTTCTTGGGTATTCTGCATTGATCTGTTTCACGATTTTGCATTGTTTCGGTCGTCCTTGTTTGCAAGGTTTGTAAAAGTAAAGGTTGAAGGTGATTTAGGGTGCTTTATTGACAGTGTGATCCTTTTTTGAGACTTTCGATTACTGAGTGATGAAAGAATGTGGCTAGGTAATTTTTGGAATGTGTAGCTACTGTCTTCTCGTGGTGTTTAAATGATTACAGTATTTAAAGACCATAGAAAATAGTTTAATTAATTATTAATTAATATTTCGGTAGTGAATTCTTCAGATCAGGATTATTTTTCAGTTAGGTCATGGCTAGGTCACTTTTTTAGATCGAGCACGGATTTTTAACATTTGAAATCTTTTATTAAAAATTTTCTAAAATTCCAATTATCTATTTTTTTGGAGTTCTAAGATTGGAGCAAATGTCATCTGCAGATAATTTTTAACATTTGAAATCTTTTATTAAAAATTTTCTAAAATACCGATTATATATTTTTTTAGAGTACCAAGATTGGAGCAAATGTCCTCTGTAGATAATTTTTAACACTTGGAATCATGTATTGAAAATTGTCTAAAATTCAAATTTCATATTTTTTTTTAGAATTCGAATATTTGAGTAAAAGTGCTGTATAGATTGAATTAATATTCTCATTTGTTTGATTGAAAATGGAGGAGGAGAAAGGAACATAAGATATATAAAAGTAAAAGAGAGTCTGTCGCGTATAACGATTGACCTTGCCAAAAAGGACTGTCCGTCAGTTATCCGAGGGGTCAGAGTTAATTAGTAGAAGAAGCACGCCGGCATTGTCGTTCAATTAATTGGTCGTGGAGACGGGGGCAGATAAGCCTACGGGAGTGTACCCCATCGAGAGCCTCGAATCGCTTCATAATCGTCCGGCACGCGATAGGGAACGATGAACGGATCAAGGTCCTGTCGATTAAATTAACGAGATTGCTCGGAGAGAAAGAGGACGAGAATGAAGGAGAGAGAGAAATAAAGTTTCTCTTACGAGTATAAAGTATGCGCTAGCCTAACAGTAAATTAATTTACTTCTACTCTGAACTTAGACTTCTCTATTTGCTATTAATTAGTTGTTATTTTAAAAGACAAAATTTTACCCTCAATTTTCAATGTCCAAAAGATCTTTTAAAAATTGAAATTTCCCTTTTTTCCCCTAAAATTCTGAAGATGGCTCTTAGTTTGGTTTTTTATCATCAAATTGCCAAAGGAGTTCTTTATCAGTAAATCTACCAAAGTAGTTATCTTCCCGCCAACTGTGCCACCCAAAAATTATAAATTTCTACAGTAGTAATTAAAATTGTAATGTTCGCAATTTTCTTAAATTTAAATTTTAATATTTATAGCAAAAATTTTCAATTCTTACTTTGTAATAAATTACAAAGAATTAATAATTTTCCCTCCAAATTTCCAAAGTGGCTCAAAACACCATGTTCAATGCCGAAAAAATTCTCCAAAAATGCAACTCTTCAAGCTCGCCACATTAAACTCACAAGGAACAAAGAAATGTGCAAAATTGCAAAAAAAACGGCCTGCCAAGTTTCTTTGTCTCATTAAGTGTCTTCAAAAGTTATTTATCCAGTGCATCCAACAGTACCGAATCAATCGTCGTTAGACGCAGCCTTAACCAAGGCTGCATGTGAACCGTGAATTAATAAGTCGCCGGTAGGAAAGAAAGGACGAAGAAAGAAAAAAAAAGAAAGGAGAAGAATAATAAAAGAGGCAATGGTGTGGGAACGAGATGGCACGACCTCGAAGGGCGCGGTCGAGCTGAGGCTAGACTGAAGCTGCCCTTGCGCGCCTAACCGACCTTGAGACAGGCCGTTTTGCCATAGTCTGACTCCTCTGGCCCCATACCACCGGGCGCATCCTCTCTTGCAACTTGCAACGCACAAAGACACCATAGTCATCGTCGATTCTCGTCCAAGGAATTTTGCAAATATTTCTGAAGAGCTCTAGGAATTTTTTGGGCAGGTGTTTCTCGGCTGGGGTTCCATCTTTGTTCTCTTTTTGATGAGTCGAGATGAAACGAGGTTTTATGGTGGTAGGACACTGCTATGTGATTCATATGAGAAGATTTTTTCTTCATTTTTTATTGTAGAGTTCAGATTAATTCTCTAATTCGTTGCATTTACTATGGTGGATGTAAAAATCAATTGATTTTCCAGATTTCAAAGTATCTTGGAAGAAAAAATTTTTTTTCGTGTTTTTGTACTTGTAGTTTATTTTATATAAAATTGTGGAGACTTTGAGTACACTGTGTAAGAAAATTTTGAAAAATAATTTGATTTATTGTATTTAAAATAATGAACTTAAAGAGTTATTAATTGGGCAGATTTAGAAAATGATAGATTTTATATTTTATGAGAGAAAACTTTTTGATTGTTTTATATCTGCTGTTTATTATCAATAGATGGGCAGAAATGGTTGATAGAAAAATTTTTTTCTAACATATTTTGAGTTTCATGAAAAATTTCTTTATGATGTTAGAAGTCGGTGTCTTTTAGTTAAAAAAAAGGTATTTTTAAGTGTTACAAATGTTTTGTACTTATGTTTCGTCATTAACAAATTAGCGTGGACAATCTTGCTTCACTTGATGCGTATTTTTCATCGAAAAAAAGAAAAAAAAAGGTCATTGTTTCCGCCCGGGATCGAACCGGGGACCTTGTGCGTGTGAAGCACACGTGATAACCACTACACTACGGAAACTTCGATCTTCTCCTTTCTCCTTTAGCAAATAGTCGTCTATTTAAAGGAAATTTCCTACAATAATTAGAGATGATCATTAATAGTTCATTGAAGCTTTCACCATAGAGCAAATCTTTGTAAATGATAGATAACTTCAAATTCAGTAACGGTTTCTGCGCGGTCATGATCTTTTTTTCTGACTAGTCTTATGCTTTCATTGTAGAGCAAACTTTCACTCTAATGACTTAGTAATGGAGGCGATTAGTGAATTAGAGAATTAGTAGTGCAAAAAATTATCAACTTAATTGACCAGAATTGATGAATCAGTGACATGTATTAGTAAATTTGGGAATTAGGAACTTGGTGAATTAGCAAATTAGAGTGTTAGGACACCGATCAGTTAGTAAATTAGTAATTTAGGAAGACAGAGAGATAGATCATTACCGAAATATGAAATTGGTAAATTAATGAATAGGAAAATTACTAAATTAGGAAACTACTTAATGGAGTAAATTGGTATTTTTGTGAATTAGAAATTTAGCTACTTGGCCATTGTGTGAATTAGTAGGATAATAAATGAAGATATTTAGAACTTAGGAAAACAATGAATCAGTAGAACTCCCAACCGTTCGTTCTAAGCACACAAAAATTCCGTTAAAATCTCGTCAGTCCAGCTTGGTTGAAAAGGAGGAAGGAAATTTGCGCATAAATAGAACTGACCTGCGCCATGGGAATCGACGCGGCTCCCTTTGTTCGAAAGTTGCGAGAAATCCTAACCGGCTTTCCTCCCTTTAGATCCGATCGATTCCCTTTTTTCTGTTCTCCGACATAACATAATTTTTAACTGTAGTACTGACCTTTTCTGGAAATATCCTCGAACGATCTTTTTCCACGAAAATATGGTCAAATTCTGCCATTGAGTTTTAGCAGGAATTTAGTGTTGGAAATATTAAATGATTTTCTTTTTGGTTAGTTATATTTGTCGATTTAAAAATCATCGAATGATTTTTAATGGGAACTCGATTACGCGATGTCGGGAGGAGTGAAAGACGAGGCGAGCGAAATTGAGAGTTCTGTGATTCGTTCTACTTTCCACGATGGCCACGTGGATTATTTGACCGATATTTCTTTTTCTCGGTCCCTGCCAATTTCATAATCACGGAATAATTAAAAAATATGGCGTCATTCGACGGTGAAACCGTAGTTTTCGAAATATCGAAGAAGGATTGAGCCAAAAAAAAATTGGTCTGCCAATATTTTTGTAGTTTGTTGGTCATAGGAAATTTGATGAACCATAGAAAAGATTTTTGTTTCTTTTTGTTGTTAGAAAATTGGCAAATTGGAATTTAAGGCGTTGGGAAATCTAGAAATTTATTAATTAGGAAATTAGAGAATTGCGGTGTTAGGAAATTGGGAAATTAGTAAGTTTGTAAGTTGGAAACCGAGACGTTTCGATATCAGAAGATTCGGTAACTATAATGTTTGGAAATTGCTGAGCTGGGAAATTAAGATACGAGGAAATTGGGAAATTATAAACTTCTGAGTTAGGAAATTGCGGAAGTAGTAAATTTATAATCTAGAAAACCGAGAAATTTTTTTTACTATAAAGTTTGGAAATTGCTGAGCTGGGAAATTAAGATACGAGGAAATTGGGAAATTATAAGATTCTGAGTTAGGAAATTGGGAAATTAGTAAATTTATAAGCTAGAAAACCGAGAAAATTTTGTTACTATAAAGTTTGGAAATTGCTGAACTGGGAAATTAAGATACCAGGAAATTGGGAAATTATAAGCTTCTAAGTTAGGAAATTGGGAAATTAGTAAGTTTGTAAGTTAGAAAATCGAGATTTTCCGATATCAGAAAACTTAGTAACTATAAAGTTTCGAAATTGCTGAACTGGGAAATTAAGATACCAGAAAATTGGGAACCTAGAAGCTTCTAAGTTAGAAAATTGGGAACTTTGTAACTTTTAAGTTAGGAAATTGGGAAATTAGTAACTTTTAAGTTAGGAAATTGAAAAATTAGTAATTTTCCATATCAACAAGTTGGGAAATTAGCAGATCAGTAAATATTTAGCAACCACACACTCAACTTCAAAATTAAAGGGGAAAAAAACTTGAATGATATATCAAAAGATACAGTTAGCTATAAAGCTCCGCAAACAATTCGCTTTTCATTCGTCTAATAAATCTTCCAAGCCTTCTACCTCCTGTTGCAGTAATTCTGCCTATATATCTGCTTTTCATACAACGCGAAATTAACGATGGAATAAAAAACGTCGAATTACGAAACGATGGATGGAGGAGTTGCCTGAATTTCAGCACGACTGCCAGATCAGACAATCGGCCGATGCAATATCGCAAATGGCATGTAACGAGGCGCAACTTGCGAGACTGGCGGATCGTTGCTCCAACCAGGAAATGAAATGGAACTGGCGTGGAATTGCACGTTTTCGCGCGATTCTCTAGCCACGGAAAGTGTGCCGAGCCGTAAATGGAAATGTGTCGGCTGCCGAATCTTGATTAATGTTAACGTCTTAAAACGGCATACGCGATTCAGCTTAATTGGGTGAACTGTTGAAACGTTTTCAACGTCTCGGTAGTTGAATTATGGCTAATAGGAAAATTCTATGGGGGATTTATGACTCGGAGATGCCAGAAGTTTTGCTTGATTTTCATCTTTCCTCGTTTTAAAAAATTTAAATTAGAAATGATGAAATGTTAGGAAATAGGAACATTAAGTAGCTTGCGAAATTGGAAATCGGGAAATCGTGATCTCGAGAAATTGGGAAATTGGGAAATTTAGGGATTGGAAGATAGGAAAATTGGGAAATGAAATAGTCAATTAGGAAATTAGTGTATCAATGAGTTGGAAAATTTAGAGATTGGAGGATAGGGAAATCGCAACATGGAAAATTTGAAAAGCCGGGATTTCAATTAGTAAATTAGAAGATCAGTATACTATTAAATAAAGAAGTCAGAAGCTTGGAAAATTAGGAATTTAGTGTCACAATGAATTGGGAAATTTGTAGTTTGGAAAATAGGGAAATCGCAACATGGAAAATTTAAAAAGTCAGGAATTAAGTTAGTAAATTAGAAGATCAGTGCACTATTAAATAGGGAAGTCAGGAGCTTGGAAAATTAGGAAATTAACTGATGAGCAAATGAATGAAAACAAGATAACCAAAACTCCTTTTTTTAATTCTTAAAGCCAATATCATTACAATTAAAGTAAAATAGCAATATACTAATATTTCATTGCTTAAATCGTAAATTACTGAGAAAGGGAGGTAGAAAATGGCGGAGAATTTTCCACCAATATGGGGAAGTTGCGAAAACGAGGGCAAATCGTGCGTCGTCCGGCATTATAAGGCGAATCGAGAGAGGTGCAGAGCGGGAGAGGACTTTTTGCACTTTCTCCCTAGCGTAAAAGTAAAAGTTTCGCCAGCGACAAACCAGGACGGTGCAGCGACGAGTTTTGCAACCGGCGGCTTTCTATTTCTCGCAAGAACCTCCTGCCTTCCCGCAGCTTTTCATTACAGCAAAATCGGACTTTCGATTATCCTGAATTCACTGATGTCGTTTCATGATCTCCTTCCAATAATTCACATTATACAATTCATCAACTCTATGGAAAATTAAATTCCAAGGAACATCAATATTTTTACTTTATACTTGAAAAGTCTTTCAGCAAAATATCTTCCGCATTTTCCAAAATTGCAAATTGTTTGACGATTTTACTAAGCTCCCAATTAGAAAATTTCTCAGCTTTCGAATTTTCATAATTTCGTATCTTCTAATTTATTTTCAAATACATAAAATTTTATTACAATAAATTTGTTTCGATGGAAATCAGCCTAACGACACTTCCAACACTCTAAACTTCCACTTTACGCATTAATTTCCATGAAAACGGTAAACCTGAGGTAGCAGAGGGTTAATATCGTTAAATCTCGCAACGAGACGCGTAATTTCGTCCAAAAGTAGAAACCAACGAATCCCCGTCCACGTTCTCAACCGTGGCGAAGTTTCTATGACGCGGCAGAAAATCTCGCATCGTAATACGCGCGTCTAATTTCCATGCTGAATTTTACGACCCGGTTTTACGTCTAGAATTTATGATCAAGGTGAAGCCGTTCGTGTTTCGCGCGCGAGCGCGAGGGCCTGCGCGGTTGCGTGTAATTTATTTTACCTGTGTACAGATAAGTCCACAGCACGTGTTTGCATTACAAGGTCAAAGACACTGTTTATCGTTCCACGACACGTAAATATAAATGTCCTACCATGTCACCCTTTCGTGTAAATGGTTTTCCCACGACGTGCGCGAAAACTCTATTTAAAAATACCGCGATAAAGAAAGAATCGTGGACATTGCTCGCGGTTAATTTTTCTTCGTTGCTGTCATTCGATTCTTTCAAATATCTTCTTCCGCATTTGCGCCAGTACACGTAAAAGCTCCTGCAAATTATTTTAGTACATTAAAAACAATAGTAATGAGTGGAATATTAGCTTTAAATTGACTTTAACACCCTCCTTTTTTATAAAAAGGTGATGGGTAGGTAGGAAAACCTTTAGTTTCCCAATTGAAGGGCCCGGGTTCGAATCTCGGTAGGGGAAAAAAGTTTTTCCAAGTTGTTTTTCATCCAGAATTTTATTTTCGACCTAAATCAGTGAAGAATTAGTGAACAAATTGTTGTTCCTGCAATTAGAACTTTAACTGATGAAATACAATTTAGAAAAGATCTCTTAAAGGTGGAAGAGGGGGGAGTCAACTTCATGTCTAATATATAGCCCCGGGTAAAAAACATTCCCTAATTGATCACATCACATTCTCCCTCGATAGGGGATGAAAATAGCTACTAAACTTAAACTATGAAAACCTTCCAGTACAATTGATGATAAGTATTGTACAAGAAACAATTGTAAAAACAAGCTGAACATCACAAATCAAGACTACACAGAGAGAGACTCCCACGCATCGAAGCTCAGTTCTAAGAGAAAGCTACAAAGAAACGATCTCATCCTAGATCCTTCAAGTTGTTCTCCTTACTGTTGACAGTTAACAAAAGAGGAAAAGTAAAAGCGAAGAAAGTGCGTTTGGATATATCGAGTTTGTGAACGTTTCTCATTCCGAAATCGAAGCTCTCTGACCCGGTGGCATCTTCTGCGAACTTTTCTGAAAGCCGAGGTGTCGCAACGGCATCGTGGCTTCTGCCGTGCAGATAGAACTCGAGTAATTGAGGCGTGGGTGACCCGGTTGACCTCACGGAACGAGAGAGAGTAGCCTGTGAAACTCTAAACTCCTTCGGCAAAGAGAGACCTGCTCCTCATCTTCCTGGATCACGGACGGATTGCACTTAAACAGCGTCGTGGATGAAACGATGAAAATTTCTCCCGATCCTACGAGAAGTCGTGTCCGTCGAAAGGTTGGATTTACCGCGAATTTATTACTACACGGACGTATATATACGTATACATCCGTGCATCTCGCATCGATTACTTTCGTAATTCGGATGAATCGTGACGCCTAACTGGAGTTTCGAGACTAGGATGCACGTTTGATCTTTTGCATTTAGGATTTTTATGTTTTATACTCTCTCCTGGGAGCATTATGTTTGCAATGATTGTTCAAATGTCTTTAAATTGTATTATTATTTTTATTTGCATTTTATTATCTTTTATTTCGTCACTGTGAAACGATAAGCGGAGAAATTTCATTTAATTGAAAAATTCAAGATTTTGAGTTTTAGAAATTTCTAGCTGAGTGTTTAGAAGCATTTTTCCTTATAATAATTAATTTGGTAGGAGAAAAGAATATCACTTTATGGGAAGACTCCATAGTTGAAAGTTTCAGAGGATTGTTAAACTGTGTGTTTAGAAGTATTTTTGTTTATAATAATTAATTTTTTAAGAGAAAAGAATATTTTATAAGAAGAATCCATAGTTGAAAGTTTTAGACGATTGTTAAACTGTGTGTTTAGAAGTATTTTTGTTTATAATAATTAATTAGGTAGAAAAAAAGAATATTTTATAGGAAGAATCCGTAGTTGAAAGTTTCAGACGATTGTTAAACTGTGTGTTTGGAAGTATTTTTGTTTATTATAATTAATTTGATAGGAGAAAAGAATATTATTTTATAGGAAGAATTCATAGTTTAATGTTTCAGAGTATTAAAGTGAGCATTTAGAAGAATCTTTCTTATTTTATAAGAACAGTCGAAATTCAGGTTAGTGAAATTTTAATCCGGTTGTTTTTTGTAACTGGAAGGAAAGCAGTGGTGAAACTCGAGTAGCAGAATCGTAATCGATTCGGGAATTAATCGGGAGGCAATTTGAAGAAATAATTATTGCGAGTTAATCGCCCCAAGGTCGCACGAGTCGTAAATATGCGCAAGGCCACGATACGTGAATTACAATCCTTATCAATTCTTCGTGCGGCAAGGTCATCACATTGTTATCAAGCGTGTTATCTGTTGCCCTTAAAAATACACACGTCTCCTTTTACATTCGCCGGCGAAAGAACACGCTCGCCGAATGGATCGCAGAATTGCAAGAAAATGTCGCGTGCAAACGAGCTAATCGACGCCATTCTTCGAGAACATTGTTTCATAACAAGAATTTACTGAGTATTCTTGAGCAATGTTTCTCCAATAATCAAAGAATCGTTCTTTTCATTTGTATCTTTTACAATTTGATATTTTTGCATAATTGTACAACAATTAAAAATTGCGTCCATCTTGGAGAACATTCTGCTGTTTTGGCGCCATCTGTTAAATAGTGTTATCATACTTTCCAGCAGAGAACTTTGTCTTTCAAGCATAAGTAACTATATTAATTAGCATAAGCAAAAATAAGAGCCAAATTTAATTTTTAGAATTTTACAAAGTTTCATTTTTTGATAATTGTTTTGATTGTTGCTGGTTACTGTAAACCTTTGAAACTTTAGGTTATTCTGGATATTAGAATGAGCTTTTAACCAAGCAACTCAAAATGATTGGATTCCAATTTTTTCCAAAAATTCTCCAAGCTTATAGAAGAGCAAAGCCCCCCAAAAAAACAATTTAACACTAGAACTATCAGACCAGTCAAAATGACTGATACACAATTTTTTCAAAAAATTTTCCAATTTTATATAAGAGTCATTAAATAAATATTTTACGTCTATATCAATAAACATAAATCACCCAATCGATCAAATTTTCCGCCGCTTGATTCCCCCTTGTTTAAAGTACTTATTTAATTTATTAAAATATGTTGGATTTGACGCCGGTAGTTCTAGTGTTAAACCATCACAAATTAAAGTCACGAAAGAACAAAAGGAAGAGTAGCAGAGATCAGTCGAGTTCAAAGTGTTAAGATCTGTCTCGAAATGTACCGTTAAGATTTTTTGGGGCAATAGCCAGAGCCAGACGTTGACGTAACTCTCGTCTCACCGAGCGGAGCGACAAACCGGGACAACTAGACGCGACCTACATATTGTTTCGGCTGTGTTACACAACCTGCAAACGAGCCTGAGAAGTCAACGACCGGCTCTGTCGCCATATTGTGAAAGCGCGAATGACGATACTACGTGGTTGAAGTGGGAGATACTCACTTCTACGGTCTACGGGGACTCTTGGATGGTCTCGCACCATCAAAGAGAGGAGTGCCCATTGCCAGGGACTGTTGGCATTGTTGTCCTTTGACTCGAATGTTTGATGTAACGATACCTGTCGAGTCTATTAAGCACGCTTTGAGTACGTTGCCTCCATTAGTCATGGTAGAGTTTGGAAGGAAAGTTGTTGATGCGAGGAACATCCTTCGTTTTTGGGGGTTCCAGAAGATTTTTCATTTTTGCTTAGGAAGGAGAAAGAGGGCTAGGGAAAAATATGTATAAGAAGTTGATGACTTTGACTGCAATTGATGGGAAGGAAGTAGAATTTAGTTTGAAAATGTGGCTTGGACTGCAATTGATGGGAAAAAGGTAGAATTTAGTTTGAAAATTTGACCTTTGTGAAGTGGATGTAATGGTGTCATTAATCAGAGGGTCTTAGGTGAAATAATGCTAATAGTTGATGATGAAAAGGGAGGTATAAGTATTGTGAGTGTTATTGGAGGATTAGCTGAAGCTGAGGTGACCTTACTGTGACCCGGTAGATCAATATTGATCCAAATTTGATTTAGTTGAGCTCTTAGGTTGATTTTGATAAGTAGTAACAAGGAATATATAATTTCATGAGTGTAGAGTAACATGTAGTCACTTGGTACAACAGAGATGTCCCTGAACGTTAGACTAGGGATGTAGAGAACAAATTAAAATTGATGGTCCAGACTTTGACCTCATTACTCAAAGCAAAAAGATGTTAATTAAGAGGTCTATTAGACCTAGGGTTCAACTATTTCCCTGTTTTAACAGCTATAACACTCCCAAGGGCCCAATTACTGCCCGCCATCTTAGATCTCATCCTCCACCAAGCTCCACATCAAATTGCCAAGTAACACAACAAAATTTCTACATTCAAAAGAAGACTATCACCTTACAAATCGATTTTCTCCATCCAGAATAAAAAATCCAAGTAAAATCCCCTCTCCAAGTCCACCGATCGACTCGTTCGTTCATCCGTGCGACCGCTCGGTTTGAGTAGAACGAAATCGAAAGTTGCTCATCTTCCGGATGTAATTACACCTCGGAATCTCGTTTCCTATCTTCTCTTAGTGTTCCAACAGCAACCAGAAGTTAATTCGGAGTTGTTCAGCACACGATTCTTTTTATTTGACGCAAAAGAGAGATACGCTGGCGATATATTTGACGAGGGTATTCAATAAAAGCAGCGAAATCGGTAGGTGAACCAATTTCGCGACTATGTTGCTTCCCAGCTTGTAATTATTCTGGCATTGGCTCGCCACGGCTGCCGGAGCACGTGTCAAGGACGTAGATTAATTAGGGTTACACGTGCTGTCGTTCTAAAGACTCCTTACGTTTTTGTATTCAGCTTTGCTGACGTTAATTCGACTGCCGAATTGGATGTCTGCTCGGTCGGACGAGAAAATCGACCGAGATAGAGACCATGAGACACGGGTGTCGGTGACTTTATTGCTTTTGTGTTTGCTTCGTGCTTGAGATTTAAAAGTAGACGAG
Source organism: Cerceris rybyensis (assembly GCA_910591515.1). Taxonomy (NCBI): domain Eukaryota; kingdom Metazoa; phylum Arthropoda; class Insecta; order Hymenoptera; family Crabronidae; genus Cerceris; species Cerceris rybyensis. Next base: position 4,245,909 of record OU342800.1, on the reverse strand, counting down.
GGTTGTATTGAATTCGAGGATCAATTGGAACTTTCTGAGAACAGAGAGAAATTGCTTGAGACAATTGCAAAGTTTTTAACAGGTTGACTGTCATGCGGGTCACCGGTGACCCGCGCTATCCAAAAACTTTAATTGACAAAAGAGTTTTAATTGACTAAAGTGTGATATTTTGTATACGTTTAAAATTGTAATGTTTAGGAATTTTCTAAAAAAATCGAATATTTAAACGTTGCCATTGAAAAGATACGATTCTTCTGAATACATATCTACTTGTAATTTTAAAGTTTCTGATTTACAAATGAAGGATTTCGATAGGAAAATTTCAGTAGAAATGATAAAACGAGCGAAATATCAGGGGGGTTCAACGTGTTAACCACTTCAGACCCGAATTCTTTTTTCGTTTAAGACAATATTTATTTATTTATAATTTGTAAATGTATATTTTAATGGGCATATGGTCCTTACGCAAAATTTGTAACATTAAGAAGATCCTGAGAAATATTTGTATAAAAAAATAAAATTCATTAGGTGTTATTATGTACATTACAATGTGCACAGGGTCCGAAGGGGTTAAAAGGAATTGAAGGAAAGATGGCGAGGAAAGAACGGATTGACGAACGCGGAAGTTGGTACAAAGTGAATGGAGAATTAAATGAAATTAGACGATAGTTGAGAATCTTTTTTTAGTTTTTATTGCTGAAGATAGTTTACAGAGGTATTCCAAACAAAACTGGCTACTGTAAAATCATTTTCTAACGATAGCGGAAAAAGAACAGATTGGAGAACAAAACGGAAGTTGTTGGGTACCAATGTAGGAAATGAAGGTTTATACTGAATCTCATGATTAGTAGGAGTATATTTTTAGCTTTTATTAGTGAAGAGGATTCACAGAGGTGAAAAGTATGTAAGATAAAGTTGTTTGTAAACGGTAGCGAGGGAAAAAGAGACTGGAGAACGGAGCGAAAGTTCTTCCGGCGCGGCGCGTCGAGCGCGTTGTCGTCAGAATTGAAGGAGAACTGGCCAGGGAGTCGTGGAAGTTGCGGCAAAAGTAATCTCTTTACTTTCACCGAGCCACCGAGTGCAAACGTCCGACAGTGAGAGTGGACTATCTCCTCGTTGAACGCGAGGACTTTGCCATCGAGATCATCGTTCTGCGCTTTCGTTTCGTGCAGACAACTCGTTGGCGCTTGAGTCTTTGTTGGGTCGAGAATTGTTAAGTCCTAATTGTCTTTCAGTACAAAAGTATCTTTTAGAATCTTTTAGGACTTAGGAAATCAAATGGATTTCTCAAGGAACACCTTACTTTTCATTATACACTTGAATTTAAATAGTACCGACCTAATTTTTTTGAAAATTGCCGCAACAGTTGGTAATAGGTATTCCTGAATGAAAAAATGAAACTGTAACTTGATTTTTAAAAGTTGAAGACCCTTTTTTACTCTTGCTGTAAATTTAGTGTCAGTCAATAGTCCGTTACGGTGTCGACACTAGACCTATCAAGCTAGTCAAAATGACTAATTACCAATTTTTCCAAAAATTTTGCAACTTTATAGGAGAGCCATACAGAAGTTATTCTACTTTGATTTTATAAAACACAGACTACCGAATTGACAAATTTCTTTTTCCCAAAGTAATTATTTAACCTATTGAAATATAATAGATTTAACTGGTGGTTCTAGTGTCAAGTTCATCTTTCCAAACACTAGATCCAACATTATATCATAAATTTTTAAATCCTTGCATCCTCTAAGTCCACGAAAAAATTGCTACATCAATTAAAAAAACCTGATCAATAAAACTACCAAGTAAACATCAACCTCCAAGTAAAATCTCGAATTGATCAATTTTTCCATCTTCTGATTCCTCATTCCAAAGTACTTTTTTAAAATATTAAAGTATCACTATACTTAACGACGGTAGTTCTAAACTTAAACGCTCAGAAACCCTCTGCTTCAAAGTTCACTAATGTCCAATTATCCCTATAAAAATTCCCCAAAATCAATCTCGCTATTTCAACCTTCAAAATTCAGCACCATTCTCACCTTTTTCTTCTTAAGTTCACTAAAAACACCCCATTCGAAGCTTCGAAACAACACTCAACATTCCTCAACCCTCGTTATCAAGAGTACAGTCACAAAATGTCCCGACACCGTACGATGTCAAAATCGCGAGAAAATATCGCTCGAAAATCGCGAATAGCATCGAACAAAGGCTCTGAATTAAACACGATATTTTCTCAGTTCTCTTTATCCCCCTGAACGACTCGGTGTCTCCGTTAAGGCGACTCGACGGCGATTACGCGCGCTTTTTCTTCTTCTGGTGACTTTTTTTCAGCGTCTGCCCGAGACTCCTCTCGTATCTCGCCATGAAATGGCGCCCCGTCCTCCAACATCGTAAACCACCCACGAGAGGCCCATACTTTCGGGGAAATTACGCGGCCACCGTTCGGGCAAACAGGACAATCAAATTCGCGGGTTTACAACCGGCGACGGACATGGGGGAGGCCGAACGGGAGGGGAAGAGGGTGTCGTTTTGTTCTCCACGTTCACCGATGACGTCGTCCGGCTCTGATTCTTTGGACTTTTTATTCTTTTTCGCGCGCCCACTCCATGCAATTTTTTTTTCGAGCGTTTGTGATTGGAATTTGTATTTTGGAGTGTTTTGAATTTGTGTCTTGATATTTTCTGATGTTCTGTCTACTCCAATTGTTATTAGGGAATTTAGTGTTGATGGAAATGTAGGGAATTAAGATGGACGTAGTTTAAAGTGACATCTGTTTCAGGATTTTGAAATTATTTAGTGTATTTCGAAAAAAATGTTTCACTATAGCTGCAGATTACTAATGAAGATCCTCTGATGGGGATTATTAATATTCAAGTTCGAAAATCCTTACTTTCCTACTTTGACCTTTTAATTCTTAAATATCGTCGTCCTACCCCCATTCTTTTTGGACAGCATTTAAAATCCCTGTGTTCCTTTTACAAAGTTCGAGTTCAATATTCATTTCAAAGCCGAGTTCTTGCTATTCTCTTATTCTCCGAATTAAAATATATCAGCGTTTAAATATATCACACACTCAAAAGCAAAAAGTTATATTCCCGTGGATCCAGAAGATAGAATAGTCTTATTCGCTGTTGCAGCAAGAACACATTAGTTAAATCTATTACATTTAAATATATTAAATAAATATTTTAGAAACAGAGGAATCAAGATGTAGGAGAGATGATGGGTTCGGTAAACTGTGTTTTACAACATCAACTTAAAATACCTAGTCTAGGACTCTCCTATAAACTAGGGAATTTTTAGAAAAAATTGTAAGCCAGTCATTTTGACTTGCTTGGTAGTTCCAGTACTAAAGTGGCAGAGAAAATTAGCAAGTTAACTTTCATCAGCAGACAGGAGATTTAAGTATTGCCCTAAAGAATTAATAATATTTCCTCACAGTGACGCACAGCACCAAATATAATTTCCTAAAGAGACTTAACTCCACGTGATACGACATTGCGTGTTATCGACACCCTTTCAAAGCTCATTTTCGTGGCGCGGTACATCGATAACTTTCGAGGACATTTATTGTTAGTCCCGTGCCTGAATCGACCACAAAGGAACACGTGTATCCTCAAAGTCCCCTTACCAAATCTTTGGACCTTTAACAAAAGAAAAAAAAAAGGATTGAAACACCAAACTTTTTCTCCTCCATCGAATCGATAAACGATTTGGGATCGAAAGGAAACCCGGGCACAACGATCACCCGACCAAAAATGGTCCCTGGGTCATTCGGATGAATCAGTCCGACGAGAAGAGTGGTCAGTGCACGTTACGACAAGTTTCCGTTCCTTTTGCGTCGAAATCCGTTGCAGGACGTCCGGGCGCATCTCTAACGTCGTCGCCGTTATCCACGTCTCGGGATATTTTTTTTTCTCGCTCGTTCTTCTCCTTCTCTGTCTCTCTCTCTCCTGCGGCGACACTAAAAATACCACGAAAATCACCTTCGTGCACCCGACGAACGAACAATGGGCACCGTGTTTATCTTCCTCGCCTTATTATTATTGCCCGTTCGACCGTAGGAGAGCCGTGAGCGCTCTGTTGAAGGGCATGCGTGGGCGGAGGATCGACGAAAAGCTAAGAGAGAGAGGGAACGAGAGGAGAAGAGTGAGAGAATTGAGGAGAGTGATGTGGAGAGAGCCTAATGGAGGGCTAGAAAGAGATAAGTGGAGATTGAGATAAATTAGATAGTGAAATAGAAAAGTTGATAGAGAGATAGACTACTATAAGGGTCACTAGGTGGATAGAGAAATAGATAATGAGATAAATTGATAGATAGACAACTATAAGGGGGGCGAAATGGTTAGAGAAATGGAGAATTAGATAGTGAAACAGATTAAGAGATAGAGAACTATAAGGACGACTATATGAAAAGAGAAATAGATAATTAGATAGTGAAATGGATAGATTGAGAAGTAGAGAACAATAAGGATAACTAGATGGATAGAGAAATAGATAATTAGATAAATTGATAGATAAATAACTATAAGGAGGACTACATGGTTGGAGAAATAGATAATGAAATAGTGAAATAGATAGATTAAGAAATAGGTAGATAACTATAAGGATGTCTAGATGGATAGATAAACAGATAATTAGATAGTGAAATAGATTAAGAGATAGAGAACTATAAGGACGACTATATGGAAGGAGAAATAGATAATTAGATAAATTGATAGATAAATAACTATAAGGAGGACTAGATGATTAGAGAAATGGATAATTAAATAGTGAAATAGATAGATTAAGAAATAGGTAGATAACTATAAGGATGTCTAGATGGATAGAGAAATAGACAAACAGATAAATTGATAAATTAACTAAAAAATAAGCAAGTGGATAGGCAAATAGAGCAACAAGTAGATCTATATATATGTAAGTAGAGCAGTAGATAGGAAGATGGATGAAGAACTAGTGAAATAAAGAAATCACTATATAGTCAGGTGCAGAACTGAATAACTAGATGGAGAACCAAGTAGAAAAAAATAACCTCCAGGTCAGAAAAATACCCAGAAAAAGAGAAAGTGATATCTTAATAGAAGAAGACAGGTAAATGAGCAGCTAAATATCTAGATGCGGCAAAAACTAAATATATGTCCAGGTAGACGGATAAATACGCATCAAAGCGTCATCATAAAATGGAGGAACAAAAAAGAGGACCAAACTAGTGCGTGAGACTGGCTCGTCAAGTGACTGCACGCGTGGCCATCCGACTATGCGTTGCCGGGCTACGTGCAAATGTCAATGACGTCTAAAAATAGGTGGTACGACTTTGCGATCTGACCGAGACTTTCCTCCAGATATACTGGAACAACAGAGCACAGCTCGATTCAGCTTTGCCATTCGGCAATCACTTTTAATCTGGCAATTTAACAATCAAACCTTTCTGACGCTTGGTGTCCTAGGGGATGAAGTGTTTCTCGGTAACTGGTGATTAATTTCAATTTCTTCGAGTCTTAGCTTCAAAGATCCTAATTTTTTTTTTAGGTTATTTCATGGTCCATGATTTTGTTTAGGATTAGAGATAGAAATTTGCATGGATGTGTTTAGAAACGTAGGAGAAAATGAATGAGAGATCGAGGGCTTTGAACTTGCACGTAGCTTTTCAAGCGCAACGAGTGGTGTTCTGCCTGTTGCTTCGGGGTTTTTTTATATCGAGCTGGCAGGTTCGAGTGGGTTGGAAATAGGATTGAAGGGTCAGATTCTGCGAATAGGGTGGTGGAGATTGATTATAATGGGGGTTGATGAGTGGAGAACAGTATATGTGGCTGGGATACGTTAAAATTGAAATTAATGTTCTCCCGTACTCTTTTCTGTTCTCCACTTGAAAGATAAACATAGAATTTCGAAACAAGGCAATTTATAAAAGGTAGATCTTCGAAAAATTAAGGGTTCGATGTAATTCCTTAAAAGTCTGTTCTCCAAAATGGCTACCACTGCGCGGGAAGAGTCTTAGGACTTGGCACTTTTGTTTATTCGATTGAAAATTGATTCCAATTTTAAAAAACCTAGTCTACGCAGTTGGAAATACGAGAATGTATGTGGCTCTCGAGATTTGCGTCACGCGATGAACACGTAAGTGATTAATCGGAGGATGCACCACTATCTGATGACGAAATTATGTGCGCTGCTGGTTTTTTTTTCTTGCCTCCCATCATTGCGGGTAGAGCTAAGCGCGAAATTGAGTTGTCTACGTTGCTAGAAATACGAGGTTTTGCGAGTTTGCAGAATTGCATCGAATAACGAACAATTTAATGATCTTGCTACTTTGGGATCTCACTATGTCGTCTCGTTATATGTCCGTTCATTTTCATCATTCTCTATCTATATGCATTTTAAAAAATCCTCACTTTTATTCTACTTCTTGTGATTTAATTCCTTGCCCTACAATAACGAGTGACACTCGTGATCAAATAAATGGCATAGGCCATTTTCAAATTTGCCAAAACCTATCAAATTAGAAATGTTAATGGAATTCGTGACAAAAATAGTATTTCTATTATATAAGAAACTATAATTCAGAATTTAATTGATAAAATAAAAATTCTTCAGTGATTCTTAATACACTGTATAATTAAACACAATAGTAATGTTACAGAAATAATATTTTCGCGTCTCAGTAATATTTTCAATTTAATAGATTTTAGAAAACTGGAAAATTTCCTATTCCATTTATTTGATCACGAGGGTCACTCGTTATTTTAGACCAAAGGATTAAATAAGTTTCTGCCCATCTTAAACTTCTAATTAAAGAAAGTCGTCTCGAAAGTATAAAAGATTTTTAATCGTACAAAGATAATACACAGAGATGAATGTTCGAGCGTTAAAAAATGTTTATATTCTCCGTAAACAGTAACCTCTATTTGACTCTGGGCAATCGCACGAGTTCGGTATAGCCGGGTCAAGGTTTATCCATCTCCTCATCGACGCACCTTTGTATAGGTAGGTCAAGGTTCGTCCACTATTCCATAATCATTCTTTTTAAAGAGCCCTTCGGCCAGCTATTTTCAACTAAGTGGACAAGATCATCTCCGTTAAATATCCTGCCTCTTGTTAATAGTCTTCTTTCCTCGAAGACGAGAAAAAAAATGTGAAAAATGAATGGGCCATTTGATGAGAGGAGCTTCTCCGGCTACTAATAATTCTCTGATTAGATAGCAGCTTCAAGGTCCATCTGCCCACACGTAACACGCGGCCAATTTTGACAAGGACATCGAAACGATCCTCCCAAGATTGCGTGGACAAACCTCTCGGGAGAGAAGTCCGAAGAAAGTCTCATTAGCTGGCGATATTGCCGTAGGAAAGTCTCGATCGATTACTTTTCGAGTGTCATTAATCATTGAATCGACCTTAATAGAGGAGGCGGAAAATTGTTGTTGATTTCTTGGATTTTTATCAAATCACATTTGAATCGCTCAGAAGTCAATGTGGTTAAAATAATTTTTTACTGTTTTCTAATTTCTGTAAATTTTAATAAAAATTTCATTGTATAAAAATTTACAGAAATCAGAAAATAGTAAAAAGTGGACTTAATCTGATTGGTTTCTGAGAGACTTATTTAAAAGTGTAGATGATAACGATAAAGTCATTGGAACTGAAGGATTTTATTTTCTTGCAGAACGATTTATATAATAATTCAGAATTCAATTGGTAAAATAAAAATTCATTGTTGCTTCTTCATCATCGTATTATTTCATGTAACATTAATATTTAAAAAATAATTCTATCTTATTTCATATCACTAATATTTCCAATTTGGTAGATTTTACAAAATTTCAAAATTTCCGTTCCAATTTATTATTTATTTTACCAAGAGGATCACTAGTTATTGTTATATTAAAAAAAAATGTTTATTTAACCATGATCTCAACCATCAAAATAGTTTTACCGTTGCCATATTACGAGCAACGAGAGTAATTATTTCCACTTGACTGAGCGCGAAGTACGGCGACCGAGGTTTGTTGTCAAAATATACGGCCGAACTCGGCAGCCGTAACCTTTTGTTATCCTTTCCGGGAATCTTAACAATAAGACATTTCGTCGCTCACCTTGCCTCGCTATCAGTTCCCCTTTGACCGCCGACGAGTAATCACTGTTCCGCGATCGGTTCCAACTATTTCCACCTATTAGTGCGCGTATAATAATTTCGAAAACGAGATTCTGGACCACCAGCTTCCTCTCTTCTTGCGGGCTACTTGGTAATTCATCCTCCCAGTGGTATCAACCCTTAGTGATCGTACATCCGCTCTCATCTATCAAAGAACATTCACCGTTTCCACTGCATGTTTACTCTCAACCACTAAAGCAAAGAATCAACACGTTTCTGAGGTAATAATTTTTAATAATAAATCTCAGTAATAATTTTTACTGAGATTTTAACAGTTTCGTTGTAAGTGCGAGTAGTCATTTTATTTTTTATGATAGACGACCACAAGGGGTTGATCTAGGAAGTAACTTAGGAAGCAGCCTTTCGTTGATAATATCAAAAATTAGTTTTTTTTTTATGGTTAGTGTTAACACTAGAACTACTGTCTATGAATTCAATAGATTTTAAGATACTAAATAAATAGATAAGAAAAAGAGGGTGAAATGAGCAAATAACTGAATTGGTTTAATCTCTAATTGTTGCACAAGATAGATATAGAAAATTAATCAGGATAAAGTACTATACATTTTAGAAAAACATTTTCAAAAATTCGGTACAAGTCATTTTGACCCTTTTGGTAGATATAGCGTTAAAAAAATTAAATTTACACCAGGTAGTGTAGGGAGATAAAAAGATGGCGGTCGTCCAATTTAAGAGGTCTTTAGGATGTCGTTTGTGGATAGGTATGCAAAAACAGACTCTCATTGGCCAATTACTACAATTTATTCATAACAATACATAGAAGTATTCTAATTTTTTACAGCCACTTAGAAAATCTTACATAATCATTAAGTTCTCAAAACTACTTCCAGTTCTGTAGCTTCAAATTTCAAAATTTACTCCATCAAAGTCATTTATCCTTATTGTCTTCTTCTCTCCTCACCTCACGCTTCTATTGTTCTCTTCAAAACCGAAGCCAACCATCGGACCAATAGGTTTCCACTTCTCATACTTATATGTTACCCTTAAAAAAACACGTCTTTCGTCAGCAAGACAATTTTTACCGCTTGGTCGATTCTACGTACCATAAATCCAGTCGCGAAAGCAAGCAAGGAGAAAAAGACTTGGTTCTGGCACGGCGTCGTTCGACGACACAACAATGAAAGGGGAGGGTTAAAGGATAAAAAGAAAGTGGAAGAGTACGGCGCACTTCGATCGGGCTTTTGACCGACGCGGAGACGGGAATTTAATTGAGATTCAACTGCTGCCACGGATAATCGCGTGAGTCAGCGCTCTCTCATGTGCGATTCTCTATCTGGACTCCCTTACTGTCGGCTGGAATTCCAGTCTGACGAATCAATCGGCGCACCGTAGACAGTATCGTCGCCATCGATCGGTAGAAATGGTGGAGAACCCGAGATTTGATTGCCTCTGCCGAGATCGAATTGTTTAAAAATATTTTTGTATGACTAGTATGGGTGGATGTAGGATAACCGAGGCTGGGATATATTAATGACGATTTAGGATAAATTTCCTGGTGGTGACAGGGACTTGAAATGCGGTTCAGTAGTTAGGACTTTGAGGAGTTGCCGTTAGAGTGCTCAGCACCATGTTTGAGCTCTTATTTTTGGGACTACATGGTATTTGGGGTCTTATCTTTGGGACTACGTGGTATTTGGGGTCTTATCTTTGAGACTATATGGTATTTGAGGTCTTATCTTTGGGACTACGTGGTATTTGAGGTCTTATCTTTGGGACTACGTGGTATCTGAGGTCTTATCTTTGAGACTATATGGTACTTGAGGTCTTATCTTTGGGACTACGTGGTATTTGAGGTCTTATCTTTGGGACTACGTGGTATTTGAGGTCTTATCTTTGGGACTACGTGGTATCTGAGGTCGTATCTTTGGGACTGCACAGTATTTGAGGTCTTACCTTATGGGCTACACAGTATCTTATCTTTGGGTCTATGGGGGGTCTATTAGGGGGACCATTGGGAAGTCTTATCTTTGGGACTACATCTTATCTTTAGGACTACGTGGTATGTGAGGTCATATCTTTGGAACTGCACAGTATCATAGGTCTTATCTTTGGGACTACATGGTATCTGAGGTCGTATCTTTGGGACTGTACAGTATCTGAGGTCTTATCTCTGGCGTCTTATCTTTAGATTGGGTTAGATCCCACTTAATTCTCAGTTAGTTCATGCTTAGGTCCCAATTAGGTCCCAATTAGGCCCCGCTTAAGTCTGAAGCATTCACCACAGTCAATTCCATTAGCTATAGAGACTTTCAAAGTCCCACTGTCTAGATATTCCACAAAATAATGTAAAATACGGAGCCAAGTTATTAATGGATGTACGTAATTAAATGACGCGATAAAACGGAACATTTTAGTACTTGAAATCAAAAGAGAAAACTGCCGAAGCTCCGCTCCAATTGGAATTTATAGTGGCAAGGGTCGCTCGTACCAAGAGGATCGTTTAACGCGAATCCTTGACGATACCTGAACAGCTTCGAAATTTCAATTAAAGCAAAAAACGATGAATCGCGAATTAATTACCCTCCCGTGTGCAAATTATGAAACGTCTCTTGATTCGTAATCCAAAAGAGGCACTCTCTCACGAAGGCACTCGCAGACTTTATCGGGTTATTTGACCAATTAAAATCAACCGTTTGACGTTTGTTGCCCTAATAATTCAGAGAACGAAGGCGGGATCCAAGGCCTCACAGATTGCTTGTTTGAACGAACAATGCGACTCGCATTGATTTCAGCACGCCAAGGTTATCGGTAGCGCGAAAGAAAAAGAGAATATTGTGCGTCCACCTCGAGGGTTCCATGTTGAAACGCGTCATTCCAATTTTTTTTATACTTTCCGCCTCTCGACTAAGGTAGATGGAAAATTTTGCTCAATTCACCCATAAAATTCCGAAAGAGGAAAATTACTTGGAACTTCATCTTATAGAACTATCTTAACACTTTATCGACCGGTATTTTTTTAACATCCTAACCTCTTCTGATCGGTCACTTGGCCGTAAGTACTTCCCTCATACCGATATCTCTTTTAAAATGACAAAATCTCGTCACTGAGTCCTTGACACAGTAAACCGCAATAATAAATAATAATTTATTAATTACCATCGCAATCGATTAATAAATGGATGACCAAAAAGTCTACTAACCCCTTGCCTTGCAATGACGTGTAGCACACGTGACACGGTAAATGGAATAGAAAATTTTTAAGTTTCCCAAAAATTGTTAAATTGAAAATATCCGTGACTCAGAAGATAGTTAAAATTAGTTCTATGCTATTAATATTGCATTTTCTTTTACCTGTATATCAGAAATCGGAGACAAATTATTATCCCAATAATTACATCTCAATTATTGCGTGTTCGATCGCAAAAGGAATCGTAAAGGGTTTAATTAATATTCAAATAAAACCGATCGATAAAGTGTTAATAAAAATCTTCCTACTCCAAAGTTTTTTTTTCAAACTGAGCAAAATTACCCTATCGTTCCTATTTTTTCCACTCTTGAATAATTTTCGCAATCCAACGAAACTCGCAAATTCCCAAATCGCCCCTCGTCGTTTGACGTAGGCTAAAAATTCATCGACAATAACTCTCTCTCCCACGCTCTGCGTCACTTTCTAATTGCGTTTCGTCCAGTTTTACGCCATCAGCCGGTAACAGGCAGCGACACGGGCTCGTTAAAAATCGAAGGACAAAAAGCATCGCACGTTGCACGCAAGCTGCGATAAGTCAGATGAAAATTGAATCTCCCGCCCCTTTCTTCGCCACGTATAACAGCAATTCCGGCGAAAACGCGACGGAGGGAATTTTAAAGGGTGCCCGAGAGACCATAAAGACAGATTTATGTACGTTCCATAGGAAGGACGAAAGGGGAAAGGTAGGACGAAAAAAAAAGGGAAAGGCGCATCGAATTAACGATGGCGGATAGAAGCAAGGGCAAATATTCGAAAAATTTGGGAATTCGTCATCCTCCAGGGCCATTCTTGTCCCCTTCACTCGATTGCTCGTTTTCACCGAAACGAACTCGAATGTTCGACGAGATTTCGATTCGCGTCGGAGGACAAAGAGAGCATCGAATGAGAAGAAACTGGCAACTGGCTACCAGAAATAACGTTGGTTGACTCAGCACCTTTTTTTATTTTCTCCTTGGAAAATTTACTTCCGTGTTTGAACGGTCAAGCATGATTTTAATACGGGTGCATCATGTTGCGAAAATATTTTCCGTGGAAATGGTCCACTCCGTTTCAGCAAGCGCTGAATAATCTCTGAGATAGAAAAATAATTGGTATGAAAATTTTATTTGGTTATTTCGTAACAGTATTGACAGATTGAGTTGATTTACAGCATTGTACTAGCGCAAATGTTCATTTCTGTTTCTAAATCATAATCCTCTGGCTCTTTAATATTAGAACTACCCAATTTGATAGATCTTGCAATATTTGAAAATTTCCTATTCCATTTATCTGATCACGAGTGTCACTGTAAGGGAAAGGGATAGCAAGACAGTGTTTATCGATTGTCAAATAACTTTCTCGTTTTCTAAAACACTTATTTAATATATTTAAATGTGATAGATTTAACGCCGGTCATTCTTAACCCCTTGCCCTACAACTTCTTTTGTGACTGCCTCCATAATGAGTTAGAATTAAATTGGTAAAATAAAAATTAACCAGTGATTCTTAATAATTCATATAGTTTAAGGTAGTATTAATATTATAGAAATAATATTTTCGTCATTTATTAACATATCCAATTTGATAGATCTTGCAACATTTGAAAATTTCCTATTCCATTTATCTGATCACGACTGTAACTGTAAGGAAAAGGGATAGGAAGGCAGTGTTTATCGATTGTCAAATAACTTTCTCGTTTTTTAAAACACTTATTTAATATATTTAAATGTGATAGATTTAACGCCGGTCATTCTTAACCCTTTGCCCTACCACTTCTTTTGTGACTGCCTCCATAATGAGTTAGAATTAAATGGATAAAATAAAAATTAACCAATGATTCTTAATATTTCGTATAATTTAAGGTAATATTAATATTATAGAAATAATATTTTCGTCATTTATTAACATATCCAATTTGATAGATCTTGCAACATTTGAAAATTTCCTATTCCATTTATCTGATCACGAGTGTCACTGTAAGGGAAAGGGATAGGAAGACAGTGTTTATCGATTGACAAATAACATTATTTCAAAGTGTTCTATAAATGGAGACTGAATGAGAGAAATTTCAAGTCAATGTCAAGGATCGAGTCTTAGAAAGATGACAAAAGTCAAGTCGAAAAATCACTTGTTTCTCTGTTTTCCTTTTTTCTAATAATTTGTTTTTTCTCTCGATTCATCGATGTAAAAGTAGGATCGATCGAAGATGAGAACGTCGAAGCGACATTTAATTCGGCAGCAAACACCAGAGCGCGACGAAACAACGCCGAAGGCCGCGCCCGGCTCCATTTACACAAATTAACATGTAATCCGGTTAGAGGCCATTTATTCGTAGCCGACGACGGCCACGAATCTCCTCTCGGCATGCTGCCGCGATCCTGCGGCATTCTCGTGGCGCTATTGTTGAAAACAATTATACAAATTAGCTCGAAGGAGGACCGTGCGGCATTCGGGGCAAGGCTGACCGCGACGCGAATTAGCCGAATCAACAAATTGCTCTCGTCAGCTTGTTAAATTCTCGTTGTAAATTTTTCGTTTAACTTCGAATACACACAGGCGAGCTTTTACGACGGAGACTTCCTGCTTTCTTGGTGACGACGCTCGTTCATGTTAAGTGTTACGGCTGTTATAATTGCTGGGGACGTTGGAGCCATGGGATCTGCTTTTGGTAGCGGCAGATATTGTTAGTTTAAACCCTTGCGGTACGATGACGAGTCTCACTCGTGTTAAGATCAATTGGAAATTTAATATAGAAAACTTTGATAGGATATTTTTAAATTTTGCAAAATAATGACGAGTGAGACTCGTGATACGATCAATTGAAAGGCTCCCGGGATGGAAAAATGAGCCCAATTTTCAAACGAATGAAGATAGGATATTTTCGCTGGAAGTATGTTAAAGTAGACACTTTCACGATTAAAACGACTTAAAAAACATCTCGCTACGACCACCAGAAGCGAAACTACGAATTTTCAAAGTTGGACTAGTACCGGTCCCATGGCCCCCTCACCGAGGCCCCCCAAAAATCCGACTTCCTCGACTTTGAGATTAAATATCTTGGCCATTTTTGGGCCGATTGTGATGAGACTTTTTTCTGCGTCTTCCTTGAAGTCTTGGCTCTCAATCGACGTCCGTGAAATCAATTTCCAAAGATGAGTTTTTGCGTAAAGCTCTCGAGACGGAAAAAAGAGACACATTTTCAAACCAATAAAGATAGGGTATTTTAAAGTTTTGCAAAACTAGTGAAATTGAAAATATTAGTGAGCCAGGACATGATAAAATAAATTCAAATAAATTGTACCATATATGAAGAATCACTGATCAATTTTTTTATGGATTATTATGGAGGCAGTGGCAAAGGAAAATGGTGGTTAACACGTTGAATGTTAATTCACTGAGGTCACCGGTGATCGTGACTGTTGAATTTATTGAAATATCATGTGTCTTTGAAATTGTAGTATTTACAAATTTGAAGGACAAATTGTACTTATTTCTTGTCCTGGAATGTTTGAGAAGATCGAACCCGGCTGTTAGTAGTAGTCCATTACAGTTCTAATCTATGCGAATGAGGTATTCAAGTTTGGAATATCAAAGTTCGACTGAAAAGCTGGAAACTAAAGCAGCGAGTAGGAAGTTCCAAGTTGATACGGCGTCTTAAACCAGCAAATAGTCTCAAGAATCTAGTTCTCTATGTGGTTATGGGGATCAAGGTTAATCGGCGCACATGGACGTACTTTCAACCGCTCATGTTTACAGTTATCGTTTAGGTAATTTCAGTGGAAACATTGCCTTATCGCTTTCCTGCATGAACAAATTAATGATCTTCCATTAAATATTCTCTGCTAGAAATCATAGGAAATATCGACGATATAAATTTCAAGTAGCTTTGTGCGAAGTTAGGAGCCATGTTGAATCAGCTTTGAGGTTAATGGCGTTAGTTAAGGCAGAGGAAGATTGTGAGAATTTGTAGCATTGAGAATTTGATGTCAGTTGTCTATCGATTGTAGAAACAGCAACGTGGAAAGACGAAGGATAACTGAATACGTTTTTTTATAAAATAGGATAAAATACTGTCAAAGGACAATCAATTCTGTCATGAAATTACATTTCATTTCAAATGTCTTCGTTTCACATTGAGAGTAGAATTTTGCAGTCATTTTAAATTGTAGATTTTATACTTACCCTTAGGAGAGAACATCAGTGCTAGATAAATTTTTAAAATAAAAAATAAGTAACGCAATAATAGCTCAAATGAAAGAAGCACGGATTCGTACTCGGAAGTTCTCACGTTCGAATCCCGGTCCTCCTTTGCAAATTTTTTCATAGTGATTTCCACTCAAATTGTTAGCTTCCGGTCCACGTCGGTGAAAAACTCAAAAAAAGGAATTTAAAAATATTTCCAACCAAAGATATGCGACCGAATGATCCGTGAAAAATGAAAACGTCAGAAAAATCGGAGTTTCTGAAAAGAAGAGGAAATATAATAGGGGAAGGACTATCAATCGATATACATAAACGAACGAGAAAATATTCCACCAATGGAAAAACAACCTCTGAGAATGAAAAAGGAGGAAAAGAAAAAAGAAAGGCAGAGTTTGATTCTGAAAAAAAGGAAAATTGGTGGACTTTCAGCGGTGGAAATTCAATTGAAATTCAAAACGGAATGTGGACGCAGAGTGTTGTCGTGGAAAATGTCACCGATCCTTCATTTCTCGTCCAACAGGAAAATCTTGGTTGGCACGAGAACCACGAATTTCTCTCGAGTTTTACCATAGTCTCAATGGCGTTTTTCGTCCAGTTGGTATTTGAATCACAAATGGAACGGCCGCTTTCAGCGAGTTAGGCCAACCTCTCGAGAAGTTTTCTGTGTCAAGGCTACGAACTTTCGGTGAGAGCCCGGGTCCATTTTCTCCGAGCTAATCCTAAATTCGAGCAATTTACAATCCAAGCCATTCTTATCCTTCTGGTTCACAGCTACACAGAGTGTTCTCGAAGTTCTTTCCAACTTTTAAAAACATTGGACAGATGGGAAAGTATAAAACAAGTAGTAAGAGGAAAAATATTTCATTCGTCCTCTCGTCTACTGCTACAGTTATTTCAACAAAGGCAAAATTCTACACAGTTTAGAATTCCATCAAAACTATCATAGTTAAAACGAAAATTTTCTTTGATAATAAATAGACTGCGGATGTTTATGCAAATTTTGAGTTTCACAAATGCAGGCGAGACAGGAAAACCTATCTAGGGATTTATTGCACTTAATAAATATTACAACAAATACCATACTTTCGATATTTTAGATATATTTTTATATTATGTTCTTTTTGTATATTTTAGCCGTATTAAATTTGTCATAAATGCATAAAAATCCGCAGTCTAATAATAAAATTATTAAAAATTCCCCAAAATTCCTACACCCTCTTGGACACCATAATTCCATAAATATTTCAAAAACAAATCTACCACGCGCGAGTTCAGAGAATTATTTGTATCTGAGCGTAGACAGGAGAGAAAATCATCTCCGGGGGGACCGAAGAAAAGTTCCTGTCGACGGTTTTCCATCGGCACTCTCTGAATTGATGCACTCTCCAAGCAAAGTGATTTTCAATAGTATAATGGACTGCCACGGTGGCTTCTATTTGCGGCAAATTGCATTATCCGGTGACACGTGGCGAGAGATGACGTGAGATGGAATCGATAAATCGCTTTCCACCCCAACGGTCTCCTCTTCCTCTTCTTCGTCCTCTCGAATCGTCGTGTTCAAGCCGACGATCACTGCTCTTCCGATCACGAGATGCCTCCTTTGATAGAGAAATATTGGAAAAGGTCCATTCCTAGCAGACTCCATAGTACTCCATATTTTTTTTTCAATAAAAAAATACCAAAAATTTGCTAGAAAATTTTACACGTCAGATCAGACATTACAAATCTATGAGTCTAATGAAAATATTCATCTTTTTGATAATTTCTCACTTAACGAGCAATGCTATTTTTGATTGTAAGAAAAGTCTGTGACATTTCTTAGTCAACAAGATTACAGTAATTTTCTTCCATCTATAATTAAAGCAAAAAATTAATAGTAGAGAAAAAACTAATTGTAAGATTATTTCATTGCACCTTCCTTCCTTTTTTATCAGTAAAGAGATTTAAAAAAAAAGTTACATTCCAATGCTGAAGGTTTTGTAGCGATGGTCGTCTGTCAAGGAAGGATTAATATACCGGAAGTGATTAACGCCAGTTTACTAATGATTCTTGATGCTGCATAGTCTTTCTGTGTGCGTTATCGCGAGAACGAAATTCGAGGAAATCTACCTGCGAATAACACCGGCTTATGGGGGTAATAAAGAGCTTTCAGGCAGCGTGAATTTCATAGGAAACCTAACGCTTCGGTTTAATTAAAAGCTCCGTGTTCCTCGGTGGAAAATATTTCACTGGGAGATAAGATAGAGATCGTCTCTCCGCTCTAGTAGTAATTATCTCTGTTAAAATAATAAAAATCAAAAGCAGATAAAAACAAAAATAACTACTCTTCCACAGTATAAAAAAATTATAAATAAATTGCAATACACATTAAACACAAATTGCGAGAATTAAAATTTAACGGATTTTCGATGAACACCTCCAACAAATAATTCTATGAAACAGCAAAATAGTTGGAGAAGAATCGACCAAGTGTTCTTGGAATACAGAGTTCAAAATTGTACGAATTTTCATAGAAAATTGACAAAGCAAACCTAATTTAAAAGACTCAGCTCAGTTCCAAGTATTCCATCCACCAAAACTACAATGAGTATCCAATAAATGTCAAACTCAAGTTCAAAGTTCAAATCATCCCCTGCCCAATTCTTTCCATATGAAATATATATAATATTCTTATTTCTTCAAACAGAAAAAAAACTCAGTTTTGAACATTTCATCCTCTAAAACTACAATGACTGTCCACTAAAGGTGAAAATGAAGTTCAAAGTTCAAATCTCCTCTGACCAATTCTTTCCATACGAAACACAATATCTTCATTACTTAAAATTACCTAAAATATCAGGTTATAGAAAAAACGATCAACCAGTTAAAGTAGAAGATACGAAAAGGAAAGAAAAGGACAGTCTCCGAGTAAAAGAAGCATCGTACAGTAGAAGCCCGCTGTAATCAACCCCGTTGTAGGCAACATTTCACAGTAGTCAATTCCCCCCGCACCAAAACAAATACCAACCAATAAGAATTCGCAACAAAAGCGCGGTATTCAAATTTTTCTCTTAATTCCGGCATATTCATTAATTAATTTTTATATTTACGCATAAAATTGCACTTATCTTGAAGGTTAAGTATTTTGAAGTATTATGCTCAGTGGCAACCTATTTTGGACTTTCTGCGCATGTTGATGCGCAGAGAGAAACATTGTGATAAAAGAAGATAGATACATTCGTAATGCAGAGAGGGGATGAAAAGCGTTGGAGGAGAAAGTTGAATACATCGAAAGAGTCAAGATTTTTTGAGTTGATTACAGCGGGCTTCTACTGTATTCATACACTTCCGGATCGCGAAGAATGAAGGCTGTCCTTGATATTAGAGTGCCAACAGAAACTACGAAACATAAGACTAAAATATTTCAGTATGCACCGTGCACGAACACGATGGCACGCACACGAATCGACCTTAGGAATGCGCGATGCATCATTGACCGAGTGCCAGATAAACTGTACCGATACGTGCGAAATCGTGAGTTTCGCTATATCACTAGCGATTCGAGTCTCTTTAAGGGGGATGTACCATTTGAGTAGCGCACCCAGTGCTGTGTAACATTTAAAGCTGCGACTTTCATGTAACGGTGGAGATTGGTGGCGAAATAGTGCATTCCTTGGGAATGTGGCTAATTAGAATTTTCGAAAAATTGAAAAAGTGTGCTCAAAGAATACATAAATAATTCTTGCCGATTTTCAACTATGAAAATGTGTATTTTAATCTTTGATTAGGATGATAGATTAAAATTAATAGAAAGGATTTTAATTTTGAGATCTCAAATTTATGAAAATTTCAAGTTCAACAGATGCAGCTAAGACAGTAGAACTTATCTAGGGATTTGTTGCACTCGATAAATGTACAACGAATACCATACTTTGGATACTTTAATTATATTTTTATATTATGTTCTTTTTGTGCATTTTACCCGTATTCAATCTATATATATAAAGCTCAAATACCACTGACTGACTGACTCACACACTTGTCACGAAATCTCAAAAATCATAGAACGGATTGCAATAAAATTTGGAACCATCCCCTTGGGTCTTAGGTGCTCACTAAGAAAGGGTTTTGAAAAATTCGAAATTTTAGGGGGGGTTTTGAGGGGTTAAATTATGGGCCAAACTCATCAACGCATGAGCCTTCCTTCTAGGGTATAAACACCCACTAAGAAAGGATTTTTCAAAATTCGAAATTTTAAGTTTTTTTTTTTAGTTTCGATTAAACCATAGCGAAGCACGGGAACTTTCAGCTAGTTTGTCATAAATGCATAAATATCCGAAGTCTAATGACAACTAAGAATTCTAATTACAGAAATTTCATTTGTATCTACCATTATTCACGTGTAGAATCTACAATTTAGCATTACATTTTAATTTTATTTACAAATGCGGTACCACAAATTCTTAATTCAGAAATACCTGTTTATTCTTGAAAAATTGGAAGATTCTAAATAAATGTAATTTTCGTGAGATAAAGTTAAAGCTGCAAATGGAAAGGTAGGAGAAAAAGAAAATGATCTAACAAGGTATATTGAAATTTATAGAATCACCCTGACCGTTTTCCCTCCCATGATAAATCGTCCCCCATTCCCTGGAGAGGGCTGCGTTTCTGCAACGTCGCTCGCGAAGCGCAACCCCCGCGCGAGAAATTGCAATCTCACCTCCGCTCGCTGGTAATGCCAGCCAACGACCTTGGCCTTGCCCGAATAAGACTCGGCCTTGGCGACCGATCGATGCCGACCACCAGCCGGTGCAAGTGCAACCGGGGGAACTGGATCTGAACTGGTTCTCACGTGTTCCCAGTTTAGATGTATCGCGTGCGCCGTTTGCAGTGGGAGAAAGAGACGTAGAATTGAAAGAAATGTAAGGGTGTGTTAGAAATTGAACAGAAAATTTTCGCAGCTGAAGAAAAATTAAAGAACGTGAAGAATCGATCGTAGAAAAATAAATAGAAAAATTGTAATCCTTTAGAAAGGGGTGAAATAGTATGAGGGAGAACACTAGGGTTAGACGTGGGTCAATAGGTCACATTTTCACTTACCACATAGAGACCACTTAGACTCTACACCTCATGACGACCTTGAAAATTAGGTGGCTCTGAAGAAAATTAATTTCGATACATGTATTCATTTCATTAACTGGAAAAATTCAGTAATGATAACTCAGTATAAGCAGCAAAAAATGGAGAAGTTGGGTAAAAGAGACCCGGTCACTGAACTTAGCGTTAGGGACCTGAAGTAATATCAGTCTATAATACAATAACAGACAATTATAATAATAATTCAAAAAGCCTAAAACCCTGAAACCAGTTACATTATACAAATCAACGTCCCTTTTCCCGAAGTAACCGCAAAGAAGATTACAATCACGATTTAGCATCGACAAAAGAAAAAAGGCACAACAAATACGTAACAGTAGAAAGCAAAAACCCCTCGTTGATCGCGATTTCCTTTCATTCTCATCGCTCGACAGTTAAAGCGCCGGCTTCGACGCAACGTGTTGGCTCGTGATTTCGACGTTTCATGCAACTTCAGCGGCGTTGATTCCGTGTGACTCAGCATAGCGACGAGTCTGTCGCGAACGGTGCCCGCTATTGCACCGATCCTGGCAGCCGGCGTCTATCGGAACCACGTGATGGATCGCGTTTCCATCCGATCGAGCCGTCGACGAGTCGATCATTGGCAAAGCTAAGAAAAAAAAAGGATTAGAATCCTCCGCGGGGGAGAATGGAGGGATGCACGCGTGTCCTTGACCTTGGCACGAGGAAATCGCAGGTCTCCCGCCGCACGAAGGATTGCATAACGTTACGCGAGACGCTAGACCCTGGCTTCTCATTCCTTTTGCTCTTTTCCTACGGCATTAACGAGCATCGTCATCCTTTGCGTCGTCTTTGAGTAGGTGCTTGGATCAGTTGGATCTTTTTGAAGTTCTTTTTTTGGTAATAAATATTTTTTTAATAAATATTTGGTGATGATAGTTTAGGGTGTGAGCCGATTGAAGTTAAGTATCGTTGGTTAAGTAAAAGAAGTCACTTGATAAGGTTTGAGACGGTAGACCCTGACTAATGGTTATTTTTGCTCTTTTTCTGCGACATTAACGAGTATTGCCATCCTTTGCGTCGTCTTTGAGGAGGTGCGTAGATCAGTTGGATGTTTTTGAAGTTTTTTTTTAATATATAGGACGATAATAGTAGTTTAGGGTGTTGAGTCGATTGAAGTTAAGAATCACTAGTTCAATGAAAGAAGTCACGTGATAAGTGGTCAACTCCGATTCGCTTATTTTCGATTCTGATGCGTGATTGGCTGAGACAGCGTTTAACAACAAAGTTTAGTTTTCGACTGTGATTGGCCGAGCTGCGGTTTCAAGGGCCAATTAGATGCAAGTAGGGCCTGCGAAGTGACTTTATTTTGTTAGCAACTTATAGAATGAGGTGTGCCTTGCGAGAGATGCCGGTGGAATAGTATATAGGAAGATTAATAATTTAATAATTATTTTTAAAGCAAGTTTTTGTTAAACTTCCACGTAACCTGGGATTATTACAAGCCCGAAAGCAATTAACCGAATGTGCAGGATGCAGAATGAGTGACAAACGTTCCATCGATTACCGGCGATTCATGAGTCGACGCCATTAATACTTAATGCTCGACAGCCTCGAATTTGTCCGACGAACCAGGTAGCGAACGCGTTAATTGACGTACAGTATACGTTCCACGCTCGCTATTGAGCTCCAACCCTGAAAGAGGACCATGGCCAATTACGTATCGTCCATATATTATCTACGTCCACTGGCAATTAACTTTTACACGGTCATAACGAGGTGAGATAACGTTCGAAGGTACTAATTCGCATATCGATTGCTTTTGTAAGACGCCAAAAGCAAGTGAAAACTTATTTATCGCAATCTACGATAGACTATACTCGTCAAAACATGTACACTGCTTGTACGATAACGCATGTGATCTCCGTTTACCCTGACGCGCCGGCAAAAAGCACCCAGATAAAGGTTCGTTCACGTTAGACGGCCAAGTAATCCCGATGTTTACGCTGCTCGTATCGTGGAATGTTAATATGAGCGATTTCCACCGATCAAAACGACTTAGTAACTTTGCTACAGGTGTGAGACATGAAAAAGGGTGTTCGACATCATTTCGCACTCTTTGGTCTAAACTTAACCTCTTGTCGTACCAATTTCTTATGTAAATGTGCAGCAAATAAGAATCTCTGATATAACTTATGACTAAGTAATAATTTAATTAACGTAATAATAATTTAATCCTACCGTGGCCCACTGATATTTTTATTTTAATAATTTTTGGAAAATTTGAAAATTTCCAGAATCCCTCGTTATTGTACGGCAAGTATTTCAATATTCCTTTCAATTTTGAGTCAAAGAATACTTCACTCTTCAACATACAGGGACCTACTACCCTATAAAACCATAAAATCAATAACCCCAAAGAAAACACATATTAAGTCCCCTAAAAAGTAACAATGGCGGTCGACTTTCCCCTAGACATCTTCCATTGAAACACTGTCATATAAACTTGAAAATATCTCGAAACAAGAGTCATCGATAGTCCAAAGCATAGCTGCAATCGATATCCACGCGATTTACAGTTACGATGACGCAGTCCCTTGTTGGCAAGACGAATTACTTGCTCGTAATTCCTGGCTAAACGGCGCCTATGTCGACGATGCTCGCACGTATACACACAATTGCCAACGAGTATCTCTTCCTCTTTCTCTTTTCCCTCTCTTTCCATCTCGTTTAAACAGCTTGCCCCTCTTCCACTTCGTCCCTGTCGGTCTCCGTCAACATCCACCTCTCTATATCTCTTTCTCTTGGTCTCTCTTTCCCGCCACTCGTTATAGGAAGGTTCCACGACGACCGACGGGTGTCGGTGGCACGGAGTGCTCGACGTCGACGTCGTACAAGGACAAGGCCACGTGGTCACGGGCGGCCGGGGCGGACACGTCGCGTAGATATATCGACAGTCGTGTTCTACCACTACCTCGAGTGCCTATAATCGGCATCGTTTACCATCGACGATATGCCCGCGATTTCTCATCGCTACGACCTTGTTTGCATCGTGTTCTAGGGTAACCAGGGTCACTCGAAGGACCTCCGAAGGTTTCGGCCATGGACCAAGGGATGTATATTGGAATTGTTTTTGGTTCCATGTAAAAGATGACGGTAGTATCTAAACTACTCGAATCTAGTGGAATCTAGTTTGAAATCGAAGATATTTGTGAGATGTTACTAGGATAATTTCCTATGATCCATTGGAGTATTAAAGACACCCGGTGTATATCGTAACACGACTACGCTCTTCCTAGCTAGTTGACGAACACGTAATTCTAGCACAGGGTTACTATATTAAAACGTCCAAAAATATCTTCACTCGCAGGTAATCGATACCATCGCGCTATACAGCGGCGTACAATCGCAGAAAAAAAAGATGTCCCAAAAATAACTAGTCTTAACTACAACATCCCTCCTTTTTTATATCTTTAAGAAGAAACTTTTAATTTATTTAAGTATCGTGCCAAGTAATTTATGAACACACATGAATGTTTCATTCGATAAGAACTTTTCATTGGAGAAGTTTGCCTCGAAGAAATCTTCTCCCATCCGTCGTTGACCGTTCGCTCTTATGTGTACGCGGCCTTACATTTCGTGGCGCCTCCGCGCACCTATTTTGCCCCGCGTTTCAAGGACCGCGAGCAAGGAGCACCAGAAGATCATACGACGGAGACGGCCTTGACGAAGACGCACGTGTTCTCGTGCGAGTGTAAGATGGCCTTGAAATTTGTACGGATCGACGACTTTCGGCATAGCCCCGCCGGCACACCGCCGCGGTCACCGGAGAGGCCTCCATTACGAGGATGATCTTCGAGCTCGCTTACGGGAGCAGGAAAACTGCGCACGAGGACGAGGCGCGTGATAATGATACGCTTTTTGTGCTGGCCGAGCGTTACGTCAGGCCACGTCGTCGTTTGACCATTCCGCCATGGAATTTTCATGTTACGATTCTCCAAATTCCCGCCATTTAACAACAGGATCATCAATGCGCATGTTCCTTACTGCGGGGTTACTTTTTCATAGATTTTCTAAGTTTTTGAAGATACTTCTCAATAAATCTTGTGCATATTGTATTAGGTAATTGTGTGTGATGTAATACAGTATATTTTGAACAATAGAATTAGGGAAAAAGGTGATAGAGGCACTCTAATATAGTAATTTGAGGGTTAGAGTTACCTAGGATGAAGATGCGTTCCTAAAACTACTCGACGCGGTTACTGAAACATTAAGCTCCATTGTTTCAAAACTGTTGATAAAGTTACAACAAAGAACACTGAAGTTCTCACACGTTCAAAGCAAGGTTAAAAATGAACGAGATATGAAACATCGAACTACGCGTCCAAAAATCCAAGGAAGTTTCCCCTTCCATTGCTATCTCGTTCAAGATCGCTCGAGCGGTCACCGATAGTCGGTTTAACCTTTTTACGTGCGATCTCTGACGTGCCGGCGATTACATAAAGCTTCCCTCCCTCTCCTCTTCTATCCTCTCGCACTCTGCCCTTGTCCTCTCGGTGTATGATCGATTGGTCTCGCATTTTCTCGCCGGCGGATTAGCGCGAGCGAGTAAGCGTGTGCGCGTGCTCGCGCGCGCCTCTAAACGGATTCTTCCTCGGGTAACCACGAGGAGGAAGGTTATCTATCTCTGCGGTGCGCGTTGCTTCGTTATCGCGTTCCTGCGCGCGCGCAAACGCGCTTTCGTATATCGCGCGCAATGATTCAGCGGGACGAGTTCAAGTACGGATCTCAAGCGACGTCTGATCTTAACCTCGAACAACGTCATGCTCGTCTGACGTTACACTTTTCGAGAGAATTCGGTCAGTGATTGTTGTCAGTTCTAGTTACAATTCTTTTTTAACTAACAAAGACTTTGGTTCTTTAGTAATTTTCATTTGAGAACGATAGATTCAAATTGTTTAATTTAAATCAGTCAGCGATTGTCCTATTGTGTTAATATATTTCGGAGACATATATCGAACTCTGGGACTGTTTTAATAATTGGAGTAAAAAATAAACAGGTTGAATGTTTTTAACATAAATTTCCGTCACTTGACAAAGCGAAATCCTCTGTTTACCGTGTACGGTATTTAAATTCCGCATTATCCAGATCACCGATATCGCGGCAATTTCGTATCGCAATAAATGCTGGAGTTCAAGCGCAGATCCGGCTCGTTTGAACGTAACCTCGAACAACGATTGAGACGTTCGCAAATATCGCTCCTGCGCATGCGTCAAAAACAGAAATACTTGAAGATTCAAAATTTCCCGCCAACTTGGTAACTTCACAAATCAAACGTCACATTTCTTCCTCTATTTTCATATATCGGATTAACATTCTCGCATCAGTAGCATCGAAAAATGCCTTATACAGTCAAATATGTTTCTACAAATCCCTCGCAATTACTTTGAAGATTGTATCTGGCTCAAATCTTCTCGATTATCAGGATTGACAAAAGACTCCAAGTGTACGTAGCTACAAGTGCGCCGATACACGAGGCTCGGATATACGACGGTGTCGCTGGTATCGCGCGAGGATCGCCGGTCTTTCGAGGCCACGAGATTTTATTTTTTACCGTGGCTCTCGCCGTTATAGATATTATGTCAGCATTATGTATAGACTCAACGCTAAAACTCGATGGTGTTCGATCTTCACCACTAAAAATCACGACTTCCGAAGCCTTGAACGGCTCCGGTCGTCGGCGTCGTCTTAGCGCTGTTCTCCCGCCATTTTTTGTCCTCGCCGTGGTTCTAGTTCTGTTGGCGGACCAATCTTAAACATTTGCCCTTGACTAGGACGTAGGTCCGTATACTTTTACTAAGTGTACTTTTAATTATCGAATCTGTTGGAAAACTTTAATCAGTCGTTAAATTTCCCTTTCATAGTGTACTTTTATTTCTGGCTAACTTGGTACCCCTAACCTCTTCTACTCTTTGTCTGTTCCTAGCTTAAGATTAGGACAAAATTGTGAAAATATGGAGTAATTGACAAAGGAATTTGCACTTGTAAATTCTATTCAGTGTTTGCGAAAATATAGCAATTAGAATTTGCCATTTGGAACTTTACAATTCAGGGGGTAGATTTTTTGCATGATACCCACTGTAAATGCTTTTGGTCGCATAACTAGACTTTGACTAGTCATACAAATTTACGTAAGGATAAATTTACGTTGCGTGCATTGTCGTATGTAATTGAATATTGTAATGCGGTTATGATGTATGAGCCTCTAAGATAATTGATGAAGTGTACCGTTGTTGGGCGAAAAAATGGCGACGATGGTACTTAGTTGGAACTTCTTGTCGTTCAAGGAAGAATGACTCAAAATCGTGTGAACATGTTGTGAGGTCTACCATCTTTATTCCTAGAACGACATTAGATGTGATCCATTATGTCTGTGCTTCTACAGTTCGTCGTAATGTGGCTGTTTCCGGGAACGGAAACGATTATAACGTACCCATTTGCCGATGATTCGGTGTTCGTGCTTGACTATCGGATTTCGTGCACAGATTTGAGGCTTTTTTTGAGCTACAGACATTCTAGATTGATTTTAGTGATCTAAACATCTATAATTACTACGTTGAGCCCTATAGATGATATCACTCATCTTCAAAAATGATTTCAAGTTACTTAGAATTGTAACAAATTATATTTCGTCCAAGAATCAATCTAAATTACACAAAATTATTTTCACAGACAACGTTTCCGCATAGCCTTTAGCTAAATATGCAGAAGCTGCCTCAAGCAGGGTTTCATGGATCATTTTGGCCGAACGTAACGATAATTTATTACTCGATAAAGGCACGTAACTAATCGCAAGTACGTTGGCGTAAAAGCGAAACATTAAGGGGTGACGTAAACGGTCAGAAACTTGAACGTTACGTGACGTAATGTGGCGCATGCACGAAACCGCGGGGGCGAAGCACGGAGACCGAGGGAAACGGACGTCTGTTATATTTCCGCGTACATCCTAAATATAAGGACGCGAAAACAAGCAAGGAGAGTTTCGTAACGACCAATGTCGTATGAGCGTAACCCTGATATTCGTGGCGCACGATTCTACAAACTGAATTGCTTTTAGGCGTCCTGTATTTTCGCTCATATTTAGTTTGAGGCATTTTACCATACTCTTAGATGTCCTGTATTTTGAGGCAGGTTACTTTGAGACACGTTGTGATTGAGAAACTCTTGATTCATGGGTTTCATTTCCACGTGTATTTGTTTGAGACTGATTGTTTTGAGGAGTCTCAAATTTGGAACCACTTTAATTTCAGCCATTGCATTTTGAGGTGATATATAGCGAAGCGTATTTTGTTTTGAGGTAGGTTACTTTGAGACAGGTTGTGATCGAGAGACCCTTGTTGCATGAGTTTTATTTCCACGTGTATTTGTTTGAGACTAATGACTTTGAGGTGTCTCAAAATTTTGAGCCATATTAATATGAGCATCTTTGATTTCAGATACTTTAATTTGAGTTATTGTAGTTTGCAGCAGTATGCAACGAAGCGTATTTTGTTTTGAGCCAGGTTACTTTGAGACAGATTGGATCCAAGAGATCCTTGTTTCGTGTGTTTTATTTCCACATGTATTTGTTTGAGACAAATTACTTTGGGGCTTCTCAAAGTTTTGAGCCATTTAATTTTGAGCAGTTGTATTTTGAGGCGGCATGCAGCGAAACGTATTTTCTTTTGAGGCGCTTTACATTAGTGGAGTTATATTTTGAGCCATATTAGTTTGCAGCGCACTACTTTGAGACTTATGATATTTTGAGGCACACTATTTCGAGATGCGCCGACGCGTCTTGCGCCGCATTGTATTTTAAGATATCGTATTTCAAAGTGCATTCTTTCCAAGTGCATCTTATCATCGATAAATTGCCATTGACTCCATCGACTTTCCGCTCTTCGACTCACAGAGTTCTTTGTCCCGATTTCCAGGATCGTCTTTGCATCGGCTTATTTTGCAATTCCTCCATGAATACTATTTCCGTTTGGTGCATCGAAATGCAGTCGGACGAGTGTTGTTCTAAACGTTGAGCTTATGCGAAGAGGACGTCCGATAAATGTCGATCGCTGTGTTCTTTCGTCCTATGACTGATCGAGCTATGAATAAAAGATTTCTCGTCGATTCATCGAGGAATTCGAGTGAAAAACGATTATTTATCGCGCATGTATATCGCACCGGACCAAGTAACATTATCTCGTGTCTGCAAACATATAAACGAATTACAACACCGCCTTCGGGAAGCCAAACCACTTACGATCTTTCCCAATTCGACTCTTTCAAGGTCAAACACGAGTGACATCATCGAGAACCTAGCCGTCGAAAAGACTCAGTCGTGAAATGTATGATAAATCGAAGACAGAAAATGAACACGAAAAAAGAATCATCTTCTCTGATGTTCCAAGTGTTAAGCGGTTCCTTGCAAAAGTTATCTTCCACTTCCGCCATTCCGTCTGCACTCTGCAGACAGTTCTAAATATACGCACCTCGTATTCTCCCCTATCTTAGAGCCGAGGCCACGGAAACGTCGATGTCAGAGCGGTCACGCAATGAAATCGAAAAATAACACGAAAAACGGTACAAGAGGAGAAGAAAGAAAAATACAGAGATAGGTCAATCGGTACGAAAGAGAATGAGTGAAAAAGAGATAGAAGGAGCATTATTATTCGCGAATATAAAAGGAAGGCTGTCGCAGAAGCGGGAGTCGCACTAATCGCTGGTAGTCCGACGCGACCGCAGCCTCGGCGTCGTCCGATAACGAGGAAAGATTATGCCCAAGGACAAGGCCGCGTCGACTCTGCCACCGGTCGTTCGGACCGCCACGAGACATTGCGACAAATCCGCGTGGCCGGTAGAAGCGCGAGTCCACTGCGCATACTTCTCGCGCATACCACTCGCGCTGACGCATGCGCAGATAAGAAAAATCTAGGTGATTCTTCAAACGATACCTATTTGCCCTTCAAGATCATCGAAGTTTACGGAAATTTTTAAGTGATTCAATTATAAAAACGTTTAAATGAGTTTCTTCGATATTTATACATTCTAATGAGAAGAATCTGTTCATCAATTAATATACGTAACTGATGATAGATGACTATTAAACTTCAATAAACGCAGCAGAGTAAACTGTCGGGGTGATGGAAAAAACACAGTTTGAAAACATTCTTTTATTGAAATATTGAATTGGAATGTATTTCTAACTTTGTGTACATTACATTTTGCAATTAAATCTCAAAGTGTAAATAGGTATTTAAATATACACAGTCGCCCTATAGTGTCACTAATACTATCGTGAATCTGGAACTTGCAGCTCGTAGAATAAAACATTATTTCGATCTAAAAATATCCTTTGAAACAGGAAGCGAATCTCCTCTTCTCCCTTCTACCGTAGAGCCGAAGACCCGATCCATGCGCGTTGACATGTCTATGGATTAACGATACGCGCTCGCCAATGTGACTTCACCGGTGACACTTCGTTCTTGTTGACAACTCGAAACACCGGCGGCGTCGCAAGGACGGCGGCCAGTGTGCGCACACGAGTGCATCGTGTAGCGTTCGCGCATACTGTACCAGCACGAGATCCGTTTGAGTTTGGTGAGCGTTGAATAATATCGATCAATCGACTGTCTGAGAATTTTAGGGAATTTGAGTGAAGAACTCTCAAATTGTAAGTGCCATTTGGGAAGAGTGGACTGTTACCTCTGCAAATTCTTTTCATTTAATCTGATTTTTTTATTTTTGTTGGCTTCCAGTGCAGTAGTCAGGTTGCTTGGGATCTGCTAAGGACTTACTAGGACCTATCAGGACCTACTAGGGCCTATCAGGATCTATCAGGACCTATCAGGATTTTCTAGGACTTATCAGGACCGACTAAGGCCCATCAGGCCCTACTAAGCCCTATTAGAATCTACTAGTACCTAACAGGACTTACTAGGACCTATCAGAACTTACTAAGGCCTATCAGGACCTACTAGGGCCTATCAGGATCTACTAGGGCCTATCAGGATCTATTAGGACCTATCAGGACTTACTAGGGCCTATCAGAACTTACTAAGGCCTATCAGGATCTACTAGGGGCCTATCAGGGCCCTACTTTGGGCCTATTTTACGTTGGTTAGTCCGATTAGGCCTGAGTAAGATCAGAGTTTAGTGTGGGCACGTTGGTGAGCACCTCCTCGTGGTGTAGCCCGGGAGGACCACATGGTAAGTTCACGTTGGAGTGAACTTATTATGTGGTCCTGCAAAGACTCACCGTCTACGTAGATATGTCTAAGTTAGATCTCGTCTAATAATTTATTCTAGTCTTTAATTAAAAAACAAAAGATTACAATCTAACTTCAGGTATCCTTTCTTTCTCCCGTTGCTAACATCACTTAAGCTAGGTCGTGCAATTTTGGGTATGTTCCAAACTGCAGAGATTATGACTTATTAAAAAACAAATTAAATAAATTTGACAAAGATGATGGGAAATTTGACCTCAGGTGTAATGATAGAATATTGTTAGCGATATTTAGACTACATTTTCACGTGAACAAGGAAGGAGTATGCGCTTTCGCGATAGGCGGGAAAGTCTTCTGTCAAACTTAACCTCTCTTTCCGTCCCGATTGCGAAATCGAATCGGCGCGAACTTGAACCTCGACCCGTAATTTAGGCAGAAACCATTGCGACAGATCGATACGCAGTATCCATTCTGTTTTCGCCGCTCCCGATGATTGCGAATTGCGACGTGGCAGACAAAATGTCAATCTTCGTCGCCGTTGCCACCAAAGGAAAAAAACGGACGAATCTCATTCTCCATGTTTTCATATACTCGCAAATTACGTCCAAATTGGTCACATAAAACTTAAATATGCAAAAAATCATCCTAATATTCCCTGAAAAAAAAACTCGACCTAAACCCTCCCCTCTCAACAACTCTCAACAAATGTTCAACACCCATAAGACACCTAAAGCATCAAAGTTTAACATCATAACCCATTAATTATCCCCCGAGGACATCGTAAACTCCTCTAAATCTTACAGCCCACACCAAAAAATCAAGGCACATCAAAAACCCAAAGAATCGTCACGAGAAAAAAAAACAGCTCGTCGTACGCACAATTCAAATCGACGTAGAAATATTTCCGTTGCTTGGAATAAAAAAAAAAGCAACTGGACCGATTGGTGGGAGCAGGTATAACCTCCGGGTTCTTCCAGCGGTCCTTGGCGAGACACTGTCGTGGATTTCGCGTGGACTGGAAATCCTCGAAACTTTTTAATCATTGTCTACTAATCACCGGACAGTGAGATGAGTCAGACGACCGTTTTGCATTCGTTTCAGCGGTCACTTCGAGGTGACCCGGTCGCATAACGCAGAAGGGATCCCGCGAAGGGTGAGCCGAACGAGAAAGCGCCGGAAGTCACGCCACGTAATCCGGTTGGGCACGTCAAGGCCTCCGAAATGTCGGGTCCTAACTGCCGCCAATTATCATCCGGAATGAGGCGTCGCGAGCGAGGTTAAAGGAGGATTCGTTTTGGAGAGAATGGATCTCTGGAATTGTTGAATTACATTCAAAATTGATGGGCTCTTTTTATTGGTCTTTTGGGGCTTTATTTTATTGAAGAGGGGAGATTTTAATTTGATATTTTTAACACTAAACTAAGCTGGTCGAAATGCCCGGTTCGCAATTTTTTCAAAAAAATACCTAAATTGATGGGGGAGCCGTGAAGTAAAAATTCTACTTTTACCATATAAGGCCTAAATTAATTAATTAACTAATCCTTTCATTTCTTGAATTATTTTTTTTCCAAAGTACTTGTTCAATAAATCTAAATTTTAGTAGTAATAACGTCGGTAGTATTAGTGTTAAGTTTGTCTTTTTGGACGGTAGCAATTGACGTGGTTCAGGATTTATGAGGATTCTGGATTTTAGAATTCAGAATTCTAGAGTTCAGAGGTCACAATCAATGGACGTTAATTTAACACGTTGACCACAGGGATCATCGGTGGCCGGCGCCATTGAAATCAATGAAATACCGTATGACTTTTTAATTGTAATATTTGCAAATTTTCTAACGCATTCAATCTATAAATATTGACATTAAAAAGCCAAAGTCCTGGTGGCAGAACATCTAGCCGGGTCTTTAAGATTTCTGCTTTGCAAAGATGTCATTTCAGTAGAAAATTTTCATGTCAATGAACATAATGAAATTAGCGAAATACCGGAGGCGTTCAAAGTGTTAAATCTGCCATTATCACAAATATTAATTAAACAACGTCACCTCAGTGGTTCGAATTTCACTACAACCATAGACACTAGTCGAACCATCTACATAAATTGGTACCAAAAAAAAAAAAAAACATGAAAGAAACTAAACAAGAAAAGAAATCTACTCTTTCAAGATTTAAATCTTAGACGAAACTAGGACCACCGAATCCTTGATATATTAAATGACAAAACAGAAAATAACTTTGCCAATTTCTCCACCACCTCGCGATAGAAACTTTCTCAATAACCTTGAATTAATTTTACCAAGTAAAACAGTCGTGGGACGCGGAACGATTTGAGAAATCTGTTTGGCACGAGAGATCTCCAGACGCTCTTATCTTATTGTCGAAGTATATTCTTGAACGATACACGCAAATTTCCGATCTAATCTCGCTCCAAGCGATTTACGAGAACGAGAGACGAAACGGAGAGGACGTCGTTACCACGCGCTCGCTCGAATATTCAATTTCGAGCATTCGTCATCGCCTTTAGCGCCCATGAAAAGGTCGTTCTCGTTCGACTTGTCTTTACGATCGTGGCGATGATACAGGAAGAGGGGAGAGGGGAAAGAGGGAAGAGAAAGAGGAAGAAAGACAGAAAGAGGCCTGACCTTGCGCGATTCCAACGATCCGACTAATAATACCGGATCGTTTTAACATTCGCAAATACCGCAACACAGGCGCAGATTGCCACGGAGAGTTCTACATATTTTCTTCTTCCGTTTCTCTTTTCCGTTTCTTTCACACGAATCTCATATTTTTTTTAGTTCCAGTAGAAGGTCATTTTCTGTCTTGTAAGAATTTCTGCTTTCCTACGAATCTTTGACTTGGGTTCTTCGATCGTTTGATGTTCTATTTAAAGCATTTTAAGTAGGAAGAACGAGAGGAAAAATTTGAAATGGAAACAGGAAGAATCCGTAAGAAAGGAGAAATGGAGAATGCATCTCCATGTAAGGTTCTTTTAGGTTTCTTTTTTTGTCTGCCTATCTTCCCGCAATGGCGCTGCGATCATTTTACGTCTGTGTTTTTCCTTGGTCTCTCGTTTCACTTTTTCCAACGAATCGCTTCACTTTGTTGCGATTTCTTTCGTTTCTACTTGAAACGACAATCTTGTATTGAACCTTGTGCCAATCTTCTCGTTTCTCGTGCTTTGTTCATCTCTTTTTACAGATTGTTTTCTCTTCTCTTCTTTCGAACGTGCTGTGTTTCTCTCGTTGTCTTTATTCCAAAGTTATGTATTTTCTTCTGCTCTTCGGAGCAGTATTTCTTTATCCTTTTCTTTTTATGTGTTTGATGTGCCCCTTTTTTTAGTTATAACTCTCAAATTTTCCTTTATTCTGCATTTTTCTTTTCGTTTCTTCTTCCTCTGTTTTCATTTTTTCAAAGTCTTCATTTTCTTCGATTATAACTTTGATATTTATTCCATTCCAAGTTCTCTTTTTCATGTTTTTCTACTTTGATCACTTTACCAAAATTAATTTCATTGAGTTTCAACCCTGTAACTTGAGTTGTCTTAAAAGACTTTTTACTAAAAGAATTCCATGCCACCCCAACAATGTCCTCCCTCGTTCAAAATCTTTATCCTAATTTCTCTTCTTTGGCACGAAATCTATGTATCATTAGCCTGCCAAAAGAAGTCACCTCATAAGTGGTTCGTTTCAATTCGCCCAACCAATAGAGACATTCCTTGGCCTCACGTGTTTTCCATTCTAATGCGTGATTGGCCAAAAAAACGCTCAATGATGAAATAAGTGAATTTCGATTGTGATTGGTCGAGCTCAGGTTTCAAGGGCCAATACGATGGGAATAGATGATGCGAGGATAGGCTCCCCTTATCTCGTACCTCAAACCAAGGGACTTCATTGCGTTGGCGATCTATAGAATTCCACCAATTGCCTGGAAAACTCATTGATCTTTCGTCTATCCCCTTTTCCCAGGCACCGTATCGTCCCTCTCCTCTTTCACTCTATCTCGTTGGCTTTTTTGCGACGCCACGCACGTGCCGCTGCGTTCAGTGTTTCTCTTTCCAAGGACGGTGATAGCGATTCCGCTTCCTAGAACAAGGGAGGTATCGCTGATAACGAGCCGTGCTCATTTCGAGATGATGACTCGCTCTCGGTACGTAGGTGCTCGTTGTTTATCAGCTTTCTTCGCAGAAAATGCCAACGGAACGAGCAAGACGGAGGTATTTCTCAGTTAGCATGAAAAGGACACCCTCTTATTTTCACCATTTTTGCGCTCTATCTCCAAGGTATTTGCGTCTTCGCGAGATCGAGTCAAGGTGACATCTTTGCCTTTTTGTCTTCGCTCCGATGCGAAGGAAAAGCGGATACTTTGTGGGGAGTGTTTTGAAATATTTATTCTTTTGAGGAAAATTGATAATTTACATTCTGGAGAATGTTTCTGTGTCGATGGAATTAGTTTTGAGGAAGGTATATGGAAGATATTGGTGTCCGAAGTGTCGATGTATTTTATCTGAACGATTTGTGAACTGTCGAAATTTGGAGTGCTGTGGAGAATTGTAAATGGATGTTTAATATTTTTTCTTTGCACTGAATCGATAATTTAGACTCTACAGAATAAATATATGTCAATGAAATTAATTTTGCGTGGAAATTATAAAAGTTATAGGCATCTGAAGGTCCCGGTGACTTTTGCCAGTACTGTTGATAGGAGATTAGATTTTGGAGCGCTGTAAAAAATGAAGAAAGTGAGCCTAAAAATTGTTCGTCAGATTAGGTCGATAATTTAGACTTTAAAGAACAAATGTATGTCAACGGAATTGATTTTGCATGAAAATTATAAAAGTTATAGTCGTTTGAAGTTCCCGGTCACTTTTGCCAATATGGTTGATAGTCTATTAGAATTTGGAGCGCTGTAAAAAGTGAAGAAAATGAACCTAAAATTTTTTCGTTGCACGGAGTCGATAATTTAGACTTTAAAGAATAAATGTATGTCAACGGAATTAATTTTGCATGAAAATTATAAAAGTTATAGGCGTTTGAAGTTCCCGGTGACTTTTGTCAATATAGTTGATAGGCAATTAGAATATGGAGCGCTGTAAAAAGTGAAGAAAATGAACCTAAAAATTTTTCGTTGAATGGAGTCGATAATTTAGATTTTAAAGAATAAATTTATGTCAACGGAATTAATTTTGCATGAAAATTATAAAAGTTAGAGGCGTTTGAAGTTCCCGGTGACTTTTGTCAATATAGTTGATAGGCGATTAGAATTTGAAGCGCTGTAAAAAATGAATAAAGTGAACCCAAAAATGTTTCGTTGCACTAAGTCGATAGTTTAAACTTTAAGAAGTAAATCAACGCCAATGGAATTAGTTTTGCATGAAAACTACAAAAGTTATAAGACTTTGAAGTTCCGATGAAGATCCAATGTCAATTAAAAAATATTTAAAGAGAAAAACGAAGATGATTCAATCGGAACGAGAAAGTTTCACAGGCTAACGATGCAGTTACGTAATTACCGTGATCGGATGCGGATTCTTCGCGACACTTCCGGTACAGCGCCAGAAGGGATTCCGTTACGATGCAACGAACTGCGTCGAGTAACTGTAAAGGACTCTCTCACTGCAGTGGCACAACCTGTTGCAACCGGCACGACATTGTGTTACCCGCGGCTCTGATGTTTATTAATAACATCCGGAATAGAACTACGAAGTGGCTTCTTCCTTTATCCTGAGAATTCCTAAGATTCTTTGTTTCCCCTGAAGGGATAGAGTTTCTATTCCTTGAGAACAAAGGTCTTTAAGCTTGGCGGTAAAATTTTCAAATTTAAATTGTGGATATGTGGTCAGTCATTTTCTTAACTCCTCAAATAATATTAATTCATTTTGAAAAATTCTCTAGCAATGTTTAATTCAATATAACAAGTAGATTCTCCCTTTTTTTTTACTTGTCAGACAACGTTTGTTTGCGCAATATTTTTAATTTTATGGTGGAATATTATGCTTCTTTATTAGAGGGATGAACTATTCTTGTAATGGCGCGAAGAATTTCAGTGGTTGATTTGCATATATTTATCAGAGTGGAAAGCTCATCTCGCGTAAACGTTTCCCACGTAAATCTTATTTTTTTAATTCTATTTAAAGTTATAGTACCGCGCGCGCATCTACTAGTTTAAATATAAATGCGTGCAAAATGAAATCGTCTTATCTCATTGCACGGGTTAAAAATAATACCTTTGTAACTTCTATCACAATCTACTATTTTTTCTAATAACAAATTACTCATAGTATTATGACCTGTGGATCAATGAATCAAACCTCCCGCCTTTTCATTCAAACTTTCACTTTGGCGGGTCATTCAAACTGTCTTTCAGTTTCTCTCTACTACACAAACAATTTTGCTATTCCATAAACTTCGAAATTTCCATTGTTTCATGTTACCCGAGTCTTATCACTTTTCGACAAATATTTAATACTCGTAAGTCAAAAAGAACACGACCTCATCATAATCTCCAGACGCACTCTCACCAATATTTAAATTATATTTTAAACAACAATATCCACAAAGATAATTATGATTTCCTCTTCTCTCAATTAATCGTCAAACTAAAATTCTTTTGACGAGAAAGTCTTTTTATTGTGTGAACAAAAAGTGCTGTGCAAGAAAAGGAAGCAAAAAAGGACAACTAAAGGAAGAAGGTTACGTTTACAGCGATGGCGGAGGATTATAAAAAAATGTCCGCTTTATCTCCGGATCTTCCGACCTTGAACTTCGTCTGGACGACCCGGTCAAGCTCGGGTCGGACGGTGCAAAGCCGATCTTATCCGCTCGGCATATAAATCGTGCTATTTTTGCCGCGTTCCGCTCGAGGCCGGTCTCGAAGACGATTATACGCTCTCGAAACGAGAAACGATCCGCCGCGTGCGAGCTGTCGAACCTGAGAATAATTAATCGAATCACGTACCAAGCTACCACATGATCAACCGTGACCGTACGGTCTTTGGCCTTGAACCGAGACAATCACTTGAACGTAGCGGTGAGAATTTCGTGATGAGTTTGACGAACTCATTCAAACT
This sequence comes from Cerceris rybyensis, assembly GCA_910591515.1. Lineage (NCBI taxonomy): Eukaryota > Metazoa > Arthropoda > Insecta > Hymenoptera > Crabronidae > Cerceris > Cerceris rybyensis. The sequence goes on along the minus strand of OU342800.1, from coordinate 4,207,965 downwards.
TCTCTAAGGATATTTGATCAAAGGACTTCTCAGGTTCTCATTGGAAAAATTCTTTGAACAATTTTAAAAAGTCTTTCTCAACACATCGAACACTTGTTTCACATAAAACTTACAGTTTTTAGATCAGACTTGTAAGTTACTGAAGTTATTACATATCCATTGAGTAATGATTTAGAAAAAATTCCCTAGAAGATTTATTGCACACCAACATTTGTTAGTTAAGAAATTTTATTTAGTTAATTTACATAGTTTATAATTATATTAGAAGAAATACGAACCTCCATTATCAACTGCAAACTCAATCGAACTCCAAAGAAATCAATTTTTAACAAACAATACCCCAGATTCTTCATTCTTAATATCCCCTCGTTAAGCAAGGCCCAACAGGACCTTGAAATTCAATTATTAGACACATTCAAGAGTTCTCCAAGCAATTGCTAATCTGTGTTCTTGCAAACACGAACGAATCAGAACCATGAAAGACAAGAAGGTATCAGAGACATTGATAATCGATAAAGAACACGGCCATCGTTCTTTGTCGATCGATAGAGGCTAAAAATATCGAAGGATCGTAGACGTTCGAGACAACGCCTCGGATGTCATCGCCGGTGTCACGAAGTGTCAGGGGGACTGGCCGGCGGCAGGGAATAATAACAGGAAATCGGACACTGACGAGCCCGGTATCGTTGTTACCGAGAGACTTTCGGTTTGGTAATTGCGACACCAGCCGGACGATAACGTGGCTGGCAGGTGATTATGAATATCGGGTGTCTTTACACATCCGTTGTTTTGCGGTACAACATCCTCTCTTCAACCGGAGACTCGATGTCCACTGTGAGAATTCGCTGCTTGCCAAATTGACATTGTGAACCGGCGCTCTGGTTGGTTTATGATCGGTTGGTAGCCCTGTTGTAGGAATAAAAATGGAGGATTGATCAATGTAAGATCAATGTTTAAGTTCTGATGTTAGATTTTGAGTATTTGGTAATTTAAGTTGCGGCTGACCCTAAGTTTCGGATGATGGAGTTGTTAAAAATTAAGATAGAACACTTTGATGCGGTGCATATTTGCGTAAACTTAGATCCTTTGTAAAAAAAGTTTGCGAATTGGGAAAGGTATCGAATAAATGATACTCGATATACTGTTTTCTGCTAATTATTATTTATTTTTGTTAAATTTACACTTAAACGTACATGAAAATAATATTTAATACACTTAGAGAATATCGTAAGACTAATTTTGTATCACGTGACGTGGTCCAAACGGAAATCGGAAAGCGTCCATTTTCATTTAACTCCAATTGTAACAAAAGATAATGGAGATAAACCTATAGAGATTTTTAAGTCCTATAGAATTGTGAATGCAACGAAACGATCACTTTTCCGTCGTGCAATTTACTGCTCTGTTTTTCCGCGTGACTTTAACCGAGGTTTGTCAGCGTTTTGTCAACTGCATCTACAGTTGTCACGCTTCAAACTGGTCGGGTACCGATGCATTAATAGTCTACGGAGTTGTCCAAGGACAGGTCGGCTCGTAAAATGAAAAAGACATTATGCAATCCCAGCTGCATTTCGAGGCGGTTATTGCATCGCCTCGGAAGACGTCATCTTTGTTTGGGCCTTACGATGAGTCGTATTCTGCAGCGCGTGACCTTCCACATCTTTTCGCGCAATTAAGATGGACAGCGTAATTACGTAATCCGAGAAGTTCCTCGCGCATTGCATTCAATCTTCTATGCTAAATTTAGGATGCAGGAAGAGCAATAAATTCCGGACGATTTTAGCACTAACAGTGACTCCAATCCTCCCTCATTTTCGAATCTCTTGTTCAACATTCTAAAACTTAGTGTCACTCAAACCAACAAAATCTATACAAAATAATTATAACATTAAAAAATCAACCAAACAAACATTTTCTCATCTCATCCAAAAATCAATACCCCAACTTCTTCCATTCCACTGCAAATTCACGTCAAAACCCCCCAAAAAAAATTCTCAAAAATCAACTCAATTTTGACTTAAAACACTCATCAAACATATCTACTTCCATCTTATCCAAAAAAACACACTTAAATATGAAAATCCCATGTTCAAATCCTAGTCTAACTCTGATAACAAAAGCAACCAAAAAAAGTCCCTAGTCGCGACTCATTACTTTCCACCAGAGCTACACGAATTCACCGAAGAAAGGATTGACCCGAATGACGAGGCACGTGAGTAATCACGGTCGCGTCTTCTTCGGAGGCCTGAGAGGGAGCTTTTTCATTGGCGTACCGAGAGTTCGGCGAGTACGAGGCGTACGAGGACGCGTGTCAACGGCCTGGGTACTATTCAGCGCAAGTGCGCCTCGCTGGTCAGCCCGTTGGCGCGGGCGTCGCGCCGAGAGAGTGCCAGAGGTCGTTGCCTCGGCGCCCGAGCCTCTTCTCGAGGCCTCTTCTTCGTGCCCCTTTCGCTCCTTACTCTCTTTCTTTCGCAAACTACCATATTGGCTGATGCGGATAAAACTGAGTGTACAGGGCATTTCATAATGGGCGGGAAGATGTATGATAAATTAGGTTAAAAGGGGAAGAGTGCCAGAGGTCGTTGCCTCGGCACCTGGACCTCTTCTTCGTGCCTCTTTTGCCGCTTACTCTCTTTCTTTCACAAACTAACATATTGGCTGATGCAGATGCAACTGTACAGAGCGCTTCATTGATGATGAATTAGGTTAGAAAAAGAGTATGTTCATTAGTCTTTATTTTTAATTTGGCTTTGTAGGTGGCGCGGAGGGTAATTTTTCTGTTTTGTCATTTCTTGATTTTAACACTAATAGTGTATACTCATTGTCTATGAATTTGTCAGGTGTAATAGGGAATTTTAAGATGGCTGGATCTTCTTTAGGAGATGTGGCCATTTTGTGTCGCTATTGATTCCTAATTGAACTGGCTTTGCTGATTTTATTGAGCTTGCTGTGGTGTTTAAAGAGTCTTTGAGATTTGCGAAAAATTAACATTCTAATTTGAGTTAATGACTCTAAGGTTTAATTCAAGGAAATCCTTGCGAGTTAGGAATAAATGGAGGACGAAGGTTAGGACCACTTCCGATTCCATCCATCTTGTTTTTTTCTCGATGAGTTAAGGCTACGTTAGGGCGCCTTTTTCGGTTGAATTTTTGAGTGTTTACCTTTACAGATGTCCTTGTAGTAGCTCGATCGGAATGTTCTCACCGTGCACCCGGTTTTTCTGCTTCACTTTGGAACGGAATTTGTGTGTCGGTGTTATTATCGACGAGTGCTTAAACGGCGCAAGAAGTCTCGAGTCCACGTAACTCGGATTACCGGAGGAAAACGAGAGAGTATCAGAGGTCGTTGCCACGGCGCTCGAGACTCCTCCTGAGCCTCTCCAGCCCCTTTCGCTCTTCCTCCTCTTCTCTATCTTTCTCTTCTTCTCTTTCTTCCTCGCTCACTTCGAAGTCGACAGCCACGCTTTTTTTAGATTGTACAATTTGAACAAAATCGGCGAACCTATACGTCTCCTTTATTTTCCATCTGCACTGCTTCGACTCGAGACTCAGAAACCATTCGACAAGAATATCTCAAGAGTACTCTAGAGTACCTCTCAAAATCTTCTACACGTTGTAATCTCAACAAATACCTGATTGTCACTAGCACTTAACCTACTATCGTCAAGTAACTCAATTACTTTTAAAAATAATAACAAATTAATCATTTACAAAACCAACATCGTGCCACAAAATATCAAATAGTTATCAAATTTCGTACAATTAACCCCTTGTCGTATAATTTCTTTTGTGACTGTATTCGAAATAATTCAGAATTAAATTAATAAACTAAAAATTATCGAGTGATTCCTAGTAAAATAAAAATTAATCAATTATTCCTAATAAATCGTATAATTTATCATATTAATATTATTAATATTATATGTATATTAGAGTATCTCGCTGATATCTTCAATGCTTTTGGAAAACTTGCAAATTTTCCATTCAATTCACTTAACGAGTAACTCAGTGTGCTGCAAGGGGTTAAATACAGAATCTACAGGGGTTAAATACATGACTCATATTACCATAATCAAAATCCATATGCATCGTCGAATTAAACGCATACGAAGGTAACGAAGGACGAGTCACTCGAGCGCAATAGATAATTCTGGTGTCGTCGAAACGGTCGTTCGGAAGTAACGAGATACAAATAGAACCCCCTCGCGATTGCGGCACTATACACAGCGAGCAGAGGTGACTGCCCCCGTATTAGGTCACATTTGCGCCTGCTCGAACTGGCACTCGTCGTCCGACGATATTATGCCGCGTTCATAAGGACCGTCGAACCTTTGACCCGTGACCATCGTGTTCGGTCTGCCGGGAATTAACCGGCTCGAATCTGGGCCCGATACGTTCCACCGATCGAAGATTAACGATTAAAAGTACCATGAAACATCATGGACTCAAACCACACCTTTGGATTTACTTTCTACTTCATGCTTGTCTTTCAGCTCGTCATTTATTTTCGTGATTCATTAATAAAGATTATTAACGTCGACTTCAATTAACGTCTGAGAGATTTATCGATATATAATTGATAGTTCTTAATACAGATTCTTTCCATCTAACAATCTGTACGCAATTAAAATTCAATGTTAGATTAACGTCCCGCTAATGTACAACCCATTTTTGATCCGCTCTAATTACCAACCTCTTTGAACTTATAGCGAGCGAAAGGATTTTTTTTAATGTTGGCTAACCTTCGCATTATCGTCACTGGATGTTTTGTAAATTCTACGAACGACATAATGCCTGAACACGACGGAAGGAGAGGAAAAGAAAAAAAAAAAAACGAAGGTCTCAGATAAGCCTTCGAATTAGGTCGACCGCAAGTGGAACGCGAGATGCGTATGCGCTTATGGGTGCAGGAAAATTATCGCTGATTTTCAAAGCGATCGAAACATGGTATTTGATACACTTGTGGTTTCAATTAACGCAACCTGTGCAATGGGGTTCGCCCCATGGAAGTCGTTCCCGTGGCACGATTCAGGGATCACGTGATTTTTCCCGAGACCCATTTGTCGGTTGAACCGCAACGAGTACTCGCAATTATACGGTCTGCCGTTCGAAAACGAGTTGGCAGTTCGTTCACCGCATGCTCTATGGTCCTCTATTTCCCCCTCTTTCGAGTTATACGCCATTCTGTCCTTCTTTCTCTGTTCTTCTCTTTCTCTCCTTCATCTCCGTCGAAGCACTTAACATACTGCTCCCAATACATTTTTAGGTGCGCTCTCGAACGTAGTTTACGACGCGAATATAAAGGAGCGGCACTCAAACGTTGTCACGAAACATGCGTTAGAAGCTTGCATTTTTAGTGTTTTTACAGACTGCGCTATCTCTCGAGAGCATCGGGAATAACTTGGTTTAGGGTTTTGTTCGTTCTCGATGGTGATCGTAAATGCTACGGAGATTAGGCTATTGATACGGCCATTTTGATTTGGGACTTACAGTCGGCACCTGATTTTCGCACATTTTACTTTCGTAGGTTTTTAAAAATTCAATTTTTTAAAGAGTTTTGTCACTATTTGAATAAATGTTTAGTTCTATGCATTTCATGCCAAGGAGTACTGTAGCTCACACTGACTCATTGTCTATTAGAGATTTTCTAACATTATAATATTGTTTTTAATATTATCACATTATCATAGAATTTTTAATATTTTTTCTATATCCTTCCACTTTCAAATGTTCAATATTCGCACACATTTTCAGAAACCAATTATTTGCGAAAGTCGAGGGCTGTATCAGGTTTAAATGGGTGTAGAAAGATACTGTGAGATACTAATTGTAAGTGATAATTTGGAAACATTTTTAAAAGATAATTGGGACTTAATTTTGGGCCCATGAATTAAAAATCCAAGTCATCAATTCCATTCCTATCATAGTTACTCGTGAAGCAATTGGAATAGAAGTATATTTCCGTGACTAAAGTGTATATTTTTAAATTGATCGAAAGTGTGAAGAACATGTTAGATAATTGATAAGCAACATTTTGCCCTAATTTGACACACCGTACACCTTGTAACCCATACAATAGAGAGGAATTGGAATTGTCATCCTTAATTCTACTAAGTAGGGCTGCCCCTACCAAATAGAGAGAAGAATATCTCAATTCATGGAAATAACACGTCGAGGTACTTCACCACGTTCAATTTCCTTCACTGTACACTCCAATACCGAAGAAGTTGTAAATCTGGCAGACTGTAACCCGTTCGTAGATTGGACAGACGTAGCCTCATTTTTCTTCAGAAATCCCCAGTATTCTTATTTTCCGCGTAAGACATTAATAAGCATAATGGGAATTGTAAGAAGGGGAATTTCTTCTGTGGACAGTAGCACGTGGCCAGCAACGAAGTGCATCACGGTATAGCATACCGTAACTGCATACGCGAACCGCCGGAGTTCCCTGCTCGGAATCCGCGGACCGGCGGTCGTTGGCCCCGAGAACGCCTGCATTCTCACTCGCTTTATTCGCTTGCTCACTCTCTCTGTCTCTCTTTCTGTCTTTTTCTCTCTCTTTCTTCTCCCTTCGCCGCGCCTTCATCATCCTCCTCCTCGTAACGTTACCACGACAGACCCCTTTCTTTCGACTCGTCCCGTATGAGAGTAACGCGTAATTATTTATTCTATTATTTATTTTTCCCTCTTCTTTCATGTATGTGTGTGTGCATTCACGAGAGAATCCATATTTTTAATCTCACTAATTGCATCCCCCTCTGTCGAAAAGTTGGCTGTCTCTGTTTACCTGGAGTATAAATTTACTTCCAACTTAAATTTACGTTTACGCGCTCGTTACTCAGCCACTTGTACGACTTTTTCACTTTTCTTCCCGCCATTTTTCTTCGGCTCTGATACTCTCAGTGGCGGGTCATTTAAATTTGTGTAGAAATAAGAACAATGGCGCGACAGATTTTGTGAATATGGAGTCGAGAACTTGGGCTCCAATGATTTTATTTAACCAATAGTTTAACAATGATCGAATCAATCATCTTCACTACTTCTTGGTCTCTCTTTTTCTAAAGTAATCACTTAATATATTGAAATATGATAGATTTAACACCGGTAATTCTAAGGTTAATCAGCAGTTAATCAATAATCGAATTCATCATATTTACTGCCCCTTAGTTCCTCTGTTTCTAAAGTTCTGATTTAATATAGCGAAGTATGATAGATTTAACACTTATGGTTCTGGGTTAATCAACAGTTAACCAATGATCAACTCAATCACCTTTACTACCCCTTAGCTCCTCTGTTTTTAAAGTTCTAATTTAATATATTGAAGTATGATAGATTTAACACCTATAGTTTTAGGGTTAATCAATACTTCACCAATGACCGAATCAATCATATTTCCACTCTTAGCTGCTGTATTCGCAAAGTTCTGATTCAATATATTGAAGTATGATAGATTTAACACCGATAGTTCCAAGGTTAACCAAAAGTTAATCAATGATCGAATTCATCATATCTACTACCCCTTAGTTCCTCTGTTTCTAAAGTTCTGATTTAATATAGTGAAGTATGATAGATTTAACACTTATGGTTTTGGGTTAACCAACAGTTAACCAATGATCAACTCAATCACCTTTACTCCCCTTAGTTCCTCTGTTTCTAAAATTCTAATTTAATATATTGAAGTATGATAGATTTAACACCTATAATTTTAGGATTAATCAATACTTCACCAATGACCGAACCAATCATCTTTTCCACCTCTTAACTCCTCTATTTCTAAAGTTCTAATTTAATATATTGAAGTATGATAGATTCAACACCTATAGTTCCAAGGTTAACCAACAGTTAAGTAATAGCAACGAAGCAAAAAAAGCAGGTTTCCATCATTCTTTTAGTCGCGCGAAACTCTAAACTCCTCATAGAACATCGAAATTCATGGAGAACTCTCGCCGGGAAGCACGGAAGATGCCGTAGAGCAGTTTACATCGCGTCGGAGTGAGCCGAGTGGTTCAACGACCGACACGGTTTCGCTCGCGCTCGAATCTGCGGGCAGCCTTTACTCGGGCAACGAAACATGTAAGGCCACACGTTCGCGTTTGCATGTGAGCGACGAACGGCATGCATTTGTAATAAGGACTCGGAACGGGCTAGACAGTTAGGCAACGAAACGGCGACGGTTAAGCGGTTACTGTTTAATCCTCTGAATAATCGTTTCGATCGCGGAAACGTGGATCTCTGCGTCGATAATGGAATTCGAGATGCTCGACTTCTTAATGCGCATGCTCCATTGCCAGTGAGTACGTTTATGGTCGATTTAAAATGAAAAATGGCGCGCTCGAAATCCAGGTATTCCTTTGATGATCGTTGCGAAGTCTAATTACCATTGATTTATCATGATCTTCTGATCTATTTATTACAACTTCGTAGACTTGTTTATTTACGTTAAACGCTAGATAACGTAACCCAGTTTTTCAATTCTTCTTATACTCGGATATTCAGTTTGCTGGAAGACTTCGTTAGTGATGCACACAGTACCTTGATTTGCCCACACAATTGCAATAGATTACTTAAAATATTAATTGTTTAACTTAAACTACAAATAATACAAATCTAAAAGGAATGAAACTCGGACCGCAAACATTTGTAAAACCCATAGCATCATCCAGGAAATCTTTTTCACCTCTGACATAACCCTACCATCATAAAATTCCTTCCAAACGTTACCTCTTCAACTAATTCTAACCAGCGAACCCCAAAGAACAAAAATAGCCCACAAAACTATTTCAGTAAGATACATATTTCTCATAAAAGACACCCCACATCGATCCATTATCATAGTGCCTAAAGAAAGCATTCAATCGATAGTGAAAAAACAGAAATTTGCGTTTATAAAATCGATACAGAAAGAGAGAGGGTTAAACTGGCCCATTTTGTACGGACTTGCGTTTGATTAATTAGCTTCGGTTCCCGGAAACACGTCATGGCGTTACATCGCCGCCATAGGAAGAGACGCGCCGGCGCGGTCATTGACCGTGCTCCTTAACTGGTATATTTTCGTCATCCCGCCGAAACGCTCGTCGCGGCCCACGGAAGAAGCTCGCTTTCGTGCTTATACCTCGGTTTGCTCATCCAGCCTGAAATATCGGACGCATTTGCATCTCATAGAAATGGACTCTTTTAATTGCACGGTCCTTTCGAGCAAAAAGTAACGAAGAATTCAATGTACAGATATTATTTTTTTTTTTTATATATAAGATTCCATCGATACAGAATAATTCCAAGATGGCGTAGGTGAACTTACAGATGCAGTTTGTAACTTTAATAACTTGTTTGTAACTTGTTTCGTTGTTTCTACTGAAGTCAAACTTTTTCTATTAAAATCAGATCTTTAGAAAGCAGAAATTACCTAATGCCAATATATGCAATATTTTAGAAAATTCGTATCTCTGCTTGTATCTCCAAGATTTCTACTTTGCAAAGCTGTGATATAAATAGAAAAAGTTGAATTTTTAGAATTGTCGGAGGTAGAACTAATTAGAGAGGTTAATGGGAATCAATTAGTATTGGAATTATAAAAGAAAAATTCACCTTCGACAAGCGTATTCAACTACGTCACTCTTCATTCACGAGAGGACAGATGCGAGGGATCGTTGAACCTCGTTGTCAAGAGTGGCGCAAAAAGTGTTCAACTCGCGGTACATTTGCATTTCACACAACAGGCCTCGTTAAAGAGTCACAGTTACCGAGTACGACCTTCCCGAAATTTCAGAAGTTAACCTCTGACAAGCCTATGGGGTCATACTCCTTCGACCTTGCAACCGTATCCCATGAACAGTTGGGAGTCTTTGGAAAAGTCGAGTGTAACTTCTCTTCATTTTTTTTCTCCATTATCGAAGTAACCCTTTTTATAGAAATCGAACAATAGCAAGGTATCAGCGTGAAATATTCAAGGTCAAGCGGGACCCATGACCTCGAAGTGGAAAAAAGGAAAAACTTAAAAGGGCTAACGGACCGTCGGAGGAAGTGTAACCCGATAACTATCGACCTAGCACAATACCCATACTTTAAAGTCAAGCTGATACCATCTATGGAAAAGAAGTTCATAATGTAACAATTAACATTTGCACCGGTAAAATTCAACCGACATTTTATTGATCTTTAGCCAAACGGTTATATCCACTTCCAAAAATATTCCTCTTCCAAACGACAGAACTGCAGGATGCAATTTTAAGTTCGTTGTATTTATACCACGATGTATCTGAATTTCAAGGAACATATATAATTATATAATCCCGTTTAATTAACAATTAACAAAACATTCTACCTTATATTTTACAATTACAGTAAACGATCAATTATGCCAAAAGTACTTTCTTAACACTAGATCTACCAAATCAGAATGACTTGCCTTCAATTTTTTGAAACTGTTCCTGAAAATTTTAACACTCTTTCATTTTCAATTTTCTAGTTTTGAAAACTGTGAGCGATTGGATGGAATAAATTTCTTGCACTCTTTATTTCTTTCTTTCGGACAGATTTATTTGATAATTTTAAATATAATGAATTAATTATCATCTAGTGTTAAAAGTGACACAAAATTTTATTCAGTTATGGCGTAGATTACCGTTGACTCCCATGGTGTGCAACATGTTAATAGTTTCTATACAAACAGAAGTATCTCAAAGCCAAAAAAATCTCTCTATCTCTCTGTTTTCAAGTATCTTTTCTTATATCACATAATTTTGCCAAATCCAATCTCATTTCTCAAAAATAAGGTATCTTTACAGAGATACGGTGTGAAGGAGTTAAAAGTTCAGCCTTTCGAATGTCAAATTCTAATTTAGTTACTTCATCATCTGTGTAAAACTTCTTGTGAATTATCACTGAACGTAATATAACCTCGCTGATACAAAAAGGCGCGAAATCTCCCGCGACAATCAAAATGGCTGGCGTTCTCCAATTCTTCCCAACCTCAAACTTCTGCTATACTTCGACAACGGACACCGTTGTGGTATCAGTTGCAATGTGAAAAACGATAAATCTCAGAACGTTCCACCTTTCACCCGACACAGAATATTGATTTCTAAGGGAAAACCGCGGCAAACCACGAAGGGCAAAATCGCTGGAGAGCGGACGTTCACCCGGCGTTCTTGAACTTTCAGGGTCGCTTAACTCGTCTCAGCTCGCGGCACTCGAGTAAGAGCCTTATCGTGTTAGCGAAACGTCCGATAGAATTACGCCCTCGGCTTTATCTCAACGCTCTTGCCGATTATTACCATTATTGTTATTCAATAAATGTATCAACCGGTAAATAAAGTCGAAGACGGTGTTTGAATAGCTTGGAGATTCCATCAGACCATCGGATTGCTTCAAATATCGCGCAGAGGAATCTTTAACACTAGATTTACGGATGTTGATATACCTATTCTTCTGAAGTGAGCCTATTTTAATCATACAAGAAAATTGAAATTTTTTGCAAAGAAAGTAGTTCCAAATCAATTGAAATGAAAGATTTATTATTAAAAAATTAACCAACCAATATATTGTATATGTAGCAATCAAATTTTTAATGAGCCAAATTGGATCCGTAAATCTAGTGTTAAACTGTGTCAAAGAACTTTGTACTTGTGTGAGGTCATGATGATTAATATTCAATTATCTAGTGATTTACTTCCTAGCCCCCTAGTAGTTTCCGAGGCACAATTTTAACACTAGATTTACGGACGTGTACACTGTTACACTGCAATATATTAAATAACAACTTTGAAAAAAGAGAGATCAAGCGGCAAAGATGATAAATCATTAAGTAATTTTTAACACGTGAATTATTTACTGTACTCCTACTGTGTAAATTTGAAAAATTTTTATTAAAAAATAGGAGCCCATCGATTTGACGGCTTCTGTAAAATCTATTGTTGATATTTTATATTACCATAGCATAGTGTGCTGGTGAAGGTGTTGTCTCCATGGAGTTTTCAAATATATTTGCAAAATTCCTGCAAAATTCATATTCTTCTATTTTAAAAAGGTTCAAGTGACAGAGTTAATCTTAGAAACGAGAATAGAAATAAGCAAAGATAATTGAGTGGATAAGATTTTAATAAGCACGTTCGCCATTTTCACATGACGTGTCTTAACGACACTTAATTATATTTATTAAAGAGTGCAATGATCAACGTTATCCAGGGTTTAGAATTAAAAGGATGTCACTGACGTCTCGTAAATTAATTCTAAAATCATCTGTGAAGACCTGGCGATTTTAAGTTATCCTGGAAATTGCAATTGATCGTAGAACCATCGAAGATATAAAATCCCGGATGTATTCCTGTTACCGTGTGATCGAACGTTATCGAATAATCGAGCGTGCCGTTTATTCGCGGCTAATGGGAAAAAATCGGGAATCTAAATTCGCGGTATCATTTTCGCCCGGCGAACTGTTATTCCCGATAAGATCTGACCCAGATGCGGTTCACTGAACTCGACGGAGCGTTCAACGCCGTAATCTCTATTGTCGCGTCGTTTCTATCGATAACAGCACGGGGATCGATCGTTATCGTGAGCTCAGTTTTCGGCTGTGTTCACTAGACAATTTCACCATCCCCCATTTTCCACTAGTCGTTTGACTTCTTTCACGGGACTCGTCTGCTTTTACCTTCTATTGTTTAACCGAATGACTCGCCGTTTACGATAATAACACTTTTCTCCTTTCACTTGAAATACGACAGATTTGAAGTAGAATCGTAAACGATGATTTTATAGAGTCACAATGGCAAAGACTTTCAACCGGATGGACATTTATGGGTTTGGAGAACGTATTACGTATATATACGTCTTGAAAAATTGAGTTTATTTTAACATTAGAATTACCGGTGTTAAATCTATCATATTTCAATACATTAAATAAGTAATTTAGAAAAAAGGTGGAAAGAATGATTAACCCATTAAGGACCATGCATTGAAATAACAGAAATATTTTAAATGCGACTATCTATTTGTTATAAGATTACATAAAAGTAGATATAAATATTATAAATTTTTTTTATAAATGAAGCCTTTGGTGTGTTCTTTTACTATGACATAGGTTAAAATATAAGTTAAATTAATCCGATTCCCTGAAAAAAAATTAGAAGTGAATTGTTGCGTTAACGCAACTTTGGGCCTTAATGGGCCCAAGTATATCTTATGAGATGGATGGTTTTAGAAAAAATGAGGAACAAGTCATTTTGATGACATTGGTAGTTTTAGTGTTAAGTAAGAATCGTCGATGTTGAACTGGTGTAGATTTTAAATCGATGGACGTATATATATTATTAATATAATAATGATAAATGTGATTAATCTGGTGATTATGGATAATCATCACTAAATTTGGTAATTTGATGAATTTTTAAGTATTTATCAATTTAATCGGCGAATTTGGGTTAGATCTGGCTTGGTCACTTCAGGGACCGTTCTTCAGGAAAAGAGTTACCTCAGGGGCCTGACCATTTCGTGGGTCAGGTACGGGTTTGGCGAACCCGGGGTTACCCGAGCCACATGAGTGTAAAACCCATAGGGAATGCAGAGAGGAGTTCCTCAGGGGCCTACTTAGCTTGCAGGACTAGGTTTTGGGACTTAAGTCTAAGTTAGATCTAGTTTAAGTCCGGTAAGTTTACTTCCGATAGCTCCCACATTCCCCCATATACAGTCCGACAACTGAAAGATGGCTAGGGAGCGGTCAAGTATGTCATTTTCCACCGCCTATTTCTGTCATTTCGATTTTGGAATTTAAAAAACGAAATGGCGCGATGGGCATTTGATAGCGAGAGGTTTCGCCAGAGCCTGGCCATCTTTCAGTCGTCGGACTATACGTGAGAGGCTGCATAAAGATATTTTCCTTTCTGATAAAAAAAAGTTCTGGGTTAGGGATAATTATATATAAAAAACAGATTTATTACATTTATCGTAACATGTGTACGTCCAAAGAAAATTAAATAATTCTGACAGGTATGATTTGAATACTTGAATTCAGATTAGTTTGATAAATTAGATGAACCGTATATGTACGCTTCGAGGAACTAATAATTTTGAATGGATGTTAACCAACTGCGAAAATTGCAAGTAGTTTGAAGTGTCTTTGGTACGTATCTGCAAGAACGCAAACGTGTATGCCTTGAGGAGCTTCACTTTCAATCTTGAATGACGTACATATACGCCCATTAAATCATACCCACTCCGTTGCCTTTATCCATGCGTTTAACTAACGCATCGTGTATCAAGAGCGGATGTCGGACTAGAACCGAATCAATTTTAGTGTTAACCGTGTCATTAACCTACGATTTCTACGAACATAATTCATTTCCGCAAACTCAACCGGAAATCTGCATGAGTAACCGCCTCCGTGTGTTCGCTCATCGAGAGCAGTTCTCCATTGAAACAAGGAACTTGCACTGATTAATTAAAAATTAGAAAAGTCTCAAAATCAATGCTGCAAAATATTACAATCGTCGATGACTTTTAACACAAGAACTACCGGAGTTATATTTCAATGTATTCACCCATTAGCTTATAATAACGTGTGGCACACGCGGTAAATGGAATCAAAAATTTTGAAATTTTCTAAAAATTGTTAAATTGAAAATATTAGTGGACAGGTGACGATTAAATTAGCTGCATGCTATTCATATTGTAGTTAACTTATATTGGAAATCAGTGGTAGATTATTATGCCAATAATTAGTTTTCAGTTACTGCGCGTTCGGTCACAAAAGAAATTGCGAGGCAAGGGTATATTAACGGCTTACATAAGGGCAAAATTATAGAAATAGTATTACCGCGTCCCGTTTAGTTAACATTTTCAATTTGATAAGTTTTGTAATATTTGAAAATTCCCCGTTCTGTTTATCTGATCACGAGTGTCACTCGTCATTGTAGGGCAAGGGGTTAGAAAACAGTGTTCACCGATTATCAAATACCATTATTTTAAAGTATTCTATGAGTGCAGACTTAGCCCTTTTAGTACCGGACTTAAGGGTTAATATTAATATTTACAAAAATTTAAGGATTAATATGCCCTACAGCTATCCTATAAACATGGAGAACATTTCGAAAAATCTAAGAATGAATCATTTTGACTTGGTAGTTCTAATGTTAACGAAGATGCAAAAAAAAGAGAGAGAAAAAAAAATTACGGTGTATTTTTGGCGACGAGAGAAGATAATTATGTCATTTCTGGAATTTCCTCTCGGCTTCCTAACAGAGAACGAAACTGGAGCAACGACCTTCGAATTCGGTCCGGTCGACGGAGTTCGTGAACCCTGAAAGGAGCTGCCAGTCCTCGGGATAGATGGTACAGTTATGCTTCTCTTCCTTCACCTGTTTCTTCCTCTTTCTTCCACCGTTTTCTTCATTCTCTTCACCACAACCTTTTCTATCTTCTTCTTCGTCCTCTTCGTCTTCACGTTTATTCATCCTCGTATTCTCCTCCTTCAACTTCGTCTTCCTTCTCCAACAATGAGTTCACGCTCGCACTCCCGCGCTCCTCTGTCCGAAAGGAAATACCGTATGGTCACCTCGTCACCGCGAAGAAGAGGAAATCCCGTCGGTTCGACGACCTCTGCCAACAGATTTCAATTGTTTGATAAAACATGGAATAATTCGGCGACGAGATTTCACGGAGGACCATCGAAGTAGAGTTAATGGAATTGATTCAAAATTATTATAATTTAATGGAGAAATAAGGAACTTTCATTGGAATTATTTCTTTTAAATAGCAGTTTAACTTTCTCGCGTGTTACGTAACGGAGTGAAGGTATGTCATTGAATTCTGTAGAGTTTCATTTTTTTTGCGCTTGTTGAATTCGACAAGCTTTGGTTAATCTTGAAATTTACATTTTGGGCATTGAATATATTTTCGAGACGAATGGATGATTTATAATAGTAGTTACAGAGATTTCAGCTTAAAATTATGTTAAATGTTGAAGTACTTGGACGGTGCTTAACATCAACGTGAACTATGAACTCATTTGAAGAGTACTCGTCCAGTAATTAATTTCAAAAGTACTTTCGCAAAATGACTCATATTAATTGCAAAAGAATACTGTCAAATCTTCTCAAATTAACTATAAAGATATTTCGCAAAACGTATCATATTAATTGCAAAAGGACTTTTTCAAATTTGCTCATATTAATTATAAATTTTTATAAAACTTCTCACATTAACCCGAAATAAGCTCTACCAAAAGTGCTCCTCAAAACTGCTAATTTTGCTAAAAAAAATTCATAATCGTTATAGCAATTTAACAATAATTATCACACTATAAATTCTTAATTGATACAAGTTTCAAATTTTCATCGCTCGTATTCGAAAAAATTGGAAAGGTCATTGACCTCGCGAAATGCAGGCGTGGCTCGTCGTAGGTCAAAGAAGAAGCGGGAAAACGCGGGAGGAGGAAAACATTTCCGCGTAACGATGCGCGAAATTTCAGTGGGAGCCAGGAAACGTGAGAAACTCTTACGCAAAAGAGGCGGTTCGAGGTAAGTGGGTCGTTGATTCAGACTAGTCGGGCCCACTCCATGCCGATATCAACGGGTTTTAACGGGACCGTGAGTAATCGACTGTTGCCGCCAAGGTGCAACTTGGGACCGACGGGAGACAGGAAATCCTCGGTCCACCAACCGGTAGTTTCAGATATACGTAATTATCTCGAGGACTTATTTTTTTCTTTATCTCCACGTGGAGACTTTTTCCTTTACTTCCATCGTACTCGATATATAATTTACAATTCAATGGAATCACTTCGTTTTTACTCACCATGGACTTACGTTTATTTACGTTCTAACGGAACAGTTTAAAGAATTTCCTTTAACAGATATTCTTATGAAGTCATGATACATGAAAGTTTAGAAAAAAAATTGTGTTTTACTTTTCGCACAAATTAATAATACTGGCAACTGCTTATCCATTTACTTTCACCTTTGCTTCTGCCAGAAGTAGTTCAATGGCTTCCATTGCCATTTTTAAATATGGCGTCCCATTGTTCTACATTCCTAACTTCCACCTGGAACATTAAATGTCGTAGATCAAATAAAATTTTAATAAATTGGAAGTTTTTATTACGGTAGAATGTTCTACAGTGTGGCAAGTACAGATCCACTTTCGAAAATGTGCTTTTCGAGCGACCGTTGGGTTATGTGCAACGATAATGTGTCGAGTTAACGAATGTTTTCACTCTTTTATTGCTTTCACTCTTGTGGATGGCATTCGCCGATAACCGGTGTTGGCCCGAGACGACGGCTTATCGGAAAAAGGGTGTCTGTTGCTTCCGGTATCGTCGTTGGGATCGCAAAGAGGGGTCTGGCTGGCTATTAACCGCTTAATTAAGTATTAAAACGAGAAGCCTACACGTAGACGGTAATTAATAACTTGGAATTTAATCGAGCAATTACTTTCAGCTCTTACAATTTTTTCATTTGTCATTTTACATTCTGCGTGAGAAATTGAATTTTCTTTTATCGCGTTTTGTAACACTTAATTGCAATTTATTAATTCGCTGAGAGAAATTGAAACTGGATGGATTAAAGAGAATTGTAATATTGCAATTAGTTGTAAGCAGGAAAGTTTCTCTTGCAACATCATACGGACAACGACCCTGGTAATCCGGTAAAATTGCTCGCGTGCGCCTCGATGATGCGATTTCTTTCATGGCGTGCTCTCATTTCACTCTCACGCTTTTCCGTTCATTTCCTCGACGAGGAGAGTGTCACTGTTTGTGCAGAGAGTGTTGCTTTTCATCGAGAAAACGTGAGAACGCCACCATTTCCTCGAAGTGGACAATTACTCGTTGAAGTTGATTGCTCTCAAGAGGCCCAATGAAGCCTCTAGTAGGCCCATTTTCTAACTTGTAGACCCCAATTTCCATACACATTACTTTCCAAATTAATCATCAATTATTTTCGTTGGACCTCGTTTGGGCTACCAACGGGCCCATTTCTTCAGTGTTCGGGCCCAATTTCTAATAGGTATTAATTTCCAAATTAATTGTAGATTATTTAGAACACTTCTTCAGTGTTTAAGTCCAAGTTCTGATAGGTGTTAATTGTTAAATAAATCGTAGCTAACTTTGACTGGGCCCATTTGGACTTTCAGTGGGCCCCTTTGACCTTCCAATGGAAAAATTTCTCTTCACGCCACAGTTATAGATCTGACGTCTCTCACTGCTGGATCATTTGAATCTGATACTCTGTACGACCGATCAAAGCAACAAAGCCCTGCTAACTACGACATTGCAAACGACATTATACGTCAGTAGAGCAAACGTTAGGGCATGAAAGCATGGACGGCATAAATGCGTAGAAAATCGATCGACCGATAATCCAACGATACACTCAGTGCATAGAGAACGACCTCGTTCCGGGCTGAACGACTGGAACACCGCGCTTTGATGCTCTCGTACTCCCCACGTTCTAGGTAGCTAAATATTTGATCTGCCAGACCGGTGATAGCTCTTATCTAAGTTCACGCGATGAACGATCAGGCAGCGGACGCGAAACTGTTGGAAAGTTTCGCTTCCGATTGCACCTTCCGAGACAGGACAGTGAGAGATAAAGTCAGAAGTTCGATGGGGCCTCAATTCTGGGACTCGGGTTTCGGAGAAACTTTGACCGTGTGCCTTATCTCATCTTTTCGATCGAGAATGATGAATGAAGGTCAAAAGATTATGACCTAGGAGAAACCACCGTTAAATATTTCTTTACTTGCGTCAGACGCACAATCAGAATAAACGACTTCTAAATGGACACATTTCCCGCCAAAACTTCTGCCATCTTTACAAGAAACTCCATAAATTCAATTACTTATATTTCTAAACTGGAATAGATACACTCTACACCATGGTATTTATCGTGTTAAAAATGTAGATATTTAAATAATAGTAACAAAGTAAAGTATAAAGTTTAGCTTAATTCTAACCTAATCTAAACACAACTCTCGTCAAGAGACTTCAACTGAAGTTTCCCGCCAATGATAAGTCCCAAGCATCATGGCGCACTTTGAAATCGACGTCCCCATCGTAACTTCCATAGCATAAGGCCCATTTCACCTTCGACGACAGTCGGTCGCGGATATGCGTGTTTCACGGTCACAGGAAATTTTAGAGCGCGTCGTATGAGAAGAGACGCAAGAAGCTGAGAGTTAAAAAAGAAATAAGAAGACGCGGAACGAGTAGCGTTGTGTACCTTGACCCGGCATCCTTGGCCGTCACACGCGACAAAAGCGCGGAATAATATTTGTGCTTCGACGGATGACCGATCTCCTCTTTGGTCTTCCACGGACGAGAGGAGAGAGAGAGGAAAGAGAGACAGAGAGAGAATAAGTGGAAAGCGACGGGGGCACAAGGGTAGGCCTTGAGTCGACAAAGAGCAAACACTCATTATCAGAGGCGAGCAATGTCAGCCAAGTTTCTCTCCTCTCACTTTCCGCTCGATGAAGCACCGCTGCTCGACGAATCGGTAACGACTCTCGCCTCTCGAGAGACTTCTTTCACCTTGCTCTTCGCACTTCGCCGTGATTCTATTCGTTTTATTAAATTTCTTTAATCGTAACGCATCGTTTCGTGAGTCTTCATTCGATATTTCGGAAAACTGAAGAATGTTTCACTTAACTTTAGCTTTATTAAGTTACTTAATGGGATAAATTGGATAGGAAATTTTCAAATGCTGCTATGCCTATGAAATTGAAAATATCAGAGAGACGAGACAGGATAAAATTATTAATTTAATATTAATATCGCGTTATTTGTTATGATTAGACTGCGGATGTTTATGCAAATTTCGAGTTTCAAAAATGCAGGTGAGACAGGAAAACCTATCTAGGGATTTATTGCACTTAATAAATATTACAACAAATACCATACTTTGGATATTTTAGATATATTTTTATATTATGTTCTTTTTGTATATTTTAGCCGTATTTAATTTGTCATAAATGCATAAAAATCCCGCAGTCTAGTTATGATATACCAGGAATTACTGATGAATTTTTATTTTAACAATTTAATTCAGAATTATTTCGGGGGCAGTCCCAAAAGAAATCGTACGGTATAGGGTTAAGTCCTGGTATCTAGGGACTTTCTTGGAATTGCGCGGGAAACTTCACTTTGACCGTGAATTATTTTTAGAATGATACGAACCGATTGGATTTCTTTTCTTGGTTTAATCTCGAAGGTTTCCGGGAACGGTGTAAGTAAGTTAGTAACGATAAAATAGATTTATGGGTGCAAAGTGGAAAGATGTTTGCCCCCTAGGGTGTTTCGAATCGAGCGGCAAACAATCGGCACCACGGGTACCACTGGAGTCGAATCAATAGAGCCAACGATAGCATTACGCGATAAGATGATTCCTCTTATCACTCACTCGGCCTTGATTGTCGTTTACTCTCCCTTTCGTGGATTTTCCACTCTCGAAGGATTAAAGTAATCAAAAGGAATTGATTCAAATTCGATCTCTATGATATTCTGATGAAATAGTACATCCAATTGATACCCAAACAGGTTGAAATTTAACTACCATAGTAGAAAACTCCAAAAAAGAAAATTTCAAAGGGAACAAGCACTTCAACGTTAATACATTATTGTTGCAAGATTTGCTTACCTGAAAACATTACGATAAACGCTTGCAATTCAGGTCAGACGATAAACTCGCCGATAAGTCCTCGATTTTTTTTCTCGTAAATATTAATAGTTCCCTCGATAAGGTCGGAGCTTTTCGAAACCATAAGCCGTCACGAATAAATCAGTGACTTCGTCGCGTTGTTGTTATTGTTCTTACATCCTCCATAATGAAAGGAACTGAATATTGTGTCGAAAGGAAAGAAAGAATTCTCAGTAGGTGATTTTATAGAAGCACTTCGTACAACCGGGAAAACGAGGGAGAACTCCCATTTGATCTCGTTTCATATCGTCGTTCCTCGTCTTCGACCTCTCTCACTCTTTCCCCCAAATTGATCTTGATTCATGGAATTCCCTGGAGAGAGGAGAAAGGTCGAAGGATCAGACGTTAGCGCAAATACTTTCTATTTGACGCTTTCAGGCACAAATTCTTCCAATCAGATTTCTACGAATGGAATAAGAGGATGCTCAAATTAGCCGCAATTTTTTTGCAATCTAATTGGCACACGGTAAAAGACCATGAAATATCTGATATCGATTTTAAACGCTTCGTCATTGTAGGCTTTTTTTAAGGTTATGAAATTGCACGTATTTATTTGCATGCATATTTCGAGGAGCGTAGAAGTGTCCTTTAGAATTTAGATTTGAAAGAATTCTTTGGTGGCAATGAACGATTCGTTGCGGTCTTGCAAGACTGTCGATCGAGTCGAACGATAGACGGATTTGCAAGAGACGACCACGCTTTGAAACCGATAGATCGCCATGATATTCGAAGGTCTCCTTCGAAGTCAGGTTGGCACCCTTGGATGTGACAATCAGGCCGACCTCACCTTCTCGCCTCTCCCGGCACACTTTCCTGTAACCCTGATCGCGATATTCCATTCCGGCTTACCTCAACATTCAATCTGCTCGCTCTAGATAAGTCAGGTGGATAGAGAGCCAATTCGAGGGCGATCTGTCCTCCATTGATCGTGTAAAAGAGTTTCAGCAGAAAGTTCCCTAGGATTTCAGGATTTCAGCCATCTTTGATTATTGTACGAAGTATTTCATACTTCTCGAAGGTTATACAGATTATTATTAATCATACTGCACTATTTTAAGTTTTATTAACACTATATCCAGCAAGATGATAATAATGACTTGTTCTGAATTTTTTCAAAACGTCTCAGAAATTTCTAAAGCTGTTTTTTCTTTAATTGAAGACTAATCTTGAAGACTGTAAGCGTTTGAATCGATTAAGTTTTTTGCCCTCGTTATTTCTTTGATTCGAATAGATTTATTTAACAATTTTAAATATATTGAACTAATCGTCGTTAGATCTAGTGTTAAAATTGTTTAGATCTCGGAAATTGTGATGAGGTATGTGAAAAGATGGAGGATTAAGTTAGTAAAAGGGGTGATGGAAAGGATAGAAATTCGTACACTTAATAATGAGTACTGTCAAATAGTCTGTCATCGATTTGGAGTAATTTTTTCCACGTAATATGTATGTCATAGCCTTGCTTTGGAATATACCACGAACTAAGATCACAAGAATACTGATCGTAGATAGCTAAAGTCCAGTAACAGGGAATTTTTCCACGTAATACGGATATCGCAGCTTCGGAAACTACCACTAGTAATTGCAACTAAAGGTATAAGAGACGAGAGGCAAACAAGATAACAAAAATCACTGTGACTCCCTCACAGTTTCAGGCTTAATCATCACTGCCTGCTTTAAATCGCCTCACGTATATCAACCTAAAATAATATTCATTTTTTGTAATTTTCTTTTGTCCAATAATTTTTACAAAGCGTTTTTTCCATCGCGAGCTATTTCTTAACCTTTATCAGAATGACTGTTCAACCGTGAATTCAGAAAATGGGTGTGTAATCTGTTCTAATATGAATGCTTTCTTCGATTTCGTAAAAAAAAAGAACGAATCAGATTGTCTCTAAATGGAACGACAGCAGGATGGTTTATATATACGCTGAATCGACTTCTAAATCGGTATACATTATGTCGAAAACAACGGAGACGCGTACGTCGGGACGCTGGTTTTTTGCGCAGATCGCTCGACGACACGCGGGAATCAGATTCGATCGGATGTCAAGGTCACGCGGCTGCTTATTTTTACATTGGGATCTCAAGAACACGGGAACTTTCGAGCTGACAATAAGAACACACTGTAATCATTCCTTCATTATTCAGAATTCCAACTTGTTTTTGTACGTTTTCGATATAACCTCCATCATCCTTCTGCTTGGTGGCTACACTTTCAATTTTAGGTTCGTCCACATATCAAAATTAGAACTCAAATTTTTCAAAATCAATTTTTACTTCAACAAAGTGTTTTTAATTGAACTTAGAACTACTTTTGGCTGTATTAAAGAGATGAGGAGGGCATTGGGATCTAGGGACTTTTTTCATTTTTTGGAAAATTTGGTAGCACGAGGTGCTCCACCGAAGGCCCACGATGTCCTTGATCGTAAGCGGGAGCCGCGATATCTGCTCGTGGCAAACACGCACGACTTGTCGACTTGGATTTAAAAGGACCACCGAGTCATCGCGAGGAACGCGTAATCGTCTGATAAGAAATGGATCTTCAAAAAGCTTTCGTTTAGTGATAAAATTGTAGAACGTCATCGAAGCAATTTCTTTTTTTCTTGTGGTTCCAGTTATCTTTTACTTCCCATAATTGATAAGAGCTCTCGTCCACTGATTGGGCCTACTGATTGGGCCCAGAGGCTTTTCTGGCTTACTCTGTCTAACGCTGGTCTACTGTGGATCAGCCAGATCCACTGTGGCCCATTTTGGTCCATTTTGACTCAGTCTGGCCCACTCTAGCCCACTCTGGTCCCTTCTGGCGCACTCTGGCCCCTTCTGACCCATTCTGATCCACTCTGGCCCCTTCTGACCCATTCTGGTCCACTCTGACCCATTCTGATCCACTCTGGCCCCTTCTGGCGCACTCTGGTCCCTTCTGGCCCACTCTGACCCCTTCTGGTCCACTCTGGCCCGCACCCAGCCACCAGCTCTATTCCCATCATAGTTCCAACTGCAAATTTCACATCATATTCGACAAAAAAAGTCACGTGCTCGTCGAACAGTAATCTTTTAATCTTATCAAATGTTACAGTGCAACCAGCAGGCTGCTAGAGTAGGTGCAATTTGTGCTAAAAGCTTGATTGCATCGCTGCGTTACAGGAGTACGATAGTTAGCATTATCGAACGAACAATTGTGTTATTAGTTTGCATAGGTAAACGCGAGCGATAAAAGGGGCGTTTGATAATTTTCCGACCAGTCAATCTGCCATTCCGAACAACGCGTTTCTCTAGAATTTGTACGTTAAGTTAATTAACGAACTAATTATCACAAATACTCTCCATGTTCGGGTAACCTCGAAAACTTTAAGGTTGCAACATAGTTGTTAATTTCGTGGTAATAATTAATTATGAATTAATTCATAATAATTAGTAAAATATAATTTATTGTAATAGAAGTATTGGAAATATAAATAAATCGTACGTTCGGCAAATATAAGTGAATGTTTTAAAGTTGCAATTAAGACTGAAGTTTCTGAACGTTGGTAGAGCAATCGTCGTGCGGATTATCAGCGAGGAGCGTCGTTTCACGTGTCAGCAAATTCTCGAGATCCGAGACGACTCGACGAAGATAGGGATTTCTTTATTTTAACGGGGTGACGATACGTGACTTTTAGTGTGAATATATTCTATATGTTCGTTCTCTCATATATTTTTCCAAACACCGTCCTTCTGCTGTCCTTTCCACCCAGAAACTGTTTTCCACTGGTACCAACTTTGTCATAAAATTACCTCATAGCAAAAGTACATCTCAACTTGACAAGTTCAACAAATCTGATGTTGTTTTTAAGAAAATCTTGAAATTTGTAATTTTCTAGAATTTTACAAAAACTTTTACCGGTAAAATTAAGTATTTGCTATGGGAGAACATGATAAGGAAAAAGGTGTTGTAATTTCATAGACTCCGAGAGTGTCGCCACTGTCAGACACATTCTACGCGAAGACATTTTGATATTGGCATAAAGTTACGTCGGAAACTTTCTTCTACGATGAATTATTTAGAAACAAAAACAGCTTAATCTCGTCACCTTCAAATTGCAAGAATACGCGAAGGGAACGTGGTAGATATCGATTTGTATCGCTTAACCTAAAGTCGAAATTGTGTAATCGCGAAACTGATAAACGTGTCGCTTTGAAAAAAGCGAAGGTCTTTCTCCCGGCCACCACCTCCAGATGCGCCTTTTTCGTATATTTATTTCAGAACTCAATTCGAACGGCTTATCTGAATTTATCGACGACACGCGCTGTAAAATTGCACGTGTATGTTTTATGGAAGTTAGATAAATATACGGCAATTTGGACTGTCAACGAAGACTACTATATTACTATACATATAATAGAATAAAACAATAGCTTGCAATTACTTCTACATATTGTAAAACATCATACACATTTATATACATTTCTACTTTTCTAATCATGCTTTTTTTTGTCTAACATATATATGTACAATTTTACAGTGTATTATACTATACTATTATAATAATATACACGTCATGTAACATAGTATCACATTAATATTTTTAATTAATGGTAATCAATTGTAATGTATGCTACTATATACATTATAACGGTACCATATTACTATACTATGCAGAAATAATTTTAATGTCAATGGCCTACAAATAATAAAGTCTTCCCGTGAAAATTAATTTTCCAATACTAGTTCGAAGCTAACTGAAATCCAAATTTCAGTGTTGTTGAGTTTCAATATTCAATGTTCGGCCATTTTAAAATCATCAGTTGACTTGGCGGCGCCATGTTTTCTAAAATCCAGCTCTAATAATCCCATGCACTTTCTTTCTTATTGCTCCAATTATAGATTCAATTAGCAAGAAAGGTGCTTCGACGAACTGTCAATTTCGATCGGGTTTATTAAACGTTTCGTGATTACCGAGAATCATGATGATCCATTTTCGATGTACCATCATGTTCCGCTCTTAGCACCCGGAATTTATTCCGGCTATAGCACCGAAAATAATAGGTTAGCCGTGCTGTAATGCCAAGAATAAATGCCTCGTAACTGTACGATGGAAATCGTTAAAAAAGCGATTTCCGTCCGTCGAGTTTTCGAGCGGAAACGACAGAATCAGCGATACCCACTCGAACAAGAGGCACGAAAAAAAAGGGGCGAAGGCCATTCAACCAGTCCTTCGACCCTCTTCCGTCGTTGTGCGAGTATCGACTTTTATTTCGCCCCGGCGATTTCCGATAATACTCGAAAACTTTTCCATTATATCGCTACTTTGCGAGACATCGAAAAGGGGAATTCTTGGATCGCGAAGAATTTCGAGGCACCACGGTCAAAGTGATTAATGTCGATTCTGTATTTTCGTGTGAAATTAGGATTGAAATACAAATTAATTACGGATTTAGGTGTTCGATATATGACATATGATGTTTTCGAGATTATATAAAGGCGTTGGAGGAGCTATATTAAGAGATTCATCGTGGGTGTAGACTTAACCTAAACTTTCAATTAGCGAGGTCGAATCGTAGGTACCCTTGGCACTTTTTCCCCTAAATCATCCTTTACTACATGAAAGCCTCTCTGATTGAGAATCAACCTAAATAATGATTATTCCTAGGTGAAATGATCATAACAATTAACCTTCAAACTACTAGCGCTATTAAAATGGCCGGTTCTCAATTTTTACGAAAAATTCCCCAAACTGATAATGTATTCATGCGGTTTACATTCCACTTCAATCTTAAAAAATCTAGATTACATAATTGTTTATCTCTGTCACCTTTTAATTTATCATTTACAGAGTACTAATTCAGAACTATATTTTGATATTTAACACGTTGAACGCCACCGGTATTTTGCTAATTTCGTCATCTCTAGTGAAGTGGAAGTTTTTCCATTAAAATCACAACTGTATAAAGTAGAAATTTTCAAAACTAAGCAGATCTTTATCTTATTAACGCGTATATTGTCATATTCACTACGTTGGAAAATTCATAAATATTGCAATTTCAAAGTTACATAGAATTTCATTGAATTCAATAGCGCGGGTCACCAGTGACCCCCATGGCAGTCAACGTATTAAATACCGTTTGAGGTGTCCAATTATCAGAAACGAATTGTTTGTCCCAAACAGATAAAGTAAATCAATTATGGATTACCGAAATACTTAACCAGCTTTTTTCTCCCCGATTTCCATTCAATAGAAACTTAACACCGGCGGGAGTATCATCGTACACCATCTCCCCATATCTTATGTTTCCCCATGGATTAATATTCATTATCCGAGCGCAACAGAATAAATTCGATTTCCGCCGTACGACGAAATAAATCGTCACCCCTCGGCCGACCCAATTTCGACGCCCCAAAAAAACTTCCCCAATACCGTCGAGCACGTGGCATGCTTACGGAGACGATTTTTCGCCAATTACATCCGTCGAATGCAAAGGAACTTAACACCGATAAATAACGTGAGAAAGGGTCTGAACAATTTCGAAGGAACGGCAGGAATTTTTGCAAGGGTGCGAAATTAGTTGGGCAAAGTCTTTTATCATTTTAGGGAACAAAGTGTAAGATACTCAACTTCTTGGTCTTGGGAGATTCTGATTGGAATTCTTGCCAGTCTAGGGATTTTTTTGCATACCTTTGTTTAGACTTAAATTCTACGGTGATTTCGCATAGGACAGATAAGGAATGACGATAACCAAATAAATGTAAAAACAAAATAAGAAGATACAAGTGAAGATTCAGGAACAAAGGGAAACTAAAGGAACAATATTCAACGATTGAAAAGACAAGAGGGAAAAGGAGAAAGCAACGATCCGTAACACTTGCTCCCGCCAGAGGGGATGAAAGATTTATCCCCGGTTACTACGTGATCCTGCAGATTCGTCGATGATGAACGATCGCGGGTGACGTTAACTCGGACAGCTTGAATTTATTATTCGAGATCAAGGGTGGCCGGTAGGTTTCCCCTTATTTCACGGGGAAAATGACAGAAGGCAGGTGATATTAACCGACGTAGGAGGAACACGGAAGTAACCAACCCCTGTTCACCACGTATGATCTTTCATCTTCTCACGTAGGGCTCCTGAAGGGATAGAAACAAAGGAGAGAGATGGAGAAAGGGCTGACGATCCCTCGTTGGAAATGATAATGGGATTAGAACGTCCGAGAATCCCGGTCGAAGGGATTTCAGCTTTCCGACACGTTTCTCCAATTAGGAGGGTGGATTCTCCGGATCCCGAAACGGCAGTTTCTCGAGCTCTGGACTGCCTGAAATTGATATTTGGTTGACAATGAGAAATTATGGGCTCAGAGATTGTAGACAACTTCTCATCACAGGTTAAGAAGATTTTGTTGCGTTATAAGAAAAAATTGCTTAGTTATAGCATCATAACCTTGAATATCCACATCGTGTAGAATTAAGTATTTTGGTAGTCTGTGGACTTTGATCAATTTAGCGAATGCAAATTTAATGGGAAAAATGTATCAAGGATTTTGATATACTATGAGAAATAGCATTAGCATTGGATGGCAAGTAGGAAAACTGGATGATATCGTGCGAAAGGAAATGGGGTGGTTCTTGATGCTTACATCCCCTTTTGAAGAAGTGGCTGATTGTGAGTGAAAGAAGACAGGAAAACGAATGGTTAAGGACTGTGGTCGTCGGAGGGAATGCGGATAAAAGAGGGTGACCAGGTGGAAGGGATGGAAGGGATGCTCGAAGGGAGGATGATCTTTCGCTCGCTCGTGCGTCAAATCTTTTTGGATGGTAGTGGAGGAAATTAGGAACGGTTGATTCTTAAGCATGGACTCGTAATTGCGTTGGAATAATGTTCGGAAGTTAACATGAATATTAATTGTAAGGGAGGGAAAACGAAATTAATATCCAGGTTAGATTCAAGCGTTACGTAACGATCGATCGAGAAGAAATCGAAGGGATGAAATTAAAGAAAAGAGGGTGAAAGAGTGACCGTGGTCTTTCAAATAGAAAGCACGATTCAAGGAGATTATTTTCTCAATAATGCTACCTCGCTTAATAATTCATACGCAATAACGTAGAAAAAGATTGTACCATAACACGAACTCCCTGAACTGCCTTCAGAAACTACCCTTCTTTAATAATTCATACAAATTTCAGCGGCGAGAAGTTGCGCGCGCATCCAGCAGACAATTGTAATACAAGCCTTCCACTGCACATGCGCAAACTTCCACAAATCTCACTCGCTCACCTCAACGATTGCAGAAATAATATTTCATTTATAATCAAACATTCAATTAAACAACAAATGACATTCAATTCAAGAAAATGGAGTCAAATTAACATATTTTTCATGAAACAATATTCCTAAATCTAATCCACATTCTCGTCTCTGCGAGTATCGAAGTAGATTAGCAGTGTTAGCACCGCCGCCATTGAACCGTCAGACTTTTCGAATCCGTTCACGTGTCAGAACGATATCTCGATTTAACGGCGGCGCCTTTCGCTCTTCCCGTGAGAATCCTTGCGCCCGGAGGGCTTTAACGGCCGACACGCGCGCGCGTGTGCCTCTCAAGTAGGCGTAGGCCACGTCGCCCGTAAATTCTCCCTTCGACGAGGGGTGAAAAGACCCGGGCAAGGTTGCTTTTTCGCGGGGGTCGTGACCTTGCCACGTGGAAGCCTCCTCCGGCGAGAGGGTAGGGAGAGGAGGCTCTCGAAGGACGGAGGGAACGTTAACCCGGAAGACCGGCATGGGTCTAATAAAGGGGAGCGTCAGCTCTCCTCGCCTACCCTTCGACGCCGACCTTCTCTTCTCGAGTGAAGGGAAAAAAGAAGCATAGAATTTGCCACGAGGGAAAAAAAAGTCTGGACAGATAAGCGACGATCGATTTACGGGATGAGAGTTTTGGCGGGAAAACGATTGTTCTAGTTTAAACGATTGCCGATCAAATGGATAGTACGGTTTATCGAATTAAGTGAGAATAATTATGTGTATTGTAATTTCGAAATGAAATGAAACGAGGTAGATAGATCTTATAAGATAAATATGCAGGTTAAGCCGTCGGTTTTAAAACACGCCGGGTGGCTCAGCACGACATAACCTAATTCGCAGTCAGAGGCGTGAAAGATCGGGCGGACCGTTTGGAATGAAACGTTCCACGAAAGTCCGGTAATCTGTTCGATCGAACGAACGTCACTCGCCGACAGCGTGATGCCCCACAACGGCTAATCCGTGATAATTCCCGGATAACGACGAATCCTCCTGTACCCGGACGGATTTAAAACAAACGGCAAATTACCGCAACAGGGATTAAGTTTCGAGATGTACGATTTAAAAAAAACAAAGTCGATATACCGTAGACTCTACGGTATTCGTATTCTGAGTGGTCCAGAATATTATTCATCGTGGCCTTTCAAAAAATAACATAATAACTTAGTACCTAAATCACCTTCTCTTCTAACCCCTAACCCTCGTGACACTCGTGATCAAATAAATGGAATAGGAAAATTTCCAGTTTTCCAAAATCCATTAAATTGAAAATATTACTGAGACGCGATAATATTATTTCTATAACATGAATATTACGTTAAATTATATGGTTTTATTAAGAATCACTGATCAATTTTTACTCTACCAATTAAATTCTGAATTATAGCGAAGGCAGCCACGAAACAAATTGTAGTGCAAGGGGTTAACTAATTGTAAGACAAAATATAGATTCAATAAGAAAAAAAACAGCACTCTTATTTAGGGCATATTATACATATACATATAGGAAAAATTTCCCATCGGTGATGGGGGAGGATTTGAATACGTACTCCCCAGAAGGCGCGGTCACTTTGAACGGAAGGAACGGAGGATGCGATTGCTCTCATTGAGCTCCACATCCGCCGCCTCGTTGTCTCGCGCATTGATAAGGGGGGAAGGTTTCTGTTACAAGGGGGGATGCTGCTCGTTCTCGAATACGTCTGCGACCTCGGTCGGACCTTGAACGCGCACGCTCCTTGGCGTACCGAGCGAAACGGAAAATTTAAGGCCGATTTACGCTAGGCCGATTTCATCCACACTTCATACGAATCCTTTGGTAGATCTTTATATAATGTTCCTTCTTATTCCAATTTCCTTGTGGCTCATGAGCCACGATAATATCTTAAACGGAAAATTTTTTTTCTAAAACAAAATATATATTTGTTCCTTATAATTAGAACTTATTTAGGATGATGTATTTTGAAATTTCTTTTTGTTATGACCATCAAGTGCTAACTCTACGTACCAATCAACATTTCAAACTGTCACCTCAAGCCTGAATTACACCTACAATATTTCCAAACAAAAATCTTCCCCTAACCACAATCTCCAAAATCTCTCCCCGAATTCTCAAAAGAAAATCCGTGCCACGATAACGATCCTGGAATAAAAGAAGGGTGAACTTTTCTTTATACACCATCATCTCGAGGGTTAACGAACGTTAACCTACCAAAGAACGTTTCTTCCACGATTACAGCCCTCTCGAGTGTGAATCGGGCTTTATGGCGGCACGAAGGGGGAGGTGTACGACGTTTGAATGTGTGTGCACGCTCTCTACGTGAAGTTCATGTCCGTGAGGGCGTCCTGGAGGCTAAATCCCAGTCTGGGAATGTAGTACGTTTGCCCAGAGACAGACACAGTCAAGGGTGGCCTCGAAGTCGGCCACGTCCGCTGGAACGATTCCTTTGAGAAGACGATGCCCAGCTACGGGCAGGCCGATAATTGAATTCCTTCTATGAACGGGCTTCGTGTGCCACTTTATACCTCTCTGGACCAACGTGTCGAAGTATCTTCAAATTTCTTTATACCTTTGTACGATCCAAAGGGTCGCGGTATTACTTTGTCTTCCATGAAAACTATTTCCCATTTTGAATCTTTCGTAAATGAAATTCCAATGGACAGACGAGAGATATCTATGCTGAATTACATTTTAGCAGGTAGAATATCTTCTTTACGAGTGTCAGTCTCGTTTTATAAAATTTATCAACCCTTAAATTTCATAAGTCTGTAGTAATTCTCTACTTTGATATAATCATAGCACGACGATATTAAAAAGCGCGCAAAATTTTGCGATCTTCCCGCCAAAATTAAAAATGGGCCCAGCGAAGGGCTGAGTGGACCATTTCCCAGATTTAAGGGTAGAGCAAGCCCTGTTATAGAGGAGGCCTCCCAGTATTTACTAAGGACATAGAAGAATAGTAAAAATTCTAAATAATTCCCGCCAAAATGAAAAATGGGCCCATTGAAGGGCTAGATAGATAATTTCCCATTTTTAAGGGTAGAGAAACTCCCATTAAAGAGGACGCAGTACAGTAAGTGTTTGCTGAATTGCCAGTGAAGGTCATGGAAGAAGAATTGTAAAAGTTCTAAACAATTAGAACAAATTTTTCATCTAGCTAAATGACGTATATCGGCCCACGTGTCCCAGCATCCCCCGCGATCAACGGCAACCCGTTTTCTCTTTCTTTCTATCTCGTTCTATCGCAATCAAAACGCCCCTGTAGAAACACGTGCGTGTCAGTTGAACAGCGGGCTGCGCCGTGTGTAATGCAACGGTAGCTCCTCCACTTCGGGTTGAAAGTGCAGAGTTCACGAGAGGACGCAAGAGGTGAGACGAGTTGCGTGGCAACCAACTCCCACGAGCTGACACGCGCCGTTGCTGCCGTTGCTCCGCTTAAATTCTCTCCGAGTACATTTTCTCCCTCCATTCCCACCCTTCCTCCTCCCACTGCCTTTGAATTCGAGGAACGATAATACAATGGGATACGATAAATCGATTGGGTCATCGTCGATGTTGATTTCTTGTGCAAAATCTGCTGTTTGTTCTTTCCTATTGACAAATTTGCATTTTATAGGGTGTGGAATGCTTGTGGGTATGACCGAGGGTGTGAAATATCTCGAGCTTACTGATAAAATGATTAAATGCTTGATGAAAGTGTTGATTCTTGATGAAGACATCGTAGCAGATAGTATTCAAATGCAATTAATGAAATTAATTCATATTCGATGTTGAAAAGAAGGCTCGTGGAATTCGAAATGTTTTATTTAACTGCTTTGATCAATGTTCATTATCATTTAGTAATTAGGATCGTAAGCTTAAAAATGAAGATGAGAATGGCTGCGTTTATTCCAGTTTGATCAATTGGAGCGGCATTTCTTACGAACTCCTGTCGCGAGACATCTTTCAGGCAGTGGACAGTATATGTGATACATTTTGGAGAAAGTACTTCCGTTGGGTTGCAGTAGCTCGGTGGATACGGTTGCGAGTTTATTGAGAGAGAGCGTGGGTAGATTTCGAGTTCGATTCCCCACCTGAGTGGGTTTTGTGACCTTCTGATTTTTCTGACGCATTTAAAGTCTTGATTATCGCCAATGAAACACTGACCGGAACCAATTCCGGCCACCCTTTCCCACGATTCGCGGTTCGCTCAATCGCAAGCGTTTAACTGCGCTTCTTCTTGCTCGGAAATCTCGAGCTACGAAGAACGAGAATTTTATATTTCCTTATTTCAATTTAACGCTAGACCTACCAAGGTAGTCAAAATGGCTTGCTCAGAATTTTTGGAAAATGTTCCTAAAGTTTCTAATGCTGTTTCTTTTTCAATTTTCTACGTCTATCATAAAGACATTAAGCGATTGAATCGATCAAGGTTTGTGCCTTCTTTATTTATTTCATTGTAATATATTTATTCGAAAATTTAAAAAATGTTAAATTAATCATCGGTAGATCTAGTGTTAACTCTTTCCGAATTATTTCGTTGATTTTGGTAATGAGCTAAATAAAATTAATTTTGCAATATTTTCTATCATTAGGTATTAATTTTTTTTAATGATATCAATAGCTATAGGTATTAACGGATATCGATCAATATGCATCCTTCAAGTTTCTGCTTTATAAAGATATGAATTTCATAAAAAAAAAAATTTCGCTCCAATAGAAACGATGAAACTAACAAAATCACGGTAGCGTTCAACGTGTTAAATTGTCAGAAAATCAAATCAAATGAAAATCTATGTCGAGTTCCGCTCCACAAAGGGTTAAAGAAAATTCGCACGGTATTCCACGAATAAATCTAAGAATTCACTGAACTACCTTTACATATGAAACAAAAAGTAACGTTATATGGGAAGTAGGGTGAAAAGGAGGTAAAAAGAAAAAGAGATTTCATTTTTTATGTATAATTCACCAGACAATGTTTATTCAGACGACCTCACAACTCCCAAGCGTACAAAATGACGTGCTCACTGGGCAATATGCGGGGCTGCAAATTGTATTCTTGCATGTAATAGAGTACACTTTCGTTTTTTACGTTTTCATTGCGTATTTTTTTGTCATTTTTTTCCACCAGAAACAACAGCTTGTTTGTATCCTCCTTCTTAATGGATAGAGAAATATATCATACTTTATGTATCGTTTACTATAATAATCATTATGTGTAGTTTATGCATAACAAGTATTACGAATATCAACGCTAGTCTTGCGGGACATCAGGTCAGGAAATACGGGGGATATGACGAACAGGGGGTTGGATTTTCTTATCAGGAAAACGGATAGGGGACAGTAGAGAATGGGTATTCGATCCTGTATACTCGACAATGTATAAGTGTAACGTGTACATATATGCGTTGCCTTGTTCGTTTTCTCTCTGAATCTAGCTCTGGAACGGGGTCTGTTGGACAAAGTGAAACAGGAATGAGCGTACGGGTGGACAGACGGTGGTCGAAGGACAACAAGGAGGATTTCTACGAGGACTCGCTCGGCAAGGAGAGATTAAACGAGTCGAAGTTGATACACACAAATTGGGAATGACTTCTTCATTTCATTCTTTCTTTCTCTCTCTCTCTCTCTCTCTCTCTCTTTCTCTCGAATACAATAAATACACAGAGTTCTCTACAAGCTTGAAAAGGGTGCGTGTTTTTTTTCGGGGGAATATAACATTGGGTAGAGGGAATAACGGACTTGCGCTCATAGCAAGAGAACGGTGTTTTTTTTTTCTTTCAACAATGTCCATCGAGCAAGTGATTCTTTTACGATACTTCTTTCAATGGATTCTGCTCGATGGATTCGTAACTCTGTTCTCTGGCTGTGTTTGTATGGTGTTCTAGGCTTTTTCTTGTCCTTTTTTTTCTGTTACCGATACTCGGATGTTTCTGCGTGTGTACGTGTCGTGTCTATGTGTACGTGTGTGTAAAAAGGGATTACTGAGGATAGGCGGGTAATTCGAAGGGAGATTAGGCAGGGGGGGCGAGCGTCTCAACAACACGTCGGCGGCGGCCCGCCGCGTATCTTTTTCTTTCTCTTCTTCGACACCATCTTTCTTTCTCTCACCGAATTTCTCGAAAGCAAAAGAAAAAAAAAACAACTTATCTTCACTCGCGCCTACTAGGACCTTAGCCTTACGAAATCTACTATTTACACTGCGCAATGCCGATTTCTGCCGGAGCTTCGTTTTTTTCTCTTACGCGCCGATACTTTTTGCTACGTCTCTCTCGGTACGCTTTGCTTCATCTCATTCGTTCTTTCTCTCACTGATTCTCGTGTCTCGTATCTGCTCTCGCTTTACGACTTTCTTTCTCTCTCGCGACCATTCTTCCGACCGATATCTCATTCACGCAACGGACACTTAAATATTGTGTTTTTGTGTGTGTATTGTGTAAATCTACATTCTGTGTGTGTGTTTTCTTTTAAAACGGTTTCCTACAACTCTCTGTGTAGTTTCTCACGGTTGTTGCTCCTGTTTCTTTCCTGCGTTTCGCTACACGACGCGTGTTTGAGATTACATCGATTATAATTCAATTATCCTCGGCTCGTTTAAGTTCGGAGACGAGAGACACGACGCGCATTTATAAAGGTACGGGTGTGATTGCAAACTGGAGGCCGCGGCGGGCCGGGTCAGTCTCATCGTTAACAGAACTCTTAATAACGTTTAAAATTTCCGCGCTCGCTCGTGCCGTCGCGCGCACATGCGCGACTGCTCGTGCGCACGCGCTCTCGGCTGCTTCTCGTTCATTTTTAGTGACTGCAGCGGAGTATCTTTTTTTCCACTTGTTTCATTATCTTTTTTTTTCGATTTTGCCCCGACTCACTTGCACAAGCACGCTCACCTTCATTCGCTCTCTCTTTCTCTCTCTCTCTCTCTTTCCATTTCGACGCGACACTAAAACGTACAGGGAGACGTGATATCACTCACTCACCGTAGAACTTCACTCGTCATTTTTTTTTGTTCTCTGACGCACATACACGAGACGATAACTTTTTTACGATTATTATACCTTACACATATTACAATAATATTAATTACTTTTATAATATTCAATAATTATAGTAGAGTAGATGATCGATGAATGAGGTGGAGACTGTACAGGATGCGCGATTTCCATGATTATCACATGTAGATAGATTATTAATTTCTGTAACATTCAATCTTCCTCGTTTTTTTTTCCTTAAATTCTTCCACGCACCCGCCCGTTGCAGGGGGAGGGGCGTTGACACTATCTTCTAGATTATCTAGATCAGATAGATTTTGTTGGTAGGTGGTAGGTAGGTAGGTAGGTAGGTAGGTAGAGATGAGTAGGTAGGTAGCTCGCATTTTTTTTTTTTTTCTTTAAGGTAAATAGGTACATCCCTACACACGGCACTGTGTTTTCTCTCGGCACTCTGCAAGCGTCCATTTTATATCTTCCTCTCGGTCCTTCCATAATTTTCAGTACACTCCGAGAGAGAAAAAAAAAACATTCTTCACAATGGCCATCCTCTTCTCTCTTTCCCTCCTCCTCATCCTCTTCGAATACACGAACGTTGCCCATATAAACGTCGGATAAGTGTATCCTCCGAGGGGAGAGAATTATTTTTCACAAAATTTCTTCTTTTTAATCCACCACCTCCACCTCTCCTCCTTGTCTCGCGCAATTTATCGATTAATAGTTTAAATTAATAAATTATTTGGTTTATTACGCGCTCGGAGCGTCCTGGCACTTTATTTAATTATTCATTCAGGGAAGGTTTAGAACTTCAGGCCACGCCATCAGAGGGCCTCTTTCTTCGCGTTGATCATCCACAAAAATCATGCCGATCATTGCAAGAGACACTCGTCGCGCAAGGTGGGTAAAAGATCGCGACACCCGAGTCATTGGAGAACTTGGATCGCGAGAAAATCATGCGAGCTCAGGCCAAATCGCGTTTACACTACGCCTCAAGTGAGAGAGCTTTGCACGGACCCACAAGTGGCCTTGGCGACGGGGACGGTGACTTCTTGGAGAGGTTCAACGGTTGCTGACTATCAGCTATATCAACCTGTAACTCCATCATGTTACTAGGACATCCGGATAGCACAAGCGTCGCCGCCGTGCTCGAGGTTGGCCTTGGACTCGTGCTCGTACTACTCGTTGCCGCCGCCGAAAGATACCTTGGCGACGAGGCGGGTGAACTTCCAACCAGGAGGTAGTCCGAGGAAGACTGCTGCTGATGATGTTGCTGCTGATGTTGTTGCTGCTGTTGCTGCTGTCGGGCACCCGTCGTTGTCGTAATTACCGAAGTGGCCGGCCACCTGGTCGTCGAGTAGCTCGT
The DNA here is from genome assembly GCA_910591515.1 of Cerceris rybyensis. Taxonomy (NCBI): domain Eukaryota; kingdom Metazoa; phylum Arthropoda; class Insecta; order Hymenoptera; family Crabronidae; genus Cerceris; species Cerceris rybyensis. Next base: position 4,170,694 of record OU342800.1, on the reverse strand, counting down.
GGTGGCGCATTGTAGGAGGCCCTGAGATCCTTGAGGAGAACGTGCTGTTATCGTGGTCGTCGAAGCACATTGTTCCGCTGGCGATGGAGACACAGCCGGTGACCTTGGACTCGCTTCTCCTCTCATGATATAATTGTGAATAATATCCGTACGTTTCAACTGCTCCGCCGTCATCCTAGGACCCTCCATCAGACTCCTGGCAAGGGTCGAGTGCGTGCTGCTAAGTAAACTAGCAGTTTGAGGACATTGAGGTTGAGCCTGATGATTATTAGAAGGACTACGCGCCGGTGGTGAGGTGAGATGCAGGTGCAACTGAGATTGCGCATGTTGCACAACCACGGCCGGTTCAGCTTCAGCACTGTCTTTCTGTCGAAGAGCACGGAACTTCTTGTGAGGTTTGTAAGCTTCGTCCATGAGGGAGTTAGTGTCGTAGAGTGGTGGTGCTTGAAGGACTCGCTTCAGAACGGGCATATCTTCGACCTCTTTGTCCTCCGAGCGAGGACTCGAGCAGACGGAGGTGGGTGCACTGCTGGCACTGCTACTAGCAGGTTTGTCAGGTTTCTCGGTACCAGATTCGATTCCACTGTCGCTCGGCGAGTCTAGTTTACGGAAACGTGGACACTGAGGTGGTTGAGGAGTCTTGGATAAGCTGGCACGATGAAGTTCATCGTCGCCGGAACTGGTGCTGCTGGAGTTGGCACGTCGACGATGAGGACAGAGTCCACCGGCTAGAGTTGCGGCGAGAAGAGGTGCACTTGAGGCATGATGTCCACTTGGTGGAGCAACGTGATGATACTCCGTGAGTGAAGCGACCTCACCGCTGCAGGTACTCTCGGTGCTTGATACACTACCGAGAGGACTCTTTACAGCCTCGTCTAGAGTCACGTCGGAGGCTGAACCCCAGGAAGCTGGTGGTTCTTCCTCCATTGGCCAATGTTGAGGCTGTTGTTGCTGCTGTTGAGCACCGATGACGTGTTGGGTTTGTTGTTGCTGTTGATGTTGTTGTTGAGCTTGAAGTTGTTGCTGTTGCTCGGTCATTTTGAAGGCCAGAAGTTTCTCCGAGTGTAGAGTGTTTAAAGTTCTCAAGTCTGGGATCTTCTTGAGGAGTTCCCTGAGAATGTCCGGATGCTGAGGATGATTCTGAGCTAGAACGCTCTGGAGGGCATTCCTCAGTTTGTTGTGCATACGCTCGACGAGCTCGGTATTTCGTAATCCTGGTCTGTCAGCGGCTATAACGACGACCGAGCAGAAGAGGCCTAACTCGGCGTCGGAAAGTCGCAAGGAGTTGACCCTTTCGGCGAAATCGAACATCGAGTCCATGAGGAATCTTGCGTTACTGCTATTATGGATGGACTCTCGCTTGAGCACTTGACCGTTCAGGCAGATCATGCTATTCGTTTGAGCGTCGAACATGCAGGCCAGTCGAACGAGCAACACTTCGAAAACTCCGGCCTTGAGGAGGGTAACCTGGTCGTCCTGTGCCAGCAGGCTAAAACCAGGAATGCGTTTCGCGAATTCCACCACACCGCGGATCGCTGGAGAGAACCTCTTCGAGAAATCTTGGAGGAGCTCTTGCTGTCCGGTCAACGGTTGCGGATTAGGATTCAGGGGACATGCCTGTAACAGAGGCGGAAGAAAGACCGTCTAGATGAGAATGTCGGATGAAATCTACTGAAAATGTGTTCTATAATGCTCCACGGAGAAGTTAAACAATTGAAAGACTACTAGAAATCTTTTACCGTCGAATTCTCTCGAGATTCATTCAAAATTTCCCGCGCGATATCAACAGAGAAGCTTAAAATCCTCACGTGCGCGCGCACGTTTTGGCAACGCTCGAAGAACACGCCACGCTTGCCCGCAGAACTTCAATTCTCGAACGACTATTCTTCAAATTCTATAACTATGTCTTCAAACTTTCTGCCATTGAAAGAATTTCCTCACAATCTACACAACGATCGTCTCAAGCTTTCCATCCGGCGCGAAATCAACCACAAAGAAATTTAAAAATCCTCGCGTGCGCGCGCAAGTTCCAGCAACGTCCAAAACGCGCGCCATACTTCCCGCGAAATTTAAACCCCCGAACAACTTCAAATTCTTCGTCATCAAAAGAATTCTCTTACGATCGAATCAAGCTTTCCATTCCGCGTTAAACGACAAAAAGGTTAACGAATCGTCTCCGCATCGAGAAACTCGCGTGCGCGCGCACGTTCTGGCAACGTTCGAAGAACGAGCCTCGCTTCCTCGTTAGCGAGCGAGGACGACTGGTTCGATTTCCGCGTAGAACGGACGATCCCTCCAAGGCCCGGCTATTGACGCAAGCGAGACCGGCAAACGAAAGTCTTCAAATCTCTGAAGATTCTACAACCACGCAACTACACGCGCAGTTGCGTAACTGTTCCGTGGATCGTCGGAAAGACGAAGAAAAGAAAAAGAAAAAAAAAAGGTCGCTTACACGTAACGCACACGGAATCGAAGGAAGGAGAGAGAGACGGAGCTCGACTTACCAAGGTTGGTGGACACGCGGTGTAGTTGGGAGTCTCTCGCGCTCTCACGAGAATGGGAGCTACTTTGTCCCTGGTGAAGTCGCATGTGTCGAGGTGAGCCTGAACGACGGTGGCGAGGAGCCGTTGCTCGTCCTCCAGCTCAGCCGCTACTGCCTTCTCTTGAGAACGGCTGTGGGAGCTCTGCTGCATGGCAGCCAGAATCCTGGCCTTCTCGCGCTTGGGCACACGGCCGAATCGCACCGCTGCAATCATAAAATGGACCAAAGGTTACTCTACCGGGAACAGAACTTTCGACGTTTCGCGATCGTCGTGTGTGCGCGCGACAAGTAGAAAAGGAAGGACGTCGCGAGCCGATGAATAGTTAATGCGATCAATGGATGAATCATGCAACGGACTCGACGTATCGCTCGAGATGACCTTCGGGACGGTGAGCATCGGTACACGCGTGACGTTTGGATCGAGGGAAAAAAAAATATGGTAAATCGATGATCGTACGAGTCTTCCTGAATTTCTTTCGATAAGAGTCTGCTCGCTGGGATGGAGAATGGGATGTTGTCACGTGGGATGTTTCTTGGGGAAATTTAAAGTTTTTGATTGTATGGATCTATTCTTGTTTTTTAGTTAGACAAGATAGTTTTGGGTTTCTGTAGTTTCTTGTATGGTCGCACCAGATACGAGGTTTCGAAGGTAGAAAAAAAAAGTCGAGAGGGGAAAGCGACGAGCGACTTTCTCGAGAGCCGCGAGAGACGAAAGTGAGCCGAGCGATTGCCTCGTTACGACGAATCTTCGGTTAGAAAGTAATACACGCTCGTTGATACGACAGAGAGAAAAAGGTTACACGCGGGAAAATAGATGAGGATGTTTAAGGGACACCTACGTGCATTGTGATAATTGACGACACCGTTGAGAATTCCTTTTAGGATTGGTAACTCGTCTCCCATGACGGTCGAGGAGAGCGCGCGAATTTGAATCTTTATCTCTCACTCGGTTGGATCGAGATTTCGCGCTAAACTGCACTCGCGAGTAACGGTTATATTTCCATGGGTCACGATCACTGCTTCACGCCTTTCGTCACTGATCGACACACATCACGAATTATTCCGTGTTTGAGTGCACGTCGAAAGCAAAGATGATGTCCCACGAAAAAAAAAAGAAATTGCTTCTTTTTTTTCTTCTTCTCTATCAATCTCTCCTCTCCTTTTCTCTCTTTCTTGCTAGGCTGACTCGTTTATCCGGCAAGTCACTCCAAAATGTTGCGCGGCGTGGTTACACGCGCCACGAGAGAATACGGTTACTTGGAGAGTTTCAAGGAAGGAGCGCGACAGTAAAACGCGTGTAAACGCGAGACAGCATCACCGCCGACTGAGTGATGTTCCGCGGGTTGCGTTCAACAGCCCCTCCACTTATTCAGCCATCAACGACCCCCACCACCAGCCACGATTGTGGCCTTTGCCGAGCCTTTGGCCTTGAACTTGGTTTCAGCGACAGCCGCGCGAGGCGTACCGCCGACCTATATATACTATATAGCGAGCGAATGTACGCGCGTCGAGCTAGCGGCCACACGGAAAGAGAGAGGATGTGTGCGTGCCCGTGGGATATATGAGTGTATTGCGTGTCTCGATTCTCTCTCTATCTATTCGTTTTTTTTCTTCTATATCTTTCTCTCTCGTTCTCCACCGTTCGCACACGACGATACGAGGGAGAAGGAGAGAGAACTCGTCACCAAAGGTGACTCTCTCTTCTATGCGCAGATGCGAACTTCCTTCGCCGGGGGTAACCTACCCTCGGCGACCTTGGGCAACCCCTCGCTCTGGCTATTTGCCCTGTCACCAGCTGCCGACAGATGACTTATCTGTTCACGGCCGATCGATCTTTCCTTCGTTGGAAAACGTATCTAGAACCCGATTAAGTTCATTGCTTCGTCTCATCCTTGTTTGTCTTCCTTCTCTTTTCATCCTGTCGAACGTTCGACGTTCCAAGTATCCGGGTGATTCTCCGTAATCGCGGTAAATTTAAACGTCTGACAATCCGGTCAGTGAATCATAGACAACGATCCTTGGAAAGAGTGTAATCCGATCGTGGGTGTGGAGGTCATCGCGTTCCAGTAATCGCGTAATGTGCGATCGTAACGGTGGAAAAGATGTGACATTGTCCATCGAGTAAGTATAGTATGATACGTGGAAAGAGGAATAATTTCCGAGAATTTTCAATCGAGTCATCGTACACGATGCACACACGGTGTCTATACGATACGATCATAAAGTTGAACGCATTCAACGAATTCGAACGATAGAGCGGAAAAGAATGATCTCGAAAACGACGAGATCCTCGCGCTCGTCCGGTCGTGAAGCGTATGCCGCTCTCGAGAGTAACTCGAGGTTTGGCGGGACTATCGAAGAGGAGAGCATGCGCCCGTGACGCCAGGTGGCCGAACGTTGGAAGGGAGGAAAAGGGAGTACTCTTCTCCTCTTCTCCCTCTGCGGGAGGATCGCGCGAACAGAGAGGACACGGTGGGGGTAGCGCGCTCTCGCGAAGGGAATGAAGTTCGCGAGGTCTCCGCATGGAGCGTAGCGCCACGCGCCGGCGCATTGTCGTTGGCGAACGGAAAGTGGGAGCAGCCGAAGAAATCGAGCAACGCCGAAGTGGGAGAAAGAGAGGGACAACGACGCGCGGGGTGAGAAAAGTGGGGAACGGCGGGTGGAAGGAGGTGGGAGGGTCACCGGGGACGTAGCGGCGAGTAGCGGTACTCTTTCTACGGACGTGGAGTCGCATGCAAGCCGAGCAATGCCCGACTATTGACCCCGCCGGTCCACGTTACTGTTGCAAGAGAGAGAAAAGTAGAAAGAGAGATGGATACTTAACATTACGAACTTTGACTCCACTTCGAGCGATATATGGGCAATCTTTAGTAACAATTTATCTCACCGATCTCCCCGTAATCGTGAAAGATTCGTAATTGGATGGAAACATTTAAAGTTAGATCCTGTGACTGTTTTACGAGTCCATCGACGATATTCCGGCATGGCGGGTCATTGACCCGACTGTCTATGCGCGGTTGTCGAATCTATCGGCGCGCTTTCGCGTAAAAGAAGTCATATTGGGAGACGTTAAAGTGCGCGCGATATTTGAAAAAGAAAGCGAGGAAACCGGTGCGGCATCGATCGCGGGGATAATCGTGGCTGCTTTCTCAAACGGTGAACCGGCCACTTTCGCCCGTTGCGACATACGGCTTGATCGTGGGGAATGGCGTTACGCAAACGGTCAACGACCCGACAATCTAAATTTTAGAAACGACTTTTACGCAAAATACATTTCTCGATTGAAAAGAATACGTTTATCGATACGATGATATTTCGTTCCCGTTGAACTTCCTTACGAGTATATACTTCTGTGCCAAAAGTTTCCCGCGACAATGTTGTCCTATCGGGGTTCATCGAACTCTGACGTCGAAATATCGAACGAAAAGGGGCGGGAAAATTCAAAAGCCTCGAAAGGTCGATGCCCTCGCGAACGATGAAATCAATGAAACCTTCATCGAGTCCGTGCATTTGAGATGTAAGGAAGGTACAGATGTAAAGGGGAAAACAATAAAGTAAAATCGAAACTCACCATCACGACTCATGCCGACAGCGATGCACTTCTTAAGACGGCAGTATTGGCAGCGATTCCTGTTGATTCGCAGGATGCTGCACTGCTGATTCTTGGTGCAGGGTCGATACTGTATCTTCTGTTGAATACTCCGCCGGAAGAATCCCTGCGAATCACCAACGAAACCCTCGTCAGTCTGGCCGTCACTATCCGAAGATGACCCCGAGGAGCAATTGGTCCCCGTTCGCGGGGTGGCCAGGTCACATTCACACAAGCACCCCATTAATTCACCCTCGTCTCAGAACTATCGTATCTCTGATTTCCTTCACGTTTTCTCCCTAACAATCTCGTGCCTCAGAGCACGACACGCACCGTGTCTTTTAACAAATCTTATTCCACGTACTTTAAACTCAGGCCCAATCGTGGTCCCACGATTGTCATCGGTTCCTATCCGAAGATAGACGAAGATAAAAAAAAGAACTACCGATATCCTATAAGATGATCCTCGGATCACTGATCATCCTGTTTATCCACCAAAACTCACGTAAGGCCCAAAATCGGTTAACACCGCGTACACTCAACTTTGAGTTTTCGGCGGGGGAAAAAGAAGCGACCGTTTGTATCGGAGCTTGGCTGTGGACTGGCTCTTTCTAGCACAGAGAGCATAGAGCCTCGGCACATTGCCTCTGGCTCGCCGAGGTGGGGGACACTCTGACCCAATTCCCGGACGTTCACCCGCAGTTCACCGCGTGAAAGTGAGAGTCCCCCTTGCGCGCGCTCTGAGTCCCCCCCTCCCCGTACGTTCCCTCCGCCACCTCACCCTTCGCTCACTCTCTCGTTCTCCCTCATTCTCTCTCGATCTCTCTCTTAGCCTCGCGATCATCGTCTCGCGCTCTTGCCCTGGCAAATCCACGATGCCGTGAGCGCTCTCCTCGTCTTTCGAACGGTGCGCGCGACCATAGAGGCCCGCGCGCGCTTCGAGCGCTCTACTAACGGGTTCCTTCCCTCCTCTCCTCTTCCTCCACCTCCCCGTCCCTCTTGTTGCAAGGAGCCACCCTCTCGGAGTGGTCCGCCCTACCCTCGCCTCCTATTCTCGATACTTCGACCCCCCTGACACCCCACGAATAAATCCGTTGAGCGAGACCACCGCGAAAATCTTTTTCCATGCGCATACTTTTTCTCCAGAGTTTTCCACGGTCCCCGATGATTTTCATTGGGATATATCAAGGATAAGAGAGGTCGCGTAGGTGTGGAAAATCTTAAAGGACATCGGGAGAAATAAACAGGGTGGTTCAACGCGAGTGGATCCCTCGTGACCAGTTTATTTGTATCGTTCGACTCAGTAGGACTTACAATTAGATGCGACTATAAATAAATGCTCTATGGAGTTTATTGCCAGTGGAGATTCTGGATTGGATTAATCTTGAAATTGATACTTGCAACATCCCTACATTATTCTACTACTATTTCTCCAAAGACATCGCAGAACCGTTCTTCCTGCAATTCTATTTATTATTCCCCTCCTAGTGTTTCTCATAACCTCATCTTTTCTCTCATACGGAAGGAAAAGTACCCCAAACAACCCCCATTTAAATTTAAATCCATATTTCCAATTTTTTTTCACTAGCAAATTATTTGCATCGCATATCTCATTACAAACATCCCCCGAAAGGTCACGCAAAGTCGTAAACGATCCTATTAACGCTAATATCCATTTAATCGAGACTAATAAAAAGCGTTGGTTCGTCGAAGTTCGCGGCAGTTCTCTTTCCATGCGGGAACGCTTAATTGAGAATGGGAAAAGAGGTAGGTCAGGGCGGAGGAACTTCCCGGCCGCGTATCGGTCAACGACCCCGCGGCTCGGTTACGTAACGAACGACGCGTGGAACGCCGCCGCTGCCGTCGTCCTCATCGTCGTCGTCGAGTGTCTTCCGCACGTCCTCGTCGTCGTAGCTCGTTGTCAGAAAAGCGGGCGCAGGCGCGCGTGTATGCACGTACGCGTACCAACTTGGCGACGCTTCGTCGTCAAGTGACTCTCTCGTGACGTCAGACACGCGACCTCGCCTACCTCAACTTCGTGCGGAGCTCGAGAGAACGATGTACCGTTGCACCTCCGCGCCCGGCCTGTCAATCGGTGCACGCGTTCGATGCAAGTCAATGAACTGTCAGCGTTGCCAATGTTAAAGTCTATCCTTGCTGTTGGTATTCGGTTGTGACTATTGGCGATGGATTAGCCTCGTTTCTTTTTTTGGATTTTTTTTTTTGGAAGATGTAGGAATTTTGGAGGTGATGTAGGTTTGGATAGGATCTGAGGATTTGTTGGACGAGATGGATTATTTTGGAGATAATAGGAATTTGAACTTGGATAGGTCAATTGGAGAACGTTGGATCAGAGGTCATGCAGGGGTCAACGGAAGGTGGTTGGAAATATCTTTGGGAATGAAAGAGAAGAGGAATTTAGAGGGTTTAAAATAGATTGAGTTAGAAAGTTGATGGTATCTTATCATAGATAAGTGTTCATATGGTGAAATCAGCGATAGTTATGATTTTCAAATTAGTCGAAGGTCTTTTCGCTCTTATACCGATTATCAACGATTGCCTGAAATTTCCGCGGGAGTTGGATAAATCATAGGAGGGGCAACGTGTTATCGCTCGGCTCGGGGTTGTCGTGGATGCCCGGACGAGGCCAGCAACCCCTGTTGAACCCTTTGGTCGGCGGGAATCCGGCGGAGGGTGGAACGGTTGGGAGGGGGTGTATATGTGGGAGAATGCGGTGCATCGATCTCTCAAACCGTGCATTCCCCCTGACGGGTCAGGGGGCGACCACCTTCGCGTGTTACCTCGACTTACGGACATTTCTCTACTGCGCATGCGTCCCGCTATATCATTTTCACGCGAGGTGCAATTAAATCTCTGCCGGAGATCGCCGGAAGGTAGTTACGACATTTCTAGAAACGCGGTCGAATATCGAAGAATATTTCCACACTACAACATTGACTTTTCGACAATCATATTTTCCCGCCTAATTTTGCGACATGGATAAATATAATAGAGCGAAGAACTTAAAACTGGAGTACCCCATGACCACCATATTAACTCGATATCAATGCCATCTACACCAAGCGTCACGAATCTTCCCAAAATCCATTCCCTACTTTCGCTAAAACCATCCCTCCTTTATAAATCCACGGTCGAGATTTCGTAAGAGTCTACTCGTCTCCAAAACGAGACGTGTCACTCGTACACCGAAACTTTCGCCCGCCGAGAAAGTTCTCAGTTAGCCCTGTTTCGTCGTTCTCCCAAGGAACCAAACGCCATCAATTTCGTCCACCGGTGCGACAGACTTTTCAAACATTTGGCGGGTCGTGGACTCCGCTCGCTTTTATTTTCCACGAAAGGAGGAGAAGCGTAGTAGGAGCGAAGAATCATCATTCTTGGTGACGGTGGCGGGATTGTGTATGCGCGTACTCCAGCGAGCTCGTACGTAGTCTCGCACAAGTGCGCGTGCGTGTACGGATGTAGGTAAGGAGAGTGTGGGATATACACACGACGTGGTCGCGAGGCCAACGACCGGAGCGCAGTTCGCGCGCGCGACTCCGTGGACTTAGGTGGGAGAGCCACGGTCCCGGAGGGACGGTAGGGGAAGGTGAGCGTATCTGCTCCCACGGGCGACGGGGGGAGCCTGGGTTAAAGTAGAAGGAGAAGCGCTATACACCGTGCAGAACCGATCGGGAAGCCGAAAGAAGAGAGAGAAACAAAGTAGAAGGAGATGGAGAAGGAGGGATAGGTGGAGGATCGAAAGGAGGAGGGGGCAAGGCACGAAACGGAGTAACGGTGACGTACGTAATGCGCGCGCCCGTGCGAGCGCATGCGCCCCACTCGAATCACCGATGCCGCGCGACACTCTCCGTTCTCGAGGGCATTAACCGTACGCTCGCTCACTCGCTCGCTCCAATGCGCTCCTACGACCCCAAGAATTCGCTGCTCTCTCTGCTCCCCGGGCATCGATATCGGCGAAGTCGATCGCTGAGGTCAAAGATGGCGACCGTTCTCCGTGTAATCCACGAACCATGGGAAATTTTGTCAATTTTTTACGGTACTTGGTAGAACGGAATGATGTTGAGATTTCAGTGGAGAACGTTTTGGTACGGATTGAGAGGAGATGGGATGAAGGGTTGAAATATTTTCTGGATGTATAGCTTTCTTTTGATGGTTGAGTAGAGAGGTGATGGAGAAGTTGGAATTGAAATTGGAGCGATGAGATTTTTTGGATGGAAATTTAGGTCGATTGAAAGTCAAAGATTGGGATGATTGACACTGCGACGATTGGAAAAGGATGATTAGCGTACAAATAGCGTTTCGGTTGGATGAGTCACCTAAATCCAAATGGGGGCCCGCTCGAGAAGGAAACGGTGCCACCGATCGACCCAGGTTTTGTACTCTCGTTTGACCTCGAAGAACGACCCGTTCCCCGGGCACTGGTACCGGGGAAGTCGATCACCGAGGTCACCTCTCGAACTATTTCCTTCCAGAGTGCCCAAGGATTCTACAATCACCGACCGACCTGAAGGAGGGGTCAACCAACAAACTCCTGAATCTCATCCCACAATTTAACTATTCCCCAAACTCAACCATCCCCAAACTTACACTTCTCACCCCACAAACTCTACCTTCAAAACCAAAAACACCCCTCAAAAATACCACTTCCAAAAATCATTCTCATTCCCAAAATCCAACCCCCTCCAAAAACCTCCCTACAATTTTCAACCCCCACTGACCATTTACAAAAACTTAACCCCATCTAGAATCTCATCTGAACTCTCTCAAACCCTTCCCTTTCATTAGACCAGCGAGAAAAAGTATCACAGACATTTCCTCCTCGATCCACCCTCGCAGGGGGTGCCATGCTCTCTCGCGGGGTGACATTATCGAGGATAGAAGCACGACGTTCGATTCTGCACGGCGGGGAAGCGCGTTATCTCAAAGTGCTCCCGCTCTCTTGCCGGCTGGAGATACCGTGGCGAGCGAACACCTACCACGATAATAAGCGGCTGACCCGATTCTAAAGTAGATGCACCGGGGTCAGTAACCCCAACCGAGCACCGAAATACCCGCGCAATCAAATGAAAATGAGATCACGACTCGTTACGACATCAAAAATGACGGTTAACCGAGAGGGAGGAGGGGAAAGGGGAGCGAGCGAGAAAGAGAGAACGGGGAGGGGGAAGTCGAGAGACGAGAAGACAAGAGTAGGGAGGGGTGAAGAGGAGAGAGAGTGGGAAAGAGAGAGAAGAGAGAGAAAAGAGAGAGATCGAGAGAGAGAGAAGGGGGCAAAGAGGAGGGAACTGCCGCGTGACGTAACTGGCTCGGGGGTCGACGACCGGAGGGTTAATGCACCGCTCGCCTGGTTTCAACCCTCCGGAAAAAGAGTCGTCGTGCACCTCCACCACGCTGATTGTCCCGCCGGGAGGATTTAAAGAGGAACGTCGACGCAAGGAAACGGCGATTTCTCACCCACGCGAACACGTTTCTTTTTTTTTTAATACTTTCTTCCACCGTGGATTATTTTTTTTCCATTTCTTTTTCTCGACCACTAATGTCCAACGAGGAGAAAAATCGTCGCGCTTTATTCCGTGACCGGGGACAAATTTTCGACGTTGATCGAGATACTGGGAGAGTGGAATAGGGGGTAAGGCAACCTACCCTTCGTGAATCGAGACTCTTATTCCAGCACACGCTTATTAACCGACGACCGGAATGCCCCGTGGTTTTTATCGCCCCTTTATCGCGACCGGAGAAGATTAAGCCAACGCGAATCTCTCGTGCCGACAGAACTGAGCCCAGGTCAGTGACGCGCGCACGAAAACCATCCCGGGGAGCAACGTACCTTTGAATCTGGGCCGTAGCACGGCCCATCGAAACCGATACTATAAACTACGCCAAAGAGAATTTCCCTCTTTTACCCCTCCCCTTATTCGTCCTTTGCACTTCTAGAATTCTTTCTGATATTTAATAATACTACGTTTTTCATAATTAACAAGTTCATGCCGGCCTTGCAATTTGTGTTTTTTCACGTTTTAAAGCGTGAGCCACCGGTGGTACATGCCACCCCATTATGCACCCAAGCGTAAGTTATCGGTGGTACGCGGCGTGAATGTGTTAATCTGCAAATTGAAAGCTATACTTCTAAATACTTCGTTAAAACTTCCAATATCTACCCACCCAATATTAGAATTACTTAAAATCTATTCCATTTTAATATACTAAATAAGTAATTTGAAAAAACAGTAGTCAAGAGGTAAAAGATATGTTCGATTTGGTAATTTAGTATTCTCTTAGAATATTGATAAATTTTGGAAAATAATTAGAAATCATTTGCTTTGACTAACTTAGTTTTAATCAATAACTGAAAAACAACCCCCCCCCTAACATCAAATAAGATTTTCTACTCCAGGCTATAGTCGTTTGATCCACGTTTTAAGAACCTCTAAAACGTAACCCGTTAACTTCTCGCGATTTCCATCGTAACGTCGAAAAGTATCGAGACGCGCCCTCGCAGCAAAATAGCGCAATGACGGTGCGGTGCGACCGAGCGACCTAGTCTTAAAGATATCCAACACTCTTCCGCGTTCTCTTCCCTTTCCACGGATCCCTCTTCCAGTGGCACAAGACGATCTCCACCGCTAGCGGCTAGGTCACTCGACTCGCTCGCCCAGAGACTCGACGGTTCGGCTATAGCGCCTCTTACGGGGCTAACCGAGCCACCATAAGTTACTGACCCACTCAACCAGCCCAAGGGGGCCCCCTCTGACTCTACGATAGAAGATTGCTCTTGGAATTTGTCAACGGAGAGAAAAGAGGGAGGTTAGAACGCAAGAAGTCTCGACCTCGTGGAAAAATCCTTGGCCAGGTGTCGAGACCTGTGGAATGCGGGTCGATCCAGTTCATCTTTCTTCGTCACTCTTTTCCATCCGACACAAAAGAAACGTGCTCTTACTAACCGAGGGTAATCTCCCCTCTTCTCTGTCGACGATGACTTCGAGAGATCGACACTTTCTCTTTTACGCGGTCAGAGACGATCATCTCGTTGGCTTTTTCGGCAGCTTGTCGGTCCACTCTCTCTTTCATTCGAACGTCTACCTTGGCCTACCCCCTGTCGGGGAATGCATAGCGGGGTGCCTTTGAATGGAACGATCGTCTAGACCGAGTAGATTATATGGGGAAAGTCATCGTTTCAATATGTCGAAGGGTACAATGAAAAATTTCTCACTGGAGAAACGTTTAGAGATTTGAAAGAAGAGTGAGGGTAATTAAGGTACATCGAATAGTTTCGGTGGAAGAAAGAACGATTGGATAAGTTTGTGGGGATGAAAGACGGAGAAATTGTCTGCACGATGGTCGAGGAAGATCTGCAAGAACGGGAAGAACGATTCGCAACACCTGGCAGAGTGGTCACCGATGCTACCACCACCACCGTCATCGTCACCACTGTTTGAGACGGTGGAGGTGGTAAAGTCAGCGGTGGTGGCGCCGCTCTTCCACTTCCTAAAACGAATCCGCGGCTGGTGCTGCCCCCACCAAGTCTTTTCTTTCGAGTTGTACAATGACGAGCACGAGGACGTTGGCCTTCGTGGGACGAGCGATTATCAATCTCGATGACGCTCTTCCACGTTGCGTTTTAAATGCTTCGGTTAATTCTCGTGTAACCGATGATACAATATTTCTTTTTTCTCCGCGCTTTCTCGTTTGGACGAATGGAGTAGAAATGGCGGGAAGATTTGGAAAATTTAAAAAGTTTGAGGTTTTTTTTGGAACGAAGTTAAGATATAGTTGGAACAGGAAGTCATCTGGACGGATGTGCATTCTTGGTTGCGCGTACCTGCGCAGGCAATTTCCACCCCCACCTTCGACCTGTCCGAAACTCGTCCGCACGAAAACCACCGGCACAAAGCGATTTCTAAGGGACAGGGTGCCTTTTCTCTACCTGCTCTATGCTATTCTCACACGATTCCATCGATTCTCCAAGGTTTATCGTTCGTCAAAGAAATTCGCCACATTTTTCGCCCTAACTTCCCCCATTTTGCGCAACCGCCCGCGAAGCTTTTGTCCCCGGTATCCCGGGGAGTTCCTCTTCCCTTTATTATCCCCGAAGCCGCGAACCGACGGTGTTCACTGCGTATCCTGTTTCCGTGGTTTTTGACCGAGGAATATTTGAGATTTTTTTTCTACCTTCGATCTTCCGTTTGACGCGACGGCGCAGTTTGAAAAAGAGCGCAAAACAATGCGAACCTGCGCGCCTGACATGCGCACAATAAACCGATGACGGTGCATTGACACCGAGTTCGCCCGAAAATTAACGGAAATGACCGAAACGGCTGCATGCATCGGAGTAGAGAATCTGCTCGAATTTTGTAGTTCTTAAACAACGCGGATTAAATTTGATTCTGACTTTTGCTGGGTGAAATATGTTGTAAAATCTACATTTCATTTTGAGAATGTCTTTCGGGTCTAACCTTCAATTTAAATATATTTAAAATGAGTTAAGATCTAGGACGGAGTTAACTATCCCTGGGTCAAATTGACCGGATCCCAAATTATTCGAAAATTTCCTCAAATTGATAGAAATATTCCGCTTCTATTTTCTAAAACTGAGATTACTTAATGCATCGTCTTTTTTCACTCAGCACTTCTCTTTTTACAAATCAGAATATTGAGATACGATAGAAATAACTTTGATGATTCCACAGTTAACTTCAAATTAATCCAAAGTCCCTATTAAGTCCAACATTCGAAGAATCTATAAACCCAAAAATCTCTGGATATTTGCCTTCCAATTTTAATTAGTCCACGTTAAGAAACGTTAAAACACCTCGACATTTTGTCGGCTCGACCGACCAGAACGAGAACACGTTAATGATCGTAAAGTCCCTGACAATCGTAGGTCGAAAAGAGACCTTGGCAAGATTCTTCTCGCGAGAGAGGAATCGCTTCAAGGACCAGCACGAACTTCTCGCGATTTCCGCGTGGCCAAGGTCGAGAGAGCTATGTACTCGGTCGATAGCTCCTCTGCAGCCTTGGTCGCATCGTCTCACATTCACATTTACTCTCCGTTCACTTCCTGGCCACGTCCCGTCACCAAAAGACTTCGATACTTTCGTCTCACGATCTCATCTTAAGGTCGCCATTAAATTCTAACCTTAGTTTACCATGGCTATTCAAAAAAAAACAGCTAAATACCATGGTCTCTAACTCAAGTCACTTTTAAACTATCTACTTCTATCTATAAATAAAAATTGCCAAAAAGTCTTAGGTTAAAAATATTTCAATAATGGCGGGAAAATGAAAACTACTGTATCGTATAATAATTATTATCTAAATCGAAAGTATCGAAGGATGTTTTGGTATGTGAATTTGATAATTTTGAATTGCAAGTTTTCTTTTGAAATCCAAAAATATCGGAGGATGTTGAAAAAGTGATTGAACTCACCTTGCATCCCTCGCAGGAGTGGACTCCATAGTGAAAGCCGGACGCTTTGTCGCCGCAGACACGACACAACACCGTGGTCCCGTCGAATTCTGAAAGAAAAAGGAGACGGAAATGGATTAGACGGGTCGTCGATTCACTGGTAAACGTCCGCGACGTTCTCGTTCTCCACGTGGCGCGGAGGAGAGCTGGCAGAGAAAGGTGGGAGAGAAAGAAGAACACTTTCTCCTCTCTCGCGGCGGGTTACAGCATCGCCGTGTTACAACTTTCTGCTTTCACTCGCCTGTCACGCCGCGTGATCGTTTCGATTCTACCGAACGAGTCAATCTCGGAATTTGGATCGATAGATCGTCGAAGAATTACATTAAATACTATCGATATCAATAATGTTCCGAAAGTTGCTATTTTCTTTTTAAATGTTCAACGACGTAAAATCGGATTATTAAAACTTTCCACTTAAAATTGCATTGTAAAATGCATCATATAGAATTTTAGATAAGTTAATTACTATCCCTGACACTTTGACTTTCAACGCAGGTAGACAACACAAGTTACAGTAACTCGTAGTAATTGAACTCCAAGCACATTATTTAAATCAATCTAGTTAAATGTCCCTCCATCTTGCAAATAGCAAGAAAAAACATCAGGATCGTACCTATGTTAAGTTCGGGTTCAGGTTTCGCGGACGAAACTGTAGAATCCATTGTAGGCATGTTTGGACTGAGATGATGAGGCAACTGTGCCACGTGATAAGGACTCGCCATGCCTTGAGAAACGCAGGACATGCGCGATACACTCGATGCTCGCGATCCGTGGGACGATACACTGGAAATCGGTGATTCCGGTGCAGGAGACGTTGCTGCAGCCGCTTGGGCGCTACTGTCCGGCGTTAGAATCATATTTCTATCATAGAATGAACGAATCTCGTCGAACAATCTTGTCGTTACGTTTACGCGCCTTTTTTCAAATGGATCCTCAATCCAGTTTGCACTTGACACGGCACTTCACCGACGAGGAATGCCCGCGATGAGACATTTGTCCCCACCGTTCTCTTGGATCACTTGTCAAATGAAAAATCACTTCGTCGCACACTTGATCGTTTCACCGATAATTTTCATCGATTTCAATGAGAACTGATGATCAGTTCTTCGAACACTCTTGCTCAGACACAGAAAACAAAGTATCGTCGATCGTTGTAAACGAACTCTAATCAACGAACAAACACTCTCCTCGTGGATCCGGGCCGATCGAGGGACAGGTGGTTTCTGTGGCGAACGCGAGACACCTCGTCGTTGTTATAAGCGTCGTTGAAACGCATTGAACGTGTTAACCGGCAAACGAGGGAGAGAGGTTCTCTTAGCAAGGAAGGAGATATCTCGCGAGGAGTAGCGCGCACCGATGGAAGGCAGAAGAGAGAGTGAAAGTAAGTCTTCGCTCGAGGGAGGTTCGCGTTGGTCTGACTGGAGTTCGGCGCTGCCGAGTGTTGGTTACCTGGGGGCCGTGCAGCCCTTACTCGGAGCGAGGACGACGTGGAGGGGAGGGATTGATGTGGCTCTGCCTTGGCTGTGCCTCGAGCATCTACAATGTCTACGCCCTGGCTACCTAGTATGTATAGTAGAGGACACAGAGAGCGCGCACACCGGTGCGCTCTTACAGAGAGCCCCCCGAGAGAGTTCATCGTATCCAGCATTTTCAATGCTGGAGGTCACTGACAAGCGGCCGCTCGCGGGCCCGGGCACCGGCGTCACGGGCCCGACCAATGGCACGGGCCCTCGCCGGTCTGCGCGGACAGCCGATTGGCCGCTCGGTTTCCCCCACCAACGCGCCGGACCTACCGGCCGCGGCTCTCCTTCCTCCCGTCGGAGGAAGTTCATCGGCCGAAACCTTGACTGAATTACCCCGCAGCGGCGGCCAAGGCCATGCGCCCTCTCGCTCCAGCTAACCGAGAGACCGTGTCTGTCGTTGTTTCGCCTTACACTTGCCTATCTTTCTTACTCTTTCTCCGTCTTTCTTTCTCTTTTGTATTCTCCCACCCCGTATCTTTCCCTCTCTGTTTCTCTTTCGAGTTTCCTGGCGATCTTCCCTTTACCTTGTGTCTTCGTCTCGGTTTCTGGTCGATTCTCTTCCTTCCTTTTCTTCCTTCTCTGGATCGCACGTTGATGGGAATACTGTCGCAACTGCCCGATTATCCTTCCTCTCTGTGGCCCGTTCGGATCGTTTCGGAGAGGGGAATCTTGCGAATGTCGATGATTATCGTCGATTAAATATTGTCTTCGGCGTTGATTCTCCTCTTGTATTAATCATCGGTCTGTCAAGTATGATTTTTAGATAACAGATCAATGTTTTAAGGTTCCATTTGATTATATTTAATAGTAATGCAATTAGAACTTTTCAAATCTTCGCGCCATCAATTAAGATGGAGTTCCATTCGATTCTACTAACTTCCCACCCAAATCTTCAATTTTCTTTCACCGTCAGCACGGACACCGTTCTCGTCCATCGAATTGCCGGAGTGTGTCGGCATTGTTTGGACTCGATTTTTATGCCGCGCGCATAATGTGGAATTCGGTGGTATCAGGGAACTCGTCGCGTTCGCATCTCGAGTTCCAATTCGAAGGACGAACGGCACGTGCGCTCGCGCGTGCAAAAAACGTGACGACGGTTCGATGAACCTACTTGTTTGTTCACTAGTCGGAGAGACTCCCGCGTTACGTCTTCAATTGCGTACGTTTTTAGTCCCATAAGATTTCGTCGTTTCCTCGTTACGTTTGCTTAGTATTCGGTAATAGTCAAAGGTGTGAGGCCTCGTTGGAATTTTACGGTTGCAGACTTAAGTCTTGGAACTCTGATGGGGGTGATATTAATTTTCATCGGTCCCTGGGCTCCTTTTGACCCAAATAGGGAAAAAGTTTGCACAGTGAGTACTCCGATAACTTTCTAGTAAACTAGAACCTTATATTATCCTTAGTAAGGTTATATAAGGATAAAGTTTTAAAAAATTCGTTTTTTTTTAAATAGAAAATAGAGTAAGTGTCACTTGGAGTTTCCTACGTTTCTTTTTAAATGTTTTGAAAAAGATTAATTATTAATTGTAAGATTTAATTAGAATTTTGGTGATTTGAAAAAGTACTTGGAATTGTAGCAGTTGAAGGTAAAAAAAGTAGAAAGAAGAAGAAGGCTTCTGTTGGGTAGGATTGAATAGAAGTATTTGGTTCGTTTAATGTATACAGTACAGGAGTGTTTTTCTTTCGATTATATATTATTGTTTCGTTTGAGTATACTATGATTTCCATCGGACAATTATCCAGTGTGAAAGAAATCATCGACGTGAAAGCATCTCGAGTTATGGAAAGATACGTGCTCGACGCAATAAAAACGTGAAAACAGGACTGTCGCCGTTCGTAATGGTCGGTGTAATTAATTCCGTAGCTCCCGCTTTCACGATCTTTTCTCCTGGATTGTTTATAGCCTTCGAGAGCCGCATTGTGTTACCTGCCCACGTAGTTCTCGTATCACTGACACCTGTCCGCCTCAACCCACGCATTTTACTCTTGATACGCAAATACTTGGTTTCGCCTTTCGTCTGGTAAAACCAAAGAATTATGGTCAAATCGTTCAACCGTAGATTCCACTTTTCTAAAACAATTTTTAGTGAATCATTCACAAATACATTCTCCAAAAAGAACCAAGGCAAAGTCCCAAAAACAACAAGACCCAAAATGTTCAATCCCAATTAATTAATTCTTCAGATAATTACAACATTCTCAAACTAATGGTAACAATTAAAACAAAGTCAATTACTTAGAAACACTCTGGAAAATTCTCTATCAATCCTAAAAGAGGACCGTCGCAAAATCCCAAAAACCTTAAGACCCAAAATATTCAATCGCAATTAATTGATTCTTCAGATAATTAGAAATTTCTCACACTAATGGTAACAATTAAAACAAAGTCAATTACTTAGAAACACTCTGGAAAATTCTCTATCAATCTTAAAAGAGGACCGAGGCAAAATCCCAAAAACCTTAAGACCCAAAATATTCAATCCCAATTAATTAATTCTTCAGATAATTAGAAATTTCTCAAACTAATGGTAACAATAAAAACAAAGTCAATTATTTAGAACTACTCTGGAAAATTCTCTATCAATGTTAAAAGCGGACCGAGGCAAAATCCCAAAAACCTTAAGACCCAAAATATTCAATCCCAATTCATTCATTCTTCAGATAATTAGAAATTGCTCAAACTAATGGTAACAATTAAAACAAAGTCAATTACTTAGAAACACTCTGGAAAATTCTCTATCAATCTTAAAACAGGACCGAGGCAAAATCCCAAAAACCTTAGGACCCAAAATATTAAATCCCAATTAATTAATTCTTCAGATAATTAGAAATTTCTCAAACTAATGGTAACAATAAAAACAATGTCAATTACTTAGAAACACTCTGGAAAATTCTCTATCAATCTTAAAAGAGGACCGAGGCAAAATCCCAAAAACCTTAAGACCCAAAATATTCAATCGCAATTAATTGATTCTTCAGATAATTAGAAATTTCTCAAACTAAAGGTATGAATTAAAGAAACGTGAATTATTTGGAAATTCTTTGTAAAATTCTCTGCCAATCTCCACCATAAAATGCATCCAAATAACTTTTTCAATCGTACAAAAATTATCAAGATCCTTCTCCGCATCGTAAAATTCGACAAAAATAGAATTCCAATAGAATCAACGAATCTCAAAATCGCAGACATCTCACCATCTCTCCCCTTACAATTTCGTAGACCAAAAAAAAAAATCCCTTGAACTCTATCCTTCCAATAAAAAAGAATAATCCTAAATCGAAGGAGCGATCGTGAGATCGAAAGGGAAGACCGGAAGCGACCGTGAATCCCCAAGGGGGGAGTTTAAGCACGGAAACACGATATTTCCCCGAAAAACCTCGAGATCCCATGGAAAAGGGCATACGATGGGAAGGGTTCGTATCTTCACAATAAACTGGAAACCCAAACAGGCACCTTTCAACCCTTCTCGTCGCTTCCAACCCTTTAGCCTGTACCTTCTAATTCCCCTCTCCGCCTCTTCAAACGGACCCCGATATTTGGGCCTCTTTGCGAGCTGCCCTCGTAAACTTCCCTGTGCTTTTTTCATTTGTTGGCCGTTTATTGCTGCTTCATAAACGCATAAACGTTAAATCTTCCTCGGCTTAACGGTCGACGAGGATCGTCCTGCCATTTCGAGGACATAGTCGACGTTGACATCGTGTCACGAGACACCAGGTTGGAAAGTTAACGTACGCCATGATCGACGCAATAATTTATTTTCATGATTTTATGGCGGAGCTATTACGAGCACCGAGAGAACCTGGCATGGCCTTCGTCGGCATGAACGACCTTCTCGAAGTTGGCCGACTGCGATTTTGTTCGTTTCCCCTCCTACGTTTGTACTTGTGTTCTTCTTTCTCTTTTAGGAGTGAATTCTCCTTCTCTTTCTTTATGTCCTCGAGAAGAAGGAATTCTTCCATTGTCCTTGTTTCGATCGACGGGCATTTTTTGACTTTCAACCCCTTCGCGAGAGGGGTCGGTTTATTGGAGGGGCAGACGGGTTTATGGGGACTTTGGGAAAGGTCGGAACGTTTGGACGGGAGAGAGGATTGTATTATGGGCCACATGTGATTGTAAGGGGAATTTGAATGAAAGGGATTAAAGTGAGTCAAGAGATTAACGCTAAGCTATACTTTGCTAAAATGGTATTTGTCTACTAATTAATTTTTTGAATAATTTGGAATCTCTCAGACTAATAGCAGGAATATTTAAAAATCCAATTATTTGTAAATACTTTGCAAATTTTTTCAGTAATCTCAAATGAGAACTAAGGTATGGTCCCAAAAATCTCAAGACACTAAATATTCAATTCCTATTAATTAGTTCTTCAGATAATTAGTAATTTTTTATACTAACGGTACGAATTAAAACAAAGTCAACTATTTGGAAAGACTTTACAAAATTCTCTACCAATCTCCAAAGAGGACCAAGGTAAAGTCCCAAAAATCTCAAGACCCCAAATATTCAATCACCACTAATTAATTTTTCATATAACTAGAAATGTCTCAAACTAATGCTAACAATTAGAGCGAAGTCAATTATTTGGAAATGCTTTGCAAAATTCTCTATCAATCTCCAAAGAGAACCAATGCAAAGTCCCAAAAATCTCAAGACCCCAAATATTCAATCACCACTAATTAATTCTTCATATAACTAGAAATTTCTCAAACTAATGCTAACAATTAGAGCGAAGTCAATTATTTGGAAATGCTTTGCAAAATTCTCTATCAATCTCAAACGAGGAACCGGGCAAAATCTCAAAAACCTCAAGGCCCAAAATATTCAATCCCCACTAATTAATTCTTCATATAACTAGAAATTTCTCAAACTAATGGTAACAATTAGAGCGAAGTCAATTATTTGGAAATGCTTTGCAAAATTCTCAATCAATCTCAAAACAGGGCCAAGGCAAAGTCCCAAAAACCTCAAGGACCAAAATATTCAATCCCCACTAATTTATTCTCCATATAACTAAAATTTCTCAAACTAATGCTAACAATTAAAGCGAAGTTAATTATTTGGAAATGCTTTGCAAAATTCTCTATCAATCTCAAAGGAGGAACCAAGCAAAATCTCAAAAATCTCAAGGCCCAAAATATTCAATCCCCATTACTTAATTCTTCAGTTAATTAGAAATTTCTCAAACTAATGGTAACAATTTAAGAAAAGTGAATCCTAAGGAACTTTGCAAAATTTTCCAAAAATCTAAAACAGTGCTCTAAGTCCAAGGACTCAAAATGGCAGCTGCAGCAACTGTCTAAAACCGTAACACTTGACCGATCGAAAAATCTCCCATTGACTGTAGCAATGATTCGTGAATTCCAAGGCGTCGGAGGAATTCAAGCAGATCGCATTGATAGATCGGCATGGTGGTTCGCTCGTCGAGAATCGGTAGACCTCGAGCGTTAATGGCCACGGCGACGGAGGTCAGACGACGTCGTTTCCTTGAAATCGGCTAGCGACCTGCACCGATACGCATTTACATGCATCGAATACACCATGGCCCTCGTGCGGCATCTATTTTTAATCGGCCAGCCGCAAACCGATCGCACGTGTCGGTATTATTTCCCTGAATCGACGCGAAAACCGGGAAATCTGCGTCTCGCATTTTCTAATATTTCGTCCACGTTCCTTCCCAACCAATTACTGTTTGATCCACGACTCTAAAAAATTTGTATCACTAATGGGATTCTCACGTTTCTACGGTGAATTCGTCAGCTTGCAATTTTGATAATATGTGAACGTTTCATTAAAAGATTTTTAGGTCATTCGGCATTTTGCAGTGTTTGAATTAACTCCGGAAATGAATGTTGATTGAATTTTCCACTTTCTGCCGACTAAATTTTTTTAGTAAAATTTCTTTGTTCTTAACAGTGAGAAAAATTGTAAACTAGAATAATTATTATATCGGTCAATTGAATTTCGTAAATCATAAAGTGTCCAATTGATCAAATTTCTAATAAAAGAAAATAGAAATGTTATTTCTCTCTAGGAAAATAAACTGTGAAAAGTTTCTTTAAATTTTATTTATTTAGCACGTAGTTGCGAAGATTTACGCTTATTTTGTCTTTAATGATAACAATTAATTAGAGAATTCCAATTAGTGACAAATTAGCGAGCTGGAACAATGAATCGATCGAGAAGTTCGATGGAATTGCAGGGAATTCCCGGGAAACGATCGAAGGAAGACGTCGTACTGGAAGAATTTGCGCGCCACGCATCGGAATAATCTATCGTGCTACCTGAGAAATTTATACGAGCGATTATCCGCCTGATGGTCGATGAACCTTGGCAGGAAAAAAATTATCAATTTATCGCATCCGGTATTTGCGAACTATGGTAATTCTACGAATTTCTACAATTTTTCTCTCGCCTCGTCGCTGAAGCTTCATAAAATAAATTGTTCCTACATGGACCTTTTATCAATTCGATAATTCATCAATGAAAAAACACAACAAATTTCTTTTTCATGCATTTTATTATAAAAATCCAAAGTACAGACTTACATCGAATATATTAATTTATAAATCTAAATACTCAATACAAATTTACAAATTTACAAAGTTCTAAATTTACATACTCAACAGAATTTATAAATTTAACCCTTTTAGTTTCGGACGACGATATATCGTCGTTATTGACAGTGCTAATACTGGGCACCGTAGTGTTATTATTCAGTTTCCAATACAATCTAAGTAATTTTAAGAAAGATAATTGCAAATATATAACTCATGCTTTATATTGCGTATTCTATATAAAACTATGGCCAAATGGCTATAATTATTATTCGCATCTATATTTGTCATTAATTCAATCAATTTTTTCGATCGGCACTAAAAGGGTTAAACACACAAACTTCCACAATATTTAAAACTAAATCTTTCAAATATATTAATTACGAACTCATTCAATTACTAAATCATCCATATTTTTTCATCGATTCTTCATCCGACACGTTGATTGCCATGACATTAAAAAGGTAAAGGTCAACCGAAAATATATCTTTAATTTCTGCTTTACAAAGATGTGAATTTAATAGAAAAAGTTTCACTTCACTAGAAGTGATGCAATTAGCGAAGTACCGATGGCGTTCAACGTATTAATTACATAATCCATCCCCCTGAAACTTCATCACCGAGTCAATTAAATCCACATTTGGATCAACAGTAATCAAAGTAACAATTTCCAATTGTCCATCGATCATGGCACACACCAGGAGAAAAATCACGTTTAATTGATCATCCGGGTAGACCCCATCGGCAGAAGCAGCTCGTTAATTGCTACTCGCACATCCACCGTCTTTCTAAAGGTCTCTCCTCTCCCTCGTGCACGACGGCATCGCAGTGGGGCCCAGCGATGCGTGGCGACGGTGAAGATAAAAATGTAACGAGCTCGAGAGGCATAATTAGAAGCTATTTCCACGCCGTAGCTTCTGGAAGCTTCTATTGTCTACCTTGCCGCCGTGTCCTTGGCAGTGAACGCCCGGTCGGCGACCGGCATTTTACCTTCGTCGGCAACTTCCTAGATCGTCGACAACATTCTCCATTCGCTTTTGCGATTGATATTATTAAAAAATAATAATTCTTTTTAACTACTCCTTTTACACGTATCCATCGATATATCACTCTCGATGGAGTTGAGAATCGAGCGAAAGTGCGATCGCTCGAAAGCGATCTCTCCTGGGTTTCTTCGTGGATTGTTCCGTTCTCCGAGTTTGATTCAATGTTTTCCGAGATCGCGAGCGTTCTACTTTGAGAATACGCGAGGTTTGGATAAGCGAAGTGTGGAAAGATTGAGCTACTAGTTTGTTTTATTGATTCTTTTTTAAATTAACCTTCTATGGGCCGAATTTTCTGTGACATCTGAAGATTAGCTGCACGATAGCACATTAGAAAATAATAAAAGTACTATTACAAATAATAAATTTTACTTGAATTTGAAACGTTGGATTGCAAAGAATTTCTTGATTTTGAAAAGCTAACTTGTAATATTTGAGAAAGTTAGAAAATCGATTTTGAAAAATAAAAGGTTAGATTTGTTTCGTGTTACCTCAAAGTTATAAGGGCCCATAGAGGGTTAAGTTCTTTGTTGGATACTTCAAGTGTCGAGAATTCTAGATCTACTCTGACACGAAAGTATATTAAGTACATTTGCTATAGCGAAGTATCGTTGAATGTGTTCAGATATTTGAAATATTTCAGTAGAAATACCGTGAGATTATTTTTAATATATGAAATCCTAAGAAATTGAATTTTCTATCGGAGTAGATCTATAAATTCTGTGGAATTAGAATTCTCTGGTTTAACTCCTGATGTTAAAGTTTCAGTTATCTTAATCTCATACAATTATTTACAGGTGCAATGCAACAGATGAACGAAGCACCTCGTGGCACCTTTAAGAGCGCGAGCATCGATGGGAAATATGCCATGGGTATGTTAAAAACTTCTGTAACAAGTGGGTCGTAATACATGACATTACGATATTACTGGAACGGCGCCTTCGAGAAATATTCACTGATAATTTTAAACCACGGCTATCACTATGGGAGTCATCGTCAATCCGAGCAACTCTAATCCACCTAGAACCACCAGGAAGTCATCGAACGTGTTGTCCGTAACGAGCAAGCGTTACTCTCGCAACATGTACGCTAATAGCTACTCGAGAGACTGTTACGATAGCGATCCACAGTAATCCTTGAAATATGCAAAGGCACCAAAGCAGAAGCAGCACTTATATACATGTCTGGTAATACCATTGAATTTCCTCTATGGTGTCTCGTCAACTAGTAAGATTCTGGACACATTTCTGGTGAGCTTTGAACCGCTCGTTAGGAGGAATGCGCTTTGGTTTGCACGTCAGGAGTGTTTTATTTATCCTCGTTCCTCTACTGACGTTTAAGAATCGACGAAGGGACGTGACGGTACTGCGAACCTATTTCCAAGGACTATTCTTTTTTTTTCTCCCCTTTTTTCTCTTCCTAGAATCTCCCTTGCAGGTTAAAAGTGCAACGTCGTGTAGTTTGACTTGGTATTTTGTTCTCAATAGTCTGTATTCTATTGTGTAACGAAATAACTTCCTTCGTCGTGTAATTTAATTTCTTTCTTTTTAATTGCTCCACGTGTTACTTATAAATTTTCGCTTCGAATTCGTAATTTTAGACGAGTATCGAATAATCAAGGCTATAATGTACGATAACACGTAATAAAAATTCCAAAGAGTTGACTCCCCCACCAGGCGGGATTCGAACCTGGGTCCGGCGTAGTAGAAATCCGACACTCTGCGCGCGTCGCCAATGTCCTTGATGTTTTATTAAACTTCCTAATGGATATTAAAATAACCATTTCAATTACACGTATATCTTTAATTATAATGAAATTATGCATCCACTTTTTATGATCATGAGGAAGAAATTCAAAGGATTTAAATTATAAATTCCACGATGTTAGATTTCGAAGGAGATCCATAAACCTCCAGTCCATTGTAGTCCGCAGAGTGGTCCGTTCGTTCATGAGAGAGAAACGACGAAAGATTACATATCGCAGATAATAAGGTGGCAATCTCAGGAAGGTGCACCAAGGCGTGCAGAAAAGAGAACGGTCCCGCGATGTTCTTGCGGTCTGCGTGCGCAGCCGCTGCATTGCTGCTACTACCGTCGCAGTTGCTGGCGCTGTTGCTGCTGCTCCTGCCGGTGGTGGCTGCTCCTGCTGCTGCTGCAGGTTCAGTGACATCACGCACGCATGTGCGTGACGCGGCGCGCGCACCGTTATGCCCATAGCCTGCCCTATAGCGCCCACTGCGGAAGTATAACCATATACTTGCCGGCGTGCCGTGCGCGCGACGTTCGCCGAGCGTTTCGATGCGACCGATGCGCCTGGGACTATGACCCCGATCGTTTCGATCGCCATTTTCGTCGCATAGAATATTCTAGCGTTTCATTCGTCGATAGTTGCTAATATTACTCCTAAATATGATAAATATCTAGGTTCAGGCTGAATTATTCAAATTGTTACTTAACTGTATCTACTAAAATTTAGGTATACTGAATAAGTACTTTGGAGAAAGGGAATTGAAGTGGTGGAAAAGATGATTAATTGAGTAATTTTGGTTTTATGAGACAGGAGTGGAGTATTTATTTTATGACTGGTCTGGGAGGTTAGGTAATTAGTAGGGTTAGTAGAAATTTAAGTGCGATGAGAAAAGTAGTTTGGGACTTTTCAAGATGGCGTCCGATCCAGGAATCGATGCAAGGAAGAGGGGATGGGGCGAAATCGACGCTCTCGATTTCGGAGCTCTCGATGATTTAATTCCGCGGGTGTGGCGCTCGCGCGAGCTTACCGAACCCGTTCGGTGCCGTTGACACAGATCCCGGGCCACTGTGGTTCTCGGGCGAGATATGATCGAGGACACGCGTCGAATGAAAAGAATTACGCCAGCGGAGTGCAGCGTGCATTCTAATGCGCGTGCACCGGGTGCGCGCACGTTGTAACGCAGCTGCTTCTCCACGCCCACCAAACCTTCCGTTTTTTTTATATCTCTTTCTTACGTTCTTTCCTCGTTTCTTCTCTCTCGTTGCTACCTCATGGACAACTGAGCCTTCTTCGAACAAAAGGAGTCTTTGGAATTTTTTAATTCTTTGTATAAACTTTGATATTTTACAACGAGTGTCACTTGGAATTCTAAGTTGATCATGTAACTATAAATGAAGCAAGTCGAAAGTGGAAGGATAATTCGCTAACAGTACACCATGGTGAAGTATCACTTATGGAAATCGCTGAAGCGACGCCACCCGCGGCGAAAGAAAAATGGAAAAAGTAATTTCTCCAGTGGCGCCTCTCGCCGAGAATCGGACGATGGACGACTTGCGCCGCGACCTGCAAAGAGAGGCAAGGAGGTCGTTCGATCACCTTGTTGCACGCATGTGTGCGTACCGTGATAGTTTGCAAAGCCTTACATATTCAGTGAAAAGTAAAGTCACTGGTAATACAATTCTAACGACGATTTTTTTAAGATTCCTCTCACGAAAACATTCCATCTAATTTAGTGATGAATAGTTCCAAACTAGGATTAACGAGGGCGCCACGGATATCCCTCGTTAGGAATTAGGGACTTAAAAACAGAAGTGTTAAAGTATTTTAGTAGCTTCAATTGCTATGATAATTTAGTGTAGAATCTTCCACATTACCATAGCATCCTAAATTGTATTCTTTTAAAAAATGTATCTAGTATTCTCTAAAATATCCCAAAATAATCGCTACCAGTTTTGTCATCGACAAACTGTGCATCGAGGGATCAAAATACGGAGAATACTATAATTAATCATTGCAATTTCCACTTAATTGACAGGCGATGAAAAAATGGCGAACTACTTATGTCAGTCGTTATTCTATAGCCACAAAGCGGGGCACAAGTACAGAAGAACGGTGCGTTCGTTAAAGTGGATGTAAAACGCGCGCATGCATAGGAGGTTAGCGTACATTTGCGTCTAGGAAGAGGGTTCAGCAGCGCCACGAACGGCGTAAAGCGAGCTGAAGAAACGGGAGGGAAACACGCAACGACGAGCCGTGTAAGTTCTGCAATCGGGTACAGTTGCAACGACCGGTGTCGGTGAACCGAGATGAACGTGTTGCAGTCCATGCAACGTGTCCGATGATTATTTACAGTTTCGAGCAGCGAATTAATCATTCGGTGTTTCAGACACCTTGAACTCGGATTAGTTTAGGAATTATAGAAAGAGAAGTAAATACTTCAGATAGACGAGATTGCATAGCTTGCAATTAATCGTGCTAACTATTCTCAATTTTGAATTTAACCCCTTAGTTTACAACAAAGTGTGACGCTCGTAATCTCGAATAGGAATTTTTTAAATTCTTTCCAAAACTATTAAATTGAAAATATCAGTCGGTTTCATTATTTCTGTATTCTTAATATTGCACGGACAATATGTTAGAAATTAGTGAGAACTTTTTATTTCCAGAATTAATTTTGAGTCATTGCTCGCGCAGTCAACAAAGAAGTCGAAGGGCAAGAGGTTAAGTTGTCTTTGTATTTTATGTAAAGCTGTAGAACTTAAGGCCATCTTGAAAATGGAAAGCGCTACATACGGTGATTGTTAGAACTATGGAACTTATATGCCTTAGGTGAAAATGAAGGGCGTAGCTGAAGTTGAAAGAATCGCAGGAAAATTCCAGCAAAATATAGCGAGAACGGTAGAATGTTCTAAGAAAAGCCGAGTAAGATGCCACTAAAAGGGAAAGAGAGAGAGAAAGAGTCAAAGTCAGAAGAGTGCAACGTGTGCCACTAGCCGCGCGGCCCCGAAGTGCCCTGCTTCGCATTGCTACTTCATGGTGCAAGTCGATTATAGCGCGAGTACACCTCATTCCACCTCTCCTCTCACGGACGGCCGCGGTAAACCGCTTTTTCCTTTCCTCGATTAATCGCGAAAAACGAGGAGAAACGAGGTGGCCGGTTGAGTGCAGGCTAACCTAAGCATCAGGCCTGTGCTTCTGGTTCTTTAACGAGACTCAGTGTGAGAAAGACGGGACCGTGTTTCTGGGCCTTGACATCTACACGAACCTTTGTATTTCATCTCAATCATTGCCAAATTTCATTTTCCAAGTTCAGGCGCAAACATAACCTCAATACGATTCAAATCTCCCGCCACTCGAGATATCAATGGAAAGTGAAACTAGAGACAAAATAAAGTTGTGATACTAAAAACACATATTTCTCTACCAAGTTCAAGCTAGAATACCATTGATATTCAGTAAGAACTGAAATAAATCATCATCCTTCAACGAATCCACCGAGAATCCTCAGTCATATATCAAGTTAAAACTCAGCAACGAACGACTCTACTTACCCTTCCCTATCGAAAGGATTAACGTTCTTCAGCGAAGAGATCGATCGTTTAACGGTTTACGGGCGAATCTTTCCAGCCACCGTCAGCACGTCTCCGAAAAACAACTCGGCAAATTGTGGCCATCACCGTGAATAATCGTCCCAATAGATCCTCCCTCTATCCTGTCCCACAGATACCTGCATTTCGGTCGCAGTAATGCGATTACAAGCCGTTGTTTGTCACCGACCGACGTGATTAGCCATCGTCTGTTTGCCTTCTACGGAAGGATTATCCAAAACAAACGCCTCGAGGTGACTTTAGAGAGACGATAGTAGACAGTCGTCGTGTAAGAGGGAATCCGGTAAGATCGAGGGGATCGAAGAACGACGTCTGGTAGACGGTGGAGGGAATCTCTTGTTTGTAAACACCCATGGTGGTCCTATGGGGATTTCGTCGTAATTGATAGACAATGGTGCGGTCGTTACTTTGCGGGATTCCACGTAGGCGTGGCTGGGACACCGGGAAAAAGGGTTCACAAGTCAATCGGTCACGCTTGTAAATTTGTCTGTTAGAATTTCAACTCTTTCTTCGACCAGTTGTGAGGATGGTCGGCCATATTTAATGATGGAGGATTTTCCAGAATTTTCTTCCCATTGAATTTCGAGAAATTGATGACCAGTTGATCGAACGTTTGAGAGTTTTCATGGATAATTGCAAATTACTTATTAAGGAGTCGTTGAAACGTAGAGATAGGGAAAGTTGCGGTAATTGTAAACCTACACTGTTCAGTGCAGGTTAGACCTTCGCAGCGGCGTATCGGTTTTGGCGGGAAAGCGCTATAAATCGTTCCGTTTACGATCACTGCCGGTTTCTCTTTCCATGCCAACGAACATAACCTCGTGAACGAAATTTGGCGCGAAACGTGTCCAGCGCATAATTTATTTACCTATATTATTTATCGCTTGCAAGTAATATTATCTACTTATACCTCATCCATCCCTAGGGTCTTTTTTGATCCAAAACAATATTTCATTTGACACAAATTAGATACAGTGACAACACGTTACTCTCGACAACGTTGTTGCAAAGAAAGAGCAAAGAAAAATCTTGATATTTTTATTGAAAATAGACTATCGTTTAGAAAAGGCACCACAAGGACTTCAGTAATTTATAAATAATAATAGCAGTACTAATTTTGAAAATTCTTTCTTTATTTTATCTCCACAGAAATTACATTAAAATTGCAACAATTAATTCCAACAATTTCTAACGCCATATTTGTTCAAAGTATGCAAATGCGTTAAGGGTGAAAAAATGTTTGAATACAAGTTTGAAGACTGATGTCGGAGAAAAAGAGTTGCAGAAAAAGGACGTAGAAAAACGAGGATGCTGAGTAAAGTCGTAATTACACGCCAGACTTCCAGCGAATCGGCTAGGCGACCGGTAGACGATTACATGCGGAAGTTCTAACGGCCTTGTATTTCGGCGTCGAGCGTCCCTAAGGTCGTACGACGTCTAGACGTCCTTGATGAATCGTGCGCGTCGGATCCACGGTCGATTTCACGAACTCACACCGTCGCCGATCCCTCCCACGGAAACTATACGTCTCTCCGGTTCAAGTTCAGGCGTCTACGATGCCGTAATATTTTTCTACTCAATTCCCTTACGGTTTTAAAATCGTTACATCACAATTTTCACACTTAAGATTTCCTCTCAATTGGGAAAGCCACTGAAAGTCACATCTTAATGATAACTAATACCTCCAGAAACTTTTATTTCTCAACATCTTCATATCTAACAACAATAAGACTCATCAAAGACATCAAAAGAGTGTATAGTGTCGACGTTGAAGTCACCGAAGAAGACGCAACCTCAAATCATCCCCTTTCCAATTTCACCTCCTTCTAAAAACCCATAGAAAATTAACTAGAATTTTTATTCTAACTGCTTGGGCTCAGAATTATTCCTTGAAATGAAAATTCCTCTTTGATTTCCAATATTCCACATAATTTAACGCAATATTAATACATAATTTGAAGTTCTCATAAACAATCATGTTTACAATCCAACAGCTTGTTATTGCGAACAAAGAGATTAATCTATCTGTAAAATCTGAAAGGAGTATAAAAGAAAGAGAAACAAGGAAGAACATCCACAAAAGAAGCGAGCTCCAATTGCAAGAAAATGGAGTCCCCGCGGACTCTCTCGCGATTCCACCGGAGGAAACGACCTGACCGCGCGAATTCCATTCGAAGCTGACGAGGAGGAAGGAAGAAGAGCGAGGATCCTGCCCGGACGGTCATCGATCCCAGAACGGCGAGAAACCCTGAACGAGGCGCGGTCCTTGAGCCGACGACGGAGACAATGGACGAGGAGCGAGTCGCCGTCCTCGGAGCGTTGACCCAGAGAGCGAGTCTGCGAACGATTAATGGGGCCTTTACATAACCGGCCACCTCTTGTCCGATCGATCGCCACGAATTGCCGTGCTTTTCTTCCTCGCCGATCGTTTCTCGTGTGAACCACGCGTAATTCTTCCTTTGAGGACCGACGCAAACGTTTCAAGTTTTGGAGGGTCTTTTTACGTCTTGGTAATTTGCTTTGCATTGTTGCACTTGATTTGGAAATGACTTCGAGGTGAGCAAATTACCGGCTCATTTGGAAGATGTTGGAATTTTATGTAAGAACTTATGATATTAATTCGGATATTACTTAGGTTAAATAGAGAGACCATTTTGTATAGACTCAGCAAGTGATCTCACAGTGGGAGAAATGAAAGCAGATAAAGCAGTTTTCTTTTCTATTACAGGATTACGTTAGGATTAAGTAAGGTTAGGTTTCAGTTAGATCTTAACTATGGTCAGGACTGCGACCTTGGGGTGGTACCGGTCACCCTCCCGTGTGAAATTTCGTAACGTTTCTTAACGTAGGTCTGAACTACAACTCGATTTATCAAAAAAGGCGCCATTTTGTCTCTGTGGATCCTTCCTTCAATCAAATACATCTCCATTGTACACCGAATAGAAGACATATCTCCAAGTGTAAACAACAAATATGACCTTCACTGTATTTCTAATCAACTCTCCAAATTCCTATAAAAGAAACCTCCTAATCTCCCAAAATTAAACCACCATTTCAATCATGCCTCTACCCTAACATTCTTGCAAACCTAAATTTCCAAGAAAGGTCGACGAAGACAACAGTGCACCCTAATGCACCTGGGCTCTTACAGTTGTTCCCTCTGCGAAGGGCCATCCCTCTTTGGTGGATACTTATCAGGCTAAAAGCCGGGTCTCGAGTTATCCTCGAAGCATTCAAAAACTCGCTTGGCGAATCTCTCTGGCGATAATGAGCTCCGGTGCAGCTCGAGTGCATATCGCGCGCTCGAGCCCGAAGGAACGACCGTTCACCGGGGCTCTCTGGAGCATAGGAAACGAGGTCCTCCACCTCGAAGATAGAGAAGAGTGCCAGTCGAAGGAAGCTTCGGGAGAAGCAACGAACGGAGAGGAAAAGAGAGAGGAAGGAATAGAAAGAGAGAAAATACAGAAAGAAAAGTAGGGGTGGAAGGAAGAGGGAGAGGGGAAGGTCGGTCACGAGTGTATCGTCGAATGGTTGCCAAGTCAAAATCGGTCCACAAAGCGACTCTATGCCGCGAAACGAGGGAAGAAGAGAAGAAAGACAAAGAGGGTGAGAGAAGGGAAAATGAGAGAAGGAGACACGGAAAGAGAAATGGAGGGAGTAGAAATAAAGAGAACAGTGGGGAGAGGAAAAGAGAAGAGGGGAGGCGGCTTCCGCGAATGTTACGGGACTGCATAGCGACGTGGGAGTGCAGCGACTGCACCGGCGCGCGTCTTGCACCGACATGCACGCACGTGCACACGCGCCGATCTTGGGAGTGCGCCGACCCCTACCAGCTTGGAAAACGGTCACTGACCTCCCCCGCCTCCCCCTTCTCCCTTTCTCACTCTTTTTCTCGATCTTTCGATCTCCTCCGT
Organism: Cerceris rybyensis; assembly: GCA_910591515.1. Classification (NCBI taxonomy): domain Eukaryota; kingdom Metazoa; phylum Arthropoda; class Insecta; order Hymenoptera; family Crabronidae; genus Cerceris; species Cerceris rybyensis. The sequence goes on along the minus strand of OU342800.1, from coordinate 4,136,683 downwards.
CATTTCTCTCCTTCTCTCTCTCCTTTTTCGTCGTCCATCGACACCTGCGTTGAGGAGCACCTTGACGAGTGGCAGGGGTTGCGAGGGTGGAGGAGGACATGGAAAAACCTCACGGGATCGTCGATGGGAATTGTAGAGGGTTGCTGCTAGTTTGAGGATGAAGCTCTCCTTGGAAAGAATGAATGATGAGTAGGATTCTTTAAAAAAGTGGACGCTGTTTTGGACGAGGTCGTTGCGATAGGGTTGGTCGTTTCAAGGGGAGGTTATTTAAGACTTTTAAAAGAAAGACGATTCCATGGTGCATATAAAAGAAGATCGACTGGAATTTAACCCAGTGCCAATTGTACTTTGGCTTGAACAGCTACTCTAAGACTGCCATTTGAAAGATACTGAAGCGTGAGCCACCGGTGGTACACACCGCCCAAGGGGAGGTAATTTAAGACATTTAAAAGTCGATTCCGTGTACTATATAAGAGACGATCGACTGGAATTGAGCCCAGTGTCGCTTGCACTTTTGCTTGGACCACGTCGATGCTAAAATTCTCAATTTTGAGAAAGACTGAAGGGAAGAATCAAAGTTCATCCCTTAACACGTTCACGCCGCCGCAGCAATTTGAGTTTTCCTCCTACGGGCGGCTACTCTAAGACCGCCATTTGAAGGACACCGAAGTATGAGCCACCGGTGGTACGCGCTGGCGTAACTGTGTTAATAAAGGTGATTGCGTCCACTGTCAGCCCTTGGCTTCTAACGCCTTAGATGGAAGTCTTCCCACTGCACAGGAACGTTCGAGATGCATCGTGAAGACGATGCTGTTAGCAAAGTTCCAGAAGAAGATGAGGCAGAGAAGAAAAATGGCGGGACCAAGAAAGAAAGGAGACGATGGAAGAAGAGGAATAAGAAGGAGGAGAAGAAGAAGAAGAAAAAGTAGAAGAAGAAGTAGAAGAGGGGAACGCATCCTCGGGGCCGTCCTAACGGTAGGGCGGGTCACTGCACGCGGCTACGCGAATGCAACTCTTTGCAGTTGCATCGCGAGCGCCGGCCAAAGACTCGGAGAGTGCAGCGTCGCACCGGTGCAATGCCCTACCTAGGTGTAACGCTCCCGGCTACCCCTTGCACATCCTCGCTGCGTCCTTACACGCTCTTCTCCCCCTTCCTCCCCTTCTCTCTTCTTTCTCTCTTTCCCTCTTTTCACTTGCTATCCCTCTTCGTACTATGGTATCCTCTCTGCCCCTCCTTTCTACCTTGCAGGCGTCCCTCCGCTACTTCGGAGTCCTTGAACTCGGTTTTGTACGGAGGGTGACGTCTGGAAGGAGGAAGAGACCTCCGAGGCTCTGGGGTTACGCTCTTTAATGTTATACCTACGAGTTTTACAGGGTGTCTTCTTCTTTTTTTTTTAACTTTGTCGACCGGTTTAAAATCTTTTTTAGTTTTGCATTTGAAGGAGCTTGAATTGTAGATGTAACTTGAACTCTTATAGTCTATACAGTTTAATTGCCACGTGATCTAATAGTTCCTCTGTCAAGTCTAATCAAAGTTCATTTAAAAATAGCGCTCTTTTCAAATTGACAAAGACTCTACAAACCACTGTAGATACTTTAAGTAATGTAATCATGAGACTTCGATCGAGTACTTCACACCATTCGAACCAGTGAAGTCTGTGCGTTGAAATATTATCATGAAGTCGACCTAGAATTTCGAGGTACGAAATTCGTCGAAGCAACGTGCGTAACAGTACTCCTACGTAGTTTCTACGCTTAGATACGCGTACACACGGTCTCTCGGACCCGCGTAGTGAGAGGTTACGTGCGTGCGTAAGAGCATGAATGACATAACGATCGTAGAGACCTGTCGGGCGTCGACCCTGGGCCAGTGCACTACCGGTGCATCGATTCTTTCCGTGGTGAATACTTTTAAACATTGCAATTACTCAAGGTTCATCCATTAGACTTTTAAGTATTGAGGAAATAAGTTTATCGAGGGAAAGTTATCTCAATTAGTAGGGTAATTTGAAATTCCCGCCATCTGAGAAATTGCTTTTATACCTTTATTTAACACTAGGATTACCAGTGTTAGGTCGGTTATATTTCAAGATATTAAAAGGTGGAAATGATGGATTTGGTAATCTGTATTTTATGAGGTCAACGGAGAACATTTCATCTATAATTGTCCTATGAACTTGGAGAACTTAAAGAACTTAGAGAACTTTGAGAACGTGGAGAACATTAGAGAACGTTTGGAAAAAATGGAAACGCGTCTCTTTAACTTGTTTGGTAGTTCTAGTGTTAATATATTATAAAATAGGTGACTCGTGCACAGCAAAATTCTTAGGTGAATTAAAAAATACAATGTGGATATTCACTGACACCGTATAGTGAACATTTCAGGATCTGATGCATTGTCAATATTTGTACATTCGATTAAACTTTAAGTTTCAAGTGTCTAACTTAAAAATGCACCGAATTCAAATTGCTTGAAGATCTTGTAGAACTTGGAAATGCAAATGTTGTACTTGAAACTGATATCAGCGATATTCCACGAAACGCAAAAAAGATCCGACAATGAGACTGAATAACAGTACTCTAGCATCTCAACACTTACGCACGCTTGCGTAAGAGCATGAATGACAAACTTGTCGACCTGGACCATTGCGTCATCGATACATTATCTTCTCCGGAGTCATTTACATTCCCTTAAGTCGATACGTCTCTACGTTTCCACTTGTTTCTCAACTCCAACTGTTGGCAGAACTCTCAAAGTTCAAACCATTGTTCAATCCTTTTTATAATAAAGATTTTACAATTTTCCGATCTCTACAAATTATAGAAACAAATCTATCATCTTTCCAATGAATTCTGTTAATTAACAGTGAAATTTAATTTCAAGGATTCCTAGCAGTATACGGAATTAAAATTGAGCAGTAACATATATATACGTCCAACACAGACCAAATATTTCTGTTATAAATATTATGGAAAAAAAGCAAAACAAGACATTGAAGAACTATATATTTACTCGACAAGGGATTAACAATTCAGTATTAAAGAGGCTGCCGTAAGAGAACTTTGGATTGTCGATACACATCGAACGCAATTAACAGATTAGTACAGTTTAATTATTTGAATTTTACATAATAGTACAGTTAGTATATATTCTATTTCAGTAATACCACAGAATATAACGTCAAAACAACGGAAGAACATTGGACTAAAAATGACCACCCCAGAAAAAAAAACAAATAAAAATTTCATCAAACTCATTGATAAGCAGGAAAGTCATTGCAACAGCGGATGCGTTAATCGACACGTACGCAAAATCCTACAGAAATACGACGGTTCAATCCCCGCCTTAGGAGTCGGTAACTTTTATAGCCAGTTTTGTTTTTCTGACCCACATCGAGGAGAAGTTCGTTGCCGCCGGATCAAAAGTTAGCTACGCAGTTCCGCTGGGTGAACGATCTTTCGCGTCATTGACCATGCCCGGCCTCTGTGTACGTTTATGTAATCGCTTTTCGTCACTCGCGTGGAGAACGCGTGGAGAACGCGCCCCGATGACACGTGTGAAGACCGAACGGGAAATATCAACGTGTTTTCTTTTTATTTCCCTGACGACGAGGACACAGACTAATAACCGGAGGAGGGAAACTTTCGTCGAGTCATCGGTGTACCGATAGTCTGATCTATCGATGAGAAATGTACTGTTAGATGCGGAAAAGATGGCTGTGAAAATTTCAGTGAGTGGCTTTAATAGAATATGAAATTAGATGAATACCTGAATGGATGGATTTTTTAGAAGTGAATGTTTAAATTGAAAGTGATTGAATATTGAGAATTGTTTGGTGAGTGGATTGATATTTATGGAATTGTATGCTTTGGAGAAGTGTGATTCAGTTTTGAAGAGTGACGGATGAGAGGTTTGATTATGATTTGATAGAGTTATTGATTTTTATGATAATAAGATGTATAATTACAGGTACAGACTATTTTGAGGAAATTTTGAGACAGTAGTGTGAAAGAGTTAAAATGTAGATTCTCCAATTCTTATGGAAAATGAGTCCAATAATCAATCAGGACTTAAAGAAGGCTATGATTATGTACACCTCTTACACAATAGAGTACAGCGCAAGAGTCACATTGAATTTTCCATATACAAATTCAGACTACGATACAGTCAATCATCACAGACGCGTTACCAAATGAGCTTAGAAGTCTACGAGTTATCCAATCGATTTTGACGATAGAAAAAACCATACTATTATCTAAGCACGTTACACAACATCGGCAGGAATCACTGATTTCTTTCGAGTACTTACGTCAAATGGGAGCACATAATAAAAATACGATTTAACATCTAGTAAAAGAACATCTACGCATTCCTCGAGGACTTAGTCTGATCAACGTCCGTAGCAGGTTATTGAACTTTGATACCAGGAATCCACTGGTTTTTAGTTGGAGAAATCTGTTTTATACGCATGTGAGTGCATGCTGTCCACGCATTGTCTAGTGAGTCATCAGATGAGTTGTACGAGCTGATTAGTCAACGTTTATGGGAGTTCTGAATCATTGGGAACTTGGAAAAGGATCTCGTGACGTACCGCACTTCAAGTCCATGATATATAAATGGAAAAGTGTAGCGATTAAGAAAATACAACAGTGTATTAGATTTAAGAAATTCTTTATTCGTTATTTGTATTACATATTGCATAGTACATATTGTATTAGATTGTATGTTATTTTATCGTAAAATAAAGTTGTGTGTTACTATAACTATGAGTTAATTTATTTAATAAACCTTGATCTGGCGATCCTATGCGTGTCCTGTGAGTCTCCTGTCACTCCGGCTTATGTCCTGTGTGTCCTCTCTAAGTCAGTAGTGTCTTAAACGTATTTCTCGCTCGTTTGACTTATTACTGACTCGTATCACTTGTTGAGTTGTCCAATTTTCTCGAAATCGTCTTCTGCACGTAAGTGAAGTACAGCTGCATCTCAGACGCATTTTTCGCAATGCCTGACTTATTACTGACTTGTATCACTTGACAACTTGTGAAATATTGCCGGGAATTAGTTGGTAAGTATAATCTCAGAACGGAGTTCAGCTCCGTCTGACTTATCATCGATTTTACTACTTGCTCACTTGGGAAATTTTTCCCCAAAATTTGCAACTCAGCAAGTAGTATAAACTAGGATAAGTCAGCCCTACTTTTGCGTTTGACTTATCGTCGACTGTACTACTTGCTCACTTTGCGAATTTTTCCGAAAAATGCCAAAAGGGAAATCAGTAGTATAACCCGAAATTTCTCAGACCGACTTTCAGCTCCGTCTGACTTATCACTGACTTGTACTACTTGCTCACTTTGCGAATTTTTCCGAAAAATGCCAAAAGTGAAATCAGTAGTATAACCCGAAATTTCTCAGACCGACTTTCAGCTCCGTCTGACTTATCACTGACTCGTACTACTTGCTCACTTTGCGAATTTTTCCGAAAAATGCCAAAAGTGAAATCAGTAGTATAACCCGAAATTTCTCAGACCGACTTTCAGCTCCGTCTGACTTATCACTGACTCGTACTACTTGCTCACTTTGCGAATTTTTCCGAAAAATGCCAAAAGTGAAATCAGTAGTATAACCCGAAATTTCTCAGACCGACTTTCAGCTCCGTCTGACTTATCACTGACTTGTACTACTTGCTCACTTTGCGAATTTTTCCGAAAAATGCCAAAAGTGAAATCAGTAGTATAACTCGAAATATCTCAGACCGACTTTCAGCTCCGTCTGACTTATCACTGACTTGTACTACTTGCTCACTTTGCGAATTTTTCCGAAAAATTTGGAAACCCAGTAAGTAGTATAACCCGAAATTTCTCAGACCGACTTTCAGCTCCGTCTGACTTATCACTGACTTGTACTACTTGCTCACTTTGCGAATTTTTCCGAAAAATTTGGAAACCCAGTAAGTAGTATAACCCGAAATTTCTCAGACCGACTTTCAGCTCCGTCTGACTTATCACTGACTCGTACTACTTGCTCACTTTGTGAATTTTTCCGAAAAGTTCCAAAAGTGAAATCAGTAGTATAACCCGAAATTTCTCAGACAGAATTTTAGCTCTGTCTGACTTGTCACCGATTCGAACTACTTACCATTGTAGAATTTTGTAGAGAAATTGTCCACCCCGTAAGTAGTATAAACCAACATATCTCAGGCAGAATGTACGACATTAAAGAACTTATAACTATGATACGCTCGCTGGGTACTTGTAGTGAAATGGAATTTTAGGAATAGAGCAAAGGAGAGGTTAAAAAAGTTGTTAAAACAGTATTTTAGATTAAACACTTTCTTTATTCATCATTTGTCTTACAGAACATAAACGTATGTGATACAATATTCATCAAATACAATTGTGTATTTCTAAGAGTACAAACTTATTAATAAATATTATATTGGCTGTCCTGTAAGTGTCCTGGCTGTATTCTGCTTGTCCTAGCTGTCCTCTGCTTGTCCTAGAAGTCCTCTGCTTGTCCTAGAAGTCCTCTGCTTGTCCTGACTGCCCTCTGTATGTCCTAGCTGTCTTCTGCTTGTCCTGGCTGTCCTCTGCTTGTCCTAACTATCCTGTGCCTGTCCTAGCAGTCCTCTGCTTGTTCTAGAAGTCCTCTGCTTGTCCTGACTGCCCTCCGTCTGTCTTAGCTGTCCTCTGTTTGTCCTGGCTGCCCTCTGTCTGTCCTAGCTGTCCTCTACCTGGGCTACCTCTCTTCTCCGCGTCCTGCAGCTATCTGCCACTTTTGCCGAAAAATGGTTCTTATTGAAGATCTGATCAAACCTCCACCTTGCAACACACATTCCATCATGAACTTCCACCGTTCTCACGCTCATTAATCCATTAATAAATCTGATGTACTTAACTGTTCCACACACTGTAGCTAAAATACACGTCGGCGAGGGTATTCACCGAGATTCTCGAAGGGAATTTCCCATGCAAAAGAAGCTCTCGGAAAGAAGCAGGAAGACGGAATGGACAGGGGAAGGCGCAAGAGGAGGCTCGCAGGCGTTCTCCGTTGGTCGCGAGATTAGCCAACCTGGAAGAGGGCCGATGCCAGTGAACTCGGTTGGCCGGTCACTAACCAGGTAACCCACACTAGCAACAACGTCAACGTGCTATGCAACGCCACCGGCAGCACCACCAGCAACGGTTACGCTACGGGCTGTTTCACCGTTTGTCAGGGTACCCTCCTGCCTGATACATGCCATGCCTTGGTTAGGTGTTATCCTCGAGTAATTGATGATGAGAATAATTCCTATGTTTCTTTGCCTTCGATGATTTATTTGCCACTTTGAGATACAGAGAGAAAATGATATGTTTTAAAGTGATTAGGAGATTGTATATGAGATTTAGATGACAAAGGTAGCTAATGTGACTAATTGTAAGTAGTGGGAAAGAGTTAGGTCTTTTGGGGTGGTTTATGGTGCAGGTAAGAAATACAAGTGGTTGATGCGATTAAATAGGAAGGGTAGAGGCTTCTTAGAGGGCTTTATGAAGAAAATAGTGGAGATCAGGTAGAAAGGAAGAGGGTTAAATTCTTTTGAAGTACTTTACGTTGAGCAGAAGATGTTAAAGTGGTAATTCGACGTTGAGAGTTTTTTTAAACGAAGGAACTGTAAGTTCTCCAATAGAGCCTTGTACTCTCAACTAGTTGAGTCTAAATGAAAGTCTCACTGATCTTTCATTATAACATTTTACTAAATGGGGATATTCTAAATGTAATAGGTAATAATTAAATATAAATAAATTTCGGAAATATCAACGTTGCATAGAAAATTATAGATCACGAAGACGCACGAAATGTCTTGATTCTGCGTTGGATACTCTTAACCCTGTTTCCTTCCACATACGCGAGATTCTAGCTCACGGTGTGGAACGTAATATTAACGGCCTCCTCGGAGAGCCTGATAACGGTTGGCAGGAAAAACAAGATAAAGTCGATCTCGTATCTTCCATTCGATCATCCGGAACTTTCGATGCCGATCTGCCGTGCCCATCGGTCGAGTTTCTCGGCCATGCCACCGATTTCCCACCGAGGTCAATTTTCTCATACATCGTTTATACAAAGACTATTTTAGAGCTCTGATAATACAAATTTTACTTTAAAGTTACTAAAATTTCATTGTACAATTGCCAAATTTATTTAGCAAGATAAATCACTTGAAAATTTCCATTGGAAATCTTGAAGATCCATCGATTAGGGTTGCTCGTGCATCGAAACGACGTTGGTTTCGAGCATCGTTAGAAAACGCAAGAGGAACCGCTATTCCATACGGGCGTTCACGTACGATCCAACACGTGACAGGGAAGGCTGGCGAGGCCGAGTAAGAGGAAGAAGAGACGCGCTCATGCGGAGGAGGCAGGATGAGGAACAGTTTCAACCAAGACGTCACGTTCCGTCACCGAATTACCGATGCCGAATCGTGTCGTTGGGTCACCAAAGTCAACCTCTCTTGTTACCTCTAGCCGCTGTTACTGTAGACTGAACTTGAAGGGCACAGAGTTTATAGTTTTGTTTCCCTCATGGAAGATCAATTCTGATAGATAAGGTACTGTTTGACAACTAAAATTTCAAACGTCTATACATACTATTTCGTTTTTGGAATTTTCAAACTTAGTTTCCTAAAGTATACCCTCTGCATAGTTGTTTACTTTAGAAGGTTGGGTTCCGGATTTCTAAAAACGAAATGGCGCGAATAGGCGAATGAAAACGAGAAGCTTCGCTGCTCACTAGCCATCTTTCAGTTGACGCTTTATACAATAGTAAGGATTCAAATTTGGAAAATATTCTGAGTTATTGCCAATCTAGAATCTTAGCTAATTAACGCTTTGCGGTCTTGGCCGCCATATTGACGATATTCGTAAGTCCATATAGAAAATTACTAAACTCCAAGTTTCTTACTTTCATATAGTTTAAGTATCATTCGACAAAATGGATCAGCTTCAAAATATTCTGTGCTTTTAAATATCCATATACCTGCATTAAAACACTTACAGAAAAATGGCGAAAAGCTAAATTTCTTCCGACTAGCTGGCACTTCCAGCAAAAAGGTTCAGAGGCAAATGATTAAAAGTTCCATCACTATATTTCATGAGGTTTATCAGAAACTCTATGAATCCTCAGTAATTTTTGGCCTCTGTTCAATTGGAACTTTTCTATTAATTCAATTTCACTAACGACACCAATGATCCAAAGCTTGCATACTCGATGTGATATCTGGGGGAAAAAAATGCGGTCAATCGAAAAAATTCCCCATGCTTGTTGCACAGAGATGGCTGCGTGAGAGGAGTGAGAGGGAATCCCGTGGAAAAATGGGCAAGTTCACGGTCAAGCGCGAAAGACTGTGCGGAGAAGAGACGAAGGAAGTGGCGATGTTGCTCGTGTGTGCATGGGCATTCTCTTCGACTAAGAGAGAAGTCTCTGGAAACGAGAAAGAGACGAAGGCAAGGGAGGAGAAGAGGAAAGAGATGAAGAAAGAAGGAAGAACGAAGGCAAGCAGCGTTGGTGGGGCCTGCAGTTTGTTGCCCGGTGACCGAGTTCATCGCCTCCTCGTTGTCGATGCCCCGAAATCGAGAATCTTCCAGGCTGACTCGCGGAGCGGGTAAGCCGTTCGACGAGACTTGCTTTTTCATCGAAAGCTGACGGGAAGGAAATCGAAAAAGTTACGACTCCTCTCTGCATCGTGGCTTACGGTATTTCACTTCTTCCTGAACTTTGAATATCAATGTATTGGAAAAATGTATTTCAACTTGTATCGAATCAGAAACAATAAACTTTCTGTGATCTTAAATCGTATGAATTTGATTTATTTATTTAACCCTAGAACTACCAATTTTTCCTAAAAATCCCCTAAATAGCTTAGTTGATCTTCTTCGTTCTTTGACTTTTCTACGTTGGTAGTTTTGGCGATAGTTTCTTGAAATATGATAGATTTCTCGCTGATTGTTGCAGTGATGAGAATTTTTATATATTTGCGAATTATATCTGCACATTTGGTAATTCTGATGAAGCAGTACCTAGTTCTAATAGAAAATAAAAACAATTCCACTTGAGCACATAGTTATTTTCAAAGTTTGCGCTTGCAAATGGAAAATGTTTGCCATCGGTAGAAATACGTGCAAAATGTAGCCGGCATTTGCGATATCAAAGAGAAGCTTCGAGACGAGGCTCCGAGCCGCTTAACTCGTTGACGAATAATTCGTCTCAATCGAAACTGCCGGCCTAATGATCGCCAGACGTTGCGTTCTTTTTTTATCTTGTCGCGTCGAAACTTAAACGGTCGAGGGACGACCGTGAACCCAGTAATTTCCTTCTAGCCCCGGCCTTTACAGATTTCTGTCTATTGGTCCTTGAATTGAACAGCTTGCCATTCGTCGTGCGTCTCCGCTGCTCCGTTTCGAACTTCGTATTAATAGGTTGAAGACGGCTCATGAATTTGATTATCGAATAACCGCTAACAGAGTGTTCTTGAAGTTTGCATTTATTAGGTTTTCAAGAACATCCATGAAAGATGACCTCGTCGGAGGATGTATCGCAATGAGCTCTAAGGACGACTGGATTGGAGTCTGGCTGCTTTATTGTGTTGGTAGAAATCGCGGGAATTGGAGGTTATGTTGGATAAGAGGTTAAGGCTCCTAGCCCCATTCAATGAGTCCGGTTTGAAATTACTCATCACTTTTGGAGAACCTGTTCTAAATTATTGTTAAATGTATCATAGCCTTTGCAATTTGGAAATTACTTAAGATAGTAGGTCATAGACAAACAAATTTAGGAGTTTGCTGAATTTAGAAGTCAGTTTGAAATTAAAAAAAGATAGAAAAGATAATTGAAATTGCGGTAGAAAAGAATCTAAAGTTTCAAACCACTTGAGACAGAGGGTGCTATGGAAGTGACGATATCAATTGAAGTCGAATGCAAATAAAGGAAAAGTGAGGATACCTAAATTTACAAAATGTCTGTCAGAGGGTGTAGGGATCGCAGGTTCAAGAAGTTTTATAGTTTTTCTCTTCTATCTTGGTGAGGCTAGTTTCATGGGTTCAGTGCACCCCGCGAGCACTGGGTAAGATAACTGAATCTGCATCCCACTTTTCACGGTGCCACACCACCGATACTCGAGTAACCGCATTTGGATGCCGACTGCCGGCGTCCCAGGAAAGTTTCTACGATATACTATTTTACTGGCCGACCAGTCTTACCGGTCAACAGAGAAATATGAACTGTATCGCTCGCGTAGTTCACTGAACCGCGGAACGAATATTATTTCTACGGATAGGTCTCTCGTTGGCTCGTGAATTTCTGACGATCAGCGATACAATGTCTTCTCTGGTTACGATAGTATTTCACTATGGGCATTAAACCAAGTGAAATATAACGATTGAATAAATTACAATGCAGGACTTCGTTGGTTACCATAAAGTCAAACGAGCGATGACCGAATGGCGGGAGACTTTGGATGCGCGCGCCGAACCGGAAGCACGTGGTTGCTGGTCGATGATAATTCGCGGGCTTTTTTGAAAATTGTAAGTTAGAAGGATCTTTATTGGATTTGTTTGTAGTATCAATGTTGTTCTTTATGAACAAGTCTACGTATATCTGCTAAGAGAAATTGGATAAGTCGAAATCTCCTTGTAATTTCGATTTTTATGCCAATTAATAAATTTTCGGCTGTGTACATTATAATCTTTGAGGTCGTAGAATATTCTAAAACTATATAGAATATCGTTAAAGTAGCTGTAAAGGTAATCACTTCAATATTCAACCATAGAATGATGCTCCGTTTCACAAAGATTGGTTCAACCTTGATTCCAATATTTTTCAAATAATCCACAGCCTCGTCTAAATCACTTTCCGTGATATTTCGGCTCTAGTAACTATGATAGAATAATATAACAATGGAAATCCCGTTAAAACCTCGCAACTTTAACTTAACCGCAAAATCAATTTCCAACGATGTACCTTCTAACCAACGATCTGGAACCCCTCGAAAACCACAGGTCCTCGAACTGCCACATCGGTCGAATCTAGTGCAACAATTGCAAGGTCCATTTGACATAATTCTCGCGGCATGTCGAGAGTGGAGCTCGTTAAATTAGTTTGTAGCTCAACGAGAGAGTATTGGGTTTATGAAGTGGCAGAAGTGTAAAGGCGTAAGTTCGGTATCATCGAACGGCGAGGACAATGCACGGGTTGAGTCGGTACGCCGTCGGTCAGTGGCCGTGTGCCTTGGACGGTTACGTATCACGTATTCACAACGCGAACTTCTCTTTGATCGGTCATCGGCACGACCCTCGGCCAGCACGTAAACGTACACGTATACGTACGCGCTGGCACACAGATGGACAAACAGACAGACAGAGACGGCTGCAACGTCCACGTAACTCGATGTGCACCCGTGCACGCCTGTGCAGGTGGTTGAGGAGAGAAGGAGACAGATAGTTGGAGAGGAGGTGGAAAGAGGGAGAGTAGAAGACTGTAGGAGAGAGAGTGTCGGAGAGATAGAGAGAGTCAAAGAGTTACAGAGTGTCGGAGAGAGAGAAATGAAGAGTCAGAGACATAGAGAGAGAGCCAGAGAGATAGAGTCAGAGACATAGAGAGGGTCAGAGAGGTAGAGAGAGTCAAAGAGATCGAGTCTGAGACATAGAGAAAGTCAAAGAGATATAGAGAATCAGAGAGACATAGAGAGAGCCAGAGAGATAGAGTCAGAGACATAGAGAGGGTCAGAGAGGTAGAGAGAGTCACAGACATCGAGTCTGAGACATAGAGAAAGTCAAAGAGATATAGAGAATCAGAGAGATAGAGTCAGAGACATAGAGAGTCAGTGAGGTAGAGAGAGTCAAAGAAATAGAGAGAGTCAGAGAGATAGAGTCAGAAAGATAGAGAGACTCAAAGAGATAGAGACAGAAACATAGAGAGAGCCAGAGAGATAGAGTCTGAGACGTAGAGAGAGTCAAAGAGATATAGAGAGTCAGAGACATAGAGAGAGCCCGAGACATAGAGTCTGAGACATAGAGAGAGTCAAAGAGATATAGAGAGTCCGAGAAATAGAGAGAGCCAGAGAGGATAGAGTCTGAGACATAGAGAGAGTCAAAGAGAAAGAGAGTGTCAGAGAGTCAAACACCAAGTGTCACAGAGACGGAGAAAATGTCGAAGATATAGAGTGAGAGTCAGAGAGTCGGAGAGCGAGTGTCAGAGAGGCGAAGAGAGGTACTAGCCAGAAAGAGGGAAACAAAGCCGATACGAGCGAAAGAGAAGGAGTAAAGAGAAAGAGGGAGGAGGAGAAGATGCATACACACGTTCTGCCACGTAGTCCCTCGTGCATTAAACGAGGCTCATTGTGGCACGAGAGGAAGGAAAAGTCAGCGTGCTGGATCGTCCACTGGCTCGTGGCCGTCGAAATCGATCCTTCGCTGAGATTGGCTAGGACTTTAAGTTTCCTACCAAAACACAGATCGATGGCACCTGGATGAATCTCACAGAGACCTAATAATCGAGGTCTTTGAACGATCACATTTGACAAATCGAGAAACCTCTACTTCAACGATCTTCCTTTTTCTCTGTCTAGCAGAAATTGTAAGGACGAGGACTCCAGTGTGCAAGGGGTGTGAACCTAATACGTACTGAGAAAAGAAATTACCAAATTGCACCTCTTCCTATTATATTTCATATTTCAAAATCTTAACATACAGCTTTCACCTCAAATTAGATCACCTGGTCCCAAGCAGGCCCAATTTTCCCGCCACAGTTGAAAGTAAATTTTCGGTGGCGAAGTCCAGTAAAAGTGAAGCTGTAACTGCAAACGAGCGGCGAACGAGTATGTGGTAACGATACCCCGGTAAATTGCACACATGAACGTTCACGGGGCATAGAACGGAAACAGTAAACTGCTCCCCCATCGGCATTCTTCCGCGGGCGTAATTGTTCAGGCCATTACGTTTAACTGTGAAACGCTGGAGACCCCAATTGGGCCATCGAACACCGAGAAGAACGCCGATGGCGTTCTACACGGGGACCCATGGAACGGGTGTCCTATGCTGGATATCACGACTCTCGGTGGATCCTCTCCATCGCTCCACTCGAAAGTGGTTCTACCGGGCAACTACTTTCATTCTTAGGAAAACACCAGCGAGATTTCGATCGAGCTGGTTTGTTGAACCTCAGACAAATACTGGGACTGTTTATATACACCAATTGTTAACTTGCATTTGTACAGTTGATACTTAGAATCGATTTGACCATTTTTTTCAACCCCTCTCTAAAACGCACCATCTTAAATCAACGCAACTGCGTCAAAAGAACTCAAACAGGTCACGTGGCTATGGCGAACACAGAGATGAACACTCATACTCCCAATAGGCCCAATTTCAAAACTCACCCTAAATCAAAACCAGGAAGAATTCTAAACAAAACAACCATATTGCCTAACTCACAAGAATAGGATCTATATCCTCACCTTCATCCCCTAGTCACCAGTCTCATCCCCTATCATCAGTCGATCGACAAAAAAATGAATCGAACCATCAAACATCACAGACCTTCCCCTCGTTCGCTCCAGATCCTCTGCTCTAAATTCATAAGTGTCTTCTGTGCAATCGAGCGCAGTCCATGGATCGAATGGCCGGTGGTTGCTCGCGTGCCTCGAGTTGTACAACGAGCGTGAAAGGGGGAGTCCATCGAGGTGGTTCACCGGCCATAAAAGCGAGAGAGGGAAGATGGTGGGGAGTCGGTAGTGGGGTCAGGAGATACGAGTCGACGGGAGGAGGAGGAGGAGGTTAGTGAACGCAACTGGACGTCGGTCAGTCACCTCCAACCATATTGCTCCACATCCACGGAAGATAAAGGGCGGCGGGGTGAGCAGAGGGTTGCTCGTTAAAGGAGAGAGGGGGAGGGTACGTTTGAGAGGGGGCAGAGAGTTATGCATGCAAAGAGTGCGAACCGGGGATTATGTAATTGCGCGAAATTTCACCGGCCGCCCCCGCCTACGGGGATAATTAGAATTCTGCTTGAAGGATCGTTAAATAAGAAGCATTACGACGGTAATGCGATTCTATCCGGGGGTGGATTCGTGTAGGGTGATATTGAGATTGGGGAAATCGTATGGTCGCCACGATAAGTCGTGTTCTTCAAGTGAAATGATCAACCCCTTGACCCTTGCCCCTTGCGTACTATAGCGAGTGACACTTGCGATAATTGGAATAGGGAATTTTGAAGTGCTATATCTGAAGTTAGGAATATATTGTTATTTCAGTAATTAATAAAGAGCTATTGGGCATTCAGTCATAGAAGAAATAGTACGGCAAGGGGTTAATAGTAGAACTACCAAGGTAGTTAAGATGGCTGATTCTAAGTCCATCTTGCTAATTGCGAGGAATTTTATTTTTCTTCATCCGTTGGACCTTCTGAATTGACGTATTTATTCGTCGTTCTAGAATATGCTGGATTAATAGTTTGTAGTTATAGGGTTAAGTAGGGTTTTTGGTGTGGTCCCATTGGGCAGGTGCGAATTACATGGTGAGAGTGTCACGAGACAATGAACAATGGCATGCCGGAGAAAGTACGTGGGAGTATTTGGACCTGTAAAAGTCGATTCTCAGATATCTCGTCCCCAACGATATACATATCGATTTGTTTCCATTCAAGATGATTAACCATTTCACTAAAAATGGGCCCTATGCTACGTTTACATGGAAAACAATAATAGACTAGTTAGAAGAAAGTCTATCAACCAGAGATCATTATTTCGTGACAAGAATGATCGTAAAGGAGCCTCGCTAAAAGTGGGCCCCATGGGCCCAGTCTCGACGCGGCGCTCGCACGAAACAACGTCGTTACGTAACGACGAAAGTAGGCAAGCCATGAATTTGGTTATTCGGTCAGCAGCGCACGTCGAGAGGACCAATCGCTGATCCGGGGGCCCGGAGAGTCCAGTTTTGCGAGACGGCACGCGCCGATGCGCGCAAAAACGTCCGACGAAAGAGGACCACGGCGAGGAGGGGCACCGAGATTACGAGGTTTCTTATGGTGAAAAAGAAAAAAAGGAATTGCATGATTTATGAGCTTGGAGACCATCCTGGCGCCACTCTTATTAGCAGTTTAATTCAACGAATCCCGTACTTCGATGGGAGATACGTTACAGCTTGGGAGTATGGCGAAAAGATAAATAACTGAAGAATTTGGAATGCTACGAGACCTGCTGACGTCGAATATCTAATTTCTAATTACACCAATTAAGAAATTTCTATATTATATAATATAAGTGAAATATATATTGTTCTGTTTCTATGTAATAGTAATAAGAATTCAAATTGTTCCCGAATTTGAATAAATGTTGAGTGTAAAGTATCTGATTGAGTTAATTTACTTCAGCAATCCTGTCCAATTCTAATTTTCCTTTTCTTTAATTTCCATATCCTTCCCAACAAGTGTAGGTCCTTAGGCCGCAAACTCTATCATTTCGCCTATATTCCCAAAAACCCATAAGTTTCTATCCTCCTCGACAAACCATCCACGCAAACGACCTAGCAATCGGTCGATCGAACGTTAGAAAGAACAGTGGCACTTTTCATTCTTCGCGCGACTCCTGGCTCGCGATGCACCGGCACAGCGACGCATCGGGTTCACTGAACCCGACCTGACCCTCGGTGCATCGATGCTAATGCGGGACCACGCCAACGCATCGCGGGGACCAGCGAATGCCGGCCCATTCGCGACTACTGTCGCTCGTTACCGCGGTGGTTCCATCGCGCTTCTCTAACAGCCCGGAAGGGACGAGTCCATCGTTCTCCTCTGTCCTTTTCTTCCGTCGGAATGCCCTTCTCTGTCCCTTACACTCATCGGAATGTCCTCCTTGTCAATTTCCAACGCGAACGTTAATGCCATTGTCGAAGGTTTCCTTTTTTCTATGGTTGTTTACCTTAATCGGTACGACGATGGTTCATTCTGATCTGTGGCGATGAATGTGGAGTTTTGGATGGATATAGAATTTCTAAGGTTATGATATTAAATGTTATATATTTAATAATAATTGGGAGGTGAAATTTCAACGGTGTATCCATCGGAAAAGTTTCTATCAGCATCATGACTTTGTGTTATTCCGAGGATGGATTTAGTTTGATGGTTTGAGGTTAGGGGTTCGAGAAGTTTGTGGAAGTTGTAGAAAATGTGGGGTGATTGAAGACCCGGTTGTGTGGTTAGAAGGAGATAGAGTGACGAGAGAATTGGAAATGAGAAGGTTGTCAATATTGTTTCTATCTGAGATAAGAAATCTGAAGCTCCAAAAGGATAGGTTATAAATTTCCCGCGCTCTTGAAACAAATAGGGGTTTCCCAACTGACTACAAGAATTGCGGGAAAATTCAAATCAGCGAAACTGAGATTCTGGCGATTTCATGAAATCTTTTGAATCTTGTGTATCAAAAATCGTTGGAAAATATTGAGAAATACTTGGAGGACGATAAAGAAAGAAATATCACGCGGTGCAACGATCCCGGCGTCTTTCAGTGGCGTTGCACTCGCATCTAACGATGCATCGACCTCTCTCCGCGCGGTCGTGGCATGTACATCGGCTAGTGCACCGACGGATCTACAGTTAGGCGAACCGAATTCGCGACAATGAACGAGGAAGTCAGCCACGGCTCACCGTCCGACCTATTTTTAGATCTTCAACCGTGTAGCCCCGCGTAAATTTAAATCGCCCCACCTTCCTCCGCTCTTCCGAGCTCTCGGCCGTGATTCATCGACTTTTTGCAGCCGGAAATCGACCCCCTATTTTTGGTCCGGCTCTTTGAGAAGCTCGTCTAATTCCTACTCCTACGAACTTACCGTAGTTATTATTATACTAATTATTTATTCCCACTAAGACTAATTCATCGACTTTAGCATTCCTTTCGGTGCTGAACATTTGAATATTTTCTTGAATTCTTATTTAACTAATTATAAAAACCTAAGGATATTATTTCAATCGCAAAATATAAAAGATAGATTTTAAGTTCCGCTTGAACCTATCCAAGTTCTTAAACTTACACTGTCGCCATTTTGGGCGGGAAACAGCGTGCATTCAATCTCGCGCCCGCGAATTTCAAATTCCTATTAGCTGTTAAACCCATCCACGTTGAAGTGGAAACACGTTACCACGAGTTGCTTTCGTTTAGGTGCTCCCGATTCCGATTAACCCGATTCGATCGATCGAGAACGACGACGTTCGATCTCGGTGGTGGCCACCCACCCGCGATCCGGCCGAGTTCCCGTCGAAAGGGCACTTGCTGCTGCTACGAAAGCGAGTTTACGTCGATAAGAACATAGCGGAGAAAGAAGATCTCGTTTCGAGAAATAATAACTTGCTGATTGTACAGAGTTATTTTTTTTTTCTATTCTTATTACTTCATTCTGATTCTTCTTCTTTATTTTTATTCTCCTTTCCGTCATTTGGCCCGTTCGAAAGTTCCAGACGTTCGTCCATGCCTCCGGCAGAGCCGGATTGCCTTGAACTTTTTAAAACGGAGGTGCTTTCAATAACTTCCGGGTGAAAAAGACGAGTTTAAGAACGCGGTCCTTGAGACGCCATTTTTGTTGAATACTAATGGACTTGTGGAATTGATTCAAGGTGGAGAACCAGGTGCTGTTTCTTGTTATGTTTAATGCCTTTGTAATTGTGCTGCTACCTATTGTGTATTTTGACAAATAAAAATGCCTGAGGATGTTCAGGGATAATTAAATTAAGAAACAAAATTATTTAAAAATATTCCAGTAGAAATGAAACGACCTAAGACAAGTTCGCCTTCATATTCGTCATTTTGCTAACTATCATTTCTTAGTTTATGGGAGTGACAAATTTTCTTAGAATTAAATTGAAAGAATTTTCCAAATAATTCAAGATCACTCGTTAAAGGAAACTTGAAGCTGTTTGATTGGAAGACAGTAGAAGCACAAAGTTGTCAAGTGCTACCAGGAACAATTCAAAGTACAGGGGCACCATATTCGTTGACCTTCTCCGGTCAACGGCACATGGGGACGGGAGATTTCGAAATGTCAGAATGTCCGACAGAAATTGCTACGTTGCTTACGCCTATTAACCCTGCAGCCAAGGGGGAATTTTTTTCACAAGATTGAAGCTTGTTTGTAAAAGAATTCCGATACTGTTAGGAAAGATCTACGAGTCGTGATTAATGATAATTGTAGCCCTTTAGAACTATAATTATTTACACTTCGTATCTGAATTATTCAATCTCTCTAATAAGACTATTAATAATATACAAATAGTCCTAAAAAATATAATGCTAAATTAATTTACAATACCATAAAAAAATTTCAAATTCAACATCAACTCAATAGAAGTCTGTCCAGAGGCCTAACCTAAAAATCGTCGAACGGAAATGGCTACCACGTCCGCGAATAACGTACCATCGCAGCAGCACGATCCGACGGTGAACCGTTCGCCGTCGAAGCGAACGTCCGACAACTTTATTACGAGGAGTTTCGTTGTACCTACGAGGTCACAAATGAATCAGCACGACGAGCCGTGTCTGATCGTGGACCTCGGAGTCAATGTTGTTCTCCGGCTCGAAAAATACCGGGCCAAGTTTCAAGGCCTCCCATGCCGGAAGCACCGTGCTTCGATAGCCGTGCTAACGTTCGTCTGGGAATTGTTGTCGTTCTGTGTTACGGGTTTGACTGCCGTGCTGATGGTTGGGTCGTACCGTTTTATATGACTAGATAACCATCGAGGTTTTGATTTGTTAAGATTGGAGAACCTGGTACAATACATCGAATGATAATTTGAGGAATATCGATCAGAGGAATTGGAGTTACTAGGGAGTTGCAGTTACTGATGGAGGGATTACTAGGGAATTTTTTTTAGGACTTAATTGCTATGGTTATTTCGTCTAGATCCTATTGCATTAGGTGAAGAGTCACCAAGAGTATGATATAATAAATGTTAATTTAGGAGAAATTATTTACAAATTATGGGAGATTAAATTGAACTAATTAATTGTGAGTCTACAGCTACTGTAATTTAGAAGAATGATTTACAGATGGCGGAGAGTCGAACCTCGGTCCACTAATGAATCAGGAGGTGTCTTAGTTTCTTTGTAGGCTGTTGCTTAGCTCAAAAGCCTTTTGTCAACTAACAAGGCTCGTCATAAGAACTGGCATGCCACCAAACTACTCGAGACGTTAGACCAAGAGTTAATGAATATTTAAACGCTGACTTCGGTCGTCTGGCCCGCGTCTACGGACACTGTAATTAGACTTGAACCAATGGACAGATAGTGCGCCATCTTTTATGGCATTCTTTTAGGCAGTATCGATATTAGGCCCAAAAATGATAAGTTTTTTCAGCGTCCAAATATTCGAAAGCTAATGAAACCTTTAATCACTCCTGATGTCCTACAATTGACCTACGTCCCTAAATCGCTCTTCCCTTAACCGTATGGGACCACCGTGAAACGGGGCCCTATCACCCTTACAGTGATACCTTCTCTATCAAGGTTTCCTAACAAGTTTTGAACAATTCTCAATCTTAAATTACAATTCTATAAAACAAAATTAGAATAAGTCTGCACGAATCGGATGATACACATCATGGAAAAGATTGAACACAAAAGGGAACGAAAGGAAGCCATCATCATCGACGACAAATGAATTCAAAGCACCTCGTCCATTCACGCCGCGAATTCCGCCACCGTCGACGTTTCGGCGAGTCGGTGTTTCCAGAGAAGGAAAGGGGTATCCGATGAAGAGGAAGGAAGAGAGACGAAAGAGAGAGAAAGAAAAAAAAGAGCGTCCTCGCCTGAAGGTGTCACTGACTCCCGTACGTAGGTGATCGACCTCCATAGTCCCCACCTTGTACGCTCGGCTGAGAAACCACCGCGTCTCTTACCTTCTCCTCTTCCTCTTTCACGTTGGCACCGTTGCCCCCCTTTCCTCCAGGCGTCTGCAAACGCGTGCGGCAGTGACGTAACGCCGGTTATTCAACCTGGTTGGCCAGTGACGAAATGCCAATGCCCACGCTCAGCTCTGCGAAAGTTCCTCTTTCGTTTGCTCTATCTGACATTGTCTAAGTTGAGGATGATCCAGGATTTTAAGGAGTACAAAGAGTCCCATGATTTGGGACCATTGGTCCTTGATTTGGCTAAGGACTAGATTTGCCATTTTTAAGCAAAGTTGATGATATTAATGGTACATGAGGAATTGTAGGGATTTGTAAAGATATATGGAATTTTTTGGGACTTATTTGCAGAGATAGAAGGAGGGAAGAGGAAAAGAGAAAGATAGAAGACGTGGATAGATATTCGGGCGAGCGAAGAAAGAGGGAAAGTCGAAGTTCGTCTAACACGAATCTAACACAGCTGGAGGCAATGGAGTGAGATCCCATGAGATGGAAGTGGGAGGCCCAAATCGGGGGTCCGGTCTGACTCAACGAAAGTGTTTACTGTTTACGGACATTACTTTCGGGCGTTCTCTAGCGCGTCACCGTGGCCTCGTTAGATGGCATTAGAAACGCTCGATTCGTCCTCGACAAAGATGGCAGACCCGGTTGATTCGACCGATGGAATCGTCGCTTATGTAAAACCAACCGAGGACGTTTTCGATGCAACCCAAATACCGTATGTCGACCTAAATTCACGATCGAGTTTCTTGCAATTAATTGATCATTCGGAATGACGTAAACTTTGCAGAAGTTTACGACACACTGAATTGTGATTTAGGATCGTCAAAGAGTATGAGAAATAACGAGACTTCTACCGATGACGCAACCGCGGCGTGGAAAGTTCGAACGAGGACCTGAACACGCGTGTCCTGAGCCTCGATTCCGTTATTCGTAGGATCCTGACGGCGCACGCGTCAAGGATACGAAGTCGTGCGCGCGCGGGTGCGCAGTAACGTGCATACACATGCGCGCGCACGTACGTTTTTTACTCGAGAATGCGTGTAAGGGGGCAAAAGAGACGCGCGCGACGCTGTAGACGTCGCGGTGAGTGACCTATGGCTCCTCTCATCCCTGCCCTCCGCGGATATTCCGTGTCAACGCACTTCGCCGGCGTGTATGCGCGTCCTCGTGCTCGCGCACGTGCACGAGCAACGTCCTCAGATCGTCGCTGCGAAAATGGGACCGGTTTTCGAATACTTCGCGGCGTAAGGGGGAGAGAAAAATGCAGGAGGAATGTCACCGAAAATGCGTGCATTGGGGTTAGATGTTTGTGGAGTTTATAGGGTGAGGGGTGGTTGTAGAGTTTGATGGTAGGGGTGACCACGTGATGCAGGGTGGATGAGGATTGTTGAGGTTAATTATGAGATGTCGTTGATGCTGAATTTATCGGATACAATTAGAATTTAAAGTTGAGTCTACTAATTTGCAGATATTTAAGTTCTCTTGCAGTGGAGCGATGAACTGTGGTCATTGGTGTGATAACAATCGCAGCTGCAGAAAGATGATCGTAGTCATTGTATGACTCTCACTGTATCGGAGATGACTGTAAAAATTGCTGATACGCTTCTCGTTCCAAACGAGAGATCTTTTAAGTCTAGAATTTTTCCAATTTCGATAATGTTGGAGGACGCAAATTTGGTAAAATATTTTTTGATCGAGAGGGATAGTCCTAATGTTAAGAAGTATTTTCTGGTTCGAGTCATACCATTGAAACGTAAAGGCAAAAAATGATTATTTCGAAAGGGGGCAAAAATTTGAAAAAAGCTCGACAAAAGAGAACCTACGAGACGGAAATTGCCGTTACGTGCACGACATATCGAAGGGACAAAGGGACGAATTTCAAAATCCCCCTCTCGCAGCTTTTATAACAACGTTGCCTCTTTGTGGGTCACTCGCATCGATCGCGAATAACGTCTCTCCGCAAAAGAGCTTTGTCGTGAAGAGAAAGAGAGGCAAGCACAACGGCGGAAAGAAGAGAAAGAGAAAGAGAGAGACAAAGAACGAAGTGGCGCGCAAATGGGTCGGGGGCAACGACCAGCACTGTCGAACTCGAGTTTTACTTAAGGGCTCGAGTACCCGTGAAATTCCATCGGAACAGAATTTATAACCTCCACAAATCATTTCATCTTCATTTCACCTCTTAAAACACCAAAACCCTCTTCCACCATCTCGAAACTTCTCGAACAAGATCAAGAAAACATTTAATCTTCTCTGTACGACCCAAAATTAGAACATCTTGCAACACTAAATTCAAACTTCCCGCCATACATCACATTATCGATTTACGCGGGAAAACAGTTAACCTTAAAACATCATATATTGTAACTCTCCAGAAGATTTATACACGATCTAAAATTGAAGTGAACGGTCACTTTGGACTCTTTAGAATGAAAAGGAACGAAAACAATGAATCTCTGAATAATTCTACACCCACCTAATACCTAAAACAGCCTTCAGTGATAAAATCATAGGACTTAAAATCGAAACAAAGATCAATCTCGTTTCTGCATCCTGAATAAAACGATCGTAGGACGTCCACAGATCTCTTTCGCCTTCTATTCAGCACGCGAAAGTAGGTGTCTTTCAAGGGAGATCCGACTACGAGAGTCGATAGGTGGACGATCGAAAATAATCTAGGGAATTTCGCAAGGCGTCTCGGTCGAGCGCGGACAGCAAGGCCATCAGCTTATAGGAATGCCATTATTATGATCCTACTTGTCGACATTATCAACCGATCGAAGAACTACAGCGGGGGTGGAGCTTATTGTATCTTTACCCGTTTTTCTTGAAAATACTCGCTTATAGTCCATGAAATTAGTAGATCATTCTAAAACGACGTTTTAAGTCCCGAGAATTCTTTCCGTGATGCTCCGATAGCTCGAAAAATTCGTCGTACTCTTTCTCCATGGTGAGATCCTTTGACGGAGTGCTGTCTGAATCACAAACTTATCTTGTTATCATTTATCACCATTTAGAGATACTCTTGCTACTTTCCACCTAATCAAAGTAGCATCTCTAATAAAACCTCTAAAAAGTCACTATATCAAAACATATCCAATTAACTAACGCTTGGAGTCATTAATTCCATGTCCACCATAATTCTACTGTAATCCTCCACGTCTACCATCTTCCAAGTGAACCTTCCGGACGGCCAGTAATTCAAATTACCTCAAAATGATCCTAAACCCCCAAACTCCATCATTTCGCAACCACTTCAGTCTATTTCTTCAAAACTGCAGAAAAAAAGTTCTTCAAAAAGTCTCCCATTGATCAATATTCTACCAACGGGTTCATAATTTTCGAAATTCATCGAATCTCCAACTATCAAGAGTTCCCATCGATTCTCTTGATGTAGATAGTTGCGAAATAGAGGACCACAAGAAAGTCGAACCTGGGAGTAGCTCTAGAGGCTGCGTCTCGTCGGTGATCACAAACAGACATTAAAACGTCGGCTCTAACGCGTGAAAGTAAGAGCCGTAGAGCGGTGTGCGACGGCCTTGATTCGGCTGGGGTTACCGGCCGACATCCAGGACGGTCGAGGCCCGTTTGTCGTTGCTCAACACACCACGCTCTCGGACATGGCCGAGCGTAAAAACGCTGCCGTCGTGACGAAATTCCTCTGCCGTCTCTTTGAAGCTTACATTACAACCTATAGAAAGGGACGGCTGCGAGTGATTTGCTGGATAAGCTCTTTTCGGCACTGTGTTTCTCTGTTTATCAATCTATCTGCATTTCTTTCTAGTTTGTCTATCTTCTTGTTTGGATTTCTTTAAATCCTTCGGTTGGATCGATTCGGATGTCTGTATTACTTGTTGATGTTGCCTTTTTTTTATTTGATCTACAGTATTTCAAGTCCTCAACTGTATTTTTGAGTTTCAGAAATTCGGCAATGAGAGTACCTCGAATAGGGATGAATTAAGTGTTGTTTAACCCCTACAGTGACGTATGGGGGACTACTGTAGAGGTCATTTTAAAATTATCCAATTTTTTCACTCGTACGTCAACAGAACTATTAATTTATTATTTTGTAATGTTACTTAACTATTAACCCCTTGCCGTACTATAACGAGTGATACTCGTGATGCTATAAATTGGAAAAGAAATTTTCAAGTTTTACAAAGTCTATTAAATTGAAAATATGAGTGAGATGCGACACGATAAAATTATTTCTATAATATTAATATTACATAAAATTATACTATATATCAAGAATCACTGATCAATGTTTATTTTACTAATTTAATTCTGAATTATGGTGGAGGCAGTCACAAAGTAAATGGCACGGCAAGGGGTTAACCATTCAATTTTAGAATAAAATATTACTTGTAAGCTTGTTTGTCAATTGGGCTAAATTAAATAGTATTTTTTAGACGAGTCAAATTTAATGTTAGTTGTATGTCAAGGGGTTAATTTAGCCCTTTGGTAACAATTTGAAACCACAGATCCTATCTGTGTAGATATGGCTATGGTAATCAGTTTGTAGTAATTGACAGGACATGGGCAGTTCATGATGAAAAGAAAAATCAGAAAGTTCTTAATGCATCTCAAACATCCATCCTACCGAAGAATGACACAATCAAATGTCACCCAACCGTTCCTTTTTGAAAACTATGACG
Source organism: Cerceris rybyensis (assembly GCA_910591515.1). NCBI lineage: Eukaryota > Metazoa > Arthropoda > Insecta > Hymenoptera > Crabronidae > Cerceris > Cerceris rybyensis. Next base: position 4,111,109 of record OU342800.1, on the reverse strand, counting down.
CAACATGGCGGGAGGATCAAGCAGATCCAAGAAGACGATGATGAGAGAGGGAAAAGAAGAAAAACGAAGTAGAAAGAAAGAAAGGACAATGGAAAAAAGTAGATGAAGTACAAGACGAAGAAGATTAAGAAAAGGAGAAAGAAGAATATTGAGAAGGAGAAGAAATGTCGCCCGTAACACGAGGTCAGAGCTGCTTTCTCCGAGGAGGAGGTAGAGGCAGGAGCAGCCAGCAGCAGGTAGCACTGATCGAGAGTAAAAGCCGTCGAGAGAGAAAGAGAGCGGCGCAGGAAGCGAGAACGAGAGAAGACAAGGAGAAAGGTGAAAGCACTCTCACCTAGGCTCCCAGTCATGGGAGATCTTTTCGGTTTTTATATCGCACTCCACGGAGAATACGATTCGCCTGACGCCTCGGGGACTTCGTCCCAGTTACGTCTACTTTCCGACGTTGATTCATCGTCGTCGATAGGGAGATTCGGATTTTTTCCACGTACTTTGACCTTCGCACTTTGACAGTACTTCGGACACTTTGCGCGGGAAAGGGACTTTCGATTTCTCCAGCAGAGAAATGATTTGACACTTCGAAATAAAGATTCTTTGGAAATTAAACCGGTAGCTGCGTACAATAATTGAAGCCCTATATGATCACTAGACTGCGGATGTTTATGCAAATTTCGAGTTTCACAAATGCAGGTGAGACAGGGAAACCTATCTAGGGATTTAATGCACTTAATAAATATTACAACAAATACCATACTTTGGATATTTTAGATATATTTTTATATTATGTTCTTTATGTTTATTTTAGCCGTATTTAATTTGTCATAAATGCATAAAAATCCGCAGTCTAATGATCACATAGTATCTAACTAGTCTATAATATAGAAAATCTCTGACTCTATCAAAAAGTCTCAGTCGGAACTCCGTAAATTAACACTCAGTTGCCGGAGTGAGTCAATTTGACTCATTTACGATTTTATTGCTATATATATGTATAAAAACGTAAGTAACTTTTCTTAAAACAGGTGTTGGTTTTTAACCAGTTAACTGTGGCGAAATTTCTTTTGAATTTTGGATCACGAAAATCGAGAGATGAGCAGAAATCTATTTCAAATTATTTATACCATTTAGTTGTCCGTTTTATTTCAGCATGGCCTCAAAATATACCACACATCTTGAAATTTACGAATACATGTTAGTTTTCGTCAAAATTACGATATGAGTAACCAATGGTAGCTTTTACGCATGACGAGTATACTCGTCAAACACACCTAACTGGTTAATAGAATAATGAAAAGGGGAAAAATATTAATTCTATGTCTCATAATAAGTAAAATTAATAAAATATTAATGTTATATCTACTTTGACGGATGTGATTCCAGCAATCTAGTGTTAATCGTATGGGTAATAATGTAACACTAATCCTGCAGCATGATCTAACAGTGTTAACACTTTTTTTTTAACATCCTGTCCACTTCTGATCGGTCACTTGACCACAAATACTTCCTTGGTACCGATATCTTTTCAAAAATTGCAAATTCTCGTCACCCTCGTTCATCCCCTCCACCATTCCGGAAGTCTCTTTTCAGTAACCTTCCAGAAATTTGAACTTTTAATACTATCGTCTTCCTCTCACCCCTGGAAGTGTCATTTCGGCAGAGAAGAACGAGCACCGAAGAGGAACGAAAACGACGAGAAGCGCGAAGGGTTAGCGGAGAGACCTCGATAGCGGACGTAGACCTCGACGAGCGGTTTTGTCGCAGTTGTAGAAGAGCGGCCCTGAGCCTTTGTGAGTCTCGCATTGCGAAAGAACAGCTCGCACAGTCAAGCAGCCAGTGGTGCAGGCTGACTCTGACTATCCTATTTATTATTACACGACCTTTTTTTTCCGCCTATCGTCTCAGGGCCGCTGCGATTGGTAACCTTCCATGGGGATCAGGTGTCCGTTGGCTCGCACCTACTCACCTGCTCGATTCGATTAAAAGCGGATTAAACCACGTCAGCTGGAACGATCGACTCTTTATGGTGTCATTGATGAGTTAACAATGGGACACGTACTTTGGGTTGGGTGGGGAGAAGAGGTCTTGAAAGCGATTTCCGGTTTTGGTTGGTTCTTGAAATGGTACTTTGAAGTATCGAGAGAACGGTTGACGAGAGAATTTTATTATTGAAATTTGGAGAATTTTTAGGGAAATTTAGAAAATTCTGAGCTTGCTTTTAAAGAGCGTTGATCATCTGGTTATAAATATGGTAGAGAAATAGCAGATATTTCTATATAACTGTCCAATGTACTGGTAAAACAATAAATGGAATTAAAAATTTCATTGGATTTTTAATTAATTATAATTTGAAAGTTAAATCCGAGAAGAATTCTAAATGTCGTTACCTTGAAAGCTTACAGTACAATTTTGACGGATCGAATATGGCAAGAGGTTTAATGCATTTGGTTGCAACGATCAAAAATACAATAGGTCGAGATGGCCACGAGTGCAGGTCGTGTTTGGTGCAATCAGAGAATAATTTCCGTCGTGAACGAGGCTCGTTATTACGAGGCATGGGGTTAAAAAAGCGAGTGAAAATACGATAAGCATGCAAATACAACTCGGCTGCTGACAGGCAAGTAGTTTTATGTAATGCAACAGGCGCTCTAGCCGGGATAAAGAGACGCGGACCATTGCGCAACGACCCCATTGCGAGTTTCGGTCGAGGAGCATTGGGAAATCCACCGTGCGGTTAAAAATGTGGGACAACGGTGGTATTCGTGCTCGACGAAGGCAACTAATCAAACGTTACGATGCTACGAGCTAGATTTCTGATTTATTCTAGAAATTCTTTAAAGTTGAAGTCCATATTGAGAAGATTTCATTATTATTTTTCATTCTGTACTTAAATCCTGCTGTCATTTCATTTGAAACGTACTGATCATAAGTACTACAGCCTTCAACTAGGAAGTAACAATTATAATTGTAACCTTTTAAGTTCATATATACATTACAACAACTTCAAGATTCTACCGAGTAGCGCAGCATCTCATTTTCAATCGCCTATTCCCGCCATTTCATTTTTGAAATCCTCAAACTTAGTCTCTTAAAATAAATACTCCACAGAGTCCTTTACTTTAAGAGGCTGGGTTCGAGGATTCCTAAAACAAAACGGCGGAAAAAGGAAGTTGAAAACGGGAGGTTACATCGGTCCGCAGCCATCTTTTAATTGTTGTACTGATACATTAACTCTTAGATTCGCTGCATCTGCAAGTTTATTTGCTGATGATTCCTATCGGACAATACCTGCTCACGAAGAATGTAGTAAATATATGCAACACCGGTGATAAAGCGTGGAGAACAATTGCAAATTAGTTGTATGTAAATGTCTGCCAAGTGGCGTTAGTCAGTTTACCAGGAAAAGGCGATGAACTTAAGGAACGATGATAGAAAGATCGAGAAGGACAATTACGAGCGTTGCCGGCGCCATCGAGCGGTGCATCGTGGAAGTTGTTTGGCAGGTGCACATCGGTTCGCGGACGCTAGGTGGCAGGTACGTTGGCCGTGGTAGCGGACAATGTCAATGTCAATGAGCACGTGAGCCCCGCTCGAGGGAAAATCGATACGCCTCAGTGTCAAAGCTTTTCCCGGCGAAATAGGGGTAGTTGCATATGTCAAATGATCCCAGGGTTATTCGAAGGGTCGTTGAATGATATCTGTTTCGATATCGTTCGTTTAGAAACCCTCGATTTATATTTATTCCTTAGAGAAAGAGAAACAACCCTAACCACCCCTTTGTGGCTTCTTCTCGGGTTCGGTAAACGATGCTTCAATATTGCGCGCAATACAGTAGTGAATGTTTGCCAACATTCCTCAACGATGATCTTTGATGCTAATCATACTTTATTCATTGTACAAACAACAAATACAATTTACTACCATCGTTCTCCACCAAATCGTTATGTTATCGGTCCAATTCTACGTCATCCCGGCATCCGAACCTGCGCGGAACAAGGAAACGACTAGAGACGTAGTCGATTGAAAATAACCTCTTTTTATCGAACATACTCGATTTACACCCCAATCACCGTGACAGCCTACCTATCCAATGAACCGTTTCGAGAACCATCTAGCGTAAACAGTGCTCCTACGAGCGATTACCCAATACGAACCGGCTGTTCGTAAATGCGCATTAATTCCTAAAGGTCCTATATACATCTACACATATATATACATATATACTCGATGACCACCTGCCAATCCAATTCCACTAGCGTTCCCTCGTTCATCCGCGACGCAATACCTAACATTGTTTCTATCAGGTACATCTTCCAATGACATTAGACAGAGACGAAAGGAAAGTGGAAACGAACCTTTGACGCGCTGTTGACGCCTATTAAGATGACGAGTCTCGGTGATCGAGATCGTAGCTCGGCATTGCTCTTTCGTCCGGCAGATGTGACTGTTGCCGACTGTTTTCGCGTTCTTCTGCCTTACATTCTCACTTTTCGCCGAATCACCGTCACGGCGCGTCACGGTGTTCGCTGACATACCCGCACTAATGAGAACGCGCCAGACACTGTTGGTGGCTGCCGGCAGGCGGACCGTACTCGAGGGTTGATGCCCATCAATGGGGAGGAGGGGTGAGTTCGAGGGTGATGTCGCGGGAGCCGGCAGTGTCGCGCATGCGCGAGAATACCCACGCGCGACGATTCGAGGGATTGAAATGCCCCACGGTCGACGGATATGCGCGCTCCCTTTGTACTCGCGCTTCCTGCGTAGGCCCGATGACGCACGACTTTCGAACACTGTTTGCACGGACCTTTTTAACCTCTTACCTGAACTCATTTTTAGCGTTGACTCTCCTTTTGCGCCCTCGTTTGACGCTCGAGGGGGAGATTGAAATGGAAAGGTTCGGATTAACCTCTTGACGATACGGTTTCTTTTGTGATAGCGCGCGTGGTAGTTTAGAGTTAGTATTAGGTGTTTGGTTTTGTTGTATTATATTAAATGTAATTAATAGAACTTTAATAAATTCTGTGAAAAAAGAACTATCTATAATTGTCTGTTGGATAAAGAGCGTTCTAGAGAGTTCCATCGTTGAATTTCAAGGATCACTGGATATCTGAGGGTGCAGGAGGTTTTCCTCAAAGAGATTATTTTACGTCATTCGCCGCACTTCCCTGATGAAATAATTAAATGGGTTATTTACAAAGTGTCTTTACCGGCGGAGACCGATCTGTTGCGAGAGATTTATTCTAATCGCTTGATCCGGGATTAACTCGAAAACTACTTACAGTTCGACGAACCAGGGTGAAATGAACTTCGACTTACCTGTAACAAAAAAATATATTGTTATGTTAGAACAAAAGTCGAACAATATTTAGTTCAATATTAACATCGAGAAAGACATGTTATATATGAAAAATACATTGTCATATTTCGAAGAATATAAAATTTGTAAATATTTAATTAATTGTGCAAAACTCATCCCGGGGGAGAGTAAAAAATTCCATGCAAAATTAATGTTTATGAAGAGGTGATGTTATTTTGTAAACATTTAGTTTCACTGTCAGAGTCATGCAATCGAACGACACGCTTTTATATCCTTGCTTTGCAAGTGGAACGTTCCGCGCATAAACTAAGAATAGATACAATGCAAAAATGAATTTAGTGATAACAAGGGCAACGTCGACGTCAATACGTCGTGCACTGGCCTCACTCCCACCTATGCTTGTGTACATAAACTGTAGTTGACTTTTTTTCCATTAAATATGTAATGTAAATTTGCACTTCTTTCTATAAAATTTTAATGAAAGTCAATATGAACTAATATACTAGTTAGAATAAGAAAGATTTTAGACTATAACTCAAATTCAATATGAAACTAATACTGATAAGAGGACATAACCAGTTACAAATTTGTCATTTGTGAATTCTACTATTAACTGACCGACCCTTAATCCCTTCTACCTGCTTCTGACCCTTTCCTCTTTCCAGGTGACGACCTATCTTTCCAAATACAAATCCGCGCCGCGGGCAGTTTGAAAAGCCCGCCGAAGGCGGCACCCCTAAACCTGTCCGTATCTTATCTATTAGCTGATAACGTTATCAGAAGGAATTCACGTCATCGATACCGACCTATGAGTTGCGAATTTCCTGTCGTACCGACTCGCATCGCGGCAACCGCGAAAGGACGGTGGCGCCTCGACGTGAACGATGCGAGAACCATTTCACGACTATCTTTTGCGGTTGTAAAACAGCCTGCAGGTTCGCATATGTCCACGTGTGACGTCACGTGGTGAAACTTTTTAAATTTCCGGTACCACTGTGTCGCAACGTCCTAAGTCTCGAAGACAAGATCTAGGAATACTCCCATGAATTTGAAAATTGCAAAGATGATGGATCCTTCCAACTTACTTTCAATCAAAACGAGAATATAAAAATGTATCTATTTCTAAATGAAAAAAGAACTGTAAAACATCCAATAACATCCATCACTTTGTATCACTCTCCATCCACATTTCCATTAAATAGCAGTACTGTCATTTTACTGAAATAATTTTGTCAAAATATAGAAAAATTATGTTAGAAAATTCTTCAAACCACAAGTGCGTATCGAATACACCGGGCCATGAATAAGGTCGAAGGAGCAAAAACAACGTAACAAGAGTAAATACGATAACGAGCCATACGAGAATCTACGTAGCTTGAGAGACACTGTCTCAATGTGTATTCTCGGCTGGAATAGAATCGAGTACGTGTTGGTGCACCTTGGAAACTCACCTACCTACCCGGGTCGTTGACCGGGCGCTAAGGAAAGTGGGACGAAGCGAACACCACTCAGCGACTAATGCGCGGAGGCCTTGAGAGATCACTGACGCATGCGCCCGCGCACATGAGCCGCGCAGACCGCGAAAGACAGATGGAGAACGCGGGAAGAAACGAGAAGGAGAGACCAAGACGATTAAGCGCGTCCTTTCTCTCTCTGAGAAGTACGTGCGTGCTCGCCACGGCAAAAGCAAGAGGAACGGAGAGAGATGGATGTCATTCCTTTACACTTTTTACGGTGCAACGCACTGTACCGATGCATCTGCGCAGCCAAAGAGAGGATGATCTCGCTCTATCTCACTGGCGTGCTCTCGAAGAATGCGGCTCGAGATATATTTCACTCTCGTCGCGCGTGAGAGAAAACCGTAATTTCTCTTTAATCCTCGACGTTAACTAGGGACTTTTTTGTGGTACGTCTGCGAATTAGGAAGAGGGCGCGCGTTGATGAGGATTCCTAGCGGTCTAGAGATGATGCACGACAATCCGGAGAAATGTTGATTTCATTTCAAACGTAGAGATCTTAAAGTATTTTCCTAAATGCAGCAGTGGAAGTATGGAAATTTTGTACATTTGTAGAGTGTGTAATTGATGAGGTCAGTGCATCGATTGGATAAGCAGTTGTGCATGGTTTAATCTCAGATTTGACTTCGAAAAGAGATCGTAATCTCTCTACTCGTGGTATTGCGCCGAGACGCATGAATTACCTACTGACTTTATGTAAGTTTTGCGATTTATATAAGGCGCGTTTAGTTTCCACGGAGTGTCCGACAAATTTAGCCGCGTTGACGCAACGGTGTCAATGTACTTTTGATCTACTCGCATTGAAAATCACCCTTAAAATCGCTAATTGACATCGAACTACCAATTAGAGCACATATATAATCCCTATGGTTTTAACGTGAAAATATAAATATATTTTCTTTGTCATTGATTCGAATGATTAATTCGCAAGAAAGGAAAATTAATGGAGAGCAAATAAAGTAAATAATAAGGGTAGTAAGATCAAAATAATTCATCGATATTGCGTCGATTTGATTCATGTTGAAAGCTAAACGACCAAATAACTTGATTACGAAATCGGTTTGGCGGAAGTCGAATGAATCCACCTAGAGGCAAACCGGGACGCACAATGACGACAACGGCGTAGCCGATGATGTCAATCGGTGCCTCTTGAAAAGTGAAAGCACAACGGCAGTGTGTTGTAAACTTCATGGTTACACGATGCCTCGAGCTACGTTTCAGTCGGCCAACTGAAATCTCTCTCTCACTCTCTCCCTTTCTTGGTCCCTCGAGACCGGGTGAAAAGTGTTTATTCATCAATTTATGGACGTCTTAAAACTCAGCTGTTACTAAATCCATAAGCAGTTTAGGAATAAGTGCCTTTCCACAGTAGGACATTAACTTAATTATAGGTTCTCAGGTGTGTTTACAAGGAAAGGTGACGAAAAACTGATCATCCAACGTTCGACATCCACGTGCCGACCTCTGTCATGAAAGGCGTGTAAACAAGCGCTTACGAAATTTTTTTTACTTCAACACCTCGTACATACTTGCGTTATTAAATCTGTAATCAGACTCATCGAAATTTGTATCTTCCTTTGATAACAAGGCTCCAATTCTAAGTGAACAGAAAGAATTCACGCCTATCTAACAAGTCTACTTCCCTGACCACTCCAACTCCTCTCTCAAACGAATTCCAAATCACCGAAGCTATAATACTATAAATAATAATTTACAACAAAATTCCCTAAGCTAATCATTTAAACTCGGACATGTATTACAATTTAACGTAATATTAATGTTATAGAATTTTAGAAAACTTGAAAATTTCCTATTCCGTTTATTTGATCACGAGCGTCACTCTTTATTGTGCCACAGTTTGTCTGAGCTCCTGATACAAGATCATCTTATATATCGATGATTACATGCGAAAGTACATTGCAGTCAAAGGGTTAAATTCCTCTCGTCACTTCGCAGCATAGCATTTGACACCTCGTTGAGAAGGTAGTCCGTTGGATCTCGTTGGGCGGCGCGTATGCACGCAATCGCGGCCGATCGTTACGCAAGGAACGGAAGGCGAAACGAGTGCACGGGATCGAGGGTGCACCAGACGAGTTACGCTCGAGCGAAATGGCAGGATCGATCGATCGAACGGCGGATAAGAGTCGACGAGGCGCGAGTGCGACTAGAGAAAGCTCTCCGGTGCAACGTGTGCCATTATTCATTCTCTTCCCCTCCATCCTTGTTCCTTCTTTTTTTAATGCAACGCCTGCCCTGTTCGTGCCAGCTTGAGGTCAATGACCGGCCGAGTTGCGCGCGCGTTAATGAAATTGTTGCATAATGACAATATTTTAACAGCACAGTGGCGCTTGACGTCATTAGAATAACGAGAATGATACGAGTTATTTTTGAGACATAGGAAATTTCATTCAAAATTCTCAAACCTGATAAAAAAAAGAAGGAAGTATCGGTAGTTCAAAGCAAACATTTGGCGGGTGTTCATGGTTTCGAGATTTTCGAAATTCCGTGGTCCGTTTCACGCGTGTTCTAATTCGGCAAAATCGATGTTACGGCAACGCATAAACAGGATGAGGGGGGTGGCTGACGGGGGTTGCTACATGGGATCTGTGTCGCGGTTGACCGGGTTAGGGATCGTGGGGAGTTCGTTGGCCTCGCGACCCGATACCACCAACCCCTGGGATTTCAGGGGTCGAAAGAGACAGAGAAAGCTGGAGAGATAGAAAACGAGAGAGAACAGAGGAGAGGATGTTATTTATTCCACTCTAAGATCTATTTTCTCAAATCTAGCACACTCCGTACGGCTGGGATTTTTTAATAAGCTGACAACAATGAAAACGAAGCTTAGGGGGAAGAATACTCATCGATGTGTTTTTGGCGGGAACAAGAGATTGATGATTTCAAAGTGTCACTGTAGAAACGACTGAAAATATTACTTTATTTGCTTATCTATTCAGTGATAAAATTAGTTCTTATATTTTTCTAGATATTATTATTTAATATTACACAATTAATCCTCGGTGTGGGCAGAAATTATGCCGAGAATGGCGCAATGCAATACGAAGGAAAAGGAGGATACGGAAGGCAAGATGGCGGCTGTGTGATCTCCATCAGTCACGTGGTCCTAAAAGAACAAACGTCACGCTCTACAGGGAAACTAGACCCCCGGGATGACGAGGTTGACCCTTCGACCGTTACGAGGGAAGAAAAATAAGCGGAACTTCGAAGAGAGGTCTATTTCTAGAGAGGAAAAAGAACGAAGTATTCGTCATCCAACTTGGACGTTGAGTGATTCACGTTCAGCGAGAATTTTCGAGGAATTAAGTACTCACTCTAATAGACGAACAAACCTAACCTCTCTATTGACCATCCATCGATCGTTAGCCGTTGAACTTTTTTCATTTCGGATTATATTTTTAATAACAGTATTAAAAATAATCCTATCGATTGACAAACAAAAGTCTACGTTTGATAAAACGTTCGATGATTCCTGTTACGCGATGATGCGACGCGAGCAAATTCTTGATGGTACAATCGATGAGATAATCTTCGATTATCGATGAGTAACCTATCCGAGGGAATTATACATCGTATCAACACACGACCAAGATTCGATACTCATTACCGTGTATAAATCTACCGACTTCGAACGACCCTGAAAGTAACTAATTAGCGAATAAATATTCACGACACCGTAGAGATACAGCCGACACATGTTGTACACGTAAAAATGCCTATGTGGCAAGTTAATCTCGTTCCTCTAGCATTAAACCAAAGCCCCATTTGTCCCTTACGAAGCGTGTAATTGCCATAGAGATAGGCGAGTGAGGAGAAAAAAAAGGGAAGGAAAAAAAAGCCTGAAAGAAAGGATCAGGCACATTTGTGTCTCTCTGCTTGTCGCGGTCGGTTAAACCGGCCGGTGATTAACCGTTAGCCATCGTATTAGCATATTTGCACAATCGGTTACCGGACGACGATCGAGCGAGACTCAACGATGAAAAATCTACGCGCTACGATAGGAAAAGGAGATGAAGAAAAAAAAAAAGAATATAAAAGAAAAGTCGTAACACGATTTCTCGGGCGATCGCGAGGAGTTCGTTGCGGATCGTTGGCCGCGTCCTTCGAAGCCGGAATCCGCGACAAGTGGTTCGTCGACATCGAACGAGGATAATCGTTTCTCGGTGCGCACACGGTGTCAGTGCGCGCGCAATTGCAACGGAGAATTTTTCCTCCCGCGTGATTAAGCGGTGCGCGCGTCACTTACTACCGATCGAGGTGCCATTTTTTTTTTATTGACCAAACGACGCAAGGAGATTACCGGTTGTTGCTCAACGGAGCAATGTACCTAGTTGGTGAGAACAATTACATGAACGGGGGAAAGCGTAGTTAGAATGTGCTTTACGTATTAAATGGCACACCTGAACACGCAGAGTTCTAGAGCTGAATATAGGTTAGGTATAATGGAAAGGATCATAGATGTCGCTTTGAGAATTCAAACGTGGAATTTCCCGCCAATAAAATCTCTGGTTTATGAGCTTTCGAGAAACTTCGAGGCATTTGATACTTGAATTGATCGTTATGTGAATGACGTTTGTCTTTGGATAGTTAATGATGGAATGCTGGAATGTGATATAGATGGAGAACTGTTATCTTAGATTTCTAACACGATCTTCTGGACTCAATGAAGTATTACGAAAGTAGTATAATCGAGATAAACGTACCAAGTTACTGTGACCTAGTAGGAGTTGGAACATAGAGTCGTTGAAGTAATCTGTTAATGATTGTTTGACGTGCTCAGTTTGGTGCATCGAGCGGTAGGATAACGACGTTAGAAATTTCAGGAGCGTCGAATACTTCAAACTAAGGACGTTGAAATCTCTCGCACATGGAAGTGTTACGAAACTTGTACTATACCAAAACAAAATTCTTGTGTGTCATATCGTTATAATGTATCGTTTTGAAGAGAAATAAAAATTTGAAAATGACATTACGTTTACATTTTTCCAATTTTCCTTATCCTACGAAGAAGAAGAGGAGAACGTTGAAATCTCTCGCAAATGGAAGTGTTACCAAACTTGTACTATATTAAAACAATATTCTTATTTCTCATACCATTATATTGTGTCGTTTTGAAGAGAAATAAAAATTGAAAGTGACATTACGTTTACATTTTTCCAATTTTCCTTATCCTACGAAGGAGAAGAGGAGAACGTTGAAATCTCTCGCAAATGGAAGTGTTACCTAACTTGTACTATGTTAAAACAATATTCATGTTTGTTATTCCATTGTATTGTATCGTTTTGAAGAGAAATAAAAATTGAAAGTGACATTACGTTTACTTTTTTCCAATTTTCCTCATCTTACGAAGAAGAGGTGGACGTTGAAATCTCTCGCAAATAGAAGTGTTACTAAACTTGTACTATATTAAAACAATATTCATGTTTGTCATTCCATTGTATTGTATCGTTTTGAAGAGAAATAAAAATTGAAAGTGACATTACGTTTACTTTTTTCCAATTTTCCTTCTCCTACGAAGAAGAAGAGGAGGACGTTGAGTCGCATCGTGATTGCATCTGCGTAGAAAGTAAATTAACGGCCTCGGCGAATGTGAAAGTCGTGCCATTTCGCACACTTTCCAGAGAGAAGGGAGTGCGTTAAACCCGGCATGGCTTTTGTAACACGCCTTTCGTACTAGCAACTGTCGCGTACCATTCCGCAACCATAGGCACGTTGTGTTCTTTATGGTGTAGCGATCGCGAGACAAGATCGCTATTAATTACGGTTAAGCTGCCTCTCAAGGACGTCCTATTATTTTCCTATGGTTCGTCGACCCCAAGATAACGTTATCAGATAGTGATCCAGTAGAGGTCGATTTTTCCTTATCTTTTGAATTGTAATTCTAGTTTTAAGGAGTCTTTTTGGTCTATTGAGTGATTAATGATCGTTTGTTAGAGATATAAGAATAGCGATGATTCTTATTGTGATATGAATAAAGATAGTAATGGTAATGGAGATGGTGATAGGAATATAAGTAGCAATAAGATAACTATAGTGATTGCTATCAGAGATATAATGACAGAGAATAGTATTACCGATATTGTAACGACCGTGGTTGCAATAGCAAACGTGATACGTGCTGGTGGTAGCAGGACTTTCAATACAATGACATCAATACTACCGATGTACATAGCGATTAAAGTGTCAACAATAATATAACCAGTAACAATAAGAGTAACTACGTTACAACAATAAAATTCTATGCCGTTTAAAATAAATACCTGAATCATGTGACTGATAAGATAAGCTAGAAAATAATCATATTAGAGATACTATAAATGAATGAAATTAATCTACCTCATAAATTAACAAGTAATACTTCAACTCATTAATCAAGATGAGAAAAATATTAATAAAGAATCATGTTATTAAAAACAAACGGCTAAATTGATCAATTAAAAATCCATCAATTTCTTACAATTCTTATAATTCTCTTAACTACCCCATAAATGGGTCCTACCGAAATGTAATTATACTTTATTACATAATCGAATTTAGATTCATTATTTGTATCGATATATCGTCGATATTACAAAGAGTAGGAAAAATAATGAAATTGCGAGACGGAATATTTAAGTTTCCGCTTTTTCGTTGAAAAAGTCGAATGATTTACGAGCGAAACAAACGTTCCGCCCTTTACGGGAGATCCCTTCGTTGTAACGGTAAAAAAGAAGGGCAAGGGAAGAGAAAGAAGGAAAGAAGCGCGAGTCTAATACAATTTGGAACCCTAACTGTACACAGTTAAAAGGGAAAAAAGGTCCGAGCTGCGTGGTAGCATCGGTGAAAAAAAAAGGGTAATACTTAAGGCTTTAAAAAGTGCAGCGAGTGCTCTCTCCTTTTTCTGACTTATTCTTTCTTTTTCTCTTGTTCTTTCTGACTCAGTGTCTCTCTCTGACCCTCGTTCATTCACTCATTCGTCCCCTCTCTTTGCTGAAGTCGCAAAGTCAATTTCTTTCCACGGTAATCCTCCTGGTCAAACAGAAATGGCGACCATCCAAATAACGCTGCGGCCATCGTAAACGCGAGGAAGGATTAGACCAGTCGTTTACCCTTTTTCTTATCCTTTTTACATTTTATGTTCACGAAAGGACGACGAAAAAATTCGGTTGAAAGGATTAACGAAAGAATTTCCCGTGGAAAAAGCAGTAAAGCGTTTCACTTTTTAAAGTTGATTGCTGAGGGTTGTTTTTTTTTAAAGATGCATTTATGCGCGTTATTTGGAAGTCACGGAAATGTGATTTTTAACTGGAAAAGATGTTCTCGGAGGTCAAGACGGTACTTTTTTGTTGAAATTTTTTTCGGGAGGAATTCCAGAGGGGAAAAAATGTCGGGCGAGTTGTGAAATATTGCTGGTCGATGGGACATCGGGGAGGATGAAGGAGTTAATTGCTTTCTGCACGTCGATAGGGTTTTACCGAAGGGGAAAATTTATGTTTAGACAGTTTCGAGGGGTGGATATTTTTTTTGAAGTATTTATAAATACATTTTCAATATTTGATTTAGTAGCTTGCTATAAGTTCGTGTTTTTTATTCGAATATTAATTTATTGGCAGAAATTATATCTCAAATTAACATAGATTATTTAATATTTGAAAATTAAGTCGCACTTAAAAAGACACGATTCGTGGAATTACATAAAACCGTGAAATATTAATGAGAATAGATGCATGTAGTTTGTAAAAGCGCGGGAAAAAAAGCGCGCGAAAACGCAGCAAACTCTTTGCATGGAGAGACTTATGGTCACTCGGTTTTAAGGGTTCTCGATTTTTTGCGCTTTTTCCACGAATCAGGAGGAAATTTCTACTTGGAAATTCAGCTCGTAAAGCGCACCGATCGAAGGCAATTGAATCTACGGCAAAAGGGATGGGAAAATCCGTACGCTAAATTTCCTCATTTCACAGAGAAATCGATAGCTTTCGCAGAACTTCAATTCCGTTACCCTTATCTCCCTCATTCGTCCCCCTTTCTGGAAATTACACAAGTTACGCTAAAAAATGTCTTCCCTTTCTGGATCTCTGTCACTGAAAAATGATGGTAATTTCGCTCTCTGACTTATATAACTGTCTACGTCAGGATTCTAACCAAAGGGAATCGTGCGCCATTTTTCCTAATCCGAAAGAACTTTGGACTTGAAGTTGTAACTTTTATTAAATAAATTTCTACCCTTTCTCTCTTTCCATCCTTTCAAAAAGGTCAAGAAAAGTTCTTCCATCCTAACAACTCTACAGCTAAAACAACAGCACCAATCGTCATAATTCAAAGTAGTATGTATCAATGTAAAAAAAGACAACGGTTTATTCCACACCATAAGAGGACGCAATGCACGTCTTCTAATCAGGGCAAAGAAAACGCGCGGAAAGTGACGCTCGATGGTGTCAGTTGCCGAGGAATCAGCAGGGGGGTGGCGGCCGAGGTGGTCGCTCGGATTGCAAGCGAGCCGAGGTCGCGAGGTCGTTGACCGGCGAGGGTGGCACTCACCCTAACTAGGCCAACGGATCTCTCGATCTCTCCTCTCCCTCGCTCCGTGCGTCACTTCCACCCTCTCTTTCTCTTCCTCCCCTTCTCTCACTAGGTCTCTCATTCTGTCTCTTGCTTTGCTCTCTCGGCATCTATCTTTCTCTCTCTAAGTCTCACCTTCTGTTTCTTGCTTTGGTCTCACCGTATCTCTCTCTTTTCTTTTGCTCTCTCTGGGTCTCCCTCCCTCTCTTCCTCCTCTCTTCTGCTCTCTCTATCTCTCCTCTCTTCTACACTATCTTACTCTCTCTCTCTCACCCCCATGCGGATCTCCTCTCGTGCCTTCCCCACCTGGCAGGCCGATTCCCCCACTCAGCCACCCCTCACCTCCTCACCTCTCCCCCTGTACGCTCTCGTACGGTTCATGGTTCTGCTATTTTCGCGGGGGCCACTCGACACGGATATATACGGTCCGCCTACGTTTGGCGGGATAATTTACGTTATTGAGGCCGTTCCACCCTATCCCTACCCCGCTACAACTACCGGGTGGAAAATTACACTTTTTCTTCGCTCTGACTTCGACCCTTCACGGGCTACGGATCAGGGGGATGATTATTTTCGAATTTTGTTGGTAACTGAAGAATTTTTTCTGGCCCTTACAGTAAACTGAGATTTTGAATTTGATAGTTGGATCAAATGGACTTGAGAGTTTATTTTCATACTGATTATTGAATTAATAGGCAGTATCGATTTGATTGATAACAGTGTACGAATTGTGCGGGAATGTTTGACTAGCGAAAACCACCCCTTGGAGGTTGTATCTGGCATTTTAGCTGAAGTTAATTGGCGTGATTAATACGAATTTGAATGTATTTTGGGATTATATTAGTGTACATTATTAGATACTAGAAGGAAGAAGGTTAGAATCAATTTTATAGAATATTCTTGAGAAAAATTGCTGTTAAAATTCATCCTCCCCTTGAATGTTGAATCTTCCGCATCGACTGGGTAATTTACGTTATTGAGGCCGTTCCACCCTCTTCCACGACACCACGTTGAAGTATGAGTTAGAAAACTCCACTTTACTTCCATCCCTCTCACCCCCTGGTCTCTTTGATACGCGTAGGTTGGAAAGACATGGATTTAGTTCTCCGAGACTCCAGCTCAAGGGTGGGAGAAGGTGGAAAATTACGACGTCGATATTTCAGTAGGATTATCCTTATTAAACCTACCAAGCTGTTGCAATTATTATTTCATTATTCCTCTCACTGTCGCTGAGAAGCAAAATTACAAATTCCTCAGTAATCCTCTGTATTCGCAGGATTAAGGGACGAGATCTAACTTAATTACTCATCGACTAAACGATTACTAATGGCTCGCAAGAAAATTCCTTTCCTCCAAGCTGAATTAATACAGCTGTCAAAGGAACTTACACAACTACAATAGGTCTAATTATGATAATGAGAATTCTATGGTACACCACATTTCAAATCACCATTACGTCGACAATATTTTCCAAAATTATCCTCGACAATTGTCAAGACCTCTTTTTAATCCTCTCTAATCCTCCCTCAAAACTTATAAGATCTATGAGGCCCAAAGAGGCCCAAAAGCCTGAAGGACTTTCCTTGACATCAGCGAAAGGGTTAACGATTATTCGCCCAGCAGAACCCTCGGAAAGTCGGTTGAGGAGGCGTCGTCAGTGGAGCAGGTGGTGGAAAGGGAGGCGGGGTGACAGCCCCGAGGGCAACGACCTCTGACCCACCAGGCAGCCCTGGTATTGCTCTCTCTCACCCCCTCTCCCCCTAGCCGACTGCTAAGTATAGCATTTCCACCAACCTGTCGCCCCTTGCTACAGATATTATATCTACACCGTAGCCAGCCACCCCCTCCGACCTCTTCGTCCTCTATCTCGAAACCTCGGTAATTTTGTCCTCCCGGACGCTTTATCGTTAGAGCTCGATGATATAACTTGCGCACACTGTGCTGGGCCACATTCCATTATTTCGCACGAGAATTATTGCGCTTAGCAGTTGCGACAAACACGATTAAATTTCCTATGGAATTTTACAGCTGGACGGGGAGACCAGTTCTTTTCTGGTTGAAGATTGCACTTAGGGTGTAATGTTTAAGGGGTGTTGGTTTTTTTGGTTGAAGATTTTGAGAATTTGTGAGGAGACTAGATTAAAAAAGAATTTATTTAGAAGCACGTGGGAGTAATGTGAAACGAGAGAGGAAAGTGGAGGATTAAGAGAGAAATCGGTATTCGTTGGTGTACGAGTGTTTCCCTTTCATTGGCATCCGGACGGGCCGCCTTCGCCAATGGCTTAACTTCCTGGTCAGACCACTCTTACTTTCTTCCCAGTGAACCGTGACTCGGCCGCCGCATACCGGCTGGAGATGATAAAAAAGAAGACAATGCACAGGCTATTATAGCTCTGGTAGCCGTAAACCCATTACGTTTAACGCGTTACCTGGTACAAGTCCCCCCGTAAGGCCCACTCGCATACTTCTCGCTGAGGTAATATGCTCGCGATATACCAACCGGTGAAAGCGAGTGTCGAAATGCGACTAGCATCGAGAGGCCCCAACGCAATGCTGAAAAGGAAAGTATGGGGTCCGAGATGGAGAGATAAGGCCCATCGAGAACGCACGGTGCATTCTTGTTTCTCATTGGGATGCGACGATCGAGTGTGTGAATTTTGATTGAGAGAAATGGATCGTGATGTAGGGGTTTTATAGTGTGGGACTTAGAAAAAGAGTTTTGGGCCTGAAAATTAAATATTTGAGATGTTGCATGTTTTGATGTTAATTGATACGAATGATTTCATCTGTATGAAACAGTTTTAGGTTTTAGGTGGGTGTAGAAATACCGAGGCTGTGATATATTAAGTAATAATTTAAGAAAAATCCTCCAGTGCTGACGGGGATTTGAACTCGTGCCCACTAATTGCACGTCCTAGCTTTTAAGTTCACATCCACCACAGATCTGACGGACCGATTAATCGCTGTGATTTCTACATGAACATAGAATATCTAGAACTTCTCAAGCTATACAACACTAATATAATATTAAAATCTTGAAACTGCAATAACTACGTGATCCCAAGTACTTCTATATATAGCAAAAATAAGTTCCAATCCGCGCAAAGGTTAGCTCGACCAACATCTTGAAAAAAAACGCGGGAAAACAGTACGCGCGTAATTCCCGCCGTCCAATCAGAATCGTCGGAGTGGCGAGCCCCGACCAATCGATGCCCGAGTGTTCCGCAAGCCCGTCGAAGCTGGTCCGCGACCGAGAAAAGCAGAAAAGTCAGAATTTTTGCGCGCGGTTCAGCGAACTCCATCTAAGAGGCGCGAGCGTGCGCCTGCTCGATAAGGGTCCAAGCTCACGAACGATAAGAGCTCCGACATGGTTCGAGGTTGTTCACCTTGGCGCGGCGGAGATAGAAAGAAAGAGAGGGAGATTCAAATCGAGAACGAGCAAAAGAGAATGCGCGTAGAAGCAACAGAAGACGATGACGAAGAAATAGTAGAAGAAGAAGAAGAAGAAGAACGAAGGGGAAGAGAAGAGGAAGGGAGGATCGTACTCTTATCGGGCTTCTCGTCGCTTTGGCTTGTGGCGTAGGGAACGTTGCGAGATTAGAACGACCCCGAGAGCAGCTCGGAGAGTCGACGAACCGGGCCCTGATTGGGCGACGTCGAGTCAACGCTCCTCTCAGGTGGAGGAGGAGGGGAATTTAGAAGCGCGGCAGGGGAGAGGAGGCAGAGAAGAGGGGTAATCGTGGACTGGGAGAGGACACAGCGCATCAATCGAGGTCACTGGGGACCGGGAGGAGGCCAGGCCATTGCCCGCGCGTCTTGCTTTTGAGGTTAGCCAGTCGTCGGCACAAGCGCAATTAGAAAATCTTCGACAGAGTACGCGCAGTGTCGAAATGAGCTTTTTTCCTCGGTTTATCTCGCGGACTACGACTATACATGTCCCTTTTGGCCTGGTCTCTCATCGGCCTTGTCGGTCACAGAATTGGGGATGCGATCAAATTGGGTCTGAATGCTGCTACCTGTTTTAGATTCTGGGATATTTGGGCCTTTGGATTATTTTGGGGACCGATTTGGTATGATGGGCCTTATAAAATTTATGCACCTTTGATCCATCACAAAGTAGAAATTGGGATCCTGATGTGTGGACACATTGGCATCAATTTCCTTCAGCGCTGATACTTTAGCAAACGGAACTAGAATATTCGCAATAGCTCCTACCACGATTGCGCGACACAAATTATCGCGTCTCCCAAATAACGGGTGAAACAATTGAATCCTATTTTATCAAACGCAGGAGTAATCAGCAATGCAAACGCTCAAAAACGTATTCTGGACGAAGCGCACTCGACCCACCTCGTAGTTACGCTCGGTGAGGCAGGTCAGTGCTCCGACAGCGGATGCAGCGCGAGAACAGCGCGAGAAGAAACGGTGAAAGCATTCCAGCGAGAGTGCTGCTCACGGTCCAGTGGCACCGGTTAATGTACTTTCTCCGGGGACAGAAGAATGGAGAGAAAGAGAGGGACAAAGAGATCTCCCAAGGCGGAGGGAGAAAGAGAGAGAAAGATAGAGGGGGCCGCGTGGCGAGTAGTAGGTAATCCACGCGTAATTCACTATCGTGAGGTTACGTAACGGGGCCTACGAGGAGAATTCTCAGCCGGTTGCGCGGGCTCGTGTGAGTGCGTGCGCTCGTGCATGCGCGCGCATGCCTGTGTCCTGCGCGCGCATGTGTGCGTACTAACGTCACGCGCAGCCGTCTCTCTCTTTCTCGTGCACGCGCTCGTGACGCGTGCACACGCAACCCCCGAGCATCGAAACGGGCCATGTACACTACGATTGAAAAGTATAGGTTCAGAAGAATTTTAGCCGTCCGTAAAGTGCATGCAAAGAAGCTGCAATTTCACTAATTTAAGGGAAATTTTGATTTGATCTCAAATAGATTTGAGAAGGGGCTTAAATGTACTATAGTGATCATAAGGAACGAATGGGCTCTTTTAATTAAATTTGAAAAATAAGTATCAACGAAGCTTGCGATATAGTTGGAGTAGTAACACTGAAATTTGGCTATTCTTCTTATCATTTGAAAATAAATATAAAAATACCTAAGCCCAATTTTTGAAACTTAAAGTCCAGGTTCTCTAAATTTGAGGAACTGTATTTTCCAATGGGCGTCTTCCACAGTCCTAAATATCGACGGGACTCATTTCAGTCCCATAAATCATACGTCAAGGAGAGTTCAACGACAAAGAGGCATTTCAACGTATTCCTTTCTCCGATACTTTCGATGTTCTCGATACTCCCATCGAACGTCGTTACAGATTCGAAACCAGAGAATCGAACCGCGTAACCTAACGACTACCATTCCATCGGGCACGAGTTCCGTGTTCCGAGAAAGAAACTGAAAACACGCGAAGGAAGGGAGAGAAAAAAAAGAAACAAAAGCGCGCAAATACTTGTGGATGCAAGTGTATGGAGAGGCGTACGTCGCTCGGGTCTCTTTTACGCAAAGAGAGAGAACAGAGGGCGAACGGGCGAGCCGAGTGTGTTGGTGACCTTCGATGATAGCCGTAGGTGGGGAGGTTGGTCGAGTAGCTAAACTACTCTCCGGCTAACGAGAAAGAGAGAGGCAGAAAGAGTGAGTCGGAGAAAGAAGGAGAGACCGGGGCGAGCGAGTAGGGGAGACCCAGATGGAGTTTGTTGAACCGGCCCGCCGGCGATTGGCCACACGAGTCGCGGAGTTCACTCTACTTGCCGAACGGAGGTAGGAGAAGGATCGAGAGGCAAAGGGGGAGGCTGGTGGGGGGTGGCGGGCGGCTCGGTTAATTTCATCTTGCCCCAGTTACGGGCCAGGCAGGGTGAACGAACTAGCCTCGCGCCAAGGCCCCGCCGACCTACTTTCCTGTTCTACGGACCACCGGGAGGGAGAGAGACCGAACGCTTCTCCGTATATACCGGAGTTCACGAGGAGCTCGACCGAACGAGCGAGAGAGTGTGAGAGAGAGAGATGGAGAACGAGAGAAGGAAAGGGTACGTGGAAGCGCTTGAATAAGTGAGAAAGATAGATAGATAGAGAGAGAGCAGCGGACGAAGGAAGGAAGGGGAAAATGTACCGAGTGGGGTCGAGTCTAGGGTGGGAGCCCCTCTAGAGAGGCTCGCTATCTAGGCTAGGACTACGAGCAAAAAGGAGAGAGGGAGAGAGAGTAAGAGAGAGGGAGAAAAATTGCCGGAGCGCCGAGTGGAAGGCCGCCGACCGAGGGCAACGAACTAGCCTCGTCCCGGGCCCCGCGACCTACATTCCAACCTCGCTGGAAAGTGAAACCGCCTCTTTCTCTATTCCTTCCTACCTGAATCGTGATCTATGCTAGGTTAGGAATGTTTTTACGTGCCCCGTTAGACATCCACGCACGACTCCACGAAATCGAATGCTAACAAGACACACAACTCTCCCTTTCATTGGAGAATAGGTTTATTTAGGTTTGGATACTTGACTCACCGGCTAATACTCGTCCAAGAAGATTCTCGCTGTCTTGTGGCACACCACGGTAGCAGACTTGAGCGACCTGTTCCTTGTCGTTTTCCAAAGGTTCGGTAGACAGTGACAGAATATCGACGGACGGTTGCTGGTCCTCGGCCGCACTGCCGCGAGGCTTGAACTTTTGTACGGTCATTGCTCGACACTGACAGTCTTTTTTTTTGTAATTGTCCCGTTTGATGCACTTATTTGTCCTTTGCACCAGAAATCTTGCGCGTTACGATGATACTTATATGATCGACAGTCTCGCGCGTAAACAACGCGGTTAGGGTTCGCATAACATACCGCGTTGTTCTTGCGCGACCAGGTATGTAACTCCTAACATCACGCGCCACTTTCTTCTCACTTGACAACTCACTGGATACTTTGCGGAGGGATGCTGTCCTAGGAACTTGGTCGTCACGACTCCTATCTTGTCTCTTGCTCCGTTTGATAGATGACCAACGAAGAGTTTATCTCAATTATACACTTTTCTTTTCACGCTGGAACACGTGACGGATAAACGGAACTCAAAGCACCGCGCGAAACGAGCTGTTGCGTTTCCACCGCGACCGCGTGGCTCGTCGCGATACCAACGAATTGAAGCTTGCACGTTATTAGTTGGTGTGTTGTGTGTGGCGTGCGATGCGGTGCGCGAGTGAGTTCGTCGCGGCGTGGTGTGCCGCGGCTTCGCGGCGCCTGCGCGCCTTACCGTTGGAGGCCAATGACGTATCATCGATCTCGGCCGCCCCGTGACTTTGTAACGGTTTTTCGCGCTTTTATTTTTGACAGCGTTTCTGTGTTTCCACTTGTACGATGACACTTGACATATTGGTGTATCTTCAAACGATCTTGATTCATTCTTGTCACGTGTTTTGGAGGTTGGTTTTATTTCGGATGTTGGATGACTTTGCGCTTCACTTTCGATTTCTAAGTTGAAGATGTCAAGTGATGGATCTTGGTGAATCTTTGGTACAATTTGATTTTACTACTTGAAATCTTTTTATATTCTTTGAAATAAAAATACAAGCAAGAGAGTACTGTTAGAATTTTGAAACTGATTCGTTTGATTCCAGCTGTAGCAGATTGTTTCAATTTGGTACATCGTCATAGTTCCCATTTATTAAGTTGCCCTCGATAGTATACTATCGGGAAAAAAGCTTCTATCATCTTCCCGCGCGCATTTCCTCGATGACCAATGATTCGCAAACCTCGACGATTTCCCAACGGCGGACTGTATATTTTCAAACATTATCAGAAGTCTGTTTCGAAAATGCTCGTTTCCGCAACTGAAACCGCGACGATAAGAAAACTAGCGAGGCTTATCGGGTTAAGATTAAGCCACGATAGTATCCTCGAGGCACAACTGTTTTATTCCTATGGCCAATTGGCACGGTTGACCCGTCATTAGGATCAAGGATTTTTGTCAGCAGTACCAAGAGGCTTGGCCTAGCCTTTATTATGCGTCTACGCGTATTACGCCGACAGAGTCTCACTAACCGCTGCATTGTCGTGCTCGCGGACCTAATGCGCGGAACAAAGTAAATTCATACTCAAGGATCATAAAGGCGCCGTGAAATTGGTACTTCTATTTTGTAACGGTTCGCTCTAACCTTGTTTCTAAATATAAATACACAATTCCCGCCATAATAATTACATTAGAAAGTCCGCCATCTTGTCATGGCATCAATATCTGGAAATATTTCGAGCGGTTGTGTTGATTGGAATAAAAAAAATTTAATTCACCAATTATCTTCGCCCAGGTAGGACCAATACCATGCTACTCGTAATACGCCCCTGTTCGGCGTGATACACAATCAGGGAATATAGTGCGTTCCCCTGCCATGCTGTCGTTGACTCACTAACACTCGAAGAGTGAAAGCCGCTTAACTCTCGGCCGAACACATACGCTCATGTGCGCACTAGTGTGCGCAGCTGCGCGAATGTGTGCGCACCTTTGGACCACTGTTGAACACGTGGGTTACGTCTACGAAAAGTAGAAGTTAGATCACAGGTGAGCGGGGACTAACGCGCGCACCTAAATAGAGGGCCTCTAATCCGGTCTGAGCGTAGGTCAAACCTAACCTGCCTCAACTATGGCCCGTTAGCTATTCGACCGCCGACTGAATCCATTGTGTCTAACATTCTAATGGCCTAGAGGTTAACCTTAGAACCCAGTGATCTTGTTCTTGCTTATTTTTAGACGGTCTTCGGGACTGAGTTTATTATTTACGACGAAAGAATCATGGGAATATACAACAAATTGGATATTGTAACATTTCATGCTCCTAGGTTTATATTTAATTTTATTATTTTACACATTGTGAGAGAAAAATCGTTTCTAAGTGAAGGAAAACATCGATTGTATGCGATGCAGAAATATAAATACCTTCGCCGATGAACGAACGAAGGTTAAACTTAAACTGATACAAAGTGGGTGCAGTCCTAACCTAATCCGCGCTAACTGCAGGCCTTGAATGTCGTTAGTCCGACTAACTAGCGCCCTCTAACGGGAATAATTCTAGCGCCACTTGAATTCCATTCTGGTTCCTACGACAATGCACTTTCACTTTCTTAAAGCTCTTTCCATCTCGAAACGATTCCAACGATCGAATCCATACTTCCTTGCCAGCGGGTAACGTGACGTTACGATCAAACGTCGCTTATAATATTTTATTGCATGCATCTCCAACTCCACCTCTAGATCATGGTCATTCTGCAGATCGGTTGAATGGTTCGAATTAGATATATTACTATAGACTATCCGATCCAACGTGACTACTCTAAATATAGTTCAAGCTTGACCTACCCTAACTACAGGCTATGCACACAGAGCCACGGGGACGATTGAGTTTGAATCGCCCAAGGAGAACGACTTCAAACGCAATTCCAGAGCTTCTCTTCTCATTTGCTTTGTCCGTTGCTCCTTTTGTTTCCTTCCTCTCTACCGTTTCATTCAAAACGCCTATCTCCATAACCTATCGAAATTCCATTTTAACCGGTCGTCCGAACTTCGTGACATAACCTCCTTCGATCGTAACATAAAATCCTTGATCCAATTCTATCGTATTTTCATCATAACTCTTTTAAATGTTCTCTCTTATGTAATGCAATGATCATTTTGAAATAAAGAAACATTACTATTATTTGACTTTAAGTGTTCCTCAGAGATTACGTCTTGAGAGTTGCGAGGTATACCTGATTCCATGGGATTCCCTTTGTGAACCCCGTGGCAGATTAAGCGCGGGCACTTAAGGATTTGTGACGAACGGCTAATCGATTCTGAGCACTGTTTTCGTCATATCTTTTCGAAATGTATGTTGTATGGAATGTAATGATCATTTGGAAATAAAGAATATTAAATTTATATAATGTGAAGTCTCCTTTTGCGATTATATCTCGAAACTTTCGAGTTATACCTGTTTCCCTGAAATTCCCTTGGTGAACCCCGTCGAAGATTTACCACGGGGATTTAGGGCTCTGCGGCGAGCGTGTAATCGACCACTACCTGAAACACCTGTTAGCTAACTTCTTCGTTTTGCCGTTGAAAATGGTGGAATACAGAGGGATCTATTCGTGAACAGACAGCGGAAGAAAACTTTCCCCTTGTGAAAGTAATTCGCACCGTTGCAAAGTGTCGATCGTTTCGTTGGAACTTCGTTAAAGGCTCCTCGTTCTTGTACGGTTAACCAGAAACTGAAGAACACGACACTGAGTTACTTAATTGGCAGAAAGAAAATAATTGCCGTGGAAAAAAAAAGAATACACGGTTAATCAGTATGGTTTGTTGCAAAAACAAAAACACTTTGTGTTTACCGAAACTTTCATTGAAAGAGTACATTCACTTTGAGAGAATATAAATTCTATTTGAACTTTCGGTTGAAATATTTCACAGGTTTGAGGGAACGATATTGAAATAAAGCTGTTTTCAGCGGTGGAAATAATTTCCAAACGGTCAAGGAGAAATCCCTTTATGAAATTGTAGCAGACACTTTTTGACAGGGCTCCGTGAAAATTCGGAGATTTTCTCGGTTATCCACAGGGTGTCCTCGACACTTTGTATTGTCAAGTAGATTTATGGGGTATGGCTGGAATGAAGTGGTTACAGGGTTGCGGCCAAAGTTTATGGCTGCGGTTTTCGCACTCTTTTCGCTCGCCATAAATTTCGCACTACGGTGCCCTCTGTTACGTAGCAGTAAATCATTCCCATAGGCGAACAGAATTTCGTCGACCTTCGAAAGAATTTAAGCTTCTCAACGACATTCAAATACATTCCAAACTTAACACATTTTACAATGCGGAAACCATACTTAAAAATATTCACTAAAGTATTCTACTTTTGTTGCTAATATAAAGTTAAATTTAGAAAAAAAACTAAGTTATTATATCAAATAACTGTCGATCGTACACGAAAGAGCATCTCGAATAAATTGCGATCGATCTTCAATCGTGACAGCTGTATTTCCTCCTGATTAAGGTATCACGCGATGATCGCAAATTACTCTCGCGCGTCGACCTTATCGGTTTCTCGCTTGCGCGGGGCCGACACTGATATACGAGCTGTTGTTGAGAACGGTGCTTCGCTTTATGCACGCGATATTACGTATGCATCGACCAATAGGGACGCTTAACGAGCGAGACAATTTCGTCGATAATCGCAAATCGAACGTCAATTTCCCAATACTCGATCGACAAAGGCATAAAGGACCATCCATATACTACGTCTAAACTCCATCCAATCCTTAAAAAAATTGTTCTAAAATCCTTAACACTAGAACTATTAGCTAGACACTAGAACTAACTAACTAACTACTAACTTAACACTAGAACACTAGCAAGTCAAAATGAGTTGTTCACAGTTTTTTCTAAAAATTCCCTAAATTTATAGAAGAGTCCTAGATTAGAAATTTTAAGTTGATCTTACAAAACACAAATTATCGAACCGACCACATTTTCCACCACTTGATTCCTCTTCTTTCAAAGTACTTATTTGAAGTATTTAAATGTAATAGATTTAACGTCGGTCGTTCTAGTGTTAAGGAGTTATTTCGAACTAGATGTTATTTTTTATCAAAAGTAATGTTCCTTTCACTTTCTCCTTGCAATAAAGTTATTGAGAGTAGTATGGATTCTTGTGTAATATAAGTTTGTGTTATTTGTTATTAATTGTTGCAAGTTTGTAAATGAAATTCACGCTTGCCGCGGAAGAAAAGTGCACAGGCGTGAGCACGTGCACACGCACGCGCTGCCCACATATCGTTGAAGAGTGGGGGAGCAATTTTATTGCATTCTGATGCAGGCCTACTTGCATCGAGACAATGGTCGTCGTAGCGAGATATGCAACCAGCCAGAATAGATATGTCGGTGCAATGTACTTACCGGCTGCCGGAGACTCTGCGTGGGACTTTGTCTTTTCTACATTGCAACAACTACCCACTGAGTGTGTTCTCGCGCGAATTTTTGACGGGCAGGTTGTGCATTCGATTCCATTTCTAACACCTTAGAAGCCATTTGGAATTTTTCACTTTGCGATATCCTGAATAGCATTTGAGAAGCTATCGTTTTAGGTGGTGACTACGATATATTTAATAATGTGGGAAGAACTATCATTACTCGAGGGGGAACTTAAACTTGGATTGTGGGTATTTGGACTTTAATTGGTATGGTTATTTACCATAGAAGGTACTGTTTTATGAGTTTAGGTGCACTTTGAACCACCAAGGGTATGGTATATTTAATAATTTTGGTGAGAGTATGGTGAGGCGGGAGGGGACTTGAATTCGGGACCACTGATTGTAAGTATTTGGACTTTGGATTTTAATTGATATGGTTATTCACCCTAGAACCTACTATTTTAGGTAGATAGCCTATGGTATATCTAATAATTTAGGTAATACTACCATGAGGTAAGGGGAGACTTCACTCGGGCCCATTAATAGCGAGAATTTGGATTTTTGGACTTAATTGCCACAGTTACTTATTCTAGAACCTACTATTTCAGAGTTTAGATGAATTCTGAACCACCGTGGCCATTATATATTAAAGACCTTAGAAAAAATATGTCGCAGATTACCGAGGAGGATTCGAACTCGAGCCTAATTGGTTGCGAGTCTGAGGTTTTACCAACCGACCCATCACAGCTTCAGGACAAAAGATCTTATCTTTTATAATTAGTGTAGAATGACCACTGTTATTGCAAAGAAGCGCACACATCACTCTACATCTTTATTTTTTTTTCAATTCGCTTTGCAATACGTGACAAACTGAATACATTGGCTGGGCTGGACACGTGTCCAAGTTTCACGTTGGTACTTTTTCCTGAACTTATATGTGAATCTATAGTTCACATCGATAGCTTTCGCCAAATGCATATATGTAAGTATTTACATCACTGCAAGGGGCAAATGTAAAGTAGATGATTCGAGAAATCTCAGATTACACGATGCTCCCTAAGAATACTCACGATCGCATTTAGCTCGAGGTGTCTATCAATATTAATGCGAATTCAAAATAGAAATGTAATAAGATTGGAATCCATGCATGAAGTAACACTCGAACGATAAAAATAAAAATCCAGGAGAGAATTTCCACGCGGAAGTTTCAAACTGAAGTCAACCACGCATAACCTAAAATGCAGCCACGAATCCTGTTTCTATCAACACCTATCATATTTTATAGACTCCGCAATGGCGGTGCGATTTGGAATTTCTTTTCACCTGAAAAGAAAAATAATCCACCCATAATTTCAAAGATATATTACATTCTCGCACCACCCAAGATTAAGTACGTTTTCCAAGGAAAAATAAACGATAATAACTGCACGTTCGTGTTACGTCGATCAGTAAAACGAAAACTATGCGACCATAAAATTACGGTGGCCATATAAATCCGGCGGGCGATCGGTCGATAAACGGGACCAGGAATAAGACAGTGAAAACATGCTTATGCACGACGGCATTCCGTTGTACGACGTCGTTGCATACAGGGGTGAAAGAACTTTATCCGACTGTCGAGTGATTCGACTATGGGGCTGTCTAGTAGCCTTATTACGCCAACAACTCGAGGGCCAACTGGTTTACGCCATTTTGTTCAATAATCCTTGCGGTCTCCAATTATTTCTTTTTCTGTATCTTTTTAGTTTTAATTTCTACAGTTTTAGGAAGTTCTCAGATTGAAATAAATTTCCTACAGCTAAAGAGGATTCGAATTTAACACTAGATCTACGGCAGCCGTCAAATCGACGGGGTCCTACTATTTACAATTTTTTTTTAAATCGATAGAGAAGCAGTACAGTAAATATTTCGCGTGTATATTATAATATACTAGTTACTTAACTGACCATATTTTTTGCAGTTTGATCCACCTTTTTTCAAAGTACTTATTTAGTATATTGAAATATGCCAGAGTTAGCGGTCGTAAATCTAGTGTTAAGCCAACTAATTTCGAGTTTAAACTTTGACCTCAACATAACCTCCACATTAATTTCTATAGTATTGTTCATTGGGTGAATACCATCGAAAGGAACCGTCTAAATGTATTATTTTTTTCTTTTACAATTGAGGACCGGTTTAACACGTTCACGACGGGGCCTGAATGTAGTGTTCCTACAATGGGGCGGTTGTGTTTTTCATATTTTCTCCTATCCGGTAGCGTAGTCATCCAAAAAAAGGCGTTGATTTGTCTGAACAAATGCAATCTTATTATAGCTGCTTAAGAAAAACAGTCCAATATAATATTATATTATATGATATAAAGATCTAAATGAATTTACCACTTACAGTAATTTATTCTTCAAATGGGACAAACAAGAAATGTACCACCGGTGGTTCAGCCCGTCGTGGACATGTTAAATGATGCTAAGGCGAGTTAAATCTTGAAATACACAAGTAGACATATTGGCAGATGATATTCACTTCTCGAGGTTTCTCGTGGCAAACGATTAATGAGCATTGGTGTACCTGTGCGCGTCCGGTTTAATAAATTCCCACGAGAGAGAATCGGCCGTAGAAAAGAGAACGAATGCAGCTTGCTAAGTCTGCGGAGGTGTGTTTCGAAAACGGTTGCGTCGCGCAACAGTTCGAGCGAGATGCAGTCGCGCACATGCAGCCGCCGTTGCAGATGCAATTGCTCAACGTGCTCGCGATGGAATGCACACGTTGGTCACCGACTCTCCCAACGTTGGTGAATTCACGTCGATTTATGTCGATATTTTGAAGTTCTTTAAATGTCTTTCACCCTTTTTGCGTTTATTGTACCATAACTTCTAAAATTAGGAAGTAATATAGGGATAAGAGTCCTCAAGCTGAATTTCATAGAATGATTCCTCACTTGGACGATATTTTGTTTTTCTTTCTGTTTCTCTTAAATTCGTATCGGTAGTGGCACTTTTTTTTAGCGGAAGTATTACATGTAGAAGTGGATGCAGTAACGAAGAATTATTGGGCGATCAAACGGTGCAGAGAAATACAGTTATGCAGATCGCTCGTTTATGTTAATTTGTTGCATCGTTAATTATGCGCCCCAGATATCGCAGATTCGAAACGTTGTACATGAATTTAACTACTACGCTGACTTCCAATTAAAAAAGACAGCACGCACTGGATAACGTTAGATCGTAGAGTCGCCATTACTATTGGCATACATTTTACAATGAACGAACCTTAAGGCAGGCCCATCTTTCATATCAAGCAAGAAAACTAAACCTCCAAGTAAATGTTAGTCCAGTTGTAGCCTCCACTTAACCTCAAAAACTTCAAGTTTGAATCTACATTGCAATGGCGCCATTTCCTTTTTTCATATTAACCTCAAAATCTCAATAACATGAAGTTTCTTTTGACCTGTGCTACTCTGTATTAAAGTAGAAATTCTAAATAGAAATAAACCCTTTCTACTTTAGCAATTCACCACTATAATAAGTTCAAGTACTATCTACAGTTTTACCTACGTTACAAATCATCAAGACTTAACCTATCTTTTTGCTACTGACATTTTCAAATTATGTACAAAACTCTGGCAATTGAAAGTACTTTGTATCCTTCATAGAAAAATAGATTAGAATTTCTAACAGATAATATAGTTAGTCCATTATAAAATGGTCCATCAGTCATCCTAAATTAAATAACAATTTATAAAAAGAATTCCAAAGATACTAAAGTTTGGAACTCCTCTAAATGCAACGTAGTTCATTCTAAAAAATTAACATATGCTAATTACAGTAACAACTGGAAGTCAACAGCAACATCATCAAAATTCCTCCAATGAGACGACTCTATTCATGCTGTTCTCCGATCGATCATTCGTAACATTATCCCACGAAATCTCGTAGCTGACCCGTTCGCTGGCCAGCGGGTATCTCACCTCGTTTCCGAGTTTGGATGTAGGGTAGACTTTCCCGACCTGATCGTTCCAGTCAACCTACCTCGGACCAAGCCTACACTCCTCCTCTGGGTTACGAAAGAGGGACGAGACCCAGTTACCCACATTCTGCACCAGATATCGGCCGGTAATTAAATAGTCGCCGATTTTCCGTCACCCTTTCCCTCGCCATCGTCTTCCGCCTTTCCCCACCATCGTCATGAAAAACGGCGCGGAGATTATGCGCGACAGGAAACGTCTGTTACGCTGTAACGAACCTTTCATTTCGCGACAGTTGCATTTTCGTTCTATTTTCTCGTTACAACGTGGAAAGTACCTGATAACCTAATTCAAACGTCAATCGAGCAAAGTGATACCGCGACTTTCGATGGGAATTTCATCAGGTACTTTCGTCGCCTGTTTGTTTTTCTCGGTTGTTTAGACACGTTGTAATTTCATTATTCGTTTTCATACAGGTTATAAAGTATAGATTGGTATAGGTGGTCGAAAAAAAGAAGACACTTGGCTTGAGGTTACGGTATAAGATGAAACTGTCCTTACACTTCCTATTTCCATTATATCAGTCCATGAAACCTGAGCTTAGTGAAGGACAAAGGAAGACTAAATATTTATTTACTGTTAGTCACACTTATTTATCGTCACTAGAATCGAAAATATATGGGGAATATTTTTGTCTGTCGAGCGAATCAGAGCAAGCTAGTTATGAAGTGACTTCTTTCAGTGTACGAATTATATCAAGTGACTTCTTTTTCTGGGCCAATAATAGTACTGAGAGAATTACAACATGGCGGATTGGTAGGAAGACTCTACGATGATACGTAGTTATTTTTTCATGCGGAAGAGACATCGATGAGAAAGTTTTGATCTGCGAAAAGATTGCAAAATTTATGCTCGTCCCAGTTGGCATTTCACTGTCGATACTATTCCCTTTATGACAGCGAGGCGAGGGAAAGTATAATGGAATTTGAAGCAGAGTTAACCTCAAATGTCGCACGGGGTCTCGTAAACTTTCTAATACGCGGCGACGTTTAATGCATCCTCTGATGCAACGGAGAAGATTCACGTGTACGTGACATTTCTTCGCGGTGATTTTGCATTAACGATAATTCACCTGATTCAATTTTAATTCGGCTTATTTTGTAAGAGAACGAGATATCTAATTATATTGAGAGAGAGGACGTGAAATTAACAGGATCGTTAATTCCGAATGTAAACGATGAAGTTGTAAGTCCGTCTGATAAATGACTGTCGTTCGTTGAGGATTAAATTTCAACTGGCTTCTCCTTGCTTCACCGCAATTATGCAGATGCAATTTTGTTGCGCATCGGTGCTACCTCATTGCTCGTCATTAGAGAAAATAACTGCATCACTCCTGCATATCAGTGAAATCAAACGTAATATCCAATATTCTTCGAATCTCAGTTTCCTTCTACTCGCATCAAAGTGCACATGCCTGACAGATTGCGTTTAATTCGCGAAACCGGTGAGCGTTTATTTTAAAACACCTGATTGCAATATCATCACGATGCAACTTGATGGACGATGTAGAGGACAATGAATCCTCGATGATTTGTAGTGCTTCTTGTTTCGAGTTTCAATTCAATGATGACTTCACATTGAAGTTAGAATTAGATGACTTTGGAACCAACGAATGATTCTTTTATGTTGGAAGGTTGGCAAACCTGACGTCATGGTGGTCATGGCGTTAGGTGGTCCATCTCAGAACTAACAAAGCTGATTTTAATCATCCAGCGATTTCTAGACTTGTACTTTCGACGTCAATTGCTTCCGTTATTTCAGCTAGGTTGTGAAATTTTCGGTTTTTCAACAAATATCCAGAAACCGATGGAGGAGGAATTTGAAACTTGGGCCCATTTGTAGGAGTTTGGGCCTTTATCTTCTTGTCACCGCCGTTTTCCAAACTACTAGGGGATTTTAGAAAGAAATCACTTAATAAGTGGTTTGCTCTGATTCTGACTGGTCGAAAAAGCACTTAGATCTCGATCATATCCTGGTGAAGTCTGCCCTTCAAATGAAACAATCATAACAATCTACGGCTACAATAGTACGGGAACAAAAACGT
This sequence comes from Cerceris rybyensis, assembly GCA_910591515.1. Lineage (NCBI taxonomy): Eukaryota > Metazoa > Arthropoda > Insecta > Hymenoptera > Crabronidae > Cerceris > Cerceris rybyensis. Next base: position 4,077,762 of record OU342800.1, on the reverse strand, counting down.
TTCTTGATTGATTGGTATCACTTTTTTTCAGAATACAAATTTCAATGGACGTCTCGAGATACGACTTCCCGTCTGTATCCGTTGGCGGACTACTTTTAACAAACAACGTTACGTAAATATGTATTAACGATAAGCCTGCCGCGTTGTTTTGGAATTTTTCTCGAAGCAACGCTCGCCGACCGATTGTCAGCTTACGTAAACTGGCGGACGATTACACAACATTGGTTAATCCTCGTTGGGTAATGTGTGTTACAAAAAAAAAATTCGGTCACAAGGACGCGCATTGTGAGCAAAAGCACCAAGGAGGTTAAATAACCGAGGAACTCTCTCCGATTTTCGAGCGGTTAAATTAATTAACAAAAAGTCCATTCCCAGTTGCAAAAGCCATGGCACGCTTTTCTCCGTGCAAATCCCTCCTCGTATTTTCCTTCAATTTGCCTGCAGTTATTTCAACGACCTACAATATTAAGTGAATCCCTCAGAATCACCAAGGTTGTGAAACATGTGGAAAAAAAATCCCTACATTCGAAAATTATCATAATCCTCTTCCTCCAATCACAAAAACCTAACTAACAACTTCCCACTTTGAAAACGAAGTCGTACCATTTACGAACACACCTCAGGAGTTTCTAACATCCAACGCAAAAGTGATTTCGTTATTCCCTTGCTCTCCTTGCTTTAATCGACTCGCTCGGTACATCGGTGCCCTCCGCGCGGCTGCATGAGACTGTATCTTATATTAGATACGGTCAAAGTGCAACGTCCTCCGTTCGTGCGAGGTCGCCAGCGAGCGACTGTCCGGAATATTTCGAGTCCGCCGGAATCGGTTATTTGTATCGTCGCACTGGCTCTGGCCCACGTGAAGCGAGAAGCAAAGAGAAGTAAAAAAAAGGAACACCGCAAAAGAGAGAATCTAAATCTGGAGGAAAGAATTCCCAATCCGCGACGAGGGCCGGGTGATTCCTTCGCGGCGACTCGGCGATTCCTCGGCTCAGGGCTGCCGCTTGCTTCGAGTGCAACGACCGCTCACTGGGACGGCCGTTGCATCGGTATCGCATACGCGATGCATTCGTCACGTACCGTGGCCGTGTGCAGGTGAACGCGATACGGCCGATTGATTTTTCGTTTCTCTCGGCCAACCGATCATTTCGTTCTAGTTTTTTTTTCCCACATGGATCTCCTAGGGATTTAATGTTGACGAGGTGAGGCTACGAATTAGGACTTTCCTGATATATCAATTTCCTCTTTGTGTTTTCTATTTATTGTGGATTTAAATGTGACTATTTCATCTTGATGTGTGGTTTTAGATGTTGGATGGGTGAATGATCAACAAGGGTGTAATGTGTTATTATAATAATTAGATATCTTGTCCTTTTGGCTTCATTTGTCCAGGGACCAAAGAATTTAGATGGTTAAGGAACCATTGAGATTAGGGTGCACACGTTATGTAGTAAAAATGTAAAATTCCCTAGTTGGATGATTTGAATCTGCCTATCGATTGGGAATTTATGAAGTCACTTTGCCGTTAGTCTTTGATGATGTGCATGGTCATGAAAATCGATCGGCACTGAATTTAGAAATACAGATGATAGTCTCATCGTGAAGTGGCATGTTTCGAAAGACTGGCAGACGACGTGATATCTCGAAGGAGCAATGCTCCATCTTTTTTTCTGACTGACTGTTATCTGCCTGTGTGCACGACAGCGCACATGTCTAGCTAGAGACGTGTGGGTGTATCTGCGTAGGAGCCAGCTACTGACCTGCATCACTCCTTGTGCCGAGGATAGCCAGCGGAGCTGCCTAGCAGGGAGTGATAAAGAGAAGGTGGAAGAAGGGGGAGCGAGAGAGAAAGATTAATAGATAAATAGATAGATAGACAGATAGTTGGATAGATAAGTAGATAGATAGATAGATTGTTAGATAGATAAATAGTCTGGATTAGGTGTGGGTTAAGTAAATAAAGAGAGGGTGGAAGAAGGGGGAGGGAGAGAGAAATATTAATAGATAAATGGATAGATAAGTAGATAGATGGTTAGATAGATAAATAGTCCGATCTTTAAAATGAAAGAGAGAGAAATGACGAGATAGATAATCAGGCAGATCGAGAAAGAGAAAGAGCAGCAGCTCCACCAGTTTCTTTCCGAACACTTTCGTTTTTCTTTCACGTTCCTCTGCCGTAGGTCTGTTGGTCGTAAACTCGAAAATCAGTTTCTCTCTAGTTTCTCGCCTAGAGATTATAAAAGTTCCAATGGATTCGAAGAAAAATAATGTTGCAAAAATTGTGAAAGACGTGAATTTTTATCGGCACCTTTACGTAACGGTTTTTAACCGACGTGCGCGCGTTTTGTTCCGAGTGTTATTCAATTTTCGATCACCCTCGTCGGAATAACCATCGTAAGTGCTACTGGTTTTTAATTCCGTTAGAAAGTTAGCAAGAGTGAAAGTTAGGAAACGGCGATATCGCGAGCAAAATGACCCTACAATAATCAATCTGAGAAAGTCTTCAGAAACATCAGTCATTCGAATTAATGGAAGACGAAATTAAAAGCAATGAGTGTGCAAAACACAACATCCACAACTTGAACTTGCTAAATCTAGTGTTAATTTCCACAAACAAAACCTAAGAACACCTAAACGAAAGATTGGATACAATTAACCTCTTAACTTACACATGTGACACTCGTGATCAGTTAAACGGAATATGAAATTTTCACGTTTTCGAAAACCTATTAAGTTAGGGAATACTATATGAGACTCCACGCAATAATATTATTTCTCTAACATTATTATTACCTTAAATTATACGGCATATCAAAAATAACTGATCAATTTTTACTCTAAAAATTAAGTTCTGAATTATAGCGGAGGAAGTAGCGAAACAAGTTGTAGTATATAGGGTTAACTCATGCGACTTGAAAAACGTCACGGCACATTTAAATCTAGAGCGACGTCCCCGAGGAACGAGCCACCCCGTATATCGTCTTTCGCAACGGCCACAGCGTGGATCGTTGGAGCGGATTAAGGTATGTCGAGGACCACACGAGCGTAACCCATTCGCTTGTCAGCGATACGAGCTCTAAGGTGAGACGGTGGAGGCGGTGGTGACCGGCTAACTTGCCGATTTCACTCATGTTAGACCGGGCCCCGATATTCCTAGCGGACTCTAACCCAAGCTACGAGGCTACCGTAATTTGTTCCTGCCTTAGCCGCCCGGTGTTTCGCCTTACTTCGCTCGCTTATTATCGTTAATTGCGCCGTTTACTCGGCCGAAGTGCTGCAACTGTTGCGGCAGGTGCCTTTTCACGATGTAACCGGCCCGTAAACCTCGGAATTTGTGTCTTCGTACTTGAAGATTATCGATTCGCGGTAACTTCAACTTTGTTTCATCATAGGACTTCTTTTTCTATGGTATCGCTAGGTATGGTTGAAGTTATGGCGAGAACGAAGTTTGAGGAACTTTCTGGGACCAAGTTGGTACCCTTGGTATCTTTGGGGGTTTCATGAATTATTGCTTAATAAGTTAGCTTTGGTGGTACTGCGACAAGTTAAATTTGAAGAATTTAAATCCCTGGTGAAATGATTGTAATTAACGACTAATTAAGTCGAAATGACTGGTATCTAATTTTTTCCAAAGATTCCCTATGTTTATAGAAAAGCCATAGAGAAGATATTCTACTTTGGACTTATAAAGTAACTCTTGATTTCTCTTTTTCCAAAGTACTTATTTAATATATTGAAATGTATGGATGTAATGTCGGTAGTTGCAGTGTTACGAGTGGGAAATAGGAGAAACATCTTTGAAAGTCAAACAAGTCACAGGCAAGGCTCATTGTCCTAAGAAGTTGATATATCTACTCTATGAGCTTCTCTTGCTCCCGCACTGAACAGTTCCGTTCTATCGATATTACACGAGTACGAAATACTTCTCGAAGGAAAGGAGATTTCTCAAGACGACGGGTTTCGCTCGAAGGAACTAATCCGAACGTTTATCTCAGCCGTATGTAGAGCGTAATATAAGGGAAAGGGACGACCAATGACTTAGTTTCATTGCAAGTTACCAGATCGCGCATCGATCGTGACGCATGGGAACAATGAGCATTAGCTGTTTTTTTTAACATCTTTCTCTTATCTCTCGCTAGCAACTGCTACCTTTATTTTGCCAAGAACTTGCACTTTTAAGTGGATTCGAAACATGTGAGGCAATAATATACATATCAGTTACGAATAATCTCTTGGAAATGTGAACTCGACCTCGCTAATCGAGAATTCCAACCTTTAAGTCCCAATCCAATATGGCTTCTTCCATTAACCGTTCCGATGATTGCTATTCATCATCATAAAAAGTTGGTCCACTTTATTAAAATACTATCAATAGAAAATCCAATGAGTAATTATGATTATTAATTAGAAATGAGATGATATAACAGTTCACACGTACATCCACGTTGCTCGAAGGGTCAACAACCTGATAATGAACGTAACCGATGTATCCGCGAGGTTAGAAAGGCGTACATCAAAGGCAGGAAAGTTTTTTTTATTTTTTCCGCGGATAAGGCAAGTAATAAATATTCCTTAAGGTTACCGAGCACGTCGCCAAGCACAGATACGGCGCGAGGGGGCATATTTTCCCTCGTAGACCATAGACTATAAAAATGTCTAACCGCAATGATCGTGACTGTACCTTTTACAGATTAAATTATAGCCGATATCGATCTTATATGCTTTGCTAGTTCTGCGACGAATGTTTTTATATTTTTATTATGGCATATTAGTAGCGTGTAAGAAATTCAATGGTTTAAAAGTCTAAAGGAATACGTTTTATCGTGGAAACAGTTTATGTCGCTGTTTAAGAAACGGGCAAATTAACATTTTCTTCTGGCGCGCATCGGCAAACGACTGTGAAGTCCTTCCACTGGAACGTGGGACAACGGAATGAATATTTCTCATTCGCGTCATATGCGCGTGTACTTGAGAGCGCAATTCTTTTTCGTCGATACCGATCGAAACCGTTTTGCAGCGTGTTCTCTCTCTCTTCGAAGAAACCTTGAGGCTCGCGGTGAACGTTGCACTTGGCGCATGTATCCAGTGTGTCTCGAGTCATCCTGATGGTTAATTGTCCACACAATTAATAACATTATTGAGCCTACTCCTTTGATGCTCATGGCATCTGGTAGCAAGTTATGCGCGTTTAACAATGAAACTACTCCCATTATATTTAAATATACTATATAACTTCTTTGGAAAATCAAGATGTTACAAAGATAGTCCAAGTAATTTAACCCTTTGTACTCCGAGCCATCTCTGACTTTTTTTATTAGCAACTTGGCGGCACTTTGCTATTTGATATCTTGGGCTGTCGTTAGAAAAATTCTTAAAATGTTGCGGTGCATTAATTTCACCCTCTGTAATCACGAATAAATTTGAAGGTCACCTTGGAGGGGGCAACTCAGTGATATGGTAAACTTACGATGTCAGGAGTGCAAAGGATTAAATTTTACACGATAGAAGTGAAATATTCACTGCGTGACCGTCCTACCAACTTAGGGAATATTTAAATAAAATTTGTAATTGGTCACTTTAACCAGCTTGGTAGGCTCAGTGTGAAAAACACCCTAAATTTTGTCCTACAAGCTCGTTCAAAGTTGAAGACAATAATTATCATATGTTTCTAAAAAGTTGAATAAATGATTTAAAAAAATGTCTATTACAAATTGCTAAGAATCTCGAACACCCGGTATACCCAAGGCGTGCACGCGCGTATGCACGTCGAGACGAGAGTGTCCGTAGGCATGCATCTGCAGTGAATGCATCGTTGCACTTGACGCGCGTGACACGCGATTCCGCGGTGCACGGAGTCGCCGCGGGTTCACGGCGGTACGTTGTTCCACTGACAGAAAGCCACTACCCCTACCCTTCTCCTCGGTGATCGTGCAGCCACTCTTCTTTTTTTTTCTCTCTCGCTTCTGCTTCCCCGTAATTTCTCGTATTTTCCTTGAGCACTTTGGCGACCGATAACTCGTGAACTCGAAAAGAATGATTCTGCGTGAACATGAAGACTGATGCTGTTATTTCTTACTTCAGTCTGATCTTAGATTGAACATCATTGGAGGAAACCTGAACTTGGCGATTGACAACCCAAAACTAAACTCTTATTTAGTCGTTACCATGACAACGTATCTGGCCAATCACGCATTAGGATCGAAAGTGCATGAAGACTAGAGACATCTCTATCCATTGGGCCAATCGGAACACACCACTTATCATGTGACTTCTTCCTAAACTCTCACTATATAACTTCTCGAAGATGGCGGAGATTTACTCTGTCTACAGAGTCCAAATCTTCCATTTCAAGTCCAAACTAGGTGGCACTAGTGAGCAAGAAGTTACTCTGGATTTGATATTAATGAATCCAAGTTAAAAATTCTTCTTAGTTACTTCTGTCAAACTTATTCAAAATGACTGTAGCAATTGAAACCGGAAGTGTACAAACGTACATCTCCATTTCCACCGCAGTGACCTAAGTACATTTCGCAGGAGCTGTAACATTGAAGTAATCACCTAACAGGATCGATAAATCGATACTCGAACGGTTAATAAAGTCGTAACTTCCGGCGTGTAGCATAGCTATAACCTCAAAAGTCCAAGTGCATGTGGGGCGCCGTTTGTGGCCACGGAAGTTAATGCCAGGTGACATCCTACATTGTCCTAAATATAGGTGAGGGACACAACGTCGCAAATGGATCGTTCCGAGGCGATACGACGTCATTGTTGAACGACCACGCTATTGCTGCCTGGCTAATACGAGATAGCAAGCGTATCAACGAAAACAGGAGCATCTTGTCTTGTTATTTTGAGGCTTTGGCACGTGTTCGTGCAACACCACGCTTTTTGCGTTATGATCTTAGTCGACGAAGAACGCTTTGCAGCCGTGGGACATCCTTGGGATTAAAGATAGAAACGGAGGTTATGGTTACAATACAATTTATCGATTCTTAGATTCCTCCGTGTCAGCTAATCAATTGGAACTGATTCGATAGGTTATTCCATTGTTTTGCGGATGATTTGAGTAAAATTTCAAATCCAATTAATAATAGTTGTTAATACACGATGAATTTGAGTTTCTTGTTATCTGAGATATTTATCGATTGTTAATTCTAATGTTCTGCAACGTAATTGTAGCACAATGTTGGCAACCGTGAAATGTCTGATCTTCCGAGTCATTTGAAATTCGTGCGGGACCAATGTCAGTGGTTTTCAACTGGCTCGAAGTTGCAATGTAGATTTTGATGATTGGTGTTTCAACATTTTCAATGGAATATTTTTATCGTATGATTTACATCTATGTAGATGGAGAGAGTTGCAAATTAGAACATCAGGAACGTAATGGTTCTTTTTTCCTTGCATTCTTCTTTTACAAGTAACTTTGCGAACTGACTCGATAGGTGTAAACCCAAGGATATTCGGCCTGCCGACTAATAACCCACATAAGTCCATTTGCATACGTGCTCTATTCACGCACTGTCTACTCAGTGGAGTGTGAATCAAATGACTTATAGCGCAACCAGGCAAACAGGCGCCATATGTGACCACGTAGGACACCATGACATTCTCCAATGCCTTAAAAACTTATTAGGTTCTTTTCTATTAATTCTCATGGTCGGCCATCTTTCTTCTTTCTTCCATTTTCATTCTTTTATCTTTCATCTTCAGTCTTTTTTCTTCTGACTTCTGTCATCTTTCTTTTGCCTTCTATCTTCTTTCTTCTTCCATCTCGTTCTGCTCGACTGTTTCCCTCGTGCGTTCTCCAGTCCGTTCATTCAAGTTCTCCTACGCGAGTAATCGGTCTTATCGGTGCAGACATCAAGAATGATTAAAACGTTGTCCTCCCAATCGAGTCGGACGACATTTCCGGTTGTCCACTCGAGAGAGACATCCATGTTGTACATCTTCATAGCCGAAGATCATGTTTCTCAGTATCCTGTCTCAGATTCCACCTCATACTCTGGCTATGTTTAGAACTTAAACCACCATGTCTAACGTACTTCTGTCGCTTCCATTAAATTGTATGAAAATACCGATTCCTCGGTGTTAGAATCACAGAAGTAAGAATACTGTGTGAAACTTCGTAACGAAACACCTCTACGCAACTCGTCCCATTGACCAACCGATTTACTTACTGGTACCAGGGGTACCAACAATGAACGGTTCAGTTAACTTTCTCAACGGACTCTTTCAACTCGCCGTTACTCTTACGATGTTCAACTACTACACGAATGACCGTAGAACAACAGAAGATTGTACAATAGCAGCTACAATAAGCATGAAGACAAGGCGTTAGATTCTCAATCCATGTATTCCAGATCAAATCCCTCATTATAACCTCTAAGACTTAGAATTCACCTAAAACAGCAAGTCCTAGGTAAACTAATCATAGATCTTTAACCCAAAGAGATACTAAGAAGAGTAAAACTACAAATCAAACGTCCATGAGCAAAAGTCAATGGAGCGATGAAACTAGACCGCCATGATGAGTTCCCTAAATCATCGAACAAGACCCAGGGTCGAAACAGACCCTCGGCTACCTGGACGACCTAGAGGCCCGGCATGCTAGACAGCGTATCGGATTTCCGAGGCTGCACTCGCCGGCCTCCCACGTTCTGGAGACGTAAACCAACCTAACCTAGAAACGACTAGACGAAAAGCGTACTCGCCGCGGAGAGACCGAGGGTACGACCTCGGCGGGCCGTCGGCCTGGCACACGGTGACCTCCCTCGATCTAGGGCGCTGCAACCGTGCTCTGACGTCATTCTCGCTCGTTCGTTTGCTCGCTCGCTCGCACATTCGCTTGTTCGCTCACTTGCTCAACCCGAGAGAGCCGAGTCAACCTGTGCATTCAGCCGCGCGCTTCCATGCTTTCTCGGCTGCTGTCGCCGTACCAGCCCCGACGATATTAAAGATGCAAGGGGGCGGAATGGATAAATGAGTATGTCTTCGAGGACCGATAAGTGGGTAATGGATAAGTTTCATGGGAGAATACTCGATCGGTGTCGACGACGATCGGACGACGTGGAACGACGATGGTAATGGATTCGAGTATCGGCTGGTGAAGCGAGGTTAAGAGCTTCGCCGGGTTTCCAATTACAATGTGCGCGTATGATTTAAGAAGAGGGCGCTGATGATGAAGTTTAGGGAGAATGATGATGCGTTCGTAAAAAGATTAGCGAGAATTGAAGAAAAACTTTGTAGATTGAAGTGATGTAAAGATATGATAAAATAAACTTGTCCAAGGAAATTAAAGTGTGTTTTTCTTCTATGTTTATTGTCAATCCTATCCAATTTTCTATTGTTCCTGTAGTTTTATAGAATAGCTGCAAACTGAACCGGAAGTGGCGGGATCAAAGTCAGACTTGGACAATTCATTAAAGAAGAACAAGCACAAGTGTTGAGCACCAATTGGGCCTCACCTACGGCCTCGTTGCGAAATCGTTCGGCTGCAGTTTACTTTCATCTAAATTATGCGGCTCTTATGGCGCTCGCAACGTACGTACGACGGCGTGCACCGCAATCGCGCGTCACGTTCACAATGCACCGACTCGGCCGGCATGAATTATGATAAAGAGGCTGATATGGGTGGATAGGAGCGGCCCAGATACGAAGGACAGGCCGATGAACCGGCGAGAACGAAATTCACCAGAGAGCTCGCCCCGGTCGTTGATACTCCTCGACCGAGCTGATACGCTCCGCCTAATGTTTCCCGATAACTCCGCGGCCCTCTCCGCGTTCCATTTTGTTTCCTTTGTGAATTTCGATAAAGCTCGTCGCTACCCCCCTCGCGCCGCGATTCTTCGCGCCTCCTTTCCTCCGCCCTCTTTTCTTCGTCTATCGTCGTCTTTTATGATCGTGCGCGATTATCGGTGCAGTCGAATCGAACGGAAATTTGCGCTTAACCTTCTACGTATTTGCGGAGAATTGTTGAAATATTGGAGCGTTGAGTAAGGTCTACATTTGTTGAGATACGTTGCTGCTTAAATGATAATAATCCTTTTTTTCGTTGCAAAGCTATTTATCCTTATATCTTCTTACAATTAGTATATTTAATTAAATCTAACTTCTCCTTTCTATTTTACGACATTTCTTCAAATAACGTGTGCCAAGATCGTCGTCAATTCTGTCGACGGAATCTCGGCTAAAAAAAGAAACTACCCCCGTCAGACAATGGAAGTGTCATCCCTGACACAGAAATCCAAAAAATACGAAGTCCGGTGCACCTTGACGTCAAATAACGTGCAAATAATTGTCAACGTCCAGCCGCAATTGTGAACATGACCTAAGTGTCGCGTGTGCGCGAAGGAAAAAGCAGTTCACCCCGTCCTCGAAGGGGAGTTCAACGTCCGTGAGACCTTCGGTAATCGGGGACGTCATGATTTCACGAGGAGGATGGGGTAGTAGAGGCGTACCATGGTGGCGCCACAATCGCATGGAAGAGCCATGAGACTGATTGCCCCTTGGAGGGCGTACCTCGAGATTTGCAGCTCGTTGCATGGCTTTGTTCCTCCTTGCAATCCCTGTCTCCCTATATTTCTTGTACGATGCACTTTCTCGGATGTATTTAACGATCGAATCTTATTATCGCATGCTTGGAGAAAGTTAAAAGCGAAAAAGTTCCTCTCGCTTTCTTGGACGACTGACTCGACGACTCTGAAGGACATTGGATTTTGATTCCGTTGATTTGGAAGAAATTCGGGAAACTTGAATTGAATTATTTTCATCGAACAATGGAAATATCGATGGTTTGAAATATTCGTGGATAGGAAGTCGTTTTAATAAGCGCGATCGAAGCAGAAAAGACTGGCCAACGCGCGTTCGGTTCGTTGAAACGAACGGGGTCGAGAACACGGATGAATTAGCGGCTGTATTGCGATGTACAGGGTGTACCGTCGATTAAAGAGCGCTCAATTTTAGTGATTTCTAAAGTACAGAATGGAGGAAGTGCCGAATATTTAAAAACGTGAGTGCAGTGATGCAGGCAAGAAAAGCAGATAGAAATTTTTTGCCAATTTAATGCTCGACTGCCACAAAAGCGATAAAAAGGACAAGTAAAACATCTTAAAAATAGTAGACGATCATGAATAAAACTGTATCATTTTCTCTAGTTCTCGTCATTATTACTAAAGTTACGTTACGAATGTGAATGCTTCTTACGTGATTCGAACAAAACAGCGCGTCGAAGTTTCGCGAAATCTACGTCCCCATGGAGCGAAAAACGTCCAAGTTATTCAACGTCGAGAAATCGCATCTAAAATGCTTCGGTGAAAGCGTTCCACGGTGAAATAGATACTTCTCTATTGTTTATACCACCGCGAAGTGAATTTACGTAAGGCGGGATCATTAAAGGCGTTGTTCCCACTTTCCCTCGATTGCGCTCGTTTCAATTCCATTACACCACATTTCTCCATTGACCTATCAAAAATCTCCCTCGAGAAGAATCCAAATCATTCTTCAAAACTCATCTACTAAATCAGAACCGTTGACAATACCCACTCAAACCTTCGAGGTGGAGCCGGACTTTAAATCTCCCGCGCTTTCCATTGCACCGGAAGAACCCTAAGAAACGGAACCTCGAATCTCCGAACCCCCGTGGCCTTTCGATGCTCACATTAGTCGAAGCGAACTGGGTCGAGAGCACAAATAATCAACCACGGTTTCTGTCTTTCATGCTTTAAAAAGAAAAAAAAGGAGAAAAAAAATACCACGACGTAAACGCTTCTCCCGGAAAGCTGCGAAGTCTACCGCGCTAAAATCCCACGGCCTTTTCGGTGGATATCAAAAGCGGCAGCAAAACGGCGCACGGATTTGCCGGAGACCTCGAACTCGCGAAATTGCTCCCCCGGGGAGAGAAGGTCATTCCCGATTGGCTGAATATGCTGAGCGTAACTGTGCTCGCGCCACGTCCGAGGGATCACCCCCGTTTCTCTGCCGGCAGTTCGTCGGCTGATCGACCTTCGGAATCGAGGACACATATTACATCGAGACCGAGGGGCGGAAAAGGACATCACTGACGTACGAAGATGGACGATGGTCTTTAATAAGACCTACCGATCGCTGGAATATTTATCGAATTTCGTTCCTGAAAGATGACGATGTTTTGCGGATTGGTTCGGGGAATTAAGATGAAGATTTTTAAGAGTTGCGAGTATTAAGTAGGCACTTTGATGAGAGGTATTTAGAGAATTTTTCGAAAAAAAACTAGGAGCCTTCTGATAACTAGAGAGTTGGAAGTTTCAAATATAAAAGCAAGTACGTTCGACAATTTGAAATGCGACCTAATTCTCTCCATTCGGGGCTAAGTGAATTTACCAAACCGAGAATGCCTTCGTTTCCTCCGACGAAATTCCTTTCACCGTTTCTTCGGGAAATTCCGGCGGAAGAATGGATCAACATTCCAGTTTTTCCAACTCCTCGCAAGGCAGAATCAATTTTCCGGCTCGATCAGTTTCAGCATCAAAAATCTATCTAAAGCTTCCCTGTGCAACCACCGTCCAAGATCGTTTTACGGGTGACCGTGGCGTAAAGCAACATCCACAATCGTAACAGTTACTTGGCCTACCACCCACTGCTTTAAGCAGCTCCTGAACCATCTAACAAAACAAATTAGACAATAATATACAAAAAATCGTTCAAATTCTAACTCTCAAACCATCTAAACTCCAACCTACCAACTAATAAATTATAACAATCTTTCCAAAACTAGCATCTCAAAATTGAACTCATTCCTTCCCATTTTTTACAGATCTCAAATACAGCAAGTACTCAATTTTCTAATTTATATCATCGTCAAATTAAAGACCTCAATTTCAATCTCCATCATCCCTCTAATATTTCTGATTTAACATATCATAATCTCAGTGACTCACCTAAAGGAGTAACTCCTAGACAAAGTAATCGTATCAATTATTAAGATGTACGTGTATTGAAAAATAAAAAAGATTGAACGTGCAATTGTGAAGGCAGCTTAAACATGATCCGCGACCGAGGCGAGAGAGCGAACCGTAGCTGCTCACCCCGTGTCCTCGGTGTCGGTGGTTCGTCGTCCGCTGGCGGCCTTCGGAAATGGGGGCGTTCGTTCGCAGCCTCGTGGAGTACCGAGAGCTCGTCCAATTGTGAGACAGCGAGGGTAGGGGTAAAGACAGAGAAAGGCGAGAAAAAGGAAGGTGGCTGCTACTTCGAAATATCTCCGGGACCCGCTTTTTCCCGGAGTAGCCTGCTTTTCCCTCGCCTAAGCCGGGCACGATCCTCCTCCCGAAGGAGGAACATCCAAATGACGAATGGAAATCCACGAGAACCTCGTCGTGCATGGATTTACTTCGGCCTTGGGTATCATCCGCGAAATTGATTCGTGCTCGTGTTTCGGATGAATCGTCAAATGGGAATAGTCGAAGTTTAACTTCCTACGGAATTCTAGGGGTTGCATGAGGCTGCAACTGAACGGTTTGATCAATTGAGCTTCCTATTGAAGTGATTTATTAAGTTTTTATATGTGATTAACGCTAGAACTACTGGCACTTAACACGTTCAAACTTTAAAGATAGAGATAGATAGATATTCCGCAGACCTTTATCTTTTTAACGTCAATATTTAAATATTTAATATATTTGAAAACTTATAAATATTGTATTTTAAAAGTTACATGGCATTTCATTGAATTCAATAGCGCCGGTCACCCCAATGACATTCACAGTGTGAGTCTGTTAAGTTTCAATATACCAAGTAAATTATTCGAAAGAAGTGGAAAAAATTACGATTGGATTGGATGAAAAATGGATGTAGAATATATACTTTGACTATTCTAACTCGTTTTATAGTTCTATAGTTAATCACATATACTTGACATCTTTCAATGAACATGTAATAGCTCAGGAAAGAGTAAGATTACCCTGGAATTCCAATTAAACGATTGAAGACGATGAGAGTTGACACGCTTCAATGATGATCATCGTTTAACACGGTACATTTCACTTCACGACTTTCCCCAGTGAAAGCCTCCATAAAAACGTATATATACGTCCAATACATCTAACATTACAAGTAACAAAATGTATAAACAAGAAAAATTCCTAATTTTGAAATACCTCTCAAATAATCCTATCGTGGCGGTATCACAAATGGCGGACGGACTAAGGAGAAACTTAAATTCCCTCTATTTTGGAAATTCCTATGAAATGTCTACGATGTATTGCGTGAAACGGAGTCAACGAACTCGTGGAAGTCGGTAGCGTAAAAGTTCCCTCTCGTAAGGTAAGTTTCACGGCGCAACGAGAAGTTTCACAACCGACGCGCTCTTTCGCCTGGCGTGCCGCGGCATGCAAATCCGCTCTGCATAGTCACCGCTAAGTGCACCGCCTATCTCCGCGCTTTAACTTACGAATATTGCTTCCAGCCAGGCAGAAATTGATTCGCGCACTTGCGAAACCCATCGTACTGCTCGATCCATGGCCGAACGTTTTACGAAATACGAGAAAGGGCAGATATTACTTTGACGTACGTGTTACAACCTCTGGAAGAGTCTCATCTAGGGGCTAATTAATGGCGGTTAACCCTTTGGTCTCTGTGGCAATGCTGGATGCATGTATTGCGATTTGTTGATGAGTTACTCCGTTAATTGAACATTCCTTATTAATACTACAACCATTGGTATTAACTCTGTTATATTTAACACTAGAACTACCGGCGTTAAAACTCCCATATTTAAATATATGAAATAAACAGGTTATAGGGGAAGAGAAAAGTTAGAAAAGATGATTAATTTAGTAATTTTTGTTTTATAAGATAAACGTAGAATATTCGTCCTATATAACAAATGAGCGACCAGTCATTTTGACAGTCTTGGCAGTTCTAGTATTAAATATATTGAATAAATACTTTATTCGATATAATAGACGTGAAATGTCTGCTGTATGTCACGTTCGTTAATTGGAAGAATTTTTGTGCAAAATGAGAGTCCAGATAATGAGAGGAGATTATTAGTTACTTGATCTGTGAAGGTTCGTGGATGTTGAGGAAGTATTTTGGAAGTTTTGGATTTGTGTCGATTTCCCTAACCGTTGTGTTCGAATATATTTATACTTCCTACTGAGTTTAAATTTTTCCTGCAATTCTACTAGATAAAATATAAAGATGGAACTGTTGGGATGCAAGAGACATCCATGTTAGAAGAAGCTACCATCCACGCGACAATTGCGTCAACGGCCGCGAGAGGCGCGGCAGAAGGTTTCAGGAAAAGTGGCGGTAAGATTAATAATTCCATCCTGATTCCGGCTGGGCGTTCATAGAAATTCATCCTGGCTTAGCAAACGCGTACGCCAACTCGAAAGTTCCTGATTTCGTAACGCCGTGAGCGGAGCCGAGAGTTCGACGTCCGCGCGCCACGCTTCGGCTTGAATTTGCCGTTTCATAATAGCCGATCGAACGCACGCCACGCGAGCCTCACCTCCTCCGTCTGGGAAAGTGGCAACGAGCTGTTGTTCTCGTTGCTTCTCTCATATAGATTTGAAGATTTACATTGGCAATTAAATGCATCGAGTTCTAAAATCTCTATGGGTTGCGATCTGGACGAGCTTTACATTTACTCTAGATGAGCTCTGAATTGAATCTGAGTGAATACTAGTGTAGATCTAACTTAGATCTGGATTAGACGGTATAGGATACACCTAAAACTATAGGATCTAGGTGGACTAGTAAACCATAACGTTCTCAGTTTAAGTAAAGAGTAACTTTAAGCTTCCACTTACTCTCGGCACCGTTACAATTCCTAGTCAAGGAAAGAGGGTGGCCCACAACCACTACTCGGACCTTAATGAGCCTCTGTCTCCTAACTTAAGTCTAGTTACACCTGTCAGTAGATTTTAAGTTCAGTTACATGTATCATCAGATTTTAAGTTCAGTTGCACCTATCATCGGATTGTAACACTAGAACTCCCGACCGCAAATCTAACATATTATAATAAATTAAATAAGTACTTTGAAAAAGGGGGAATCAAGCGGCGGAAAATTTGATCAATTGGGTGACTTATATTTATTGATATAAATGTAGAATATTTATCCTATGACTCTGATGTAAACTTGGAGAATTTTTTGAAAAAATTGTGTACCAGTCATTTTGACTGCTTTGGTAGTTCTAGTGCTAAGTCCAGCTAACCTATCATCAGATTTTAACACTTTATCGACCGGTATTTTTTTAATATCCTACCCACTTCTGATTTATCACTTGCCCGCAAATATTTCCCTGATACTGATATCTCTTCGAAAATTGCAAAGTCTCTTCACTGAGTTAACCGCAATGACAAATAATAATTTATTAATTTCCGTAGCAATCAATTAATGAGTTATAAGTCCAAAAGTGTTAGGCCCGAAAAGCCGATTTATCGGCTACCAGTCGGTAAAGTGTTAAGTCCAGTTACACCAGTCGTCAGATTTTAAGTTCAGTTACACCTATCTCCTGATTTTAAGTATAACTAAGTATACCTTTCATAAGATTTTGAATGCAATTACACCTGTCAGCAGATTTTAAGTCCGGTTACATCTATCGTCAGATTGTGAATGTTTCCCGCCAAAAGTTTTGAGGTTCGAATTGCTCGTGAACATTGGTAACATGGAGTCTTAGACGAGAATTTCGAACAATCTTGGAAAAGTGCGATCAGATGTACAGTCGAGCGAGGCTCGTTAGAAAGCACCAAGGATAAGACCGCCCACTCCTAGCCGATGCAGTTCGCAGTGTAACGATACTCTTACGAAATTCATTAGCGGCTAAATGCAGCCTAGCAGAGTGGCAGGCACGCGGACTCGACATCGCGGTGAGGGATTCGGTCTCGTTATATTAAAGGTGCCAGTCAGAGGGAGAGAGAGAGAGAGAAAGAGTGAGGTGGATGCAGGAGGAAATGAAAAACACTGCATAAGGTAAAACCTGGCGCCTCAGCGATTGGATAATGATAATCGGTTACCTTTCTCGCTGTTATTGCTGCTGATCGCCTTGCGCAATCTTTTTCTTTTCTTCTCCCTTTTAAGTCCTCCCCCCTTCTTCCTCTTTCTGTTACTCTTTTTTGATGCTGCTGAATTCTGCACGCGGATTTTCCTTGTTCCTTTATTTTTCTTTCTCAACATCCTTCGATAAATGTAGATAGGATTGTCACCTCTTTCGATTTGACTTGTAACTCCTTTTAAGTTTGTTCGGCTCCGTAGAGATCCTCTGGACTTAATAGGATGAAAGGAGTGAAGTAGTGTATGCCAACCACTCGAATGAAATTGATTCATCGATTTTTCCATTAGTGACACACCACCCACGCGCAACGACGAATGCCAGAGTCGATATATTATTTTACGCGATGACAGTTTCGCTTTAATCCTCGAGTAGTCTCTATCAATGAAGGTTATTTGGCAGCGGATCAAGTGGCGCTAATGCCAGGGTTTAACTGGATTTCCACCGACGAGAGGTTTA
Organism: Cerceris rybyensis; assembly: GCA_910591515.1. Lineage (NCBI taxonomy): Eukaryota > Metazoa > Arthropoda > Insecta > Hymenoptera > Crabronidae > Cerceris > Cerceris rybyensis. The sequence continues at coordinate 4,060,271 of OU342800.1, read as the reverse complement.
TTCGAAAGTGACGCAGAGAGGATATTTGATTGGTTTCCTCCTCCCTGTTTTTTTTTTTTTTTTTTTTTTTCGAAGACAAATTTGTCCGGTAAATCGCAGATTCTCGATTTTACGTATCGAATACTTTTTTTTGGATGACTTTGACAGACAGATTTACCCTGCAATTTTATTCGGCATGCAATGGATTTTTCCAAGCCGTCCTAGCTGTGATAAAAAGTGTCATGCCGAGAGAATTTTCCACACGGGATTCGAACCAGGGTCCTGTCACGTAAAAAACCAATCCTCTGTCCGCTTACCCAACGTACCTTTGGTGAAAACGTTTCGTTATTAACGTGATAAATCGCATGTCTCGTGTTAAAAGTACTTCTACATTGGATACTCTAAGAGAAAAAAATTATTGTCATTAATCATTACAGACATTGTCCTCCGTTAAGATGTTGCGTCAACTTTTTGATATTTATAGTTGCCTTTTAAAATTCATTCATCAAGATACCTGAATTTGTGCAACGGCAGTTTCATAGTAAATTTGAATTTGTATAAATATCGGGTAGTCTGAGATCTATAGCTAGCCAAATTAAAGAAATCTCGCGGTATGAGTTATGGGGTAAGGGGAGACTGTCGCTTGCACCGCCTATTCCTACTCTACTGGTCCTGGAAACTTAAGCTCGGCGAATGGCAAGCACTAAACACTTATTCCGTCGTTACCATAGCAACGTATGCGGCCAATCACGGATTAGAATTGGAAATGACGTCAGAACCACGACAAATCAGGGCAAATCACTTGTCAGAGGACTTCTTTACCTTGCTCATCTGTATATCTACGTTCAAAGTAGTTTCCAATTGTTTAAAAACTACACCTACGTTTTCCACTACTTTTCCAAACTTTGGACAATGCAATAAAATAAATCCATCAAAATACTTCGTGAAATTTATATCATCCAGAAACCAAAATATAAAGAGATCTCGACAAAAACTCATCAAGTCCTCCAAAACCAAAAAATCCTGACCTCACTTCCAAAAAAAAATCTTCATCTAATAAAAGAGCAACGCTCAACCGACATTGTCGCTGGAATCATTCAAAGGCAATTTTATTTAGATAATACCGAGACACGTTATAACGTATGCATTACATAATTCGCAAGCACAGCAATTGGGATCGATTAATCGACGGTGATCCGAGAGGAGAGAACAGCTCTCGTAGAGGTTCGCACACACGTAAGCGCGCGCACACTCGCGCGCTCGTGCGCCTGTGCGTGATCCGTGCCAGTAACGCCGAAAGTGTCCCACTAACGCGAGAGAACAACGACCTGGCGTGTCTCTCCTTCCCCCACTCCACCCCGTTCACCGTCCCCCACCAATCACTGTGCAGTTCACCCCCCACCCGCGCCCCTCGCGCGCGCGGCCTCACTCTCTTTGCGTCATCAAACGCCTCTAATAACGAACGCACTGTCGTTGTCGCTCGGCTCGATACGAGTCGAGCCCGACCTGTTTCGCGCCGACGAAGAACCGACAACAAGTTTCGCTGCACGATTTGCTTTCAGGCTACCGCGTCAACCCCTACATGGGGGTGGTGGTGATTTGATGCTACAGAGGGATGCGATTTTTAGATTTATTTGGAAATTATAGCAAACTATGTATCAAGTGACTTCTTTTGGTGGGCCTATAATAGGATACTGTTCTGAATTTTATGCTTGACTAGGACAATTTGTTTTTAATTGAAGTTACAGATTTTGATTTTGGGAAATTTGAAGCTATTGATGCTGTGATGTATTGAATTACAATTTTGGAAATTTCTAACGGAGATTATGAGGATGTAAATTTGGATTTACTTTTTTTTGGTTCATTTTGTTATTGGTTTTGAATGATGTACAAAAGTCAGTATATACGTTAGCTCTGGTCCTCAGGTTTTAATTTTGAAAATTACCATTTTGAAAATAACGAGCTATTTTATATGGGTAAGAAAGAGAGGTTTTTTCGAAGAATTTTGCAAAATTTCGGGAGATCGTTACCTTACGATACATTAATATCAAAATCCCAGTATTAAACGTTTAACCTAGAAACCTTAAGCCGCGGTTCTAACGTAGTACGTGCCCGATGCACGAGAAAATATTCGCCACGTCAAAGGAGACCAACGTTCGCCTCGAAATACGCGAGAGCGCGCACGAGAGATGGAAATGGAGCTTTATATCCGCGATCCGCTTGGAAATCACGACCGAGGGATGGTGGAATACCTGAAATCAAATATCGCCTGCAAAAATAGCACAGTAATTTCTTCTCGATTCTCCACTTTTATCCCCATTCGAGTTCAACGATCGAAATGTCTTCCATAGATCAACCGTTACTAACGTGCGACGATAGGAGAACCTGGAGTTTCAATTCTGCTATTACGTTGGAGACTATTACTCCATGGAAATTAATAATCGTTTTTTATTTCAGTCAAAGAGGTCAATGTTTCTTTAGGTTTTAAATCGTGTGGTTTCCTAGTAGTTTATAATTATGGTGTATCTATGAAATCGATGGGGGTTGGGGGCCTCAGAAGACCGAACTGAGACTTAATAGGTAATCTAGCATTAACACTAGAACTATCAATGTTAAATCTGCTGTCTTTGAATATATGAAATAAATATTTTGGAAAAAGAAAAATCAGGAGGTGAAAAAAATAATCGATGTGGAAATTTCTATTTTATAATATCAATGTAGAATATCTGCTGTATGGCTATCTAATAAAATGGAGAAATTTTGAAAATCATTGAGGACGAGTCATTTTGACTTGTTTGGTAGTTTTAGAGTTAAGCTGATACCAGATTTAAATATTTCGAAAATTTTTTGGGACTGGAAATGAATTTTACGGTACAAGCTGATTATATGAACTGTAACATTAGGAGGGACTTTTATAATGTTCCATAGAAAATGTACGGAGATAGAAATTGAGTTTAAAGTTCGTTACGTAGCGTAAGTGTTGTAAAATTAGCGACTGAAAGTGCACCGGCTGAAAGTGCATTTATCACGGCTGTCCTGAGAATGAAACGCGAACGCGTGCCTTCATCCTGCATGCCATGGCTCGAGATAGGAGTTTATGCTTCTCTTTCACTCTCTCACCTTCCATCAGTAACGTTCTCTCTTTCTCCCTCTGTCTCTCGTTCGTTCCCTTTCTCGTTTAAAATCGTAACCTTCTGCCTTCGGAGAGATTAGCAAATCGTTCTGATTATCGATCATTAAATCTTGCTTATACGCCTGCCGCTTAAGTAGACACTTTCATACTACGCGCCAAGGTTCTCCATTTCGTATTCCATCTCGAGTTCCTTTTATCTTCGTCGCTGGAAAGCCCGCCTTTTATTCCTAACCTCTTTTCTATGGAAAACGATCCAATAGTTATTCCAACTTCATCGTTCTACATCAGCAATTACTATTTCATCCTCAAATTCCTATCTGTCTTCAAGCTACTATAATTTTAACAAATTCAAACCAAGATCAACAAACGTCCCAAACATTAATAGCTCCATCATCCAATTAACCTCAAGTTACCCTAAAAAATTCAAAAATTCTACCTCCAATTTCTCTATTATCCATTTTCATCTAACACAAAACTTCCAGAAATCCAAAATTCTATCCTACAATAGACAATAATCTACATCCCCCCCACCTAACATCTAATTCAAATCTAACACCCCTTCCAACGACTCACCAGTCGCTACCACTCCTCTTCAAACCATCACGCTCTTCCACTCCAACTTCTCACCCTATTCACCCTATCTACCTGTCCAGTAAAAAAAAAAAAAAAAATCTATAACTTCTATAATGCACCCTATAAAAGTCGGAAAAGCCTAATAATAACCATTCCAATATCCATCATCCTGTAAACGTCGACGAAACAGCGATCCCCTAATTGTCTCGAGCAACGTGCATTATAAAAATTCCCCCCATTCGGCGCGTATTCTCGTGCATGTGTCCGCGTGTATCAGCGAGAGGGTGCAGGGCAGCGCGAGCGCGCCTTTCGTACACGCGGTGTGTCAGTGCGCCGGCCTAGATTCCCGCGGGTTCAACACTCGCTATCGAGGTGACTGCTGCTCGGTGCTCTCGGCTTGCTCAACGCAACCCAACGACCGACTAAGCTCCCACCGAGGAGCCACAGCCACCGTTCCTCGAACGACGTGTATATGTAGGACCTCTTTCTTAGTATTTTCGAGTTTTTAGGCTTCGAGGAGCAGGAGAAACATGAAAAATTTTGATTGGAGGCTGTAATTGCCATTTTTTTTTAGGTGGGGGTAGAATTTTTGTGGAGTTGGAGTTGATGCACCTTGAAGAATGGGGTCGAGGGGATTATTTTTGGGTATTTTTGAGTCTTTGGGGATTGAGTATGGGGGTAACTGGGGAGTACGGTGCAGTTTTTTGAAGGGAGGGTGGAGTTGTTGTGGAGTTGCGGTTGGTGGTTATTGAACAGTGGGGAGGTTGGGTTTACTTTTTGGTATTTTTGAGATTTTGGGAATTGAGAAGTATGGAGATTTCAATTGGGGGGTGTAGTTCCGGTTATTTTAGGGGGGAGGATGGAGTTGTTGTGCAGTTGCAGTTAGAAGTTTTTGAACAATCGGATTGTTGGGATTACTTCTTGGTATTTTTTAGATTTTAGGAATCGAGAAGTATGGGGTCTTTGATTGAGGGGTGTAGTTATTGATTTTTTGATGGGATTAGGTTAGTTCTTGGGTGATATAACGATTTCGTTTAGGTTGCACAATTTGAAATTTTAGCTAGGTGTAGAATCGTTGTCACTCTCAAGAAATATATATGCAGAGACTAAAGATTACAATACAGTTGAACAATGTGCAACCTGAAATTTCTCAACGCCGAACGATTTCACGATTTGAGGGAATCTTTGAACGCCTTGGCAGACATTTCTATTTCGGCTCAAGGGACTCTTATTAAAAGAGTACCCGTGAAACGATTGCGTAACTGCTTGATTTATGAATTAGGATGTTCTTGAGACATTCGAAAATCCGCGAGTTCTACCATCGCGAAAAGATCAAGGCGATTAAATGTAAGAGAGTCTCTATAAATACAATCCTCTTCAGGCGTTTTCTCGTGATATTAATAACAATAACGATCTAACTAAGTACCATGGAAGCACGGGTACGTTGACATTCGCGAAGAAAGTACAATACGTAGACACTCGTGAAATACACGATATCTGAGAAAGTGTCACGCAATCGGTGAAAGTGCTCTCGCTCGTCCTTTCGTTTGTACGTGCGCCATTAAATATCCTGACAGTACGCTGTTTGTATAGAAAACATTGAATAACTTGAAATGTTCAAATGAAATATGTAATATTTCATAGCTGAACTAATTAAATATAAATTATTCAAATTCTACAGTAGTCGGGAAATAATTTATTTGTTTAAATTTAAATACATTGTTTGGGAATTAATTAATTACATATTAATGATTTCTCGATGTACTTATGATTTTATAAATTGAGAAAATTATCGAGTGTCTTGGTAGATATGCTTTCAATTAATTTGTAAAATTGTTATTGAAAGATTTCAGTTGAATTGTTAATTAAGTTTCAATAGATGCAAACTATGACGATGTAGAGATCATGGAAGAATTGTAACAGTGACCAAATTACGTTTCTACGGCCTACGTAAACATCTGCTGTTATCGCACCTTGACTCAACGCCACGAGATAAGTTCAGAGTCGTGGCACAGAAAAAAAGGTAGGCCGATAAAATTTAAAAGAGACAGTCATCACGAGGAAGCAAAATCGAGAATGACATTAGAGAGATAACGGCTCGTCCGCTTAACGTTCAAACGAAGGCAAAGTTCGATAGTATTTTATGAATAACAGAGCCATTTAACGATGTTATTTCTCCGCTACTATTTCGAACGTGTTTTCCTTCCAATGGTTTCTATCGAACTGCTATATTCTTTCGTTCAATAACAATTTTGGTGAAGGTTAGAACAGATCCTTAACTGCTTTGTTTATTCCGACGAGGATCCATTGTTCTAAGTGGATCCCAAACCACCTAGGCAATGATGTATTAAATAACAATTCAGAAAACAGTCCCTAAAGCTAACTGTGAATTTCACCTCAGGCCCATTGATAGCTTATCCAAACCTTTACCTCCTTAACCACCATAGTCACCTATTTACTATGGTGATTCATCCTAGAATTTACTATTTTAGGTGACTCCTAAACCACCTAAGAAAAACCTATTAAATAATAATTTCCCATACCTGATAAAGGGAGAATTTAAACCTGGACCTACCGAGTGCGAGTCCTACCTCCTTAACCACCTATTTACTATGATGATTCATCCTTGAAATTACTATTTTAGGTGACCCTAAACTACCTAAGAGAGACCTATTATATAATAATTTCCCATACCAGACGAAGGAGTATTCGAACCTAGACCTCAAAGTGCAACTCCATGCCTTTACCTCCTTCACCCACTCTAACAATCTATTTAACTATTTTCATTAATCCTAGAATCTATTAATTTAGGAAGTGTCCTATGTTAATCAATAACCTATTAAAAAACACTTTGTGAAAAAATCTCCCCCATATCTAACGAAGGAGGATTCGAACCTGGACCTACCGAGTGGGAGTCCATGCCTTTACCATCCCACCCATCCTAACCTAATTTCCATCTTTTATCATTCCCTAAAACAACATCTACTCTTCCAACTCTAGAGGAAAAGCGCGAAAGGGATTCCAGAACAAAGTGACATTACATAGCGGCCGAGAAACTTCTGGAAGGCAGAGCGAAACTGAACTACAGTTACCGGACCGGTTGCTCAACACACAGAGGCAAACGGGTAACTCCTCGCGGTGCAGCGACCGTTCGAGGACGCGTTTCGAGCAGCAGTTCAGTCAGCGCGTGCTGCCCGCCTACTTTTACTTTCGTACGCGTGCAACGTGCTCTGACCGATATTACGGGACCGTAGGGACACGGCTCAATCCTGGACCGATGCTGGGTTTTATGTCAGTGATAAATAATCGTTCAATTTTAACCTCTCTTTGAGAAGAATATAACGACGATTGAAAGAGACACGTAACTGTGAAATATTATGAATAGATTGCAGGACAGGTCCATTGAATTTTGTTTGGTAGCTGTCGGTAGAAAGATATCGGTGATAATGGGAAAATTAGATGTTAATGGGAGTTAGAATAGTCAGGAAAAGATTAAACTATTGTTTATTAGTGTTTATAGCAATAAAACTTTACCGATGAGACGTTACGGTCAACCTGCAAAGACTAACCTCGCGAACTTAAACTCCCGATGTAGTCGGAGGACGTTTCTGTGCTTCTGCGCAACCTAAAACGATCTGTACTGCGCAACGTAGAATATCCCGGTCAGTGCACGGACAGAGAGTTCTAACCGTTAACGCGTTAACCCGGTTTTCGAAGATCACTAGATAGAAGTTTCAGGTGTCTGTCAATAAAGAACCTTATCATGGTTTAGATCTTTTAGTTTTCATAGAACAGACGAATTCTAGGTTATGTCATTCCTATTGCCCTACAATTGAAATAGAATATTTAAAATTATTATTTATCTATTGATGAAAGAATTCTATTTTAATTTGGATGTAAGAACAGAGAGAAGATCGAGCAGTAACGAGAACGAAAGTAAAAATGCTTCTCGTTGAGAATCACTGGCTAGTGTGTAATAGTTTCGATCGAAAGGAGGTTACGGAGTGACTGAACTTTCGCTTGGTTGTGTGAGAGATTCAGTTGCGCACGTATGCGCGCGCACACACACCAAGGTGCGTTTAGTAGATACGAACACAGTGGCGGGAAACGTTACTACCACGTACAAACACGAGAAGTACAAAACACATCATCCCGCGCGCCAAAGAGCAACGCGTGTGCAAATCCCCCGCATTGAAATCACAATAGTTGGCTGCTTTACCGCGAGAGTCGCCACCAGTCGCGTGGAATTTCTGAGATTAGATACTTCAGGTTATAGTGTCGTTTGAAACCGTCGTTTTAACGATTTTCTATGTGATTGGTTGAACCCAAGGTTTTATGGGTGTGTGATGAATATTAGAAGTTTTGAGGTTAGGGAGAATTAACGGGTAATTGGAACTTTGGCATTATGTGCGGAACGAAGTTCAACAGTAGTTGGAAATTCCCAATTGGTGAAACTTCTAAGTTCGATGGCGCCATGGTGCGGCTTCTCTAAAGTCTCCGGAGTCTCGCAAATTTTGAAGGGTTGGAGACTTTGAAGGGTCAAATGGACAAATTGTATTTCACTTCTGCGTTTCCTACTGACTTTTACATCTTCTAGAATGACCAAGATGAAGTGACAAATGATCATCTTCTTCCATCTTTTTTCTAATTGTTATAACTTTGGATGAATAATCGCCAGTGACACAATTGACCGGGTAATTATCGATCAGCCGTTTCTCACAGATAAGGAAATACCAGGGCGCAGTACGTGGAGAAGTGAAAACTGCATCGCGACGACTTTCACGTCGTTAAAGCCATGCTGTCAGACGGGCGAGGCAGAGGGGTGGAAGACAAGAATGTTAGCACGTTGGACATCGAAGAAAGCAAAACCGCCCCGTTCGCTCGCATGCACGCCTCCTCTACGTAGCAAAAGTGGCTGCTGTTGCTGTTGCAACTTGCCACACGATTCGTAGCAATGCGGTTGTGCAACACAGTTTTGCGGTAGGATACTTAATCTGACCGTCTACCCTCTCACTTCGTCAACAATACGGAAAGCGTTCGAAGGTGCATTGACCTCGATGAGATAGCCGATAGCTGAGTGAAAAATATTATTGACACCCTGTGGCTTTTTCTCTCTGTGACGATATATGATAGATGTATTTCTGAGTCACGATTAACTTGAATTATATTTTATCATTTTTAGATTTGACTCCTTTGATGTAGATCATTTGGCATCAACTATTTTAGATGTGTGAACCATCTTATCTATTGAGATGGCTGCACTTTAATTACTAGAAAGTTCCATTAATGCTTTTAGGGAGAAGAGTCGATAGAGTCGAAAATTCAGCTGCACGACAATTAGGAAGTTGCAGGTGCAGTTTCCCACAAAACGGAAGATAAAACGTGACTAGGAGCGAATCAAGTAGGTAGCATCTGTATCGGGTAAGCCAGGGCAGTAGATTCGGTCTAACTGAAGTAGTAGGTGGCAGTAGTAGTCAGACCATGAACGGTGAACGGGTAAAGTGGCAGTTTACAACTTTGCCGGCAGAACGTGCTGCAGTTGCGGTGTCGTCTGACATCTGCTGACCGTAAAATGAATCGCAACACGCGCTGCAACTGCAACAGGTCCCACGTGGATCGAGATAGGATCACGTGCTGGGCATTATGCATAGTATGGTGGTGGGGGTATTAGCTTCAATTTTTTTTTCAATTCAGTGTTCTATACAATTAATTTCTGTACTTGTTTTAAAATATTTAGAGTTTAATTTTGAATTTTTTAAGCTTCTTTCTCAAATTCTCTGTTTCAATTTTGTATTATTCGAATAATAATTCGACGTCGAATAAAATATTCCTGGTACAGAGATTAATTGATCTATTTTCGATCGTTCTTGCGTCCCTATTTCGTGTTAACACCTACTGTGTACATACGATGACTTAAATTAAGACCACTCACCGGCACACCATACAAGACGTTCCAAAACAGCCGACATCACAGCGTGGTACTTACCTGAAACAAAAAACATCCAAAATGGTTAGTATGATTTTCACCAAGTGCTCACAATTAAATACAAGCGATACAACTAAAATCTCGAACTTAAGTCCCAATACTTTCCATCGCCATTCGACAATCGTCCAACAAATCATAATTCCCTATGTATTCGTGAAAAGCCAAGTACCCCATAAGGCAAAAATCCACGGAATTCGTTTAGTTGATCGCTCACCCTTCCGTTAGCCATTGCGAAAAGACCACGAACTCGTGCACTTCTGCCATCATGCCAAGGGGTTACTGACCGGCCGTCCACCCCATGCATTTATGCGCGCAAACACATGCAAACGCGGGTATGCTTGTAGAGGAGAAGCCACGGCTAAGTTGAAGAGAGAAAAGGAGAACTCTACTGGACGATGCATGGGGAGAAGACAAAGTGGGAGAAAGAGAGAAACTGCTGCACCATGAGGCAGCGTGGCAATGTAACGCTATCATCTCGTGACAAGCGTCGGATGCGGGTTGTAGGTGCTGGTAGAGGCGAGAATAAGAGAAAAGGAGGAAGAGGATGGATTCAGAGAGAGAAAGAGAAAAAGGAATATAAAGAGAGGGAGATGAGAGAAAGAGAAAGAAAGTAGTACAGAGGGGATGAGTAGAATAGAAAGAGAGAGGTGGAGAGTAGAACAGAGGAGGAGAACTCATGAAACTGACACTGCGTTGCCACTTAGTCTAGGTTAGGGACGTGGCCATAAATACTACCAGCGTAGTGCACGCTGGGTAATCACTGAAATTGAAGATAAATGGAATCAAGGACGAGCTGAATATTCCACGAGATATTTCTTAAGAAAGAATCTCACTAATGGATGACTTCTATCGTTAAATTATGGATTTCTTTTTTCCTAAGTGAATAGTTCTGATTTTAGGTAGTACTTATTGAGTATTATCTTTATGGGTACGAATTTTATAGAGTTTCCTTGCAGAAGTTTGAGCCACCATATATATAGAAATTTATAGGAACGCAGAGCCCTCTCTTAGGACTCGTACGCTCTACCGGTTTTACTCGATTGATTCTTCTATTCTAATATTCAACTCTATAATTTCAATATATCAAAATCTAATCTGCTTCAGAATTTTTTATAAATACTAATTATCCTATAATACTAATTATAATTCCTCTCTGAAGTATGCATCACTCGAATCTCCATTATTTCATCATTGAGGTTAAGGTCGTTCAACGAGCCATCTTTTAATTCGCCCTCTGTAGCTCAATCACGCAGTTCAAAATTATACAAAGTGTACTTTACATAGCTGATTTCTTCCCTCCAATTCAAGTGTTTCGATAATCCCTCAAACGTGATAATTAGCAAATTATAATGTCAATTTCAATCTTAAGGAATATCCAACTAAATACCATTTAACTGACATCAAGCAACGTGCAAAGGACTTGAAATCGAAGGGTGGAAGTACAGAGTATTCGAAAAGGGGAGAGATTGGGTGGTATTTCTCCCTCTCTTTCTCTCTCTCCCCTTCATTCTCTCGTTCGACCTTCCGGTAGCAAGTTCGATCCTCTCCTCTCTCTAAGCATCCCTAGAACCCCACCAGGACTTCCAACCCCGGAGACCTTCACCCCATTTAGCCTTCACCGAGCTCGCTCGGTTCCGGGCTTCCGAGTAACTATATATCAACGGCGGCCGCCGTTGGGGGTTCTTTGCCCATGAAACAACTCGCCGGCAGAATATCGCCCACCAATTCGGCACGTGCGAAATCGAAAACAAAGGGAGATAAAAAGCTGGCGCGCTCTCACGCACGAAGAAACGTTTTTCGGTTATGATTGCTCCGACAGATGAAAGAATTACCGGATTAATTCAATCATCGTGATTTCCTTGATGAAACTTCGTCGGAAATTTCATTCGTTCATCTTAATCATCTTTTTTCTTCTGATTATTTGAATGAATTCCTTTAGAAGAGATTAATTATTGAAAATTAAGAGGAAATTATTAACGAATCTTTTTGTTGGAGAAATTTAAATGTTTTAACGTTAAACGTACCGTAACTTATACTTATTCGTACTGTAGGGGGTGAAATTACTCCCTCGTGGTACTTAAGGTGTGCAAGGAATTTTTTTTGGTGAAATCGGAGAGTATAAAAATTTGTAGAAAATCAAATGAGAGGAAGAAATAATAATTAATGTACGATTTTAAAATAAATTTTGTGAGCCTAATACGTTTAGTGTTAATGTACTACGCCACTGAATACGACTGTTTTAAATTCCAACATTTCTATGTTTGGATTTCTGATAATTATAGCAAAGTCAGAGGTTTAAACGTTGAAATAAAATAAACATTAAATCGTGCAGGCTTGCGTAAATAATCCAAAACAATTAAAATCATCGACTGCAGATATTCTTCTCTGTTATCCTTTTCGCGCATTTATGCGTACAAAGAACGAAGATAGAATTGCTCTGCGCCACGTGCCGTGACCGTTGTCAGGGTAACGACGTCCTTGTCCCGCGCAATCATGCCGGGAATCCGGAATCCCAGTGGAAACCCTCACCTTCCGGCATTGCATCTAATCGAATACCAATGAAAGGTGGCAATAGAACATCCCTTCGATTTTCTACAATCTAAAAGAACCCTTGAACTTTCCCTCCCACTTTATATAGATTTTAACGTTTAAAATCAACTGCCAAAAGTCCAAAGTAATTCAAACCTGATTGTTCGTAAATGTTAAATCGAATGAGAAAATTTCACGACTGGAGGCAGAATACAAACGACATATAAAATTAAACAAGATAATATCAAAAGTTCTTTCGGAAATAGTATCATGATGGTCTTCCACTTAATTGATCACAGCAACCCTTGATTTCACTAAATCAACAGTAAAATTATGGCCGTTAAATCTATTACATTTCAATATATTAAATAAGTACTTTGGAAAAAGAGGAATTCAAAAATGGAAAATATAATATATTCCATAATCTCTGCCTTATGATTCCAACATAAAATATCAGCTCTATGGCTCTCCTTTAAACTTGGAGAATTTTTGGAAAAAATTGGAAACCAGTCATTTTGACTTACTTAGTGCTTCTAGTGTTAAAAGAAATTACTTTCTTAAAAGATTTAGGGGGTGCTCGTAAAAAGGCGAGGAATTAGCCGAGCAATTTCTCGGAAGATCACCGCTCATGATCTCCGCGTTATCATTGAGGATTTTCAAGGGTCCTGAAGACATTAATAAATCTATTTTGGGATCGATTTTAGGGGAGTATCGATAGGACATCATAGTAGAAGACTTTGACCAGATATGGACAATGTATAACCTAAATCTCATGAGAATCAGTCGGACGATCACATTTTGGGGTCAGTGGATGAGGAGGAACGTAGGCAACACGTGCCGCTTCTCGTTGTCACGGCAACGACGACCTTGTCCCGCGCAATCGGTCCCGGAATCCCGTGTACCGGTGCTCTTTCTCTTCCGGTATCTCTCTCCCTCGATCCCATATGACGATAACGCACGAACGCTGCGAGGGCGAATTCATCGGTGCGAATATCTTCAATGGCCTGACGAATGTGAGATGCGAAGGGATACGTGGTACACTTGGGGAAATTGATTTTGACAAATTTTTTTCTTGTGAGAATTTTCGTTTACAGACTCAGATATAGTTATAGTATGGTAAAAAAAATATTGCTCTGAGGTTAAGTCTCGGTTGGGCCAGGACTGCAATCTCAGGGTTACAAGGTCACCTTCACACGTGGAACTTCTTAATCTTAATGTTTCCTAGGCCTTGGTCAGGCTTGAGTTAGGTGAACCCTGATAGCATCACGTGCTTGGTTGCCAGGGTTCACCTGTAAAGCATTAACAAAGTTGCCATGGTGTTTTAGTAGGTAGGAATCCCCAGACTATTAGCCACCCTCTCATGCGGGGGTGTCTTTTGCTAAATTTTCCCCATGTAAACGAAAAAGGTCTGAATTGAGCCTAAAGTCGAAGCTGTAACTCCGAATTAGTAATTCCTTGTTAACCCCTTGCCCTATAATAGCGAGTGAGACTCGTGATCAGATAAACGGCATAGGAAATTTTCAAGTTGTCGGAAACCTACTAAATACTAATGAGTCTTAATGTGATAATATTATTTCCCTAACATTAATATTACGTTAAATTATACGGCATATAAACAATCACTGATCAATTTTTATTTTACCAATTAAATTCTGAATTATAGCAGAGGCAGTCACGAAACAAATCTCAATGCAGATTAATATTCCTGTCACCACAGGAAATTTCCTCTAAATTACCATTTAATGCATCATAAGCTTCAGTTGTAGGTCGTACGAAGAATCGTAACAGTTAGCGTTGAAAAATACACCAAGAAGAATATCTCGCCCCAATTTCCAAACTTTTCGCACCCTCGAGAACCGCAGTGAGGTTGTAGAAGCACGTCGCCGAGATACATCCGGCTAGGAGGGTTTCCTCGCCCCTCCGCTCCTCCAGACGGACCTTCGGCAACCCCTCGAGCCTAGATCGCGGTCCCCCGACGACCCTGAGGAAGCCAAGGGTCGGTATACTTTCTCTCTGTCTCGACTTCTCTTCCTCGACTCCTTCTCATCCGGCGACACCCTCGAAAACTCCAAGTCTCCGAACAAAGACGCTTCCTAATTCGATCGCGACGCTTTTTGTTCCTAAAGGCACGTACGAACGTTATTCGTCTCTAATATTCACCACCCTCACACCGGATAAACCATGCTGCATGGAACTTTGTGTTTTGGGGTTATTGGTACAAAACTTTAGAATCTTTTGCATGTTTTCTTTGTTTTTGCAAATATTAAAGAATTCTTGATGTTTCAAGATATTCAACAAACTTGGTAGACTTGGTTGCTGGCCGTGAACTATGAAATCAAAATACGGGGGAGGTTCAAAGGGCATCACATTAGAAACAGAAATGCATTCATCTATCTATCTATTTATTCATCAAAATCTATCATCTATTCATCTATCTATGATTTTGCATCTGTTCAAAATTTACATGTAATTCTCTTGTAATCAAGGTGAATAAATTCCCTGCTTCAAATGCTCATTACTGTGTTCTTAATTTGAAAAAATTATTACATTTGAAAATAGTCCAGTGACCTTTTGACCATCCTGTACAATCCACAAGTGTTCCTTTCAATTCCATTCCTCAGTTCAATCGAATTCCAAAACCAATCGTAATCGAACGTTTGACAAATTTCTTTCTACGACGTTCTCAATGTAAGAAGGATAATCCTGTTTGGTAAAAGGGCATTCACCGTTTTCGTATTCCCCGATGCATCTACTCGATTCCATCTTGTTCTCTTTGTGCACTCTGCTTTCGCGGAACAGTGCTTTGTTCAAGATCAAGATCCTCGCGATGTCGGCACAACCAAACCCCTCCAAACAGCCTCCGATTGGGGGTTGCATCGTAAAACCCATCCCATAAAAGCTGCATACCGCGAAAGGGCGACTGGCAAGCCGAGGGCCGAAGGTGGTTTTATGGGTGTACAGAGGTGTAGCCATAGCAACGCACGGTCCGCCGTGCAATCGATAAAGTGCAACATTCAAACCGCCGTATGACATCGTCGGCTATAGTCGCCACGGCTTTTCCGGTATTGTTTTCAAACCCTCCTCGCGGTTCCCGCGAGAGTCGAAGGTCAGGGGAGCCAAGAGATGGCGTTAATGTTGATGCTGTAGAGGAATGGAAATCTTTACCATTGGTTCACGTTGATTGAATTCAATTAATATTTATTTAACAATTGTCACGGACATTTCGCCCGTCTCGTTGTAATTTAAATTTGTAAATTATTAATCTGCATTTAGGAAGAGTTGACTATTTTCCTGAATTGTAGAATCTCACCTTGAGAAGGTCGGCTGTTATATTTAAGTCTTAACTACTTAAGTGTCACTTCTATCTTGTGTAAATGATAAAAGTTGCTGAAGGTTATATACTTCACCATAATGATTAAAAATAACTGTGAATCCTCTTTTATCAATTTGCCTAATTGTTATCACCTACGGACAAAGTTGTAAAAATTATGAAATAAAAAATGGGGGGATGTAGCAAGTGTCTTTAAGTTTTCTTTGGGGTATTAATTTAACCTTTCGACCTCTAATAAAAATTCTCCGCCTCTATGATGAAAAGCATCGAGTTTTCTCGTAATCTCGCAAAGAAACGAGGACAAAAACGAAGGTCGAGCAGCGGTTAATATCGTAATGAACGTTCGACTCGGAAGAAAAGATGACGCGGGCAAGTTCAGCGTACCCTCGTATCCACGGCTTGCCCTTCGATTCTCATTCAAGGTCCGCAATGGGGGTGCACCGTACGTCGGCCCGTCGGGGTTTCCATGGCGACCGCCACTAAACTACCCTTGCAACGCCCGTCGAGGGCTGCGTTTCAGCTTTCCACCCTCTCTGTCTCGGCCGATCGAGACTCCGTGTCTCGGCTGCACCGTTTCCGAAGGAAATCAGTACGATTGATTCTATGGGATTCCAGGGCCTTCCGCAAACTTCTTGCGACCAAGTGTCGAAGGTCAGATAGAAGGACAAATATAATCGCTTAAGAACAACTATTTTTAATCTAATAAATTAATTTATACAATCTGATAATATTTAAATATTTAGTTTTCATTGGCTTCAGGACTTCTGATGATATTTACTTAATACTAGAACTATCGGCGTTAAATCTATTATATTTCAATATATTAACCCTTTTAGTTCCGACCCAAAAAATTGATTGATTTAATAACAAATGTAGTTACGAATAAAAAGAATTGTCATTTGACGATAGTCTCATGTAGAACACACAAGATGAAGCATAAACAGTGTATTTACAATTATCTGTTATATAATTACTGACATCGCATTAGAAACTGAATATTAACCCTTCGATGTTCAGCGTTAGTACTATTGGTAACGACGATATATCGTCGTCTGGCACTAAAAGGGTTAAATAAGTACTTTGGAAAAAGAAATCATAAAGTGAAGATAAGCGATTCGATCATTTCTGTGTGTTATAGGATAAACGTAGAATATTTGCACACTTGGAAAACTTTAGGAAAAAAGTGAATACCAATCATATTGACTTGATTGGTAGCTCTAGTGTTAACCCTTAAATTCGCAATTTTATTTTTTTAATCAGAAAAAATGTTTTTAATATCCATATATAGTTTACATTATAGGAAAAATATTTAAAAAATTCTTTTGAAAGAACTCAGCTTCTAAATTACCTAAAAATCCTTTGTCGCATTTATGCAACACTGCGCGTTCCTAGGTAAACAGATGTATGGGGAATTATTGACTCATGTAAATAGAATCAAAAAATATTTTATTACTTAATTATAGTTCTGTTTAATATGATAGTTATAAGAACAGTTGTTTTCTCTGTTATAACAAAGACCGAGGAAAGTTATTCCAATATCACTTTTTTCCGCGCCGATGAAAACCCGCTAAAACTGCCAAATAATTAAAACATTTGAAAGTTGGTGCCAATGCACCTGTCAAAAATTTACAAAGTACACTATAGTCTATGACAAAGTTCGCTCAGAAACCGTAATCCGTTCAGATTTTTTTTATTCTCATAGAATTAGTATGTTCCAGAAATGCAACTCCGCGAATTTAAGGGTTAAGAGCAAAAACTACTATGTTCTCCCATGATATTTTCAATTTCTGCACAAACTGTGAATTTAAAAGTCTAAGTGAGCACGATGAAGTTATTTCTACAATATTAATATTGCGATAAGTTATAAAATATAGGGGAGGGTGGGGCAAAGTGGGCCCCTGGGGGCAAAGTGGGCCCCTTAAAATTTTGGAGCCCAAAAAAATAAAGATATGACTATTTTTTGCTGAAGGGGCCCACTTTGCCCCCCTCCCCTATAAAGAATAAAAAAAAATAAAGATATGACTATTTTTTTGCTGAAGGGGCCCACTTTGCCCCACCCTCCCCTATCAAGAACCATCGTTCAATTTTTATTTTACCAGTTTAATTCTGAATTCTTGCGGAGGCAGCCGTAAAAGAAATCGTACGACAAGGGGTCAACAGGTCAAGCAATTCAACAAGATCTCCTAAATTTTGAAATATAAATATCATCCTATTAATTGAGACTTGGTAAAAAATTAAAAAAGCCACAATTACCTACTCCAATCTATGACATCCATAAATCCATGAGCCTATCCAATCACTTTGCAAAATTACTCATCGAAAGCACGCACAGAGTCGATCCAATGCGTAGGTCCAATAAAAGCAAGCATTTCAAGTAAATCAGCACAATTACAGTAACTCGGTCAAACGAAATTAATTTACCCTAGCTACGACGTTACGATCGCGTGTCCTGAAGGCAAAGGTTCGACCTAACTCGAAGGCCGAAACCTCAGAATTTCCAGAATCTCAAGCGGAATGACTCTGCTGGGAAATTACTCGCGCGGCGAGTGGCTGCTTCATTCCAGCCGAATGGCGCGGACGAAGACGACACCTCCTCCTCTTTCTCCAAGTTTTTGGTTGTCTGTGTGACATTACAACCCCATATCGATCCTCCTCTTTCTCTGCGTAGTCATCCTCTGGTGAAAGTCAAAGTGACCCATGACGAGGAGTGTTTCGCGACGCAGCTCTTGCTTTGTTTCTCTCTCTTTCTCTATTTATCTCCTTTCTCTCTGAGACTCGTCTCTCTCTCTCTCTCTCTTTCGTGGCGAACAAAAAGTCGAGGACGAGTCTTCGATACTAGAGACGATATCGTAGCTCTTTTATCTGTGGATAAAAGTGTTTTTGCGCGAGCCAGGGTGAAAAGAGAAAGAAACGTTTCGATTAGCAGTAAAGACTGAATTGAAGGATTTTCCAGAGACCCGTGGAGTTGGTTGTATGACGCGTGTCTCAGGGAGAAGCAAGGGCAAGGTTTTTTTTTTAGACTGTTAAGATGGGGAGAAGATCTTTCAGTACTAGGTTGTTCAATAAATTTTTCCATTGTAAAAAAATACTGTGACACGTAAACTTTGTACAGCTGAAAATATACGAATGAGTTGACAAATATATATGGATCTTTACGCGTGTTCATGAAACAGTAGTGACATACTTAAAAAAATAAAACGACTATTATTGAACAACCTAGAACTTGTTTTTACGTATTTTGATGGCACAGAATATTTTTGAATTAAAGATTAAAGAAAATTGTTCTGTGAAACATGATTGCAAAATGTTGAAGAATAATCGTAGAGAAGAGTGGTGTCTACACAATTGATGAATAAAATTAAAAGCTAATGAATAGACTCCGGATGTTTATGCAAATTTCAAGTTTAACTAATGCAGCTAAGACAGGAGATTCTATTCAGAGATTTGTTGCACTCGATAAATCATACAACGACTATCATACTTTGGATACTTGAGATATATTTTTATATTATGCTCTTTTTGTGTATTTTAGCCGTATTCATTTTGTCATAAATGCATAAAAATCCGAAGTCTACTAATGAATGTTGTTCTTAAATTGGTTTCGAACATATGCAAGAAATATTCCAAATAATAAATGTTCAATATTTGTCAAGCATAATGGCTGTCTTTGGTAACAAAATAGGAATTCCTCCTAATTCGCATTTTCATATCGTAATTACAACAATCTATAATTACTTTCTCACAATAATTATGGAGAAGAAGTAAGCCTTCCTTTTTACAATTGTCAAAAGGCTGCAACAAAGACAACGTCTCCCATCTTTTTACAGTGGTGCATTCAGCTCGAACAGGAGGATCGCCGAAGACTGGTCGACCCTCCTCCTCTTTCCCCTTCCCTCCCCTCTCGTTCCTTTTTCCCCATTGCGGCGTACCGTGCGAATACCGTAGTCCTCTATTTCGCAGTTCCGAGGACTCGACGGAGGTCCTTCGCCTCCTTGGAGGGATCGACGTCCCGGTCAGCGACGTCGGGTGCAGTAACCAAGGAGTAGGTTATGCGCGGACCTTCACCGCTCGCCACGAGGTCGAAGACCCTACGGTACACCTTCCTGGCCGCCATCGATTCAAACCGAGACCCGCAAGGACATCGCGAGAAAATTCCTTCAAATCCTCGTCATCTCTGGACATTCTCTTTTTATGAATTATTTGTATCGTAGCCACCAAGAGTCAAAATTAATATCAAACTTTAAAATGTAAATTTTAGCACTAGATTTATCAAAGAGGTTAACACTAGATTTACCAAGCCAGTCAAAATGACTGGTACACAATTTTTTCCAAAAATTCTACGGGTTTATGAGAGAGCCGTAGAATAAATATTCTTCGTCCATCGTATAAAACATAAATTACCGAATCTATCATCTTCTCCACGTCTTAATTTTCCTTGCTTTAAGGTACATATTTAACATATTTAAATATAATAGATTTCACGCTGGTAAATCTAGTGTTAAAATGACTTGTGGCGAATGATCGACGTAGAATATTTGCTTCATGATTCTCCTTCATAAATTTGGAAAAATTTTGGAAAAATTGGGGACCAGTCATTTTGACTTGTTTAGTTCTAGGGTTATGCACAAAGTTGCAGAAATGTTTTAGAAGGGACACAAATTTGAATTTGGCACCACTAATTGAAATTTATAAGCCTTTGGTGATAGACTTATCATAGGAGTAACATTCTAGAGGCAAGTAAATTTAATTTCATGCTATCCAACCGACCCTTAATCTCACGACCTACGTTACGGACCAAGGATAAGGTCATTTGTCCTTATAAAAGAACATTGTAAAGCTCCTCCGCGAATCACGGCGCGAAACTGCATGAAAGTGCAGCGAAAGAAAGAAGCCGGAGGGAAAGGGCGCCTCGTGCACCCTAGATGGGGTCTCTGCCCTTAACGTCGAAGGTCGAGGACCTTCCAACGAACGCGTTGGGTCTCTCTCTCCTCTCTTTTTCTTTCTCTCTTATCCACCGTCTTCCTTCGCCTCCTGCGGCCTCTCTTCACTCGGTGGCGGGCCCTTTTTGCGAGCACCTGCCCAATAGACTGCTGCCGAACCAGATGCCGGAGGATCGGCCAATTTGAGCTCGATCTCTCGTCGATAATTCGATAATATCGTAACCGGGACGACGGCGATCCTCTACGTAAAATCACGAGCAAACTTTTTACCTTACGACATTCCTGCGCGGTGTATAAAACGGAACGATTTCTGACGGGGACTTATGGCCAGGTATTTGGGTTATGCGGGCTTACTTAGGGCTGTTGTAAAGGGATGGATGTGGATTTAAATAATTTTTGATTTATTACAAATTGAGTTGACAAATGGTATTTTAATTTTGGTTAAAGAATCTAATTTAATCGTTCGATAAAGATCTTCAAACAAAATAAGAAAAAATATAGAGGGAAAGCAAAGGTTGAAATGGTCTTTTTAAAAATAAAAGTAACTTTGGAAAATATATCCAACTTTTACCGTTATAATTTAAGGCATATTGAAGGTAGAGGCTAATGAAGGAGATTTAAGAATAGAGAGATAGAAAAATAAATGAAAAATAAATCTCAGACGGCAATCGGGCATCACCGAAACCACGGAGCGAATAATACTTGCACAAGAAGGCTTAGCAATTCAAATGGCGGCTACCGGCCGATGCAAATTGCGGCGTGCAGTCGAGCTTTATATGTATTAATGGGTCAGTGGCATCGCACGTCGACTGTACAGTGAACCTTGCTCGAGCGTTGCACTTTTGCCATGGCCGTCCCCCACCATAGACTGTTAGCGCCTCCGGCACGATTCACGCTCGATCGCGAACAAGAATCGCGGGAAAAATATACGCGCACGTGTCTAGCGCGGTGGCTGGCTTCGTAATCGGTGGAATCGACGATCACCGAAACAGAGAACGTTACGAAACTCGTGAATGTAATTTGAAAGATCAGCTCGCACGTGCAATTTGTATGCAAAGTGCACTGGCGAGTTAGAAATGATGAGATGAGAAGTGAGGATCGTGCTGCGCATGATCAAGATGGCCGCTGACATGGTATCTCGATCACCTCGAGATTTTGAGATAAGAATTTCAAACTTTTTCTATATTTCAAGAGTAAAGAAGATACTATATTGTTCTTGACGATTGAACAAACGTTTTAACACTAACAACAAGTATCAGCAACTCGAGGTATTGTAATTATATCGACTTTTAAAATTTGTGACTTTTCGTGTAGCTAGTAATTATAATAGATTTCGAAATCCAATTAAATTACTGTCGCAAACATTTCCTAGAGGATATTCCAAGATTCTATATTCATTTCAGTTAATACGACTTTGCAATTCAACTAGTTCCTCGCGAGAAATTCTCGAATAAAACGAACTTGGTTGATGAAGAACCTCGGAAACTTTCGATAACGAAGTTCTAAGGATTCAAGGAAATAACGGTTCGCGTCTGATCGGAGTTTGTCGACGTATGCGATTACTCTCGCTTTATCGGGTATACGAGGCCCCGAGAGATCTCAGCCGCGAGGAGGGCTAGGCGCTTCGAAGCTGGGACAAGGCCGAGGGTGCATCGTCCTGCAGGCGGAGGTCTTTGCACCGCGAAACCATCGAGCACTGCACCAAGAAATGCGCTGTAAACAGTCGACTATCTGGGCCAGCTTGGCATTCAATGACCGTGGGATCAAGCCTTCTTATAATTATTCTATCTTGGATCTGATTCAAAATTAATAAACATTTAAAATTCTCTGCTAATGCTACTAAGAACGGATTTAGAAGTTTGTTAAATTTACAATTTTTCCTAGCAATTGGGTAGCGTTGCAAAGTAAGAATATTCGAGTAACAGTGGCACTCCTCACGGAACAGAAATAACAGGCTATATTTTCACGCAACTGCCGTCGTGCTTGTAAATAAAGTGGCTCGTAAATCACCTCGTAAGGGACACGAATCATTTGGGACGTAAATAGCATTATTGGTTTACGGTGCCGTCCGAACTGACCTCGCTCGAATCCGAAGGAAACCGTTGAAGGAAATTTACGGGTCACCGTGAAAGAATTCGTCCTTGCCTGGTCTACGCGCCGCGCGAACCTTATGCAACGGTGACCTCGGCCGGAAGTGAACGGTCACCGGACGTACCTTTGCTCGTTAATTATTGGAGTAATATGATTCTTACAAAACTTTGTAATTTCACGTAGGAATTTTTTATCCCATTTAGTTAATTCTTGACAATTTTCACACTAGAATTATCGATGTTAAAAATTGCCAAACTACTGTCCTGCGATGCAAGAAAATCCCATTGAATCATAGAAATTTCAGGGGAAATCCAGCTGGCAGAGCAACAACCCCCTTCTCAGGTATACCCCTTCGATACCTGCCTTCGAATTTCGTAAAATTCGGAAACCCTTTTCACACTGGCGCCCGATCGGCTACCTACGTTTATCTGCAGGTCCTTTAACGATCAATCCTTGCAAAGGGTCGAGGGAATTTTGGTTTCGAAACCGGAAAAGGGTTTTCGACCTTGCGTTAGAACGAATGGGAGAGAAAGTGCTCTATATTTGCCGGTATTGTTAGTCTCCTGGGTCCTCTTTCTGTTCTCATTGTCGAGGACGGTCTCTGAGAGTTCTATCCAATTTTTTCCACCCCCATTGGAACCCAACGAGGGCCTTGAAGTTTATGGGGAAACCGTGAATAAAACGGTGGCAGAACAGAAGGAACGTTTACTCTGAGTAAAAACGATTTTCGGGGCTCGTTAATTTGTCCTTTGAGGGTTTGATAAGGGTGGTATGAGGGTGATTTTTTAATGAAGAAAATGAAAGAATTGTTGGGGGCTTTGAATAATACCTTATTCTCTATTGGACTTGTTTTATGGTTTGCACAAGAAGTATGAAAATTTCAGAGATTTTCGAGGGTGGTTTTCGAATTAGCTTTCGTACGTAGAATTATTTATCACAATGGTACTATCATTTCTGCAAACATCCATTTAACACTAGAACTACCAGGCAAGTCAAAATGATTGGTTTCCATTTTTTTGAAAAAATTCTCAAAGTTTATATTTGATCTTATAAAACACAAATTAATAAACCAATCAATTTTTACACCCCTTCATCCTGCTTTTTCCAGGGTACTTATTTAACACGTTCAACTAGGTGCATTTTTTCAAAATTTATATGGAGGACATGCACCACATATTAAATTGTTTATTCATCTGGCGACACTTGCGTGGCTCACTGCTTATTTTCGTGGACCACCGGTGGTCCACGCCGAGTTGAACTTGTTAATATATTAAAATACAATAGATTCAACGCCGGTAGTTTTAGTGTTAATAAAGAAAGAAAATAGTAGTGTAACACAGAAAAATGTTGAAAGATCATCAAATGATAATAACACTGCAGAAGAATTATTCATAACGACTCAGCACCCTCGAAAGCAGCGGCAAAAGGGTGTCGACATCGCTGTCCCGAAAATGGGGATCGGTTTACGGATTTACTATTATTGCACGTGTCGTGGTACCTCGATTGTCATGGATACCTGCTCGTAAACTGAATTGCTCTGATTTTTTTTTCAACAGGGGCCCGAAATTGCCATGGAATAATTGAACTGGCTCGAAACCCCTTTTAACACGTCGCGCTGTAAATCTACTTGTTTCTCGTTACACCTTACGCTTAGAGGTGATTTATTACTTGGAGAATGCTCACCGAACTGCTCCCTCTTGTAACTGATACAAATGCACACGGAGAATGGAGGTTAAATATGACCCGTTTTAAAGAGTTAGAGTCCTGCGCGATTGCGTTCTGTCGTTGTAAATTAACTGGGAGTTTGCCGCTGTAATGACGGGCTGAACTTGGCCTCGGGATGGTTACAAAATTGTATATCGCTCTGATTAAATGCCAAGCTGTGTTCTATAGCTGCAGGTCTATTAATTAATTATGAAGTTATTAAATTGCGAATTATCAATATGATTGTTTACTTATTAACAAATGAATTAATCTACTTGATAATATTTGGAATTGGGGACTGCAATTCGCTTTAGTTTGAAACAAGGATATGTTGGAAAATTTTGCACTATTTCTATAATTCTTTTAATTAAATAAATAATTACTATTCTATGAAATGTCAGTGCCATAACTTACGACTATTGATTTACTTGATAATATTTAAAATTGACGATTGTAATACACTCTAATTGAAAGGAAATAGATTGGAAAATTTTTCACTATTTCTATAACTCTTTTAATTAAATAAATAATTACTATTCTATGAAATGTCAGTGCCACAACTTACGACTATTGATTTACTTGATAATATTTAAAATTGACGACTGTAATACACTCTAGTTTGAAAGGAAATAGATTAGAAAATTTCTCACTATTTCTACAACTCTGCTAATTAAATAAAAAGTAACTATTCTATGAATTTTCAGTGCCAGAGTCTACGACTATTAGATCAATTAATAAGTCAAAATTAAAAGTCTATTAATAAACGTCACGAATTAAAAATTACAGTACCACTCCAGTCATGTTTATAGCCTTTGATTAATTAACAAATTGTTAATCCCTAGATCCTAAACATCCTCGCCAAAGGTGACCATGAACATCGCGAAATAAAATCGATCAGCGAGTACTTTTCCAAGGGTTGGAATTTCGTCGAAAGGGAGCACGGAAGAGGGATAAGGGAAGACGGGCAAGTGGCAAGGGAGTCCCTCGATGCCCTCTCAAGAAGAGGGTGGTTATGCGAGAGTGGCCAAGGTCGGGACCGGTAAACAGAATCGTTTCCTTGGTAACCATACCCCAAGACACAGCAACCTTGAACATCTCGCGGGAAAACTCCTAACCTCTTTGTCGTCTCTTGATATAGATTCGAGTGGCACACGGAACCAATTCAGGAATTATCTTTCTTTATCGATCCTACGACTTCTCGTGGAAATTCCCTCGTGTCGTTCTACACTTGATTATATTTTTATGACTTCGTGTTTCACAATAATTTGTAAATATTTAATCGAGAATCTACTATTCTTTCTCTTTCTTTTAGGGTTTTTTGATTTTATCGGGGGATTAACGTATGATATGTTAATAAATTAGGGCAAAATTGTCTGAGGTGGTGGAGACATGTTTGAAATTGGATTCATTAACTCATTCCATGCAATATTTTTTTTGGGGTAAATTATTATTTGATACTAGAATTACGCAGCAAGTCAAAATGACATGTTCTCAATTTTTCCAAAAAATTCTCAAAGATTATAGGAGAGTTTTTCCAAAGTACTTATTTAACGCTAGAACTACCGGCCTCAAATCTAACATATTTTAATAAATTAAATAAGTACTTTGAAAAAGGGGGATTCAAGCGGCGGAAAA
This sequence comes from Cerceris rybyensis, assembly GCA_910591515.1. NCBI lineage: Eukaryota > Metazoa > Arthropoda > Insecta > Hymenoptera > Crabronidae > Cerceris > Cerceris rybyensis. The sequence continues at coordinate 4,034,370 of OU342800.1, read as the reverse complement.
TTAGATCGATTGGGTGATTTATGTTTATTGATATACACGTAGAATATTTATCCTATGACTCTTATGTAAACTTGGAGAATTTTTCGAAAAAATTGTGTACCAGTCATTTTGACTGGTTTGGTAGTTCTAGTGTTAATATATTGAAATGTAAAAGATTTAACGCCGGTAGTTCTAGTGTTAACGGTGTATTGAGAACTCGCTGTCTCGAACGAGTTTAATATAAAAGACTCGTGGAAATATTTAAATTTGGATATTATAGGACTTAGAAAATTAATAAGTTCTGTCTACCATGTTATAAAGACGGTGGAAGAAATAGAATCATTGAGAATACAATTTAAATTATCCCTGGCTCTAGTTATGAAATTGAATTTTTTTAATATTGAGAATTGTGAAGAATTATTTTTGTCTGTATTGAAAATCGATTCTGCCATTCCTCTTGTTGGACTTTCCATGCTATTCTTCCCCATGTCGTCCTCCCCATCGACGAGCTTACTACTTCCGCGATTCAATAAGGTCAGGCAGAACGGCGAAAGGAAATTGACGTCCCTGAATTCCCTTCTTATCGGCTTTATGCCCTTTCGATTTCGTATGCTTTCTCCCTTCTTTCCCTTGTGACTTTCCCGACTTAAAAACGAAGCGTTATTTGATGGGGTGTCCGACATAATTCACGGATTACTCAGACACTCCGTTCTTGTATCCTCAAAATATTTATTTCCTCAATTTGTTCTTTCATTAAAGACTTTTTAAAACAATTTTTAATATACTTTTCATCGGGAGATAGAATTTTAACGAACACTTCATAAAGTATATTAACGATTGCGTTTCAAGTGGACCATTAGCAGGCTAATTGCACGTTAATGCCTGCCATTGCATCGTTACAAGTTTCTCGACATTTAATTACCGGACCGAGTGAGAAAAGAGAGCATTCCTGGGTGGTCCGAGGAGTCACGAGAATATCATATAGATGCATGGACAGATAACGCTTGCTTTTCTTGCAATTAAATCACAAATTACAGTGCGCACTTTGCGTCAGGATTACAGGGCAACTCGAGGAAATATATATCAACGGTCTTTTATGACACTTTAACTTTGACGGCGCCAATTTGTTCATCCTGTTTCTTCTAATCTGCCGTAATTTCATCTATCAATTACTCAATCTGATATATTTTCATCTGTCTAAATCTTTAACGTTGAAGGTAGCTTCCTAATAATTACAACTTGAAAATACAGGACTCTAATCGGTTTTTCAGGTTATTAACTCACTCAAGTCATCATGACTTGACTCATCAATGGCTTAACTCAGGGCTGCAAAACATCTGCACGCAAGGGTCGTCCTTGAAAGAGTACCGTCTACTTTCTCCGACCGCATATCTTTGCTATTATTGGCTCACCAAATGTAGTCATGTGAGAAGTGGCTTGCTCCTCTCTATGTGTACACATACTCGCACATGTGACTATCATTCATTCCACCATGAAGGGATCTATGGCATTGAACGAATCAGAGCAAACTACTTGTCAAGTGGATTCATTTGGTGGACCAATAATACCAAAGACGTTTAGACGTAAAGTAGGCGGCGCTCTCCAAGGACGGCTCCGGCGTGCAAATTTCTTGCAGCCCTCAGTTAAATTGACAATTTAAGTCTATTAATCGCCTAGGAACCTATGAGAGTTCTGTATTATACGTGAGTCGCATACATGTCAACATGAGGAGATCTATGGTTCCAAAGACGAGCAATCGGAGAAGGTAGGACAACTCTGAAGTGCACATCTCGTGCAGGTATTTCTCTACGCAATGTCACCTAACGTCTGAGCAACTAAACCGACCCAATCATCACCGCAACACATGTTCGTCGCTAAAATAACGCAAGACCACGTCTAAGAAAGTAAGCAAGAAGTTGCGGCTAATCCCGTCCAATTACCCTTGAGAAAGTGAGAGACAAGAAGGTGAGCACACAGTGAAACTTAAACGCAAGAGTATACAGCGCACGCATGCGTAAACACGATGGTGAGCAGCAGACAGCAAGGCAATAGAATAAGGAGAACCGACGAGTTCGTTTACCCGTCGTTATCGCAACAGGACTCTTTCGAGCGTAATCGCGTTCTTGTCTCGCGCGATTCTTTTTGCACACCTCGATGAGCAACGTATGGCCGAGATAACGGGTAGACTGGCCAATGCGCGACTCCCTCCGAATACGTTGGTGCTGTATTTTCGAGCTTTTGTTCAGGGAATGATGGAAAAATGAATCAGCAAGAATCTCTAATTTATTTAGCTACCTCATCATTGTACTATACTTTACGCACATGCTGGAAACTCGATATAGTACCTGCCATTTTTTTGCAGTACATTTTTTTTCTTTTGAGCCCTGATAGGCTGATACTAGTCACGTGGGAGTGTAGTTTACTGGGGAAGCGATAGAGGGATCGCTTGACCCTATCTGTGTGAGGTTAAGTTGATGAGACTTGCGAAAAGTGATATATCAAGTGTCCTATTAGAGTATGGATATAAAAATTCTTTGATGGTCACTTTGTAGGTCAACTAAGACAATGAATAACGTTTGCAATACAGAACGAGCTGTAATAAAAGTAAAACGTGAAGGAAAGAATCTAATCAATCATGGCTGATTCTTTCCCACCGCATAGTCCCGAGAGAGGCGCTGTAAATTGACTTCCCGAGTTCGAGAGTGCAGCACGGTGGTATAGATACTTTAGAGTCAAAGCTTGCAAAAAGTCTCACCAGGTTTCTCGAGGGAGACTAAGAGGGTGGCAAGGAAAGGAGATGAAGAAAGTAAGAAGCAGAAAGAGACCGACAAGCCGGCGAAAGAACAGCTAAGAAAGGATAAAGGAACGATTAGGATAACCAGTGTAACGCAGACAGAGAACTAACCTGGAACGAGAAGCACGTTGAAAGAAATGAAAAGAGATCGAAAAATCGAACGAAAGGACGAGCAAAGAAAAAAAGAGCCGGAGAGAGGACGACGACGACAGCGAAGAAGAAGAGGGTGGCGAACGAAGAGGAAGAAAACGAAGGGAAGAAAGAGCGAATGAGAGTGAGAGAGTAGAAAGAGAAGGAGAAAGGCGGTGAAGAGAAAGAGAAAAGAAGGTCCGTGACCGAGCAGGATCAATGCACGCGACGGACCTTGAGAGTGCCCCCCTCTCAACAGCCCCTCCCTGGGCATCTTGGTCGCCTTATCCAGCGGTATCCCCTCTTTTGCGACTGCAGCCCTTGCAGAACCGCGACGAACTGCCGGAGGAGGGAAGAGAAGAAAAGAGACGAGAACAAGGAGAGCCGTGACGAGAGGGAGAGGAGAAATGGGCAGGAGGAGGTGCAGATTGCATCGCGCGCACCAGCATTGCCAGGAACACCGACGCGACACATAACCTCACTAACACAGTTGCAGCTGGCTGATATGCAGGCCGATGCACCGTCGTGGCCCCTCTCGGGCCAATGCTCCTCAAGATCGGCCGGTTGCCCGTCTCTTGGATACCACCCGGTGTGTAGGTTCTCGTGTTCCTGATCCCGTCTAACCCGAATCTGGAGCGATCTTTGCGTCACTCTGAACAAGACCCTATTCCGTTTTCCTCCCTCGTTTGCGATACTTTCGTTCATGAGGATTATAAATGTAGGGCGAGAAAGTGGTTGGATAGGAGGTGGACTAATTGTTATGGGGATATTGTAATTACGATGTGAAAGTATCTGGGGAGTAGAAAACTATAGGGTTTGATAGTCGTGGCTGTTTTGGGACTTATGATAGATAGACCTTTGATTGGTAGCCTGTTTTTGGGACTTACTGTATTATGAAATATTTGAGTTATTGAGAATATTAGTTTTATTTTGGGATAATTGGGTAATTTTGGTTATTTTTTGGATATTTTTTTGTACTTTTTAATTTTAATTTTCATGTATTTTTTAATTTAAGTTTCACTTTGGGCCCATTGGTTTGGGATATGTTGTATAATTTGGGAAAAATTTGTAATTTGTCAGAAGGTGACGATGCAGGATTTGAACTCGGGCCCACTGATTGCGAGTATGGGCCTTTATCTTCTTAACCACTGTAATTACCTAATCTAGGGGTTATTATAGTTTTCCATGTTGTTATCAGATTCGTTGGAAATATGAGAATCTTATAAATAAGAAAACTTAGAATGGACTTATTATTTAATCGCAATGCAAGGGCTGTAGGGAAGCTGAAGAGAATCTAAGGAACGTTGGGCTTGATTTCAAATTTCCACTATTCTTTCTCGTATCGATCGATACTTTCGATGGTACAAGCAAATCGAAGATGTCAACCATCTCCGAGGAATTCCGAGGCAGCTGCATTCGCAATGAGCTAACCCTTTTGAAAGGCTGACACTTTTTGGCCCTTTACAGCTGGTGTTTACGCAAAATCCGAGGAGACTGACCGAATATCAGCTGCCTCAACGACGATGCAAGGGTCGCATATGCATATTTCAGTGTATGCAAGTATTTGCATCTGCCACGAAATTCCTCTGAATTCATTCAGGTGGAAATATGAAATTTTAAGAAAGCCTCACCCACGAATATTTCTTATTTAACACTAACTTTAGCAATAACTTAATAACCTAATTTATTCATGATCCAATTAAAGAAAGATAATTTAATATAAGTAATTTAATAGATTTAACTTCTCAATAAGCAAATAAATTTTAGATGTTTTTTTAGTTTTGTGAATTTTTGGAAAACGTAAAGTTCTATTCTATAGAATTTTTAAGATTCATCGATATTTCGGGTAAAAATATTTTGTCACGATAGAATGAAACAAGTCGACTGCCTGTCTGCAGTTTTGTGATCAACGATGGATGCTTTCCAGGTGAAATTGTAGCATCAAAGGGATCAAAGAAAGGGCTTGACTGTTGGGTGTATACTCGCAGCCAGATTTTTCTGCTTTACGTAAGACGAGTGGACAGATGCGGATTATCGATGACCCTTTGTCAAGTTTCGAACATCACGATGGCGCACCTTTCGCCAAAACCCTTTTACATGAATTTCGATCCTTTCGTGAATGGCGAAAGGTTTGCATCTGATGAATAACCGTGGGAGGGGTCCGTCACTGTAACCCTTGCCAAATTTGCGTTCCTGTTTCGTAATAATAAAAGGGTGCAAAAGAACTTCCACAAGATAGAATATCGTTAAATTTCAAAAATTTTCACAAATCAAAAATTCCATTCACAAACAACTAGAATATTTGCGACATTCAACCTTAAGCACCATGAAAACAAAGAAACAGCAGAAGTGAAAAATTACCAAAATATATCAACTTCACAAGAACCTTAATTTCCAAAAAATTTACTTTGTTACAGTGACATTTGTAAAAATGGATCCTTCCAATATAAATGTGTCCATTCTCTGTAAAGATCTCTCGTTAAAAATCTCATACAATTTAAATCAGCCACAATTTCCAGTGATACAATTTTTCGCTGACCACATAAGTCCCAAAAATCCCGGAAGAAAGATGCATTGCGCACGCAGCGCCACGGCAGGTGTTCGCAAATGCGCACAATCGCGTGCGTGCGCCGATGAACGAAAAAAAGCACGCGTCGACTAAAAAAGAAAAGACGTAAGATAGGCGTGACCGAATCAAAAATTCGATCTTACACGTAACCTCCCTTCTTCTCGGCTTATTTTCCCTTTCCAGACGGTATCCGCTGTCCGCTTCTTTTCCGGCCTCGTCACAATGAACCACGCGCGTCACGAGATGCAACTGCGATGGCAGCTGCAACTCTGCGTGCATCCTGACACGCGCCCCCTCGTTTGCAGTTGCCCTGGCATTATGCAATACCGAAAACCCCTTATTAGGATGTGGTAGAGATTTTACGGAAATGTCATGGGGCTTGTGTGTGTGGTTGAGGTTTCAAAGTATTTCCTAAGAAGTTACATAGTAGGGTTATGGTGGACAAAGAGGTTAAGGCGGGAAGTCGCAATTAGTGGCGCCAAGTTCAAATACTTTTTCGCTATCTATGGAAAATCAGTCCTAATTTGTTAGTTAATATTCTGTGGCTGTAGAGATTTCAGTGTTAACTAAAATAGCAACTCTAAGGCGAAATTAACATAGAAGTTGAGGAGCTATGATAGTGGAGGAGTTAAAGACTTGGACTTGTAATTAGTGGGCCCGAGGAAAAAGTCTCTGTCACTTCTGAGAAATTTTTCCTAATTTACTAATTACTATATCACAAACGACTCAATTGTCTCCGCAATTTGAAATCTACTCAAAATAGTAAATCCTTTTCTAAAAAAGAAAAATAGAAGTTATAGAGTACCAGAAATTAAACGTTTTCAAGTTCACTAATGAAGCAGTATTACCGTAAAATCCGCTTTGTTATTACTCAAATATCGTAAGCTACTCGAACCAACTTATACTGAATACTTCGCCGAAATCAGCAAAGCTTTTCACCCTATGCAATTCCGCACGCAGAAATTCTACGAAAGCACAAAGTGCACCGGTGCAGGATCATTCGAAAGCGGATGTGCCAACGAGTTGCTCAATCCCCATTCGACCGATGGAAAACATATGCCCTACGAAACGTACAACCGGACACAGGTGATGGATTCCACCCTTACTCTTTCCCTTTCCCCATTTCTATGGGTTTTCATAGAGTCTCGCGGAAAAGGAAAAGCCAGATAGGTCGGCAACGTATCTGTCCATCCACTCATCCATTTTCACTGGATCCATCTGCAACCCTTTATGCAAACAACCCTTCCATGCGAGTTCTCACGGCGCTCGTTTTAAGAATCATGCGAATCCGTGGAAATCCAAATAAGGGATCCCTTGGTAGCACGAAGGTAAAATTTTTCAGCTCAACGGAGAGGAGATTAAACGCGGGAGTTCCTTTGGAAATACTTTTTACAACGTCGCCGAGGAATACAACCCTTTCGCTGGATGTTTGCACGATCAATGTGGGAGAGAGAGTTTATTGTATTTTATTTCAATGTGTGGAGATACTGTGGGAAATTCTGTGAATCTGAAGATTCGATTCGAACCTGATTTAATAGCTTTTGTAGAGTTAACGCCTTGCTCTACAATGAGTGACACTCGTGATCAGATAAATGGAATAGGAAATTTTCAAGTTTTCCGAAATCTATTAAATTCTAAGAATTTCTCATTCTATTAAAATATATAATTGAGATAAAATTTATATACTTTTTGTATATTTTGATTTTTTATTCTGTCCCTAATAGAATAGTTTTAAGAAAGTTTTGAGAATATTTTTAAATTAAAATGTCGTCGATCTTCGAAATGTAAATTAATATTGCTACCTTGAGATCCTTTGAAAATAAATATCTTTGAAAAAAAAGGGAAACTATAGCTGGAGAATCAAAGAGGTCGACTTTGCAACCGCAGCTTTTTATTTTCCGCCGACACGTGCCACCCGCAAGAGTGCCAGAGTGTTGCAGGCTGGAAGAAATGCAGTTGCAGGATCCGCGGATGCATCTGGCGAGATCGGTAAGATGAAACGCAAAACGTGACACGCGCCACGTAACACGAAACCCTTTCGAACGGGGGATGAGTTTTACGTAACGGATGCACCCCCACCTGGTGGCACGTGGCGATCGAAAGTTCACTGAGCACCGGAAACCAATGAGAAAACTCTTTTATTCTCTTTGTAAAGGGTATTACAATAGTTGCATACTGTCCAAAGATTATCTGCCTGGAAACTGTAAATGCTTTTTCCGTTACGTTAAACTTTGGGCCTTGTTTGGCTCGGTGATAAAAGACTCAAAAAAAAAAGTAATAATGGAAACTGTCAGAAACATGAATTCGATGAATATCGAGGAACAATTGCAGAAAAACTACCGCAAAAGTTGTAAAACTTGTTTCTCTTCTGTTGGACAAAAACTGTGGGCCTTATTTGGTCCCATTGGTCAAAGATTCATAGCAAATAGAATATGGCTATGATCGCACTAGAGTTACTTTGAAAATTACAACTTGTATTTGATTTATCCACTGCGAAGTTTGGGCCTTATAGGGTCCATTGATAGGAGACGACAAAACTAAACGAGAAATAGATACAACCCCTATCTTCCAGACATTCCACCGACACCTAGCGGTAGTTAAGGGTCGTCAAAGTTTTCGGGCCCTTTTTGGGCCTGTCACGAAAGAGCCATCTGTGATCCAACGATACAATCTATCGGGGGATCTGAGAAAATTGGTCGGCAAATTTGGAAAACTACTTTTTCGAAATATCGATGGAAGATCTATAGAAAATATGCCCTTTACCTACATCTAAAAGGTAACAGTAGATTTAGCATCTTTTGGGGCCTGATGGGCCCAATCTAAAATACCGACTGTGTCAAATCCATAATAATTCCATCAATTTCTATAAAAAACTAAGGGAACTCTCCCAAATATAAATGTACAAAACTACGTTAAACCTGATGGAAAGTAAAATTGCTAAAGCTTTCCTACAAAGAATATGGAGAATTTAAAACAGTAGCAAAAAGTAATCACATAGACCCAGAACCGATGAATGACTCATTAAGCATGTAAAACACACGTTGCTCATTCGACTGCCAGTATGTTATTAATGCAACCTTAGTCATCGCCGGCGTTTATCTCGGCGAGAATATCGGACGCCCACGAAGCTCAAACGCATCGTTATTTAATGAGGGTTGGTTAAATTATCACCTCGTCCTGATTAATCTTTCACGGTCCCGTGAACTTGGCGTGGCAACGTGCGATAATTAACCAGCACCGAGTCACCACGATGCTAATTGTTTACGAAGGCCAGTCTATTACACCCACAATATTTCAAATAATCAAGCTTCTTAAAACTGGAAAACTATCTAAATTGTAGACTCTTATCCCTAATTACAAGTCAGCCTTTGATCCAATAATCAAAATCACTATCAGTCTACTAAAATTAGATTTTACCTATAACTCAACTCGAAAATTCTACTCCAAATTCGAAATACTATTTGAATTTCCAGCTTAACCTAAAATTCCATCCACTTTCGCAATCCAACCATTAGATTCACTCAGACGTTTCATCCCCATTCCGGAAGCACCCTAAAAAAACTGGAGGCCTATGACCGACATCTGCCTTCATCCCGATCACCCCGTAATGGCTAATTATTCCAAACGACCTGGATCGCGTTAGTACCATCCGGTACCAACCCCTCCACCCTCCATTAACGCTTCGACGTTCCTCCAACCCCCTCGAGAAGTCTTAACGACTCGAAATCGAGGAGACACCGGAGAACGGCGCAAAAAAGAATGAATCACCAGGGAGAAAGACTATAAAAAGAAGAAAAAAATGGGCCTTCGTGTCTGACGGACATGGGACCCCATATGCAGGGGGAGAACATATTTTATTTCCGTATACTATGAGTCTCTGGCTGCTACCATCATTATAGGACCTATAAAACTTTAGATAAATTTATTAACTAAAATACATCATCACTAAAATTACCAGGACAGTGAAATGATTGCCTAACCTTCATTCGCCCTTGGGATAATTTTCACCAAGACATTAATGAGAACCAAATTAGAATAAATTGTCTTACTTATCATTCTATCAAATCTTCTTTTAACAGAGAACAATACACCTAATCCACCTAGTCTTCAAGTCCTCCTACTCACTTGACCTTTTCAAAATTCTACCAATTGTTCAACCCCAATAAATTCAACTAACGGTTAAAAATCACGGAAGGACACATTACAAATATAAATTCTCATCGTAAGAATACAACGTTATAAGGGTTGCTATTCCTACTGTATAATAAAAGGAGAAATCGTACGGTGCATTGCTCCCCGTGTCAGACGCGTAGGAGGGAGGGGGTTGGATCGATTCCGGGCGTTGGCGCCGAGGTCACCGGCTCGCCTTGCTCGGAGTAATGACCCTCACCCAGTGCAGTGCAATGGCATCGTCGACACCCCTTCACCGTGCCCTCCTCGCCAACCACCCCGACTGGGAGGGGTGAAACTCTGTTCGAGGGTCGAGGTTGGAGGAGGAGCTGGAGTAGGCTGTCTCGACGGCGTACCGACGTACTTTCTCTCGCGGGGGGGTGCAAAAAGTGACTGATACGGGGTTGGATCCGTTTGTAATTGAAGCCTGGTTGTTCTTCGGATAGCAATCAAACGGTGGATTGGAATATCCGAGGTTGCGTGTAGTGGATATTCTATTATACATGTCTATGATGTTTTATGACAGGGAGGAAATTGCATTCTTTGTCCTCGTTATCATAGCTCTTTCTGTTGCAAGTTGCAGATCTAATTTCACCTACGAGATTGTGTGTCATAAAAGTACATATAATAAAACTATCATGGTGATTTACAAACTATCAAAGTATCAGATTCATTCATTGTTTTTTGATTTTTGAATAATACTGTATTTCATAATTCTATAGTTTAGTACGAAATGATTTCTCCGACTTCAATCCACCCTTTCGACCAGACTTGATTTAATCTTCCTGTTTACGCACATTTTTACACTTCAAAGAGAAGCGAATCGATCGCGTCTACTCGGTACCATCCGGCGAAGTAGAAAGGGTGAAAAGGGGATGCGGAGGAGAGGAGACCCACTCGTAAAAATCTAACCACCCCCTGGTTGGTTCTTTCGATCTCGCCGGGAGAAATATATACATCCGCATCCCCTCTCTTGTCCACGGTGCTGATGAACCCGGCATCCCAGGTCCTTGGGACCTTAAACTTCGAGGGAGGTCAATGATCGATGTTAGGGTGGCTATGCACCCCCCTACTTGGCTTTTCGCCGGTGAATTATTCAAGCACACCGTCGATTGCACCTGCCGCGAGTGCTAATTTCTTGGTATAGGCTGGAGAAGCCCGGAGGGGTTGAAAGGGGCGAAATGTTTGCAACTACGTTTCCTGGGTACGCGTAGGTGGCGGCGAACCATTGGTTCTCGCGTCACTGGGATTTCCAACCCCTTTGCACAGAGTGATGGAGTGTTTTTGCGATTGTTATTGGTACTATGACGGTGATTTCTGATAGGGAGTTGGAATATTTTGATGGAAACTTCAGAGATTGGAGTTCATCACTGTTTTCACCCCCTTCGGGACATTCTGACGCGGTTGATGCAATTCTTAGCACCTGTTATTAACACTAACTGTCCTGACACGTTATGGATACTTGTTTTTGACACAGTAGACTGTCAAATTGATATAAAAAATAATGTGCAAGGCTGTCTATTATCAAGCAAGCCAAAATGACGCGTTTACAATGTTTTTTTAAATTTTAAAAGTTTATATGATAGTCATAGAGCAGATATTCTACGTTGATTTTCTAAAATATAAATTACTGGCTCGATCACCTTTTTGACCTCTTGATTTTATTTTTTCCAAAGTACATATTTAATATATTGAAATATAGTAAATTTAAGGCTAAAAGTTGTAGTGTTAATTAGTGGTAGAAAAATTATATAGTTTTATTTACGGCTAGTGTTGATCTTTTATTTATTTTTTCGTTTAAAAGGATCAAAGTAAGGTTACGTTTTGTGAAATTATTACGAGCTGCAATGGCGACGATTTTACTGGACGTGAACGAGTGCAAAGTCGAGCCAGAGGACCCTATTTCCGGTGGGATCGATCGATGCACATGCAAATTGTCTCTGTATACAAATGTCAATTTCAGTGTCAATTTTGCAAAATACACCGACATCGAATTTACTGTGTGTGGACGTTGCAACGTTCAAATTATCTTGTTTTTCTTCAAATAAAAATCATTTTGTACGAATTACGATGTCCTTTTTTTTTAACGAACGAATAATATTTTATTACTGTTGTTTTATAATTTGCACGATACGTGAGGCGATGGAAAATGTGAAATAATTATTGTAAAGAGCCAGAGAGAATTTATAATGAATAAAATCAGTTGGTCGAATAAAATGGAGAAATATGAAATTTCTCCTTGTCCCAATTTAGATACGAATAACGAAGAGAATCGTATTAATTTGTAGAATTTGAAGTTGTGGAAATGGAAGATACATTTGTGGAGAATTTCTATCTGCGATACGTTTAATCGCGAGTAGTCATTCGGAGAATTATTTTCAAAGGAGAGACTGATGTTGATATACTCCTTTTGATTACATTTTGCCTAAGGAATTAATTAATCTATGACAATAGGACATTTTTTTGTACTTTTCCCTCTTACAATAAATTATTGTAGATTATTTAATTCCCAGAATTAATAAACATATTTTCCAAATTGGCACTTCAATTAATACAGTCTAATTCAAAATTAGACTGACTTCAATATTTCGCAATTAATTCTTCCGATCAATTTCAACTGACCAAACTTTCCCATCTCAATCTCCAAAATCTCCGTGTCAGATCAAACCTCAACCGCAACTTCCAGGGATCAGATAACTCTCAATTTCCTATCGCGAAAGGCAAAGTTCAATGTTCCACCTCAACACCATGAAACATCCGGCAACATCATGGAAACCTGTCTAACTACCTGCAATTTTATTCCACCGTACAAAACCTTGTCATTGCAATCAAAATATTTTCAGGACACGCGAGCATTTCAACGATAATTATCTTACTCTAATTCAACACGCGTGCCGTAGCCCATTAGCCAAGGAGGTAAAAAAAGACGACGAAGAAAATAAGGGAGACTGTGGTAGGTAGGAAGTTAAACTATCTGAAAATTTTTCTTATGGTGGCTCACATTTTTAAATGAGTTCCAAGCTAGCATATATTAAATAATAAATAAGAAAAAAATATCTCAAAGGTGTCCAGAGAGATTTTGAAATTGGATCAACTGATTGGGAGTTCGAGATTTACCTCTTAACCCACCATAGACTCCTAGACTCACAATTAAGTGGCTCCATCTTGAATTATCATAATTTTCGACAAATTGTTCCTAATTTATAATAAAATATATTGAAATCTCCACATTTCCAGCCTCAAAAAGTCTAAAACTCTATCTTAAGCAAAATAATAACTATACTACAAGCTAAAAGTGCTAACAGGAGAGAAAACAGGAACAGAACAAAGAATAGGTTATATTGACCAAGGACTTAACTCAAACTCAGTAACTTTAATACTAAAACTAATGATTTCTATCAAATATATTAAGATACTTGATAGCAATGTCAAAAGGAAAATAATATTGCAACATTAGCATCTTTCAAAGGAATTAAGGGTCAGCCATTTTGACTGCCTGATCTAGTAGTAAGTCCAAACGTTTTCTACCTTAATATATAGTATATAATAGCATCAGTGATTCAGATAGCACCTAAAACCTAAAATAGTAGATCCTCAGACTAAAGAGTGTTCGAAGTGAAGAGATAGGAAAAGAAGAAAAAAAAAGAGGAAGAGAAAGAAGAAAGTAAGGCAAGGATAGGTTCGAGTAACGAAGTTCCAAGAAAAACGGAAACGTGCTTCCCTCTGGAGAAGGCGAACCACAACGTCGCCGTGACACGAAGGCGAAGCGGGTTGCGAAGCGGCAGGAGCGTGTGCCAGTAGCACCGCCAGCAAGGGGACTGGGTCATTCCCCCTTGCCTTGCACTACCGCGACCGAACAGGGGTCATTGCGAGACAGTGAACCCTTCCGATGGTCACCCTTTCCACCGTCGACGTTCCGCCGCTGAACTTCGAGCGGGTGGAGCTGCCGGAATTACAATGGAGAAGCTATACTTTTTGTATGGTGCTGTTTCATCAGCTTTGGGAGTTATTTCTCTTTTTTGAATTTTTGGAATTCATTTATGAGATCGTTTCTAAAGTATTTCGCGAACTAATTTGAGACATATAATTGACATATTCCAAATACAAAAATTCATATTGGGACATATAAATTGTAAATTAAGAAGTTTTCTATTAACGGTGATGGAGATTTTTAGTTTGGGACCACTGGGTACAAGTGTGGGGCCTTAGGTCCTAATTGACTATAACGAAAGAATTCTAGGAGTGTGGGTGCTATATCTATTTCAACTGGGACTTACTTTTTTAGGTCTCACAATTAGGTGGGTCCTAAACTATCAAGGTTAAGATATATTGAAAAATGAAATGGGAAAAATTTATTACAAGTGATGGAGGAGAATTTCAATTTGGGCCCACTGGGTGCATGTTTGGGCCCTTAGGTACTAACTTGTTATAGTGAAATAATCCAAGGAATTTGGGTGCTGTGTTCCTTTAGGAGGGATCTAGTGTTTTGGGCCCCATTATTAGATGGGTCCTAAGCTATCAAGGTTAACGTGTACCAAAAAATTAATTTAAAAACATTTCTTACAAGTGATGGAGAATTTTAATGTGGACCCACTGGGTGCAACTCTGGGCCCTGACCTCCTCACTCACTATAGCGAAATCGTAGGGCCCAGGGTGCTATGATTATTGGTCTTGGGACCTACTGCTTTACGTCACCTCTTACTGTTTCTAAATATACAAAATTCAAGCTCACTAACTGTCTATGATTTTACGAAACGTTACATAATTTATATCCAACTTCGTTCAAAAGGGTCTTTGGGTTTACGAAGTTCTACGTCAAATTCCATGGTGACTCGTCGATATTCGAAATTAAGTGTCGCTCTGGTGACCTTGACACTATATCCGAGGCGGGAAAAGAGAGGAAGTGACGAATGGTCAGTAACCCCTGTTTTCCAGCGCACTCTGCGCTCGAGAAAGAAATAGTCACGCTCGTGATCAGTGGTAACGGTCGATCTTTTCACGGAGGAAGCGCAACGCTTTTCCCGACTACTTGTAACGGTACATCCTCGCTCTTAGATTCATCATTAATTACCTAACTACCTTTATCACAATTTTACATATTTTTTCTTATGATGAATTATTACAGAAATGTCAAGACACAGTAAGATTACTACTTTTAACAAAATATATTTTTTTCCTACGCGAATTGGGAAGGTTGAGTGGAAGGAGATATCGGAAATCGTGAAATTGCGAAGAATTCGAAGGCTCGAATCCGTGATGATAGCGTTTCTTCGAATGGACGAATCGATCGATGAAATTAAGCCAAGTGACACTTGGTATCGCTTAACCTTGACTGATAAGAGCACTGATATCGTTCGAATTCTTCTGTTTCGATTACCGATTATCATCATTCGGATGTAAAAATTATCCCTTCAAACTTTTCCACAGTGACCTGCCGATTTCGCTGTCCACAGTGTTTCTCAACCATATTTAACCATCTTTTGAACAGAAGTCTCACGAAACTCAAAATTTCTCACTTCCGTCTTTCATTACACCACTAATGACATTCCTACTTGGCAAACATCACCGTGCATTCGAAAGTATAACAACAATACCCCTTCAACTTCCATTTCAACCAATAAAACGCGCTTTCATTTCAAACTGTTTTCGCGGGACTTCTTTCCAGCATCGTGTAATAGTTCCGTCACGTGGTACATGCGTAGTAGCCCTGCGCAGTGTGCCTATTCCACACATAACTGCGCTTAGCAGGATTCAAACTGTTTTACAGTGAAAATTCTATGGTAATTCTACCTTCTGCGATATCCTACGTCAACAAATTAAATTCCACATTCTGCCTAAAGAATTTCAATAATTTCCTTCATCGTTCCTATGAAAAATATACTAAAAAGAATCTAAAAGAGAGAAACATCTCTTCTTGATCGATCGTTCGATGGAAGAGCAATCTGGCGGTGAGTCTATAGGTTGAATTCCGCTCGCTTAAATTGGGCCATGGAATGAACGATGGTGCAGCGGCAGGGTCAAGGCAATGCACTCCGCCGCGATGCACCCAAGAGGAGCATTGCTCTCGGTAGTGCCATTCCGTCGAGTTTCATTGAACGAACAATGCCGTCACGATTGACGCATTCAGACGTCCCCGACGGACGAATTGGCCGAGCGTTTCAAGAAACAATAATTGCACCCGCCAAACCCGCCGGATTTACATTGCACTCGATATATCCGGTCGTCACGAGACCGAAACGTGGTTAGGTTTTCGGACTGCTCGTGTCGATCGTCGGGGAACGATGATTGGACTTGCAATTAGTCCAATGTTGATTAATTGAGGGGACCGTGAACGGGAGTTAGGGTATACGTGAAAAAGCAAATTGTATACATTTAATTGATCAACCGAAGATATATTTTTTGAGATAAAAGAAGAATTTAAATAGATAAATAATTTGATATTTTTGGGGTGCAATTATAGGGGTGAGAATTAATCTACGGTGAACTTGGCCGAGTGGACTTGAAATCATTTCGTTGGGATTATTTCTTTAGGATTTAAAACTTTTGCAACATTCTAAATGATTTGAGAGATGAATATAAAAAGATATTGATGACTGTACCATAATTGTTTGAGATAATGATAGTACACCATGCACACTGTTAATACACCGCTGTAAACAATGTCGCAAAGTACATCTTAGTCGAGTAACCCGCAATTAAGGGTAAAAAAGGGAGCGGAGGGTGGATGCAGATGGGTAACGGGGGTGAAAAATCTTTAATTTCGGGGGATGCATTTCGCCCACCCCAGAAGCCGGCATTTTCCCCCCAAGGAGAGCCAGACAGACACGCGTCGAGAAAGGAAAAGAAGATATCGGGGGAGTGAGATGCGAAAAGAGGGAGAAAGAGAAAAAGGGCGAGACAATAATGGTGGAAGATGAAAAGAGGGGGCAAATGCTGGTACGTGAAGTCGCCTTTGCGTGCGAGTGAACGTCTACAGGGTGTCTCACCGGGGTAAAATCTTCATGGGGTACGTGTCATGGTATATATTACAAACAAAATTAAAACAATAATTAATAAATCATAATACACATAACATAGTTAAACATCTATAGTAACTCGTACACCAAATTCACCCTATCTCGAAAATTCTATAATTCCAAAATAGCACTTTAAAAATCACATTATGAATTGAACTTTAAATATCTCATTATGTAAATAAATTTTAACATCTCTGAGGCAATCATATAGCTATATTTTATTGGCATTGTTCTGTATTTCAATTATAAATGGAATTTTATTTGAAATTAGATTTACATCGGTTTCCAAAAGCAAAGGATGTTGCAAAGTGAATTTTGTAATTTAATTTTTTTTATTTCTTTATTTTCCAAGTTCACGACCCCCATTGTGGGTCTTTTACGATGCACTGGGTATGACATGAGACACCCTGTATATTCCTGTGTATGGGACAGCTATTCGACGAGCGAAAAATGGCCGGCGGGGGTAAAAGGGAGGAAAAGGGAAAGGGTGGGGTGTGTCTGGACGGTCGGCACGCTTCTCCGTGACCCTGCCGGCCCATGCTACACGTTGCACTAATTAGTTACCTTTTTTTAACCTCCCAGACGTATTGTCGGCGAAATTGCTTTACGACGCTGTACACGTGCAACTTTACCCCCTGCCATATCGCATTTCCGTGTATAAATTTCGCGACTGATATTAAACACATTTTTATTGACAATTTAAAGAACAGTTCAATCATGGAAGAACTAAAATAAATTATTGCAATTCTGTGCATTAATTTTATAATATTAAACAATTGTATAAAAATTGACACTTTGAATGTCATCGGTGTTTCCCTTGTTTTATCATTTTTACTGAAGTAGAACTTTTTGTATTAAAATTATCGAGATTAAGATATCTTTTCAAAGTAGAAACCCTAAAGATAGAAATAGATATGTAGCCAGAGGGGGTTTTACTTTTCTAATGACAATATTTAATGCGTTTAATGGGTCAACGGTGACCCCCGTTACATTCAACGTGTTAATGAAGAATAGAAGTCAGTTGATTTTTGTCTGACGGTCGAATAGAGGTAAATTTGTTACTAAATTTGAGAAATACGATGGAAGTATGGGAATTGTGGTAGAAAGAGAGAGGAGGTGAATTGAAAAAAAAATGAAGTGGGAAAGCGACATGGTAGTGTTTTAAGAGGGAACAGGTTTCTCCAATTTTGAACCTAGAGATAAACACTGGGGACCTAAAAATATTTGCTGTTCTTATCAACTGACGTGCTGGCATTAAGATAGGTTTAAAAACACCCACCCTTCTTGGGGGACCACCTAAGATCTCGAGATTCGTGGACTTCCGTGGAACACACTGCGAGATAAGACACTTAACCGAATCGTTTAACACAAAAGCCTAGTCAGACAAGAATTTAGTTCCTTCAAAAAAACAATCACTACTCCATTGCACTTAAATATATATTACAAAGAATTGTAAAAAATTCTATATTAATCCCGCAAGCTGTATTCCAATTTTCCAAAATTTTCATTACACTAAGAAAACACCTATTATAAAAAAACCTTAAAAATTTGTAAAAACTCAAAAGTTCTACATTTATTCCATAAATTTCTATACTCAAATTGTTCCAAAAACTCGAGTAATTATTATAAAAATATTACAAAGTTAGAAATTAATATTCCCAATTCTTCCTCACAGTGAGTTCTCCAGAAAATTTATTCCATCCCATAAAATTATATTTCTACAGGAAATATATTTCTAAAACTCTACAATATTTAAATAATCCCGCTCGAAGTATTCCAAATAGAAAATCCTCCCCTAATTGTACCGCGTTTGTATTTCAGTTACGTAATTTAAAACACACACCCACACATTCTCATCGTTCCTTTTTAAAAGGAACTTTGAAGGGTCGAAAAGTTTGGAAACCACTGGCTTACACGGTGCACAAGAGCGACAGTGGTGCACGCACTTGACGCGCACGTGCTACATGCGTGTAGTCGGAAATGCACGCACACGCACGCGCCTCCGAGACGAGGACTGAAGGGTGTCTGCGCCCATGATACACGTTGCGACGAGATAGAAAACAGTACACCCTCGTTAAACGAGCCTCTACGTTGCATTGAAATAGTCCCAGTGACTAATTGAAATCCAATAAAAACGCGGGTCAAATTTGACCCGCCAAATATATCGAGTAAGTGAGCTAAAAAAGCGGAAATTTCGTGGGTGGTCCGGGAACTACTAAAGGTCGTAGATTTTAGGTGGAATAATTATTAAATTAGAAGACGAAAAATATTTTAAAAATAAGGAAGTTTAATTGGACGTTTTGTAATGGGATTAAATAAGTATTAGATATATCTGTTGTGTTAAAAAGGGTGGGTGGGCTCGGTGGGGTGGGGTTGGACTTGAGATGTTATGCAATTGGGAAAATCACTTGAGAAATTTCAATTTCAAAATGACTTGATATTAACAGTAGTCTTACAGGTGTAAAATTTATTAATATTCTATTGAAAATTATCTATTAAATTAATCTATTAGAAATTAATAGTTTAATGACAATATATAAAATATAGGCTTTGAAAAAAGCGGGGTCAAATGGTAAAGATGATAATTCTTCGGGTAATTTCTGTATTACAAAATACAAATCAGTTTGATGGGTTCCATAAATCTAGTGTTAATCGTGAGAAAAAAAGGACTATCTTCGTTTCCAATGACTGAATTGAAAGAGTTAAAACTTTAATCCTCAGCTTTTTATCGCGTTCGTTACATCATTCGGGTATTATGTTATTTGAAACGTATTCGTGTCCCATGGAATATTTCCACGGAGTAGAACCTTTTTTTGTCGCCCAAAGTGCATCGAAGAGGAAGACATCCCGAAAGGCGTAGAAAACGAATGGGCCAGAAATCGTGCGAGCAACGAGTTCTCGTCAGAAATGCTTCGGCAGACCTTGGCCTCTCAGTTGAATGATAACGCAAAGAGACTGATAAGAGTGTCGGTGACTATTTTAAAACTCCTATTTGGCCCGTTCGAGATCAACAACGAGCAACAGACACCGTTCTTCAAATCTACCTGGCGTTTTTCGACGACTAAATGGAGCCATTAGCGAAATCTAATATGGCGGTGGGATTGGAGATTTTTAGTCCTTCCGAGACATTTATTCTAAGGAAATTCTAAATTATTACTATGTTTTGCAAATTATTTGTATCTTTATGTGAGGTGTACTATAAATAGTCGGTTCATTACAATAGACGTGAAAGAATGAATATTAATAGGCTCGCTAAGACGGAATTTATCGAAGTAATGTGCATGACTGTTTTGAATCATTAGCCGATTGCCAGGGGTTCTCCATCTATTTTTCAAAGTTATTGCTAACGATCTCATTATCTGTCATTCAATTCCCAACATCTCAATTTCTTTTGACAATCTAATATCTAAGATTTAATTCTTGCCTGCAATCTGACTGTCTATCATTCAATTCCTAACATCTCAATTCCAATTGCCAATCTAATGTCTAACAATAAGATTCAATTTCTGCTACTAATTTCACTATCTATCATTCAATTCCCAACATTTCAATTCCTATTGACAATCTAATATCTAAGATTTAATTTCTGCCTGCAATGTCATGGTCTATCATTCAATTCCAATTGCCAATCTAATGTCTAAGATTCAATTCCTGCTACAAATTTCACTATCTATCATTCAATTCCCAACATTTCAATTCCTATTGACAATCTAATATATAAGATTTAATTCTTGCTTGCAATCTCACGGTCTATCATTCAATTCCTAACATCTCAATTCCAACTGCCAATCTAATGTCTAAGGTTCAATTCCTGCAACTAATTTCATTATCAATCATGCAATTTCTATTGTCAATCTAACACCTAAAATTGAATTCCTGCTACTAATTTCACTATCTGTCATTCAATTCCCAACATTTCAATTCCTATTGACAATCTAATATCTAAGATTTAATTCTTGCCTGCAATCTCACTGTCTATCATTCAATTCCTAACATCACAATTCCAATTGCCAATCTAACATCTAAGATTCAATTCCTGCTACTAATTTTACTATCTATCATTCAATTCCCATCTTCTCCATTCCTTTTGTCAATCTAACACCTAAAATTCAATTCCTGCTCCAATTTAACTATGCATCATTCAATTCCCACCATCTCAAATCCTATAGCCAACTAAAACTCCAAATTTCAACCTCTCCTCACAACTCAATCCCAAAAGTTACCAAAGACAACCTAAAACCTCGAGTTACATAACAAAAATAATTCCAAGAACTCAGCATCTCCATCGAATATATCCATTCCCTTCGCAACAGACCATAACCTTCCATGGTGTTCCAATAAACGGGCGGAATCTGAGAGTTTCGTTCTACCCGCGCAAAAAAAACTGCCTCGTCGTCGAATCGAAAAGAAAGGCAGCAACGACGTGTTCTCTATTAATATTTTATGCGGGCATTCGTTCTCTGTGTGAAATGTATCAGCGGGTTTTCGGGGCACTTTCCGGAATTTCTCATGGCCAAGGCCACGGCACGCGTCATCTCCTCGAATTTATATTTAGAGACGATACGAAAAGAGCGACTCCTTTTCTTTTTCACCGTTGCATTAACATAGATCATAGACGGAGACCGCTTTTTTTCCCGCCTTTTTTTTGGCGCGTAAACAAGGCCGTTTCTTTCACGGGGAAAAAGCTGCTACGAAATCGAATGTCTGATGCGATTTTATGGTGATTCGATGGTCTGAATGGGTCAATTAGGTGACATTGAAGAAAATTTTGTCCATATAGAGACCCGATAACGAAATTTTGGTAGACAGAGTGAAAATTAATTGCTGCTACTTTGAATAAAATATATAAAATGACAAAAGAAAAATTGCAATTGTATCAAATAAGGGTAGGTGCAATTTTATGGTGATTCAATGGTCTAAGTGGTTCAATTTTCTAGCGTTGAAGGGAATTTTATCTATGTGGAGACACTGATACCAAAATTTTGATCCACAGAGTGAAAATTAATTGTTGCTACTTTAAATAAAATTTCTAAAATGCCAGAAGAAAAACTGCAATGGTATTAATTAGAGGTAGCTGCAATTTTATGGTTGATTCAATGGTTTAGTTACTTAGAGATGAGGAGAATTTTGTCTATGTTGAGACACCGATAACGAAATTTTGATAGACAGATTGAAAGTTAATTGCTGCTACTTTTAATAAAATATATAAAATGACAAAAGAAAAATTGCAATTTCATTAGTTAAGGGTAGATGCAATTGTATATGATATTCGATAATTTAAAAGGGGCATCGTCGCGTCGTATTATTCGCTGCCGATCAGATAAATTGGCGGTCGCGCAGTTGTGAAAATACGGGCGACAGTTTCGGTGACATTGAACGAGAGCAAGCCGTTATCACGGTCACGATGACATTGGCGATAACAGGTAAGCATCGTGTCTGATCTCGAACACCAGGAATTCGGCTGATTTTACGAATGATCCATATTTATTACAATATACATTAAAGATCCATACTCTTAGAAATTTTTCCTAAATTACTCTTAACAATAACACTACCAAGACTGTAAAACTGACTGGTTTCCAATTATTCTAAAATTTCCCCAAATGAATTCAAGAGCATACGAAGCAAACATTCTTCTATCTCTTTTATATATTCTTCTTCTTTAGTAAAAACTGAACTACTCAATCGGTCATCTCTTTCAACTTCTAACTTCTCATTCTCCAACCTATTTTCTGAGTATATTTAACACTAAACCTACTGACGTTATATCTACTAAAATCTAAATATACTCAATAACGACCTTACACAAAGAGAAGTGGAGAGATAAAGAAGATAATTAATTGACTCATTTTGCTTTTGTAAGATAGAAGTGGAATATTTACTTCATGGCTACTCTATTAATTTAGATCATTTTTAGAAAATATTTTGTTAGCGGTCGTTTGACCGCCTTGGTAGGTTTAGTGTTAAAGATAATGAAATTTTAAAATCCTAATTAAAATTTCCACTGAAATAGTAGTCAGCAAATACAAGGAAATATAGCAAAAAAAGGAAGGAGAGTCACGTGTTTCCACGCAAGAAACCGTTGTACCATTGACACAACTGGAAATTTCAATTTTAAATACCAAAGTCAACCTTGACTTCTACAGTTCTCGCAGAAGATGCGGAAACGTCGAGAAGCAAATGGAAAAACGTTGAGAATATTCGTTGTTTTTATTATCCTTGCAAATTCAAAGCAGAGGTCACGCGTTCAATCAACCGATGACCAGGTGGATTGTTTAACGAGAGTCGAGACGATGTTCTCGAGGTATAGATCGATTATCGATTATCAGTGGCACGTTGATATTAACTTACAAGGAGACAACGAAGCCCCGCAATGCACTCGTCTCAATTTCACAAGACTGAAGGTGTCTACTGACCGACTCGATCGATTTCCATTTTCATTCCGACAATGCGATTTAACATATTTGTAATTTCACTTTACGATATCGTTTGTAGTTTTAAGGAAGACGGTTTAAAAATTAATATTGGCGGGAAATTCTTCGCAAGGTCGCGCGCTAGGGGCTTCAAGGTCGACTTACACGTTACACCTTGACGTATGATTTCTTTTTGGACTAACTCTGCAATAATTTTTGCATTAAATTAATAAAATAGAAATAAATCAGTAATTCTTGATATATCGTATAATTTGACGTAATATTAACATCATAGAAACAATTATATCGTGATGTCTTAATGATATTTCCAATTTCGTAGGTTTTGCAAAACTTGCAAATTTTCTATTCAATTTACAGCATTGCGAGTGTCACTCGTTGAAAAAGAAACGGGTTAACAATAAAAGGAGTGATACTCGAAATGGGATAGATAGAAGAGAAAATTTTAAAGCTTCTAAAAAAAATATGAAATTGAAAATATCAGTAGAATACAATAAGATAAAATTATTTCTGTGGTATCAATATTACTTTATGTTCGAAGATATATCAGGAGTCAATGAGTAATTTTTATTTTAGTAATTTAAATTTCAATTATTGTGGAGATAGGTACAAATGAAATCATAGGGCGAGGAGTAACGATGCGAAGAGGAGCTTAATAGATTCTCTGACTTTGATTTAAAGAAACTTTGGAATTATGTGACAAAATAGAACAAATCATAGCAATTAATTAAATCATTTCAAGTTAGATTAATCTTAGGCTACTGACAATGGGAATTTATTTTTTAAAGAATTGTTGTTTGAAGTGTTCTTCTAATATTCTGTCTACAATAAATACGTGTTAACACTAAAACTACCGACGTTATATCTACTAAAATTTAGATATACTCAATAACGACTTTATACTAAGAGAAGTGGAGTGATAAAGAAGATAATTAATTAACTAATTTTGGTTTTGTAAGATAGAAGTGGAATATTTACTCCATGGCTACTCTATTAATTTAGATAATTTTTAGAAAATATTTTGCATGCGGTCTTTTGACCGCCTTGGTAGGTTTAGTGTTAAGCGAAGCTGAAATTATTCGAACTCCATTTAAAATTCGAAGCTCTTGAGGTAATTGCAGGTGAAAGATTATGTGTAGAAAATGGAATTCGATCTCTAATTTCGATATTGCAAGGTGTATGCATATTGAAAGTGACCCAATCGACGTTCATCATCTGTGCTAACGGTGTCAACCCATGCTGCTTTATCCTATAATACACAAACGTCGCGGAGAGTACAGACGATAACGCTTAGCCGGGCTTATCGTTAATGAAACGTACAGATGTAAACACTAAACATAGTACGAGCTGGCCAGAATGTAAAGCCATTCTGGGAAGACGAACTCTGACGAAGGTCGACGTGTCAACGGGATTAAGCGTGTTTTTCATTGGGTAACTGCTACCTGAGTCGTAAAATCATGCGAGTTTTCATTTCTACACTAACCCTTCTGCAGTTAAAAACTGTGGAGATCTTAGAATTTTCTTGAATCTTGTTTTTATGAACTATGACCATATAAGATGAAGAGAAATTTAAAAAAGGATTGTAGAGAGGTAATTTAATTGAAATGTTATTGTTATAAATTATTATAAACTAGGCTGATCTGTTTGAATTTAAGGATTGTAGAGAAAGTAGAAATTTTTTGATTCTTGTTGTCTCTTATGAACTATGACTATGTAAGATGAGGAGAGATTCAAAAAAGGAATTTAGAGAGGTAATTTAATTGGAATGTTATTGTTGTAAACAGACTGCGGATTTTTATGCATTTATGACAAATTAAATACGGCTAAAATATACAAAAAGGACATAATGTAAAAATATATCTAAAATATCCAAAGTATGGTATTTGTTGTAATATTTATTGAGTGCAATAAATCCCTAGATAGGTTTTCCTGTCTCACCAGCATTTGTGAAACTCAAAATTTGCATAAACATCCGCAGTCTAGTTATAAATTATTATAAACTAGGCTGATCTGTTTAAATTTAAGGATTGTAGAGATCGTAGAAATTTCTTAAATCTTGTTGTTCTTATGAACTATGACCGTGTAAGATGAAGAGAGATTCAAAAAAGGAATGTAGAGAGGTAATTTAATTGGAATGTTATTGTTATAAATTATTATAAACTAGGCTGATCTGTTTGAATTTGAAGATTATAGAGATCGTAGAAATTTCTTGAATCTTGAAGATTGTTGTTTTTATGAACCATGTAAGATGAAGAGAGATTCAAAAAATGAATGTAAAGGGGCACTTTATTTGGGATATTACTGCTACGAATTATTATAAACTAAGTTGATTCTTCTGTATTTAAAAACTGCAGAGATCGTTAAAATTTCTTGAAAATTAGAACACATTATCTTTGTGAGATATTAGTATGTAAAATGAGGAGGAAATCAAAGAAGGATGTAGAGCGGTAATTTAATTGTGTTATTGTTATGAATTATTATAAACTAGGCTGATCTGTTTGAATTTGAAGATTGTAGAGATGGTAGAAATTTCTTGAATCTTGAAGATTGTTGTTTTTATGAGCTATTTCTACGTAAGACGAAGAGAGGATCAACGAAGGGATGAAAAGAGGATCAAGAAAGGGATGCAGAGAGGCATTTTGTCGTGGATGTTATAGCTAGAAATTATTATAAACTAGATTAATCATTTTCTACTTCAAATCTACACTTCTGTCTCACAGAAATTTGTTGAATCTTGAAGCACGTTGGATTCTTTTTTTTCAACTTCTATAGTTACTTTTATTAGGGTGTATTGTTTCAGTTACAATTGTAGAAGTTAAAAAAGAAACCAATCTACGATTATACGCTCCAAGTCCTCAAAGATTCCTCTCTCCCCAAAGTGTGATGGATCTGCTCCAATATAATCCTTTCACTTGAAATAACGAGCTAAACTCTAACCAACACTTTTAATCCAACATCGATTCTATTTATCAAAAGTCAAGAATAATATTAGCTAAAAAGATTAACACAAAATATCCAAAAAAACTTAGAAAATAATCCTTCCATAATATTATCGGTTCCTTTAATTATCTACCTTAACACTAGAACTACCAGCGTTAAATCTATCATATTTCAATATATTAAATAAGTACTTTGAAAAAGGACGAATCGAGTGGCGGAAATAATGATCAATGCGATGATTTATGTCGTTTGTAATGCACGTAAAATTTTCGTTTCCTTGCTCGTCTATGAACTTGGAGAATTTTTGGAACAAATTCAGTATCAGTCATTTTCACTGGTTTGGTAGTTCTAGTGTTAATAGATTATTAATTTCAAAATGTCGTAAATATCCAATTAATCATCTCTAACAAAAACGTCCTCCATATTCTTCGTGAAATATTTTCTACGTGATATTCAGCACGTTACATATTACGAAATACCCTGTGTACACAAACCATAGCACACAAACGCATTAACGACGATGCTCAACGTGAATGCACAAAATTACGCAATTGCATTCTCACGAGTGAAGCAAAAGGCCCATTTCACGCGAGTTCAAAGCAAAATATAAATATCGATATTGTGCGATTGATAAAAATCGTCACGCTCGACCTTACAATGAGCCATCCTCCTTGATAATCCGTTACAAAGCTAATTTCTGCAAGGCTGAGCAAAACTGCGTTATCGACACGTATCAATGTTCTCAACGAGATCAACATAGTGATTTATTTCGACAAAAATAAATCAAACAAATATGTTTCACTAATTTGCTCCAAAATGTCGATATTGACTAATTAGCTGAAATCAATTTTGCTATTTAAATTAGCACCCTTTTCTCCCTCCCTTATAGGGATTAGTGAGTCGATCGGATTGATGGAGAGAGTGTTTTACATTTTATGGCGAAATTTTGGAGCAATTGTAATGAATTGTGCATGGAGAATGTTATCTGAAGGTACAAGGTTAAAATTTGAGACGAATAAGACAAGTTTCGACCGGTTAAAGTTTGTTTACAAGTGACTATGTAAGAGTGACCTTCAATGACGTAGTATCAACTACGATGATCCTTTCGCACGCTGTATTACGTTACGACAAAATCTCTTACAGTAAATTTCAAAAATTACACTCGTCGACGCTACGTATTTAAAATTTTACACCTAACCTCTTTCTCCTCCCGGTCGATAAGTCGATCGAAAACCGGCAAACTACCTGCATCTCTCTCCTCCACGTATTTCATCTCGACAATAATCCAAGCTCCTCCAAATCATCGCAAAATTAACCTCAAAAGCATTCTACCTTACTAAATCGCACAAAAGAAAATTAACCTTTTCGCTAGTCAAAGTTTTCCCGCGAATGCAGCGCTGAATTCCAACATGGACGAACATCATTTAAAAGTTACCGACTACTATGTCAATTCTGATATCTCAATATCCAATTATAAACTACAATCTAAGTAACTATCAATATGAAATTTTTATCAGCGACAATAGCCACCGTCCGTTACACGATTTTCAAACGTCGCACGATCATAGTTCTACTAGCGAAAAGGTCAAAGACGCGTGATTAAGCGATAGAAAAAAAAAGAACAACACAGACTCACCGAGATCAGGAATGGAGCTAGTAGGTTCCTCGTGATGTCCTTTCCCCTCGTTGGATGCCCTAGCCCTTGGGGGTGGCGGTGGTGGCGGTGGTCTCATGCTCGAAGTCGAACTGACCACAACGGTGGCGGGTGGTGGTGCTGCTGGTCCACCGTTCCTATGGTTCCCTCGCATTTGGGTCTGTGGTGACATCAGGACCGTGTCACCGCGGTGACCCTGCGGTGGACGGGGACACCATCCATGTAGCACCCTTATTGCGCTGCGTACTTCCGCCTGAAGTTCGGCGGCCCTGTCTCTAGCCGTATGAGCCACCTTTAATGGGTTCGCCCGCTCCAGCGGGTCACGTTTGTACGCGTCAAAAGTCACTAGCGATCCGCGTCATTCACGAGCACCGATAGTTTGGTTATGCACACGCGCGATTACGTCACGAGCATTTGAAAACAGAGATGCCGATTTGGCAGAGTAGTTGGCTTATCCGTTACAACCAAAGTTGTTTGTACGATGAGAACTATCCACTGGAATGTATTGTCACTTGTTAAATGATCGTGTTCCACTGTTTTCTCCGTTCCGCTATTCACTCCGCGTGTATCACTGCGCTCCTCTCGTGAATGTCACGGTCAATGTCTCGTCCCCGCGGCGTGACACCTGCCACGGATACTCTCGTGGCGGTACGAAGAACTAATTCACACACTGCACGCGCCGAATACGATTACGTCGTTGTAGTATCGTTGATTCGATGTTGGTACGCGTATACGAGATGAATTTGACGATGTGAAATGGGACGATAGCTATTAGTCTTACTCCGGTAAAGGACGTCCGTCCTGTAGCGTGTCTCGATTACGACTGCGTCCGGAAAGTACCGAGTCGCACGAATGTCCACGAAACACCCGACCGTTCGCGAGCCGACTGCGATTGTTTTGGAAGCTTTTCGTCAAAGGGCACGTGCGAACCCGATCATGCCCGGAAATGACCGAATAGCTGCACGAATATTCTTTCAAATCCGCGGACTCGAGGTCAATGTCTGTTGCTTTTGTTTGTTTTTTTTCCAATGCACGTTTCAACGTTTATATTACAATATTCAATCTTACAAATTACGTGTTACGTTATATGTGAAAATATTGTAAAATTCACTCTCCTGGTAAACTGACCAATTGGAGCACTTGGATATTTTAATAAATGCACGTTCGTTGAGAGAATTCTTCTCATAGACATGAAACACTGTTACGAATTTCAACTAGTTTCAATTGTCAATTCACAAACAACGATGTATTGTTTCTTGAGAGTAAGAAATGCTGATTGCCCGATGATAATCCTGGTTGATAGGTGATTTGGAGCACGATGAAGAGAGCACGTCAAACACGTCGTGGATGAACGTTACTTAGCTGTTCACCGAAAACAACAGTCCTCGGAATACGAGTAGTCCCTCGCGAGCCACCGTCGACCTTTCCCTCTCTTCCACCACCCACGCCGTGTCCTCCTCCCTCTTGCTCTCTCACACCCGCCCTCGTGGCGGAGTTACTTTCTTCCCCTCTCTTGCACCACTTCGATCTTCCTCTCTTACCCTTGATACGTCGTCGGGCAACAGAGACAAACGATCCACCTCCACACGACTGACCGCGGTTTATCGTCGCGAAGGTCTCCAAGATCGTCAACCCCTCGAGCTTTCGTCACGAGGTAAATCAAAACAACTCCTCAATCCAACTTTTTACAATTCTACTTAACTCTTTTTCCAAAATCAAATTTCTCCCTCATCCACAAAATTTCTTCAACTGCACTCCAAATTATTTTGCACGATATTCGATCAAAAGGGATCGTCCACCTTTTTGGATCACGTGCTCAAGACTGAATCGTATTTTATTTTTTCCCTGTATCCTCTTGAAGTAGAGCGTATAATCCACTAGGATTCACTGACGGTGCATCGTTGAATGTTTAAAAAAAATAGTCCGGTGGTTGGAGCGCAGACGGCGACGAGCCGACGACGACGAGAACCGTCATCGGCGCCGGCGAAAGTGAGAGTGCGGCTGGCCGCGGTGGATTCAGCGGTGCATAAGCGCTCTTTTGTCTCTTTCTTCTTCTCTCCTTCTTACTTTGGCCCGGACTCTCTTTCTCTCAGGATATACTCCCTGTTTCTCTCTTCCTCTCTATCTCACCCTATCTTTCGACGGTTCTCCCTCGATTCCACTCTCTCTCTCTCTATCTCGCCCCTACGGGTAGCCTATAGCCTGTGGCGAACGCGCACGATTTCGACCTATAGCGTTCGACGTTCCAGCGCGCTATCCGTGCGCACCGCCAGCGCGCGTACATAAAGCGACTACTTCGCGATACGACCCCACACTATGCCACGCAACACGATCTCCCAGTGCGCACACACTGCTGCGCCACTCTCTCTCTTTTCCTTCTATCTCATCTTTTTCCCTCTCTCGTATCTCTCTTCTTCGCTGTCTATCTCTTCTTTTACAAATATTCGCTTCCGATCACCTTTCGTTGGTTTTTTTCACTGTTTTTTCCTTGTACTTCTTCCTTGCTCCAATTCTTGTGGGTTGTTTTAAAGGTAGAACAATACTTTTACATCGTAAGAAGCTGAGAAGTGATGTTTCAACCCTGTCGACGCTTGTGGTACTGAAGAACGCGGGTAATGTTGATGATTCGTTGCGCATGCGCCAAAACGAGGAGCGCGGTTGCGCGTGATCGTTTGAAATATGAATTAGTGAGTGCTAAGATTGTTGTAAGTTGTGACTTGAAGAATCGACGATATGGGTGTGCAGGGAGTATGTAGAGTACAAGAATATACTCGAGTGGGTATGTACGTGTGAATGTGATACAGAGATAATGATCCGATGTGTAAGTGAACGTGTTATGAGCGTACAAATGAATACGCGTGTAAATAGCACGCATTTGTGAATGTGTATGCCACCGTGTCACAGATATAGCACGATGGTACAAGCAGGAGACGCTCCTGCGACAAGTGCGAAGGTACTTGCGCTAGTGGACTAGCAAGGGTTGTTGGAGGGCGAATAGAGGAGTTGAGGGGGAGGAACGTCGTGCCACCCACGGTTGACCTAGGCGCGTGTGCGTCGCGGTTGTGAGCAGAGAACACAGGAGTGGATGATCCCTTCCATCTTCTCAGTCCAAAAACAATTCACGTGCAAATGCACCCCTACATCTCTGCTAGCCCTCCTTGCACATGGTCACGTGACTCCTGAGATAAAAAGACTTTCAACCAATGTTCTTTTTCAAACTTGGAGCAAATCTTGTCACGTTACATTGACCCCTTAACCTACGATTTCTTTTTTGATGGTGCGTGCAAAGACTCAAAATAAAATCCAAAAAGTTTCACAGATTTTTAATATGTCGTATAACTGAACGTGATATTAATAATACAGAAATAATGTAATTTCTAATTCTAAATAAATGAATAGTTTTTAGAAGACTTCAAAATTTCCGCGCTACGAATCTCACACGCAGTTGTAGGCTAAGGGGTTAAAATTGCAAATGCTCAATGACTACATTGCAAATGATCTCAATGTGTAGAACATATGGAGAATAAAGAGTGTTTGGTTTACTTAATGCGTTGTTTTTTGAATGACGTTATTTATGATTAAGAAATCTGTCTAGATGGTCGGGGCTCCTTGTGAGATAGGCACGGACCTGTCGGCAAACGGCCGGCCGATAGGCAGGGGTGGCTGAGTGCGCGGCCGCGGTTGCGCGGCCGCTATCACATGGCCTTGTCCTTGAATGAGGCTCGTGAACCCGACTGCCGCTTTTATCGATCAGCCCCCGCATCCCGCTTCGACGCACTCGCTATAACCATCCATCTATCTCGATGCAATGGCGTACCTAGCCAAGAGTACTCCCGTATCACCGAGAAAGACGAGAATGACGGCTGGCTGGATGGAATGTCTCGAATCCTCGGCCCTTCTTCGCAGAGCTTCCAGAGGTTCTATGAGAATTGGAAAGAATGGACAGAGCTAATAAACTGGGATTAATTATATATCTAAAGGATTGGAATAATTAAATGATTGGTTGATAATCTGTTAAAAATAGTTTGAAAGGTGTGGGTGATTAATTCTTTGAGGACTAGCGACGCATATGTGTGGTCTGAGGTTATTATTGTTTGAAATATGATTCTACAAATAGTAATTTATAACTTGTATACGTTAACAATCTAACTTTTTAATAAAAAGGTGGTTTTTGATTGGCCAATAAAGGATTATCTTGCAATATTGACAAATGTCGCTGTCCGCAAAGGGTTAAGTTGATGAATTTATTTTGAAGGATATTTGTTTAGATGCGTTTAAATGATTGTGAATATTTGCAGTAATATTTGTATGGAAGTTTTTCAAGTGTTTTGGACATAATTTAATGAGAATCCTTGGAATGTCTGGAAGTTGAGGAATGTTGGGTCATGTTTGAAGAGGGTGCAGTAGAGTTTACCCTCGGCCCGTTAGATTCGGGTTGATCTTACTCGAACATGACTTTCGTATCGTACAATAAAGAAAAACGAGTAAAAAGTGTCTGATCCTACTCCGAAAAATTTCACGCGCAACGCACATTCTCTTATCACCAAAATTCTCAATTCACTTTTCCTCTTTCACGCTTATCAAAAGCTGTGTACTCTCGACCATTATGAAACGATACTGTCAGCACTGTCACATTCCTACCAAGGCTTATTTCCCTTTTATCGTTACACCGAATCATAATTAAACAACCCCGATAACAATCGTTCTTCAAAAGATCATTTAAAAAAAAAGAACTTACAAAAAATTCCATTTACATGAAACAAATCGTAGCTATGTACATTCTAATATTCTATTTCTCACGAAAGGAGCCACAACCAGAATCCACTTTGGGAAGCCCTGTTTTAGACCACCCGAAACGTTAGCCGCATTGGTCTCCTTCCTCTCTTCCTCGTGAGCGTGGAAGGAGAGCAATTTCTGAAACGAATCCCCCCATTGCGCCTCGCCGCGGAAGAATGGAATATAATAAGTATAATGGCATGGACATTAAACCCTTCTGAATTTCGTCCGAGGATCCCCCTAGACGGTAGACTCAACGAAGCGGGCGTTCTAGGTCGACTACCGAAGGTCAAGGTCTCCCTCACCGAGGTCCCAGTCTGACATTCGCTCTCTCGTTTGTTGCACACTATTGTCCCACGACCTTCAGGGACATCGAAATTTGAAGTTTAATAGAGTACCGGACGTTACGTCGAAACGTGCGAGACGTGAAACGGGCAGTTTGGTTTTTGAATTGATTATTTGGCGTGGAATGCAACGTACGTGGACTGTCGGATGGATATGGGCTGATTTAAAAATGGTGTATGGTGTTTTTGTGATTGTTGATCATTTATGAGTATTTATTTGGATTGGAATGTTAAGTATAGTTTTATGGTGGGCGTGAAGGGTTGGGGTGGTTGAAAGTTTACACTTTTTTATTTACAAGATTTTGAAGGGTGAGAATGTCTATGGGAGTTCTTTGGGTATTTTTGTTGATTATTATAGGTAGGGAGAAATTATTTAAGTGATAGAAAAGTCTCGGTTTTTGAAATGTAACAAATGAATTTTTAAATGTATAAATAGTTTTAAGAAATTGCAATTATTAGATATTATAAGTAGAGAGATAAAATAAATTTAGAGTTTGTAAGAAATTACTTAAATAATAGAAAAGTCTCCGATTTTGTAATATATAAAATAAATTAAGTGAAATTTGTGTTATTGAAAATGATAAGTGGGGAATAATAAATTTCGGAGCGGACAAGAAAATTTGTTAGCGTTCTGAGACTGAAGCGATTCGGTTATAGTCTGTAAGAAATTACTGAAATGATAGAAGAGTCTTCCATTTTGTGATATAAAAATTAAGTTTAGTGAAATTTGTGTTGTCAAAAATGGCGAGTGGGGAATATGAATTTTGGAGCGGACACAAAAATTCTTTGCCGTTCTGAAACTGAAACGATTTGGTTGTAGTTTATAAGAAATTATTGAAATGATAGAAAAGTCTCCGATTTTGCAATATAAAAAATAAATGAAGTGGAACTTGTATTGTTGAAAATAACGAGTGCGAAATAATGAATTTTGGAGTGGACACAAAAATTCTCTGCCGTTCTGAAACTGAAACGATTCGGTAAAACGATATTCCGGGGAAAAAGAGCGGCGTATCACTGAATTTTTTTCAAGAGGATTTCTTTCAATTTTTAACGAGTTAGCGACTCGAACGAGAATACCGGTAGCTCGCTACTGGTAGAGAAAAAGGAAGTAACTATTCGTGCATAGGGACACTTGAACTGTCAGGGGTTCGTTATCGCGAAGCTTTTTTTTCAAGGAAGACCCTTCAGGCTACGCTGCGTCAATGTGTACTCAGACCTTTAAGCGTTTTTTATGGGAGATTAAATATTCCAGATTTTTTTTAACGTTCTCAGTCCTCCTCCACTTATTCTTTTGATCAATCCTGAATTTCTCCATGGATTTCCATAGATTATTGATTTTCTATCTTTTATTCTTGCTACTGCAACAAATTTCAATCTGAACACTCTAAAACCACTAGTATTTCCCTACATTCATCATTTATACTAAAGCGAATGAAATTAAAAAACAGACATCCGATCAGCACATTTTTAAACTCTAAAACTACAAATCAAGCTAAAATAACTGCCACACAATTTCTCCCAAAATTCTCAAAATTTACAGCAAACTCATACAAAAGAAATTCTTCATCAACCTCAAAAAACACAAATTACCAAATCTATCACATTTTCAACATCATCACACTATTAAATATTGCCTAAAGTCACACGCTATACCAAAATTCCGAAAAAATTTCAAAGTTACTTAAAATTGCATTGAATTCAATATCCCGGGTCAGAAATGACTCCCGCAACGTTGAAAGCGTTACGTGCTCTGTCCAATCTGTCTAGGATCTCAATTTTTTTATATTGATCATAGTCGAAAATGCTGAAGCATAAAACTCCAATCCCCATGGAAGATTCGGTTCCTCCACGAGGTAATGGTACTCGCAGGAATCGCGGGTAGCGTATTACGTGTCCCGAGGTCGCAGTTGTTTAGATCTAGATGAACCTGAATCATCAAACCGGTCTGAATGTGGCGCGCGCTGCTTGCCTACAGTGCGTGGTATAGCTCAGCGCGACTCTCGTTGTATTAGGTTAGGGACAAGACGTGTTATAGCACGCATGAGTTAGAATAGAGAAAGATCGTTCATGGTGGGGATAACCAGCGAGCCGAGTATAGAGCGAGTGAGATAAGCAGAAAGTGAAACAGAGCGAGAGGAACCAAGTAAAAGAGGAACGATGAAAGGATAGAATTAAGTAAGGACATTAAAAGAAAAAAGATAGAGCGAGGGGAAAGTGAGACGATAGTAGATAACGTGCTGGATAGAGTTAGAAAGAGAAGAAAAATCTACGAAGTGGAGAGAACGAGAGAAATGGCATGTTCTGGGTTGAATGGAGAGAGATGGATAGGTGGAACAGTAAAGAGCAAGAGCAAGGTCGGTTTACGCTCAAAGGAGGTCCTCACGTGCTTGTTCTATTTACAGAATACCTCTGCACGCTCGTACTCTTTAGGCCGATAGGATGTACCGTCGCTTCGTTTCGACGTCCGTGTTCCAGCATTTTAATAACCTCGGAGTTATGGGCACTTTGCATTCCCATATTCGTCCATTGGGACCGGATCTGTGAGATTTAACGTATGCTTGCGTTACCATGGATTAAATACTGCCTTTGTGTTTTGTACTGAAACGATGTTGAGGACAGTTGGAAAAAGGAGACTCCTATATGTTGATAGATTGTTGTTTTGGAATTCAAATTATTAGAGGAAACCGCCGCGCGCATTAGAGGTCTGTCTTGTACCGAAGTGTGCGATTTGCGCAGGTTTCTGCACATGCCTCGACGCTTCTAGTTGACGCGCATGAGCAGAAAGTTTGGGCAATTGGGCGGATCTATTTGAATTGTGTGAAAGCGAATTACACTGTGGTACAATTAGTTTGTATAAATAATAAACAATTGAACAATTTAACAAAGTTGCTGCTTGACAAACTCCATTTGAAATTAACTGATATAAAGTTGATTTAACTACGGTACTGAACTTAAATGATCGATCCTGACATTACAGCAAGGATGATCTTCTTTGATAGTTAACTATTAAACGTAAAGCTCAACGATCGGCAGGGAAGGAAGATAATTGCGTAATTGTTCTGAAAATCGACGAGAAAAATAAGAAAATGAAACCTTAAGGTATCTCTAGAGAGCAAAATGAGAACGTGAGACTGGTTCAAGTTCAAGCTGCTCCAGGGCTGTAGCTGAGGCTCAAGGTCGCTGGAGAAAGCCTTCCTTGTTCGTGGTCTCGTTGCAGATACAGTCAAGGAGCAGCCGATAAACCATACATGCTAGATTCACTTGGTTAGAATACCTTTAAAGGTTACTTGAACTTAACCTGACCTTAATCGAGTAAAAGAAATACTTTTGGGCACTTTCAAAAGAATGGAGAACTACTGTGCTACTTTTGGGGACTTTAATTGCTCTGATTACTTTGTCTGAGACTACTGCTTTTGGTGGACTCTGAAAGACCAAGGCTACGATATATTAACACGTTGAACACCACCATTAAAGCGGTTTTTATACGGTATAACTGAATAGTAACTAAAAATAACTTACATATTGTTACCTATGAAAGTTTTAGCTTCGGTGCATTATATAATACACTTACAAATTTGTAATCCCCCTCAGATGTGTTTGTAGGCACTTTTAAAAAGAGTAAACGCGATAGACTGATAATGAACGACGAATTAAGAGCTTGACGTCATTCCGACACAAGCTGCGGGTATTGTTTGGTAATAAACTCGCTAAAATACGAGGCCGGCTTTCGACGTCAACAAAAAAACCCCTCGCAAAGATTAAAACAACGTATCTCATATTCGTTAAATTTCAAGTAACAATAATTCAAATCCATTCCAGTACTTCGCAGTATTCCAAAATTTCGTTAACTCTACAAAATCAATTTCTTCTTACATTTGAAACAAATATTAATTGAAGCTACGATATAGAGAAATGAATCTAAAGAAATTATCAAAGATATTCGGGCCTCAGGCCCATGGATTGAGACATGATTATTGGTTATTTCTATCTATTGTTAGAATTAACTCTACATAATCAATTTCTCCTTACATTTTAAACAAGTGTTAATTGAAGTTACGATACGAAATAGTAGAGAAATGAATCGAAAGAGATTTTTAAAGCTATTCGGGCCTCAGTCCCATGGATTGAGACATGGTTATTGGTTATTTCTATCTATTGTTAGAATTAACTCTACATAATCAATTTTTTCTTACATTTTCAACAAATTTTAATTGAAGCTACGATATGAAATCATAGAGAAATGAATCTAAAGAAATTTTCAAAGATATTCGGGCCTCAGGCCCATCGATTGAGACATGATTATTGGTTATTTCTATCTATTGTTAGAATTACCTCTACAAAATTAGTTTTTCCTTACATTTTAAACAAATTTTAATTGAAGCTACGATACGAAATCATACAGAAATGAATCTAAAGAGATTTTCAAAGCTATTCGGGCCTCAGGCCCATGGATTGAGACATGCTTATTGGTTGTTTCTATCTATTGTTAGAATTAACTCTACAAAATCAATTTCTCCTTACATTTTAAACAAATTTTGATTGAAGCTACGATACGAAATCGTGGAGAAACGAATCTAAAAAAATTGTCAAAGATATTCGGGCCTCAGGCCCATGGATTGAGACATGGTTATTGGTTATTTCTCTCTATGGTTAGAAATAGTCATAATAGGATCTATTTCTATGATTACTATAGGATCTTTATCGTCGATCAAGAAACGATCTCGATTTCACTCGGACTTTGGTGAACGATAGCTCGAAGGAAAGTTTCATCGACGTTCTCCACGTCGGAGAAAGACCGAGTTTCGCTTTCTTCGGCCAACTCTCGCAGCACATTTACAGGGCCCCGTGGCGAGTTTTCAGGGCCCCCGTTGATCGCGATCCGGTTTCTAAAACTCTCGCTAGAGCTCTCGCTTTCGTTTGGGCGATAGCCATTCGTGCCTCTCGATGGAGAACGAAAGTGGTGAACGCGACGCGTGTGACCCCGGCGAACGTGGTCGACGAACCTCCACCTCCTCTGTGGAATCTCCGTGCGTTACGATGCTGCAACGCAGAAACTGAGCCGATTTTCACCGTTGGAACGAGAGTGAAAGTCGCTACTTTACTGGGATTAACAGATCTTGGAACTATCTCAGAGATAGAGACTCTTGAACTTTATTAAGATTATGATTTCATAGGTATGGGGCTGTAGCTGGAGAACTAACAGAGATGAATATTCAATTCTAGGAAATAAATTTGAGTTGTCTCTAATAATAATTAATCTTTTTGCCATTAATGGGGCGTGGTTCTTCTACATATGCATTTTAAATAGATTAATTGATTTGGAAAATTTTTTATTGCGGTGGTATTAGAACCATTTGATACCAGCCTTTCAAACAGTTGCATTCACCCTTTGCTCTCTTATGTAGAGTGTAACTTGACATTAGTTAAATAGAGTGAGTGTAATAAAGTACACCTAGTAGGACAATAGATGTTAATTTGCGAAAGAAAATCAGGCTTAAGTCTTAGACATTTTTCCAAGACACATCATGTAATTGTAAATTACAAGAAACAATTGTACAAGTAAAGCAGATATTTAACTGAATTTGTTTCTTCCTTTATTTATTTAAATTACCCTATTTTCAGTTCAAGTAAATATCAAACAAAACACTTAAGAGCGTTGGGAGTTACTGGTACCAAAATTGAAATATAATTCGGAGTGCAAAGGGTTAACAATCTTCTCTGACGTTTTTATATCTCCTATTCAGTATCATCTTCGATCATCATTGCCTACAGTAATTTTTATCACCATAATATGAAAGTCCACTAGTCCCAGCCTCATAGAAAGAGTCGTAAAAACCATGGCTACCAGCCCAACCCCTTAACACTAAAACTACTGGAATTAAATCTATATTTCAATCTAATTCATAAGGTAAGTAAACAAGTAATTACTTACAATTTAAATGAATAATTAAATAAGAACTTTGGAAAAAGAGCCATCGAAAGGTGAAAAGAAAGATCGATTTGTACACCTGAGTTTTATAAGAGCAACGTAGAATATCTGCTCCAGGAGACTCCTATAAACTTAAAAAATTTATGGAAAAAATTGTGGACCAGTCATTTTGACTTGTTTGGAACTCGTGATAAATTGAAAAGAAAATATTCAAGTTTTGCAAAATCTGTCAAATTGAAAACATCAGCGAGCTGTAATACGATAAAATTCTTTCTATAATATTAATATTGCGTTAAATCATACGATATATCCGAAATCACTGGTCAATTTTTATATTAACCCTTTGCACTCTGAGCCATCTCTGACGTTATTTGTTAGCAATTTGTCGGCACTTTATTAATTGCTATTTTGTGCTATTTTAATAGAAAAATTCAGGTAAACATATATTTCTTAAAACCTTGCGGTGCAATAACGTCATCCTCTGCAATTACTAACAAATTCGAAGGTCCTCTTAGAGGGTGCAACAGAGTGATATGCTAAATTTGCGATGTCCCCTCAGGTGGGACATCGGAGTGCAAAGGGTTAACAATTTAATTCTGAATCAATCGAGGCAGTCAGAAAAGAAATAGTACGGCAAAGGGTTAAACGAACACTTCTAACATTTTTGGATCTAAATTCATCATCATGTGCATTTATCACTACCCACAGTAACTTTTATTACCACAAATATGAGAGTCATCCGGTCCCAAGTCGCGTGAAAAGGGTCGTAGACTCCGTGAGGCCCAAACAGGCCCCTCGACGCACGCCTATGACCCACTTCTCGGTCCAGCGAGGCGAGCAGCACTTTCTCCCTTTCGTCTCGAAGCAACGAGCGAATCCACTCTCTTTCTTCGACTCTCCTCGGCCTTGAACTCGCTCGTCGAAAGTGCAAGTGGATCGGCAAAGCTGAAGCGGGTTGATGCGAAGGAAAGAGGAGAACCGAATATCGCGGCCTAACGAAACGGTTTTCGGTCGACTTGGACGAAAGTGAAACGGCCTTCGAAGGTGGAGGCCTCCTCTTCTGAGCGTACACCGCCGCCATTGAACTAGTGACCTTCATACGAGAACCGGTCTTTGTTCACGGTCCTCGAAGCCACCGACCCGATATACCTTTGACGATGGATAGATTCGATCTAAACTTTGTATTTGCATGAGTGTTCTTCGATTGTAATCGGCAAGATCAACTGTTTAATTTCAAAGTGGATGGTGTTGTGATTATTGTTTTGAAACGAGCACTGCTTTATCTTCGCGAGGGAATCTGCTAACAAGCAAGTGAAAATGATCGATTCTGAATTTTTTCTTTAAATACTCCAAGTTTAGATACAGACTAGAAATTTTATAAAACATAAATTATAGAATTGATTATCTTTTCCACTTCTTTAACTTGTTTCATTGTATTTATTTAACTTATTTGAATTTAATAGATTTAATGCCGGTAGTTCTGGTGTTGAACTTGTGAATATTAGGTATATAAGTTTAGTATGTTTGGTAATATTTTTTTTTAGTGTGTGGGGCGATGCTTGGGTATAGGGTTGAAAAGAAAATTAGGAAGTTTTGAGTTTTCAGGAACATGGAGGGTGTGGAGAATTTGGAGAAGTTAGGAGTGGAGAACAGGGGCCTTGGTAGAGTCCGACAATTGAAAGATGGCTAACGAGTGGCGGAATTTATTTTTTTCAAGTGCTTATTTCCGCCATTTGTATTTGGTATCGCCAAATTCAAATCTTTCAGAGGTAAGACTCTGCATAGTTATAGGCTGGGTTTGGGAATTTAAAAAACGAAATTTGCAGGAATAGACAGATGAAAATAAGAGACTCCAACGTTCGCAAGCCAAGTTAGAGCTGTCGGACTATAATAGCTATTTTTTTATGGTTATTCTCTCTGGGCCTACAGTTGAGGGTTGGTTTTGGGCGAAAATTGAACCACCATTGCATTGGTTCTGGATGACAGGGCCCATTAATTAGAAAATTAATTAGAAAATTGGGTACATTGATAGAAAGTCTTAGTCTTTAGCTTTACACTCATTATAGAATAAATTTTGGAGGCTATTTTAAATTGGGGATAATTAAGAATGTCTCATAATATTGATTAAGGCAGATAGATGATTAAATGATAACAGGGTGTGTTCGAGACTTTGGGATTTCTCATTGGTTATCTTTTAAATATATTAGTTAATTCTTTGATCAACAAGTTACTGGATAACTGGTGATTCAAGAGGATAAAGTCCACGGACCTAAATAATTAATCAATTTATCAATTGGTTAGGGATTATTTTAGAATTTTTTAATGATAGAGTGCTGGATTTGTCGGACGACGTTGATGGAAAGTCTGAGGAGATTGAATGTTCATATTTTGTGATATTGAATTTTCATTTTCGATTTGATTCAAGATTAATCGAATGAAAGTAAAAATATTAACGACGATACATTGCAAGGATCG
Source organism: Cerceris rybyensis (assembly GCA_910591515.1). Lineage (NCBI taxonomy): Eukaryota > Metazoa > Arthropoda > Insecta > Hymenoptera > Crabronidae > Cerceris > Cerceris rybyensis. The sequence goes on along the minus strand of OU342800.1, from coordinate 3,993,164 downwards.
ATTTTTAAAGATAGGAACCAAAAATAAGGAAAAAAAATCATCACTGAAACTCTTGAAGGTTATCTGATGAAATTCAGAATCTCTTAACTACCTGTCGCATGGAAAACACATTTAAACGGATTTCTTTGTATAAAAATGGCAGTTATCAGTAAGATTTCAAGATTGCTCGGCTCATTCGTCCTCAAAGTTCAAACGTAGAATATTCATCGAGATATACTTTCATCGAAGACCGATAAAAAAAATCGCACAATCACTTTTCCATTTCACGATGGTCCTTCTAAGAGATAAAGAGGCTCTTTGTTTAAATTACCAGCAAGTGGTTTAAATTACCAATGCTGCAGCCCCTTCAACTCTTCTTTTCTAAAAACCTGAGAAACGATTCTCAGATCCAAAACTCCACAGACGAAAACTATATTAATATTATTATATATTAAAATACTTTATAATCTCTACGAAATTTTTTCTATTCATATATCCATCAGAGCCTCAATATTCCAAATTAATTCAAACTTTACTAATACCATAAAAATTACAATAAAACACAGTACCTACCACATTGAGAATTATGTTAAAGATCAAACTCTCATTTAGAAATTCTACTTTAAAATTTTCACTACCCTTAAAAAATTACCCTTAACTCTTTAAGGCACTCCTCTTTAAGGGAATTTGGAAAATAAAATGACCCATGTTGCACAGACATTTAATTTCTTTTAAATTGAAGAAAGTTAAGTTACTTTTATTAACAAAGTTATTAAATAATATAAATTTTCGAAGTTGGATAGAAAATGTCCCGCCATACATCTTTAGGTATCAAATACGTGGGACACATTTTTTGGGTCAGCAAGAAAGTAATTTCGGTTTTTGACGAGAGCCAGAAATCTCAATGATTTCTGACAATGTTATGATTTTTTCCTTCTAACAATCGAAAGTTGTGAAACTTTTGACTTGGCTTAGAAACAAGTTGCGCTTTATTTTGTTTGTAATTGTTTGTTTAGGAGAATTTTAACATAGAGTGAAAAACGAACATTTCTGATATGTTTTACTTTTTTATTTTGTGCAAAATCTAAGGTTGGTTGGGAAGTGATGTCACAGCCTCCATGTAGCCCTGATCCGACATCATTAGATTACCATTTATGTTTCAGCTTGCAAAACTTTCAATGGCGTTGATAGCCTAAAATTGCATTGGGTTCAGTTTTCTGTTGATACGGGCCAGTATTTCTATAAAAACGGAATCACGAATTTGTCAAAACGATGGCAAAAGGTCATCGAAAAAATTCTTTGTTAAAAAAAAATTAAGTTCCATTTCACACAACAAAACCGAAATTACTTTCTTGCCAACCCAATAATTCTACCCTGCCTGAAAGAGTGAAATCACAGCTCTAATAATTCAAAATATCCTCCAACCTGAAGGTCTAAGTGCTGCATAAAATTCTCATAAAAATTGTTCTAAAAATAGCAAAACAACGAGTCAAAAAGAAAAATTCGTACACGAAGAACAAATAAGACAGACCGGCGCTGTTACGAAATTCTCGCGCCATACGGACGACGATGTAAGCCCGTTCGTATCACCTGTGATAATTTGTGTTAACATTGAGTAAGAAAAAGCAGGACGGAGGGTGAGAGGTGGAGGCACGGTCGGTTAGAGGACGGTCCACCCGATTCAGATATCATATCTTCAGACGTGAATGCATTTCGTATCAATGTTTTTGTTTCCTTAACCTCGTAGCCTTCATCGCGTACGCGCTTTCACAGCCGGGGATATCTTTGGCTCTACCGTAAGCAGAGACCTTCTCCGAGCTCACTTTGACTTTCTTTTTTTTTTGCAAAATTGCGACACTCAACATTTTTCACGAGGACACTTCGTTTGGAGGCATTTTCGAATTTTTAAATTAAGTTTGAAACTGTTTGGGTATTGGTGACCTTCAGGGTTGTGACCTTTCAAATTTTGTAGGTCTATGGTAAGTCTGGTTTAGGAGATTTTGTATGGTGAACCATGGTAGTCATGTGTTTGGTTCCTGGGATTCACCTTTAAAGTAGTAATGAGCTTGTCGTGGGGTTTTAGGGGGTAAATATCCCCTTAGGCGGCGGGTGTCTTTTTAAAGATTTCTTCGTGGAAAAAGGGAGTTTTTATATGGTGGATATTGTTTAGTTTATTAAGTTTATTTTAATTGAATTATTTTAGTAATTTGTATTACTTTGGGCTTCGAATGGGCTGCCATTTTGTTTGGGACTTAAAACAGAAGGCGGCGATAGTTGAGGTGGAAACGTGTAATGGAAAAAAAGGGTTTTGAGAAGAGTTTGATTATAAGTTTATGGTGGTGGAAATTGATGTTTAAGATGTATATCATTTTTGAAAGATCGTTAGGTTTAATTAGTGGTTGGATTAGTTTGTGAGGTTTGGGTACTTTCACATTTCTGAAGGCAAGTAAATTGTAACATGAGGTAAAGCGGGGTTTTGATATTTACTCAGGCTTAGTTCCTTTCATTTTTAATCGAAACAATAATTCCACGAGGTTTGAATATTTTAACAGTCACGCAACAGGATGTACGGATCTTGTAATTAGATTAATTTTCAATATTTGCCGATGGCATGAACGTTATGACAGGCAACGTTTATCTACATTTATATACTCCAATGGGAAAATATTTGCGGAAGATGTGTTGAGATAGCAATTGCAAAAATACGCAAGGACGTTCCGGAAACCCAAATAATCAAAATTTTTGAAAGTTACATCCTGAAAGTTTGGAAACATCAAAATTTCTCCTGAAAATCGGAAAACATTCGTTAACTCAACAAATAGTCAATTTTGCAATGTTCCAAAAATTATTAAATTCAAAATACACCATAGACAAAAACCCAAATACAGAAAAACATAAATTCTACAAACAGCTATTCCCTCCACGTTTTACATCTGATTAACCCCTTACAATAACGAGTGACACACGTGACGCAATAAATGATCAATTTTGCAATGTTCCAAAAATTATTAAATTCAAAATACACCATAGAAAAAAGCCAACATACAGGAAAAGATAAATTCTACAAACAGAAATTCCCTCCACATTTTACATCAGATTAACCCCTTACAATAACGAGTGACACTCGTGACGCAATAAAAATGTCAATTTTGCAATATTCCAAAAATTAATAAATCAAAATATCAGTGGTCGACGATAAAATAAAATTAAGTCTGTGCTATTCAATATTGCGTTAATTAATTTAACTTAATTAATTCAGAATTATTCACAAGTCACGAAAAAATAGTACGGCAAGAAAATAAAAAATCTACAACTTTGCAAAAAATCTATGCCCGTTAAAATTTGCAATTATCGTACAGTTTCACATGGAAAATGTCAAACACGACTATAAACGAATCCGCATTTTTCGGTATTCGCAAAAAATCTCGCAACTGACCCGCCACGATTATCGTGCAGTTTCGATATTAAAAAAAAAACAATTAATAATAAAACAAACACGGTCATTCGCGATAAAGTCGACGCGAAATTCGCAATATAGAGCATCGAAGACGATACCAGTTGGCGACCTACGACAAAGTCGACCGCTGACAGAAATTCGCATTCTGCGAATCGTCATAAGCCATCGTCGATATCGCGATATCGTGCGATTCGCCTCGTTTGACATTGAACCTCTTATCATATCATTTTGGCGTAGCAGTCGACAAGAAATTCGAAATTTCACGTTAATCATACACCTTAAACCTTCTATGACGTCAGACTAAACTTACCGCGTTAAATTTTCCCGCCATTTCGTGCGAATTTGAACTTCTACAATTCCCCTTTTTGCAAAGATATTTACTAACTAATTTCCCACAGATTCTAAATATTTTATAAAAGATATTTTTTCCAAACAGAAAGTTTCAAGAAATTGAAATTTGCGAACTATGAAATTAACACTAGATTTACGGCCGCTAAATCTGATACATTTAAATACATTAAATAAGTACTTTAAAAAAAGATGAATGAAGCGGTAAAAATATACGAACATTAATGAAATTTGTATATTTTACGATATACGTAACGTTTTACTATATTGTTGCTCTATCAATTTGGAAAAATTTAAAAAAAATTAAGGACCCGTCACTTTGACCGCTGATCTATTGTTAAAGAGGTTCATGTAGTCTTGCTAGTTTTATCATAGCTTTGCAATTATAATTTGCAAATTTTTATCACAATTGCGATGGAACTAGTACTAGAAATTCATATTATTCATTTCCGCTGATATTTACGGAAGGAAGGACATAATAGAAACGATTTTCTCTAAAAAAATTCTCAATTACATCGAAGAACAAACCGAAGCTCCAAATTCAAATCGAAATGAAATGCGGGTGTCTCTCTTTTTGAAAATCGCCAACAAAAAAAATTCTCTCGTCGATTCCTCTCTCAAAGTGCGATTTCGCGAATGCGTCCGCCTTTGTGCGCGGATATTTCTGTTGTTTTTCTGAGGAGCACATAGCCGCCGGGGTGATTCGCGCTTATCGGTGACATTGGATTTTGGCACACCGCGAGTGCGATCAATACCAAGACTGCAATACATGCGGTTGCATTATCCTTCTTTTTTTTCTTCTCTTTCTTCAATTGCTCTTTCTCTTCTGCATGCCTCCTTCTTGCATCCCTCTTGTTTTCTTTTTACCACGTTTTCTCCTTCTCTCTTCCATTCTTGCTTTCTCAATCTTACAATTTCTCTCATTTGCTTTCTTCCTATCACACTTTCTTCTTCTTTCTCTCCCTCTTGTTTTTTCAATCTTACAATTTCTTTCACTTGCTTTTTTTCCATTACACTTTCTTCCTATCACACTTTCTTCTTCTTTCTCTCCCTCTCTTGTTTTTTCAATCTTACAATTTCTTTCGCTTGCATTTTTTTATTACACTTTCTTCTTCATCCTCTCTCTCTTGATTTTTCAATCTTGCTTTTATCCTCGTTTGCTTTCTTTCTGTCTCACTTTCTTCCTATCACACTTTCTTCTTCTTTCTCTCCCTCTTGTTTTTTCAATCTTACAATTTCTTTCACTTGCTTTTTTTATTGCACTTTCTTCTTCATCCTCTCTCTCTTGATTTTTCAATCTTGCTTTTTTCCTCGTTTGCTTTCTTTCTGTCTCACTTTCTTCCTATCACACTTTCTTCTTCTTTCTCTCCCTCTTGTTTTTTCAATTTTGCAATTTCTTTCGCTTTCTTTTTTTTATTACACTTTCTTCTTCATCCTCTCTCTCTTGATTTTTCAATCTTGCTTTTTTCCTCGTTTGCTTTCTTTCTGTCTCACTTTCTCCCCGGTTTTCTCGCTCTCTTCGGATCAGAGTGAAAAAATGCATCAAGGCGTTACGGTGCAACGTCCGTGTAATCTCTGGCCGTGCATCTCCCTCGTACATTCCTTGTCTTTCTGCGAGAAGAAGAAGCTCTCTTTACTGCGCCGTGAATGGATATTTTTGGAGAGGCCGATTGCGACTCGAGTCCGTCGATTAATCCTCTCGCGCGGAGAGCTCTATTTTTGCGAGCCTCTCGAACGTTTCGTATAAACAAGAATGAAAACGCTATCGAATTCTTCCCTCTAGTTCTTCTTTTTTCCTTCGAACGTTCCAAGAGGGTCGAGAAACCGTACGGTTCTTCCGCGAGGTCCTTGATTCCCATGGTTTTCGAGGACGTTATGATAGTTGGCAGGCTTGACTTAAGTATTTGTAAATAAAAGTGATTTAAGTAATTGTAAATTCATTATAATTGACACTAGAACTGACGTTAAATACATTTTATCTAAATATGTTAAATAGGTAGTTTGAAAGAGGGGGAATTAGGGGGTGGAAAAGGTGATCGGTTCTATGACACTTGATTTTATGATGGGTCTATAAACTTGGAGAATTTATGAAAAAATTACCAGTCATTTTGACTTCTAGTGTTAAAATATTCTGGTTTTAGGAAGACTAGAGAAAGAATTGATTAGCAGATGTAGCGTAAGGCGATGAAAAGATGTCAATTGGGAGCTATGGGGGTAGTTTTTAGAATATTGGACTTGCAATCAGCCGGTACCAGTTCAACTTCCTATCATAAATCATTAAATTACGATAAATCTATCAGATTTTCCCAAAATTCAGCATACTACAACACTCGTTCGAAAATACAAGTTGAATAATAGATCCTATGCAAAACGATCACGTATTTTGCTCTCATCCTTTTTTCTTCCAAAAATTCTCCAAAGTTACAGGAGAATCATGGAGCAAAATATTCTGGGTTGCTATCAAACACAGATTACCAAATCGACCATCATTTCTACCTCTTGATTGCTATTTTTTCAAAGCACTTATTTAACACTAGATTTACCAGCATGAAATCTATTATATTTAAATATGTTAAATATGTACCTTAAAGCAAAGAAAATTAAGACGTGGAAAAGATGATAGATTCGGTAATTTATGTTTTATACGATGGACAAAGAATATTTATTCTATGGCTCTCTCATAAACCCGTAGAATTTTTGGAAAAAATTGTGTACCAGTCATTTTGACTGGTTTGGTAAATCTAGTGTTAATATATTTAAATATAATAGATTTAACGCCTGTTGTTCTAATGTTAACACTTCTGTCCAATTTCCTGTACAGTTTCTAATAATCCAGAATTATCAAAGTCCACACCTGATGGACTGTCATTCGTTACTAACAATAAGTTCACCGAATGACTCACGATCGCTTTCGCATGAGTAATTTTAAATTCGTCAATGTGCTAATAGCCGATTCTTGATCGATAAAAAAAATCGCGAAATTAACATAGCAAGATGAGAGCCATTGTCGATTGTGTACCTTAAGAATTGGCTCTTTATCTGAATGGAGAATCGCACGATAAGCAACGTTCCCGTCTCTCCTCGTTCTGCTTTCGATCGTGAATTATCTCGCGCGTCAGAAGACACATAACGGATCGTCGTCGAGATCAAAACACTGACGTGGTTTCGCGCGAGCATACGGTAGGTCAGGAATCCAAAAATAGTCGAGCATCTGGATAAATAGGCGGAAATAACGTCCTTCTACCTCGACGAAGTGACCGCGTATCTTCTTTTTTTTTTTCTTTTACACCGACGCGAAAACAAAATCAGTTTTGAAAATAAATTACTCATGTAAATCGATCGTCGGTAATTTTAAAACGTCTTTGAGGTATTTCTTGCTGGGAGGATGAATCGCAAGTGGGTTGAAAGTGGAGAACGTTTCGTCAAGGGTGGAATTTTCACGTGGGAAAATATTTTTGAATGTTGAGGGATATATTAAGTTATTTATAAATATAATTCAATAAAGAATTGGAATTATCGAAGAATAAATGATTAGTTGGAATAATTAGAATTTCAATTAGTAATTAGAATAAACGAAGAAATACAATCTCTCACCTGCCACGCTTTAAAAAAAATACTATGAAGAAGTAAGATTAAATGTAACTAAAAAAGAATTAGAATAACTGAGGAATAAATTAGTAGTTGGAGTAATTAAAAATTAAATTTTTAATTAGAATAAACAAAAAAATACAATCTCTCATCACCAACCCCCTGAAGAAAATATTTTTGAAAACTAAAACTAAATATAACTAAATGAAGAATAAATTATTAGTTTGTAATAATTGAAAATACAATTATTAAACAGAATAAACGAAGAAATACAATCTCTCACCTGCCCACCCTTTAAAAAAATACTTTGAAGAAATAAGACTAAATATAACTAAAAAGGAATTGGAATAACTGAAGAATAAATTACTTAATTGTTGGAGTAATTAAAAATTAGATTTTTAATTAGAATAAACAAACAAATAAGATCTCTCTTCACCCACCCCCTAAAGAAAATACTTTTGAAAAATAAAACTAAATATAACAAAATGAAGAATAAATTATTAGTTTGTAATAATTGAAAATACAATTATTAAACAGAATAAACGAAGAAATATACTCTTTCACGACCCACCCATTAAAAAAATATTTTTAGAAAGTAAAATTAAATATAACTAAATAAAAGTATTTTTTTTAAAGGTTGGGTGGTGAGAGATTGTATTTATTTGTGGGGAGAGATTGTAAAGAGAGGGTGGGAGAAGTTTGTTATTTGCTTAGATTTATTTAATATCGCAAAATTGTTCCGGTTTTAATTCCAGAAGCGTGGAAACTTTACACAGTTGACGAGTCAAATTGTAAATACCCTAATTAACGATGAGACTTGCTTTTTCCGCTTTTTCAAAAAGCAGAATATAGACGTTGAGACACTTGGATAAGTAAAGACACGAAATCCTTGGATTTTGCGATGTTTCTGTTCTTGAAAATGTTACAAAGAAGTTTGAATCCTTTTTCGATTAAGAGCATGGAATTTTTTGGTGTTTGAAATGTAACTTTATTTTAACGACTGAACAAATAATTATCTTCGTTTAATTATTATATTAAGTCTTCGACAATATCAATTAAAATGGTTTTATAAGATACAAATATTCTTAACGTGTCTTATTATTGGATTCATTTTGTTTTCCAAAATTTTACATATTTTCCCAATATTTCTCAAATTTGCATAACGCAAAATAATTCCAAAAGATCGATTGACCTTAAATTATTGTAAATTACCACGATAAAAACTGATCGACCGATATCTCAGAATTTTAAATCCACCCCCATGAAAATACCGTCGAGACACTCTCCGACATATTTACACGTCATCCCCGAGGGTTGCACGAGGGTTGAACGTATAAAGCAGAAAAAGATTGCGCCCAGAATAGTGTCACGCTCGGGAAAATCGACTCCGACAGCTAAACTCGCAACGTTCTCTCGATTCGACCTCCCCTTTCTTTCCGATTTTCGTAATTTCACCCTTACGTTTCCGGTGGGGGTGTTGGTCCGCAATATTCTTAAGAGTTATCGCTCTCGTAAACTCCACACCATGCAATTTGTCCCAGCATTGTGCATTTACGTCGACTCATTATGCAACGATGACTTATCACCCCCCCAACACAACCGGAACTTTCAACCCTCGCGAAAATTACTACCCTACCATATCTACGACATTAATGGAATAAAATCTCATTAATTATAACAAAAGAAAATACTCAACTGAAGAACAAAATATGAGAACTAATTCCCTCTCTTTTTCCATCATTCTCAATCAACCCCATCTACATATCCTGACACGAGACACCCCTAATTGATAAGTCGCTCTTCCCTTATTAAAAAGACATCAGGAAGAGTCCATTCCCTATGCAGACCAGCTATCTCGCTGGCAGGTGATTCTCACAATTTAAACATGCCACGAAAACCACCCCCGACGGTGAATTCTCCGAATCGCTATTTTTGCTTCAAACCCACCCTCTACGCCGTTTCTCCCCTCTCTCGCTCATCCCCCACCACATCGTGCAACCCACGTCAGACGAGAGCACACATTGTACCAAGCCGGCACTGAGAACCTACGATCTAGCCTTGACTGCGCGTAGGGGTTGCTATGGCGATAACCACCCCCTTGCGCGTACAGCCGCCCACCCCCGCCGACGGCGGCCTCTCCGCCCCGACGGCGGCGGTCTACGACCAAAAGTGTGACCCCGACCTTTCAGGTGGATGACCTCCACTGCAACGGGGATGCGCGCGCATTCACGGACCTCACCTAGACAGGGTGGTTGAGGGTGGCTTGAGAGGGGGTGAAGGGGGAGGGAGGGGGAGGGAGGCGAGTAGTGGAAGAGAGAGAGGGACTTTCGAGCGTTTACCACCCTCGCGGTGATGCAGCAGCCGGACGAACTGGATAGGGGGTGGAAAGGGGTGGAAAGGGGTTGAAACGATTCGCAGGTTGTCATTTCTCGAGACTGAAGATCGTTCGAATGGCTGATTACATTGGATGGAGGGACGAATGGATTTTAGGGGGTTTGCGAGTTGGGATGTTGAAGTGACTTTGTTTTATGGGGGTGTACTCGCGGAGGTGGAATTTGTTTTAATACTCTGGTACATTAGAGGGATGATGTTGTTCTGTGTATTATATAAATTTTTGTAGATACATGCTTAATAAATTCGGTGAAACTAATTTAGAATTTTTGTAACTATTTTTTCTGCCTAGTTTTCGTGTTTTTTTGTGCTTCCATAACGCTTTTGAATTACATTTGTAAAATAAATTCGATCAGTGTTTCTTAATAAAATAATGAAATAAATCGACAGATGAGAATAAATCTATCTGAAATTATTTATACTTTTAAGTTATTCGTTTTATATCAGCATGGCCGTAAAATATTCCAAACGAATATATTTTACTTTCCTCCAAAATTACAATTTAGATAACCAATGGTCGCTAGTTTTTACAGTTGTTCCTCCGCGACGACTATAGCCGTCAAACACAGCTAAAGGGTTACAAAACAGCATAAAGAGAGAATACAATAGAACCAGCCAAACAACAAACACCATACTCCTATTATTAGCAGATAATTCCCTAATACCCCCATGGAACGTTCTACAGAGTCCAGGAATTCGGGTGCGCACCTGCGGCGCCCGGAGGAATCGACAGGTGCGGAAAAAGTTTATTCTCCTTGAGCTTCGCTGACCCGGTCACAGGCCGCGCACGAATGTTGCACTACGCCTATGCGCCAGACGCCGCCGAGGGGTTGCTCACCCCTTCCTGTCTGCACTCACACACGTAAACGCGTCCGAGGCTTTTGAACGTACTCACCGACTACTCGACCCCACTCCCTTTTCCGGTTCTCCCCTCCTTCACCCTCTTCCTTCTATCTCTCTCTCGAAAATTCACCCTCTTTCTTCATCTTTCACCCTCTGCTCGATTTCACGCTAGCCGGAGAATACTTAAAACCCTGCATCTTTCCTTCCACCCTCGATGGACAATATTTCCGTCTGTCCCTTCTATCTTTCCCATAAGAACTTCACTTTTTTTTTATACAATCTACAGATCGACTGATCGAGAACAACCCCATGGAAACTATAAATGAAGATCTCATGGTGGAGGAACGATTTGTTCCTGATGGAAATGGCCATTTGAAGTTCGGTTACCGAGTAACGAATCCAATTACTTGCTAATTAGAGAATCGAGCCGACAGTGTACTCTTAGGAGAGTTGCATGGCAACCGGACCGAGGGACAGAGGGGTGAGAGGGACAGATGCCATGGGGTTTTCTTTTTTTCTCAGCGGGGATGAAGTGTGCAATTAATCCGTCTCGCGTAGCCACTTCTGCTACAGAAACTGCATTGATATACCCCCTCCTTCGTGTTTCTCGGCCCTACTGGTAGCCACCCCCGTACGTTTTTCACTGTTCTTTCTCTCGTGAGTGTACAGACTCACTCCTTTTTGGCACAACGTCCCGCGAAATAACGAGCGACGTATCCAGACGTTTAACGACATCGTGGAATAATGTGATCGTGGTGGAAGGAAAGATATTTACCTTGCAGGAGTTAAAAAGGGGAGAGCATTTTTGTGCTGCTCCTGAGAGAAATTGTTTTCGAGAAGGTTTCAGGGTGTGGAGAACTTGTGAGAGGGTAGTTTGACACTTCAGCGGGGTTGGAATAAAAAAGTTATAATTCTCTGCCGTTGAAAATCTTTTATACTTGAAGTTAGGTCTGGGTTAGGTTTGAGCAAAATGAAAATAAGATTTTTCTACCTGTATTTTATGTTTCTTAAAATGTGAACTTTTTTTTGCTGCGTCACTATAGCAAATTTTTGAGCGAATTTTCGAAACGTAGAAATCTTTGCAGTAAATCAATCAGTGGAAATATCATTACTGCTCTATGATTTTATATCACTGAGCTGTTAGAATTCGTATAAGTTAGAACAGAGGCTTTCCGAAGAATAGGACGGTTAATCACGAATGCCTTGAGGTAGGCGAGCCTATCGAGATTCGCGTAAAGAAGAAAAAAAGGGCAAGGAAGAAACGAAAAGGAAGAAAAGGTGGATGGCTCCTCGGTGAAGGGCTGTCTAGACGGATTGTTGTTGAACGTAAACTGTGACCGTGAATCAACGACGACGAAACGCCGGTGTGGAGAGAAGCAATAACGAATAGTGCCTCTACAGACTGCGTGGGCGGACGCATTGTTTTCAGACGCGGCCCAAAACTGCGCCCGAAGAATGCAGTCTCTGCGCGAGAGAGGCGTCGTATTTCATTTTGCGATTACATAAAACCTAAACGCCTTCTCGAACGTCTCGTCTTCCCTCGATAATATGTTCATATTTTAAGTGACATCTCGCTTCAGAACACTCTTGAGAAAGTATATTTACGGAAACGTATCTTAAAAACTTTTTAATTTAAGTGTAAGATGATATTTTGAGTACTTGTGTTACAAATTGCACCGTAAATGGCATCTGGCTGGACGATATCAATCGTATCAGTCTTCTTTCACATTTCAGAGATAAAAACAGTAACATATCTTTATAAAAGAAGCTTGATATAATTTATAGAATATCTGCAGACAATATACTTCGTTTGGATACACTTTAAATCAATACTTTCCCACCATCTTCCTCGTAAAAGTGAGAAAGAAACTATGCAAAAAGGCAGAATCTTATTAAGTCCAGTTCTTCTCCATTACGCATGCGTCAGGTTCTACTAGCGCATGCGTCGATTCAAATTCTGAACTCGCGATGCAGAAATCAGGTGAATTTATTCCAAGGCGAGTATTCTTCCTGCTGCAGATTCAATTCGTTTGTTCACCCCAAAACAAGGGTGGTAAATGTTGGAAAAAGTCAAGGGGAGTGTCTCGATGTTGGTGTATAATTGTAACTAATTAAAAATGCCTTTGGTATGTCAGTTTTCAACCCTCGTTCGAGAGAGAGAGCGCGCATCGATCCGAGGAGGGTCGTCGGCCGCGGTTGCAACGTATCCTGTGCAGACAGGATGCACTCCTTTCATGTCCGCTCATGCAAAGGACACTCTCATCGCGTATGCAACCTCGGAGGCTCCACTCGAATCGTCGGGACTCGAAGCAGAGCCTTTGTTCCATACTGAAGCAAAGTCGTCGACGGCTTTTCTCTCACGATCGAAAGGAAAAATCGATCTCGTGAAAGATGAGGTTTTCTTCTCGCAACTATACATCTTCTAGGGATAGTAAAACGTCCTCAGAGATACTGTTCGATTATTTTGCAATTTTAGATGGACAATTGGACTTGCTTGTCTTAAGCTTTTGGAGATAGAGCTTATTTAAGAATTTTTAGTGTTCTACTTCACCTAACTCAGACCTAACCGAGTGAGGTGACCTCTAGAGAAACATACTTTCAAAAATCAACAATTTTTGTCGTCGTGAGGATAATTGAAGTATTTTGCAATCTTATTTGCCTTAATATTTTGAAGATTAAGTTCATTTTGTAATCTTTAGTATTCCACTTCACCTAACTCAGACCTAACCGAGTGAGGTGACCTCTAGAGAAACATACTTTCAAAAATCAACAATTTTTGTCGTGGTGAGGATAATTAAACTATTTTGCAATGTTATTTGCCTTAATATTTTGAAAGTTAAGTTCATTTTGTAACCTTTAGTGTTCCACTTCACCTAAGTCAGACCTAACTGAGTGAGGTGACCTCTAGAGAAACATACTTTCAAAGACCAACAATTTTTATCCTCGTGAGGATAATTGAAGTATTTTGCAATCTTATTTGCCTTAATATTTTGAAGATTAAGTTCATTTTGTAATCGTTAGTATTCCACTTCACCTAACCGAGTAAGGGTGACCTCTAGAGGAACATACTTTTAAAAACCAACGATTTCTATTCTCATGGGGATAGCTGAAGTATTTGGCAATCTTATTTGCCTCGATATGTTGAAGATTAAGTCCATTTAATAATGTTTAGTGTTCTACATCGCCTAACTCTTACCTAACCGAAAGAGGTTGACCGTTAAGGAAACGTACTTTAAAAATCTACGACCTTTGTTCTCCCAGACATAATTCAATTTCCATTGTTTTAAAATTGCAAAGATTAAGATTGTACTTTCCACTGGGATTTTCTACTTGGATGAAAGTTTTTCTCGCAATTATCGGCGGCTTATTTTATCCATAAACGTCTAGCTTTTACGGGGAATCATCCCCGATCTGCACGGTGTCACCTACGCAGCTTGAAATCTCGTTTTACGTCGTTTATTGTGCGTGGGTGAGCCGTAAGTCGTCGGGGCAGCTTTTCGTCTTCGACTCTCTTTTTGCGTCGATCGAGTGACCGTGAACTTTTTATATTTTCGCCCCGGCGTATTTCATATTTCTCTTATTTCTCCTGTACGCACGCGCCACGGGGAATAAATAATTTCACTCAGAATTCCGCGAAACGCCGCTAATATCGCTGGAATCGTCTCGTCTCAGCTTTCCTAACCGATTCCTGTAATATTTAGTCGTAATTTACTATAAATAACCTTTGCAGAGACGTAGGAGGGTGGATTTAAATATTTATTATTTTTTAGAACCGAGCGAAAGTTTCTCAGAATTATTATTTATACTCGTGTTACAATTTGTCTGTTTTGCAACGTTTAAAATTAAAGGAAAATTCTTAGTACACTCGCACGTGGAAACTTCTCGACTAAAATAAATAATCATTAAATGTTAAATGCGGATTAAATTTATTTCAATTATTATTTCAATTTAAGCTACTATTTTTCTACTAGCCGAAAATATTTGTTTGTCATTTAATTTGTAATTCTTGGCAGAACTATGAAGGCAAATCACCCAACGTACATAAATCTTTATCATCGCGTAGAAACGAAATGAAGTCTTTCTGATAGCAATTTCGAATTGAAAGGAATCGCATCGATCGAACACTTTGCAAGTAATTGCAAAAGATTCGCAGTTTCACGACTGAATTATCACGTTGCAGGGGGAGAGAAATCTCGCATTAAGATCAGGGTGAAAGAAGTTTCACGTAGGACGAAAGGGTGATTTTCAACGTCTGAAAATCCCTTGGCGATGCGCCATATGCGACCACTTTTTCAATGCTCCCTGGCCAATCTCCTTTTTTTGCTACTACCACTCTTCGCCTTTGGATTATTGCATGGCAAAGTAGATCGAAAAGTCCCATCACTATTCTTACAAATACATATCTCAATGAAATTAATTTCCAACTATTTGATTACAAAATTAAAATTACTTCCATAGAAAATGATCCAATGGAAATTTACTTTAAATAAAATTAATTAACACTAGAACGACCGATATTAAATTTATTACATTAAAGTATATTAAATAGGAACTTTGGAAGAAGAGGAATCAAGGGGTGGGAAATACGATCGGTTTGGTAAATCTGTGTTTTATAAGATCAACTTAGAATATCTAGTCTAGGACTTGTAAACTTAGGGAACTGTAAACTTTGGGAATTTTTGGAAAAAAATGTGAACAAGTCATTGACTTGCTTGGTCGTTCTAGTGTTAATCGCTATTATATAATTTTTTTTAAATATACTCTTCCATGTCGATAATTTCAAGTCATTAAATTACGAAAGTCTTTGTTGTGTTTAGACGAAATAATTATCCCTCTCGAACTCGTATTTCCGTGGAAATTCGTGGAGTACGAGAGAAATGGTATATCAGGGCAATTATCCACGCGATTTCTCTCGATCGCACTGCAACGTGCGAAACTGCACCTCGGGTTGCATTTGAATTACGGGGCGTGGCAGTGGCACGCTGACAAACACGGCCTCGGAGAGCGAAAGTTCGCCCCAGTGCCGCCATTCTGTCTGCAGAATTTCGTCTCTGCCATTCCCGAACTTCCTGGGTGATTAAGCCCCGAGCGGTTGCATCACTGACCTCACGTACTTAAAATTAACACTTCCTAGAGACACTTAACTTTCTTGCCCTGTGTTTCCGCCTGGCCAATCATCGAAAGACTCCTTTCTCTTCTAAATGTATCTTGGTCTTGATACAGTGTTTTCTTGTGGAAAATTAATTGCAGATATAAAAATCAGTGTTTTAGAGCACTTATGGGGTTGCTCTAATTTGTGGGTGGATAAGTTCAAAAAGGATTGCAAACCATAGGAATCTGCCTAGCTTTTGATTTAGAATTAATTGAGACCTAACTCAGACTTATGAAACTGAGACATTTTTTTATGAGAAAACTTTGCACTTCCACCCCTCAGCTTGAGGGCAGGTTACGAATACTGAGAGATTTCTACTGGTTAAAATCTAATCGTGACTTTTACTATCTATATAGGATGGACCTCGAGATACAAACTAGGGATTCTTCCAAGGTCCACTTCGTGCTAAAATTCCTCCTGTGAGGGAGACTTTCCACCCTCTCCGGGACCTCCACAATACTTAGAGCCGTCATGGTCACCCCATGATCACTCCTCCTTCCTACCGTGGCTGCAATACTACATACTTTATGGTAAGAGAAGGGAGCACCTCTCTCCAAATCCATTTTGACTCTTCGTCCTCCATGACCTTCTTCCATTCCTCCACTTATGCAGAACTCTATTATTATTGGCTCAGGTACCCCGGGTTCGCCAAGCCCGTACCTGTCCAGAACTCTGGACAGGCCCCTGAGGGGACCTAATTTAGATCTAACTCTAATCACTGCATTAATGATAAAATATACTTCTTCCTAGATAAACTTATCATTCAATATTAATTAACTCTGCTGTTCTGCTCACTTATATCTCACATTCGTAAACCTTCCAGACATGGTAAATGTTACATACATTGAATATTAAAAACTATTAGGGGGACCACAAAGTAATGTCGTCTCTCCACATATTTGCTAAAAAATTAATTAATTTTTATCGATCCGGCATTGACAATTTGCACGCAAAGGGTCGTTGCAATTCTATTTGCTTGGATTTAATATAAAAAACCGGCACTATTTTCCGGTCCACCTAATAATACTTAAAATCATAATATCTGCTTAAATATAATCTCCATTTCGAGTCATATAGACCTAAGAAGAACAATAGGGTTAAAGAGAACTTTGTCGACCAAAAAATCACCCCCTTTGACACCTTTCTTCCATTAATTCCATCCACAATGCTGACAATCAATAGTATCCTAACGGTTACTCAAAATCATAGTTTTTGAGCCAAAGAAAAAATGCAGAGAAAACTATGTGACCATGGTAGAGTTAAATGTCTGGCTCGTTGAACTTGCCGTGGCATTTAAACTGGCGATCTCGTTTTTGGACTTCTTCCGGGCAACAAAGTTGCACCTGGGTCGTAGAATCCGGGCACACGGGGCGTGGCAGTGGCATAGTGGCAGTGCACCACGAGAGAGAGCGAAAGTTCGCCCCAGTGCCGCGCCATCCTGTCTGCAGAATTTCATCCCCCGTGTCAGCTCGAGCGACCCGTCGACAACCCCCGCCCCTTCGACGGCCGGCAAACTTTGCGCAGCATAATCACGTTCATGATGCACTCGCAAAGAGCCAGGGACGATGGATGAATTCCGTTTGATGCAGGTTATACGAGAACACTGTCTAGGTGTTCTCTTTGAAGTGGAGATTTTTAATTCGAGACACGAAGATCGCCCATGGGGTTCAGAGGTCGTTGGATTTTTTTTTCAAATTTTCAGAGGTTACTGAGATGTTAACACTTAAAAGACCTGTAGTCTATTAATCCCTTGCAGTACGATTTGTTTCTGGACTACCTCCGCTATAATATAGAATTTAATTGTTAAGGTAAATTAATCGGTGATTCTTGCTATACCGCATAATTTAACGTAATGTTGATGTTAGAGAAATAATATTATGACGTCGGATCTTATTGATATTTAATAGGATTTCGAAAACTTGAAAATTTCCTATTCCATTTAACTGATCACGAGTGTCCTTATTGTAGGGCAAGCGGTTAATAGACTTTTCGGGCTCAATGCTTTTGAATATCTATCTATCAGTATCTTTAGAGTTTCTGCTTTATAAAAAAGTGATTTTAATAGAAAAAGTTTCACTTCACTAAAGATGATCAAATTGGAGAAATACCGGTGGCGTTCAATGTGTTAAAAAAAATACCAGTAAAGTGTTAACGATGCAGGAACATTATTTTTTAAGATTTCAGAGACGTTGAAAGATTCTGCGCTATATAGTTTCAAGTTTGCAACATGACCTTTAACTTGAAGAATATTTCTACCCCTTCAGATACTCCGACTACCCAGTTTAGCTACATTCATGAAATTCTTCATCCCTAATGTCCAATTTTAACTATCAAAATTCACCGTAACATGAATAGTCTCTCATCCAGACACCTCAACCAAGTCTCACCCCGTTGCATTTTCCCCCGCAAGAGTCTAACCTTCCATCGTTCTTTCAACAGCAGCAACCTTGACAACGGAAGAGGAACAGAGCCACGGTCTAGACTCTAGAGGCGCGGACTCTCAGCCATGAAGGTTTCCCCCGGCGAGAAGCTGGCAACAAGTCCACCCCAAAAATAAAACGACATAGAAACGGCCACGACACTGAAGCCACTCCATTACGATTCCTTCCTCCCGTTTGCTCGTGTTAACGGCGAAGGGGTAGGGGGCTAGCAGAATCGTCTTCCTCTCCTTCCTCGAGCGACTCGCCGTCCGCAGGATTTTTTAATAGGTCTTTCAGGTTGGCAACCGCCCTGTCTGCGAGCTCGTTCCTCTTTTTGCTCGTGCAAGAGCGCCAGAACGGAGGAAGGGAGGGTAGAAGCCAGAGAGAGAAAAGTTTGCCCCAGTACGTTGCACCCTCTCCCTCGTCCTCTCGAGTGCCCCCCTTACCTTCCCTCTGTGTCTACTTTGTCTCTTTTCCTCTCATTCTCCCTTCGTTTCGTCTTTCTCTGTGGCATCGTTGCGACCCCCCCTACCTATGGGGTGTCGTCCCTCCAGGCATCAGAGGCCGCCAACCCTCTCCGACATCCCGGTACTCCCGTATTCCTGTTTCGCCGCCCCCGAGTCCGCTGCACCGAGTGCCGCCGAATCAATACCGGCAGACATCCTAACTCACTGGAGGTCAATGCCTCGTTCCAGCTAGCGGCGGCGACGACCTCAACCTCCTACCTTTCCTACCCTACAACCTCGTTCCAGAGAACCCAGAAGCCAGACGAGGGAGAGCCATCTCTTTCTCGCTTTATTCCCTACCCTCCTTGCACTCTTATCCGGTATCCTTGCAATTCTATTTTTACGTTTGCTTGTGGATCCGCTGTTTTGCACGGTGGTACGGTTATGATCTGGGTTTTAATTGTTTCTGGGGTGTTAGGGTTGGTGTGTGGGGGGTTAAGAATTGTTGAATGAATATTTATTGGTTGGGATGCAATGTGGGATAGGTTTGTGTCTGTTTGGGATTCAATTGTGGGAGGGTGAGAGGGGTGGAAGTATTGGGAGAATTTCATTTTTGATATGTTTGAAATTTTATTAAGGTAGTTAGGGGGTGTTGATGTTGGTTTATGTTAATTTCGTTAATTTCAAATAATTTTTCTGTGTTTGGATGAGTTGGAAATTTAAAGAATAAAATCTGTTTTTTTTTATTTGGCGAAGTTGGACGATTTTTTCTCTTCCTGGTTCTATCAGTGTGCACTAGAGGAATGGTGGAGATGGAACTCGAAGACCGATTTTTACGTCCTCGGGAATACGATTACGAGGGTGAGCCGAGGCAAACGACACTTTCGGGGAGGATTCTGGACTCGGGGGGTTGCGGACAACACGAATCCAGGGTCAAACGGTCCTGCGAGGGGTGAGAATTTCAAGATGCAGCGAGAGCTGATTTTATTGCTACTTACGAGGGTGGTCCCTCGCTGAAAGTGATATTGACTCAGGGGGTGGTATGGGAAATCTCGGTAATTCCTTTTTTACGGATTTAATATAAAACATTCCTCAAATTAGGGCAGAAAGTAATAGAATAATTAACTGTCGATTGTTCTAAGGTGACATAAGAATTAATGTATTCATTTCATTCTAAAAAACACCCCTGAATTACCATAGAACAGCCCAATATAAAATACTATTAGTTAGTAATATATCCAAATACCAAGAAGTGAAAATTCGCAGAAAAATTTATCGGACACGTCTCCGTAAGAATGTTTGTACCACCGATCGGCGTAGAGGTCAAAGAGGTCACCAAATACGCATGCCCAGTGCAAGCGTAGCTCGAAGCCGCGACAACGTAACAGAAAGCGTCAGACAGGGGTGCGGAGGAAGGGGTGGAATTAGTGTTCGTCTGATGTGAAGAAGCACGAGAGAAAGGAGACCCTCTTTTGAATGTCAATGTCTTTGTCTCCTGTGCGCGCGCCGGTGCATCCCGCGGAACAATCCCCGCTGGCGCAGCTACGGGGCTGCTTTCCCTTTGCACCTTATCCAACCTTCTTTTTAACATTTTCTCCTCTCGTGTTGGTGAATTTTTTCCGCAGAATATATACTTATTTTTGCAGGCCAATACTTATCATAGGATAATAACTTATTAATTAAAAATGGAAAAGTGCTGTTGACCCTTTACCCTGCAATAACGAGTGACACTCGTGATCAGTTAAATGGAATAGGAAATTTTCAAGTTCTCTAAAACTTATTGTTTCTCTAAATATTAATATTACGTTAAATAATACGGCATGTTAAGAATCACTGATCAAATTTTAGTTTAACAATTAAATTCTGAATTGTAGCGGAGGCAATGACGAAACACATCGTAGTACAAGGGGTCAAAGGTAGTGTCTCTTTTTTGCCTCTGTCCTATCTCTATCTAATACCTAATTGTTATCAGATACTTATCACTTTGGTATTTAAGAATAGTGCAACATAGAATATTAATAACAATAGAAATTGTAAAGCTATACAATAAAAATATGAACAAAAGCATAATATAAATTAAGAGTCCAATTTGTTGCATTTCTGTATTACAGGCCAAAGTAAATTTTGTAAAAATACCACTGGTAAAATGAAGATGCTACGCGAACCCCCTATTTTCAAATTCTTGGCCGTAGATTCCGATCGACGAATATATACCTACTAAAACAGTCCTCCCTCGAGTAACGTTACAAAGCATTTTGCGTTGGAAGAAACAAAAGTAATGAAAGCGTTAAAAATTGACCTTCACACGATTGCCCCCCTTTTTCTTACGGTGGTTTTTTCTTCGCGTCTCGAGTACACGTCTCGAGTTTCACGAAGCAGGAAGGTAATTTGTCATACGTCTCGCACGATGCAGTTCGTAACGGGGGCATTGGTGCCATTCTGGCTGGCGGGGTTTTGCATTCGTTGAAAGAACAAGAAGAGACCGACTATCACCCTATGTATATAAGCTAACGTGGACCGCTCCTCTTGGCAGAAACTCAGGAGAGTTGAACGCACTGTCTAATTTTAAGCGTACCCGCGGAACACACGCTGCTTTTTCTCTAGGTCTAGTGCAAATACCTCGTCCCTTCACTGGGTCCAAAGCCAACGCTCGTTTGGCACTGCTTACCGGTGTGTTTTTCCTGGGACAGGAAGAAACGTCGACGTTCATGGGGGTTGGTGACGGTGCAGCTGACAAGTCGGTGAATCGGTTTGATTCTAAAGAAAAAGTTCCTAAATTTTGCTGTACTACCTCTATTCTACCTCTATCTTACCTCTATTCTACCTCTGTGCTGTCTCTGTACTGTCTCTGTACTGTCTCTGTACTGCCTCTATCCTATCTCTATCCTATCTCAATACTAACTCGACACAGCCACCGTACTATCTCTATGCTACCTCTATTCTACCTCTGTGCTGTCTCTGTGCTGTCTCTGTACTGTCTTTGTACTGCCTCTGTACTGCCACTTACTGTCTCTATCCCATCTCTACCCTACCTCTATACTAATTGTAAGTCAACACAACCACTGTACTATCTCTATGGTACCTCTATCTTCCCTCTATTCTACCTCTGTGCTGCCTCTGTACTGTCTTTGTACTGCCTCTGTACTGTCTCTATCCCATTTCTATCCTACCTCTATACTAACTCAACACAACCACTGTACTATCTCTATGCTACCTCTATCTTACCTCTACTCTACCTCTGTGCTGTCTCTGTACTGTCTTTGTACTGCCTCTGTACTGTATCTATCCGATCTCTATCGTACCTCTATCCTTCCTCTATCCTACCTTTATACTAACTCAATACTACCGCCGTACTATATTTATGCCACCTCTATTCTGCCTCTATCCTGCCTCTGCCCTGTCTCTACTATACCTCTATCCTACCGCTATACTGCTTCTGTACTGTCTGTGTCCTGCCTCTGTCCTGTCAAGCCGTGTCAAACAGTATTTTCTAAGTGTGCCTCGAGTGACTCATGTTCCAAATAGGGACCTTTGCTCACCGTAGGCTCCTGAAAAAGTCCAAGCACCCATGGCGACGAAGGACAAAGATATCATTCGACGGAGATCCGAGAGGGCACGCGAGAGGCAAGGGTCCTCCCTTCCTGTGCGTCCTACGTTCCGACACGCACGACACGCTCGAATACGCTAACGAGTGTTCTATTTTTCAAGAGCGCTATGTTTACCACTGTCGGCGTCTGCCTTGCTCATCCTCCCTCTCATCCTCTATCTCATTTTATCATTCTCTCTCTCATTCTTTCTTACATTCTTCCTCTCAGCCTCCCTCTCATCCTCCCCGTCGTGTGCATTCCCTCGAGTGCGAGCTACGGGGGTTGTAGACCTGGCTCTCGATGTGTGACGACGCCGACGGGTTGGAGAACCGTCGAGGAATGGGGCAGACAGACGTTGCACTTTCCCTCGTGCTACCACCGACACCCTCGTCTCACTTTGCCCTACGAGATTATTCTCCTACGTCTCGGACGTTCCAAGGCCTCTTTCACTCTTTCACGCTTGCCGTTAAGTCGGTGGATTGTTAAAATGGGCTGGCTAAGTTTTATGGCGTTTTGGAAGAGGGGGATACGAGGTCGAGGTTTACTTTTGGATGTGGGTAGAAGTTAATGGCGAGTTTTGAGGAGGCTGCGGTTTTCCATGGTGCTATTGATCGTTGAGGAGATTTAGAGGTCGTTGTAAGGTCGAGGGAGTGACTTTGGAAAGTGTGAAATTAAAGGATCGAATTTTAAATTAGAAATTTAAATAAAAATTTTTGTCGTCTCTGGGAAATCATTCTGAAATTTTTCTCCGAAATGGCGTTGCAAAAATTGTGAAAAATTAAGAGACACGTTGAAATAAACTAATAGAAATAATTGTCTATCATGAAAAATTGATGGTAGTAGATTCATTGTTTAGTAATAATTAGAAAAAAATAACTAAACCTCTTTTCCGCAATCTGGTGCTTCTAGAAAGCAGATAAACCGAGTTAAATCATCTGTAAGAAAGAAGAAGAACGAAAACGGCGTAACGATGACGAAGACGATGACGACGCAAGGGTAGACAAGCTACGTCGCATTAAGAGAGTCAAGTTCACCCTTGGAACAATCGCCCCGTTCCTCCAACAGGGGATGTTGCCTAGTGTATCGTCATACCACGTAAAAACTGCTCTCAGACCGGAGCCAATGGCGGTCCAGGGTGTCTTTTTTGCGACCAGACTTATCGACTCTTTTGTGTTTCATTCGAAGAGACTCGAAAGAGGTTCGCAGAAATGTGGATTTAATGGAAGATTGAAAGTGCACTTGAACACCCGGAGAATGGAAATTCTCAAGGCATAATAACAATTTATAATTGCTAAGACATCGATATTCTTGTAATCGATGAAGGAACGAAGAAAATAAAAATGCTGGACCGTTTAAAATTTTAATTTGAAACGTTACTTCCAAAAGAAACATTGCTACAGTTTTAACACTAGATTTACGGAGCCAATTTCGCTCATTCAAAATTTGATTACTGCATATATAATATATTGGTTGGTTAATTTTTTAATAACAAATCTTTTATTTCAATTGATGTGGTATGCAAAAAACTTCAATTTTCTTGTATGATTCTAATTGGCTCACTTCAGAAAAATAGGTATATGAACATCCGTAAATCTAGTGTTAATGATTGTCAAAGTCACTTTCAAATTTTTAAGGTCACCTTGAGAATACTGTCTTGTACTTTATTTGAGAATTGCGAGGAAGGAATCCGTTGCTTTTTTGCTACGACATATTAAATAATAATTTAGAAAAAATCTCAGGGAGATTAGAAAATTTAATTATGAAAGATGCAAGTCCTCGTGAAAAGAGGAAGAGAGACTTATCCGGTTACACGACCTTGCTCGGCTAGATACGCCAGTTTGATTTCAACGTCGACTGCTTTTGTTCTCTCGTCTGCGACACCCTTCTCAAGAACGTTAGCCTCGTTATCCAACCCCACTTTCGTTGCAATCAATATCGTGAAACGCTTCTACGTGTCCTACGCGATGTTACTAGATCGGATCCTTCCTTTGATTAAAAAAAAGAATTATATCTTCTAAAATTTCGCAGTCCTTAAAGTCTCCCATAAGTGACTTTGACCTTGGACTGACCTTTCTCGAGATTTCTGAACGACTGTTAATTAATACTATAACTACCAAGCGAGATAAAATGACTGGTTTCCAATTTGTACTTAACACTAGAACTACCAGTCAAAATGACTGGTACACAATTTTTTCCAAAAATTCTCCAAGTTTACATAATAGTCATAATATACATTTAAATAAAACATAATATAAATCACCCAATCGATCAAATTTTCCGCTGCTTGATACCCCCTTTTTCAAAGTACTTATTTAATTTAATAAAATATGATGGATTTTAGGCCGGTAGTTCTAGTGTTAAAGTTCATCAAATTTATGGAACAGTCATAGTGCAAATATATTTGTTGATCTTATAAAACACAGATTACCAAATCGACTGTCTTCTCAACATTTTGATTTCTCCTTTTACAAAGTAATATACTTATTTATCATATTGAAATATAATAGATTTCACTCTGGTTGTTGTAGTGTTGATTACAATTTCTCTACTCTCTTAGACTTTGTACTAATTTACTAAAATATTTTTTTAATAATTATTTATTTTCTAATTAAATTTACTAGCCTCCCAAAGTTTGAGTTACAATTGGGCTAAGTAAAAAATTCCTTTGATTGAGAATTTGCCAAATTAAATTCAACGAGTTCACATCAATTTATAAAAATTAATCAAATGTTAAAGAATCTATCTAGTATCAGATTTTAGATTCTAATCAACGATAAACCCTTTGATTCCCATCAATCCAAAGTTTCTAAACGTCATTTCAGATTCAAACTTCGAGTCAAACATCCTCATTTCAATAATATATCGACTTTAAAGTCAACACGAACTCGTCGTATTTTCTTTATCCACCATTCACCCTTCGTGTGAAATTCTAGGGGTGAAAATACGGTCGTAAGGAAACTGAGAGGACGAGGATTACCGCGAGGAAAAATGGCGAACGTTCGACCGGCATATATAAACGTTTCTTCGAACCGGGCTAGGAGGTTTTCGATGTTTTCCTTTCGAGAAAGACGTTACATGAGATCGATAAGGTACTATCGATACCTTTAGTACCTTCGTGCTGCTTTTTACGAGCGGATAACACGTGTACTCATCACGTTTTTGTTTTTATTCGACCCTGAAACTCGTGCAACGTCTTCGACCCAATTTTAAGCTTGTAATTTTTTCAAAGGGTGGAGGAGAAATGGTAGCACGCTTTTATTTCATGTATCGTAGCTTGAATATAAATTTTGGCAAGTGTATTAAGATTTCGTAATTTTAGGATAACTCTGGTGCAAGTTTTTTTTTACGATTGGAAATTCTTTTGTAGTTCAGTGGAAGTAGTATTTTTACTATTTTTTATTAGAATCTTTTTGACGTTGCCAATTCCTTTGACTTTGCTCTGAAAAGTTTCCAATGCTCTTTTTAAATAAAACATCCACCAGTAAAGTTAATCTGATACTTAGCCTCCTGCCATAAAATTTCTATTTCGACTGCGCTTGCAAAAACTAAGAATTAATACTCGACCTCAGAATTTTTCAAAACTTAACACTTTGTGGTCCAAATTTATACTGAGCCAAATAAAATTAATTGCACAGCCGACAGATATTCTTCATAATACTACAAACTTATTATCAAATAAAAAAATTAATATTAAATCAAATATAAATTCAAATTCGAATTAAATTCAAATACAAAAACTGAAAAGCTATGCCAAGTATAACTCGACACAGAATTTGCAAACGGTTAAACAAGTTCAAAGAAAAATTCAGAAAATTCACAAATCCATCAAAGTCTTCGAAGAATCTCAAGACAAATTCTACCATAATCCGAACGGCATCCGAGTGCAAGGTTACAGGGATGCATCGACGGTTCCTCTCCCACGGGAGAGTGCATCCTCACGGCAAGTAATGTATTTATACATCAACGGAGGGATGTATTTCGGTCCACGGAGGCTGACGAGCTTACACACCAAGCGGTGCCGACGGCCCGCACGCTCCTAACCTTGAACTGATGAACGAACGAGGAGCCACCACCCGAGCTGCCACATCCTCAGCTATTCCTGGACAGTCACCCTCGAGGACGTCGCACCGACCGTAAACTCGAGATCCTCTCTTCGCCTAGATCTATCCGAGCCTCGAGTATTTACCTGGGAGACACTCCAAGAGATGCAACGTCGGTTGCATGCTCTTTTTATCAGTGCAGACTCCTTTTTTGGTTTTGAATGAAGACGATGAATAATTGGACCAATTTGTGGATGTTGTAGTAATATTTATTGTGGTATTAGATTTGTTTCTGGAACTTGGAGTCATTTGGTATTGATTTTTGAGTTGAATGGTGAAAGTACCAAGATTTTTAAGATGGCTGATTCTTCCTAAATGTTCTCCAACTTGATAGGAAAGGCGTGTAGCAATTATTCTGCTTCTGGGATGGTGAAGTCACTTGGAATTGATTTTTGAGTTTAATGGTGAAACTACCAAGATTTTTAAGATGGCTGATTCTTCTTAAATGTTCTCCAAATTGATAGGGAAATTATGTAGCAATTATTCTGGTTCTGGGATGGTGAAGTCACTTGAAATTGATTTTTGAGTTTAATTGTAAAACTACCAAGATTGTTAATATGCCTGATTCTTCCTAAATGTTCTCCAAAGTGATATGGAAATTATGTAGCAATTGTTCTGCTTCTGGGATACTGAAGTCACTTGAAATTGATTTTTGAGTTTAATGGTAAAACTACCAAGATTTTTAAGATGGCTGATTCTTCCTAAATGTTCTCCAAATTGATAGCTGAGTCATGCAGTAATTATTCTGCTTCTGGGATGATGAAGTCACTTGAAATTGATTTTTGAGTTTAATGGTAAAACTACCAAGATTTTTAAGATGCCTGATTCTTCCTAAATGTTTTCCAAAGTGACAGAGAAATTATGTAGCAATTATTCTGCTTCTGGGATGGTGTAGTCACTTGGAATTGATTTTTGAGTTTAATAGTGAAACTACCAAGATTTTTAAGATGGCTGGTTCTTCTTAAATGTTCTTCAAATTGATAGGGAAATTATGTAGCAATTATTTTGCTTCTGGGATGGTGAAGTCACTTGAAATTGCTTTTTGAGTTTAATGGTAAAACTACCAAGATTTTTAATATGCCTGATTCTTCCTAAATGTTCTCCAAAGTGATATGGAAATTATGTAGCAATTGTTCTGCTTCTGGGATACTGAAGTCACTTGAAATTGATTTTTGAGTTGAATGGTAAAAGTACCAAGATTTTTAAGATGGCTGATTCTTCCTAAATGTTCTCCAAATTGATAGCGGAGTCATGCGGTAATTATTCTGCTTCTGGGATGGTGAAGTCATTTGAAATTGATTTTTGAGTTTAATGGTAAAACTACCACGATTTTTAAGATGGCTGATTCTTCCTAAATGTTCTCCAAATTGATAAGGGAGTCATACAGCAATTATTGTGCTTCTGGGATGGTGAAGTCACTTGAAATTGCTTTTTGAGTTTAATGATAAAACTACCAGGATTTTTAATATCTCTGATTCTTCCTAAATGTTATCCAAATTGATTTTTGAGTTGAGATTTTCAAGATTGAGGTTTGAGTTTAAATGAGGGGTGAATTGGACGGGAAATTAGCAACTTTTGCAAAACTTATGAAGTTGAAAGTATCAATAAGTAGCTCCATGGACATTGAAGAACGTTTTATCATTGATGACGACACTCGGCATACTCGGCGAAGAAGAAAGGCAGGAGGTCATTGATACATCGCAGCTGTATTCTTACGATAATACGATTTTATTGATTTGCACAAAGAATAACAAAGAGAAAATCTCTCCTTAAGATATCTCTTCATCTTCTTATCATTGATGACAAATTTATTGAACAGAAGAGAAGTCTTCGTTTTTGAAACAACCGCAGTGCTTGAATCGCGTAAAAGGAATTAAATATTCCCTCCTCGATAGGCCTCGGTCGGCCGATGAGGTTATCCACAATAGATGCGTTGACCTTTACAATGGATACACCCTGTGGCGTGTCGATGACACTGTGTTCTATAAAGATACCCCGAGGAGGTAGGGCCTTTTAGCCTTTGTCTCGCTCTCGTCCGGCAGCCGTTGAACCCGATCGGCGAGGACAACACACTTTGAACTATGCACACGCGTAATTGTTCAACTACAATTCCGAGTCCTTTGGATCTCGAAGGACTAGTTCTACAGGATCTTAGAAGGTCTTAGAAGGCTTTAGAAGACTTTGGAGAGACATTTAGACGGTGTTTATTTTTATCTGTCAAGCTGAACGTTGTGGGTGTCATTGACGAAGGGCACTGCTTTTAATGAAATTTCATTTAAACTTTAAAACGTAGGTATTTTTAAAATGTTTATATTTAGTAAGATGGATGTCAGAAATTAAAAGGTATTTGTAGAAATTGTAGAGATTTTTTTTAAGGGGGGAGAATTTTTTTGTAATTTGGAATTGGGGTTTTGTTTTAGTGATCTTGAATGACCTTGACGGTAGATGAGAAGAATTAATGTAGTATTGCTGCATTAATATTATTTTAGTTGTTCAGTGATTCTTATTGAAGTCGAAAAAAGTATTTTATAAGTAAATTGGTGCATGTTCTTCCGAAATTTTCTAGATATTCAATCTTTCTTGGTTTTGAAAAATTATTGAAGAATTCCTAAAGATAGGAGGCATTTGTTGAATCCACAGGGAGGAATTTGCAAGTAATGATTCTAAAATTTCCACGATCGTTTTCCAATAATTCGCAAGCAGTAAAACGTTAATGGCTTTTAAAAATTCATCGACATCGTTTCTGATCTTTGCAAGGAGACAGGTTCGCCGGGAATTTACAACGGCTCCCTCACTCTGCTCCTTCTGATTTAATTAACAATTCCAATTCACGATTTGAGAAATGTTTATTAATAGTCTCTCGGCGTATCGGTAAACGTCTCTTTCATTTAAACTTCACAGAGCGGATCTACGGTCATCAATTATAGATACCATTGTTCTCGTGTTATCCATTCTTCGGCATGGCCAAGTACACGTACCACTTCTTTTCTCTCTCTCTCTTTCTCTTTCTCTCCACGTCCTCTTGGTTTCTCTCGTGATAACACATTTATAAAAAATTATATCTGCGTTTCATTGCGTCGACTTCTGCTGCAATCCGACAACTTGCAAATACTCGAACGAAATGACATTATGGACGCACGTAATGATGCATTGCTAAAAATATTCTTAAATTATTCATTCCGATTGAACCTGCGGTTCTTAAATTACGATGACTTAATCCGAAGTTATATATTTATCCAACCTCACAAATAATCTTACTGTGCTCGCAAAATGATCAAATATGTCAAAACTATGCCAATTTGTTAGCAATACATCAATTTTTTCCTCCCAAAAGTTTCTCAATACAAATTCCCAATTCTACTCTCCATAACTCACTTCAAATTCAAATTCTCACACTCGCGCCATAGAAAAGCGCGCGCGATTCAAACCACGCAACGAACCTCAAAACTTTCTCTGTCGCAATTCAATCTAAAACTTCAACCCAACCTTCAAAATCGGTCAAGTCTTCAATACAATTTACACCTAAATACAATGTCATCCTAAAACTGCAATTTACCCTATGCAACCAGTAACTGCAAAGTGACTAATTAAAAAAAAATATTTAAGAAAATAACTAAGAAATCTAAGAGTATTAGAAGTTGATTAATGCGTGCACCCTTCTTTACGAGAAGCATTATTTAGGGGCACACGAATCCCGAAGCGAAGGTGCGATGCACCTACGTGCAGCCGGGTCAAGGTCGTATCCCTCGTGCGCCAGGTCGGCTGAGTCATTCGTGCAGAATCGTGCATGCAGTACCCGGCGCGCGAGTGCATCGAACCCGATGACCGTTGCAGCTGCAAGCGAGCGTACGCCTCGTCGGCAGGGTTCGGTTGAGATCGACTGTCCTCGGCTGCATTCCGCGTGCATCAACCCGGGAGACCGCCCTCGAGAGAAGCGCCGAGTGCAATGCCCAATGCACCGCGAAGACACGGCGGCGCTCGGCAAACAGCTGCGTCTAATACCGCGTGCACATTCATGATCGCGAATTGTTTACTGCATAATGATTTTGTTCAACATCATTGATGTTTACATACGATTAGATCAGAATTCGAACTAAATTAGATCCAGATTAGGTCTTCATTAGGTAGAAATAGTGTCAGTATAAAAAAATCCCTAGTAACTGCCACTTGGTGGAATTAACTCATTAGAGACAAAAAAAGAACTAGATTGAAATGAAGACAGTGAATGATGCGAATACCAATCTAGATTCGAACGTTGTGAAAACAGCGCGATGCATTTTGGAAGAATGCATCGAGTGTTCTTGCAACCGGTGGATGTCCTTCGGCTTTCGAATTCTTACGAGTTCGGTGAAATGGCAAAAAGGCGATCGTGAAGTTATGCGAGGATTTCGAGGGTGGTATACGTGCACGTTTCGACGTAGACATTTTAGCAAAATCCTCATGCTTTTATAAGTTCCTGAGATTTGCTGATTATTATAAAGTTTTGGTTTAATCAACTTGATTTATTTGTATTATTATTAATAGTTACGATAAATGTACTACCCTAAAATTAATATTCTCCGTCAATGGAAATCTGTCCTCGACACCTCGTTACCCTTCAGAATTCTTGAGTAGACCAGTCTGTCAATATTCACCGTCGAAATCAACCCTAACTTCCTTTCAGTCTATGACACCCTTCGGTAATGTTCTCCCTAAGGAGTACGGTCATGAACGCACGATATTGCTTACGTTTGAGAAACTCTGCAAAAGGGCCGACGCACCGGGCAGGGTGAACGCTCTCCGGCTGCCTAGCTCGCTCATCGACTTGTCCTCTTGCTTCGTCCTACGTATTCTTCCTCTTTCTCTCGTTTCATTGCCCATTCTCCCCCTTTCTCGTTCTTCGCTTCACTCATTCGTTCGCTTTCTCGGTCGTTATTCCCTCTTTTTCTTCTCAGCTTGTTCTCCGAGGCTCACCCCTCGATCGCTTCCTCGCTGCTTCGTCTCTGCATTCGTCGATTCCATCTCTCGTTCGACGTATCTCTTTATCATTTACCTTCATACCTTCCTCGTTCCTTCGTTTCCCTCTTTGATCGATTTTTCAGCTGATTTTCAAATCTCCTCGTATCTGCCTTCATTCTTTTCCGGATCCTTTTACGTTTCATCTTCTATCTTCCCTATCGTATCGTTCTCCTTGCTATTATTGGCTTAGAGAAAGAAATCACATGACGAGTGGTGTGCTCTGATTGGCCCGATGGATAGAAAGGTACCTAGTCTTCGCGTATTTTGGATTCTGACTCGTGATTGGCCGAAGGAGCGTTTAACGCTGAATTAAGTATTTAACTTTCGATTGTGATTCGTCGAGCTCAGATTTCAAGGGCCAATATGATGGGAATAAGCAACAGTCTCTGGTTAAGTATATCTCGTCCACAATATTTCGCTTTTGAAGGATCGCTATGATGAAAATAGGCGGTGTGTATGATTGGTCCACGTTATTTTCGTTTATAAGGACCAATATGATGAGAATAGGCGGTGTATATGATTGGTCCCCATTACTTCCGTTTTCAAGGGCCGATATGATGATTATAGGCGGTGTGTATGATTGCTACGCATTATTTCCGCCTTTCTATTACCATTCTATCGAGGTGCCATCGAGTTACGCAAATAGAAAATGAATCATAAAATTTAAATTTAAGGGACTATCAGATTCTAAGTCGAACCTAACCTAGTTCATGTCCAGACCTAACCCAGACTGCACACGCAGCCAGGCGCGTCGCAGGGGCATGGTGCGTGTATGGCTGCTACCATCACGGGGTCTCGTGTAGAGTTCCGAGCGAAACGACCGATGCACTGGACGTTGCATATGTGCGCGAAACGGGTGCAGCGGTGGCAAGAGGGGCGTCCAAAGGGAGGAAAAGGGAGAGCAAGGGAAACGGAGAGAGGTGCATGGGGCACCGCGTGCAGCACGGGTGGAACGTTTCGCATGGCCACGGGGTTCAGTGTCCCGAGCCAAGGCCGTAGGGGCACCGCCCCACTGAACCAATTGTGCCACTTTTATGCTCCTCGGCTCATTTTCGCCGGGTTTTAGCACTCGTAAACCATCGATCTATCCACGTTCACGCGTGCAACCTCAACGGATATGTCGATAATGAGACTTTAACTGCCGTGAGAGCAATAATTTTACGATTCTGGGATTTCCAACTAAGTGGATCAGCCTTTACGATAGATTCTTGTTGAGAGATTTCAAGTGATTCTACGGTCAAGTGATTTTCTTGGGAATTACCATGTAGAGTTATATTTTAACATTTTTTTAATGGTGCGAAATGAGGTTGAAAATTAGAAGGTTCAGGGTAGGATGAGAATAGAGGCTTTGGATTGAATTTAACCTAGTTTGATCACATTCGAAATTCATGGTTGGAACGATCGAAGTGGAAAGATGTGCTATTAAGTTTCTCCAGCGGCAGACATCGATACTATTGGTAGATTAGAAAGAAAGTAAGATAGAAAGTTATCCGCAATGATCGTTATGTTTGAGATGTGATGACCGATAAATAATTCACTGTAAATGTGACCTTGGGTTGAGAACTATTATTAAAAAAATTATCAAATCGAATTAACAGAGTTAATGGAAAATAATAATTATCATTTTCATCGGAAACCGTAAGTGAAAAGTGATCCACCGGTGGATGGTTTAGTGTCATCCAATTTAGGAAAACGAGCGGAGGCGGTTGAAGGGCACTGAGCCACGGTGACTCACCGATAGCTATACTACCAATTCGCTGGATCAATGTCAACGAATTCCACGTATCGACCGGAATATATTCAACGCAACATCGAGATTCCTTTCTATCCAAGAATCTACAACATTCCTCTCAAACTTAATACCACCTACTTACAATCACACAACCTAATTACACCATAATCAACAAAATCAATATCCTCCAGATTCACATAAGAGTCTCCGCCATTAAAATACCACTCAGGACCATAAACTCTACAAAAAAAACATACAATTTCTTTTTCAAAGTAAAAAAAAAGTAAAAGTCCTTTACAACATTTGCAAACTCTAAAATAATCATCAACGAATTAGAAAGTGAGGATTTCCACAGCCACAATTAGTCATTTGGTTCGAAATGCCAAAATCTAGAAGATTCTTGGAAAATTGTGCTCAAAGGTTGATATGAAGATGGTGAAGTATAGGTAGGAAGTTTCTTCGAAAGTGTGCCATTCCATGGCGAAGTTCCAGGCACCGTTGGCCGGGAGACACGAACGAGCTGGGGATTTGCGAACCCCGGGAAATGCGTTTGAGTTTGGGAACCCCCAGACTGGAGGGGATTGCCCCAGACACCCCCTCCAGCAGACGTGTCTCCCTCCACCGTGGTTGTAGCTGCTTCTAGAACCCTACCTACCCGTCAATGGTGCCGGGGTGCAAAACCCCGTCTGCTTGATAAACCGTTGCAACGCCCACGCACGATAAACGCGATATAGTGCATCCATTTGCGGGGGAAAAAAATGTACGAGCGACCGTACCGAGTGTCAAGTACGCGTTTTGCACCTTTTTTCGTAGTCCTACGACTGGAAGGCCTTTTGCACATGGGATGGGATGGTTAAATGTCTTTGTTTCGATATTCATTGCGTTAACCCCCTTGCTGTAACAATTCTTTCATGACTGAATGCGCGATAAATCTGAATTAATTGATGAAACAGCAATCCACCCTTCGATTGTAGCTGATGTTAATGATCGGCGACAATGCAATGTTGAATAAGATAGAATTCATTTTATTTCGTCATCGTTCATTGATATTTTTAATTTAATCATTTTTTTTCTCTTCGTACGAAGGACGGCTATTTGTCGACCGGAGTTTAAATAAAATACTTCTTGTTTAAATTTTTCGATACGTTTCGCTAACTGTATGTTACCCTCTTCAGTCGTAAAATTTATTAAAAGAAGACCTAGCCCACCTCAAACAGAGAAAGATATCCTAGGTCTTCTTTTAATAAATTTTACGACTGAAGAGGGTAACATACAGTTACCGAAACGTATCGAAAAATTTAAACAAGAAGTATTTTATTTAAACTCCGGTCGACAAATAGCCGTCCTTCATTACGAAGAGAAAAATACACAACTTGTCACATTTGACGTCACCGACCGAACAAAAACAACCTTCATCTTACATTTCATCATTTTTGGAAGATTTCAAAATTAACTTTATGGCGTCATGAGAGTTATTGTACTGCAAGGGGTTGAACAAACCTAAAACGTGGTGGGAATAGGTCTTGGTAAAAAATATCTTTACTATGTCTATGGTGTTTCTAGAATTTGTGTATATTTCGGCTATGTCAATTTGGACAAGTACGATTTTTAGAGTCATATAGGATTTTTTTTATAAGTGTAATAAATAATAGAAAGAATAATAGATTTACGGTAATTCTAGTGTTGAAGTATGCCTGTAACTTGTTGTATGTAGCAGCGATCATGAAAGCGATCTAAATGAAGAATTTGAAAAGTTCACCTCATCAGAAATGTATGAGAAAGTAGAATTTCAATTTATAATCCGTTGAAACGATGATTTCGTTCTTACTGATTGATCGGGGGGAATGGGAGAAGTCGAGCAAAGGCTGTTACGAGGTTTCACGAGGATGAAATGTAATGCTGGTCGCATTTCGTGGCAATCTTCTGCATAATGTTTCGCAATTAGATGTTTTCACACTTTCACCAGTGTAATTAAGATTAATGGGTACTCGAGTTTATTAGAGAGTGCAAGATGATCGTTCGAATCGCCTCGAAAGTGATAAGTTTTCTCCGCTTTTCCCTTTCGTACGCGCAGTTACGGTCAACGATTGGTAACGAAACAGAAAATCCTCGTTACGGTGCTGTAATTGGACGAAAGAACTTTTCTTTCCCGATTACAATTAACGATAATATTCTGTACATTCTTCAATCTCTATTTTCGACATGTTCATCCAATAAATTTCAGATTTACGATCGACAAAATTTTACTGCAGTCATATTTCGATATTTAATAATAATCCTCCCCACATACATTTTAATTACTCGCCCTGCATATTCTAATCACCTTTGAAAGAAAAATATTAATAATACATAAAATTATATGATATATCAAGATTTACTAATCAATTGTTACTGTACCAATTTAATTTCGAATTATTGCGGCGGTAGTCACAAAAGAAATTGTACGGCAAAGGGTTAATATTAGGCTAAATTATACGATATATCAAGACTTATTAATCAATTCTTATTGTGTCAATTTAATTTTGAATTATTGCGGAGGCAGTCACAAAAGAAACTGTACAGCAAAATGTTAATATTACGTTAAGCTATACGATACATCTAGACTCATTAACAATTATTGCTACATCAATTTAATTTTGAATTATTGCGGAGGCAGTCACAAAAGAAATTGTACAACAAAGGGTCAATATCACGTTAAGCTAGACGATGTATCTAGACTCATTAACAATGATTGCTACATCAATTTAATTTTGAATTATTGCGGAGGCAGTCACAAAAGAAATTGTACAACAAAGGTTCAATATCACGTTAAATTACACAATATATCAAAACAGCTATTAGAAAAAATTTAATTCACAGTCATCACACAAGAAGTCACAAAAGAAGTCGTAGGATAAGGGGTTGATATATCTGAACTATGAAACTAGATAAATAAAATAACTTTCTATAGTTATGTTATAAATAAATAAAATTCAAAACGACACAAAAACTAGGCAGATGAAAAATTCTAAATTA
Source organism: Cerceris rybyensis (assembly GCA_910591515.1). Classification (NCBI taxonomy): domain Eukaryota; kingdom Metazoa; phylum Arthropoda; class Insecta; order Hymenoptera; family Crabronidae; genus Cerceris; species Cerceris rybyensis. The sequence goes on along the minus strand of OU342800.1, from coordinate 3,957,108 downwards.
ATTCCATCGAATCCTATGGAATTTAATTCCCAGTAGACCAAGCCCTGAACGTCAAATTCGAGGCCTTGCATCAACACTGCACCGAGAAATAATTAGGCATAGTGCAATCATCGTCTCGATCGATGTACATTTCGGTGGATGTAAACAATCGGTGTATTTCGGTGTCACAGGCCGTGCACAAGCTGGGGTTGCGGACCCCATGAAGGTAACCAGCCAACCAGCCAGCCAGACAGACAGACTAACATGAAAAGGGGTGACCCAGACACCCCCTCCAGACCCTTGTTTGCAAGCAGCTCGACTACCGCATTGGATAACAATCAGAGGGTTAGATGTACTGCTCGAGCAATAATAATCGAATTATTTGCCTATTATCGGAGATTAAAACAACTACTTGCTCAAGGTCGAATTAAATTCGTTGGGCTGAATTGTTAAACGTGTGCTCAAAATTGAATAACGTGAATAATTATATTCTTTCTGCATTGGAAACTATTGATAAGGCGGAAAAATGATAATGGAATAATATTTTAGGAGAATATTAAATCATTAATACTTTGAATGTCATGGAGGTCACTGGTGACCGGCGTTGTTAAATTGGAATGAAATTTTCTGTGACTTCTCAACTTTGATATTTGCAGATTTGCTGATACTTTCAATATTTAAATATTATTTTTGGAAACTTAAACTATTTTTTCATTTAGAACTACTTTTACTTGTAACGCGTCTATCCTGCAAAGATATGGTTTTGATAGAAATAAGAGATTCAAATTATTAGTGACGTAATGATACTCTTGGAACTTAGAAGACATTTTTTAAAATAGCAAAAAGATAGAACTTAAATCTTCAGATTAGTCAGCTAAAGCCTAATTTTAAGTTTCAACTAAATATAAAATAACCAAGGTTCTAATTTATTAACAATCTATGAAAAAATTCCTAAAAGTAACAAACGCTGGAACTCAGCCCTACAAATTGAAAGCTGGAGCCTTTAAATTCCACATCCACCATAATCTACACCTCAAAGTCCTTCAAATCTACTCTCCCATGTCGTAAGCAACAACCATAGAATACAGTTCAACAATTGCACTTAATTAAACGTTTTTGAGAATACCTATTAAATAAATCCACTAAATTTCAAAGAGGAGGAAACATTGTGTCCATGGGGTAAAGATTTTTTGAAAGCAGCCCTTTGTAACAATTATTAACAACAATCTCAATGGATCCATGGAAGATGGCGAACTCTAGCGCGACCACTGCGAGGATATATAAAGGAGAAACGATTCCATGGCATCGAAGAGAAACGAGGGAAGAGGAGAGTTAGGAAGGAAGGAAGGACGAGATCCATGGGGTGGGAAAGAGAGGAGAGAAAGGGGGCAAGACGAAGAGGGAGGACGGCCATGGTGTTGCTGACCCGACGACCGCTGTAACCTTGCGTCCCGACGCCGCGCATCGAGATCAAACTATCTCATGGATTATCCGGAGAAGACCTTCGAGTCTTAGACGACTAGACGTTTTTGAAGCTACTTCTTTAACGGATATTCTCTACGCTTTGATCACTCTATGTAACTGTAATAATACTTTTGCTATGCTCTGCAGCTATGTGTAAATAATTTTCTAAGTCAGTGTCCTACAACTGAGCTTCTATTTTTAAATTAGTATAAGCCTACTTTTGAGTACAGCTAAGTTTTGAATATTTAAATATATTAGATGAGTTCTTGGAAATATTCTAAGTCAGTGTCCTACAATTGAGCCCCTATTTTCAAATTGGTATAAGCCTACTTTTTAGTAGAGCTAAGTTTGGTATATTTAAATATATTAAATGAGTATAATATAATCCTTTGGAAATGTTCTAAGTCAGTGTCCTACAATTGAGACTCTATTTTCAAATTAGTATAAGCCTACTTTTGAGTACAGCTAAGTTTTGTATATTTAAATATATTAAATGAGTTCTTGGAAATATTCTAAGTCAGTGTCCTACAACTGAGCCCCTATTTCCAAATTGGTGTAAGTCCACTTTTGAGTAGAGCTAAGTTTTGTATATTTAAATATATTAAATGAGCTCTTGGAAATATTCTAAGTCAGTGTCCTACAATTGAGCCCCTATTTTCAAATCGGAATAAGCCTACTTTTGAGTGGAGCTATGTGTGGTATATTTAAATATATTAAATGAGTTCTTTGAAAAAATCAAATGGCAAAAAATAAAATCAGTTACGTAATTTATATATTATAAGATGGGCGTGAAATATCTACTGCACTGTTACTCTAGTAATTTGAGAAATATTTTTTAAAGTAGGAATCCGTCAATTTGAGTGCTGTAGATCTAGTGTTATGTCTATTATAAATAAATAAGAGAGTCTTCTTTTCGTATTTTAAATGGTAAAGTAAATGGAATGAAATATTCACATGATTGCTGTATTCTATGGGTATTGCTATATATAGATGACTTTCTGAGTTACTGTCCTGAAAGTAGAGTAAGGACACTTTTGAGAAGAAGGTACTTATAGATTAATACTTTCTTCGGTTATAAGTGAAAATGTAGAAAAATTCTGGAGACCTCTTTTTCTACATCCTAGCACATATCATTGCAATAGAATATCTAGGATTATTGCAATATATGCCATAATGCATTCTTAACCCTTTGAGGACGAAGACTTTTCTGAATATCGACAAATTATCATTTATTTGACAATGAAAAACCACCTTTTTGTCGGAAAGTCGGAGTATTAATACACAATGTAAATATAGTATCAATGTATAGAAGTTACAAATTAAAGTGTGCTTAATCACATTTGAGCGGTTAAATTTCTATTTTTCAACTCTAACCGTGTATACATACATTGATAACCTATATTCAGATTTTTTCTCAGACCGTATACATGCGTCTGTCGTCCTCAAAGGGTTAAAGTTCATGGGAATTCCTCTCGAAAGTGAAGCAGTGTTACGTTCGAAATACGTGTTACAGAATATCATCGCTATTATGCAAAGTGAAGGACATGCCGGCCTTTCGTCATTTACATTTTTATGACACGAACGATTTGACCGTAGGAAAGATTCACAGCTATTCCTCATGCATATATTGAGTAACACGAAGCTGTAAAATGTACATTTATGCCAAATTCCATCAAGATGGCGTCACAACTCGATATGCAAAAACCGTCGTAATACATCATATAGCAGTTTCATATAACAGCTTCACGCTTTCATAAATTTTAACATCCAATTAAATCTCTACTCATCCTAGATGCATTTAATGACTTTGCTATCTTTTAAACGCAGATATAAAGTCTTAATGACTTCTATATGCAAGTTGAATATCTTCTTTTATAGGTTAAAAATAGCATTGCAAAAGGGACTCACCGAACAGTAGATTTCATTGTTCCCAAATCACGTAAATTGCTCGTTTCAAATTGCGCTCCCAGCTCGATGCATCTCTGCCTCCTCGTGAAAAGCGTGGAACACCGTAACACGTTCTTTTCACCATATTCGGATAAACTTTGGAGACCGCACATTGCACTTAGCAGCAAGCAATCATGTAGTTCTCTAACTTGCGCGCCATATTCATTGGCCAAGAACGCACCAATCACGTGGTACTTCAGTTCGCCACACGAGGGCGCCATGATTCAAAATAATAAAATCGATTCTACCTGCTTATAAAATTCTATTCTATATTTCACGACTTTCATCTTTATCGTATCGATAAACGATTAATTGACTATTGGAGAATTTTAATACGATATTTTTAATTGTTCATTGTCAAATGTAATTTCAAATTTCTATGCATTTGGCGCCAAAGTAAATGAGATCTTTCGCCTAGAGATGCCACCGTGATCGCATCGTCCCGGACATACTGCACTCGAAACCGTACCGCCATATTGTGTCTCGCGAGCGAGGAAAAACATTGCGCTTAAGCAGCGTAGTATTCTGTAAAATCCTACGAAAGTTGATTATTCGGTGTGCCCTAAAGTTCATCGTAATTTTTCGCATAAAACGTTCATCGGATTGAGAGAAGATTTAAGTCCGATCGACGAGTAATTACACAGGTACGTGGAACACGATTACACTTGAAAACCTCGTGCTCGAGCGACTCGCTTTAGCGGCTTTCCTTTGTTATCTTTTTCTCATCGTCGTACAAAAAGTATCATTGTTTCGTATCAATTCACATTTGTGTCCGTAATTCGAACGTGTTCTCGATAGAACAGGATACAGAAGCGTGATACTTTTAGTACGTGACTCATGAGGAGACTGTAGTTATTATTTTCCAAGCGGGCCTGCAGTCGCTTCATCGAAATTCGTCTGACCGCAATATGGACACATCTTCCGACTCGATACGGTTATGTTCCTTAAAATCATTCGACACGTATGATTTATCATTGACCGTATGAATTTATATTCACTTAATGACTTCACTCATCGTTCTTCTCGTATCCGTTGAAAACGTAACAATTTCTGTGAACGTAATCGAGGAAGTATCTTAGAAAGGAGAAGAATCGTGGACATCTGGAAGTAACGTGATCGTAGAACGTAATACGTACGTTAACCTTTTTAAACGTTTCAGATTCATATTTTGTGTACATTTCTTGTAGTATATTTACGAAGTATCTATCGTAAGAACTGGTTCGGTAGGAAGTTGTCGGAACCCTAACCGAAGACGTAGATTTTTTTTTTCCGCTTTTCTTTTCCTCCATAGATCTATATTTGTCGTTCCCTTGAATCCAAGATAGTAACCGGTGAGATATATTTAAGAAAAGTTTGAGAATAGATGGTAGGACTATATGGGGAGAGTTTCACGTTGCAGCTTAGGATGGTGTATGGGTATTGTGAACGTTTAAAGGGTCAGCACACCATGATGGAACGTCCAGTTATGTGTTTAGTATACACATCCGTTTAACCATCTACCGTTTTATTTTTTTTTCAAGGCGGTCGACCTTGAATTCTAGCTATCGGGTATTTCCGTATACGTCGGAGAGAATAGTCATGAGAATAGTCGTTTCGAATGATGATTCGTTGGAATTACAGTTTGTATTTGATGTTTAATGTTACTTCTTACAATGTTAGATCGTCGGGGATGTGTTCGTGCGAGTTTCGTGGAGAAAAAGTGTCAACTGAATTGTGTGTATAGGACGATCGGAACGAAATCGTTGCTTACGATTTGTAAATAAACCGGATATTTTAATCTACTGTTACCGATTACCGGTATGTCGTGTACAATTATTACATTTTGTTATTTTATCAAATTTTAGAATTAATACATGCCTTGCACAATGTTGAGGCGATTTTGTAGAAATAGAATTATTGTATTTTGATGTCTTATCGAATTTCCCTTGAAGTTACTACGTGCGGTAAATAATATTGGATAAATCGTGCACAAATGGATTTTTAAGTTTTACTAAGTTTTATGTGCAATTGAGTTGAGTCTTGCACAATGTTGAGTCAATTTTGTAGAAATATAATTATTGTATTTTAATATTTTATCAAATTTCTCTTGAAATAACTACGTGCGGTAAATAATATTGGATAAATCGTGTATAAATGGATTTTTAAGTTTTACTAAGTTTTATGTGCAATTGAGTTGAGTCTTGCACAATGTTGAGCCAATTTTGTAGAAATAGAATTATTGTACTTTAATATTTTATCGAATTTCCCTTGAAATTACTACGTGCCTTAAATAATATTGGACAAATCGTGTATAAATGGATTTTTAAGTTTTCCTAAGTTTTATGTGCAATTGATTTAAGTCTTGCACAATGTTGAGTCAATTTTGTAGAAATATAATTATTGTATTTTAATATTTTATCAAATTTCTCTTGAAATTACTACGTGCGTTAATTAATATTGGATAAATCGTTTACAAATGGATTTTTAAGTTTTACTAAGTTTTATGTGCAATTGAGTCAAGTCTTGCACAATGTTGAGTCAATCGTGTAGAAAAGTAATTATTACATTTTCATATTTTATCGATTATTACTTGAAATTAATACGCGCGTTAAATAATATTGAATAAATCGTGTACAAATTTAATTAGATTTTTAAGATTACCTAAGTTTTGCGTACAAATATAATTATATTTTGATATTTGATTCACTTTAAGTTCTTAAAATTTCATTATTAATACCACGACGTAAAGTTGAAGGCAGTTATCCTTCTATACTTTATTTTCCTCGGATTTATCTCAGTGGAATTTTTCATTAAACTTTGAAGTAATCGCACTAATGAAGCAAACATAGAAATATCACGTATTAAAGTGGTCCCGATTAATTTGTAATTTTTTGTCGGTGTAGAAGTACTACGATACGATGAACGATAATTTTATCGGAATAAGGAAGTATCAAAAGTGGCATCTAACTGTTACAACATTATCAGTAACACGTTAAAGGAACAAGCATCCGATAAAATTGATATTTTTAACTTCAAACAAAGTATACAAAAATTACAACTAACTTGAAAACTCAAGAAAATCTCAACTCACATTTTCAATAATTTCCTGACCATTGAATTGGAGCAATTTATATAACAAAACTAAATTGATATTTCTAACTTCAAACAAAGTATACAAAAATTACAACTAACTTGAAAACTCAAGAAAATCTCAACTCACATTTTCAATAATTTCCTGACCATTGGATTGGAGCAATTTATATAACAAAACTAAATTGATATTTCTAACTTCAAATAAAGTATACAAAAATTACAACTAACTTGAAAACTCAAGAAAATCTCTACTCACATTTTCTATAATTTCCTGGCCATAGGATTGGAGCAATTTATATAACAAAAGTAAATTGATATTTTTAACTTCAAACAAAGTAGACACAAAAATTACAACTAACTGGAAAACTCAAGAAAATCTCTACTCATATTTTCAATAATTTCATGATCATTAGATGGAAACAATTTAAATGAGAAAACTATTAGATTGAATTTGTAATAGCGTTAGAATTTAGGATTCAGACTGACATAAATTTATGTTATATTTGTAAATACTTCGTCGTCTACATAATCTATAATAATTCTGATGTAATCAACATAGTTGAGACATAGGATTTCCTTCAGATTACGCTCTATCGACGTTGCTATTATCAACATTAATGTGTACACAGCAGATATGATATAGACATGCCGTAAGTCACCTTAATCTCTGGCGATAAGAAGGCACAGCCAACTTACACCTCGCACGATTGTGACAAACTATCAGATTTCTCGAATTGTACTCGGGGTCCATTCATTTTTCAACTAACTCTATACACATATCATTGACATTCCTCGTTTTCATAAACATTCCTCAATTTTAAACTTATTTTGAATTTTTCCCGCCATTTCTTCGTCTCTGGAAACGAGGCGACGACTTTGTTTAAAAATTCCCTTTTATATTTTTATAAATACGAATATACTTAGAAACTTTGTTCAATTCATTTTGTAGTTTATTAAAAAATTAATAATAAATAAGTCACTGTAGTTTAAAATATTTAGTGACTTTTGAACCACTTTGTATTTTCCCGCGCCAATCTTCGCACATTTAATCCATTCAAAGCGAGGAAAACTAAGCAAGTATTACCTTGTCTGTTAAAAGTTGAGAAAACGGCAGAAAATTTTCAAAATATTAATTTAATTAATTAAAAATATAAACTCCACATTCGTAATGATATAAAGAACATTTTTCCTCCAAAAGTCTACACACACTTTATTAATTATAACTAGACTGCGGATGTTTATGCAAATTTCGAGTTTCACAAATGCAGGTGAGACAGGAAAACCTATCTAGGGATTTATTGCACTTAATAAATATTACAACAAATACCATACTTTGGATATTTTAGATATATTTTTATATTATGTTCTTTTTGTATATTTTAGTCGTATTTAATTTGTCATAAATGCATAAAAATCCGCAGTCTAATTATAACTTATACTCCAATCACGGTATATTTCATGGCAGTGAATGGATTAATTTATAAATTCGTCTTATTATCATTATTAATACAATTCCAATCTTCCTCGCACGAGAAACACGTTGATAAATTAAAATACATATTCGCACAGCTGATATTGCTAACTTAGACGAAAAAGTATACATCCAACACATTCACAAATCACTACGTCTGATGTCAAAGGTTATATTTTTACCCCCTCTATAAAATACCGTACTATACACACGATATATCGTATCAACCAATTACATTATTCGTATTCCACGATCGTATTATATTCCACGTCGGTAAAATATCAGTTCTCATGGAAACTTTCACGAAAACGTGTTTCTGGGGATCAGGCTTTTCCTTGCGTCTCTGTTTGACTTTCTTCAGGCCGAACTGTCTTCTTTTTCCTTTCGTTTGTTCTCCTTCCCTGTCTATCTCTCTTTCTTCCCTCCTCTCTTTTCCACTTCGACGTACTTTTTCTTTTTCTTCCCTCCGATACTCTTGCCTCTGCGCGGTTACTTCATCGTGCTGCGTGCAGGTTGGACATTCCAAGAGCACGTTGAACCACGGTCACCTTCGTTTCTTGCATATCTATGCGTCGCGTAACAACTTGCCGTGTAAATCCCTTAGGTGGATGGACTCTGCTCTACTTGAAAATTAATAATAATCTAATCGACATTCAGGATAAACGTGCTTCTTTATCATTTTTTTCCACAATGATATTCCACCCAGAAGTAATTCGATGCAGTGGTGACATCTATGATGATGTACCTATGACCTCTAGGCAGGTTTTGTGGACAATTTATCGAGTTTTTATCTAGACAGATGTAGCTCTTCGTTAGTTATGTTTGTTGTGTAGAATAGGTACCATTAGTTTTATTGTTTGGGTTAGAATTTTGTAGATCTTTTCGTAGAACTTCCGGTTGAATGTAATTTCCATTGGAGATGAGTGTTTTGGGTCCTGAATATGGTAGAATTATTTTTGTTGGGGGTTCAGGGTGTGGAAGAGGGATTGTTGAATTAATTAAATTTAAAATTTGATGGTTGTTTGGTAATGATAAATTGTAGAGGTGATTCTAGCTCGTAGTGCAAAGTATTTGGCAGACCTGAATTTAACTTTGGCGCTCCAAATATCTTTGTATCCGGGTATTAGAGATAATATCTGTCTTTGATTTTAATAACTGGGTCTCGAATACCTTCAGGCAATTAAGGACAGGGAGTATTCTTTCTAAATATAGATGCATAACAATACAGGCCAATTATTATTACCGTATTAGAATGATTTGATTATAATTATCAACATTGATTTAAATTCGACATGAATTTTAACTTTTATACCTTGAATTTTCAATAGTTAAGTCTATTTTTATTTATACCTCAATTAAATCTAACGAAGATGAACAGTTATTTCTAACGAAACGATGAATTATTCATTGGATACCTCGCGTAAAGATCGTAGAACAATGGAGTTGTACTTTCGAGTTACAGATTCATCGGTTTTTCCAAGTAAATCATTTTTATTTGGTACAAAATGGTTAGCGAGTATGTAACCTAGTTCTTCGGGCGACTGTATGCCGATCCGATCTCCGTGAGGCAGCAGTTACCGGTTTCATTTTAATTTGACTTTTTTTTCATCCAACCTTATCCCTTCTCCCTTTCCGCTCGAGTAAGAGCTCAAATCGTGTTCTTGCTTCACCTTGGCCGATCTGCTTTCTCACTTCTGAAAGCTGTGTCGAAAGAGATTAAAGCGGCCATCAAATCAGCCCTACGGACCGGAAGTAGACTTCGGTTTAAAAGATGGCGAACGTGATGTTCTTTCCTCTCGATCGTCGGTACAGCAGGACATTCACACCATGAATATCCAACTTTTACATTGACTTTTTGACTTTTTCGAAATTCTAGACAGGTCCGAACGTTCGGGGTTTCGGTGACATTTTAAATGTTGCATAAAGCTGAAAGTTTCCGGCGAAGAATTCGCTTTGAGAATGAAGCGAGAACTTTCGAATGTTCCATGTATTTTCGTGATAGAGGTTATGGGAAAGGTTGGTGCTATGGTGTGCATAGAATTAGAAACTTTGACTATTGAATTATTGGGAGTTTAAATTCTCTTGATTTCTGGCCAATTGTTAAATAAATTATTATTTGATGTATGATGCTCTTGATTGCTTAATACGATTACTGACACGAGGGTCATTGATGACCCGAATTATTGAATTCAATGAAATTTCATGTAACTTTGAAATTGCAATATTCATGAATTTTCGAATATTCTGATTATTCAAATATTGGCATTGAAAAAGACTGAAAATCAGTGTTTTTAAAGTTTCTATTTTACAAAGATTTGATTTTAATTAAACTTGGTAAAATTCGAATGAAGACTTAGACGAATTTTGTGCATCAATTAAAAACGGGTTAATTTATATTACTAAATTTGATAATTTATTACTGTGTTATTAGCTAATTAATGGAATATACTGAATATTTAAATATTGGCGTTGAAAAAGACTGAAAACCACCGAAAATTATTTTTTTTTTAAGTTTCTATTTTACAAAGATTTGATTTTAATTAAACTTGGTAAAATTCGAATGAAGATTTAGACGAATTTTGTGCATCAATTAAAAACGGGTTAATTTATATTACTAAATAAATTTGATAATTTATTTCTGTGTTATTATCTAATTAATGGAACTATTTCATTGTTGCAATTTATTTTCCTAGTGAGGCAATTTGAACAGAATTTAAAGTATGTCCGCGAGGAGCATAAATTAGGCATATTGAAATTTTCAACTTTGTTTCGTCATGGAGTTTATAATTAATTGATTGAACTCTGAAAAATATCAGTAGAATGTCAGTCTTCCAAGGGGTATTAAAATTCATACATCTTTCGTAATTTCAGCGATCATCTTTGTAGAGAAATGAAAGATAATACCGATTAGCTTCATTTACGTCGATTTTGGCAAAATCTACTCGATTAAAGTGTGTCAAGGAAAGTGATAACGTGTGAATGAATGTCGTAACACGTGTAGGAATTTGCATTCGACCGAATCAATTCTCATTGTATTAAATTATAAGGGGTACCGAAAAATAATCTAAAATTTTTTTTTGCTGGCGAAAAAGATCTATTTGTTAGAGAAAAATCTTAAATACTAATCAACAAAATAATTTCCATAATTTTCTAACACTTTTCGCCAGTTTAAAGGTAGTGTTCGATTCTCTTTTTAAAAAAGTCCTTGATTTTTTGTTGAAAAACGTTTACAATTTTGATCACTTTTTGATACCCCTGATATATTATAAGTAAAGAAAATTTCATGCAAAACTTTGCTTGAAAACATATGGAAATATATGAATGAACGTAGCTTTGTACGATAATTAGTCACTAGTAATTATTGCCTTCTTATCATAGAAAATGAAAATGCACAGGACGGTCATAGTGCATGCATTTGTCTTAATTCATTCTTTTTGTTAACGTCATTTCCCTTTTTACTATTTTCAAAACGTTAGTCATCTCTGCTACTTAGGAATTTAACCTTTTTTCATTTAATATTACACTGCTAATTTTCCCTGGATTATCAGCTGATGATTCTTTCACGCGAGTCACAGGCTTTTGCTACTTTTGCCTGTAATATTTTCATTGTGCCACCTGTGCCATGGAAATTTCTAATTAATGCGTCATTACGTAACATTGTATTCCTTATCAGCTTTTTTTAACACAGGAAAACTACATTTCCAAGTTACATCTTCGTTCTAACTCGAAAATACAAAGTTTCGTTAGCCAGGACAGAAAGGGTCAATTCTCATGAAAAATTACTTTAATTTGTGAACTTTTTGCGGTCGAGAAAAGTGGCAAAATAGAATTTTCCCAATCGAAGTAATCCATGTATATACTAAAGGATTTTACCGGTTCCCGGGTCCTTCTGACCCAACCCTAAATTTTATTTCACTCCAATCGAGGAAAATTGCACGCAAAGACGCATTATTCCAAAACAATGACGTAATTATAAAGAAAATCTAGACAAAATCTTATCTTATTAAATAGAAAATAATCTACGAGAAGATTCTACAAACTTGGCCACCTTTTCTCTTCAACCCTTTGAGGACTAGCGACGCATATATGCGCTTAAAGTTTGAAAATTGAAATGCAACCGTAGAAATTTGATTACGCATATAGTAATTTGTAATATATAACATTAATACTCAAACTTTCTGATTAAAAAGTGGTTTTAGATCACCAAACAAATGATTATCTCTAAATATTAAAAATATCTCCGTCCGCAAAGGATTAAACTGCCGATGAAATTGAAAAGTTCACGGCCGTAAACTGTTAACATTCCTTCCTATATTTTATCTCATTTGCATTCAATTAATTAATTATTAATTATTAGACTGCGGATTTTTATGCATTTATGACAAATTAAATACGACTAAAATATACAAAAAGAACATAATATAAAAATATATCTAAAATATCCAAAGTATGGTATTTGTTGTAATATTTATTAAGTGCAATAAATCCCTAAATAGGTTTTCCTGTCTCACCTGCATTTTTGAAACTCGAAATTTGCATAAACATCCGCAGTCTATTAATTATATTTAACATTACATTGTTCGTGTTGATCTTTCGATCAAAATATCAGAGCTATATATTTTTACCGACGACCCTTTCTCTCTGTTCCAATTTGAAAAATCGACCCGTTCGTTTAAATTTTTGAAGCAAAGCGCTCTTTCACGGCCGTCGTGTGAACGCGCCTTAACGTGGCCGCGCCTGCGCAAACGCAAGAATTTCCCGTCGAACTGGTCTCTCCGGTGTACTACCACGTGCTGAAAATCCGCGGTCGTTCCGCAAACCGCAGTACCGCGTCAGCCGCGTTAACGAGAGTGCTTTCGATCGACACTGTTAAATCATTTTACATAGGAAGCTTTTGACTCCTCAATTATTATCATAGTTTCGCAAAGTATCCATCTTAAAACGTTACCCGGTGAATTTCAAATAACCATATCGTTATCAATCGAATTTTCTAGCCAGCACAGATGGAAGTAAACATGACCGTAACATCGGTAAGTCTTACGTGTCCGTCGTTAGATCCTAGATCGACAAATTTTCCGCTTCGACCTTCGCGTTTTATAATCCATCGCGTTAGAACAAACGTGAAATCCGGTTGAGTTGAATAACAAAAGGATTCCTCACGTGACAAATATAATTCATGTTCGATGGACGGTGTTAAAGGTAAAGCTACCTAGTTAAAATAACTACTTGGAAATTTCAAAAAATTCTCCAGATCAATACAGCAGTCTTGCAATGAATATTCTATATTTAAAAAAATCTAAGTTGACTTAAATCGATCATTTTTCTCAGTGTCTTCTCAATTATAACATTTAGTATATTTAAATGGAACGGATGTAAGAGAGATGGCTTTATTAAGTTGTGGATTAATTAGTACGTAAAGTGGAAGAATTTAATACTCGTAAAATCAATCGAATTGGATCGTTCGGTTTGGTAGAGATGAAGATAGAAAAAAAAGAGTAACATGACGTGACATATGTGTACCTTTCACTTTGAGCTCTTTTTCGCGTTATTACGAGGGTGCTTGGTGAAGTTGTACACTTCACTGTCTACCCTGACAAGTTTTAAGAGCATTTAAGAGACTCTCGCACGGAAATTAAACGTCGCAGATGGTAACTTGAAGTTTGTATCGATGTTAGCAAGCTGTACGGAGGATATTCGAATGTGTTTAAGTATCGTGATGTTGAGTCAATGACTCCCAAACGGATGGAAGTGAAGGATGTCGCGTGTTCCGATTGGTCAATGTTAAAGTAGTACGTTGAGATAACTTGGGGGAATTTTACTTTTGTTTTCACGTTAGATGTACAGTCTTGCCTGAAAAGTTTGCTTTTTAAATATCTACATACATATTTATAAGCCTGCGTTTGTGATGTCATTGTATTACACATCGTTATGCAACTTGGCGCGATCTTTCGAAGATTTGCATTATATTATGTAAATTTCAAAGTGGATGATATTTCATCGATACAATTTGATTCAAGTTAGATAAACGTGTTTGAACGAGTACCCAGAAGAGAATTTCCGGGTTCGGGGTACTATTAATTATGAAAAAAAAAGTTTTAAACTTGAATGGATAACGGTTACGTTGTCCTCGTTTCGTAATGTACGTAAATTAAAGTTTTAAAACTGGTCATCCAGCGAGCACTAATTCTTATGTTAATGTTAGAACTATCAAGGTGGTCAGAATGACTTGTCCTGAATTTTTGAGAATTTCTAACGCTGTTTGTTTTTCATTTTTCTACGTCTATTTTGAAAACTGTAAGACTTTAAGTGTTTTGCCCTCCTTCGTTTATTTTATTTGAACAGATTGGAAGAATTTTAACACTAGAACTATTGGTGTTGAATCTATCATATTTCAATATATTAAATAAATATTTTGAAAAAGAGAGAATCAATGGGTAGAAAACTCGAGTGACTGAGTGATTTAACACTAGATTTATGGAGCCAATTTGGCTCATTCAAAATTTGATTACTACATATATAATATATTGGATAGTTAATTTTTTAATAATAAATCTTTCATTTCAATTGATTTGAAACTACTTTCTTTGCAAAAAATTTCAATTTTCTCGTATGATTCAAATTGACTCATTTCAGAAAAATAGGTATATCAATGTCCGTAAATCTAGTGTTAAGTTTATTGATGTAGACGTAGAATAATTATTCTATGACTCATTTTTAAACTTGGAGACTTTTTTGAACAAATTGTGTCTAGTAATTTTGTCTGGTTTGGTAGTTCTAGTGTTAAATTTATTGAATTAATCGTCAGTAGATCTTATTACCAGTTTTGTTTAAGATACTAATGATAGTATTGTATTTAAAAATAGGAAAACAAATTTATAAAGTGGTACCTAGTAAATTTAAATTTGGTACGTTGGTACCGTTTTTAAAATTTGTAAAATGTGTATAAGAATTGAAGGTTGATCTAATGTAAAATTCTGGAAGACTTTGTTACTTATTTTTAAACATATGAAACTGATTTATTACCATTAAGTTTGACGAACGTAAGGTAGCATTTATTTCGATGTCACGTTTGCAAGTAAAATTCGAATGATGCGTATTTCATGAATGATAGTGGCTCAGATATTGAAAAACAAATGGAACCTGTTACCGTATATCGTGTAATTGTTCATATCTTTAACAACGTAAGTGAATTATACATACGAAAAAAAAAACAGTTCACAGCTAGAAAATAATTGCAGGGGACAAAACTTAGACGTACAAAGTGTTTATCGTGTTTCCTGCTTCGACTTTTCGTGACTAGAAATATTCCTTTTTTATTACTTCTACCAGAATGTTAATAAAAAGAAAACATCGTAAAATTTCCTCCGTAATATTATTTTATCCTTTACTACTTTTCTTTATCGTGTCACGATATTAAAATTGCATTTTCTTTCCGCACAGAATATTGTCACGATTCGACTTTGTAAAAATTGTTAAATTGTGTTTTCCTTTTGCGATCTATTTATTATATATTCTAGATTAATTGTAAAAATTATTTTGCTGTAAGAAAATAAAACGTCCGATAGCATTTTCTTGTCAAGTGCACACGAAACCGGAAGTCGCGTTTGCGGGACGTAAATTAATAAAGGAATCCGAGTAAGGCGAAATTCGGTATGAGAATTAAATTTCATCGATTCTGCACCTATCGATGATGACACGTAACAATAGAATTGAATTCGTTTGCTCTTTCTGACAAGCTATCATATTTAAATGGAACACCTTCGTTTTAACACTAAATTTACCAAGCCAGTCGAAATGACTGGTACAAAATTTTTTCCAAAAATTCTACGGGTTTATGAAAGAGCCGTAGATCAAAAATTCTTCGTCCATCGTACCAAACATAAATTACCGAATCTATCATATTTTTCTTGCTTTAAGGTACTTATTTAAGAAATTAAAAAAATAGATTTCACGCTGGTAAATCTAGTGTTAAATCACATCACGCGTGATAAAAAAAAATCAGCGAACAGGAAATGCTTCAAGAACTTCGCAAACACGATTGTCAACTTTAATTTTCCCTCTCCTTTTCTTAAAAATGAAGTAACAATCTTGGACTTCATGCAAGTGGAAAATACTTGAAGATTACGGTATCATTAACCCCTTGCCCTACAATGACGCGTGACACAAATGGAATAAGAAATTTTGAAGTCTTCTAAAAACTATTAAATGGAAAATATCAGTCGATCACGAGACAAATAAATTATTTCTATATTACTACACCTATCCCTCAATTTACAGGGGTCATAGACTCCTTAAAAAACCGTGTAAATCAAACCTAAAATATAAATAACTATCTTCGTTCTAAAGTAAAATAAATTTAATTTTTTTAAGTCCATTATTTCGACAATCGTGTAAAAAAAGTACCGTGTAAATTGGAGAAGTATTACTGCGTTGAGTTGTGCGTTATATAGTCCGACAAATGAAAGATGGCCAGGGAGCAGCTGAGTCTCGTTTTCAACCGTCTATTCCAGTCATTTCTTTTTTGGAGTCCCTAAACCCACTCTCCTAAATTAAACACTTCCTATAGTCATAGAATTCTCGTATTTTTGCTTGTTTCGTTGGATAAATACGACATGGTGATCCTCTCTACGAATCTGACCTGCATTCCTTTACCTAGCCATCTTTGAGTTGACGAACTATAGCAGAAATTAATGATAGTCTCATATTGCGCCAATTAATTCCAAATTATTGTACATTATGCAAATAAATCGTAGGAAAAAGGGTTAATAAACAATTGCCAATATAGACATTTTAGAAGTTTTCATTAGTATTTCTAACAGCTCATTGAAAGCAAGGTAAATGACTGTTGTATTTCAGGGTAAGAGGTTCCCCAATATCAGCTACGGTGGACTTGGAAAATGTCAGGTACGCACATCCAAGTCGTAAAGTGGAGTTTCCCTGCTTTTGCACTGATAATTGGACTCTTATGGTACAAACGTCGTCGAGTAGACAGAGCTGACCCAGGTGGATCTCGCAAATCTATCCGCAGTGACAAGGAACACGTCAATTGCAATTCAGACACCTCATCAAAGCTCCCATCAGACTTCTACGATTCTGGCATACAAATCAACGAATCATTTATATCAAATTCCTACAATCAACCGGCAGAAGAAATAATCTGCAGTCCAAGGAAAGTCAGTGAAAGTTTAAAAATCCCACAGAGAAGATCTGCTTCCCAACCAATTTCGATGCATTCAAGAACACCACCAGAAGATAACGAGACATGGTACAGCAACGGCGTGGAATCATCGTCGGTCAAAATGGAAATACAACTTGGCAGTAATCCTAAAATCAGTAATTTCGACATGGTTGCCAGAAGCAGATCAAATTCGTCTCTAGACGCTACCAGTGAAACTAGTGGCAAAGTGTTAAAGATATTTGAGAACGTTGCCGAGGAGGAGGAACAGAAGTGTGAGAGTGAATCCTTAGAAATTGTCGATAAGAACAAGATAAACGATGGCAACGATGAATGTAGCTATATAGAAAGCAAAGAGCATTCCGTTGAGAGTCCATCTAAGGACAGTAACAAAACTCAGGTACAGGCACTGTCAGAAAGAGATTCTGCGAATCACAGTCCAGTTTCTGGTGTTTTAGAGGGCAGTGTTACGGATGAAGCAAGGAGCGAGGGTAGCACAGACAGTGGAAAGGGTAAAGTTACTTATTATCAATGATAATTTCAAGTTAACGTTACAATAAACGTGTCATTTATACAGGTGGAAGTATCAAAGGTCATGCGAAGGATGTTACAGTTCCAGCCATGTATCAGTTCAGTATACCTCAGAATTTAGTTGGCAAATTGATAGGTCGGCATGGTAGCTTTTTGCAAAGTATTAGAATGAAAGCAGAGGTTCGCATTGTTGTACAACGTCATCCTACAGCCAGAGATCAGATCTGTGTTATAGAAGGTTCTACAGAAGGGATTAATATAGCTTTGGATATGATACGTGAGAAATTCCCAGAAAAGAACTATCCTCATGTGACGTTGGAACAAATTACACCTTTTAAAGTACCGGAGGAAATCCCTTGGGTTACAGAATTAATGCATTTGTCGTTAGTCCCGGGTTTAAATAACGATGTTGTTGTGTGTCATATAGTAAAACCAAACCGGTTATTTGTTCAGCTTCCTACTCATCCCACATACCCCTCCTTACGGTTTTTAGATGAAAATATGACACAGTTGTATGACACCACGGAATCACCTTCGGCTCCTGATGAACTTTGTAGTAAGTTTCATTGTTTTAGAGATAACATTGATAGATTTGAAATAAGGGAGATTTTTAATAAATCATACCATTTCAGAGGGTATGATCCTAGTCGCAAAATGGTACAATAGGTGGGTAAGGGTACATGTAGAAGAACCAGATCCCCTTGGTGAGAAACACTTAGTGAAACTTGTTGATCATGGGGGTTACTGGTTCGTCAGTAGTGCAGACATGAAGAAAATAAGGTCGGACTACCTTTCTCTACCGTTCCAAGCGATCGAAATATTCCTGGCGAACATTCAGCCGAAGAATGGTAAAGAGATTTTGATCTACCACTTCTGAAACGCTGGATCTACGGTATTTTATCGAATTATTGAGTTCCTATTATTTTCTGTAAACATTTATCAAATATGAATAGCACAGTAGCTATATCACTTGTGTATTGTAATTTAACTGATCGTGGTCTGTGCCACTTGACTTCTTTTGTTTCTATTAATATATTTAAACATAATAAATTTATTGCCCGTAGATCTAGCGTTGATAATAATGGATAAACATGGGTATGCTAATTATTATTGTTGTTCAGGTGAATGGGAACAAGGAGCTTACGACGTGGTAGCACATATATGTTGTGGGATCGTCGGACAAGCTCAAATAGAATGTTATATTAATTCGAGTACATACGTTAATCTTTATCTCAACATTCACAAACACGGGGTAAGTAATTTTTCAATTTTATATTAACCCTTTGCACAGGCGCCACCTGTGACGTTATCTATTAGCAACTTCGCGGTACGTTACTATTTCCATAGAATTATTTATATTTCTATGAAAAACTTCAGATAAACATATATCTCTTAAAATATTGCGGTGTAATAAGTCTATTCTCTGTAATCACTAATAAATTAGAAGGTCCCCTTAGAGCAGTGGTTTCCAAACTTTTTTGGTCTACCGCCCCCTTTCCAGAAAAAATATTTCTCAGCGCCCCTTGGAAATTAATTTTTTTCAAATTATAATAGCAATTAATAGGAAAGATATATGTATTAATGTTTCTACCTGTTTCGTAAAATATAATAAAGAAAGGTGTAAATTAGAAGGTGCTGCACCCACCAGAGTGGCGCCCACTTTTGGAATCACTGCCTTAGAGGGTGCAATAGTGATATGGTAGACTTACGATGTCCTCTCAGGTGGGACGTCAAAGTGCAAAGGGTTGTTCGAACAACGATACGAGATATCTAGGTAATCGATTGTTTGATTAATTGTTCTATTTCTTTCTATATCGCTCACTTCCGATGATGCAACAGGTAATATCCCTTGCTGACGAATTAGTTGCCCGCGGATATGCGGAACACGTACCATTAGAAAGCATAGTTCCAGAAGAAGGTATATCGCTCTCTTAAAATTAATGAGAGACAAAACATAGACTTTAATTTCTTTACTGTATAGGATAGAAGACCTATGGTGATAATACATGATCGTGTGATTTTTTTTAGTCAGTATACGCGTATGTCTGGAGCGATATACTCGGGAGCCCAACGGAGGAGTCGGTATCTCCTGTTATTAAATTGCAGATCATTCGGAACAGTAATTTCTCTCTTCATTTCATTTCGTATATTTATTACTGAGCTTAGATCGAGTTTACATGACACAAAACTTTTTTTCTTATTGATATAGATACGATATCGTTGAGCGAGTGAGGATTTAACAAAAAGATATATATATATATATGAAAGGCTAGGAAGTGATATTTGTTACGAGCATTTACGATAATACTCCTCCCTGAAGATGATTTATAGCAAGTACAAATTATGAATTACGTTTAGATTGTGGCATTTCTTTTTCTTTTTTTTTTTATGTGCATGTATCGAAGTACGGTTCATTTTAACATAACCTATGAAACTTTGAAAAGCCCTCACCTCAGAACGATGAATGAAAAGAAATAATTGAAAGAAATATTCCTGAATTGCAGAGAATAACATGATATATTTATATCTACCTTCATAATGCCCGTGATACTTTTATTTCGTGAAACTTGAACCGTTTTCTTGATTTTTTTTTGTGTTGTATACAAAAGAATAATGGTGGGACAAGTCCTGCAGATTAACACTGAGGCGGCTTTGATACTGAAAGAATGGAGAAAAAAAAATAGATGATCCAACCATTACTCTCACGTTTTTGTCTTCTTTTTTTTTCGAGAATAAAAACGAAACAATTATGGAAAGCACACACTGAGACTGTTATACAGAGGAAATGCACGATCCGCCATGATGGTCTGCATTTTCGCGTACATCGTTCTTTTCCGTAGGAATATTCCGGTCATACTTTTGTACATAGTGTAAACATTACCTCTCCGATTATAAAAGAATATTTATAATGTACCTTAATGATAATGATAATTATTAAATAACAATAAACGGATAGAAGCTAGCTAGCTCTACACGTTGATGAATATGACTAGGCGAGAAGATGGTAAATTTATATATTTTATATTTCTCAAACACGAATATAAATCCTTGGAATTATAGAAATACTAGACGAATCGGGAAATTCGCTTCTCTGTGAACCGTAAAAAGTTTAACGCCGGTTGTCGTTTCGACTATTCGTTTTCCGTCACGTAAGCGGTCGTATCCTAAAATAAATTGAGACCTCGGTCTCAAAAGTTGTTAATAAAAAAATATATATATATAAATAATATATATTTCGTATCGCTGTTGTCAATGATAATCTACTTACGTATTCTTTTTTTTTTTAAGAGGCTTATCGTAAAAAGTTACGTTTACAATTACGTACAGTTTTCTTTTCTTCCTCTCGTTTTTTTTTATGTGTAATAATGTTAATATTCCATCGTGGTTTTCAATTCTGACGTGTTATTTACGGGAAATTAATAATAAATTTGTCCTTTGATTCGGCAAAAAATTTTCATCGAGATTTCCTTCGCAACGGATCTGTCGAGTTGTTTTTTTTTGTAAAGAAAAAAATATACACTGCCATTGGCAGACGTTGAAAGGCTGATAATTGTCACTTTGATACGTATAAATGTGACGCGATGTCACGTTTACATTTAAATACGTTTAGATTGATAGAGTCGTTCGTTTATTCTTCGAAATCATGTTAAATGAAGCGTGCAACATTGCGTAGCATTTTTTATTATACCAACACTAGAAAATCGAGGAAAAGTAGTAGGAAAAAAAAAGAATCATTTGTAACTGTTATAACTGTATGCAACGGAAAGATACGTCTCGAAACTGTTACATGTTATTTACTATTATTGATATGTAAACATGATAGAAATACTTTTCTAGAAATATACATAGGATACAATCATTGAACCGCTCATGTTATATTGCGTATGCTTACAAATATATCACCATCGCAGAGAAACAGACGGAGAAGAAAGTGAAAAGAGATAGAGAGAGAATTTTCAAATTGTAATACGTTTTAATTGGATTTGTACCATATTTCATTGATACTTGTCGCAACGAAATCGTCGTAACGATCTTGGATTTCGTTCTAACGTTAAATGCGTTTTCTTTGTTAAAGTACAGAGAACGGGATTTCGTTAGACTTGATTATCGTCATTTTAACGAATTTACATGTCAATCCTCACGAATTTGTTGCGTACATGTATGTAATATATACAACTGACAATAGCATCCGATTATTCTCATGTTTATTTCATTTATATCATTATCAAGTAAATTAAGATCATTTTGTATATACTTCAATGTAATCTTCGGCGTTCTCATTAAATTTGCACCATTTTAATTGTGTCTATGTGATTATTTCCTTCCTTCCTAAACAATTTAACATTTCAAATCACAATTTATTGGAATATCCATCAAATTTGTGGAATGTTTCTTAAACTTCTCAATTACTACACCGTAAAAATTAATGTACAGTGTCTCATTCTATTCTTTCTTTTACGAAATATTAAGTATATGTAACCTTTAAGTAATTAGCTCATTATATCCACAAAATACATGTGAGAAAACTTTTTTAATTAGAAGTTTAAGTAAAACTCCCCTCACGAGACATCTTTTTATCGTCGGACTATAGAAAATACTTGAGTAGAACCTATCGAACTTGCCAAACAGTTTTAACCTATTCTATTAATAGTTCACTATCATTTTAAGTTAAAATCCTCAAAATTCACTCTAAAAAGCTTTGTTTTTAATCAGAAAGAGATATATTTGGCACGAAATATGCCTATTCCTCGTCAAAATAAAGTAACAAGGCTCAACGTCAACTATGTCCGCCACTGAGCTAAGCTACAGCTGTGCGATTTAGCTACACTCGCAATTCCTTATGGATTATAAATTGCGATAACGTTTTGCGAATATAAAAGACTCCTTTGTCAATTGTACCGATCAGTTCATCAGAATTCACATAACGAAATCAACTTTCACGATGATTTCGTCGAAGAACCATGAGAAAAATCGGTCTCACGTGTTGATACCGGTTTTGCTATGTGCCTGTGCAATTCCAGTTTCTATGCTCTTTTGGATAATAAATGTTATTTATTCGATTTTTCAACCGGACTCGAGAAACCATGCTGATGGTATGTCAATACATAATTTACATCTTACGCGGTTATTTTTTTCCCATTGTTATGGTCAACATAACCTAACGATAACTTTTATTTTAGAATACTTGGTAATCTCACCATGGAGATGGCTAGCATCGGTCGTGATACCGTTTCTGATGATTTTCTGGAGTTTAAAAAGGAAATCACTGGATATCGGCGGTGCTATTCTTGGTAACGAAATGCTCCCTCAATTTTACAATGTATGAAAAAACAGATTACACTTGGAGCATGATTATTGTGCGCTTTAATCCTGTGCTTTGCATAACATGGCATATCTGTAGTTTACTGGACAATCGAGAGGTTTATTCTCAAATTATGCTTTTATCGTTCTATTACAGGGATGTTTATGGGGTTTGTTATAACTCTTACCAGTAACGCTCATCTGGCATGCCTCTTTGCATTCTTTGCCACTTCTACAAAAGCAACAAAGTTTAGAGCACATTTGAAGAAGAAAATCGAAGGTGACTACAAAGAAGGTGGTCAGAGAAACTGGATTCAAGTTCTGTGCAATGGAGGCATGGCCACGCAACTAGCATTGTTATATCTATTAGACGTAGGGTGTGGAGAGAGACCTATAGACTTCAACAAGGATTACAGAAGCTCCTGGTTATCCATAGGAATTTTAGGTACATTTTCTACGACTTTCGATGGAATTATTTTCTTGCGTGTTACAATTTAATAACTCGTGGAAAAATTTTCCAAAATTTAAGGAGCTTTTGCCTGCTGCAATGGCGATACTTGGGCCTCGGAATTAGGGACTGTGATCGGCACCGGCGATCCCTTTCTGATTACGACCAGGAAAAGGGTACCAAGAGGTGGGTTTTTGCTTTTATCTGTTGCATATTGTTGTAAATTATTCTCGAAAATATATCGTTATAGTAAAACGGTTTAATTGATGTTCGACGATTTGTTTTTATTTTTAAAGGAACAAACGGTGCCGTTTCGTGGGTGGGACTACTACTTTCTGCACTTGGTGGCATAACTGTTGGTCTGTTTCATTATGTGGCCATTCTTTACTCGGTTGACACAGCTGTGCTACACTTAGCTGCACCACAGTGGCCTGTTATAGTTGCAGCTGGTGTGGCTGGTTTATTTGGAAGTATTCTCGATTCTATTATGGGTGCAACCATGCAATACTCAGGTATCGTGAAGTTTAATTATTTTTATCGGTTAGCTCCCTTCCATTTTATGTTTTAATAATACCGCGCCATCGACGTTGACCTTTAACCTCTTAGCCCACTTACGACGTGTAGGACACGTGACGCGGTAATTTTTAGATAAGAAATTTTGTAGTTTTTGAATTAAATTGAAAGTATCGGTCACGAGGTGGTTAAATTAATTCTACTAGAATCAATTTTGAATTATTACCCTGACGAAATATAAATAGTAAGAAAAGGGGTTAATCACGTTATCGTAGTTTTTTAATAAATGATACTTTGTGATCGAAACTCGGAATATTTGTGATCATTTGGGAATTAAAAATCGGCGTTAATTGTTCTAAAATAAATGCTTTAGTTTTAAAAATATTATAGATAATATTATAGACAGTAATTGATAGATGCGACGTTGGAAAAAATTATTTTCGATCTGTCGTGGAGAATTCACGCACAATTAAATTTTCTCATTTTTCCTACATTTTTTCTCTTGTAATCCAACGTTTTCAGTTAATGAAAAGATTCTTTTGACAGTTAGCTATTAATACTTGTATTTCTTTCTTTCACTTAGGGTTGGACGAAAACAATAGGGTAGTGGAACGTCCTGGGAAAGGTGTTAAACATATATGTGGTAGACAAATATTAGACAATCACAGTGTCAATCTGTTGTCGAGCGTTACAGTTGCGCTTAGTTTGCCAAGGATAGCTAATATGTTTTGGCCTTAATATCGATATAGTATATATACACGTATATACAGATATTTATATTTCCTCGATGAAACTTTTTTACTGATATTTAATACATGCTTTCTACTTAATATCGTAAGGTAGCTCTTAACTCCACAAAATTACTCATCGAAGTTATCTTTATTGTTTATAATCACATTTAAGATGAAGCGTTGATTAATTATTATATTTAATTATTTACACGTTCTGGTAGCAGAGTGGGAAAGCTCTAGGCGATTTTTATATATTTTTTTTTTAAACGATAGACGTTATACAATTATTTTTGAAGTAAAAACGAAAATCAACCAGTATAAATCGATTTTCGTAAGGAACGATATTTCCTTACGTTCAGTGAATCCGTTTTGTTCCTTTGCAATTTGTTGTTCCAAAGAAACGGATTGAATTTATACTGATTGGTTTCTTAGCCGTCCATAATAATGTAGGATCCAAGGCTGAGATATTTGCAGTGACGGTATTGTTAAAATATTTATTATATTATTTCAATAAAATTTATTGACTTTTCTAAAATGCTTCATTTCAATTCTTTCATTCCACTTTCAAATATTTATTATGGTTCACGAAATGACACGTCCCCGTCAATTTATTGTTGTAATAATAAATTGAAATGTAATTTTCTGGAGAATAAAAAATATTCAGGCAGGGATGGAAAACGAACGACGTCGATTTTATTATACGTATTTATACAGATGCACTTTTTTTTATACACTCCAGCCCTATTTACATGATTAGTAAATTTTTATGGTTACAAGTACGATAAATGTATTTTGCAAAGTCATTTTGTATAAAAATTAAGCTACACGTACACACAAACGATACGACTGATATGGTGAGTCAACTAGTTAAGCTTTGATTTCCAATTTAATGAGTATGAGTTGTACTTTTTTAAATGTTATTTTAACGATCACGTGAAAGTTCATGTTTTATTCATGTTTTCATCGATCTGTGCAGGAATTCAAAAAATACTTTGCTTCTAAAGCATCTATTGCTTGAAAAGAATCATTTCTAATGTAAGTACCGATTTACAGTCGATCATAAATGAGATTCTGACAATTGATATGCATTATTAAAATCTAATATTCGTCCAATTAAGTTTTATCAGCGATTTAATTTCATGTATCTCAAATGTTGAGAAGAATTGTTATTTCAAACTTGCCTCCTCTTTTATCAGATGCAATTTTTTAAAAATATGTTTCATATCGTTGAACTTAAATATCGATAATTCCTAGCATAAACCCCAAGAATGAAAAGTATCTCGAAACTTCTCTCATCCTCGATTAATTGGAAAAAATTCGTTAGTAAAATTCATCAACAGCATATCCTCATTTTTACATTATCTCAAAACGTATTAGATTTCCCCGTAACAATAATACCTCAAACTGAAAATATAATACACGCCTCCGTACAATTATTAAAATCTTCAACAATTCGGCAAAAAGGAGTTTCCTACTGCTTCCATTCATTTTAATTCTGAAATCCTATTTCCGAACGATTTTAAACGATTCCAACGATGCAGCCTGCCGCACAACAATCGTAAAAAAAAGAAATTACCCGGAGGAGATTCCTCAGGTGAACAATCATTAACACTGCGTCTGCTTGAAGGTATCAGTCCCAGCAGTTGATGAGCAATCGCCAATGATTGCTGATGAAATTAACAGTCCATTCATTAGCATTATATTGCTGTCGTATTAAAGATCTCTCTTTTTTTATTTCTTCCAATTTGAACTTCTCGTCGCGTAGATTATACTGTTTTGGCTGAACAATTATCAACATTGCGCCTGCTGCACTCCTTGAAAGTATCAGTCCCAGCAGTTGATGAGCAATCGCCAATGATTGCTGAGAAAAATGACTGTCTATTCGTCTCACCATCGCGCCTAGAACCTACTGCTTTGGTTGAACAATCATCAACACTGCGTCTTCTGCACTCCTTGAAAGTATCAGTCCCAGCAGTTGATGAGCAATCGCCAATGATTGCTGAGAAAAATGACTGTCTATTCGTCTCAGCATTACATTGCTATCGAATTATACATTTTTTTCCTCTTCAATTCTCCATCGCGCTTAGAACCTACTGCTTTGGTTGAACAATCATCAACACTCTCTGCTGCACTCCTTGAAAGTATCAGTCCCAGCAGTTGATGAGTAATCGCCAATGATTTCTGAGAAAAATACCTTTCTATTCGTCTCAGCATTACATTGCTATCGAATTATACATTTTTTTCCTCTTCAATTATCCATCGCGCTTAGAACCTACTGCTTTGGTTGAACAATCATCAACACTGCGTTTTCTGCACTCCTTGAAAGTATCAGTCCCAGCAGTTGATGAGCAATCGGCAATGATTGCTGAGAAAAACAACTGTCCATTTGTCTTCGCATTACATTGCTATCGAATTACAGATTTTTTTCCACTTCAATTTTCCATAGAACCTACTTTGGTGAACAATCATCAACACTGCGTCTGCTCGCTGTCCTTGAAAGTATCAGTCCCGTCAGACTTGATGAGCAATCGCGAATGATTGTTAATATTATTGACAAGTCGATCAGCAGCGACCAATTGCACATTCTGCTGCTTCTCCACGGGCTTCTCTTCCAGCATTTCCGGGTTGGCCGACGACTGATAGTCACACCTTCTCCTCTCCCGCCATCGGACCTGCGGTCGAGCGGATAAACTGAAACAGTCAACGTCCTACAATGGACTCGACTCAGGCACGTTTGCCATTGGCACGACACGGACAATTCTTTCTCTCTTCTCTTCCTCTCCCACTGTCTCTTCTTCTTCCTAATTCCTCTTTTACTTTCTTTTTCACATTCTCTTCGCACTCGTTGACTTGTTAGTTGTCCATTCATCGGTTAAAGCCGCGCATAAGAGCCTCTGATCGAAGTGTTAGTAAGGTTTTAGTGGTACTCGTTAGTCCGCATCGCACCATTGACTAGCCGTGCGAATTTGTGCTTCTTACTCTTCATATTTTATTCATACGACACTGGAGAGAAGTCTCGAGGGACTACACAGAGTCGAGGGAGATGACTCGTTGTTTCTGCCAACTTTTTCGAATCTTGATGTTGGAAATTGCAATGTCAGGGAGCACAGAATGGGGGATCTAAAATGTTTTTCCATTCTTTTTTCTTTTTTAGGTGACGTGAAGTTGAATATCATTTTATAAATTGGATATGGCCATCTTGTTTTGAATTTTGTATGCGAGACTTTCTTCCAGAGCCGTAGAATAGATGTTACTTGAACTGTTGTTATTGGAGATACCGACGATTTGGGAAGTTATTGATTTATTACAATTGTAGGGTGGAATAGGAAGTGTTGGTGAAATTATATTTTTTCAGGAGAGACGACTGAATTGTTAAAAAGTTGGGTTTTTATGCTTTTTGAAATTTCGATCTGTTAATGAGAAAGTAGTATGGAAATTTTTGTAAGTTTTTCGTTAAAGATATTAGTTTTCTGGCGAAAGTTATCTTTTGCGACAAATTAACGGAGAAACTGTAAGAGAAATCGATGCCAAACGAATTTATCAAAACGTACAGAGAAATATGACAAAGTCGAAAGTTCTATGCCCATAATTCGAGACCGAATTGCAGCATAAATCGTTCGAAACGAGGAAACACTTTCGCAAAATCGTTCAATCATTTCATTCCCGTATCTGCTCTCTGTAAATTACCGTGAATTCCCATAATGCCTCGAAACGATGGCAGCAATTTGTACCCGTTCGAATGAAAAGTACAACTGTCACGGACGAATTTGCATGTCTCGCTCGACGAAATTGCAAATTATCCCGAATGATTCTACAGTCTCATTCGCGCCGCGAAAGTTGACCGTAGTAATTATACGGAAAAATTTCAAATCGCGAAACTTAAGAAAATTCCTGGAGTGAATTCAAGTTAAAAGTTGGAAACGGCATGCTGCAAGAAGGGAGATAAAGAGTAAAAGAAAATAAAGGAAATGTAGTTACCGCTGGAAATCATGGAGGGATGCGAAATAAGGCGCATTATTGTTACCATAAAACACGGAGTTACGTTTTGCAAATCTGCCGTACCGAGACGGTCGTGGCGGTGCAGGAATTGGCTCGATTTCGTAGAAGTGCCGTGCCTTCCCATCTTCTCTTGAATTGCGCAATAACCTAAAAAAGAATGTGTATCGTTAGCGTGAATTGCTTGAAGCAAGTACAGAGATTCGCAACTGTGAAATCTCTTCATACTGTCGTCGATGTCAGCAAACTTACCTCGCCATTGCAGAAACAGAAAAGTATGGCGACACAGAGACCCTGTGAAAGAAGTGCCTGTTCTTTTTTAATTGAGCTTTCTGATTAAAATGTAGTTATATTCTTTTTTTTATTAATTTTATTTTGGGAATAACTGTAAGAGAAATTCGCGAGTGTCGATTTTCTAAGTGCAGATTATTGTGTTGTATTTGAGGTCACGATTGAATGTTTTAAATGACTAATTTTTAATTTGCCAATCCGCTTCATTTTTTAATTTAATTTAAAGTAAAAAAAAGTTTCAAATGATTGCGATATTAGTTAGAATTTTTTTAAATTTGTGAAACAAATAAAATAGATTGATTATAATCGGTTTAATTTCACGGTAAGAAGTTCATCGGGTTTAATAGAATTTATGGATGGTAGGATTGCTAATTAAAAAGAGTAATCATGAAATTGAGAGAATTGGGAATATAGCGTGCGACAGAATCAATTACAAACACAACGCGAATATTGGTAATCTTTCTATCGTCGGATTACAAGTGATCGAGTGTCGGATTAATTTTGGAAAATGAAATCAATTATTCCACTTCTGAAATTTCAATCGGGAATGTTGATGTATCGAAGGAACAATTTGCTACCTGAAAGGAGGCCGTTATGGCTGAAAGGACTTCGTAAAATTGCTCCCAGGGATGATTCTTCGGCGGCCGGAAGGGGATCACCAAATAATGCAATCCCAGGAGAGGCACAAGGAGCAAAGTTGCTCTAAAAATTCAACCAACATCCAAATTTCATTATTCTTTCGTCTACATTTTAACCCTTTGCACTCCGAGCCATCTTTGACTTTTTGTATTAGCAACTTGGCGGCACTTTACTATTTTTCTATCTTGTGCAATTTCAATAGAAAAGTTTAGGTAAACATACATTTCTTGAAATGTTACAGTGCTATAAGGTTATCCTCTGCAATTATTAATAATTTCGAAGGTTCCCTTAGAGGGATCAACTCAGTGATATGGTAAACTTACGATGTCCCCTTAGGTGGGACATCGGAGTGCAAAGGGTTAAATTCCAAATTACCAAGACTGTATATATGAAATAATAAAATAAAAAGACATCCCCAGTGTCCCTTGATAGAATTAAAACTCAGCCCCTCTAATTGGCAGCCTCATTAACTTCCTTACATTGTTTTTAAATCTCCCAATATTTACAATAATAATATTAACATATTAATGTGTATATAATAACTATTTCTCACTATCTTAACACTAGAACTACCAAACCAGTCAAAATGACTGGTACACAATTTTTTCAAAAAATTCTCCAAATTTATATAACAGTCATAGAATAAATATTCTACGTCTATATAAATAAACATAATTCACCCAATCGATCAAATTTTCCGCTGCTTGATTCCCCTTTTTCAAAGTAGGGGAGGGTGGGGCAAAGTGGGCCCCTTCAGCACAAAATAGTCATATCTTTATTTTTTTGGGCTCCAAAATTTTAAGGGGCCCACTTTGCCCCACCCTCCCCTACTTATTTAATTTAATAAAATATGTTACGTTTGACGCCGGTAGTTCTAGTGTTAATAATATTTATAAGACACTACGAAGAAGGAAAATTTAAACGACAGTGTAGAATTTGAATCACAAGGAAAATTGTACGAATTTTTTTTAAGTGAATAAGAAATATTATAAGTTACCGAAATGCCTGACGCATGGACCTGGAAGGTTGCGTTCCAATTGCCGGACCTGCACGCAACTTCATCAGCAGGACTCGAACGATGTTGAAGAGAAACAGAAGATTTAGCAGGGTGGACACGCAAACAGGGTACACGAGAACGTTCATGTAATTACCCTCGCTGATCCAACACCTGAAATTGTTTATCAACGATTCGCAAAATCTTCAATTACACGTACATACATTTGTTTAATTGAAGAAGTTCATGGAACCAAGTGGGACCAAATGATCTAAACTTCTAAAGTAGAATCTGGGGACTATGGTGGGTCAAAAGGTGAAAGGTCGTACTCTCTATCACTGAACCCGAGTTCAAATTCTTCTCTTCATCATTGGGAAATTTCTCTTAATTTTATATTTATTATATAGCCTTGATTGTGCAGAATTTATTAAAAAAAAAAAAATCTATTTATCAAATTAGATTAGAGTCGAAAAGTGCGGAAGAAGAAAACGGAGTTAGAATCCTCTAATATTTATAGTTTTCTGTGAATTGTTAATTTAATAATATCAATGATACAATGAATAATAATTTGTGGAAAATTTTGCAAGTGTAATGGCCTAATTAGAACTCCGAGCCACTAATTACTAGTGCGAACTTTCTAAACTTTACTTCCCTCATACTTTCGATTGAAACAGTTCTTTAAAAGAAAGAAAATTCTCTGTATGATTAGAATAAATCCAGTGTTATAGTAAATTAAATATCAGATTAGAATGTATGTTTGATTAATTATTAAAAAAAACAATTTCCAGTGTAGCTATATGCTCACGTATCCGCGGAGTTATTTTCCAACGATTATCCGCCATAGAAATCTCTAGGAGTCGCATTGAATGCGGATAATTAGCAAGTTCCAAACATTTATCCAAGAGTTGTATAACGTTCGCATAGTTGGCGTGCACGATTGCTCATTGAGCTTCGTGTCGCTCGAATCGCAACGTGTTTCTAATGGCACGAATTTCGCGACGACGCTATTCCAGATTAGTACTTAAGCACGCCAGTTGCTTCGTAACATTCTGCAAAATAATCGCGAGCAAACGTGTCGAAAATTGGTGGTACCAAGCCTTCTTACAATTTCTATATTTCATTTCAATATTCCCTAATTACAATACGAATTAATCATTCCCTCTAATTGTGCTCGTTTCAAGTAACATCGTTTAAAAAAAATCGTCGTAGTTTGGAAAATGTTTTATGTAGTATGTTTTTCCAAAGTAGGGAACTCTGAACCTTGATCACCAAGCGAATAAAAAGTTTCATGATTACATTCCACCCCGAAGTTTCTTCCTACAGGAATGAAGTTCCATTTTGCAGGAATGTAAAATTGGATTTTAAAACGATAACAATGAAATTTAATGTTACTACTAAATAGTAATTTATAACTTCTAGATATTAACTCTTTGCAGTCGGTGCCATCTCTGACTTTATCTATTAGCAACTTTGTAGCACTTTAGAGTTTGCTATCTCGTGTAATTTCAATAGAAAATATTAGGGGGACCGGAAAGTAATGTCGTTTTTTTACATTAAATTCGCACAAAGAAGTTTGTACCAAGTTATTAGTTTTAATGAATAATGTAATTATCTTTCTTTATCAACAACCCTTTTTCATCCAGTGTGCACATTTTCAACGCCGCGGCGCGCCGGTTCGATAAAAATCAATTGGTTTTCAATCGACATATCTAAGGGGACGAGGTTAGTTTCCGGTCTCTCTAATATTTCATTGTCTGTACTTGCTAATAAATTTGAAGTTCTCCTTGGAAGAGGTAACCGAATGATATGATAGAATAGTATGGATGACCTTCATATATCCAAGTGCAAAGAGTTAAAACTTCTTCAAAAATGGCGGGAAACTGTATAACTACGAGTTCACACCTTTACCTCTCTACCCACCATAGTTCTTACGGGTTAAAAATCGAAATATTCGTATACTCACTGCTCGGTATCCGCAGGATCATCGCTGGTGGCCCTGAGAGAAGTATAAATTAAAACGATGACTGCTGGTACCGGCCATCCGAGCGCCATAAGCCATTTCACCAGTTTGTGTTCACTGGTGAACGCACTGACCAGCAGGGTGTGAAGGTAGAAACCCTCACAGAGCATCCACGCGTAATTTGTCAGTAGAAAATAATGTAGAAGAACGTGGAGAAACCTACATACTATCTAGAAACCATAAAAAATTACGAGCAAAATTAGACGTTTGAAATATCTCATGTTCAAAGTACAAAGGAAGATTGGACCGATTATACTTAAAGGTGTTTTTAGTTTTAAAGTTAGTTCAACCCCTTACCGTACAATACCGAGTGACACTCATGACGCGATAAATGGAATAGGAAATTTTGAGTGATCCAAAAATGATTAAATTAAAAATATCAGTGGGTCCGCCAAAATAAAATGAATTTTGAAGCGCCCCAAAAATGATTAAATTAAAAATGTCAGTGTGTCCGATAAATTAAAATGAATTTTGAAGCGCCCCAAAAATTAGTAAATTAAAATATCAGTGGGTCCGACAAAATTAAATGAATTTTGAAGCGCCCCAAAAATGATTAAATTAAAAATATCAGTGGGTCCGATAAATTAAAATGAATTTTGAAGTGCCCCAAAAATTATTAAATTAAAAATATCACTGGGTCCGATAAAATAAAATGAACTTTGGAGTGTTCCAAAAATGATTAAATTAAAAATATCAGTGGGTCCGATAAATTAAAATGAATTTTGAAGAGCCCCAAAATTAGTAAATTAAAATATCAGTGGGTCCGACAAAATGAAATGAATTTTGAAGCGCCCCAAAAATGATTAAATTAGAAATATCAGTGGGTCCGATAAATTAAAATGAATTTTGAAGCGCCCCAAAAATTATTAAATTAAAAATATCACTGGGTCCGATAAAATAAAATGAACTTTGGAGTGTTCCAAAAATGATTAAATTAAAAATATCAGTGGGTCCGATAAATTAAAATGAATTTTGAAGCGCCCCAAAAATTAGTAAATTAGAAATATCAGTGGATCCGATCAAACAAAATGAATTTTGAAGCGCCCCAAAAATTATTAAATTAAAAATATCAGTGGGTCCGACAAAATGAAATGAATTTTGAAGTGTTCCAAAAATGATTAAATTAAAAATATCAGTAGGTCCGATAAAATAAAATTAATACTATGTTATCAATTATGTGTTGTATTCGAAATTAGGGGTGGATTGTGATTTCAGCTATTAATACAGAGTTCTTGTACATTCAGTCATAAATGAAATGGTACGGCAAGGGGTTAAAGCGATAAAGTTATTATTATACTGTTATTTTAAGGAAGATGAGAAGTTTCATATTCTATGTACCCCATTGCTTAAAAGTAAGTCCGGATTCGCGACGATGCATCTGTACCAGATGAGCCAGAGAGCGTTGTTAACGGCGAACGAAGCGAAGAGGTTCATGTGCAGGGTGATCCTTGCACATCTCAAAGTTCTGCGAAACCAAACAATAAAAGGGGAAAGGGAGAATTATATTAAAATTTATGGAAATTCTCTAATTCCATAATTTGCATTAATATTTTTTTTTCTTAGAATATAATCACGTGGATTAAAATGTATTGTTTTTGGCGAAAGATTTAATGCAAGGGAAACGTGACTCACCGGAAGTACGTGAGAATACCCAATGATAACAGCAATGCTACCAACGATATTGCGTACCCAGCCTCGTAAATTCCATTAATTCGTTGCTGCCACTGAAACCACAAATTATTTCTAAATTAGTCAAATCTGTTTATCAGGTTTCAAATAATATATTCGATATCTATCGGGCTATCTCGTGTGTAAATTTGATTATGGGAAATTTACGATTGTAGATTTGCACATATGATCATTTGTGTCATGACGATTCGAAATGGAACACTCAGAACTGACAATCTTGTTTATAATGCACCTTGTGATTTAGCTGAATTGTTTCAGTCGTGTGTAGTTTATAATTATTTATATCGTTCACGAGCAATATTAAATTGTTAGTAAGAAAGATAGAACTTAATGGCGGAATGTTTGACCCGTGTGTATTTTTTATAAACTTATGTAGTTCACGAGGTATATTTGTCGTGAGAGATTCTAACTGGAAATATTAAATTATTAGTGAGAGGAATATAAATTAATTTCGGAATGATTCATCCACGTATATTTTATAATTAGTTGTAGTTCGTGAGAAATATTTTGCGTGAGAAATTCTAACTGGCAATATTAAATTATTAGGGAGAGGAATATAAATTATTTGCAAAGTGTGTGACACTGTATATTTTATAATTAGTTATATAGTTTAACAGCAATATCAAATGATTAGTGTGAGGAATATAAATTAATTGTGAAGTGTGTGACCCTGTATATTTTATAATTAGTTATATAGTTCACGAGCAATATTTCTCGGGGCAAATTGTAATTCGCAATATTAAATTATTAGTAAGAAAAATAGAAATTAATTACGGAATTTTGGACCCACGTATATTTTATAATTATTTGTATACTTTATCAGTAATGTCAAATTGTTAGTAAAAGAAAACATAGAAATTAATTGCAGAAAGTTCGAGAATTTGATAAGTACAAGGATACTTGTCCAAGTTAGAGTTTAAATGGTATTTCCGCAGGAATTGCCGGATTAATGTTCAACCAAGAATTATATCGTCGTTACAGCGACGAATTAACTTCGTCGATTCCGTTGGGATCTAATTGGATTTTACTAGCCTTTGTCCTTGGTTCCTGTCTCTTGTCGAGGCATGAAATTTAATTAACCCTCACATTACATATTACATGCAAGAAGTAACGTTCGCAAATACTCAGCAAGGTGCAGCTGCACACACTTGGATTTAATCACACTTTTTATCTCAACTGTTTGTTAATAAATGTTCTTTTTCACTTTGAAATATTTCGTAAAATTTTTTCCTGCTCTTTTCCTTTTGTACTTTACGATTTTAACGATCTACTGTGGTCATTTCACTTAGGACCTACCGTTTTAGCTGAGTTAAAGAGTCTTTTACGAGACTTTACCTCCTTATCCCCCATAGCCTCCCCATTTACACTTAAATGTAGTGGTTACTTTGACTATGAACGAACTATTTTGAGTTTTATGTGATTTCCAAACCACTGAGGCTATGGTGGATGTGTTGATAATATAGAAAAATTTTAGAGAATTTTGTGACTAACAATTGTGAGTTCTAGTTTCCATCCCTTTATCCACCATAGCCCCATAACGTACAATATTTATACAATATTTGTATATTATCTCTGAAAATATCCCTTTAGACATTTAATTATATGCCTGATTTCTCCGACGTCTCTCTATGGTGTCTTTCTATGGACATTTCCGGCATGGTCTAAATTCTGTTTGCCCAACCTTCGTCCTTGTTGTCCCTTATTCAAATCGGATTATCTCCAAGCTGAATACGTCTCTCTACCGTAAGCTATCGTCGGACAGACGTTTCACGAGCACAAACTTATGGTGCTACTTATCTTCCTCTTACCATACGATTTCTAGCACGTGGTCGCACGTGTCGTTGAAAGTGCCATCCTTTCGATATTTTTTGCTAGTATTATGGCGATAATACGATTCCGATAATACGATGGAAATTCAATTGTCGATATTAATGCTCGAGAAACGTCATAGGGTTTTGTGACGAATCATATCAAGAGGTTCTCGCATTCAAGTTAGAAAAAAACTTTCGAGAAAATTCTCATTGGGTTATAAATAAAAAAAAGTAGAAATTAGGGAAGAGGTTCCATTTTAAGGTATCTGAGTGCTCTAGGATTCGGGGGTCCAAGTGGCTAAAATTGCGGGGCCCTCACACTCGAGTTGGAAAAAAAATTTCGAGAAAATTCTTATTAAGTTATAAACCAAAGAAAAATAGAAAGAACACGAGGTATCATTTTAAGGTATCTGAGTGCTCTAGGATTCGGGGGTCCAAGTGGCTAAAATTGCGGGGCCCGCACACTCGAGTTGGAATAAAATTTCGAGAAAATTCTTATTAAGCTATAAACCAAAAAAAATAGAAAGGTGACGAGGTATCATTTTAAGGTCTCTGGGTGCTCTGGGATTCGGGGGTCCAAATGGCTAAAATTGCGGGACCCTCACACTCGAGTTGGAAAAAAAATTTAGAGAAAATTCTTATTAAGCTAGAAACAAAAGAAATAGAAAGGTGACGAGGTATCATTTTAAGGTCTCTGGGTGCTCTGGGATTCGGGGGTCCAAGTGGCTAAAATTGTGGGGCCCTCACACTCGAGTTAGAAAAAAAATTTCGAGAAAATTCTTATTAAGTTATAAACTAAAGAAAAATAGAAAGGTGACGAAGTATCATTTTAATGTCTCTGGGTGCTCTGGGATTCGGGGGTCCAAGTGGCTAAAATTGTGGGGCCCTCGGATTAGAGGTGGAAATGACGTTTGGAGAAAATTCTAATTAAGTTAGTTGGAAAATTGAAAATAGAAAATTGTAGAGGCTGTCATTTTGGGATTTCTGGGTCCTCTAGGATTTGGGGGTTCCAATGGCAGAAATTGCGGTGCCCTAATTTTCGAGTGCAAAAAAGAGTTTCGTGAAAATTCTCATTAAGTTATAAACTAAAGAAAAATAGAAAGGTGACGAGGTATCATTTTAAAGTCTCTGGGTGCTCTGGGATTCGGGGGTCCAAGTGACTAAAATTGGTGGGCCCTCGGATTAGAGTTGAATATGAAGTTTGGAGAAAGTTCTAATTAAGTTATCAGGAAAAATGAAAATGGAAAATTGTAGAGGCTGTCATTTTGGGGTTTCTGGGTCCTCTAGTATTCCGGGGTTCCAGTGGCAAAAATTTCGGTGCCCTAATTTTCGAGTGCAAAAAAGAGTTTCGTGAAAATTCTCATTAAGTTATTAATAAAAAAGGAAATAGAAAATAGTGAAGAGGGTGTTATTTTTGTATTCTAGGGTTCCACGTGGCATCTTGGTCCGCTCACAGCTTAATCCGCCACTGATAAGGCATTAAAGCAACAAATTACTTACGTTGAGGTATTCGAAGTTGATGCAGGTCGTGTAATTGCTCCAGACTTG
Organism: Cerceris rybyensis; assembly: GCA_910591515.1. Classification (NCBI taxonomy): domain Eukaryota; kingdom Metazoa; phylum Arthropoda; class Insecta; order Hymenoptera; family Crabronidae; genus Cerceris; species Cerceris rybyensis. The sequence goes on along the minus strand of OU342800.1, from coordinate 3,919,488 downwards.
ATCAGATATGGGATGATGGAACCAGGTGCCATTTAATTCGCAGTATTTGTGAGCTTGGACTGAAACAAAAAGATTTCCTGGTTAAAGGAATATAAAAAAATTTATTTAAAAGTTATAATTCGCAACTTGATTCTCCGTTAACTCAGTTTATTCCTACACCGTACGTGATAGACATTTGCGCATTTTTAAAATTGGCTTCGATGGAATTAAATGCACTTCCCTCTTAGCTGTGAAAAGCTGATTAATTTCAATCGTAACAGCCAGTTCTACTTTTAATTGGAGAAGATGAGAGAAAATAGGATTCCCTGGTAATCTCAATTTACCTCTGTTTCACCTCTCTGCCTGTCCAAGCACGAAAAACGTATTGTTCTTGAAAGGTGAAGAATAATCATAAATAACGAGATAAAAGGGGTAAGTATAATTACTATAATTAGACATAACGAGACAGAACCTGCATGTTCCTCGAGGAAAACTAGTTTTCAAATGTGTCGTTTATTTTACTCTCTAACATTAAAATTACCAAGTAACATTTTTTGCAAAAAAAAGTCCTCCTATTTTAATTCCCTACAATGACGTGCGACACACGTGACGCGCTAAATGAAATAGAACATTTTTAAGTTCTCCAAAAACTGTCAAATTGAAGATATCAGTAGATCAAGAGACCTTGAAATTAATTCTATACTATTAATACATTGCATACCGGCATTTTTTAACGTCTCATTAAGACTCAAGAGGGAAACTTGTCGATTTTGCACAAATTTTACTTTTTCCAAAAAATTAGTAGGGAGGGTGGGGCAAAGTGGGCCCCTGGGGGCAAAGTGGGCCCCTTAAAATTTTGGAGCCCAAAAAAATTAAGATATGACTATTTTTTGCTGAAGGGGCCCACTTTGCCCCACCCTCCCCTATAAATAGAAAACTGCGTACTCTCTGAATTTGAAAATATGTTTAACTGTTCAGAACAAAGTGATTAATGCCACATAATCGCCTTTTTTAAACGGTCTATGCACAGTTTTTGAAAAACGTATTTTTTCTTTGGCCGCATACAATGTGTTAATTTTGCGTTAACTGATATCGGAAATCGGTGATAGATTATTTCAATAATTAATTCTGACGTATTCTAAAAAAAATCATAAGTCAAGGGGTTAAATATTTAATATGGATAAGCGAAGAATACTACGTTATTTTTGCAATTTTAAAGCATAATATCACGCTTGTTTTCCAGCCGATTTCAATGCATCTAGTCTCAACGTGTTCCTTGAAGTCTTATGAGAAAAATTCCTCTCGGTTTATTCTTTGGAAAAGCTACAGTAGAATTTCTTTTTTCTTATATTAATCTTTCGCCGTGAAAAGTGGTTGAATTCTTCGTGCTTCTGCAATTTCAATTCGAGGTTGGTAATCATGAAAAAAGCGGTTTCCATCCCTTCTCTCGTCCTCGTTTTTTCTCCCCACTTATTTTCTTCCACTGCTTTATTTATTTCCTTGTGTAACATTCGAGAGAAAGAGAGCGAGAGAGGGTGAAAGAGGGAAAGAGGGAAAGACGGGTTATCGAGAAAATTCGAATCGAACGAAGCTGATCAAGCCGAAACGACTTGGATGCAACACGCTTCGTTGATTTTCGTAGAAAAGGGACAGAAGGAGGTTTGTGCAGTGAATTGAATAAAATAAATTCTCAGATAAGTAGCTTCGAAGAATTCTTTCAAAAGGTGAATGAAATTGATGATAATATCGATTTTGAAAACTGTGGTTATTAATTATCGTTTAATAAGAAAGTAACTTTGCTGCGTGCTCCTTTTTTTCTCTCGGTGGAAACGTGGAGAATGAAAGATATTTTTCCGTGAAAGGATATATTGGGAGAGGCAATCTAAAAGATCGGTTTCCCATGGCAGATGGATGGATTAACACCCCGCTGCCACCCGTTTTCTCATTTTCTTGCTTAATTAGAAAAATCGTACGCTGCGAAGGTCGGAGAAGAATTGGAATTTGTTTTTTTCCTAAAATATTTCAGGAATTCTTATGGACTTTAAAATCATAATGATATTTAAAATGAATTAGAATTAAAATGAATACAAGGTGATCATTTAACGATGAGGAATTTTACGAAGCAGCAAGTCTTTGACAAATTTTAACTTTTCATATTATTTTTTTGCTACTTTGCACTACATCTACGGACAATTAATTCAATGTGTTTAACACTAGATTTACGGAACCAATTTGGCTCATTCGATATTTATTGACTATATATATAATACATTGATTTTTTAATAATAAATCTTTCATTTAAATTAACTTGTAACTATTTTCTTTGCCAAAAGTTTCAATTTGTTTGTATGAATCAAATTGGCTCACTTTAGAAAAATAGGTATATCAATATCCGTAAATATAGTGTTAAAATTCTCAAATAAAAAAAGGGGGCAAAATACTTGGTTGATTGAATCATTGTCAATGTTCAATATAGACGTTGAAAATTGAGAAAAAAGCTGCGTTAGATATTCCGAAACACTTTCAAAAAATTCAAAACAAGTCATTCTAATCACCTTGGTAGATTTAGTATTGAATAAGACTTAATTCAATTAGTTCTCGTGTAGTAGAAAGTAGGAATTCGATTTCATTTTGGAAATGAAAATGACTTAGTTTAGAGCGGAACGGAAACTTTCTTGGGCAACGTATTAGCCGTGAATTCTACGCAAAATCTTACACACAATTCACTTTGAAATCGCTTGGGGGAAATAGCCATGGTAAGAAACAAGGAAGCGATATTTCGCCGCTCGAGTCAGGCGATAAAGTTTCGTTGGCTGTGCTCGACCTATTTATGCCTTAAGGATGGAGCAAACGCTCTTGGGATTCAACGATAACACGTCATAACGCTCTAAGAATACAAAAAAAAAAGATTTTTCACGTTGCTTCATATCGATTAGAATTATTTTCTTAACACTAGAACTGCCGGCGTCAGATCTAACAAATTTTAAGAAATTAAATAAGTACTTTAACCAGTTAACTGTGTTAGACGAGTATACTCGTCATGCGTAAAAGCTACCACTGGTTATATAAATTGTAATTTTGACGAAAACTAAAATATATTCGTAAATTTCGAGGTGTTTGGAATATTTTAAGGTCATGACGGAATAAAACGAATAACTAAAGGGTATAAATAATTTGAAATAGATTTATGCTCATCTCTCGATTTTCGTGTCCCAAAATTCAAAAGAATTCTCGCCACGGTTAACTGGTTAAGAAAGGGGGAATCAAGCGCTGAAAAATTCGATCAATTGGGTGATTTATATTTGTTGATATAGACGTAGAATATTTATTCTATGACTCTTATATAAATTTGGAGATTTTTTTGAAAAAATCGTGTACCAGTCATTTTGACTGGTTTGGTAGTTCTAGTGTTAATTTCATTCGAACTTCTAACCCAGCGAATTTATCTCCGGTGGGAAAAAATTTAGTAAAATGTCAGTATTGATAATTCAACGTCAAAGAATAATTTCTAGAAACCGTTGAGATTAGATGCATCGCAATTTGCTGAAAACAAGCGTAATATTATACTTTATAATTGCAAAGATAATGTAACTCTTTTCGGTTATTCACTTTTAATTAGATATGTAAAATAGGAGGACTTTTTCCAAATAAAGATGTTACTTGGTAGTTTTAACCCTAGATCACTAACCTTCGTCGATTCGACGACACGGATTTAATAAGTATGCCATATTAGTTAACGTTGTCGTAATAAATAAATGCCTATCTTTAATAATAGAAAAAAACATGTTTAAATTTTATTTAAACAATACCCGTTAACCCCTTTTGTAAACACCGTAGTCGAAGAGACGAAGGTTAGTGTTAAGCGTCGAAAAATAAGGTTAGTGATCTAGGGTTAATATTAGAGAATAAAATAAAGGACCCTTGTGAAAATATACTAGAATGGTTGAATGATTGGTTTCCGCCAAATTAATCGTCCAATTAAGAACCTTCGACAATGGTTAAGACCATGAGACATTTAGTAACTTCTTTCTACCATCGAATCGATTGAAACTCACGGTGCAATAACGAATCGACACCGGGGAGAGACAAATAATTGCATTGCGATTCCACTCGCAGGCTGACATGTATCCTACCGTTAAAATACCCGGCAAACGAGTTTAGATCGATTTTTCGTCTATTTCAAGGCTGTGAGTCTTTTCTAAAGATCCTTCCAACTTTCATAGACGCTCGTTTCACGGTGGATGAACCGTTGGAAAATTTCATTTGAAATGGCCTTTTCTGAGGCGAACGAAAGAATAGGAGTTTCTTGGTGTTTCTTGGTGTATCTTGGTGTATCTTGGCGGTAAAGTGGCAAAGGGTAAGAACGTGGTGTGTTTTTTTGAGTCAAAGGGGGATTGAATGGTTTTTGAACCTCTGAGACTATGAAATAGTAAATGGTAAATAGGAAAAAATTTCTTAGAGGATGAAGTGTGAGTTAACACTAGAACTACCGGCGTCAAATCCAACATATTTTAATAAATTAAGTAAGTACTTTGAAAAAGGGGGAATCAAGCGGCAGAAAAGTTGATCGATTGGGTCATTTATGGTTATTGATATAGACGTAGAATATTTATTCTATGACTCTTATATAAAATTGGAGAACTTTTTGAAAAAATTGTGTACCAGTCATTTTGACTGGTTTGGTAGTTCTAGTGTTAAACTTGGGCCCACTGAGCGTGAATTCGGACCTCCTTATCCACCATAGCTCTTTAATTATATTTCCCATAGGACTTATCGTTTTAGGGGGTTTTAATGTATATATTAAATTAACTAGTTAACTGTGGCGAAAGTTCTTTTGAATTGTGGGTCATGAAAATCGAGAGATGAGCATAAATTTATCTCAAATTATTTATAACCTTAAGTTATTAGATTTACTTTCCCATGGCCTCAAAATGTTGCAAATATCTTGAAATTTACGAATATATTTCAGTTTTCGTCAAAATTACGATGTAAATAATCAGTGGTAACCTTTTACGCATGACGAGTATACTCGTCAAACACAGCTAACTGGTTGACAATTATTTTCCAGTGATTTCGAATGATTTGAACTTGGCTCCATTGACTGTGAGTTCGAAACTTTCAAGCCCAGTAAAACCTTTAAAAATTAAGGTAGTTCTAGCTGGATTCAGAACTAAAAGTTTCTTTTTTCATTAGAAATGAAAAAAATTGCGTAAGAATTAATGCAGGGGCTAACTTCACTTTTTAGACATTGAAAAACATCTTTCTCTATAACTATGAAGTAAAAAGTTATGAAAAAATTCAATAATATTCCAAAAGCATAAAATAATACATTGCTAATATTTTATTAGAATCCATCGACTCGTTTTTCCATTAGAAAAATAAAAAAAGATTTTACGGACTCAGCAAAAATTTTTTTCCATAAGGCCCATGATAAATATGTTATTTTTAAACACGATTTATTCATAAACCGTGTGGACGAACTCGTTGAGATTCTGGTTATAATTATAAAATATCATGAAGAATATATTTTCAAAATTTTAACACTAGAACTACCAAACCAGTCAAAATGACTGGTACACAATTTTTTCAAAAAATTCTCCAAGTTTATATAAGAGTCATAGAATAAATATTCTACGTCTATATCAATAACCATAAATTACCCAATCGATCAAATTTTCCGCCGCTTGATTCCCCCTTTTTCAAAGTACTTATGTACTTAATTTATTAAAATATGTTGGATTTGACGCCGGTAGTTCTAGTGTTAAGGAAATCTATCGAAAAATGATAAGTGCCTAGAACTGCCTCAACGAACAAGTCAGCATTTCCATCCAAAATGGATCAATTGAATATCGAAAGTCAATTATTCGCCAGAATAGTCCGATATACTGTCTTTTATAACGTATATTCTATATATTATCGAAGCGAACTTAATCGCTGGATTTATTACAATTTTCAATTTATCGGATCATAAATGTGTGCTTTATGACCACGATGGGAAGGAAGTTTTCCATGAAAATGTGCCACGGCGAGAGGGTTAAATGGGGCAAACATTACTGTCGTGAAAAGGGATCGTTTATTGCGGCGAAATAAAAGAAAGACTAGGAAGATAAAACTTACGGTACGAGAGTGGTTACTTTTGAAACTGACAATGAGCTTCTTCACCGATCAAACAAATTTTAATGTTTGTACACGTGTATTCGAGGGCGTCATATTACATTTTCTCACTGTAGTTTTGCAGCTAAAGCGATGTTTATAACGGAAACCTTTAATATCGTTTACAATTAACGAGGATACAAATTTTGCATTAACTTCGAGTTGCCATTGCTTGTGATCTTTGAAAAATTGATACAATTAACGTTTATGAGAAGAGCCGTTGATTTAAGTTTGATTTAGTTACTTTGAAGTCAGTTATAAATGATTATTGAAATCATTTCTTTTCAGTAATTCTGACCGAAAGGATTAAGTTCAATTCTGTTAAATATTGTATCGATAAATTGTGAAGAAGTGATAAATTTTCGTAAATACCTACAACGTGACCAGGAACGCATTTTCACAGGAAATACAAACATAGATTTTGCAAACTTATCATTTTCCGACAGATTCAAAGCACCATAGATACTAAAAATAAATACGATACACGCAAGCCTGTGTGTTTTAGCTGTTAAAATATTTAACAACAAAAAGAGTAAAAATTCAAAGTAACGAATAGAAAGGAAAGGTAAACTAACGTTTAATTTTAAGAAGAATAGAAAAAGAAATGGTTCTTTTAGAACTTTAAAGACATTTTCACATTTCTTGAAACTCCTTGAATGCCGATGTGCCTTTCATTTCACAATAGATACTTTTTTCTCTCCTTTATCCGGTGAAGTTTAAAGTCCACTGTAAAAGAGACCGTCTTCGACGGCTCGTTTTCATGAGCCTTTCTTTTAACTTTCTGACTTTTACCGCCAACTGAAGAAAACGGATCCATTAACGGTGATAAAAACGAGTTGACGAGTCTCACCCCATGGTTCTTCTCTCTTGTTTTCTTCCTCGTTCGCGGAAGGACCAAGAATAAGGTGGAATGGGATGGGATAAAAGTCTAAGAGACGATTAATCAACGGAATTGTCGCCTCGATGGAGCAGTGAATGGGCCAAGGACAAATTAATATCGTTTTAACTTCGATCCGGGACTGATTGAAATACAATGACTTTCAGATTAATTTTTTCCACGATAAATTAACATTAAATGTATGAAATGCGGAGGGAAAGCTTCGAACTTTCAATTAGAAAGTTTCAGCTTAAATACTCGTCAGATTTGGATTTTTTCTCTAAATTAGACTTTAATAAACTCTAACTTAAAAAAATATATAATAGTTGAATAGTAGCGACAGAATGAAAATAATTGCAGATATACAAATGAAAAGTATGGTGGACATGGCGTTAGAAACTTGATCTCTCATTTAACCAGTTAACTATGGCGACTTCTTTTGAGAATGCGCACATATCTGTTTAGCTAAAGTTTAAAAATTCGTTCCTCGGCTTCTGGATGTCGTAGCGAGGTGTTTTTTAAGTCATTTTAATCGTGAAAATGTCTATTTTAACTTACTTCAAGCGAAAATATCCAATCTTTATTCGTTTAAAAATGCGGTTCATTTTTCCGTCGCAAGAGCCTCACGCAAAAACTCATCTTTGGAAATTGATTTAATAGACGCCGGTCGAAAGCCAAGACTTCAAGGAAGACGTAGAAAAAAGTCTCATCACGATCGGGACAGAAATGGCTGAGATATTTAATCTCAAAGTCGAAGAAGTCGGATTTTGGGTGGCCCCGATGAGGGGCCCGGACGACCGGGGGCCCGGTACTAGTCCAACTTTGAAAAATCGTAGTTTCGCTTCTGGTTGTCGTAAGGAGATGTTTTTTAAGCCATTTTAATCGTGAAAGTGTCTACTTTAACGTACTTCCAGCGAAAATATCCTACCTTTATTTGTTTAAAAAAGCGGCTCATGTTTCCGTCTCAAGAATCTCATGCAAAAATTTGTCTTTGGAAATTGATTTAACAGACGTCGATCGAAAGCCAAGACTTCAAGGAAGACTTAGATAAAAGTCTCATCGCTATCGGCCCAGAAAGAGCCGAGATATTTAATCTCAAAGTCGAGGAAGTCGGATTTCTGGGTGGCCCAGTGAGGGGCCCGGACGACCGGGGGCCCGGTACTAGTCCAACTTTGAAAAATCATAGTTTCGCTTCTGGTGGTCGTAGCGAGTTGTTTTTAAGTCATTTTAATCGTGAAAGTGTCTACTTTAACACACTTCCAACGAAAATATCCTATCTTCATTCGTTTAAAAATGCGGCTCATTTTTCGGTCTCGAGAGCCTCACGCAAAAACTCATCTTTGGAAATTGATTTAATAGACGTCGATCGAAAGCCAAGACTTTAAGAAAGACGTTGAAAAAAGTCTTATCACGATCGGAACAGAAATGGCTGAGATATTTACTCTCAAAGTCGAAGAAGTCGGATTTTTGGGTGGCCCAGATGAGGGGCCCGGTTGAGGGGCCCGGGCGGCCGGGGGCCCGGTACCAGTCCAACTTTGAAATATCATAGTTTCGCTTCTGGTGGTCGTAGCTAGGTGTTTTTTAAGTCATTTTAATCGTGAAAATGTCTACTTTAACATACCTCTAACGAAAATATCCTATCTTTATTCGTTTAAAAATGCGGTTCATTTTTCCGTCTCGAAAGCCTCGCGCAAAAACTCGTCTTTGGAAATTGACTTAATAGACGTCGATCGAAAGCCAAGACTTCAAGGAATACGTAGAAAAAAGTCTCATCCCGATCGGGCCAGAAATGGCTGAGATATTTAATCTCAAAGTCGAAGAAGTCTGATGACCCGTGTAGTCTGAAGTCTATGACCTTCAGATCAGTTCTAATTGTAAGTTAAAATTGAACATATTACAGTGAAGTTAGGAAATTAAATATTAATATCATTTTTGCCGTCTTCCAGTTTCACGTTGGTTTAACGGACGTTATTGCGTCTTCGTAACTCTTGCAGACTATCGATCTACGGTGGTTAGCCACCTGATGAACACTTCCGATACGTGCTCCTGCAATCGCTGCATTCATTTAGCCATACGATCGAAGGGTGATTAACTCTTCTTAATTTTCGACCTCTCAAGTTTAGCTTCGTCAGATGATTCGAGTCTCGAAGACTCAAAGGGTTACAAGAGTTGCAAGATATTGCAAAATTCAATTAGACTGCTTATATCTAATTTAACAGGAACCTCATCTTCAGTATGTATTGAAAATAGTGTTATTTATTTACTAAATTTTGCGACTATTGAAGATACGTGCAAAAAGTATTATATTAACGTTGAATTAAAAGAATGTAGAAAATAATGAAATTTCATGGAATTAATAAAGTATTCCTTGGAGGGATATTAATTACTTTTTGCCGTTGAAAGCATCTCACCGTTAATTGTTAAGGTATTTTGTAAAATTCATTGGAGAACATTGTAAATTAATCTGCAAAGTTGCGAAATTCAAAAATCCCACGCGATTAACCCCATTCCTTCATTGTAATATACAAGGATGAAAAATAAACGATGTTAACGATTTTCATGGTCCTTTTTAAACAATAAATTTTCCTTCAATATTTAGATTCTATTTTTTAATTCAACCTTTACCATTTATGGAAAAATATTCAAAGTAACCCTTTGAACAAAGTATCCTGTTATAGGTGCACACTTCTCTCGTAACACGCCAAAAGCCAAAGAGTTATGGTCGTGGCATTTTGCATGCCAATAAATCATTTCTATCGGGAGAAAATTATGATACGTTGCGACACGTTTCAGGTGAATTTATCTCCTCATCATTCTGCGGATAGTGCAGTTTTTTTATAACGCCACTTCCTGCTCCTAGTCATCAATAAATTACATGCGACTAGTAACATGTAATTCAAAAATATTGAACTTCATTGAGCCACTAATTAGTTATTTTACCTTTATTAGAATTTTAGGTAGATTCTAACATATGTACAGTATATACACAAATGAAAATTTAGAAAAAATTTCTGATAGTTTCGCCATGGCTTTGGGGACTTGAACTGAGACTCAATAATTGCGATTTCTATTCATTCAAATTTGTATTAATTAACACAAAAATACAACGATTGCAAGTCCACCCTTATATTTTGATAATTAAATTCACCCCAATAAACCAAAGATTAGGGTGAATCTAAAATCATAATTTGGCGATTCAATTTCCTGTAAAGATTAACATTCTTAATCCCCTCAAATTAGATTTTCTGCATGCAATTAGTTCTTTTTTCAACTTTATTTGAAAACTCCACACGGAAATATCGATGATCGATATATTATCTCGAATTTCACGATGGATTTTCCTGTAGCCATGTTATTCGTAATACTTCGTTTCCCTTTAATAACGAGAGTACATGAAAACGACGAAGATAATCCCGGTTTGAAGTTGCAGGAACTGCAATAAATTGCATTCTTTTCCTGGAAACTTTCAGACCTGATATCATTTCACATTTTCGTGATTTGTCTTTTCTTGCAGTTTACATAGACGAAATACACGAGTCAGGAGATAAGGATTATCTAAACGTAAGACAAAGTAGATGTGCAAGAAACTGCACAAGGAAATTTCATGGTTAAATATTTAACGCAGTTCAAAATGTTTCATTGGTTTAATGAGGAATAAAAGTTACCAGAATTGGAATTTCTCTGTGAAGTTCTTGATTTTACATAGTGGGTGACAGAAACAGAAGTTTATGGGGTAGATGAATGTTGTGGTTATTGGAAATAAATCGTTTCACAGTGGGGTAATGGAGATTGCAACGATTTCTGTGACAAATTGCATTTTAATCCGAGATTTACTAACTCTTCGAAGCGATGGGGTTAAAAGTGTTCCACCCTCTTCGATGAGAGAGATCAGTGATTCTTGAAATGCTGTATAAATTGATGTAATATTAATATTAGAGAAAAAATATTACTGCATTGGGACTCATTAATATTTCCAGTTTAATAGAGTTTGGAAAAATTGAAAATTTTCTATTCCATTTATTTGATCACGAGTGTCACTCGTCATGGTACGCCGAGAGGTTATTTTATTTTTTGAATTTCCGTACTTCAAAGAGTAAAACGTTAAGATTAGTCGTGGGAATTTTATTTTCAACAGTGTGGAATATTTTAAGGTAAAAGTGTGGTTTGGAAATTTGCAATTTTAATGAAACCTTCCTATTTTAGAAAGAGGTACATTTTAGAGGTTCTTCGTCATCTTTGTTCCTTTCAGGTTGGAAGCCTTAATCTTTTTTCTTCGCTGTGACCCGCTATTCAGTGAAAGACTTCTTCGTAAATTTATTCTTCACATTTCACATGCTGACGTGGGGGATCGTCTAGCTCGATCAGAAATTGAAAATGATTTATAGCTCAGGGTTTCTTGCTTGAGTGCAACCTTCTTCCAGGAACAAGACGGGGTTCGATCTTATATTAGTGAACTTCCAAGGTCCCCTTGTCATCCATCAAACCTGCCTTCCTGAGATTACCGATCGGCTAATTTTAAAGAAAACAATACTTCTTGTGGGCGAATACCATAAATACCTAATTTTGAGACCACGAGTAGTGTCCGAAATAATAAGGAATCTAAGATTACAACACCTAAATAATTGGAAATTTTAAATTGCAACTCCTAAATCATTGGAAATCTAAAATTGCAACTCCTAAACAATTGGAAATCTAAAATTGCAGCTCCAAAATAATTGGAAATCTAAAATTGCAACTCCTAAATAATTAGAAATCTAAAATTGCAACTCCCAAATAATTGGAAATCTAAAATTACAGCTCCCAAATAATTGGAAATCTAAAATTGCAACTCCTAAATAATTGGAAGTCTAAAATTTCAACTCCTAAATGATTGGAAATCTAAAATTGCAACTCCCAAATAGTTGGAAATCTAAAATTGCAACTCCCAAATAGTTGGAAATCTAAAATTGCAACTTCCAAATAATTGGGAATCTAAAATTGCAACTCCCAAATAATTGGAAATCTAAAATTGCAACTCCCAAATAATTAGAAATCTAAAATTGCAACTCCAAAATAATTGAAAATCTAAAATTGCAATTCGTAAATAATTAGAAGTCTAAAATTTCAACTCCTAAATGATTGGAAATCTAAAAGTACAACTCCTAAACAATTGGAAATCTAAAATTGCAACTCCCAAATAATTGGAAATCTAAAATTGCAACTCCCAAATAATTAGAAATCTAAAATTGCAACTCCAAAATAATTGAAAATCTAAAATTGCAATTCCTAAATAATTAGAAGTCTAAAATTTCAACTCCTAAATGATTGGAAATCTAAAAGTACAACTCCTAAACAATTGGAAATCTAAAATTGCAACTCCCAAATAGTTGGAAATCTAAAATTGCAACTCCCAAATAGTTGGAAATCTAAAATTGGAACTTCCAAATAATTGGGAATCTAAAATTGCAACTCCCAAATAATTGGAAATCTAAAATTGCAACTCCCAAATAATTAGAAATCTAAAATTGCAACTCTAAAATAATTGAAAATCTAAAATTGCAATTCCTAAATAGTTAGAAGTCTAAAATTTCAACTCCTAAATGCTAGGAAATCTAAAATTGCAACTCCCAAATACTAGGAAATCTAAAATTGCAGCTCCCAAATAATTGAAAGTCTAAAATGTCAACTCCCAAATACTAGAAAATCTAAAATTGCAGATCTCAATCACTTGCAAATTCAAAATTCGCCAAAGCCTAAAAATACCAAAAACTAAAGAAAAAAAACTCTCACTAATTCCTAATAAGTATCTTAATTATCATCATTCACCTCCTGAAAATTGCAAAATTTCTTTTATTTTCCGCGAAGAAAACTTGTACTCAACAATCACTGATAATCCCGCCTCGATCGTATCTAATGAAATTTAAGATTCGGGTCAGATTCTAATTTTAACGAATCGTGGCTAACGTTGCACGAAACTTCACGGTGGTTGCTTCCGTGGGAAGAAGAACCTCGTTCGTCGAAATTAATATTTATGACAGCTTTAACACCGATCGGATCTAAATATTTATGTCTATCTGATGAACGTACACCGAGAACCAATCAATCGTCACTGATTTATCGCCGTTCTGGATTTCGAGAAGCATTTACTAATTAACAACGTCGCGTGCCCGATAACCTAGAATCACGTTGACTTTTATATGCGGCCTGCACGAGTTTGAATTTTAAATTAACAAACGAATCGCTACGTTGTAACGTCTTTTTATGAAATTTCATCGCGCACCATCTACGTTGCGTGCTATGCCGATTTAAATGGCTGCTGAATATGCAAACGTTAAATTCAAAATGGACGAGTTAAGAATCCCTTGTTAATCTTCTATTTTACCGGGCGATATGTTATAAAGTGAAAGAACTCTTATGATCAAAATATTAATGATATAAATATACGTTACATAGGCAATCGTGCCGATGATTAACACATTATATGCGGGTGTTTTGTAACGCGTCATTAAGACTCAAGAGGAAAACTTGTTGAAAAATTTGTACGAATTTGATTTTTACAAAAAATTAATATAAGCTGGAAACTGCTTTCTCTCTAAATTCGAAAATGTACTTAACTTTTCAAGTCTAACAAATTACTGCCACGAATCGCCTTTTTTAAATTGTCTATGCACAGTCCAAAAAACGTATTTTTACGTGGCCCGCATAAAATGTGTTAACACTAGAACTATCGACTATTAATTCAATTAATAGTCTAGAAAAAATTAGGATTGTCTAGAACAATAGATTAGCCCAGATTATTCTAGACTCTAGAACAATTAGATATATTAGATAAATACTATAGAGGAAAGTCAAAGAAATTGCGCAAGAAACTAAATCTATTTAATTTTTTTTAAATTTCTGAAGCATTTTTTAAAAATCCAGTACGAGTCATTTTGACCTCCTTGGTGTATCTAGCATTAAGAAAAATATTTGAAAAATCGTAATTATAGCTTCTTTCACTTGGAACCAAAGTACATCCAAAAATGGCGGGATCTACTTTGTGAAAATTTAAAAATTTCATGGTTTAACCCTTTGTCGAGCTACACTCGTCACAACTGTCTGTGGCACTTAACGTGTCATCTATTAATTGTCGTCTTTTATAAAACAACAATAATTTTGCAACTTAACATAAATATACTGCGGTACCAACAATTCTTTCTACTATTAAGTAAAAATAAATAATCAACTGTAGACAATTTTGAAGACTCTGTTTGCTTATCTGACGAAAAGTTGTTAAAATAATTCGTAGCACAAAGGGTTAAAAGCGTTAATATTTCTCTCACACAAAACTTAATGTAAAACTTAAAATAAAAATTCAAAAACAAGGGGAAAAAATAATTCACTTGCGATCAGACCATTATTATAATTACCAACACAATTAATCTCAGGAGGAAGAATAATTGGTAATATTACAGAATAAATCAAAAAACTGCTATTGAGGGAAAAATAATTCATTAGCAATTAGACCACTATCATAATCATCAGCACAATTAATCTCAGGAGGGAGAATACTTGATAATATTACAGAATAAGTAGAAAAACTGCTATTGAGGGAAAAATAATTCATTAGCAATTAGACCACTACCATAATCATCAGCACAATTAATCTCAGGAGGAAGAATACTTGATAATATTACAGAATAGATAAGAAACTGCCACTGTTGTTATCAGAATGCGAAAATATCGCGATAGTTTCTCTTGCACGCCAGGAATATCGGCTTTTCTTCGTCCTGCAATTTTCGTAATAAATTTAAGTAAACTTCCGTAAGAGAATAAAAGGACACGATCCATTCTGTTTCACCTCGGATGCATTACTTCGCTTTAAACTTTCTCGAAACGTGTCGTGTTTTGTTAACATAGAACACCGAACGTGCTCCGAGTGTCCGCCATATTTTTTTTCTACGGTGAGAACTTCCCAACTCACGTAAACCTCAAACACCCATCGCAAAGACGGAGTCGAGTTTCTTAAAGCAATATGCGAAAAAATACTAAAGTTCTTTTTTTTTTTGTTACCAGTGAAAGAATCAATAGTGGAGTCTGTTTTCGCACGTTTCCTTCTGCCTTCTTTTCGAGAGATTTATTTTCACGTCGGAATACAAATGCTGGAACGATTTCATGACGCGATGGATGGCTGCTTGGACCGAATCTTTTTTCCAATTGGAAAAGAATGGGATACTTGTTCTACTCAATTTGCAATTCTAACACAGTGTGTAGTATCAGAATTTTTTCTAGTTAAGAAATAGTTTCTAATTGGTGAGTGTGGGTGGATTTTGTGTAAGCAAGAGTGGATGTTTAGAATACGTGATTTAAAATGAGTGAGTGCAATGGAGAATGCATACTGTGAGAAAGAATATCGAGGGTGAGTTTTATTGATTAATTTGTGTGTTTTTTTGTATAGTTTTGTTATATTTTTAATAAAGTTATTCACTGTTATTTTCATACGTTTAGTTTGTTTTTTAGGCTACGGTGCCATTGTTTTATTATTACTATGTGATATGAAACTGTATAATAAAGAAATATATAGAGAGAGAGAGAAAAATGGAGAGAGAGAGAAAGAGATCCTACAAGTGTAATAGAATTAATTGCAATTTTTAAAATCACGGTTACTCCATGTTGCTGTGGTGACTAGAAAGTAATTAATTCCAGGGGATATTTATTACAAACGGGATTTTAATTGGAAACCACATTTATCAAATTCAATTAATTGATTTTGAAGTATCTGTCCAACTATCCGGATACTTTTACCGAAGTAACGTATTATTTGACCGAGGAAAATCCATTTTCTCTTCGTATTTTGTAAAGTTTGTCATTTGCTTTTGTGCAAAAACGACAGAGAGAAAGTCTAAGTTTCTTGCAACCCCACGATGAAGGGGATAAATTGCACCTGCCCCATTTGCGTTACAGTTACAAGGAGTACATTATGTATTAAAGAAACGGTAGAAAATATTTCGTCGCGATCATGTACAGACTTTTCAGGAAGGTAATACAAAATTCTTTCAATGGAAAAGCATAGATTCCACGTTGGAAATCTGTGAATTTCCATTCCAACGATTCGTGGCCTGAATCGAAACGAAATACCGAAGAGAAAGAATGTAAGAAGAGGGCACGATGGCACTGCAATCGTCAGAAAATTTTCCTTCGAAACTAATCGTCGTAGATTTATTCGAATCGAATAATTTATCCCAAATTATTATATATATTAAACTAATGGTATCGTAGACTAAACAACAAACTAAACGTGTGAAATAATAAAAAATAACAATATTAAAGACATAGTAAAACTAAAAACTGGAAAAATAACAAACACATTAATCAATAAAAACACTAAATACTCATTTCCTCCTCATCTACAGAGTAAATCACCTATTCTAAACACCTGCTCATACGAGAGGATATAACTAATGGTATCGTTGCCTAAGCAACAAACTAAACGTGTGAAATAACAACAAATAACAATATTAAAGACATAGTAAAACTAAAAACTGGAAAAATAACAAACACATTAATCAATAAAAACACTAAATACTAATGTTCTCCTCATCCACAGACTAAATCACCTATTCTAAACACCCACTCATACGAGAGGATATAACTAATAGTATCGTAGCCTAAACAACAAACTGAACGTGTGAACTGACAACAAATAACAATATTAAAGACATAGTAAAACTAAAAAATAAAGTAAAACTAAAAACTGGAATAATAACAAACACATTAATCAATAAAAACTCTAAATACTCATTTTCCCCTTATCCACAGACTAAATCATCTATTCTAAACACCCACTCATACGAGAGGATATAACTAATGGTATCGTAGCCTAAACAACAAACTGAACGTGTGAAATAACAACAAATAATAACATTAAGGACATAGTAAAACTAAAAAATAAACTAAAACTAGAAACTGAAAAAATAACAAACACATTAATTAATAAAAACTCTAATCCACAGACTAAATCACCTACTCTAAACACCCACTCATACGAGAGGATATAACTAATGATATCGTAGCCCAAACAACAAACTAAACGTGTGAACTAACAACAAATAACAATATTAAAGACATAGTAAAACTAAAAATAAACTAAAACTAAAATCTGGCAAAATAACAAACATATAACTCTAAATACTCATTTCTCCTCCTCCACAGACTAAATCACCTATTCTAAACACCCACTCTCGCTCACACGAGAGAATATAAAATCCATCCACACTCCCCCATAATAAACTATTTCCTAACTCGAAAAAAATCCGATACTACACATCTAAATTCTTTAGATTCTTTAGCGAAAAAAAACACAGTTGCAATAACATATTCAAGTTTTCGTACCAAAAGAGATATTGTGTTTACCTTCTAGCACCTTTACATTAATCCTTTGTAGTCGCATTTAATTAAAAACAGACTGTATAGCAGTGCTTAAAACAAACCTACTAAAATCTTAGTAAAAATTATATATACCTCAGAAACGTGTGCACTCTGAGCTTTGATGGCTGAGAGCAGACTACAATGGCAATGGTGGAAGAGCTTTGGTTGCTGAGAGCAGACGTACAAAGGACCAAGTAAGGGTTGATACCACTGTGAGGGTGAATTAGGTGTAGTGCGCAAAAAGGGAGACGGTTGATGATCCAGAAGCTCCTCTTTGAAAGTATTAAACGCGCAGTAATAGTAATAATAATAATAGTAATAATAGAAATTATTTAAACTCGATCACGGAGCAGTGCTTACTCGTCGGCGGTCGAGGGGGAACTGATAGCGAGGCGAGGTGAACGATGAAATGCCCTATTGTTAAGATTCTTGGAAAGGATACCTGTAGGTTACGGCCGCGAGCTCGGCTGACTACGTTTTGACAACAAACCTCGGTCGACGTACTTTGTGCCCAGCCAAGTGGAAATAATTACTCTCCTTGCTCGTAGAATTATTACGTTTGAATTCTAGCACTCTTACGTTAATATGTTATGAATTAATAATTTTTTATTAACTCGTAATACGATTTTTCTTTCGGTTTTAACTACTGTGATAATTTTCATGTTGGAGCTATTGTTTTAGGTTGCTGAGAAATATTATTAACACTAGATTTACCAGCGTGAAGTCTATTATATTTAAATATGTTAAATATGTACCTTAGAGCAAGGAAAATTAAGACGTGGAAAAGATCATAGATTCGGTAATTTATGTTTTATGCAATTGACGAAGAATATTTATTCTATGGCTCTCTCTTGAACCCGTAGAATGTTTGGAAATAATTGTGTACCAGTCATTTTGACTGGCTTGGTAAATCTAGTGTTAAATAGTATTTAATTGTGATCTTAATTGTTAATATTAATCGGCTGTGATATATTATTTAATAATAATTTTTAAAAAATTTCCAAGGGGTGATGAGGTATTTGAACTTTGACCTAGTGATTAAGAGTGTGAACTTTTACTTCTTTACCTGAGATAGCCTCTGATTTGGACTAGGACTAAAATTTATTATAATTAACACTAAATTTACGGATGTAAAATCGGTTATATCGCAATATATCAAATATGAAGTTTGAATAAAGAGAGATCAGGCGGCAAAGATGATAATTCGTTAAGTAATTTTTGCATTATAAAATACACGTGAAATATCTGCTGTATTGCTTCTCTGTAAACTTGAGAAATGTTTATAAAAAAAGTCCACTTCACGGCTTGTGTAAATCTAGTGTTAAATATATCAAAGAAGTACTTTAAATAAAGACAAATCATAAGATGGAAAAAATTATTAATTCAGAAATCTATGTTTTATAAGATGAACGTAGAAAGTCTACGCGAATGAGCTCCTATAAACTTGGAGACTTTTTATAAAAAAACGAGGAACCAGCTATTTTGACTTCCTTTGTAGATTTAATTTTAATAAGTCCTAATGATTATTTTGATTGGGTTGAATCTATAAACGAGGTCAAATCTGTTACGTGGAAACATATCCAGAGATTTAGGTAGAGGTGGAGCAACAGTGACAGATGAGACGGGACCAGCACGACTTCCGGTTGTCCATTGGTGGTCATAGATGCAAGTCCTTATCGAGTTTCCGGGAGGAACTCTGTACAAGAGGAAGATAAGCAACATGCACTTCTCTCTGGAAAGGAATATCCTCCTACTTTGGAAATTTCGACTGAATTTCATGAAAGCCACGTGGTGTCCGGATTCTAGAGAAATTTGGCGGGAAATTGCCAGGAAGCACGGAGAGGAAAATGGAAGCAAGTAAAAGAGACAGAAATACTAATAGAAAAATATTGAAAATGATAAAAATGAGAAAAGAAGTTTGCAACATTTCTTCTAAAATAAATTAAATTTTAAATTTAAAAAAAAATTGTCATACTTCAATGGACAATCGACGAAGTCAATGTAACTTGGACTAATTGTTGTAATCTTTACACTAGATTTACGGGTGCAAAATATTACACAAGGACTTTGGAAAAAGAAGGATCAAGTAGCAAAAATGCTAATTTGTTAAGTGGTTTTTGTATTATAAAATACACTTGAAATATCTACTGTAGTGCTTCTCTGCAAATTTGGAAAATGTTTATAAAGAAAGTAGAGACCGTCAATTTGACGAGTTCCGTAAAGCGTTCATATCAATTCGAATAGAATCTCGTTGCAGAAACGTATAACATTGTTTCACATTGAAGAATTAAATCGGTTGCAATTAAAATACCTTCCTTTCCCAATTAACGCGAACCCACCTTCCACCGGTAGGACCATTTAAAAAACGATCCCGAGCCCGTTGCTTGACCCCGAGAAGTCCATTTCCATTAGCGTTATCTTCATTAGCCGGTTCGCGCTGCACTAGCATGCATTACGTTCCCTTTTAATGCATATCGCTCACTACGATCGCATGTGTCGGCTTTAAGCAAAATTTATGGCGAAGCGTGCCTCACAATGGAAACCCCAAGTAACGCGACACCACGAAACCTCTGAGAACTTCGCTTCAATTGTGAACTAGTTGTTATAGATTTTTAGTTGTGTGATTGGGACTTTCTTTCCATAATTGAGTGAAAAAATTCGATAACTATGACGTCTTGGGGATTTTAGTTAAGGTTTTATTTTGTATTCTTTTTGACTTTAGATGTTATCAGTCTTAGGATCATTATTATGGTAATTTTGAATAGGAGTTACTGTTTCATGTGGGCTGCGAAGTGTAGAGGTTATGGTGTATTAAGCAGTAATACAGGAATCATTCTACCAGTAGTAATGGGGATTTGTACTCAGACCAACGAATTGGTAGTTAAACCTCTAAGGCTATGTAGACCATAACACTGTGTAAGCTTCTTATATAAGATTGGAGATTGTAAATGGTCAAGTGGTAATGAAATTACTTCTTGATAACACCTATCTTTGAGAAACTTTGAAATCTGGACTCAACGATAAGAAATTGACGCTGTAATCACTGACTCAAATTTCAAAATTAACACATTGTGTGGGGGTGTTTTGTAAAGCCTCATTAAGAATAAAGAGGAAAGCTTGCTGAAAAATTTGCACGAATTTTATTTTTTCAAAAAATTAGTGTAAACTGGAAACTGCTTTTTCTAAATTGGAAAATATACTTAAATTTTTAAGTCTAAGTGTTTTTTAAACTCTCTATGCACAATTTGTGAAAAACGTATTTTTACGTGGCCCACATACAATGTGTTAAAAATGTAAGTTACTTCTTACATTTTTATAAATATTTTTGCATCCATGTACCAAAAGTTCCTTTCAAATTCTTGAGAAAAATCTCCGTCCTTTCATGGTGAAAAATTGCGTGTTGAAAAATCTGTCGTTTGATATACCAGTGGAAAGAGGAAAAAGGTAGAAAGTTTTTCCCATTGTTCGATCTATAGAGGTTCATATAAGTTGTAGCCATGTTTCCGGATAGAATTTCTCGACGAAGGGAACGTTGTTGACCCTTGTCGTTGCTTCGGGACAGTTTGCTGGATAAGTCTTGCCGGTGAAACTTAAGCTGAGACTAAATTTAGTTTAAGATCTGTCACTGCGTGCAGATACGCTTATCGAGAACGTGTCACCGTTGGAAGAAGACATTTTCTTTGTTTATCCTCGAATTTTCTAACCGTCGTAAAATTATTGAACTTTCTCCTCTTCCAAATATAGTCACTAAAACCCTCTATTTGCTATGGCCAGTTTGGGGGAGTTAAGCCATCAAGGTTAAGAAATATTAAATATTAAATTAGTAATTATTTTTCAGGGTTGTCGGAAGGTTTGAACTTGGGCCCATTGAGTGCGAGTTGGGGTCTTTACCTCCTTAACCACCAGAGGCCTCTGATTTCTATGGCCCATTCGTATAGGAGTTATTGTTTTAAGAGGTTTGAATCACCGAGGTTAGGAAATATTAAATATCAAATTAGTAATCATTTTGAAGAGTTGTTGAATGATTTGAACTTGGGTCTACTGAATGCGAGTTGGGGCCTTTTCCTCTTTAACCACCGGAGGCCTCTGATTTCTATGGCCCATTCGCATAGGAATTACTGTTTTAGGGGGGTTTAAACCACCGAGGTTAAAAAATATTAAATATTAAATTAGTAACCATCTTTCAGGGGTGTTGAATGATTTGAACTTTGTGCCCACTGAATGCGAGTTGGGGCCTTTTCCTCTTTAACCACCGGAGGCCTCTGATTTCTATGGCCCATTCGCATAGGAATTACTGATTTAGAGGGATTTAAACCGCCGAGGTTAAGAAATATTAAATATTACATTAGTAACAATTTTTCAGAGGTGTCGAAAGATTTGAACTAGGGAAATCGAGTTTGGGCCTTTTCCTTTTTATTCAGCCCAGGCCACAATTTTCTATGATCGAAAATTCCTATCATTGAATAACTCTGCACTATTCAATACTCTTAATTATATAGTTTGATCATCCGATTGCTTTCTAAAAATTTATCCACCGAAATCCTCAGTATTCCCGCGTTTTTTTCCTATAAAATTTCAATATCAAGTGTCTGGAGAATTTAAGCGTAAAATTTGTATTTTATTGAACACCATGTCTCACGAATGACGTGATATCTAAGTGAAAATACCATTACATAGTAATATTACATGGTAACTCTGGTATAACATGTCATAACGATATTTCATCGAAGAGATTCCAGAATGTCGAAGTAAAATTCGAACCTGAAATTCCATTAGCTTCAAAACCTTTCAATCGATACGCTATAATCTCGATCCCATTCGCGATAAAATTGAAACAACGTGGAAATAACGAATGTTTTGAATTCATCGAAAGTGCAAAAAGCATAGTTCAAATGGCTTAAAACGTATCACATTTGCAGAATGACAGTGAACGAGCGTTATCTTCATTTGATAATAATGATAAATGGATCGGGCGGAATACTATGTCTGATATTTTTTACAGAAATTGTTGGCGTCTCGTTTATCAGAATTAATGCGAATACTGCACTTCCTAATTAGTACGTTAGTTATTACCATGTTTAACGTGACAGAAAGATAAAATGTAAACAATTTAAAGGCGATTGAACCTTGTGAATTGAAATTTTATCTGAACAATTAAATTGTCAGAACTCGTAAAGTCTCGAGCACCTTAGATAAAATTTCTTAGGTGAAAAATATTGAAATTTCACCTACTTCTGGAATTCCCACGACCCCTGGTAATTTAAAAGTAATTTTTATAATTGCACAAATGAATAAGAAAGCTAAAAATTTTTTACGAAGAGAATATTGAATTTTTAACTGTTTCTAACATTTCGCCAAGTTGTGCTAATTCAAAAGTAATTTTTACAATTCCACAATCGAATAAGAAAGCCAAAAAATTTGTTAAGCGGAGAATATTGAAACTTAAAGAATTTTGGAATTTCAACGAGCTCTGCCAATTTGTAAATAATTTTTACAATTACACAATTAAACATGGAAGCTAAAAATTTTTTAAGAATAGAATATTGAATTTTTAACTGTTTCTAAAATTTCAACAAGTTGTGCTAATTCAAAAGTAATTTTTACAATCACAGAATCGAATAAGAAAACCAAAGAATTTGTTAAGCAGAGAATATTGAATTTTAAAGAATTTGGGAATTTCAACGAGCTCTGCCAATTTAAAAGTAATTTTTACAATCACACAAATGAATAAGAAAGCCAAAAAATTTGTTCAGCGGAGAATATTGAATTTTCAACTGTTTCTAAAATTTTCACAAGTTGCGCTAATTCAAAAGTAAGTAATTTTTACAATCACACAATCGAATAAGAAAGCCAAAAAATTTGTTAAGCGGAGAATATTGAATTTTTAACTGTTTCTAAAATTTCCACAAGTTGCGCTAATTCAAAAGTAATTTTTACAATTCCACAATCGAATAAGAAAGCCAAAAAATTTGTTAAGCGGAGAATATTGAAACTTAAAGAATTTTGGAATTTCAACGAGCTCTGCCAATTTGAAAATAATTTTTACAATTACATAATTGAACAAGAAACTCAAAAATATATTTTGTTATAAAACAATCAAGAATCATTAACTTTAACCGTTTTGGTACTTCTTTTATTTGAATCGTGCAAATAAAAAGCAAGTATAGGAAAAAGTAAAGTAGAAAAACCTTGATTTTACCTGGTACGATCTTAAATTGAAACTTTTTCCCGACGAAATGAAATTCCCAAAGTTTCCTCGGTCTATTCATGGAGTAGAGAAGTATCAATTATTTGGAACAAGCGGACGATGTTGTTTTGCTTCGGCTTTAATCTACTCACGAATAACATGTCCAGTGGGCATCGATCCACTGAAGGTCGAATGCAGTTCTTTTTTTAAAGTTCGAAACGACACACGCGAAAGTGAAAATATTTCACGAGAAAGGAGATAAATCTCGAGATACGAATGGCGCACTTGCCAAGATAAAATTGGTAAAAAATTGCACTTCAAACAAAGATTGATAACTTACTTTCTTTTTCATTCCAAGTGTTATTTACGATGTATTTCAACCCTTTCCAGTACGAATCACATTTTTACTTTTCTAGGAAGCTAAATAAAATTCATTTCACGACATTTCCTCTCATCATTCTATCATTATTAATTTTT
The DNA here is from genome assembly GCA_910591515.1 of Cerceris rybyensis. Classification (NCBI taxonomy): domain Eukaryota; kingdom Metazoa; phylum Arthropoda; class Insecta; order Hymenoptera; family Crabronidae; genus Cerceris; species Cerceris rybyensis. The sequence goes on along the minus strand of OU342800.1, from coordinate 3,895,429 downwards.
TTAAATGATATCAATAACTATAGGTACTCAGACAGTATTACAAAATCATTATTAAATTGAAAAGTCGATATTAAAGTATCAGAAAATGAAATCAAATCCAATAATATTCGAAACAGGACCACAAAGCGTTAAACTAATCTATTCGTTGCTAATTCGAATTCTTTCCCTAATTAAAACACCTTTGTATTTTAATTGCTATGAAATATTATACTACCACTACCTAGTAAAATTGTGTATTTAAGAATTAATCTAAAGTTTAATTTTCTTTTCTCCTTACTTAGATTAATTTTACGTTCAGATGAATTCAGAGTTATCTAATTTAATCTAAAGTTTTAATTTAACTTTAGCTCCATTTTGAATCATCGAGACCACGTTGTATGTATTAACCGTTTGCGTACCACGCGCTCTTCAGTTTTTGTGTCGAAAAACCCCAGGACATTTTTTCAATGTTGACAATTGAAGGAAGACTTTGTTAAGAATGCATCAGGTTTCTCTTTTATAAAATAAAGTAATTCCAAATTAGGATACAAGCACGAGAAAAATGTTCTCGTTGTGCACTACATAAAATAAAACACCAACTTTAGCTTATTTTGAAATCAAATCTCAAGAGCGCGAAAGTGGCATTTGGCTTTTTTCGAAGTAATTTTTTAAAATCCTGCCGGCATTCAAACGGTTAAAGAAGGACATCCCAGAAATGATGCGATAATTGCGCTATTACTTCCATCATTATTTTGATCCGGACAATAATAAGCTACTGCAGTTTCTGCTACGTAACAGAAGCATTGCAGTTCTTCGAAGAGTGCCTGTGTAATGGTAAATGCGTGTAATTACATCTCATGCATTCCCCATAATGCATTATTACTGACTACCTCTCGGGAAACAAAGCTAACAATGAATTAAGAATCATCCTGTGTAATTTATTCGCCCCTCAACATCGAAGTTAAGTATCATTCGTGCAAGGTTAATTGTTCGTTAAAATTTGAAAATGAATATCACTCTTTACCTTCGTTACTTCGCTAATATTCATAGCATTTTGTATATATCTTCTTATCTTTTGTCATTTCTGTTTAAGTTAAGCTTAACTATGTATCTCCCTTTTTTTTACTATAGAAGTGTCAACGATGAATAACACCATATTTTTTCATAATTCCTGAGTAATTATAATTTCTAAGTCTTACTCTATTCACGTATTACACGTTGCAAAAATTCCTCGCATTTTCTGCTGACTTCTGGTGTTCACTATAACACCATAAAATGCGGCAAACACCGGAGAACATCTCTTCCAATGGGAGTTGTAAGAGTCAACAAGGTCAAGGGTCAAACTCGAGATCAACAGGCTCGAAATTTGCCCTAATTTGTTATTCAATATATTATATTCTTCTTAACTCTACATCTAATTAAAACAATAAGTCCCAAATGAAAAAACTGTAGTTCTAAAATGTAAAAAAAATTAGAACCATGTTGGTCACGAAGGTAAAGGCTCAAACTATGAATCAGTGGACCCGAGTTCGAATCCCCCATCACCTCTAAAACTTTTTCCTAACTCATTACTCAATATATCCTATTATTTTTCACACCAATTCACCATCCTCCTAATTCCTAAAATTGTAGACACTAATCAGAACAACAATATCAGTTGTATCCATAAAAGTACAAAAGCAACATCACCAAAGGTATTCAACCAGAGAGAACATCAAGAAAATGATCCACCAGGAATCACTATTCACCAGATTACCAACAGTCGGTGATATCGCACGATCCAAAAATAGATATCAATTTCAAGACAAGCCACGACTTCCAATCATCAACACTGATGATCAAAGATCCTCTCATGATACTGCGATAATAAACTCAGTTGAAGTTACCAGTTATCACCCCCACTATGGCGATATACGCTTCGATAACTGAAAGCAACGATTTTATAACGTGCGTTCTCCAAGTTCGCCAGTTCAGTTGGCAAGGTGTCTCAGTGTTGTGTGACGTGTCTTTGAGGAAAACAACCGATGGAAAACGTAAATACTGTGGTTCGAGTGAAGCAGGGAGAGCTGCGAGGTGTAATCATTGAAAATATTTGCGGAGGACAGTACCTCGCCTTTCGAGGAATTCCATATGCCAAGCCACCAGTCGGCCAACTGAGATTCAAGGTGAAACTTTAACAAAAATGGCTCCTACTTTCTCATCTTCGCGTCGACGTCTATATTTGCAGCGATAAAGTTAATAGTATCTCTGAGATTGTAATTATGGCGGTGATTCTTTGGCATTAACTGTACCGCCACTTTATGGTATACTTATTTTTATCGTGGCTAATCATTTGGCCGGTTAAGAGATAACGTGAAAACAGTTTTTAATTGGTGTACAACAAATTACATGTTTTATATTGCATCGAATAAATTGAACCGATAATTTTGAGCTTAGTATAATTAGTATTAACACTAGAACTACCACACCAGTCAAAATGACTGTTACGCAACTTTTTCCAAAAATTTTCCAAGTTCATAGAAGAGCCATAGAACAAAAATTCTGCGTCCATCACAAAAGACATAAATTACTAAATTTATCATGATTTCTGCTATTCGATTCCTTCTTTTTCAAAGTACTTATTTAATATATTGAAATATGATAGATTTAACGCCGGTAGTTCTAGTGTTAAGGCAGCGTTCTTAAATTTTCTTGGATCGGTAATTGTAAAATTTGTTGACCTTCTTTTACGAATAAGAAGTATATTTCGTATTATTTAAAGTGTTGAATTTAATTTTTAACGAAGAATTAGGTTGTTTATTTTCAATAGAAGAGAATTAAATTTTGCAGTGTTAAGGAATTTATTATTTTGGGACTGACGTTATGAAGATTTTGCCCGGGGCACTTTAAATGCATAATTCACTAGTGGATGGTATTCAGTTAAGATTTATTGTTAATTAAGGTTTTAAACAATCAATGAATATTCGTTCAACGTAACGAGAATGAATGTGTTTCCTGTGATGGTGCATTTTGAATAACCTTCGTTTGCGTTTCAAATTAACATAATATAAAAACAGCTGGCTGGAGTCCAAGTGTCACGAACATGGAAGACGTCTTAGTTACTGTATTTGACTAGCGTTTTAATTAGAACTTCCAAGTAGTTGGACCAAGTTCAAATCTACCGCACATCTGGGCACATTATTTTCTAAATTGTTAGGTAAACCAAAAGAAAATGTTTTTTTTTGTGTCTACTAGGATATTTTGGTTGTAACTCATTATGAATTATTAAAACTTTAATTTGAGATAATTAGAACGAATAAAGATTTTTCTTTTTCTTTGTAAATGAATTTGTTCGAAGTGTTGAACAAAGATTACATTTTTTTGGTGTATCTAATATTATTGTGATATATATCAGTGTTATTATATTGTGAATATTTCGAACCTCCAATTATGAAACTTGATTAGGATCTATGGTGGCCATAGTTAGTTATTTTGGGAAAATTGAACGTATCAGTTAATGTTAAAAAAAATAAAGAGAGGAACTGGAGTTAATTCTCATTCCAACTTGATTTATCCACTGAGAATGAAGTAATTTAAAAAATGCCAGTCATCTTAATGCCACTGAAGAATATTGTGGCGCGGAAATTAAATGTTTCCGGATCTAACTTCACGTAGCCATTTTCCAACTGTAGACTGAGTTGCGAAACGCATCCAAAAATAATCAAATAACTTCTAAGTATCTAAAACATTCTTCATTATAAATAATTTTTGAATAATATGATTTGCAGATTATAAAATCACGAAAAGATATTATAATATAAATTTAAAAAAAAATTGAGGTTGGAATTTAAAAAATGCCAGTCATCTTAATGCCACTGAAGAATATTGTGGCGCGGAAATTAAATGGGTCCGGATCTAACTTCACGTAGCCATTTTCCAACTGTAGACTGAGTTGCGAAACGAATCCAAAAATAATGAAATAAATTCTAAGTATCTAAAACATTCTTCATGCTTCTAAAATGTCATTTTAAATAATATGATTTACAGATTATAAAATCACGAAAAGATAATAAAATATAAATTTCAAAAAAAATTGAGCTTGGAATATAAAAAATGCCAGTCATCAAGATTATTGTGGCGCGAAAATTAAATGTTTCCGGATCTAACTTCACGTAGCCATTTTCCAACTGTAGACTGAGTTGCGCAACGAATCCAAAAATAATGAAATAACTTCTAAGTATCTAAAACATTCTTCATGCTTCTAAGATGTCATTTTAAATCATTTTTAAATAATATGATTTACAGATTATAAAATCACGAAAAGATAATATAATATAAATTTCAAAAAACATTGAGCTTGGAATAAAAAGAGCAAAGGTTTCGTTATGAATAATAAATAAGTCTGTAGTTATTCAGGCTTTCGTGCAGATTCGAATTGTTATCAATTCGCGTTCTGAACTTTGGCAATTTTACGATATCGGCATCGGTTGGTGACCTTGTTGATATACCGTGTGATAGCGATCGAAAGAGGACAATTTTATATCTGCTTTTTAGAAAGAAGTAAAAGAGATTTAACGACTTTTTTTTATTGGATCTATATCTAGATATTAACAATTTTTCTCGCTTAAGGTCTTCTACGATAAGAAACTTGGCAAGCACGATTAACAATAGTGGCTGTATTGGAAAACTGAGATAGGTTGTTTGGAATTTTAACAACTCGAGAAGTTTGCGAATCGAGAGAACCAAGATAAAGATACTTTCAATATTGTATCGGAAAAGTTTCGACGCCGTGTAAGAAAGTGATGATGGAAAACAATAAACTGCCTAATCTTAGACCTCTAGCATGATATTATGCGGATATTATGAGAATTTGCTATGTTTCTAATTTCTAAACAAATTTTGAAATAACGAACCAAGATTTTTCTATTTCTGAGAAATTCATAATTTTTTTTTTTTTTAAAGTTACACTGTGTAATGTACTTAAAACCTGAGGTACCTAAACCTAGATACCTAGAACCTCCAAGTTATAATTTAAAAAGTGCCAAACACTAACTGTTCCTTCTCAAAATTATCAATTTTTAAACTTTCTCAGGCAATCGGTTACCCTAGCCCTTCAATTCTCTAAATATCAACCAACCACCTCAAAAATCGCAACCATTCGAATTTTCAGAGGACTCAAACAAGCTTAGATCGCCCTCTAGACACCTCTATCAACCATCCACCCTAAAAATTTCTACCATTCGAATCTCCAGAAGACTCAAAAACCCATACATCAATCGCCATGTCCTAGGATCCCGAACCAGCAGAGCCATGGACCGGAATAAGAGATGCCTCAAAATTCGGAGATTGTTGCGCCCAATTGGACTTTGTTCTGCGCAAGAAAATGGGCTCCGACGACTGTCTCTATCTCAATGTCAACATTCCTCTTAGCAATCATTCCAAAAAGCTTCCCGTTATGGTTTGGATACATGGCGGTGCTTTCGTCTATGGATCCGGTGACGATCAATTTTATGGCCCTGATTACATCATGAGGAAGGATGTCATTCTTGTCACCATTAATTACAGACTCGGTGTCTTAGGTACGTTGTAAACGTTGTTGACATTATGCGGCTATGAGAGGATAACTAATGGGATGACACAGGGTCAAAGGGGAGCTTTGGTCCCCCATCCAGATTTCTCTTCTTCTTCCTTTATATTTTTCAATTTTAATCCCGAGCTGTTGCTACACTATGTTGTTTAACGTGGATAATAGTTTTAGATGGATTCTGAACCACCATGGATGTGATAAAAAATAAATCATTTTAACAAAAATGTCCTAGATCTTATGGGAATTTGGGTTTACTAATTTCCAGTCCAAATTTTTTATTCTGGATTATATTTATTGGTAGGACAAGTAGATCAACATATTTATTTGTGCAAATTCATATTTGCAATTAACTGGACTGACGTTCAGGTGACTAATTGTTGATACTTAACCCGGCGTGTGTATACTCAATTTTTAAGGGTACGGTGTGTACACTGGGCCTTTGAGGGAACAGTCGGGTTTACAAGGTTTTCTCGACTTCAGAAAAATCTGCAAAAATTCTGAGATACTTATTGGAGTGTCTACTATGTGGCCCAGTAGTTGCTAAAGTCAGGAATTTAAAACTGTTACTTTTAAAAATGCAGAATGTTGAAAAATGTTAGAGAGAAATTTGAAGTACAAATTTTGACTGTTCCTTAAAAGACCCAGTATACACACGCCGGGTTAATTAAGCGAATTAAGTATTCCTTGTCATCTAGGGGAATTACAGTGTTCAAGTTTCTATAAGGGAAGGGTAAAAGTAGGCGGAGCCAACCAAGTAGCTCGGTTTCCTCGATAAAGAGTGGGGATTCGAGAACCAATCAGATCTCGCGTTCCAACGGCTGACCATCTTTCGATAGACGCACAGTATCTAATACTCTCACCGCAGGCTTATTAATTTCACGATTAAATAGGACAAACCGTGGCGCCATATAAATGTTGAAAATCCAATCGAAGCTGAGAGCAAATATTGATTGAATATTCCAATGATACATCAATTTAAAGCACCGATGATCCTCGCTTAATGCCAACTCGTTCACCGGGATAGTCTCATTAACACGACGGATTGGTTGCCGATGCATTTGATTAAATCTGATTCGATACTAGCGATATTTCATATCGTTGAAAGAGTGGACGATAAAATGACCGACGATTATTTCTGTATCATGCTTAAATCTTGCAATCAGGTTGTGTTGATTTTAATGGAAATTATTACCAGTTGAATATTTCGAATTTTTGAACCTCTCATGATTAATCGTTTATGTTCAGATAAAAGTGAATAAATATTTTAACAGAAAAATTATTGTTGGAATCGATTGCAATAATAAACTGAAACCTTTGTGATTCTATTAATTTCTTTCTTCTTCTGGCAATGAAAAACAACTGTTTAAATCACGTTTGATAGAATTAATTATCCTGATTTCCCGAACTTTCAGGATTTCTTAATCTCGAGCACGAAATCGCGCCAGGAAATCAAGGATTAAAGGATCAAGTCCTGGCTCTGAGATGGGTCCAAGAGAATATTTCAAATTTTGGCGGTGACTCTAACAATGTGACTATATTCGGTGAAAGTGCTGGTAGTGCATCCGTGCATTATTTATGCATATCCCCAATGGCCGAAGGTGAATACTTTTTTTTACATTCCATCCAAATTTTATAGATCAACTCCTTTTTCTAATTTTATTCTTTTCTTAATTCAGATTTTAGTCCATCTAATTTTTATTTTAATGTTAATCTATTTCTCATATTTAAATTATTTTGCGAAGGATTTATTTTTAGTGAGTTTTGAGTCAGAGATTTTGAATCGCGTCTACTAATTTAGAATCCGTAACCTTTGACTCCATATTAATTATAATATGATATCCGCAAATTATTTATGCATCTCCCCAATGCCCAAGGGTGAATATTTATTTTGTACCCCCTGAAAATTTTTTGAATGGCCCCTTTTCATTTTAGTTTTAATCCATTTCTAATATTGGGATTATTTGGCGAAGAATTTGTACAATTTTTAGTAAGTTTTGAGTCAGAGATTTTGAATCGGAGCTACTAATTTTGAATTAGTAACCTTTGACTCCATATTAATTATAATATGGCATCCGGAAATTATTTATGCATCTCCCCAATGGCCAAGCGTGAATATTTATTGTGTACCCCCCTGAAATTTTTTTGAATGAACCCTATTATTTTAATTTTAATCCATTTCTAATATCGAGATTATTTTGCGGAGAATTTGTACAATTTTTAGTGAGTTTCAAGTCAGAGATTTTGAATTGGGTCTATTAATTTAGAATTTGTAACTTTTAATTCCATACTAATTATAATATGGCATCCGTAAATTATTTATGCATCACCCCAATGTCCAAGGGTGAATATTTATTTTGTACCCCCCTGAAAATTTTTTGAATGAACCCTTTTCATTTTAGTTTTAATCCATTTCTAATACCGAGATTATTTTGCGGAGAATTTGTACAATTTTTAGTGAGTTTTGAGTCAGAGATTTAAAATTGGGTCTATTAATTTAGAATCCGTAACCTTTGACTCCATACTAATTATAATTCCACAAAGTAAATCCATTTTAAAGTTCTTCATCGAAAATGATTCTCTTGAAGATCCACTTTTAAGATCACATTGATCCTGTTTTCCATTCTTTCGTCGGAAGATAATTGTCTTCCTTGATAGTCTTCTCTCAGCCAATCTCTAAGGAACGTAATCAAGCCAAGGAAGTGAGAACTCTGCCTCTTGGTTGTAGGATTATTTCATAAAGCGATATCGCAAAGCGGAGTTGCAGCGAATTCTTGGGCTAGCATCAAGAACCCGAAGGAGTATGCTTTCAAACTCGTCGAAATGTTGGGAAAGAATACTACGGATCCTGAGGAAATCGTTGAATTCTTGAGGACAATAGATGCACAGGAGCTTGCGTTGATTCAGAATAAAGTGATCAAAAACGAGGTGAGAATGGAATTTCTACTCCTCTAAGAATAGTATCTTGTAACGTCTTGAGTAACCATGCGATTAACACTAGAACTACCGAACCAGTCAAAATGACTGGTACACAATTGTTTCAAAAAATTCTCCAAATTTATATAAGAGTCATAGAGTAAATATTCTACGTCTATATCATTAAATATAAATCACCCAATCGGTCAAGTTTCCTATCGCTTGATTCCCTCTTTTTCAAAGTACTTATTTAATATATTGAAATATGATAGATTTAACGCCGGTAGTTCTAGTGTTAATTGAAGACAAATTATTTCTTTCTTCCAGAAGTTATTGACGAACCATCATGAATCCCACGTTGCCAATTTCGAGTAATTTTTTAACGAATATTGCAACATTTTTACTGTTGTGATATTAATTGATTTACTGATGTAATATTAATTCTAATACGACTCTATTTATTTGTTTTTAACTAATACGATTCTATTTATTTGTTTTTCCGCTACGTAGTAGATAAATAGAAAATGTTGTTCCTGAGAGAAAACATAATTCTCCAAATTGCACTCGGTTGACTCGTTGCAAAAAAATTTCTAGCAACAATGAGCCCACTGCTTAGAACTTTGCATTACCATAGGCCTCCATGTTATAATTTCTCAGGATGCATGTAAAATCTTCTCTTCCTTTGGTCCAAGTGTTGCTTGTGCGTCGCCAAATCCATTTTTGAGGGAATCATCTTTCTCAACGATGAAAAATGGAGTCAAAGTGTCTGTTCTTTTTACAGGATGCAAGCAAAATCTTCTGTGCATTTGGTCCAAGCGTTGATTATGCGTCGCCAAATCCATTTTTGACACAACCACCTCTCGTAGCGATGAAAAATGGAGTCAAAGTACCATATCTCATGGGTTATAATAGCAGAGAGGGTAGTTTCACAGTTTTCAGTGAGTATTTCCATCATTTCAAATCCATTCTTGAAATGATCCATCAAATTTCAACTGAATCCAAACTGAGAATTCCCCTTGTAAATTGATGGAGAAATAAATTACAGTAATCGATTCAGAAACAATGAAACTCCTACTACCAACTGTCGACAAAGACCTCTCGTTAGTGATACATCCGGAAATGCTGGCTAGATTAAACGAGGACGGGATTTCGTTGGATGATTTGAAGCATATATACTTTGGCGACAAGCCTATATCTAAGGAAACCTTGAACGAGTATGCTGATCTTCACAGTGATATCTTCTTCCTCCGAAATATCTTCGATGTTGTCAATATTCAAACTGAGAAGAAACGTCATCCGACGTATTTGTACGAGTTCTCCTACGATTCACCGATGTCTTTGATGAAGACTATGTTCAACATGGAAGTGGCAGGTAACGTCAGAGTTGAATCAAGTCGAAATTATTGGAAAATGGCTGACGTGGAAGTCCACGTAGCATGAGGACTCTTTTTCCCATTTCTTTAACACTAATCCTACCGACGTTATATCTACAGTAAATCCTGGATAAATGCACTGAATTCGGGACCGAAACAGTGCAGTTACGAAGTGGTGGTTTCTATTTTGTGTTTACGTTCGGGCTCCAGCCGAGCGTGAACTTAGAAAAGAACAGACAGTAGAAGAGACAGAGAGGTCCAAGCTACAGGGGGATCGGCCCGAACGTGTCGGTGACACAATACTAATTGGAGACTTGAACTTTTCCATTTTTGATTTTTTTTTGTTGAGAACTTCGCTAACATATTTGTGGCATTTTTCTGATTAAAATGATACCAAACACGACATAGTTTGAGCAATATTTACTTAATATTTAATTCGTTTACTTTCTATTTAGGAAACTCAAACATGTCGTGTTTGGTATCATTTTAATCAGAAAACTGTCACAAATACATTAGCGAAGTTTTCAAAACAAAAAAATAAAAAATGGAAAAGTTCAAGTCTACAATTAGGATTGCGTCACCGACACGTTCCGATAATATCATTTTACACTGCCTCGTCGTCGAACGTCGAGGTTCGACCGAGGGGGATCCTCCTATATGGAGGGGATGGCCGCGATGCATTTATCCAGGGAAATCTCTTGTGCATTTGTCCAGGGATTACTGTATACTCAATAACGACCTTACACAAAGAGAAGTGGAGAGATAAAGAAGATAATTAATTGACTCATTTTGCTTTTGTAAGATAGAAGTGGAATATTTACTTCATGGCTACTCTATTAATTTAGATCATTTTTAGAAAGTATTTTGGTATCGGTCTTTTGACCGCCTTGGTAGGTTTAGTGTTAAGATTCTTCACAGCTTTTACAGCAATGAATATTTTCATTTTTGTGTTGCAAATGTAAAGACTTAACTTTGGTAAATAATTATTCAGAAAAAAAACCTTTAGCCTATCGGGGATTTGAACTCGAGACTTATGAATTGCGAGTTCGAACCTTTGACCCTTCGCTATCAGAGCTACGAATTTAATTCGTTATTTTTTCTAACTTTATGACAATGTATTAGAAAATGGAGAATTAAGAGATTAATTGAGACATTTTGAAAGATAGTGTTTGATTAACACTAAAACTACCGACGTTATATCTACTAAAATTTAAATTTATTGAACAAGCACTTCGAAAAAAGATAAATCAAGAAGTGAACGGATTAGTTAATTAACTAATTTAGGCTTTATATGGTAGAAGTAGAATTTTTACTTCACGGTTCCCCTATCAATTTAGGTAGTTTTTTTTGAAAAAATTGCGAAGCGGTCATTATGACCGCATTGGTAGGTTTAGTGTTAATTTTTTTTCTAAAGTGGCAATTTCTAATTTGGCGATGAAGTATCTCGTGATATAAAATCTCTAATTGTAAGTTTAACACTAGAACTACTGACGTCAAATCTATCATATTTTAATAAATTAAATAAATACTTTAAAAAAGGGGGAATCAAGCGGCGGAAAATTTGATCGATTGGGTGATTTATGTTTATTGATATAGAAGTAGAATATTTATTCTATGACTCTTATGTAAACTTGGAGAATTATTTGAAAAAATTGTGTACCAGTCATTTTGACTGGTTTGATAGTTCTAGTGTTAATGGATGGTTGGATTAATTTTTAGGAACAACTCATGCCGATGACTTGTCATATTTATTCTTCCCTTATCTGGGAAAGAATTTTGGTCTGGAACCATGGCCAGTGGACACCACGGAGTACAAAATCATGGAATACTTTACAGAAATGTGGACCAATTTCGCTATAACTGGGTACGTTTGAATTTTTAATTTTTTCGCCACTTTTGAAAGTTACTAATTATTTATCAATTTTTCAAGGAATCCTACGCCAGCCAAGACAGACCTGATCAAAACTGTCTGGGAACCGATAGATGACGGAAAGGACTATAAATATTTAAATATCAACGACGAACTCGAAATGAAAGCTGTGAGAAAAGGAACGCAACGTTTCGAATGGAAGAAACCTAAGAACAAGCTGTAATTACAGCTAGATTTTTACACGTTCACAATTTTTAATCCATTTCCATGTGCAATAAAGAAATCCTCCTTTATATTGTTCTATTCATGAAGAAGATTTTTAATAAAACAGTCTTTTAACACTAGAACTATTAAGCAAGTCAAAATGACTTATTCTCAATTTATTTTCAAAAATTCTCCAAGTTTGTAAGTCATTCATAGAGCAGATATTCTACTTTGACCTTAGAAAATACAGAATTACCGAATCGATCATCTTTTTCACTCCTTCATTTACCTTCTTCCACAGTACTTATTTCACATATTAAATTACAATAGATTTAACACGTTGAAATATTATATTCACATTTTTATAACGTAGAAACTTTAACACTAAACTTACCAAGACGGTCAAAAGACCGCTTCCAAAATATTTTCTAAAAATTATCTAAATTAATAGAGTAGCCATGGAGTAAATATTCCACTTCTATCTTACAAAACCAAAATTAGTTAATTAATTATCTTCTTTATCACTCCACTTCTCTTTGTACAAAGTCGTTATTGAATATATTTAAATTTTAGTAGATATAACGTCGGTGGTTTTAGTGTTAAAGACACACATAGAGAGATATTCGGCCTACCATAATCTTTTTCCCGCCAATATTTCAATATTCAATACATCTGAAAATTTAGAAATATTTCATTCAAAAGTTACATAGAATACAATTGAATTCAATACCTAACCGATAACATGACAATCAACGTGTTAATACAGATAATTCTAGTGTTAAATATCAGTTTGCCGCGAACTTTTGAACTTGAATGTACCTATTCACGCCTTCACCATGCGCATGCGTACTACTCTCTTACATCAGTGTTCCGTCTCGTCGCGACGGAGAAACATGGGTTAAGTCTCTCTTTGCGCTCGAATCAAAATCAATTTCTCAGTGATCGTGAAAACTAGGTAATTCTCGTAAAAATAATCGAAGATCTTTCAACGATATTCATCGAACAATGGTATTCTCAAAGACATTTAATTTTAACCTGTGTTCAATAGTACATTAGGGAATTTCCACATGACTCATCGTTGAGATAGCTCACTTCGCTCCGCAGCAAAAGTGTATCGTGTTTTGTCAAGGTTGTCGCGCGATATCTCGAACTAAGTTCGATCAACGTTTCACCGTCAAACTGTCAAAATTATTTCAGTGTTGATATTACCAAGTGTTAAATTCAAGTTCGCTCCTTTCATCTCACGTAAAACTGTCCACGAACTTTCGAACCGTTTCACGTAACTCAGGAAATCTCGATGGATCGTAAATCGTTACGATAGTGCAACCTGTTACATCGTTTAATCGCACGTGCTCATCGTTCATAGACGACAAAATTCATCGTTAAAATTTACAGCCAGTGTAACGCACGCTTTTATTAATTAATTCAAAACCTCAAGAGTCAGTTTAGACCCGTGGAAAAATGAATCTACAAACGCCTTATTTGGATGCCATTCAGGCTATTCCTGGTTCCTCTGCTTACGAAAAATACAAATGGATTGGAAATCATCTACAAGAAAGAATGTCATCGTGTGAAACTCTAGAAGAAATGATGGAGTCTGATAAAATTCCACGGCCATTGATGCCACTCATACAATTGAAAATTGCATTGATTTTATGCAAAAAGAAGCCAGAAGTCCAAAGTAATTACGAGGCAATTGCGGAAGCTTTGAAATCGGATGATTACACCATTTTGAAAGGGGCACTTCGAGCTACAAATTTCTTTAATGGAAAAAACCCAAAGATTACCAACGTGGATTATTTCTTCAATCATTTATTTCCATACGTTTCTTTGAATACTAGAACTCATATTATCAAGCAATTGGCATATAAATTACCACCGGAAAAATCATCATTGGCTGAGGAATTCTTCATCGCAGTTGCATCAACTTATGGTGTAAAACAGGCTGTACCTTTGTTAATAGCATGCGGAGAAAATTTCACGTACGAGAAAATCATAGAACACAAACTCGTTCTTAGCGAGAAAATCGTTAGTATTTTATTCGAAAGAAATGTTGATCTTGCACTAAAATATTTTAAATTGACCAAAATCAATTCGGATCCTAACGTGCGATACTTCCATAACATCCGGCTCGATGAATACAGCAACATTATCGTTAAATTGATCAAAAAGAAATTACAATCTTTCATCGAATTATACGAAACATACGGATCCGTATTGCATATAGTTTCACTGAGTGAGAAATGTGCCGCATCTTTTCTCAAAAACGGCAAGGAATATTTCCTCCAGAAGCCACAAACATACATTAACCTTTTGCCCTTGAAACTCATCAGTACAGCCTGCATGGAATCGATATTTCCAAAATTATTGCCCAAAGACATCAAGGATTTCTGCACCGACAAAGCTCTACAATATTTACAATATTATCCACAAGAAAGAAAATTATCATTTTTAATGAAATCTTACGAAGAAGTCTATGGAAAAAGTATTTTGGAGAATGTGGACCACGTAAATGTAGCTTTAATGCTTATACTACCCGTTGAAGAACGAATTAAACAAGCAAAAATTAAAATCACAATGGAGAAAGATAATTATAATAGTTTCAATTATAATTATACATGGAGATGTTATTTATCGATTGAAGAAGCCATACCAGAAATTAAAAAAGAGATTTCCCTCACCAACGAAGCAGAATTACGTGTGGTTCTCCTTAGTCAAATGATCTACTGTTGCAAGGTCAACGACGATACTGCAGCTTTGCTCGAAGTTTTGGAATTTATCAAAAGTAGACACAAAAACGAGATCTTTCTGGTGAAAGTGTTTGAGACTCTCTTAAAACTTTACAATCTTGAAAGACTCAGTAACAAACATTGGACTGTTTTGTTCGATATCTTCAAATACAGTCGTATCAAAGGGATTCTTCCAACGACCCGTGAAACGACCTTGAAATTTCTCGAATCTACGATATATTATAGAATCCATAATGATTTACCGTTTCAAGATATCATAGAGATGTATGTTGATGCTATGATAACGACTTGTGGTAAATGGAATATTTTAAAGGATTATCCATATTATGAAAAAATGAGTCTCGAAGCTTCCATATCGACCTTACACAAGAAATATGATTCTAACAAGATACCAGAAGAGAATAGAGGAAATTTAATATGTGATGTTGTATCTTCAATTTATGACTTTAATACGAGACACACTAAACGCAGAATTGAGAAAATGTCTGTAAGAAGTTATCCATGGTTAATGAAAGAAATTGAGGACATTGTAAGTGCTGATGATTACAACACGCCAAGACTTAAATCATTGTTTCGCCATCATGAAGTTGATCTTTATACTGTTTTCTGGAAATGGGAAGTTAAACATATGTACGTAGAACGAGCACTTCATCTGCTGGAATCAGAGCCAGAAGTTGTTTTGGAAAATTGGGAGAAATATTTTGAATGGTGTAAAACCAACTGGTACACCATGAATGTTAAACGTTTCGTCAAAGCTCTACGTTGGTACAACGATATACCGATTAAATTCGTTGAGAAATGTGTTCAGAATGTGATCAATGAGAAATCTGGAACTTCTTTAGAAATGTCAGCAGTTTTACTTCATGGTCAGACATATGGGAAATTCGTGGAGCCATTGTTACCAACGAAAACGATAATAGACGTTGACCATAAACATGCGAGTGCCATTTATTCTCTCGTCAGCTATATTTCATCGGGTATGAAATATACAAATCCACCGGTACCTTTGGAACTGATAAGTAGATTATGCGAAGGAGATTATCTCCAAGAGGCACTAGAAGCATTGAGAAATTTTTCGAGAAGAACGTCAGTAACAAAAGTCATTTCATTCGCGAAAACTCTAACTGATAGTCGAGTTTCCGTGAAGAAACACGGTATAAGGATATTATTCATGGTCATGCCGTTGGATCAGTTTCATGATTTTCTTATATCTCAATGGAAAATCGAGAAGAATCATTCGATACGACATCTTTTATTGACACAAGCCTGCAAGTTGTTTCACAACGATGCTGGACCAACTACCTGGACTTTGCTCACTGATATGATCTCCACGTTGACATTAGAGGACAACAAAATTCTACATGATCTAGTCAACGTAATTTCACAAGTACCTAATGAATACATCACAGACTATATAAACTTATTATTGGAAACTATAGATAAACTTTCGGAAGCTGGACTACAGAAATATCTTGCAACAAGTTACACCAAATCCGTTCTACGTGCTATCACCGTTGCCATTTATTGTCTCCTACCGGAAACCTTTGTTAAGAAATTATTCAAGAAATTCTTATTCAACGTAGATTCAACATATACTCAACACATGATAGCCATATTGGTTACATATCTTTCATCTTTCACGACTGACTATGACAAGAGGATAAGACTTTTTACCGAGACTTTAATATCGGCTGTGAAAAATGGCTGGAACGTTCATCATCCACGGAGGACACATTATTATCCTGTTAACAATGGAATTTATGAGTTGATCAATTCTCTTGTAAACATGCCTAGTTGTTATGACGAAGGTAAACAGGATGATCCATTTTGGACTGCACGAGTGGCGAGTGATGTCCTTGACGCTTTTACCTCTGTTTTGAACCCGAGAATGGCACCGAAGCCTTATTTACAGTTGACATATATGAAGGAATTATCTATGGCAACGTCATCGAAAGATTTTGGAATGAGATTGGCAAACAAGCTGACTCAACTTGTTGAATTGTTTTCAGCCATGTTTATTCCTTGTATGAGCAAAGAGTTGGAGGTATTTTTGCAAGGAAGATACTTTTATGGATGTAAACGTTCCTGCGAGATTTTGGATGTTATGGAAGGTTTGTTGGAGGGGAAATCGAACGAGACTGGTTTAATGGCTGCTGGGTTGTTGATGCCGTTGAAGGAGAAGGAATATGCTGAACAATACCGGAAAGTTGTGAAAAGACTCAAGGATTTTGATGATCCTGCGATCAAAAGCACTGTCTGTGATGCTCTTAATGAAATGACAGAGAATAGCTTTATTTGTGATATCGATGATTAACATTAGGATTTACGGAGGCAATTTGACTCACTCAAAATTTCATTACTATATGTATAATTCATTGATTGGTTAATTTTTAAATAATAAATCTTACGTTTAAATTGATTTGGAACTATTTTCTTTACAAAAGAGTTGAATTTTTTTGTATGTGTTAAATTAGCTCATTTCAGAAAAATAGGTGTATCAACATCCGTAAATCTAGTGTTAAGTCTTTGTGGTTTTTCAATTGATCGAACAAAAGATTATGTTAATTGAGTTTAACGCTAGAACTATGAAGCAAATTAAAATTCTTTTTCCAAAGATTTCTCAAGTTTATTGGACAATCGTAAGGATAGATATTCCACATATAAAATATAATTATATTTTGTAAATTAATTTATGGAGTATCTATTTTATGATTGTCTATTAATGAACAATAATATATTCCATCGCGTAAAATATAAATTATCGAATTGATCATTTTTTCCACTTCTTAATTCTCCTTGTTTGGTTGTACTTATTTAATTTGTTTAACTGTAATAGATTTAACGCCGGTAGTTCTAGTGTTGAATAATTTTGCGGAATTTATGATTCGATTATAAAGATAAGTGAAAATTAATGAGGATTTAGAATGTCGAAGATTATTGGCGAATTTGAAATAAAATTGAAAATGATTGTAAGAAAATGAATTATTAAATGAGTTTGAATTAATGGGGAGAAAGAATTGGAAAGATTAATGCATTTAGGTCGGAGGGACTTAAAATGATTCCAGTAGCTTGTAGAACTCGTTGTGATTGCTTTTTATCGCTATATCGATATATTTGGAGGAGCTAAATGTTTTTCACTTGAGTCGTACAGTTTTCAATAAATATTTGAGGATATATTAAGCTTAAGACTTTTTATATTAAGATATTTTTATACACGGGCATAAAAATGAGGAGAGTCACGATGGAAGTCACTTCCATTTTGCGCTTTGTTTAGTTCTTATAATAAACTAAATACGGATTATAATTCAAGTGATATGTTTCCTTTCGTTTTTGTAGTTTTTGTAATTTTTGTAATCATTAAATACGAATTATAATCCAAGTGATATGTCGTTTTGCGTGTTATCATTTTTAGAATCATTAAATACAGATCGTTATTCAATCGATATATTTTTTTTTTGCGTTAAAACAAATATTGTTCAGATTTTTCTATTTTTTTTCTCAGTATTATAAAATAAGGTACTATCCATAAATGAAAAATGAAATGACTGTAATCCCGATTAGCCAGTACAGTGAATTTATTCCATATAACATTTTCTGGGAATTAATTTCTGCAATTTCAATTAAGTTGTTATCTTTGAGAAATTGAATATTAATGAAATGATCGATAAGTAATTAATAATTGAATTAATGATAAGAAATTGAATATGAGTTGTTTCTTTACGTTGAACACGTAAATTAATTTTGTGTCGATGCTACTTTAGGATTTATGTGAAAATTAATTGTATCTGTTATTATATAATATATGCGTACGAAATTAAAAAGGAAAGTAATGTGACGAAGGTATGTACAATTGCATTTCAATTTTTGAAATTCACGAGAGAGAAAAAAAATTGTCGATATTGATATAAACGAAGTAAGCGAGGGGGAGCGATACTTTGAAAACGTGTTTCCTTCGAAGAACAATGCTTTCAGCATTTTATTTCACCGTGTTTTACGATGCTCGATAAAATTTCTATCGCACACTTAACGCACGTTAATGTGATATAACGTACTGCAGACTATGGAACTGAAATGACGTTAAGATCAAAATATTTTTTTGTAACACTGTTTAATGTAATTGTTGTATTTTCATATAATAAAAATGAACGAATTATTCCACCGTGCCGCCCATTTCTTGTTCCTTCCCGATGGAATAATTGAAGCCTGGATGGTCTTCGAATTAGAATTACCAAAGTGTACATTGATAAGACCAAGAAGATATCAACATATCAGTATATACATAAGAAACTTTACGTTTTCCGGCTCGACTGTTATTTGACATTTGCATTTGTTTACATTCACTTTACTTATTGTTGTACTGTGCCGTTTAAAATATTTACACGAACTATTTTATTACTTTTGTGGGATATTTATAACAAATACGCGCGTACACACATTTAATAATTTAAAATATACATTGTAACGTCCGTCGAGTAATATTTACTCATCTACACTTTATTTGTCCTGTCTATTTCTACGTGTACTTATTTATTACCTTAGTCGTCTATACTTCGCTGCTCTATGCGTCTACTCGTCTACTCGTCGCTGCTCTGTGCGCCAAATCGTCTATTCGTCGCTGCTCTATGCATTTACTCGTTTATTCGTCCTTACTCTATGAGTCTACTCGTCGCTGCTCTATGCGTCTATTCGTTGCTGTTCTGTGCGTCTACTCGTCTATTCATCGCTACTCTATGCGTCTAGTCGTCAGTGATCTATGCGTCTATTCCTCGCTGCTCTATGCATTTACTCGTCTACTCGTCACTGTTCTGTGCGTCTACTCATCTATTCATCGCTACTCTATGCGTCTACTCGTCTATTTGTCACTGCTCTATACATATACCCGTCTATTCGTCGCTGCTCTATGCGTCTAAATACTCGTCTACTCGTCACTGTTCTGTGCGCCTACTCGTCTATTCATCGCTACTCTATGCGTCTACTCGTCTATTTGTCACTGCTCTATACATCTACCCGTCTACTCGTCGCTGCTCTATGCGTCTAAATACTCGTCTACTCGTCGCTGTCCTGTGCGTCTACTCGTCTATTCATCACTACTCTATGCGTCTACTCGTCGCTGTTCTGTGCGTCTACTCGTCTATTCACCGCTACTCTATGCGTCTACTCGTCTATTCGTCGCTGCTCTATGCATTTACTCGTTTATTCGTCCTTACTCTATGCGTCTACTCGTGGCTGCTCTATGCGTCTACTCGTTGCTGTTCTGTGCGTCTACTCGTCTATTCATTGCTACTCTATGCGTCTACTCGTCAGTGATCTGTGCGTCCACTTGTCGCTGCTCTATGCGTCTACTCGTTTACTTGTCGTTGCTCTGTGCGTCTACACGTCTACTCATCGCTACTCTATGCTTCTACTCGTCTACTCTCTGTATATACGCCTAATCGTCTATCCCGAATTCGTCGATACCTCTGTCTCTCGACACGTCCGTCTCCTATGGCGTCCGTATACTGTCTGCGCGTCTTCTCGTCCTCGCAGTGTTTACATTCGTCGGTCGTCTGTCACTCGTTGGACCTCGGGTCTATCTACAAAGACCCTCGAGGAATTTATAAAGTTCTCACATTTTGGTACTTCTACAAATCAGTATTTCGATATTTTTGTGTTCTGGTACTTTGGTACATCTATATTTCACTAATTAAACCTCTTGATGTTTTCGTACTCACTTTGTCATTTTGTACTTGCGATTTTAACGACTATAAAAACTTAAGATCTGGACGTAAAAAATATAGATCAGTTTTGAATTATCTAGGCTGTTATATATTAAATAATAATTTAAATAAATTGTCTCAGAACCGACGGAGAAGGATTTAAACGCAGGGTCCACTAATTACAAGTTCAACACCATTCTCCTAGTCAAACCTCTCCCCCTAACTCCACTTTGTCATAACTCTCTCCTTGCATAATCTGCACAAATGTTTATGCATTGTAAATTTGCATACACTTTAAAACTTATTTGCAAATCAAAAACACCTAGCTATAAACCGCAATGACTCTATCTGCAACAATGTTGTCAGTTTACTGTCGAGGATGCCAGCTCACTGTTCCACGAAGAGCAATAAATTTGCTACCGGTGCATTGATCTGTATTCTTGCATCATCCATATGACTCATTGCACAAAGTTACACTTGCCAGACACAATACAAGCCACATGGTTGCATCGTGGCATGAAATTTTACCCGGAAATTTGCATCTAAAGTTTCAACGCCTCAGAACAGTTGCACAACACGTTGCAGTCTTACCTGACGTGAGTGCAACAGTGTGCGAGTTATTTAATTACAAGAAGAAGATCGTTATCGTAGTTCTTCGGCAATTCGTGTTGCAGAAACGTGCGGGAAATTGGAGTCCACGGTTTGATAAGTCGAACACGAAGATCTACTTTGCGGAATTGTATTTTCGGTGAAATAAATGACCTTGTGGTGTCCTTACATCTCAAGGAATTATTTTAAGACAGTTAGACCAATGGGAAGGAGACGATTCACGCAAGTTTTCGGAATTAGTCTTCGTACTGCAAGGTGCAACTTTGTATTGAGTTAAAAGCGAAGACTACTTTGCGGTGGAGCGTCTGTGAGAACGATAGCGTGGTAATAAAATGGTTGGGTGTCGTTGCAGAGGATTTTAGTGCTATTCGAGCAGTAAGCTGGAAGTTTTTGCTTGGCAAACAGTTGGAAGGATTTGTGCAAGAGTGAAAAAAAGTCTGTTTGGATATTTTCTTCGTGAGGGAGCGTTCTTGAAATATTTAACGATAGGAAGTGGAACTTTGGTTGCGAGTGGGGGTAATTGAGAAGGAACAATTTAATTGTAGCACTTTCTACTGTGAGATAATTTCAAATTTTGCTCGAATTCGAACAATAAGCTTTGGCAAACAGTTGGAAGGATTTGTGCAAGAGTGAAAAAAAGTCTGTTTGGATATTTTCTTCGTGAGGGAGCGTTTTTGAAATATTTAACGATAGGAAGTGGAAATTTGGTTGTGAGTGGGGATAATTGAGACGGAACAAATTAATTGTAGCACTTCCTACTGTGAGATAGTTTCAAATTTTTCTCGAATTCGAAGAATAAGCTTGGGAAGCAATTGGAAAGATTTTTGGAAGAGTGAAAAAAAGTCTGTTTGGATATTTTCTTCGTGAGGGAGCGTTCTTGAAATATTTAACGATAGGAAGTGGAACTTTGGTTGCGAGTGGGGGTAATTGAGAAGGAACAATTTAATTGTAGCACTTTCTACTGTGAGATAATTTCAAATTTTGCTCGAATTCGAACAATAAGCTTTGGCAAACAGTTGGAAGGATTTGTGCAAGAGTGAAAAAAAGTCTGTTTGGATATTTTCTTCGTGAGGGAGCGTTTTTGAAATATTTAACGATAGGAAGTGGAAATTTGGTTGTGAGTGGGGATAATTGAGACGGAACAAATTAATTGTAGCACTTCCTACTGTGAGATAGTTTCAAATTTTTCTCGAATTCGAAGAATAAGCTTGGGAAGCAATTGGAAAGATTTTTGGAAGAGTGAAAAAAAGTCTGTTTGGATATTTTCTTCGTGAGGGAGCGTTCTTGAAATATTTAACGATAGGAAGTGGAACTTTGGTTGCGAGTGGGGGTAATTGAGAAGGAACAATTTAATTGTAGCACTTTCTACTGTGAGATAATTTCAAATTTTGCTCGAATTCGAACAATAAGCTTTGGCAAACAGTTGGAAGGATTTGTGCAAGAGTGAAAAAAAGTCTGTTTGGATATTTTCTTCGTGAGGGAGCGTTTTTGAAATATTTAACGATAGGAAGTGGAAATTTGGTTGTGAGTGGGGATAATTGAGACGGAACAAATTAATTGTAGCACTTCCTACTGTGAGATAGTTTCAAATTTTGCTGAAATTCGAAGAAAAAGCTTGGGAAGCAGTTGGAAAGATTTTTGAAAGAGTGAAAAATAGTCTGTTTTGATATTTCCTTCCTGAAGGAGCGTTCTTGAAATATTTAACGATAAGAAGTGGAACTTTGATAGCGAGTGGGGGTAATTGAGAAGGAACAATTTTATTGTAGCACTTCCTACTGTGGGATAGTTTCAAATTTTGCTAAAATTCGAAGAATAAGCTTGGGAAGCAGTTGGAAGGATTTTTGGAAGAGTGAAAAAGAGTTTGTTTTGATATTTTCTTCGTGTAAAATCCTTGTTGATGGTTTGGTCGATTGGAAGTGAAACTTTGATTGCGAGTGGAGATAATTGAAAAGGTCTAATTTATTTATAGTATTTAACCTCTTGCGCTGCTATCTATTTTGCGACTGACTGTGCAATAACACAGAATTAATTACTAAAATGAAAACTGATCACTGATTTTTAAAATATTGTATAAATTGCTGCAGTATTATTTGCGTCACGCGTTATTGCAGGGCAAGGGGTTAATACTGTGGGGTGGTTTTAGAAATTAGTGGTATTTAATCAGTAAGGTGACAGTTTTCGTTTGAAAAACAATTGGAAGAAATTGTAGAAGATTGAAAAAGAGTCTTCTTGAAATTTTTTTCGCGATAGACTGTTTTTGAGATTCTTCACGATAGAAATTACAACTTTGGTTGCGAGTTAAGATAATTGAGTAAGAATGAATTTAATTACAATATAATTTCAGACATGAGGTGGACATAGAACTTTAATTACGACATGTTAAATAATAATTTAAAATGAATTTCCAAGAATCGAGTAGAACATGAGTCTCACTCTAATAATTAAAACTTCACAAATTTAATTCCACAAATTATTAATCATAGAACGTTTCTCAATTCCAGATTGACGTCTAATGAACCTCCTTCAACTCCGAAAACCAAATGCGAAATCCAAAGTTACACCAGTGAAGAATGATCTCATCAAAACTAATCCTCAAAATGTCATCCAATCTTCAGAAACCCTATCAAAACTCTATTCAAGTGATTCCAGTTGGAAACTTTAGTGGCAATACATTCAAACAATAAACTCAAACTATTCCAAAGTGTTAAACCATCGAAACTTCGTCTACATCTGAAATCCCAGATTCTAAACTTCGACTAATCTCAATTTATCTTCACAATTACAAGCAAGGTTTGTCTTTGAAACAACAGCTTATTCTACACCGAAACAACATATCTATTATTAACCCTTTTAGTGCCAAGCGAAAAAATTGATGGAATTAATAACAAATATAATTGTGAATAAAATGAATTTTCGTTTGGCGATAGATGAGATAGAACACGCAATATAGAGCATAAACTGTGTGTTTACAATTATCTATCATATAATTACTAATATTGTATTGGAAAGTGAATATTAACCCTTCGATATCCAGTGTTAACACCATTGACAACGACGATATATCATCCGGCACTAAAAGGGTTCATCTTGAAGCAACAATTTTGAAGATTACCTGGAAACAACACCCTGGAGAATTATGGCTTTCCATGAACCTTATCTCCACGCAATTCAAACCATCCCAGGCGACACTCCCAGAGAAAAGCACAAGTGGCTAGGAGACCTGATAAGAAAAAGAATTTCCACCTGCCATTCTTTAAAAGAGCTGATAGAAACGTCTGAAATTCCAGCAGCTCTGAAACCATTCTTGCAAATAGAAGCAGCAAAAGCACTGTGCAAAAGGAATCCCAAGGATGAAAGCAACTATGTTGCAATAGCAAAGGCTCTAAAGTCTTCTGATGAAGTAATCATAAAAAAAGCACTCAGAATTAAAAATTTCTTCAATGGAAGAAATAAGAAGTTCACCAACGTGGAATACTTCTTTGAACACTTGTTCCCCTGTGTTTCTTTGAACACTAGAATCAAAATGATCAAAACACTGGCTAATAGTCTACCCATGAAAGAGTACTTGCTAGCTGAAGAATTCTTTATAAAAATTGCTGAGACTTATGGTGTCTCCCAGGCTGTACCTTTGCTGATAGCATGCCGGGAATCATTTGGTTTTGAGAAGATCATGCAACATAGACTTGTCCTTAGTTTGAAAATGATGAAAGCTTTGTTTTATAGACGATACAAGCTAGTGGTACGTTATTTAAAATTGACTAATGTTGAGGAACACTGTGATGGACGTGTTCACAACATTCCTATTCAAAAATATGCAGATTATGTTCCAAAGTTAATTAAAAACAGTCCTGATGTATTTGTGGAAATTTACGAGTGTCATTATTTTAGTTTTAAGCAATTTTCACTCAGTAGAAAAACTGCTTTGAAGTTTCTGAGGACTCATGAGAAGAATGTTGAAAAGAATCCACAAAAGTATATTCAAATTTTACCAATAACGACTATCAGCTCTTATTGTTTGACAATTATATTTCCACGATTGTTCCCAGATTATATAGATTATTTTGACACGGATTTAATGTTGAAATACTTACAAGTCTTTCCACGAGACACGAAACTCTCCTTGTTAACAGAATCCTATAAGAAAGTCTATGGGAAAGACCTGTTTGACGATGCTAAAAATGTAACAGCAAAATTACTGCAACTTCTGCCAATCGAACGACGTGTTCAACTTGCGAGAATTAAAATGGAAGAGGAAACAAATGATTCCATTCATCCTATGAACTATGATTACATTTGGCGATGTTTTCTATCATCAGACGAAGCTATAGAATCAATCAAGAAGGAGATTTCGATGACTTCAGACATCGAAAGAAGAACTGCACTGTTTGGACAGATGTTTTACGTCTGCAAGATCAACAAGGATCATTCCAAGCTTCTAGAAGTACTCGAATTCATCAGGAATCATCACGTGAAGGACAAATGTATCACTGAAGTGTTAAACACTTTTGTAAACATGTACGATGTTTTAACACTGAGCACAGATCATTGGAAAATGATCTTCGACATTCTTCGACTTGTTCCTCTAGAATGGAAGATTCTCAATGTTCTAGAAGCAGCAATTCGTTATAGAATCAACAAAAAATCATCCTACGATGATATAATCGACATGATTGTTCGTATCAACGACACAGAATTCATCAAAACGTGGAATATCCTCAAGGATCATCCAGAATATGAGAAAAATTGTTTGTATGACTTTGCGTTCATTCTATTAGAAAGAATTGATACCAAGAAAATTCCAGAGGACATGGTGTCCTATATGATTCTCAATTTCACCGAGGCTATCTACGATTTTAACGAAAGACACGTGAAAAAGGGGAAAACAGTGGAGAAACTCACTTTGAAGAATTTTCCCCTGTTAATGAAGAAAGTTGAAGACATCATTGGAAAAGGTGACTTTGAAGAGTACTATGGTTTTCAGAGACTTCTCAGAAACCATGATACGGAGCTTTATGGTTGTTTTTGGAAGGACGATGATACTGGATGTATCAAAGATGTGAAGGAAGCTCTTGCAACGTTGAAGAAGAAGCCGAAAGAGATTTTAGAGAATTTTGAAAAGTATGTTGACTGGTGTATCGACTTTGGGATAAGAAGACAATGCAAAAAGAAGAAATTACCATTTCGCACGTGCTGCAGAGGGACTGGGCGAAGAGGTAGAAAGTTTTCTATGAAAAAGAGGAAAATCTTGTTCATAGCGAAACCCTTTGTCCAGGCTACACGTTGGTACAATGAGATTCCAATGAAATTTGTTGATAAACTCGTTGAAAACGTGAAAAAGAAACGGTGTGGAGTTTCTTTAAGATTGTTAGCTGTTCTTGTCCATGGGGAAACGTTTGCAGACTTGATTCGTTGGTTGATTTCAACGGAAATCAATGGAGATCAAGATCTTACAAGTGATTCAGAAATATGGAAGCATCTTGGTGGAGTGAAATTTGCAAATCCACCAATTTCTTTGTATCTGATAACTCAATTGTGTGAAAGACACTTTAGATTGGCTAAGAAGATCCTTGTAAATTCCTGTAGAAGAGGTTGTGTCAACGAGGTCATACCCTTTGTTGAGAATCTTCCCAACAGTGATCGTATGGGTGTTAGGAAATTCAAGATAAAACTTCTGCAAATGGTCGCACCGAGAGAGAAACTTTTCCAGTTTCTTTCTTCCCAGTGGAGAGTGGAGAAATGTAATTCTATCCGAAAACTCTTGATGTTGACGATCATCGATGTATTCTTAGAAGATTCTAGTGCAAACAGTTGGTCCCTGGTTGTTGAAGCCATCTTGAATCTTCAACCGGAAGATAACAGTTTTTTCTCTGATTTAATCAAAGTATCGCCAAGAATTCCAAAGGAAAAAATCGAAACTTATGTAAATCTACTTTTAAAAGCTTTCGACAATTTCAAATTAGCTGGTGTCAACGAGGACATCATTAACAATCATGCAGTATCTCTTCTTCGTGATATTTCTTACAGTTATTATCACTTCTTACCTGACGATTTTCTCAGAACAACGCTGAAGATATTTCTTCAATCGGATAATTCCGAATTGTTTAAAGCGGCGAAAGATTCTTTGACAGATTTATTGATATTCAGCGAACTACCAATGGATTCTTCGATGAATCTGTTCTCCCACGTTTTTACAGAGCTCGTGAAAACTCAATGGAAAGTTTCTCAAGGTGAAAACTCTTCTATCAAGGACAAAGTTCAAATATTGATCGAAAATGTTGTCTCCTGGGGTATTTCAATTGATAAGAAAAATCCAGAATTCTTTGAAGCTCTTCTTAAAATTTTTTTATCAGTTCTGTCACCAAAAATGGACAGCAAGTCTTACTTGATGTTGGAATTCGCCAAGGAAATTGCTGCTGCGAAGACATCGAAGGAGTTAGGCTTAAAAGTTGCCGATAAAACGATGAAATTGAAAGAAATGTTTTCATTCCCGGCGAAGCTGATGTCTGGAGCGTTGGATTATTTACTTGATAAGCGATTATTTCGGGAATATAGGGGAGATGAGGTTACTTTGGATGTTGTGGAGGCTTTGATCGAGAAAGGAGATAGTTTTGCTGATTTAATCGCGGTGTATGTACTTCCAAGGGACGTGGAGGAAGAGGATGCGGAGAAGTTTGTAGAAATTGTTAACAAACTGAAGAAACTTGATGATACGGCGGTAAAAAGTGCTTTTTCTGAGTTACGGAAGGAAGGATTTCCTTTTTGATTTCGAGAAATCTCACCTGTAGATTGTTTTAACACTAAACCTACCAAGGCGGTCAAAAGACCGATTCCAAAATATTTTCTAAAAATTATCTAAATTAATAGAGTAGCCATGGAGTAAATATTCCACTTCTATCTTACAAAAGCAATATGAGTTAATTAATTATCTTCTTTATCTCTCCACTTCTCTTTGTGTGAGGTCGTTATTGAGTACCCGAGACGAAATTTTCGGTCATTCTTCGTCTTCGAAATCCTCAATGAAGATTTTGAGATTTATCTAAGAATTCCTGGATCGGTAAATACCTACATATAATTTAAAAACAGGTTTAGTCCTCAAAGTTGCAGTTACGCGCCGATTCCGCACTTTGAGGACTGGAACTGGCTTTATTAATGTCAGTTTAGTCATTTGAATTAAAGTAATTTGAATTAAAGCCATTTGAATTAAAGTAATTGTTTAATTGTCGGCTTAGTCCTCAAAAAACTCATTGAGAATTTTGAGAATTAGGTTTAGATTTTAATTATAATATTTTTGAGGATTTTGAGTTTAATATCTCAGTTTAAATAATCAAAAAACTCTTTTTTCATCCTCAAAATCCTCATTGAGACTTTTTGAGAACTATATTCGCATTCAATTGTAGGCAGAAAATTTCTACATCAAAGAAATGACGACTTTGGAGACTTAAAAATATATTAATATTTCGACTCGGGTATATTTAGATTTTAGTAGATATAACGTCGGTAGGTTTAGTGTTAATATAAAATAAATAGTGTTAACTATAGACGAGCTCGGAAATATCAAAGTTGCCTTGTATTTGTATAAATCGAGCTAGTCACGTTTGCGGTGAGATAGAAAATAAGTGTTTTCTTACGTGATGGATCGAATCCTGTGATGAAATTTGGACAGGGAGCGTAAGCGGTCGTTCCTGCGGGGGTGTTGGGCCAACAGGACCAGCCATCGAAAGTTATACGGCAGTATGGTTCTGAAACAATAAAAATTATATTATGTAGATGAGTTCTACTCTATTTGTTTTCTTTCGTCCTCCGTTTCAGATTTAATTGGGTTGGTAAAATGCCTAGGATCTACTGTTTTAAGTCTTTCAGTTAAGATTCTTTTTGTTCTATCAATCGAAATTAGTGTGACCGAGTTTTAACTATACATCAACTCCGGTAAATTAATTTTACTTTATTATTTTATATTAGAGCCTTTGTGATTTGAAATGCACCTAAGACTGTGGCTCATAGGCAAAATAACCATAATAAATGCGGGTCTATGGTAGCTAAAGAGATAAAGGCTCAGGCACCGAGTTTAAACAAATTTAACTCCAGTAAATTAATTTAAATTCACTATTTAATGAATTAGAGCCGCTGTGATTTGAAACGCACCTAAGACAGTGGGTCCTAGGCAAAATAACCATAATAAATACGGGTCTATGGCGGCTGAAGAGATGAAGGCGGGAATTCATAATCAAGAAAGGCCAGTTCAAACTATACGTCGCCTTCGGTAAATTAATATTGAATTATTATTTAATATATCAGAACTTCTGTCATTTGAAAACTACCTAACATAGTAAGTCCTAGGAAAAATAACTACAATAATTAGGGAGCTATGATCATTAAAGAAGTTAAAGTTTCAAACTCACAATCAATTGGCCTGAATTTCAACTTTACACACGTCAACTCCAATAAATTAATTTTATATCATTACTTAATATATCACAGTCTCAGTGATTGGAGAGCCACCTAAAATAGTAAATCTTAGGCAAAATAACCATAAGAGATACGAGGCTATGGTGGCTAAAGGGAGTGAAGACTCCAACTTAGAAATTACTGGTACCGAGTTCAAATTATACGTCACTTCCGATACATTAGTTTCTAATTATTATTTAATATATCACAACTTCTGTAATTTGAAAGCCTCCTAAAATACTAAATCTTAGGCAAAATAACCATAAGAGATACGGGGCTATGGTGGCTAAAGGGAGTGAAGACTCCAACTTAGAAATTACTGGTACCGAGTTCAAATTATACGTCACTTCCGATAAATTAGTTTCTAATTATTATTTAATATATCACAGCTTCTGTAATTTGAAAGCCTCCTAAAATACTAAATCTTAGGCAAAATAACCATAAGAGATACGAAGCTATGGTGGCTAAAGAGAGTGAAGACTCCAACTTAGAAATTACTGGTACCGAGTTCAAATTATACGTCACTTCCGATAAATTAGTTTTTAATTATTTAACATATCACAGCTTCTGTAATTTGAAGCCCCCCTAAAACAGTACATTTTGTGCGAAAACACCGTGACAGGAAAAGCCGCCAAAGAAGTACAAATACTATCAAAGTTGTAATACATTAGATTTACTACTTTTGAAATTTAATTAAAGGAAATATATAAAACTGTAATTAAACAGCTAATAAACGTTCAACCCTGTTTAATATACGAGAGGAATTCCCTATCGCCCTTCACGGAATAAATTAAAAACAACGTTGATTCTGTATTATCCGAGCAATAACCAACAATGGCCGTTTTTCAAATCGAGCTCGAGGGGTCAATTTAATTCACGGGATCTCTCGGTGCAATAAACGTCAGTCGTTGGACAAATTGGAAGCATCTTCCTCGACGATTTATGACTGTAATAAAAACCGGCCTTGGAAATATTATTCCCTACTGATTGCGGAAGAAATCAGTCAGCGAAGAAACATTTCTCAAGTCCTCGGCTTCGAGATTCATTCGGTTCTGTGAAAGCTTCTTTTGCATCTTGTGAATATTTTAGCACTCGATACAGTTGGATTTCTACTCAGTTTCTTTTCTTTTTTTTAAGATTTTCTTGAAGATTGCATGAACATCAAAGTAGATCTTGAAGTTCTATTTTACAAATCTTGGTAATTTAATTTAAAACGATTTTTTTTCAAATACTCGAATTATCGAAGGAAAATAATCTACTTCGTTTGATTTTATTTTACAAAAGGGCCGCGAAAAATTTAATAGCAAAACAGGATTGGGAATTGAAATAATTCTAATTTTTGGTATTTTTAATATTGTAATTATAAAACAGCTGCAGTGTATCAAACCCTTGCCGTGCAATGACGAGTGACACTCGTGATCAGATAAATGGAATAGGAAATTTTCATGTTTTCGAAAACCTACTTAATTGGAAATATCAATCAGATCCGACGCGATAATATCATTTCTCTAACATTAATATTACGTTTACCCTTTATGTGCCCTTAACTTTGAACTAACACAAAACAAATCCAAGCTTTTATTTTTCAAAATCGATTTTGACTTTCTCAAATATTACAATTTAGCGCTTCAAAAGCATGGAATTCTTTAAAATCTAACGTTCAAAAATAAAGAAAAATTTATTATTCATAATAGTACTCTTATTATTTTCTAATATCACAGAAAATTAAAAAAAAATATCAAAAAGTCACTGATAAAATTTCATTTTATAAATTAAATTCTGAATTACAACGGAGACAGTCACGAAACAAATTGTAATGCAAAAGGTTAAAATTATTTTCTCTAAACAACTAGAATTATTGTTAAAATTAACAATCACTCCTTAACAATATGAATATTAAATTCAAATAATAGAGATGCACCCTATAGCGAGAGATCATCGTACATCTAGCCCCATTAATTTCGCACTTTCAAGACGTAAGAAAGAGCTCTTCGCTGTTTTCTCGTCTTGCATCGAGTGCAATCGATGCGTCCTTACCTTCCCTTCACGAGAATATCCCGTTTTAGCCGGGACTCGTGAGTTAAATCCTCGGGCGAGAGTTTCCAGGAAAGTCTTGGATATTCCAGGATTACCGTTCAACCGGAGGACGATGGGATGCGCATGAATTCTATGTCAACAGGGGCTCGCATTGACATCGATTACAGAAATATGCGAGTAATTAAAAAGCAACGGTCATTGATCATGGTCTCACGATTATTTCAATGGTTAAACAATGCTTTTTCTTGTTAAACAGAAAAAAATGATCGTAGCTATGTAAGTCGAAAAAAATACAAAAGAAAAAGAATAGTGAAATTGATAGTAATAAAAATACCTTTGTATCAATTAGCCTGTATTAAGGCTGTATTCAATTACGGATATTAACAATAAAAGCACTTGTACAATCGGTAATTCCAATTATTAATATCCGAAATTAATAACCGCACCCCTAAGACAGTAGCTCGTGCAGGAAATAGCCATAGCACTTTAAGTTTAAAAAATACAAAAGAAAAGCAGTGTAATTTATAGTAATAAAAATACCTTTGTATCAATTAGCTGCATTAAGGCCGTATTCAATTACTGATATTAACAATAAAAGCACCTGTACAATCGGTAATTCCAATTATTAATATCCGAAATTAATAACCGCACCCCTAAGACAGTAGCTCGTGCAGGAAATAGCCATAGCACTTTAAGTTTAAAAAATACAAAAGAAAAGCAGTGTAATTTATAGTAATAAAAATACCTTTGTATCAATTAGCTGTATTAAGGCCGTATTCAATTACTGATATTAACAATAAAAGCACCTGTACATTCGGTAATTCCAATTATTAATATCCGAAATTAATAACCGCACCCCTAAGACAGTAGCTCGTAAGGAAAATAACCATAGCTTTGAGTTTAAAAAATACAAGAGAAACGCAGTGTAATTTATAGTAATAAAAATACCTTTGTATTAATCAGCTACATTAACGCTGTATTCAATTACTGATATCAACAATAAGAGGACGAATACAATCGCTAATTCTAATTGCTAATATCGAAAAATCCAGAGCTACAACTCACAAGGCAAATTAGCAGCCAATAAAAAATATATATCTTACAAATTGCATAAGCAACTAGTATAAACAAAATATAGACATTCAAGTATTGTAAAATGACCCAATAATAAATCGGCCATGGTTCAATTTCAAGTTGAAATACATTTCACAAGAATCTCCCAACGCACGAGAAGAGGGTGAATCTACCCCTGTTTAATTGTCGACAAACCACTTTGCCTGTCCGCTCGATGAAATCTCATTAACTGGCATTTCGTCGTGCAGAAACGGTCAGGTAGAATCGTGCGGACGTCTAAATCGGATTCGGACGTTTTATTCGATCAAATATTGCATATCATCTTTAAATATCGTCACCGATTGCATATTCGAAGAGGATGAGAATTTCATTTCTATGGAAAGTCAACGCTGGCTATCTGGAATTACATGAAATTACGGCTCAAAGACCATTTGTTTACTGGCTAATAAGCACCCGTCTAATGTTTAAAGAAACAAATCCAAGGCTGTTCGTGTGACATGTCATATCTACGTCGATTAGCGACAGTTTGTTTCGCATGTTGTTTTTACTGCAAACTGCTTTAAAATTTACATTATTTGAAAATTTTAATTAGCCTTCGCAATTAATTGATCTGACTGTACGTTGTGGTATTACGTGAAGATACGTCTCTTAATTAAATCGTGCGTTATTAGTGTTCCGTCTGATGGTGGTTAATGTCTGACATCAAGAATGTATTCTGTCCTAAGTATAATCATACGAGGAACAATAATGAAGTACAAGTTGTAATCGCGACGAATGTAAATTTCATCGTAGCATACTATACAAATTTCAGCTTATCATGCTTTCTGTCAAACGTCAAAGTTAGTAATAACAGCAGTGTCTCCCAAACTAGGTTTACTTTCGTGTTTTCCTTTTTTTTTTTATCGTTCTGTATTAGCTTGTATAAATAATCGCGATAACAGCGTGAATGTAAAGGACAACACATTCTTTTCTTCTACCGCCAGTAGCGGCGTTAACCCCTTCGGGCCCTGTGCACATTGTAATGTACATAATACTTTTCGTCCTGTATTTTATTACGTATCGGTTTAAACTTTGGTTGGAACACCTAATGAATTTTATTTTTTTACACAAACATTTCTCAGGATCTCCTTAATATTACAAATTTTGCGTAAGGACCATATGTCCATTAAAATGTACATTTACAAATTATAACTATATAAATATTTTCTTAAACGAAAAAAAATTCGGGTCTGAAGGGGTTAAGGTAGGGCGCGGTGCACAGTGTGTAATTTTAGGGTTCTAGCTGGACAAAACTATTTTTTGAAAGAAATTATGGTTTTTGGTTACTTTTACTGACTTTTCTACTAGTAAACAACATATTGTTAAACTTAGCGTTAATAATAATACATATTAACGAAGAATATAACAATAAAAAAGTAACAGATGTCATCATTTGTCTGAAATGGCTCTTTGCATTTTCAATTATTTATACCTTTAGCTTTGAACATGTAAAATTGCAAAAGTGTAATAAACGGTACACTTTGTCAAAACTTAAATAATTTTCCGAAGGGAAGCCGTAATCCCGCGACCGCGAGGAATAAAACAATAAACAAATAATAGATGTCATCAATTGTCTGAAGCGGCACTTTGCATGTTCAATTGTTATACTTTTAGCTTTAAACACACAAAATTGCAAAAGTGTAATAAATAGTAATATATGTTAAAAGTCTACATACATTTCGGAACGGAACTTAAATTACATGTTAATTGTCAAAGCGGATTAAAATGGTAATGAAAGTTCGTTTAGAAAAATAAAAAATTGTAAACATATCCCGAATAAGTGGAGATAACAATACATATACGTAAATTCCATTCTAACCTTTCGTTACAAAACAATTGACGAAAATGTCTAGGGCATGATGGGAGCATGTAAAAGCAATCTGCTGAAAGTATAACTTTGAGGCCTGTTAATTAACTATTGCAGATTATTTTTTCAAAGAAGTTTTACATTTTCTGTTTCTATGGACATTCTACTATCGATTTCCAATAAAATTTTAGACATCTGGACCATTACGAAAATTGACATTTGTCCAGCTAGAACCCTAAAATTACACACTGTGCGGTGGGGCGACAGCCCAGGGCGCCGGACATAAAGGGGCGCCGCAGGTTGAATTTTTCAACAATCTTTTGGACACTACATTAATTTCAGTCAATGCGAAATTCAAACGATTAAATGAGTACTCGGAATCTTGGTCTTTTTTTATACAATATAAAACAGATTCCGGAAAAAACCGACCTTGTGAAACTCTGTGGTGATGTCCAATTGAAATTAACTATAGATATAGATGGTTGTATGGTGTGTGATGAACTCATAAGTCTGAAATCTTTTTTGCCTAATCAGAATATGGTCACTCCAGGTTTTTGTTTCAAATTATGTCAAAGATCGCAACTTTCAAGAACTATGCCCAAATGTATGGATAGCATGGCGAACATTATTGACTATACGGTAACGGTTGCTAGTGAGGAGAGTAGCTTTTCTTAAGCTGATAAAAACCTATCTGCGATCGACAATATTTCAATTTAGATTGATAAACTTGGCAACTTTGTCAATCGAAAATGAAATTGGTGACAACATTGACTTTGATAACTTAATAAAAGAGTTCGCCGATAGAAAGACTAGAAAAGTCAAATTTTATTAGTTTTTTTTTTAAATAAATGGTTATTGTATTATATCCTTGGCCTTCTTTCGTATTCGTTTGAATAGCAATTAGGGGGCGCCGCGGCGTAGAAATTTCGCCCAGGGCGCTGGTAGTGCTAAAACCGGCACTGCCTACCACGTATAGTTTCGTTATATAAAAAAAGTTTCCATGTCAATTTGAAGAATTGATAACGGAATTAAAATCTAATTGTGGTACTTATAGATCAATTAGTTTAATTTACTTCATTAATTTGGCCTTGACCGTTTGAGACAGTGGTATCGAGAGACTTATTGCCTCTAACTGATAAATCCATGATGTTAGAATTCACTCTAACGTTCATTCTTAGTTTCACGACTCTATTGTCGTTAGATCTCAATATATTTCTATTTCATGTAACAGTGTTTGGATAAGTGTAATGATATGTGCATGAGTGACTGTCTTCGCACTTCCTATTCGCAAAATATTGGCCTCTGAAATCTGAACTTGGCGATTGATAATCGAAAATTAAACACTTATTTTATAATTAAACGATTGTTTGATCAATCACTTATTAAAATCGAAAATACGTGAGAATGAGAGACGTGTTTATACGTAGGGCGAATCGAGGCAAATCACTTACCATGACTTCTTTGATGGGCCAATAATATGAGGTACAGTACGACAACTGAAAGATGGCTAGGAAGCAACAGAGTCTCTTGTTCTTAATCGACTATTCACACCATTTCGTTTTTGAAATATCCAAACTCAACCTCCTAAAGTGAACGACTATGTGGAGTATTTATTTTTGGAGATTAGGTTTGGGAATACCAAACACGAAATGGCGGGAATAGAAATTTGAAAATGAAAGGTTTCATCGCTGCTTAGCCATCTTTCAGTTGTCGGACAGTACATCCTATCAGCCCTTAATATTATTGGCCCACTAAATGAAGTCACTTCATAAGTGATTTGCCTCGATTCCCCTGATGGATAGAAATGTCCCTTCTCCTAACATATTTTCAATTCTAGTGACGATAAATAACTGTGTCTAACAATAAACAAATTTTTAGTTTTCGGTTGTCATTCCCCGAGCACAGGTTTCAAGAGCCGACATGATGGGGGTATAGTGCGACAAATGAAAGATGGCTCTCATTTTCAAACTCCTATTTCCATCATTTCATTTTGGAAATTCTCAAACTGAATTTCTTGAAAGAGAAATTTCTTTCTTCCCTTTAACCTACAACTACGTGTGAGACCCGTGACGAGGAAATGGAATAAGAAATTTTGAAGTCTTTCAAAAACAGAAACGGTCTCATTTTCACTATACTATTATTATTACATTTAGTTACACAAAATATTGGAAATCAGTGAAAACTTTTGATTTCAGGAATTAATTTTGTCTCTGCACACCCCGATAGAAAAAAAATTGTAGCTCAATGGGTTAAACACTCTGCATAGTTCTATAAATAATAAATCTCTCATTCTATAAATGCATAGCTCTAGAAATAGCGTGAATAGGCATTTCGAAGCGAGAACATCCGTCGTTCCCTGGCCATCTTTCAATTGTCGGACTATAGCCGGCGCGAGGACAGCCTCCTTCTTCCCCTCTTTGAAGTGACTTCATACTGTGCACGAATGATAGAAATGAAGACAGAACACGAAGAAATGGAGGAATGTGTGAACAATTAGACCGTGTTTAAGACCAAATAAAAGGCAGTCGTAGACAAAGATTTGAAGAAGCTAGAAGTACGACCGTGAAAGATTCCTTTACATTGTTAATTACTCATCTTATTATTTTATTCAACTTTAATTAATTTGTTAACTTTTGCACTTATATACTGTGTGTTTACTGACTGTATTGATAGTATACTGATTATATTGGGTTGTTCGGAAAGTAATTTGGTTTTTTTCGGTGAGAATGAAAGACGATTTTCTTGTAGTCCATAAATATGTCACTGAATTATATATTCTCCATTTTGTTCTAATACCTTTTGTCATCTTTCTGGCAGTAGTATGATTCGACGTTCATAAAAGTTTTGATCTTTGCTGGCAAAAAAATCAAAGCCTTTTTTGACGTCCTCGTTCGAAGTAAAGGTTTTGCCGTTCAAAAAATTTTGCAATCCAGTTTTGGCACTGGCGTTATGTTAATGCGTCATCCCCATAAAAATCGAATAATTTTTTTCTTGCTTGAACAGCATTTTTACCGTTTCGATAGTAAAAAAGTCAAATATGGCGAAAATGCTGCTTTCGACTTTCCATCTTTAATAGAGCACCAAAGAAAAACTATTGTGTAGAATCAAACAAATTTTTTCACAAACGAAGCGTTGCTATATCAACTGTCAAAATATATAATAGCAATGCGAATTAAGTGTGAAGTTAATTGTGAAAAAAATATAATTATGTCCTCCGTCGGGAAAAAACGAAATTACTTTCCGAACAACCTAATAATTGTGTTAGAATGAGCACTGAATTATTTATATATACAAAGAATGAAAAATTCAAAAGCTACAGAGTTTTTCTATCGTGTTTGAAAGTCTGAGAACCTCTACAACTCAATCTACATAAGTATTATCAAATTTCTATGGACGTTGTTCGATTGTGGTAGTAGTTGCTGCATTTAAGACACAAAAGTCATCGAAGCTTTGTCATTGGCTCCTAGTACGTCCGGTTAAACGGACGGTCGGGGAATGTTTCAAAAGGATTTCATCAATTGATCGATAAATCATCGGAAGTACTACTCGGAGGACATTTCACGAAATCAGGCCAATCGTGGAGATCCCAGCATATCTTTCAAAGTGTGAAACAGTGGCGTTGAAACTCGAATTTTTTGGTAACTTTTCTATCTTTTTAATCGATGCAAATTGAACGTTTTTTTATATTATTATTTAGTGATTTGTAAAAAGACTTTTAGAATTTTCCCACGGTGTTTATTTTTTAATTTAAATTCTGAGAGACAAGGAGAGAAGTTTTTTTTTATAAATAAGATGGAAGGAATTATACATTATATTTGATGACTTTGAATGTTAGAAACTTGTCAAGCTGCCACCTTGATAACAGAGATTATGATTATCAGTCATTTTTTCTAGCCGTGAAATAACACTACAGTGTCATCAGAGTAAATGATGAAAAAGCAACTTTTCAAATTACACGATCTCGTAATGTTTTCTGATGGCACTGTATTGACGTTAATT
The DNA here is from genome assembly GCA_910591515.1 of Cerceris rybyensis. Lineage (NCBI taxonomy): Eukaryota > Metazoa > Arthropoda > Insecta > Hymenoptera > Crabronidae > Cerceris > Cerceris rybyensis. Next base: position 3,857,068 of record OU342800.1, on the reverse strand, counting down.
TATGAAACTAAAAGTCACTATTCTACTGATAAGACAACTCAAGGGCATGATAATCTAGGAAGGAAAGTGCGTCATTTATCTTTGCATAATTTACTATCAGTTAAGTTTCGTTAATATCATTTAATAAATTTGAATTCATATAAAGCAAACGAGATGTTACGCCAACTGTATCAAAATAACGTTATTATGAGACTGCGGATTTTTATGCATTTATGACAAATTAAATACGGCTAAAATATACAAAAAGGACATAATATAAAAATATATCTAAAATATCCAAAGTATGGTATTTGTTGTAATATTTATTGAGTGCAATAAATCCCTAGATAGGTTTTCCTGTCTCACCTGCATTTGTCAAACTCGAAATTTGCATAAACATCCGCAGTCTAGTTGTTATAAATCGCATAAGGAAATTAGAAATAAAAGTTACAGTAATAATCGAACTTAAATTGAATTATTTATAGAAACAAATGTAAAGGCTTTAACATCGCCATAATCTAACTGATATTCTCTCCTTTTTTTTTTATTGGCAAGATACAACATCGCGTGAAATTTTTGATGCTATCGTTGCAATTGCAATCTCTCCGTCGATTCTCGATGTAAAATCGATTCTTGTATGTCAGTGAGTTTGCACAAAAGCTCGGCTGTCCTCTTTGAAGTATCAACAGCAGCCCATGCACTTTATTTGTAGAATTTCATGCAGCTACGTGCATTAGCTCTTATCGATTCGCAAGCACGATACTAGAGCACTTGATTCGCCATTATTTCCATTTTTTTATTTATTTGAAACTTCTCGTGGATATTTCCAAACGCTTCTTCAAGGTAGAAATCTACTAAGAAATGTAATGTGGGGAAAATTTTCTATCAAAATGATCGTGACGCTTCGAAGGAATTTTAAGCTTCGAGCTGTATGAAAAGTGGAGTTTATTTTTATTCTGTGAAATTGAAAAGGAAATAGATATGTTTGGAATTCAATTTTGCAATGACTTTCACTTTTCTGCGACTCTCATTGAAAATTAATTACACGGAAATTCTTAATTGGTATGTAGAACCGTGCAGACGTCACTTCTAGGTTGTTTTGGGATTTCGAAAGGAATTATTTGTGGCTGATAGAGTAGTTTTGGAATTTTTTTACAAAGATTTTCATTTTTGTATTGTTCCAAGAGAAATTTAATGACACAGAAATTCTTAATTGATAGGTAGAACCGTCCAATGGTCAATTTAAGGTTGTTTTCGGTCGTCGAAAGGAATTATTTGTGGCTGATAGAGTAGTTTTGGAATTTTTTACAAAGATTTTCATTTTTGTATCGTTTCAAGAGAAATTTAATGACACGAAAATCCTTCATTCCTACGTAGAACCGTGCAGAGGTCAATTCACGGTTGTTTTGGGGTTTCAAATGGAATTATAAGTTCGTAAAAAGTTAGCAGATTTTTTCCCCTACGGAAGGAATATTTAAATACAAATAGGGGTTCGTTTAATTTGTACAATTTTACAATAACCTTCATTCGCTCTCCATTTCGTTTCTGACAAAACGTCATCCCACTGTTTCTCTCTCTCGCGATTTTAACAATGCTCATTCTCCATTCTCTCACTCTCCATATTCTTTTTTACGTTTAATTGCACCCCTAGCCCTGTCCGTTAGATCCTCCCCCATTTTCCACGTTTAATTTTGACAATGGCTCTTCCTCCATTCCGCTTTCTCCTTCAAAATTATCCACTGCAAGTCCAAATTTGTAATTTCACTGATGGCAAAGTAATTACAACTTTCTAAATTTCTACCCTTGCTAAATAAAAAAAAACGTAAAAGAAATGAACAAAATTGACGTGTAAAAAAAATTAAATAAGAAATATATTAACACTAGATTTACGGAGCCAATTTGGCTCATTCAAAATTTGATTACTACATATATAATATATTGGTTGGTTAATTTTTTAATAACAAATCTTTTATTTCAATTGATTTGGAACTAATTTCTTTGCAAAAAATTGCAATCTTCTTGTGTGATTCAAATTGCCTCACTTCAGAAAAATAGGTATATCAACATCCGTAAATCTAGTGTTAAGGGTACCGAAAAGTAACGTCGTTTTTCTAGATATTTTGCACAAAGACCAACTGGTTTTTATCAATCCGGAATTGCGAAATTGGCACACTAGATGGAATAATTAATTTGTTTGAATTTAATATAAAAATACGACATTACTTTCCGGTCCCCCCTAATAGTTCAACAATGCCATGAATTGTTTCTAACAATTTTCCATCAGAAAAGTCCTCCCTAATGAAAATCACAATTATATATTTTCCAATTGAATCTTCCCAACAAAACTGCAAACGTCAACATCCATGTCGAAGAGGCAGAACAGATTAAAACCATCCCTTCCCAAGTTCCTCGTGACGCCAAGAATATATCTTCCCCTTCGCAATCTCAAAGTGCACTGATAAAATGTGAGAGAATCACAGAAAAAAAAGGAAGAAATCTTCGCCAGCAGCAAAGAAAGATCAAGTAAGAAGTGATACCATTATCAGCTTGTCTCTCAAAGACGTCGAACTTCATTAACGCGGTTGAAAGTGAAGAACGACAGTGGTTAACTCACAAACTTGAACTTTTCGCCTCTTTATCAACGACGAGTCATCACGATTACGAAAATCCAACGATAGGTACGAACAATTAATTGTTATTGCAACACTTTGAAATTGTATAGCCAAGGAGGAAATCATTCCTTTGGTTCAATCCATCGAAAGACACCGATCACGATTGTTTCTCGTATGCGTTGAGGGACGAATACGAATTGGAAGAAAATAGAATCAAGGTTAAACCGAAATAACAACACGCTGTGGCCAGTTGACGGCAGAATTAAGAGAGACAGATGTAAGTCTAAGAATTACGGACGTTGGTTTCTTTAACGATGCCACGGTTGAGTTGTCAGTTTATTTTTTTTTTTGAATGTGTGAAAATTTGAGGAATTTATGAAGTGGGAGTTCAGAGTGCAAGCAGTTGTGCGGGTTTAACGTCAGTTTCTGGTGTAATTTCTTTTTTGTTTCTATCAATATTAGCACTAGAACTACCAAACCAGTCAAAATGACTGGTACACAATTTTTTCCCAAAATTCTCCAAGTTTACATAAGAGTGATAGAATTAATATTCTACGTCTATATCAATAAACATAAATCACCCAATCGATCAAATTTTCCGCCGCTTGATTCCCCCTTTTTCAAAGTATTTATTTAATTTATTAAAATATGATAGATTTAAGGCCGGTAGTTCTAGTGTTAGAGCAATGAGCGTTAAATTTGTTGGAACAAATACTAGATTTGTGGACTGATTGTGAGACAATTTGACTCAGTGACACTAGACCTAGCGACGTTTCATTTAACCAGTTGACTGTGGAATTTAGTTGCAAAAGGTCACCACAGGGTGCGGAATTAAAAACAGGGAACGACGTGTATACACGTCGAACGCACCGCAGTAGAGATTTGGTCCGACGTGTATACACGTCGAACGCACTCAACTGGTTGATATGTTTAAAGTTGTTAAATAAATCTGTCCAAATTAAATAAATGAAGGGGATAGAAAACTTAATCGATTCAATACCTTACAGTCTTTAAAGCAGACGTTGAAAATTGCAAAAGAAACAGTGTTAGAAATTTCAGGAAAATTTTCAAAAAATGCAGAACGAGTCATTTTGACCACCTTGGTAGGTCTAGTGTTAAAAATTTAATTGTTATATATATACTCCCTATCAATATTAAATCTATGGACGTTAAATCTGTTCTGGTTAACACTAGATTTATGGACTGAGCTAATTTGACTCATTAAAAATTGTATTACTATATATATAAAAGTTAACCCTCTATAGGGCCCTGTGACTTTGAGGTAACACAAGATACATCTAAACTTCTATTCTTCAAAGCTAAATTTGTAACTTTGTCAAATATTCTAATTTACCTCGTGGATATTATGAAATTCTTTATAATCCAATGTTTACAAATCAAGTTTAATCTATTAATTGAAATTGAACTTTCATCAATTTCTCAGTATGTTATCGTGAAACTGATATTCTCATAGGCGGTTAAAGATTATTTTTGCAAAACAGGTGTTGGTTTTTAATTACGTAGTTAAATGTATGTGAATAAGTCATCTCTACAAATAACAATCCTATATTAACAATTCTTTCAAAAAGGAGAATCTTCAGCCATTTTAATCAACTTAAATCCTAGTCAAAATGGCCGTAAAAATCAAAACCTAACAAAATATACTCTATAAATACAAAAAAGTATAAAAATAAGTATCAAAAAAAAATTCTATAAACCTACTCTATAAGTAGGCTATAATACATAAAATAACAGTCCTAAGTTAACAATTCCTCCAAAAAGGAGAATCTTCAGCCATCTTAATCAACTTAACTCCTAGTCAAAATGGCCGTAAAGATTCAAAACCTAACAAAATATACTCTATAAATATAAAAGAGTATAAAAATAAGTATAAAAAAAATAATTCTATAAACCTACTCTATAAATAGGCTGTAATACGTAAAATAATAATCCCAAGTTGACAATTCCTCCAAAAAGGAGGATCTTCAGCCATCTTAATCAACTCAACTCCTACTCAAAATGACCGTAAAAATTCAAAACCTAACAAAATATACTCTATAAATACAAAACAGTATAAAAATAAGTATCAAAAAAAAATTCTATAAATAGGCTGTAATACATAAAATAACAGTCCTAAGTTAACAATTCTTCCAAAAAGGAGGATCTTCAGCCATCTTAATCAACTCAACTCCTAGTCAAAATGGCCGTAAAAGTTAAAACCTAACAAAATATCCAAAACAGCAAATTTGTCTAATTTAATCATTTCATACTCAAAAAGAAAATTTCCCAAAGACAAGAAACACTTTAGATAATGTCTCGTATTCTATTCTTCTTACAGAATCCACCGGGAAAAAAAGGTTCTCCTCAAGATTACCCGAAATCTTAAAACATGAAACATCTCACAGCTCTCGTCGTTCTGCTGGCAGCATTCGCCAGCATTGCCGAATCATACAAGATCCTCTGTCTGTTCCCTTTTCAAGGAAAAAGTCACTTTATAATGTTCGACCCCCTTTGCAAAGGTTTGGCGAAACGAGGACACGAGGTTCACATGATCAGCCATTTCCCACAAAAATCTCCAGTGGCTAATTTCACTGATATCGTCAACCTCAGTGACGGACAGGATATAACAAACAGCTTGTCATTACAAACGGGAAATGATATTCAGAATAATCTCATCTATATCGTCACCGATTGGTTCGGCGTGAGAATCTGCGATTTGATGAAATTGCCGGATATGCAGAAATTCATTAAAAATCCACCAAAAGTACCTTACGACCTGATCATCACTGAAGTAAGTTTCCTTTTCTCAATTAAATATCGTTAGAATGGAAGAAACGAGGGAGGGAAAAATGTTGTTTACTTGAATTGCTTATCAGTAGACTGCGGATGTTTATGCAAATTTCGAGTTTCACAAATGCAGGTGAGACAGGAAAACCTATCTAAGGATTTATTGCACTCAATAAATATTACAACAAATTCCATACTTTGGATATTTTAGATATATTTTTATATTATGTTCTTTTTGTATATTTTAGCCGTATTTAATTTGTCATAAATGCATAAAAATCCGCAGTCTGCTTATCAGTCTATCAGATTGAAGTAGAAGATTGTTAAAGGGAAATAGTTGGAAGTACATTTTTCAACGAGGAAGTCACTTTGACTAACTTTCAGGTCGTGAATGAGATTTTAACGCTAGATTTACGGATGTTTATTATATATAACTATTTTTCTCAAGTCAGTCAATTTCACTCACACAAGAAATTGAATATTTTTACAACAAAAAAATGACTTTGAGGTAACACAAGAATATCTCTACACTTCTATTCTTCAAAGCCAATTTTTTACTTTGCAAAATATGGCAATTTAGTTTTCAAGGATCATGAATTCCTTTGTAGTTCAATGTTTAAAAATTAAATTATATTTATTATTTTACATTGTACCATTGTCATTTATCTAATTTTCTGTCGTGCAATTCGACTCCAAGTACTACAAAAAGTTTGAACCATAGAGGGTTAAATGAAAGATTATATTATATATATTAGGGGTACCGAAAAGTAATCAAAATTGCAGAAGTGAAAATGTAATTGAAAACGTTTTTCTACAAAAAATCGAAGGACTTTTTTAAAAAGGAAATCAAACAACTACTTTTACGCTGGCAAAAAGCGTTATCAAATTATGGAAATTACTTTGTTGATTAGTACTGAAGATCTGTTTAATAAATAAATGTTTTTCACTAGCAAACAAAAATTTTGATTACTTTTCGGTACCCCTAATACATATATAGTAATCAAATTTTGAATGAGGCAAATTGGATCCGTAAATCTACTGTTAATATCGCTAAGGAGAGTGCATGTTTAAATTTTACTGATTTAAGAAACGTTTCTAGTACTTCTACGCACCTTGCTACATAGGATTCGGCAATTTCCTGAACGTACCGGTAGCCTTGGCTTTATCTTCCGCTGAAATGCCATTTATCGACGAAATTATGGGTAGTCCTGTAAATCATGCCTACCATCCAAGCCTTTACGTGGAGAAAGCAGTGTTGACGACATTCTGGGACCGTTTGTTAAGCTTTTACGAAAACACGAGAAATAGCTACCTCGCCTTCTGGTATACAGAAGTACAGACGGAAATGATGAGGAAATATCTTGGTCCAAATATACCGGATATAAGGACAGTGGAGAAAAGTGTTTCATTGGTACTGGTGAACACGTATATGAGCTTCCAGGGGATCAGATCATTGACTCCTTCTATTGTGGAAGTTGGAGGATTACACGTTGAACAGGCTGACACGAAGATTAGTCCGGTGAGTAACGCGGGAGTGTAGTGTGCTGTGCTGGCAAGATGGTCCGCGAGGGTGGTGGGGGCCTGGGATTTGTTCTGAGAGATTGGTGGATGGATAAGGGGTCAATTTCGAGTGATGGAAAGTGAAATTGTGGTGTGGGACGCTAGAAAGTGGGCTGGTGTTGTGATAGAGAAAATTCTGAACTCTGCTAGAAAGATAGAGACTACTGTGAGACGAGGGGAAATAGTGTGACTAAAGTTGTGCTGAGAGTATACTTTTGAGATTGATAGATGGGTAGAGGGATTTTGAAATGATAGAAAATGAGATAGTAGTGCTGGACTCTAAAAAAAATGGGTCGTGTTGTGATAGAGAACGTTTAGAATTCTATAAAAAAATAGACACTACTGTAGGGTGCGGGAAAATGGCGGGAAAAGTAATTGGGCAACTAGGATTTGTGCTGAGAGTATACTTTTGAGATTGGTAGATGGATAGAGGGATTTTGCAGTGATAGAAAATGAGATAGTAGTGTTGGACGCTAGAAAAATGGTTCGTGATGTGATAGAGAACGTTTAGAATTCTACTAAACAATAGACACTACTGTAGGGTGCGGGAAAATGGCGCGCAAAGTAATTGGGCAATTAGGATTTGTGCTGAGAGTATACTTTTGAGATTGGTAGATGGATAAAGAGATTTTCGAACGATAGAGAATGAGATAGCAGTGTGGGACGTTTAGAACTCTAATAGAAAAATAGAGACTAATATGGGACACTGGAAAAATGACTCGCAAAGAAGTACAGAAGGAGGATAGCTGGAGAGTCTAATTTTTGAGTTTCATAGATCGATAGAATAACCTTTGACTTTAATGTACAGCCAAATTGCGATAGCTAAAGAGAGGTTACCTTTAACTAATTGATATTATAAATTATTAAATAAAATTCCTCCAGCATAAAAGTATTATTGTAACTTTTCAGGAACTGAAACAATGGCTCGATGCAGCGGATGAAGGAGTAGTATATTTCTCTATGGGGTCACTGATAAATATGAGCACATTTTCGAACGAGTCTCTGCGAAGCCTTTACACGTCATTAGGAAAAATCGCTCCCGTCAAAGTGTTGATGAGGACACCAAAGGGCGTACGACATCCTGATACACCAAACAACGTCCTCACGCAGTCCTGGATTCCTCAAGTTCCAGTTCTCAGTAAGTTACAATTCCCCTTTATCAACTATTTATCATCTGACTAAAAAATTAATTGATAACAATTCCGTCACATTTATTTAAATTGCTTTGAAATTTTTAATTGTGAATTTAAATTTTATTGAAGTCTCAATATTGCAAAAATGATTATCGCAAGTATTGCAAAACAAAAAGATTATTTTGCGTTATATCTTGGGATGAAAAAAAAGAAACGCAATGAAATTCTAGGAGAAATTTGAATGTACAAAAATAACTTTCATATAATTACGTGAATAAAAAACAAATAATAATTTCCTATATGCTGCAGTTTAAATGAAAAGTGTCATATTTTCTTATCAAAGGTATCAGGGACTTTTCGAGTGCTAAAATCGTTGCTGCGTGTCTTTATACTTCGTTGCTATATCTTCGAAGTGTTACGTCAATGAGAAAGTTGCTATCAGTGCGTGATAACCCCTTCAACACGGCAACTTTAATCGTCAAAGTCTTTCGCAATTATTCATGACCTCAGATATATTTCAGACGCTAAAAATTGTTTCTATGATTGCATACACTTTACGCTACATCTTCTAAATGTTGCATGAATGAAAAGTTTGCTTATCAGTGCATAATAACTACCGTAACATGTAGATTACAAATTCTTTGTTTCTCGTAGAACACAAAAATACCAAAGTATTCATATCGCACGGAGGTCTAATGGGGTCACAGGAAGCACTGTATTATGGTGTTCCCGTGATAGGAATTCCTATTTTTGCCGACCAACATCGAAACATCAATCTTTTCGTCCATAAAAACATGGGAGTTCGTATAAACGCCAACCACATCACGGAAAAAGATATGGATGCTGCATTGAATGCTGTTTTGTATGACCCCAAATACAGGTAAAAATTTCAGCAATTTCGTTTTTATCACTTCCATTGTAAATTGTCAATTTTAGCGAATTTTTAGAATATTCAATTTCCAATTTGGCAAGTAGCAAATTTAGCAATATTGTGAAAAATTCGAGAGAATTGTATTGTTCGATTTAATATGGAAATGGATAATCTATTGAATTGAAAAAAGCAAATTTGGCAATTTTGTAAAAAATTGTATTATAGATTTTTATGGAAATGGAAAATCTGTTGAATTGTGGATTGCAAATTTGGCAATAGTGTAAAAAATTGTAAAAATTTGAATTGCAGAATTTAATATGGAAATGGAAAATCAATTGAATTGAAAATTACCAATTTGGCGATATTGTAAAAAATTATAGATAATTTAATGTAGAAATGGAAGATCTATTGAATTGAAGATTCCAAATTTGACAAAATTGTAAAAAATTGTAGAGAATTGCATTATAGGTTTTAATATAGAAATGAAAAATCTATTGAATTGAAGTTAGCAAATTTTGCAATGTTGTAAAAATTTGTAGAGAGTTTAATATAGAAATGGAAGATCTATTGAATTGAAAATAGCAAATTTGGCAATTTTGTAAAAAGTTGTGGAGAATTGTATTATAGAATTTAATGGAAATGGAAAATCTATTGAATTGAAAATAGCAAATTTGGCAATAGTGTAAAAAATTGTAGAGAATTGAATTGCAGAATTTAATATGGAAATAGAAAATCGATTGAATTGAAAATTACCAATTTGGCGATATTGTAAAAAATTGTGGAGAATTGTATTATAGAATTTAATATGAGAATGGAAAATCTATTGAATTTCATTGAGATGAATTTCGATTAATTGGTAAATGTAGAATTGACAATTTTCAAGAGGAATTGCAGTAGTTGCAAAATTCTCCTGCCTTTTCGAGTATCGAGGATGAAGAATTTCATCGAAATTCCAATCTGCCGAGTACACATTTATATCTGTCTGTCGGAGTATTGGGGAATTTCGTCGAAATTTTAATTATGCCATCGGGAGGACGTCGATAAAATTGCAAACTGTTAAATTTGCAACTTGCCTCACTCGATATTGGATATCTCATCAAAATCTGCAGAATGCATTTACCCTCAAGTAATGAAGTACGTCAACGTTCGCGATTAACCGTACAATTTCCAAAATCAATATGTCCTTCGGAATGCAATCGTACAAAACATTTTGCAAACTACAGAAAAATTCGCTATGCAAAAAAAGGAATGATAGAATTGCAATAATCAATAATAAATTTGTAAAAGGGAATTGCAGGATATTCAATAATTTAATTACTTTGGATATTACGAGGTAGAAATTATTACTCTTCCAATTTAAAGGAGCTGTTATTTCGACTGGGTTCTACTTTTTAGAATTTCAATTTTTCAAAATGAGATCTCTTGCACTGAAGTAGAAGATATCATCCTTTCGAGATAAGTCAGCCTCTATTTCAATAAGGCCCAATTTTTTAAAAGCTGGATCTCTCAAGCTAAACTACACTTTCCAAAATAGAAATTCCTATAGTTCGAAATTGAATTAAACAAGGCCCAATTCGTTCGAAACCGAATTCCTCAATTTAACACTAGATCTACGAATAATTCAATACATTTGTAAAATAAATATGACACTTTCGAAAAACTTTCTGAAGGTTAAATAAAGGGGGTTAAATTCTAATTAACAAACTAGAAATCTCTGTCGTTCAAATTTAAGTAGTCATCAGTCCCAATTCTTCAATATTCCCAATAATATTTCAATTTGCCATTGATCACTTAAAAAAATTCAACAAAATTTTTTAATTTTCCAGAGAATCAGCAAAAAGAGAATCAAGACTCTTCCGAGATCGTCCAATGAAGCCTTTAGACACAGCGATCTTCTGGCTCGAATACATTATCAGAAATGGACCAAATTCCCTAAGAGCACCCTCCATGGATATGCCATGGTGGCAGCTGAACCTCCTCGACGTTATCGCCTTTATTCTAGGATGTTTTGCAATTGTTATCGCAGCAGTATTCTTCCTCCTCAGACTCATTCTAAAAAACTTTCAAAAAGACACCATAACAGAGAAGAAACATAACTGACGAAAGTCACCTTACGAGGATTAAGGATTGACTTGATTTTTCTTTTTCATCCCTTAAGGTTATTCGCCCTTTAGAGCAATGTATAGATAAAATTCTAGAATTTTGATATGTTATTTATACACAGCTCATACGTTTTACTGATTTTTTTTGAAAAATATTGGTCGTATAGTTTTGGAATAATTAAATATTAAAAATGCGACTTTTAACACATGGTAAATGGGAGAACTTGCCGGAAATGTCCTATTTATTGAAACTTCCCATAATTGGCTATTCAAAAATGTTCAAAAAACTTATAATTCAAAACTTCAACCGTTTTAATTACTATAAAAATTATAAAACATATACATTCACGTGTAATTTTAGACCAATATTTATTCAAAATAATGAAAAACTAGTGAGACAACCATCAGCCATGACAGAGGCTTGGTTCATGTTTGACTGCAAAGAAATTTGGCAACGCTGCATAAAAAGCGCGAAATTCAAAAATTACATATAGTTTATCTACTACTGAGCGTGACAACAAATAATTGCGTTTATAATAATATTTATTTTGCATTCTATGGTTATAAAAAAAATTTGACAAGGAAATAAAAATAAAACTATTTGTTTACAATACACTAATTATGGATGAACATAATATATATGCATATACATTTCCATGCGTTGTTGCCAAATTAATTATATGACACATAATACGATCATCAAGTAGCATTTAATTTTTAATTTTTAATTATTAATAGTGTGAAAAATTTAATGAAATATTATTCAGTTTTGTGTAAAAATTAAAAAAAAATAATTTTCAAACTCAAAATCTTTTTTTTCCATTAAAAAAAATACAAACCGTTAACAAATAATGCAGACGTTTTTCTTTTCATTCTGTCTGCATTTCTTTTTGACCGAGATAAAAAAAACAGCATCGTATATTTAAATGTGCGTCGATATTATATAATTATTATTATTAAGACGTAAGTAATTGTACAGCTGGTATTCGAACTTCGTTTGATTAGAAGAACCCATTGAAATAATCATTTATTTCCATTATTTCTTATGGTGCTCACAAATTCAAAATACTAGTGTACCGATCAAATAAGTAACGAAGGAGTGATAAGAAAGTGTAGTAATTTTTTTCAATGTGAGAAACAAATTATTTTTCCATCCGATGAGACTTTTTTGTCTTTTATATGATACCAGAGACAAGTAGAATCTTTTTTATCGATTCATGATGCGCTTTTAATAATTTTAATTGTCTTAATTTTATGACAGAGTACAAAAATTTTATTGATGTCTCGTTGCATTTTGGGAAAGTGTGTACCGTTGCGTTTAATAAATGTGCAGTGTAGTGTGTAATTGTTGTATGGCCACGTACAGTTATGCGAGTTAATGGCAAGCGACGAGTTTCTACATTTGTTTAACTAATCTCTACTAGTCTTCTTTTTAATCTTTAATAGCACATGTACCTTATAACGTTTCAACAAATTGCACGATTTATGGAACGATTTACACAATTTTAAATACACTGTCTGCTTTTAATTATTGTTACCTGTGTCACTGAACATAGAATTGAATATTTATTGACTTCGTAGTAAGAATACATTAAATTTATATTTGTAATTTATAACCTGATTGGGCAATAATTAGGGGGTAATTAAAATACCGAATAATTATGATAATCGATATTCTGCACGTGGTGATAATACGTACTATTAATGTTTCCCCAATGTAAATCGTATGGAAATGTGACACACCATTGTGTTAAAGATTGTAACATCCATTGTTAATTTTTGGAAATTTTACTTTACTCTATCTTACTGATAAATAAAAAAAATGATTTTGTACTCGAATATTCCAATATCGTATCAATAATGTATACGACAACTTAAACAATAATACTAACTAGCATTTAGTTTTTTTTACTGTGTTAATCATTGTTTCAAAATCTCAAATATATTCTCCTACGAATAATTAAAAAAAATTCTCCATTTAAATTTCTCAATCAACCGAATGAAACGTGTTTTCGTTTTAAATTTCACCGGACTTCGCGCGTTCAGCACCGGCGGGAAATTTGAATTATCAATATTCCTTCAAACACCATACAGAGGTGTACTCTGTGAAAATTTCGATCGATCAAGTAAAAAAAAAGAAGGGGAAATAGATTTGCAATTTGATAATACAATTTTCACGATATTTGCGATATCACGCTCGTTCCTGACACATTTCCGGTGGTACACTCCGATGTGGATTAGCACGGTGGAAATTTTCTGCCTCTGACAGACCACTCTCGCGATGAAGGGGGGAGCATTTCATTTTTTTTGACACGCGTCGCTTCGTGCACGATTTCATTGTTTTCATTTCCGAGGGGAGAACGAAACGTTATTCGAGGCTAGCCGAAAAGTCGAGGCTTTTTTCGAAAGAATTCCGCTCTACGTGTTTCCCTCACTTTATTCGTTGCCTGTACAATTCTTATCTGACATGGAGATTAAGCTGATCGTTTCATTTTGCAAATGTTTTCTAACAGGCCTTTTGTTCGTCTATTCAGACTTACTATTGTAAATACACGAAACACAATTTTTTTGACTTTGGAGAATCATATTTCAATTATTTCTGGAGGAATTTTGATTCTCCATATTAACACTAGATCTACGGTTGCCGTCAAATTGACGGTTTCCTACTTTTTTAAAAATAATTCTCAAATTTGTGGAGAAGCAGTTAAGTGGATATTTCCAAGCACAAATTACTTAACTGATCATATTTTTTGCCGCTTGGCCCATCTTTTTTTAAAGCACTTACTTAATATATTTAACACTAGATTAACCCTTTGCGGACTAGCGACGCATATATGCGGTCTGAGAAAAAATGTAGTTATAGTTTATCGACGTATGTATACACGATTCAAATTGAAAAATTGAAATAAAACCGGTGAGATATGATTAAAAGTGGAGTAATTTATAATTCACATACATTAAAAACCCTAATTTTTGGATAAAAAGGTGGTTTTGGAACGCCGAAAAAATGATTATCTGTCAACATTCAAAAATGTAACCGTCCGCAAAGGGTTAACACGTTGTCTGCCATGGAGGTCACTGGTGACTATTGAATTCAATAAAATTTCATGTTACATTTAAATTGCAATATTTATGAATTTTCTATCATATTGAATACTTAAATATTGACGTTCAAAAGATGAAAGTCTGGTGAATATCTAACTGTCACTAACTTTGAAGTTTCTACTTTATAAAGATGTAACTTTAATAGAGAAGGTTTCATATCTATTTTTCTGAAGTGAGTCAATTTGACTCATACAAGAAAATTGAAATTTTCCCCAAGAAAATAGTTCCAAATCAATTTAAGCGAAGAATTTATTTACATATAGTTATCAAATTTTGAATGAGCCAAATTGTCTCCGTAAATCTAGTGTTAACAAATAATTTCTTCGTACCCACAAAAACTTAAAATCACAAAATGAACATACCGTAATCAAAGAGTGAAGAAATAACATTCCGTTTCTCATTGAAATACGCAATTTGGTTTTGAATTTTGTTCACAATGTCGCAGCCGATTGAAAAATTTGAAAAAATTGGATTCATTTCGAATGAGCCCACTTATTTACTTTTTATGACTCACGAGATCGTCATGCAAATTTTTTATTCAGGAAAACACATCGTCATTAGAAAAGGAAAACAATCAAGAAAATTAGATTATGTAAGATACAAAGTAGTGGAGATCATACCGCTTAATATAATAACAGAAATGAACAAAGAACAGGTTCAAAAAACAACTAAGATTCGTGTTGATTGGACATGTTGCAATATTCTGACGCAACTTTTCGAGATCGTATGACGCAAGGGGGAATCAGAGAGTTGTATCCTCCGGGGAATCCTTTTCTCTGTTCCTGTTGACCGCGAAATTATCCGGTTGGCAGTTGCGTCATTAAAACATCTACCTGCGAAAGTCATTCACCTCGACAAAAACCTCCGGCGATTCGTTAAAGTGACTTCCTTTTTGTGGGCAACAAAGATCTTCCTTGCGTCATTCGGAAGGATTTCTCTAAAACTCCGAACTCACGGAACACGAAGAAAGTAGACGTTCAATTAATAATTTTAAAAGATTTTTTCAACTATCATTAACCCTTTGCGGACTAGCGACGCATATATGCGGCCTGAGACAAAATTCAATTAGAATCTATTGTCGCATGTATGCGCGATTGAAGTTTACAAATTGAAATATAGCCGTTGGAATATGGTTACACAGATAATAACTTATAATTTCTGCATATTAATATTCTAACTTTTTACTTGAACAGCAACTTTGAATCGCCAAATAAATGATTATCTCACAAATACTCAAAAGTGTCTCCGTCCGCAAAGGGTTAATATGGCAATAAAATATATTTACAATTCTGATGATTTATTTCAAAGAACAAAGTTCAAAGTTTCTTTGAAACTAAAATTTTTGATATAACAAAACGAACGACTTTCTCAACAATCTTCAAAAATTTCAGAGTACAAAAGTTCCACTAAAACACTCTCCCCATAAAACCCATTGAAATAAAGCGATAGTGAGAAAATTCAATCGAAAATCGTCGACGTATTGATACGTATCGAATTACTCGACAAAACAACCATTTTCAAGTAAGCTAGAATATCAACCGTATCATCAACGTCGTCAAACAAACATCCACGTAATTTCATATCATCATTTCGGCGCGTTCGATATTTTCGAATCGTTCTAATATCACGAATTATCAACGAAAATTCATCAGCATTCGATGTCCCCGTTTAACTGATTTTATCTGTTTGAAAGTCAAGCTACGTGAGATTTTCAACCGATTAGTTTTTCCACTCGTATTGTCCTTGTGCAGATATGGAGGAATTATCGGAGAAGTATACTTCGACATTGAAATATACTTCCGAATACTTTGCACCCGTGTCGTTCGTGTCAACGAGATTTGGGCGGAGCAGTTGGTAAGAGGATTTTAGAAGGACATGATTCAACCTTTTGCTATTTAAATTGTTTTTCTGAGTTGAAAGTCAGGATGGAATTAATTTTGGAAAGTTCCTTTTCTGTTGTTGAGGTGGTGTTTTCCTGTCCTTTTTCTTTCCTTTGCGTCTTTTTGGACGCGATGTGTTCATTTTGCCTAGGATATACTATTTTAGGTTTTATTATAATTATTAATTAGTATAATTGATAAATTAGGCAAAGGTATTTCCCAGAGGTGATGGAAAGTATTTGAATTTTGACCGGCTCCGAATTGTGGATACTTAACAATAAACTTTTAATCCTTATACAAAGATAACCTTTTTTTTATAAGTTAAGTGCGCGATTTAATTTTACGAGAGCCTATTGGTATTTTAAATGAGTTTTTAACCATCAGGGTTAGGATATATTAATTAATTAATTATGAAAAATATTCACAGGGTGGAGGGGATTCGAACCCGGGACCACTTGATTACGAGTTCGAGCCCCTACTTCCTCAGCCAACGGAGCATTTAAGACTTTCTTATTTTTTTAACAGTAATAAAGGTAAATGTTGTTAGAAACATATATTTAAATAATTAAAGTGGAAATGTATTTAACACTTTCATTTGGGAAAGTCGATGTTATTTCTGGAGAAACAGTAATTCTCTTAAATTCCGCGGTCTATCTGAGCGTGAAAAAAAGGAATTGTTATATGTAAGCAAGTTTTTAATTAAAAATCTCTGGAAAATATCGTCGAGCAGAAGTTGTTTTTGTCGCATCGGATATATTTAATACAATATATTCCAAGCAAAGCACATTATTGTACGATATCCTTGGGATAACCTCATCCGACAGAATTTAATAAACGGAACTGGCTCTACATGGAAAGTTTTTTAATACTCCTCGCTCATCTAATCATTTATCATCCCTTAACGATACAAAATTTGGCGCACAATGCAGCATTATTAAATTCCTCGTGTAGAAAACCAAAAATTATAATTACATCAAGAGAAACTCATTTACTCTCATCCCTTCCAGTGTAGTTCCACCGGAGGAGACTTTAATAGAAGGAACCTTTTACATGGGAGAACATTTTCTAATATTCTTTCGAATTGTCCCCATTATGACACTGGCAGAAAAGCGCGCCAAATTTAAGTATCTCCCGGTAAGTACTTTCCTTCAAATTGCAAAGACAAAACGTACAAAAACAAATCAATATTATTATACAAATATTCCTTAACACTTTAACGATTGTTCAACAATATTAGATTATTAATAAAATCCTTAGTGAAAACAATTTGGACAAAATTACACAAACGACATAACTCACGGTATTTAATTTACACAAAAGACATGAAAACACTGTGACATTTTCGCAAAAAATAGAGGACGGTTCGATGAAATTTGTTAGCCGATTTTCACGTCGAGCGATGTCCCATGAAGTGCCAATTACCATGAAATTTACCAGCGACGCGATTTTTTTTAATACAGCCAGCCTTTTTAATTGGAAACACAATAAAAATTTATTGCCCAGAGATATTTCTCTTTTTCTCTCCCTAAATTCTGCGAATCTATTTCCTTTCTAAATGAAAATTTTCGTAGATACAAATATATATGAAAATTCTATATATGTAATAATTATCTAAATTTTGATTTTCTTTCAAACGGTTGAAACCATGTTTATAACGTGTTTACAAACGTGCGATTTACGATGTCGAGGTTGAAACAACGGACTTCGTGTATTTGATTGAAATACACGATATGTGTTGGGTGAAAACTCGGAAATGGTATCTATGGGGAATTGTATATGCATGCGATAAAGCAGTTCCGATGTATCTCTTTGCAGCAAGTGCGCGTGTCGATGCATATCTGACCATTTGAGTATCGATGAACTAGTGCAAGCAGAGTGATTTTTAACGAAAAACTGAGCAAAACTGGGATGAATTGGAGACTGGAAATTTTTCAGCTAAAAACGAAGTGAAAACCGGTTCTGGTTGCCTCAAGGACTGTTAATACCTGGAGATCTATCAAGTGGAAGCTGGGCCTTCTATTCCTCCTAACTTTCTCAAAATTTGCTCTATGTGCCCATAATTATGAAAGTGGTGTAAGTCATACATTTCTTGTTTAGAGATATTTAATGAATTGCATTTGAATGAATTAAAAAATATTTTTTATTATGCAACATCTTAATTTTGAATTTTATTAGTCTTGATTAATGGAAATTTATTATGAATATGAAATTTTGCTTGAATTTCATGCGGAAATGTTGTTTTTAAAGTTTGTATTGACTTAGACCATTTTCAAAATTAACTGAATGTCCTATAAATAACTTAAAGTAATAAAAAAACTACGACTTTTATTAGGAACAATAATTTTAATGAAATAATTCATGAACATTTATTAATTACTTTTAAAAAGTAATCCGTTTTTATCATTTTCGGCTTTTATTATTATGAGTTTTTATAAACATATAATACTAAATGAATTCCATATAATGTTGAAATTACAACCACCATCATATGGTTCATTTTTGACAATATCGTAAAAATTACATTGAATTAATTTAGTTTATAATAATGTGGAGTGAAATAACTGATAAACTCATTTTTTTTTAAATTTTGACTTAGAGCACTTTTATGATTAACACTAAATGAATTCCACATAATGTTGAAATTACAACCACCATGTAATGCTTCATTTTTGACAATATTCGAAAAAATTACATTGAATTAATTTAGTTTATAATAATGCAGTGTGAAATAACTGATAAACTCATTTCTTTTAAATTTTGACATAGACCACTTTCATAATTATGGCCACATATATTTTGATCTCATTGAGTTATCATACTCTTACAAAAATCTACTAAGAATCGTGAGAGGTTTTGAACTGGGAATTACTAATTTCAAGATGAAGCCTTTACCTCCTTACACACCATGGTCCCCATTATACCTCGTGCCGTCACCCTTCCACACGGCATCCCGTAAATGTAATTCATGGGCCCTAACGATAGCTCGGAGCGCCTTCATCGCGCCAGTACGATTCTTTCCTCGGTGGATGTAACACCAGCTCCGTGATGCTCTCTCGTCCCTGATTCACTTACAATTCTCTGTACCGTCGTATCTTCGAAGGTCAGTGCATTTTCGCAAATCATATCCCTTCTATTCCTAGTCTTGCACGTTCCAAACAGTGCACGAGATCACTGTCGAGATGGTCGACCCAATTGGCACACTTAACGCGCTATCACGTGGCTCTACGATGATTACCAGCAGCTTGACAATCATTGAGATCATGTATTTGCCGGCTGCTTTCATAACTACTTGAAGATTATATCATACAGAGATGCCGAAGTGTTTATTTTTTCTTTTGTGAGAATTGTTGACGTTTGTTTCATTGGTTTCTTTGGTTTCGTGGTGAAGTATCCATTGGTTTTGGAGCAGTTTTTGAGTTTAACTGGTGATCAGTTTTTTAGTTTAACTGGTGATTGGTTTGCCTAGGATCTATTTTTCTAGGTGGATGGAGAACCACTGAAGTAGAGGATAATAGTTGGTTTGTTATACAGGCAATTGTGCTTGGTTTTTTGCAGTTCTTTGAAGGTCTGTTTGTTTGGTAATTTTGGAATTTTAGAATAATATGAGAAGTAACACTAGAACTACCGGCGTTAAATCTATTATATTTCAATATATTAAATAAGTATTTTGGAAACAGAGAAATCAAAAGGTGCAAGAGATGATCGTCCAATAGACTTGGAGAACTTTTGGTAATAATTAGAAACTAGTCATTTTAACTTGCTTGGTAGTTTTAGTATTAATAGGCGCAGTAGAATTTGTTTTTTGCTCTTGTTTCTATATGATAAGTTATCGTATGATACTCCATTTCCTGAAGAAATTATCTCTGCTCACAGGCTTGCCTATAGTATTCCTCCTTTTCAATTCAACAACCACAAATTCATTTTCCCGCGCTTTTTTCGTCAGCGATTATCTCTTCTCTGCTGAGTAAGTAGCCCTTGCTATTCTTTCCTCAAAAAATCTATCGAAAAATTGATAGAAATTTATCCGGAAAAATTGGAAAAGTGTTGCTGTTTTGTAACAGAGCAATGCAGAAAGTTACAACGCATGCGGTGGAAAGCCATGCGGTTCGTTGATGCGCTATGGGCTATAAATAAATCGCCATACCACAGGCGATAATTGGCACAGTGTTTGTCATTTCGACGTTACGATTTTACACATATCATAAAACTTTGCAGGGATTATACCACAAAGTCTTTGACCGAGGTCACTGCGTAGACTTCTTGCTTGTTGCGACATTTTGTTGTTATGGAGCTTGTAAATCTCTATACACATCTATAATCTATCTATACAATTTACTAATGTATACACTAGTAGATTCTTAACGCATTATTGTATTATCGTATCGCGATACGACATGTTCGATGATTCCAGCTGATAAGAAATATCTCTCAATCTATTATAGTATACTATATCTAGTATTTCAATAATTGGCAGATATTACTGTATTTGATGAAGATAGAAATGTTGTTTAACTAGTTTTTCTAATATCCAAATTAGTAGGAACGAATAATTATAAAATTAACACTAAAACTATCAACGTTTAGATATCTCGAGTAAGTACTTTGGAACAAGATAAATCAAGAGGTGAAACGGATGATTGTTTAATTAATTTAGATTTTAAGTAGTAGAAGTGAGATTTTTACTTCATATCTCCCCCATCAATTTAATTTAATTTAATTGATAACCGGTCTTTTTGACCGGCTTGATAGATTTAGTGTTAATGGAAAACAATGTTATTATTAGTAATGACATAATTCAAGTATCAAAAACTATCTAGTAGCTGACTATCACAGTGTACCAAAAAAACGGGAAAATTTCTAACAAGTAGACTATCAGACATTGTTATCTTCTAAACATTGATAAAGCTGATATCAGAGAATATTAAAAATTACAAACTCTATCGCACTTTCAAGAAAAATTATATGATAGTAGGTATACTCAAAGGCCATCGTATAACCGCCTGGACGATCAAGTACGAAAGATTATCACGTTATTCTCTCATTCTCCCTAAATCCTCGATAATTGTGTTATCGAATACATACCTAGAAGCAACAGATAACTTCCAAGTCATCATGATTACTTCACATGACGAAAGCCAACCACAAACTTCCATTATCATCAAGCAAGAATGATGAAGCGAAAAATCTCACGCTTACAATTTAATCAATACGTGACTCCTTATTATGAATACTAGTCATGAATTCGTCACTTCGACAAGTTTACTGTGATTTATCTTGCTACTCAAAGCGATCACGAGTCTCGCTCTTTCACAGTCGTAGTCGGACATCAGACGAGGTACATCAGCTTGTGATATACACTGACAGCTATCTTCTGTTTGGACATCATCAGAACTGTTAGAACTTGTCTCCTGACATTTTCTGACAACTTATGGGACTTCTCTGTTGACATTGTCTGACAATTTCTGGGACTTTTCTGCTCACATAGTCTGACAACTGATGGGATTTTTCTACTGACATTTTCTGATAACAGGTGGGACTTCTCTACTGACACTGTCTGACAATTTCTGGGACTTTTCTGCTCACGTCATCAGACAACTGATGGGATTTTTCTACTGACATTGTCTGATAATTAATGGGACTTCTCTTCTGACACTGTCTGACAATTTCTGGGACTTTTCTGCTCACAACGTCTGACAACTGATGGGACTTTTCTTCTGACATTGTCTGACAATTTCTGGGACATTTCTGCTCACATAGTCTGACAACTGATGGGATTTTTCTACTGATATTGTCTGATTATTGAAGGCATTTTTTTACTGACATTGTCTGATAATTAATGGGACTTCTCTAATGACACTGTCTGACAATTTCTGGGACTTTTCTGCTCACAACGTCTGACAACTGATGGGATTTTTCTACTGACATTGTCTGATAATTGATGGGACTTCTCTTTTGACATTGTCTGACAATTTCTGGGACTTTCGTGCTCACATAGTCAGACAACTGATGGGACTTCTCTTCTGACATTGTCTGACAATTTCTGGGACTTTTCTGCTCACATAATCTGACAACTGATGGGATTTTTTTACTGACATTGTCTGATAATTAATGGAACTTCCCTTCTGACATTGTCTGACAATTTCTGGGGCTTTTCTGCTCACATCGTCTGACAACTGATGGGATTTTTCTACTGACATTGTCTGATAATTGATGGGACTTCTCTTCTGACATTGTCTGACAATTTCTGGGACTTTTCTGCTCACATAGTCTAACAACTGATGGGATTTTTCTACTGACATTGTCTGATTATTGAAGACATTTTTTTACTGATATTGTCTGATAATTAATGGGACTTCTCTACTGACACTGTCTGACAATTTCTGGGACTTTTCTGCTCACAACGTCTGACAACTGATGGGATTATTCTACTGACATTGTCTGATAATTAATAGGACTTCCCTTCTGACACTGTCTGATAATTTCTGGGACTTCTCTGCTCACAACGTCTGACAACTGATGGGATTTTTCTACTGACATTTTCTGTAACAGGTGGGACTTCTCTACTGACACTGTCTGACAATTTCTGGGACTTCTCTGCTCACATCATCAGACAATTGATGGGACTTCTCTTCTGAGATCGTCTGATAATTGATGGGACTTCTCTACTGACACTGTCTGACAATTGCTGGGACTTTTCTGCTCACATCGTATGACAACTGTTGGGACTTCACTGTTAAGATCCTCTACAGTATTTGGGTCATCGAAAACGCCGAATTGTCATTCTGAAGATTGAAACTGAAGACAGGAATAATCTTTCTCTTGGTGATGAATAGTGTGAAGTAATTTTTGAGACAATTTAAAAAGTTTCTCGAAGTTTAAGAGAGAAGTGATTGTAGTGCAAGTAGTTGTGGTTTGAATTTTCAAAATGAAGAATATATTATCAATTCTGGTGATATTAGTCGCCTGCTATCAGCAGACGAATGGTCTACGTATCCTTGGATTATTTCCTCTTCCGGGGAAAAGTCATTGGGTCATGATGGAAGAACTGATGAAGGGTTTGGCACAACGTGGCCATCAGGTGGATGTCGTCACGCATTTTCCATTAAAAAAGCCAATGCCGAATTACAATGAGATTATGTTGAAACAAGAAGACGAAATTATGGTGAACAAAGTCACTGCAGATGATATAAAGAAATTCACTGGTTCTTCTATGTACTATTTCACGTATATGGCTGGAACAAAAGTCTGCCAGCTGCTGGAACTTCCGGTTCTTCAGGAGATTATTAAGAACCCTCCGAAAGATCCGCCTTACGATCTCATTATTACCGAGGTAAGAGTGATTTTTTTATTTTTAAATCAGACGAATCAATGTGAACGTTGATTTTGAAATTTGAGTTTCTAATTTTTACGTAAACATAGCACATAGTTTTAATACTGAGATAATTGTATATGAGTAATTGTAAGTCCCTAAGGCCAAGAACATTTCTCACACACTAGGAAATTTGAACTTGAACGTGAAATGTGACAGAGCAGCTGTTCGAAACGTTCTCTTGAATTAAAATGACATTAACCGATGTAATTGCAAAGTTCGTGAAGCCTTGAAAGAATTATGTAAGATCAACACGAACGTGGCGAACGAGAAAAGAGCGACACTTCTGTTGCATAAGAATCACTGGTAAATTAACCCAGACCTTTATTAGTGTAAATACCATCAATTAAATACGTAATATTTGTTTTCTTTCGTTCACTTATTACTTTGCCACCTATTTGAATTAATTTTGCAATGTTGTCACATCTAACGTAATTGTACAGTTTTTAAATCTTAAATCTAACGTTTCACAAATTTCACTATCATAAATGTTATTTTGTCACTTATGTAATTCACGTGTCTTCATGATTATGATTAATTACCGACGATTCTAAGTATTTCCTCCACGTCAATTACTTTTTTTCTGGCTGACATCGCACATTCGTTTCTGGCATTATTACTTAATACTCCTGCTGAGTGTACAGTTCACATCATTAATATCGCGCGGGTCAAAAGAGCGGGAAATTGAAAAAAATTCTAATCCTTAACCCCACAACCACCGGCGTTAAACCAATAATATTTAAATAAATTAAATAACTACTCTGAAACAAGGAGAACTAAAAGGTGGAAAATATTATCAATTCAATAATTTATATTTTACAGAATGGACGTAAAATATCAATTCTATAACTGTCCAATAAACTTAAAGAACTTTTGGAAAAAATTTCCAACCAGTTTGACTTGCTTGGTAGTTCTACTGTTAAAAAACCTAATTGAATGTTCATTCCAACACTGTTATTTAAATAAAAGAAGTGCAAAAACAAGGACAAAGTAGTACTCAACGTCTAAAAGCGTAAATACACTGTCTCATCCTCAAGATACATTATGTACCTTCATTTTCCCGTGTTTGTTTAACAATCAAACTGAAACGTAGAAAATTCAAGGTGAATAATCGGTAAATAATGATGTCGCTTAACGATGTCGTCACGATACACAAAAGAGATCGTTAAAATGCAAAGTGAAGAATGTCTATGAACGTGTCGATATTATTTAACTTTCCTAGCACGATTCAGTAGTTTCCTTGCTCACACAATAACTGCATACCGTTGCAAAAAGCTTTTCAAACGTGAAAAGAACTAAAATGAATCTTCTTCTTCCAGATGTTCATCTCACCTTGCTATCTAGCATTTGGTCGTCACTTGGGTATTCCTTTAATCGGTACAATCACATCAGCCTTTCCGGAATGGCTAAACGACCTCACCGGAAATCCCCTCAACACAGCCTACATGCCGAGTTTATTCGCACCCTACGACAGCAATATGAATTTCTGGCAAAGACTTCAGAATACCATCTTAACATTGTCCGTTACAGCACAGATCAGATATTTCACGAGCAGTCAGAGAGAAGTAGTCAAGAATAGCTTCGGCATTGATACCAGCATCGATGATCTCTACTCGGACGTCTCTCTTATATTGCTGAATTCGCATCACAGTTTGCATGGAATCAGACCGTTCACTCCGTCGGTCGTTGAAGTTGCTGGTTTGCACATCAGCGAACGGGGAGAGACTCTTTCGCCGGTGAGTTGAAGATTTTAATATAATTAACCCTTTGGCCTACACGATATCTGCCAATTGGGTGAGCCATAGTAAACAAGAAAGTCGGTCGCGCGCTGTGGCATTTATTAGGTATAAGGGAAAGTTCTGTCGTTTTTGAACACGTGCACTTTTATGCGTTGTCTTTCCTCAGTAAGAATTCTGATCCGACTGAAACCAATTTAAATACTTAGATTAGTATATGATTGATGATTTATACACATTTTTTTGTATTTTAGTCAGTTTTTTAAACTTGTAAAACTCTTAACATGAGTGAAGAAAAAGTGCACTTAAGACATTACATGTTGTATGAGTTGCAAAAATGGAATAACGCTATGGAAGCAAAAAAAACTTGTGTGACGTGTTTCGAGAGGATGCAGTAACAGTTAAAAAATGTCAAAGATGGTTTGCGAAATTTCATTCGGGTGATTTTTCTTTGAAAGATGAACCCAGATCAGGAAAGCCGTCGCAGTATGATCAGGACAACCTAATATTATGTGTAAGGGAAAATTCTGTCGTTTTCAATTCATATGACATCCAAACAGAGATTTTGGACAGGAAGCTAGTCTTTTAATGTGATCCAAAGCAGTAGTCTGATGAATTTCATGCTTGAAGCCCATTTCTGTGGAAGTTAACGTGGGATTTGTCCTGACCATACTGCGATGGCGTTCCTGATTTGGGTTCACTTTTCAAAGAAAAATCACCCAAACGAAATTTCGCAAACCATCTTTGCCATTATCGAACTATTACTGCATGCTCTCCAAACACGTCACACAAGCTTTTTTTTTGCTTCCATCGCGTTATTCCCTTTTTGCAACTCATACAACACGCAATGTCTTAAATGCACTTTTTCTTCATTCATGTTAAGAGTTTTACAAGTTTAAAAAACTGACTAAAATACAAAAAAATGTGTATAAATCATCAATCATATACTAATCTAAGTACTTAAATTGGTTTCAGTCGAATCAGAATTCTTACTAAGGAAAGACAACGCATAAAAGTGCACGTGTTCAAAAACGACAGAACTTTCCCTTATACCTAATAGTTGTTCAAAATCGTGGTTTTCGCTTAAGGTAGTTCTAGCTGGATTCAGAACTAAAAGTTTCTTTTTTCATTAGAAATGAAAAAAATTGCGTAAGAATTAATGCAGGGGCTAACTTCACAGAGGTCATTTCATTCACTTTTTAG
The DNA here is from genome assembly GCA_910591515.1 of Cerceris rybyensis. Lineage (NCBI taxonomy): Eukaryota > Metazoa > Arthropoda > Insecta > Hymenoptera > Crabronidae > Cerceris > Cerceris rybyensis. The sequence goes on along the minus strand of OU342800.1, from coordinate 3,830,731 downwards.
ACATTAAAAAACTTCTTTCTCTATAATTATGAAGTAAAAAATTATGAAAAGATTCAATAATATTCCAAAAGCATAAAATAATACATTGCTAATTTTTTATTAGAATCCATCGACTCGTTTTTCCATTAGAAAAATAAAAAAAGATTTTACGGACTCAGTAAAAATTTTTTTCCATAAGGCCCATGTTAAATATGTTATTTTTAAACACGATTTATTCATAAACCGTGTGGACGAACTCGTTGAGATTCCGGTTATAATTATAAAATATCATGAAGAATATATTTTCAAAATTTTAAGGAAATGTATTGAAAAATGATAAGTGCCTAGAAGTACCTTAAGGCACAAATTCTTTACCACGAGTCAGACTCGTGGTTTTCGCTTATGGGACAAATTTCTTACCACGAGTCTCACTAGTGGTTATAGGCCAAAGGGTTAACTCCTTATCTTATGGTTTCTTTTGTGATTGAACGCACAATAACTTGGAATTAATTGTAATAGTAATCTAGAGCTGATTCTCGATATTCCGATATGAGTTAACGCAATATTAACACTTTACCGACCGGAAGTCTATTGGTAGGCTTTAATTATAATTGATTGCCACTCCAATTAATAAATTATCATTTATCATTGCGGTTACCTGCGTTAAGGACTCAGTGACGAGAATTTGTAATTTTCGAATAGATATCTGTATCAAGGAAGTATATGTGGCCAAGTAATCGGTCAGAAGGGGTTAGGATGTTAAAAAAATACCGGTCGGTAGATATTTTTATTTGAACTGTTTTTGGAAAATTTAAAAATTCTCTGTTGGATTTGCCGCTTCAAGGGTGTTATCATTTTAAGGCAAGGGGTTAATGTTGGATTTACGACTGCTAAATTTACAATATTTACATTTAGAAATATCTATTATACTGCTTCTCTACAAATTTAAAAAATATTTTTAGAAAATTAGGAATCCGTCAGTTTGACTGGTTGCCGTAAATTTAGTGTTAAAAATATCTTGGATGGAATAAGACGTGATTTTGTGTGAATAGAAGTATTTAGAGGGATGGAAGTATGTTTGGAGGGAGTCTAAAGCAGAGACTAATTAATACTGGTAGCCATAGACCGATGGTGTATTCGAAGAGTAAAGTATTTCTTATGGAAATCTTGGAGTACGACGATAGGTACAGTCTGCTCGATAAATGGTGCGCGGGAGTTTCCTCTCTATAGCGTGTAAACGCTATTTATAAAAAATTCTAAGATTATAAGTTTCTAATTCGAAGTTTTAGCCAATAAAGAGGCTGCATTGATCTCTGACTATTTTTCTAATTCTAGCAATAATCCACTTACTCAATTTTTCAAATTTTCTATTCAAACAAAACTTTCGCCTTCAAAAAATGATCTATTTCAACGTTCCATTAATAAAGGAATGCAGTAGTGTCTTTTCAATCAATCAATTAGTCACTTAGTAGTGAGACATATCACTTTTTTTCTCTTCCATTGCATTAAAATAATGCGATTCTCGATGTAATCCTCAATTAAGATAATTACACTTCTAGAAGATGTCGGATCTCGTTGCTCCAATTTCATCATTCTATCCATTCGTTTCTCGACTCCTTCAACCTCTCACGATTGCAGATGGAATTATTAAAAATCTCTCGAGGGTCGGTTCGATCGTCGATGTCCCAGAATTCAAGAAATTTCGATGCTATAAGCCACTCAGCCAGCTATTTATGCTCCTCCTTCACCTTCTCGCATTGCACGTTTTATATTCCTTCACGTTCTGAAGGAGTCTTGCTTTAAATGCACATCGCCTTCGTGAAAGGTTTCGCGGGAAAGAGATCCGTCAATTGTTTCGTCATATCGTGAAGATCATTGATACGATACGAAGTTCGAGGCTGAATGGAATATCGAACGTCCTCGAAAGATAGTTGGAAATGTCTTGTCAGCGTTTTGTTATCGACGCGTTGGAGATGTTCCATTTGCTTCAGCTTGGAATCAATGGATGCCAATTCAAATATTACTTCATCATTTCTATGATACTTTTGGTAATTTGTTGTTTAATATAGCCTTGATGATTTGGAAGTCAATTTAAAAAATAGGTCTCACTTGAATTGACCATAGTAAGTGGGACACTCTAATGGGACGATCATAGTAAATATGAGAGTATGGTGGTTGAAGAAATAAAATTTAGCAGTTGTAATCACTGGTCCATACTTCTATAAAATTGTTGCGAAATTATTATTTAATATATCGTGACTTTGGTGATTTAGAAGCCAATTAAAGTAATAGGTTTTATGCGAATCGGTCACAGCAAATGGGGGGCTCTGGCGGAACGACCATAGTAAATATAAGAGTATGGTGGTTGAAGAAATAAAATTTAGCAGTTGCGATCACTGGTCCATAGTTCTATCAAATTGTTGCGATATTATTATTTAATATATCGTAGCCTTGGTGATTTGGAAGCCAATTTAAAAAATAGGTCTCACCTAAATTGACCATAGCAAAAGGGGGGTTCTGGCGGAACGGCCATAGTAAATAGGAGACTATGGTGGTTGAGGAAATAAAGTTTAGCAGTTGTAATCATTGGTCCATACTTCTATCAAATTGTTGCGAAATTATTATTTAATATATCGTGGCCTTGATCATTTGGAAGCCAATTAAAGTAATAGGTTTTATGCGAATTGGTCACAGCAAATGGGGGGCTCTGGCGGAACGACCATAGTAAATAGAAGACTATGGTAGTTGAAGAAATAAAGTTTAATAGTTGCGATCACTGGTCCATACTTCTATCAAATTGTTACGACATTATTATTTAATATATCGTAGCCTTGGTGATTTGGAAACCAATTTAAAAAATAGGTCTCACCTGAATTGACCATAGCAAAGGGGGGGCTCTGGCGGAACGACCATAGTAAATAGGAGACTATGGTAGTTGAAGCAATAAAGTTTAGCAGTTGCGATCAGTGGTCCATACTTCTATCAAATTGTTGCGAAATTATTATTTAATATACCATAATGGTATTACTAATAATCTGTAGTATATTGTATATGAAGAAAGTCTTTTCTTTTGGCGGGAAATGATATTAAAGGTCGAGACACTAATATTTAAATTGGATGAATTTAGGAGATAAAGAAGTGGCTGGACGAAAGTACCGATGGCTGCGTTTTCTTCACCTTTGGGTCTATGGTTCGCATAGAAACTTTCCCGAAAGAGAAGGTGGAACAATTCTACAAAGCATTCGAAAATATTGCACCGGTCCGTGTTCTAATGAAGGTCGCCAAAAAGGAGGACCTTCTGCCAGGACTGCCAAAGAACGTAATGACTCATCATTGGTTCCCACAATTGAAAGTATTGAGTACGTAATTAAACAATTTCTTATATTATTTTCACACAAAAAATATCCTACAACCCCTCCCCTAAAAAGATAATTAAATAACAATCCCCCTATCAAAATATCTCATTGTGTTAAAAATTCAAACAGAAAACAACAACAATATTCTTGAACACTAAACCTACCAAGGCGGTCAAAAGACCGATTCCAAAATATTTTCTAAAAATTATCTAAACTCATAGAGTAGCCATAAAGTAAATATTCCACTTCTATCTTACAAAAGCAAAATGAGTTAATTAATTATCTTCTTTATCTCGCCACTTCTCTTTGTGTAAGGTCGTTATTGAGTATATTTAGATTTTAGTAGATATAACGTCGATAGGTTTAGTGTTAAAATACTTGAAAAATAGGAGTATGAGAGTCTGAATGAAAGAAATAAAAAAAAAAACTCAATCTTTACAGAGCACAAGAACGTTAAAGCCTTCCTAACCCATGGTGGCCTTATGGGGACCCAGGAGTCGATTCATGCCGGTGTACCATTAGTTGGTATTCCATTGTTCGGTGATCAACCCACGAATATTATGAACTACGTGAGGAAAAACGTAGCCGTGTCTCTCGGCTCCATGGAGGACGTCACAGCAGAAAAGCTAACGAGCGCTTTGAAAACCGTCCTTTACGATCAGACTTATCGGTGAGTGCAGCCAAAAGGGGCAACCTCATTCGAACGACTTCTATCTGACGGAGATACTCGGTTTATGAGCAACTTGATTAAATTTATTGTTTCTCAGAGAATCACCGAGAATTCGATTGCGCCAATTTCTCCATCGAAATGTACCTTGGATTATTCTAAAAGAATTCGATCATCTTGGAACTTCGAGAAAGTTCGTGATAGTGTTTCAAGTTTTTTATCCTCCTTTTTGAATGATCTCTGTTCGAATGATAATCGATTGTCAGGGAATCGAATTTTATTAAGATTAGAATAAGATAATTTCAATGACCGTGTTGACCTCTAAATTTTCTGAGGTCTCAGCGCTGATGATTTCTAAATTTTAACCCTTTTAGTAGACATAACTTTTCACTTTATTTTATTTTCTGACAATTTAACATCGACTTTCCAATTTCCTATTGATTTTGAAATATCCCACAGTATCTATAGTTACTGATATTCAAAAAAACGAATAATCAATGAAAGAAAATGTGAAATTAATTTTATTTAGCTCACTGCAAAATTTAAAAACTAATTTGAACTGCAAAGGGTTAAAAGTTTCTAAAGCAAATTACATTGAAAATTGTATCTCCTCAATTATATCATTGTCAAATTTCAAAAGTAAGTGGAATCTAATTTGTGTTATGAATTTTAGGGAAAGCATCAAGTCACTTTCTTCCCTGTTTAATGATCGACCAATGAGCCCACTAAACACTTCAATCTTCTGGGTGGAATACGTCGCTAAACACGGAAATGTCCTACAATCGCCGGCAATTCGTCTCTCATGGTGGCAATCGTCTCTACTAGACGTTTATGGCTTTATACTTCTCTGTATCGCTTTGGTACTTTTTATCATTGTGAAAGTACTATGTGTGATAAAGCGAATGGCATGTGGAGGATGCTCGCAGAAAAACCCCAAAGCATCGGAGTCGAAAAAGAAGAAGTAAGGAAGAATCGCACAGAACGTACAGTCGCCTCTGTTAATGGCGCGAGGAGGGGATGCCCCCACTACCGAGGGCTTCTATTAGTGTTTCATGAAGTGACGATGACTGTGTGCTAACTCAGGTCGTAGCAGGTGAATTGTTTAATGTTATACACCGTTTTTGGTGGTAATTGTTTTTTAAAATGCAAAATGTATTCACGACTGGTCCTAGGAAAATTATTGTTCGGGAATAAATAATTATTGACTATTATTTTGTACGGAAAGATATTTATCTACTTTTAAACGAAGATACTGTTGATTCGAAAGAGATAAGCGCGAAAAATACGGAGGTACAATCACCTCTTGATATGGCAAGTGGAGGGGGTGCCTTCGATACTCTCAATTACAAGGTTTTTGACGATTTAGGGTTTATATCGGATAAAATTGAGGAGGAAAAAAAGTTTTCTATTTTAATTAAACAACGTAGACGTTGTTGATCAAAAACTTGGTGTATTAACTCTGCGAAGCGCGGGAATTTTGAAAATAATATGGCCCATGTTGCAGAGAAATATTTTTTTTGTAACTGGATAAAGTTGTATTATATTTATTAACTAAATTGTATAATAATATGAATTGTCACGGTGAGAGCAGAAATGTGGCACCGTACATATTCACACGTCAAAGAGGTCAAAGGAGAATACTTTTAACACTAAACTACCGGCGTTGAATCTATCACATTTCAATAAATTAAATAAATATTTTCGAAAACGAGGAATGAAGAAGTTGAGAAGATGATTAATTCAGTAATTAATATTTGGTATGATGGGCATACAATATCTAATCTATGGCTCTCCCATGAATTTGAAAATATGTTTGAAAAAATGAGGACATTTTGACCTCCTTGGTAGTTCTAGTGTTAATCCAACAATGACTCAAAGAGTTACAACAATTTGCATATAGCTAAATGCAGATTAAGACGATTCTCTACATGAATAATAAATGTTAGTGAATTGTACATTTTTGCGGATTTATAATTGTAAAAAATAAATATACCTTTTCCAATTCCAATCGTTGTTTCTACACCTGAAAATTCATCTGGGCGAGAGCGAAGAAAAAGAAGTGGTGTAGGTAAAAAAAGGAATGGGGCTGGAAAATGAAAACTTTGCACAGTTACTAGGTGAACCGTGAAGAAATCATTGCCGTTGAAAGTCTCTGGCAGATATACGTCAAATAGCACATTCGGAGAGAGAGAAAAAAAGGTAGAGAAATATTCATGAATCCTACCTGGTGGTGGAGTTGAATTCATCGCCTGCAGCTGCATGCATTTCTGCTCCCTTTCCAACAGAATCCGATGGAGTTCGTCGTCCAAAAGCGTACTGCCAACTGTTGTATTCCCAGGCATCTGCGACATGGAAAAGTTTTATGAATTATGGCTCGTGATCGCCGTTCGTTTTCCACTGACGATCGTCAAATCCCACAAATTTGTAGGTCGCAGGGAGGGGGAGAATTTAAGAGGCCAAATTTTCAAAGTGTCGCGATAATTTCAGATACTTTCAACTGTGGTTAAATAGCGGTGATTTGTGCAAAGCGGAGGACGTTACGTGGACCATAGTTTTTTTACAGGACATGTATATTGAACAATAAAGAAAAAATATGAGAAGTGGGAAAATTCTTTGTAATTTACTGTTCTCTAGTCATTCAAATTATATTCAAAATTCAAATACCAGATAATTGACGATTCTTTAAATTATAAAAAAAATATTCTCAATTTGAAAAGAAAATTAACTACTTTGCAAAATTCACTGCATCGAAAATTCACTTAAATGATATTCAAAATTCAAACACCAGATAATTGAAGATTCTTTAAATTACAAAAAAAAATATTCTCAATTTGAAAAGAAAATTTACTATTTTGCAAAATTCATTGCATCGAAAATTTACTTAAATGATATTCAAAATTCAAAACTCAGGTAGTTGACAAGTCTTTAAATTACAAAAAAAATATTCTCAATTTGAAAAGAAAATTAACTACTTTGCAAAATTCACTGCATCGAAAATTTACTTAAATGATATTCAAAATTCAAATACCAGATAGGTGACGATTCTTTAAATTACAAAAAAATATTCTTAATTTGAAAAGAAAATTAACTACTTTGCAAAATTCACTGCATCGAAAATTCACTTAAATGATATTCAAATTTCAAATACCAGATAGTTGACAATTCTTTAAATTACAAAAATAAATATTCTCAATTTGAAAAGAAAATTAAGTACTTTGCAAGTTTCACTGCTTCGAAACGCATTTAAATGACATTCTATCTTCAAGTACCAGTAATTTGACAACTCACAAATTAAAAAAAAATTATAAATAGTCTGAATTTTCAAACAAAATTAACTACTTTGCAAAATTCACTGGTGTGAAACTCATTTAAGTGACATTCTATCTTCAAGTACCAGATACTTAACAACTCTCAATTTAAAAAAAGATAAATATTGTCAATTTGAAATGAAAATTAACTGCTTTACAAAATTCACTGCTTCCAAAGTCATTTAAATCATTTTCTATTTTGAAGTACCAGATACTTGACATCACTCAAATTAAGTGTAATGAATATTCTCATTGTCAGTTTAATGAAAAGCAGCCATTTTTAGAGAGAGAATTTTCAAAACTTCTGTCACTTTCCATTTTTATTAATAACTGTCAATCGTTTGGAAAAAGAAAGTCACAAAAATGTTGGAGTGGAGAAAAATTCACGATAGAAAATGCACGAGGCGTAAAAGCTTTCGAAATCGCTCGATCATCGACGACGCGGTAAAAGGAAGTCCTCCGAAGCTCAAAGAATTAAAGCGGATGTGCGTGCGTGTTCGAGCATGCGCAAAAAGCGACTGACAGAGGCTTTTGCGATTTATGGAGGAAAATCCATTTGGCGGGACACGCGACGACGTGTAATAACTTTATTGCGCAGAAAGCTGCGTTATTGCATCTATCAGGCTGTCGCGACAGGAAGCTGCGACGAGAAACCACCGATCTGCAAAGGCGACCTTTCCGATTGGGCTTCTTTTCCAAATTTATAATTTTGTCAAAAATACATCAGTTTTTTCGCAAATGCAGATCTTTGAGACTAGTGTTCATTCATTCTTTGAAAGATTAGCCATTTTTTTTCTTTTTAACAACGTGGACTTTTTTCACTTAATAATATTTTATTTTTTATAAAATAATTTTTTCATTTAATATTTTGAATAATATGAATAATTCTATCAAAAGCTAATTTTGTATTAGGACAGACTCGCTAATTTTTTTCATTTATTAACAGATCTATGTGATTTTTTAATTATTGACACCTTGCAGTACAATAACGAGTGACAATCGAGACGAGGCAAGTTGGATAGAAAATTTGAAAATTTTCCAAAACCTGTGAGACTAGAAATATAAATGACACGCGAGACGGTAACATTATTTATATAATATTAGCATTACTTTGAATTACAGGATATATCAAGAAGCACTGATCAATATTTACTTTATCAATTCGGTTTTGAGTTATTGCGGGAACAGTCACAAAAGAAATAATATGGCAAGAGAAATTTCGAAATTTAGGTTCAAAAAGATGAGAGTCGCACACTCCAAGTCTCACAAGGGAATATCCCAAGGTGTAAATCACCGATTTTTATGAAATTTTAGTATGATATAGTCTTCGCGAAAATATATGACCCGTATTTTTTCTATCGGCAACCGTCCACATTAAAGGGGTAAAAACCGCCCCCAAATTTGGGATAACGAAAATTATTTTATCGAATATCTCCGAAACTATTAGAGATACGAAAATTTCCCAAGGACTGAAAATTAACGTATATCGACCACGAATCCAATGGTATAAACATTTTTTTTAAAAAACCCATTTGTTTAAACAATATGATAAAAAATACTTTTTTTTTCAACTTTGAGGGTGGTTTTCACCCCTTTAACGTGGACGGTTTCATAAAAATCGGTCATTTACACCTCGGGATATTCCCTTGTCAAAAACGTAAGAATTTGAAGCGTTGATAAAGCTATAAGTTTCTTTCTTAATCGCAAATCGACAAGTGTTTTTATACCTCGTTGAAGTACACATTTGCATACTGCATTCCACTGTTCCAACATGTGCATATTTTTGCATACAGAACTATTTATATTTCAATATTTCTAAATCACTTCACAATAGAAGTCCACTTCGTTTTATTCGCCTGAATATTTACAAATAACCCGACCAAACGATTTTTATTATATCTCCGGCCAATTTCTCTCCTCTGCATTGAATATAATAAAGTAACATTGAATACAAAAAGGCGGGAAATCGTTAATTCAAACGTACACTTGAAATTTGGTTGTTAAAATTGGAGAATTTGAATTCCGAAGACCTTTCGCAATCGATGACTATTGTTATCACGTTTATATCACGATTTACGGTCACGTTTGGTTTGCTAATCAAATTTCCACCGGGAAAACAAGCAAATCAGTAGGGATATCCATAAACGCGACTTGCTGCCGGGAAGTTAAACAATTCGGCGGAATTACGGGGCAGCATGCTGGTTCGAAAACGACGTGGAAATATAAAACCAAAAAAAAAACATTGAAATTTCAATAAATCCGACCACTGTGCGCCGCGAGAAATGAAATTCGAGGGCGCGTGAAATCTCGCTAAATCGATGACAAATAAAACTGATTGCACTTCGCACGGCAATTTTCCATTTGTTCTCGATTCCGGCAGTATTTCCTATCTTTCGTTGACTTTCTGCAAATTAATTTTATTCCCCTATTAAAAATAATTTAATCGATGCAATTTGTTTTTTTTTAATACTGAAATTTATCTTGTAATTTGTTTAAATCGTAATTTTATTAATTGCAATTCTAATTTTAAAAGTAAATTATCTATCATTTGGAACTCTCTATTGTTAATGCACATGGGTGAGAAATATTTATCTGTGTCGAGTTTCTATGTTATTAATTTCTATTAATTGTATTCGATTTTATTATTATCTGCTTTATTTTATTAAACATGGAAATTTCAGAATGAAATGTGGTGGAGAAAAGTGATTTAATTCTGAAGCCTTTTAGAATTCTCTATTGTTAGTCTACGTCAATGAAAAATATTTATCTGTGTCGAGTTTCTATTTTATTAATTTCTATTAATTGTATTCGATTTTATTATTATCTACTTTATTTTATTAAACATGGAAATTTCAGAATGAAATGTGGTGGAGAAAAGTGATTTAATTCTGAAGCCTTTTAGAATTCTCTATTGTTAGTCTACGTTAATGAAAAATATTTATCTGTGTAGAGTTTCTATTTTATTAATTTCTATTAATTGTATTCGATTTTATTATTATCTGCTTTATTTTATTAAACATGGAAATTTCAAGACGAAACGTGATGGAGAAAAGTGATTTAATTCTAAAGCCTTCTCTTAGAATTAAAAGACAGTGGAAAATTTAAACGAAGCATCGGATGAACTGTTGAGATAATTGGTAGAAATTAGAGAAAATAGCAAGCGGATGAAACGGTTAATAAGAGGAGAGTTATCAGAGTTGTTTATCTTTATCGTGGCACAATGGAAAACGTGGAAGCATGAGAGGTTTCTGTGCAAATCGAGGATGAAAAAAAAAGCGAAGACTAAAATACTTTACCGTTCAATCTTGTGGCGAGTCTGCTAAATAGTTCAACAACTGAAGGCACGGATAAACTGAAAATAAGAAAGAAAAGAAACTGAAATAAAAACCGGATAAATTTGCATTCGACCTGTGTCGAAGATTTAAACAAATAATACATAATAGATTCTACCACGCCCCATGAAAATAAAATACTCAAAAATATTTCAAAACGTACTCATAAGGGCAAATATTTTCACAGTACTAAATAATTAATAATACTCAGAATAATAATTAAAATCCAAAGAATAATAATGAAAATCTTTAAATCTCTCATCTTTTAAAATTGCATTATATTCCATAGACTCGAATTTAGCCATAAATTCATTCCACTTTTACAAAGAAATTTTAATTAATAGAAATAAATCAACTAAAAGAAATGAGACTATTGTTTGAAATGAATCCGACAAATTTCGTTTTAGCTTTGGAATAATTTAAATAAAATATTCAAAGGATTTTAATTTTCCATTCAATTTCAATATCTTTCGACTCAATAAAAATGTTTTTAATCTTATTATAATAAAATATTTCTACTTTAGGACTAAAGTAATCCTAGTTCTGCGTAAAGCTTCTTTCAAGGAGCTTTTTAAAAGCTGGAAGCAAAAGTATGGTAAGGTCTATTAAACCAATCGACGATCGGAGAAGAAAGATCTTTGATTTATTCCACAACCTTTCGTTCGACTTCTCTGAATTCAATTTACATAATAATACAATTGCCTCGGCAAAGAGACAGCAGTATCCGGAGATCTAACGCAGTTAGAATGAGCTTTCCAACTCACTTTGCTCCTCATTTACGTGGCGAAATTGTGGCGGCGAAGTGCAGACAACTTTCACGAGTCAAACTCTGAGTAGGAAGTTTCTTATTTACTGATCTTCAGCATCGATTGAGAGGTTTGAAGTGTTTTTCTTCACGGAAGTATTTTATTTGATATATTCTTGAAATCAGAGCAGCAATTTTTGAAATTGGAAACTTCAATGTACATGTGAGGAACAATTTGATAACTTTGGAATTCTTAGGGGGTGGATTTTGAAGATTTTCATTTTGGAGGCGTGTAGTTTGGAACTATTTTAAATTAGCAGGATTATTTTGAGTTTAGTTCAATTTCAAAGTGTAATTTTCTCAATTTTGAGAATAAGGGATGTTTTAAAAGTTGACAAACTTCTGAAGGGATTTTAGAAAGAATAGAAAAAGAATTTGAAAGTTCAAGGATTTTATTTTAGCATGTGAGGAGCAATTTGATAATTTTGGAATTCTTAGGGGTTGGATATTGAAGATTTTCATTTTGGAGACGTGTAGTTTGGAACTATTTTAAATTAGCAGGATTATTTTGGGTTTAGTTCAATTTCAAAGTGTAATTTTCTCAATTTTGAGAATAAGGGATGTTTTAAGAGTTGACAAACTTCTGAAGGGATTTTAGAAAGAATAGAAAAAGAATTTGAAACTTCAAGGATTTTATTTTAGCATGTGAGGAGCAATTTGATAACTTTGGAATTCTTGGGGGGTGGATTTTGAAGATTTTCATTTTGGAGGCGTGTAGTTTGGAACTATTTTAAATTATCAGGCTTATTTTGAGTTTAGTTCAATTTCAAAGTGTAATTTTCTTAATTTTGAGAATAAGGGATGTTTTAAGAGTTGACAAACTTCTGAAGGGATGCAGTATTTTAGAAAGAATAGAAAAAATATGTACAGAGATATTAAAAGTGGCTCGAGAGGGGTTGAAAGAAATTTCTATTGTCTCTTATAAAAGGGAATTTATTAAAGTAGCGACTCTTCGAGGCAAGGATTACATAAAACGTGGGAGAGCCTCTGCAATTCACCTTGGATACGCGACTGGTTTTATTTTCACACTTGCCAGCCATATGCGCTCCACTTTTGCAGTTTAAACGTCGACGACGAGGACATAGAGAAACGCAGAGTTCCATGGCTTGTGAAACTCGAAACTTAATTAATTCCCCTCATGCTCTCTTCTCTCTCTAAGTGTGACAAATTAACGGCAAAAGGTACGAGAATTTATTCCTGAATGAAACACGACCGAGCAACAAGTTTCTGCTGCTCATCCATCGACCTTACGTTTTCAAGCTTTGCGCGACTTTTGAGTCAAGTTTCAGGGGTGGTTTTGAATTTCGAGATTCAATGGGGAGATGTTAAAATACTAGACATTTTCAAATAGCAAAAGAAAATAGAACTGAAGAAACTGAGAATGCATTGAGTAGGACAATTTTTGTTGAACCGGAAGTACCTGTGGCTGTTGAAAGCGAAATTTAAGGGTGGTCTTGAATTTTTTCATTAGATGGGGTGAACCAAAATTGATGAATACTTTTAGATAGCAAGAGGAAGGAATCATTCACTGGAGAAACTGAGAATGCATTGAGGAGGACAATTTTTGTTGAACCGGAAGTACCTGTGGCTGTTGAAAGCGAAATTTAAGGGTGGTATTGAATTTTTTCATTAGATGGGGTGAACCAAAATTGATGGATACTTTTAGACAGCAAGAGGAAAGAGGCATTCACTGAAGAAACTGAGGGTGCATTGAGGAGGACAATTTTTGTTGAACCGGAAGTACCTGTGGCTGTTGAAAGCGAAATTTAAGGGTGGTCTTGAATTTTTTCAATAGATGGGGTGAACCAAAATTGATGGATACTTTTAAATAGCAAGAGGAAATAGTCATTCACTGGAGAAACTGAGAATGCGTTGTGTTGCTCAACTTTTGGTGAACCGGAAGTATCTGTAGCTGTTGAAGAGAAAATTTTAAAGGTAGTCTTGAATTTTTTCATTAGTTTGGGGTGCACCAAAATTGATGAGTACTTTTAGATAGCAAAAGGAAAGAGGCATTCACTGGAGAAACTAAGAATGCATTGAGGAGGATAATTTTTGTTAAACCGGAAGTACCTGTGGCTGTTGAAAGCGAAATTTAAGGGTGGTCTTGAATTTTTTCATTAGATGGGGTGAACCAAAATTGATGGATACTTTTAAATAGCAAGAGGAAAGAGGCATTCACTGAAGAAACTAAGGATGCATTGAGGAGGACAATTTTTGGCGAACCGGAAGTACCTGTGGTTGTTGAAGAGAGAATTTTAAGGGTGGTCTTGTATTTTTAGATTAGATGGGGTGAACTGACATTGGTAGGAACTTTCAGATAGCGAAAGAAAAGAAATATTCACTGAAGAAACTGAGAATGCGTTGGGGAGGACAACTTTTGATAAACCGGAAGTCAAGCGGGACCACGGACTCAATTTCAAAGTTAGCATAGAATTTGTCAATTATATAAACAGAAATTAAACCGAGTATTTTTGAACAATGAAAAGAAACAGATAATGAACATTTTCAGTAAGAAAAGCGTGAAAAATGACTTCCAATGAACCGAAAAAAACGAACGCCGGAGGACATGGAAATGGTATTTCCCCGACAGCCCTATCGATTTCTTCCCATATTAGCAGCAGGAGGAAAAAACGGGGTCTGCGTTCCAGTTTCCATCGGAAATGCTGCCCTCGAATGTCCCGTTTTTACGCGGCGCATTCGTCACCCGTCGATCCTGGGTTTACGGGAACGACAGGCCGCGATCGTTCGACCTCTCTTTATGGCGCGCCATAAAGGACGAGCCAGAGCCAAAACACTCCAGTAACCCCTGCGAAACTTCACCGGAAGACGGATACGCGTATTCGAATTTATCGAGACGTCTGACAGGCAAATGAGCCTTGCAAGATACCACGAATATATTCCAACAGGATCAAATTGTCAAGGGGTCCTTATACCATGGAAATACATGTTCCATGTCGTGAAACTATTTTAATTAATCAAGTAAACGGAACTTATTAGTAATTCAGCTGCATTTCAATATTTGTTGTAGAAATATTAACAGGTTGATTCCATGAAGAGTCTTTTTTAACACTAGAACTACCAAACCAGTCAAAATGACTGGTACACAATTTTTTCCAAAAATTTTTCAAGTTCATAGAAGAACCATTGAACAACAATTCTGCTTTCATCACAAAAGACATAAACCACTGAATTGATCATCCTTTCTGCTAGTCGATTTCTTCTTTTTCAAAGTACTTATTTAATATATTGAAATATGATAGATTTAACGCCGGTAGTTCTAATCTTAAATTTTATAAAATAGGGTGGATGGTTTTTGGTATTTCTACTTTCAGAGGGTAGATTTAAGATTTTTTCTAATTAACAATAGAACTATTGACGTGTAATCTACTATGTTTTAATGTATTAAATATGTTATTTGGAAAGAGAGAAATCAAGGGGTCGAAAAATAATCGATTCTGTAATCTATATTTTATAAAAACGTAAAATATTTGCTTTATATCTATTCTATAAACTTGGAGGATTTTTGGAAAAAATTGAGGACCAGTCATTTTGACTTGATAGTTCAAGCATTAAATATGAGATTAATAAGATGATAGAGAGAGCAAAAAGAGAATTGCATTTGCATAAAGTGTAAATAAAAAATAGCAAGTAGAATTTTGAAGAAGGAAAATTCTATTTTGACTTCTCACTGCAGGTTTTGACACAAGGGTGACCTTCACTCACCCTAGAAATTAATGTAACTCCCTGCAGAGCGTAAATCGATTCCAATCGACACGATCGTATCGTGTAATTCAACGTGTCTCGTTTCACTTGATTTACTTGAACGTGTTCCATGGCGTTCAATTTTCATTAAATCCCATTGAATCGTCGCCACGTCGATGGATCTTTTAACGATGTACGCGCAATGTCGTTATACCCCCGTAATTACAATCGCGTTAACATTATCACGGAATAATTGCCATTACGTGACGAATTCGTAATTACGTCGAGTCGTTACGCGATCTTTTACACTGCTGACGACGAAATTTACAGAATTCATTTTTGAAATTGACAAATTTGTTGTTTTTTTTCAGCTGTTGATTTATGACATTGTTAGATGACGTTACGTTATCTGATAAGCTGGAAATTCTTTATCTCGATCGTCATCTGCGACGGTAGAAAATAGCTTAGTAGATCCGTGGTATGTCATCCTCTTAAAGACTCAAGTGGATTGTCTTAATCCTGGATGAGACAGAAATAACTCACACTCGATAATTGCAAGGTTGTAATTTTTTGCTCTGCAATTATTACAATCCTTGACTCGATGACTGTAATTGATTTGGATTACACCTTTGACTTTGTTACAATGCTAGAGATTTACTACTGACTTTTGCAAAAATTACGTTTTATAACTTGTTATATTATATTTTTAATTTACAGGTTATTCTACGAATATGAATAGCTTTTTTAATGATTAATATCTTAATCATTTTAATAGTCTCAAATATTTTATGGAAAATGATTAATACGTTATCATTTTAACACGATAATTTTTTCCACAAAAAAGAAGAACATCAAAATTTTAAAAGATCCTTTGATTAAATAATAATCACTTTATAAAAATATATTGCAGATTTAAATTTCAAAGAGGCATGTATAAATTAAGTAGAGTTATTTTATAGAATTGTCACATTTTTTGTAGTTTTGTTACAGTATTTAATTTATAAGTGTCTCAAATATTTTATAAGAAATGGTTAATAAGTTATTATTTTAATAAGATAACGTTTCTCGATTCGATATATCACGAACTCAAGGGCTAACGGCAACGTCGAAGCAACAGATGCGACCTATAACCTGTTGCAACCTCCATGTCGGTCCAAGTGCAACGGTGCATTCTGTTGCAGCTGAAATGGATGTTTCCACACTCGACCTGTATCCCCTTTTTTTAAGTGATTTTTCCAGCGCGTTTAACTCAATAAAATAGCTACCATTCAACCCAGATACTGATAAATATTATATTATAAAAAGCAAAGACACTTTTCCCTGCAGACATAATGTTCTCATCGTCAATTTTCTAAATATTTCCAAGAAAAAGAGAATTCTCTATAAAGTTTCAACGACAAAGAAATTTCTCACAACATAATCATAAAATCTATCGAACCTCTTACTACAGAAACATTATTATTACTAATTTAGTAATTGATACTAATAAATTGTCGTTAAGTTGAGTATTTTTTAAAGGAACTTCAAGCAAATACTATGTGTTCTAAATTCTGAATCTTTACAGTCAGATCTCCCTACTGGATCTATCCTTCCCCATAAAAGAAGAGAGCAGCCAGCAAGTAGATTCAGACAGAGAACGCCATAAAAGCTAGCACAACCGCCTGCAAGTAGATTCAGCTGAACAAAGTACGCCAGACAGCGTCGTCCCATCGACACAATTCCACCTTCTTTATTTGCATATTTTTCTAGATGCTTTATCTTCGTAATTAATATTAAAAATACCATCGACACAGTCTAACATATTAAACGCAATATTGCTAAATATCGTTACAGCTGATAATATTTCAAAGAACGTATATATACGCATATAGACGCATATATACGTCCACAGACGCATATATACGTACATGGACGTATATATACGTACCTACATAGGAGCCTGTAATACATACACAGACGTATATATACGTACTTAAACGCATATATACGTATATAGACGTATATATACGCCCATGAGCCACGTCGAAAAGCAACGTTTAAGGAGATGCAAGCTGTAGACAATTTCTAAATTGATTCAGTTGAAACCGTGTCACAGTAATGAGACAGTGCTCCCCTATTTCTCTGCTAGGGCGAAGAGAAAGCAAACTTTTGCAACATCCGGCTGACCTAATCTTGGTATTTGCACTTTCAAAGAGGAAATTAAGGCGACATGGCTTCGTCATGATACTCGCGGTAATTGAATATTATTTACGTGGCTGATTTTAATGACAAAGGATCGTCATTGAAAATGCACACTCGTAACGACGAGGAGAATTGACAGTGACGAAGGGCAAGAGCTTGGGAATGAATAAGCGAACATGCGGAAGTGGATGGCGCGTTACAATGCACGAGGATTTTCGCTTTTTTCCGTTGTGACGAACCAAGATTCTGTCTTTGGATTAAAAGCAGATCCTTCGTCGATTTCGGCCTTGGATTTTCGGTGGGACTTCATGGTGATTGATGGTTTCCATCGATCTGGAGATTTATGGGGATTTCGTGAGGTCCTTTCGGGAGGATCAATCTTAAAGGGTGTTCTATGGTTGAGTAGTTTAATTGCTGGGTTTTAATTATTCTTTGGAGTGACTTGCAGGATTTGATGTTGATTAATTGGTATTGGCTTTGGTAGATTTTCATTGTCATCTTTGTGATTGTGTTTGTTACTCTGGAGATTTATGGTGTAAGTAGGTACTTATGATATTAATATTATTTAATAATTATTAATTAGAAAATACAATGAGAAATTAAATAAAGACTCACAAACTGCGAGTACGAGGTTTTGAATTCATATTTGCCACAGACTTTGTAAATGAAAAACCATGCAAAAAATTCTACCATGGTTTTCAGCCGTATTAAATAATTAATGAACTGTTTCTCATTTAGTTACATTCGAGCATTATTTCAATTCGGTAACCACCATTGTTCTTTATGGTAATAAAAAAAATAAATCCTGTGCGATTTGAAAATAGAAAAATTTCCGTATAGATATCGATATTAAAGTAATTTCATTTTGGAATTTATTTTAAATTCATTTTCAATTTACGGTAATGGAATTAAATCAGAATTTATCACAGTTTCCACTCAGCTCGATATGTGTGAGTTAAGAGCAGATTTTGAATGTTTCATGGAATTCCAATGGGACCTGGAAACTCGTGCCAAAAGTTTTTTTCCTCTTTAAAAGTAGATTATTCGCAATGGTACTTTAAAGTGGCATAACATTCGTTTTTGGAATCAAATGATGCCAATTTTCAAGAGTTATGACAGCCACTATTGTCAACGCCAAGGAAAACTGCCAGACTTTTAAATTTCGAAACCATAGCACACCAGTTCAGAGGTCAAACTACGTTGCACTCTCTCAAGAGACGAAAGCGCATTACGGTCTCTACAATACTTAACCCCTTGTAACCCAGATCATAAATTCTAAAATAAATAAAAACCGAACTATCAGAATTAATTTGCAGTAATATACTAATTAGCGGCATCTCTGCGTAAGATGGTGTATTGTTTCGATAGTATGGTATGTAGCAGTGATGATACAATGAGTTAAAAGGGAATAAATATGGTCCGTATGGAATTTGCAAAATCTTTTTTAGTTTGTTACAGAAATGTCACAAGGGGCTACAAGGGGTTAATCCTCCGAACGAAAGAAATGCTCAAAAATGTATTGTTATCCGATCGAACAATGCTAACGTCGAATTGCCTTATTGGCTGCAAAACGGTAGTCTGGATTTTAATTCTCTCCGTTTAATTAAAACCTTAATTGTCCAGCTTGAAAGACGGTTGGATTTTACAACGTAAATTGAACCTATGAATTGAAATGGATTCGTGAAATATCTTCGATTCTCGGTGAAAGTTAATAAAACTTCGTCAATGTCTGTTGTGTCGAAAGAGAAGTTGATGGAACGACGAGAAAATCGTCGGGAAAGAAAGAAAGATAGAATGACTTCGTCGTAGACAACTTTTGAGAAATATCGAACGTCAGGGACTGAGTTTAAGGTGTCGATTTTAAGATGAAATAGATGGCGATAAAAATATAACTGGAATCAGATCTCTCACGGTTGTACAGTGTCGTTCTGTTATGGTGTGCGATGGGGATTTCCCGTAGTAATTTTTGATTCTTCCATCACGATATTTTTCTACGTTGCTGTTATTCCATGGAGGAATCTTCGATATTTTATAATTACTACCCGGGAAAAAAAAATTATATAAAGTTATATATAAGTATCTAAAATTATATAAAATTGTATCTTATTTTACATAATTTTGTATGATTATATCTAGATTCTTATATTAAATTTTATTAATTTTTATATAATTTTATAAAACTATGTAAATTTTATAAAATTTTATATAATTATATATTATTATGTATCAATCAGAAAATACTAAACTGTAGACTTATATATTATGATATATAAATATATATAAAGATATAAAAATTTATATATTTTGTATTTTTTTATAAAAATATATAAAACTTTATTGGATTTCTTAGATTAAAATATATAAAATTTTATAAATTTTTATATTATTGTATATAAATATGTATATAAAATAATATAATTTTATATAATTATATATGGTCAACTATATATAATTTTATATAATTATATATGGTCAACTATACAATAATTTTATATAATTATATAACAAAAATTTTTCCCGAGTATCACACTCTGATAAAATCGGAAATGAATTTACGTATTTTTCAAGAAATATCAGAACGAAATACGTGATACTTAAGGTAGTTCTTTCACATAGGAGCGGATTTTATGGGTGCTATGAATGGGCCCCATTGAATTTCTATAAAACGAATGATAATTTATTGAAGTATTGATTACAATTATAATTTAAAAAATTTTTAATTTGATGTCCGCGTACTTATCGACAATGCGACGTTGCCAGACACTCTCATTCACAAACAGTGGCCATATTGTAAACGTGAAATGCATGATTTTATAGTTTTCAATTAATAATTTCTTTATTAAATATTCGACAGCTGCAATTTTTTTGGTGAAATATCTATTCGAAAATGTTCCCCAATTAATGATCTCGTTTTTCGTAAGTATTTGCAGTATGGAAGATTGGAAAATTGAACGATAAAGTCGGAAGTACTATTTCTTTCTCTCTCACTCTCATTTACGTCAATGTATAAAACTGTATTTTTAAATTCGATTTTTCATCGAAATGCCCGGTAACTGAGCTTTTTTTTTGCTTGTAACTTGTTCGTGACAATCTCAAGAACATCATATTTTAACATTCAATTTATTTGCAGACTTTGGTCAAGTGCAAGAACTACCTTAAGAGGGGGATGAAGCGCACGCGATATTTCCGAATACCTTTGAGCCGTTATCAGTTTATGTAAGTATTTCATAATACATATGGCAGAAATATTGAAAGGAAACTTAAATCACTCGCTGTAGGAGTAAACTTTATCTCCCTTTTTACCCTTCTCGCCGTGAAATCTCCAATATCCGCAGATACCACCCTCCGTTTCACCCGATATACTCCGATATCACCGGATATTCCCTCCCTCTCTCTCAGGAATTCCCTTCAGTTTCTTTATTTCCTCGGCTGTCCGTTCGTTCTCCAGATCTATGCTTCGCGACCTCCCAACCTCGTTTTGGCCTTCGTGAAATTAAATCCTTTTGTTTCCATCCACCGTCTCATTCAAATTTCCAGGATGATTTACCGATATCAATTTACACGGAAAATTTACTTGTTTCTCTTGTACTTCAAATCGAATATTTTCCTTTCCTCTCCGACATGTTTTATTCTTCTACAAGATAAACTACGAGACTCTGGGAGGATGAAACCCTTTTAAAAATGTATTCCTTGGGAAAGTAGGTGTACAGAGTACGAAAGAGTGTCCTATAAAGGGATCTTAATCGTTTTACTACGGTTCTATATCGCCGCATGAAACTTTTATAAGTTTCCCTTCCTTAGAGCGTGAGAAATGATGTATTTTTGAAGACAGGTAAACTCTGAGAACGTAGATGACGACATTAAAAGTAGACACTTTCACGATCCAAGCAAAAAAGCATTCAGCCATCTACGACCCCCAGAAGCCCAATTATTAATTTTCAAACTTTAGTCTGCACTGATCCCCCGACCGCCCTGACCCCTCATTTTGACCCCCGAAAAAGCGGTCTTCCTCGAATTTGAGATTAAATATCTCGGCCATTTCTGGGCCGATCGCGATGAGACTTTTTTCTACGTCTTCCTTGAAGTCTTGGCTTTCGTTTGACGTCTATTAAATCAACTTCCAAAGACAAATTTTTGCGTGTGGCTCTCGAGACAGAAAAATGAGTCGCATTTTTAAGCGAATGAAGATAGGATATTTTTGATGGAAGTATGTTAAAGTAGACACTTTCACGATTAAAATGACTTTAAAAACACCTCGCTGCGACCACTAGAAGCGAAACTACGATTTTTCAAAGTTGGACTAGTACCGGGCCCCCGGCCACCCGGGCCCCTCACCCGGGCCACCCAAAAATCGGTCTTCCTCGACTTTGAGATTAAATATCTCAGCCATTTCTGGGCCGATCACGATGAGACTTTTTTCTATGTCTTCCTTGAAGTCTTGGCTTTCGATCGACGTCTATTAAATCAATTTCCAAAGATGAGTGTTTGCATGAGGCTCTTGAGACGGAAAAATGAGCCACATTTTTAAACAAATAGAGATAGGATATTTTCGGTGGAAGTATGTTAAAGTAGACACTTTCACGATTAAAATGACTTAAAAAACACCTCGCTACGACCACCAGAAGCGAAACTACGAATTTTCAAAGTTGGACTAGTACCGGGCCCCCGGCCACCCGGGGCCCCTCGTCCGGGCCACCCAAAAATCCGACTTCTTCGACTTTGAAATTAAATATCTCGGCCGTTTCTGAGCCCATCGCGATGAGACTTTTTTCTACGTCTTCCTTGAAGTCTTGGCTTTCGATCGACGTCTATTAAATAAATTTCCAAAGACAAGTTTTTGCGTGAGGCTCTCGAGACGGAAAAATCAGCCGCATTTTTAAAAGAATAAAGATAGGATATTTTCGGTGGAAGTATGTTAAAGTAGACACTTTCACGATTAAAATGACTTTAAAAACGCCTCACTACGACAACCAGAAGCGAAACTACGAATTTTCAAAGTTGGACTAGTATCGGGTCCCCGGCCACCCGGGGCCCCTCACCCGGGCCACCCAAAAATCGGTCTTCTTCGACTTTGAGATTAAATATTTCAGCCATTTCTGGGCCGATCACGATGAGACTTCTTCCTACGTCTTCTTTGAAGTCTTGGCTTTCGATCGACGTCTATTAAATCAATTTCCAAAGACAAGTTTTTGCGCGAGGCTCTCGAGACGGAAAAATGAGTCGTATTTTTAAGTGAATGAAGATAGGATATTTTCGTTAGAAGTATGTTAAAGTAGACATTTTCACGATTAAAATGGCTTAAAAAACATCTCCTTACGACAACGAGAAGCGAAACTACGATTTTTCAAAGTTGGACTAGTAACTAACGACTTTTTCGGTCGAAGTCCGCTATAAGAAAAAATAAAATGAAATTTAAATAATTTTAAATAGACTTTAAACATTTAAAAAAAAATAATACGTTTAGTATATATTCCTAGGAATCACGTTAAACATTAACATTCTAAGATTGTTCAACATTTGAACCTCACATTTTGAGTCATTCGTAATTTTAGCCTTTTACACCACCCATTTGTTATGTCTGCGCTACAATCCTCGCAACAAGTGTAACTACGTATTGTATTTTGAACGTACGAAGTAGCCTCGTTTCTTATGGAGTACCGTGTGCGCAAAGAAAGAAATATTCCTCGCGAAAATGCCCCTGGAATACTGAAAACGTCCGAGGAAGCAGGTGCTCCTCTTAAAACAGCCACGCAAATGTTGATTTAGTTGCTCGACCTTCCGACTGATGCAATGAATAGTCTCACGATGTAACGATAAGTATTGTTTGCTTCGCCAGTTTCCAACACCATTCGCATCTGGGCTCCGTGCTTTTTCTCTACCCACTTTAAAATGATTTTCCACGAAGAAAAAAAAATACTATTTTATCATTACCATACAATAAAAACAAAACATTGTTTCAAACAAATCTTTCTAAACAATAATAATATTTTTCCACAGGAGGAGATTTTGAAATTTTAATATTTTTTAATTATTCTGAACTGTGAGAACGTATTTGTCAAGATGTTAATTGAAATTGTTCTTTGGAGATTTTACGTAGTGGAAAATGATTTTATAGTGTAATTTAATTGGCTATGAGTTGAGTTTATGTGATACAGGACATTTATAGGGGTAGTAGACTAGCTTGGTATCATGGTTCATTTATGTCCAAGCTATGAACAAGCTCTAAATGGTCTAAACTTCCTATTGTAGATGATTTATACTGTCCGACAACTGCAAGATGACTAGGGAGAGGAATATCTCGTTTTGAAAACGGTATCTATACATACCTTTTCGTTTTTCGAATTTTTAAACTCGGTTTCCTAAAATAAAGAACCCACATAGTCATTTATTTTAACCCTTAAAATCGCGGAATTCTATTTCTGCAACATACTAATTCTATGAGAATAAAAAAAAAATCTGAACGGATTACGGTTTCTGAACGAACTTTGTCATAGACTATAGTGTACTTTGTAAATTTTTGACAGGTGCAGTGGCACCAACTTTCAAATGTTTTAATTATTTCTCAGTTTTAGCGGGTTTTCATCGGCGCGGAAAAAAGTGATATTAGAATAACTTTCCTCGGTCTTTGTTATAATAGAGAAACTAACTGCTTTTATAACTATCATAATAAATAGAACTATAATTAAGTACTAAAATATTTTTTATGCTATTTACATGAGTCAATAATTCCCCATACATCTGCTTACCTATTTTTTAAATATTTTTCCTATAATCTAAACTATATATGGATATTAAAAACATTTTTTCTGATTAAAAAAATAAAATCGCGCATTTAAGGGTTAAAAGGCTGGGTTTTGTCATTTCAAAAACGAAATGGAAGAAATAGGTGGTTGAAGACGAGAAGTTCCGTTGCTCACTGGCCATCTTTCAGTTGTCGGACTATACCTATTCTATGAGCCACGTGAAGCTTCTCCATCATTATCTTACAGATGCTCTAAAAATGACCTGTGGCTGCTCTATTGGTGTCCTATAAATTACTCTATGGGTGGTCTATACCTGGTCCACGATTACTCAATGACTGTTCCAAGATCAATGGCCCACAATATAGGTCATTCAACCTACACTAACATCTTTTCCATAGCTAATCTTCAGCTTTCAACCCATCCAACTAAGATCTCACAAGTCTAACGTGGATCTAAAAAAAGAGCATGCTCATGGTGACTCAAAAACTGCTTTATCTTCCACTAAATTTACAATTCTTGGATGAAATCAACGAGATAACTGAGAAACTCTTTCCTCCATTAACGTAACGACATTTTCACTTAACTGTTTTCCTATAATTACACCATGATTTCAAGAAAACTCGTGCACCAGGTTGAAATGTGTACTCTGTCAGGGTTACCAAGGACTTAAAATTATTAAAAAAAACACCCTTGTTTTTCCAAGTGAAGAGATGCAAAATGATTTCTTATTACGTTGCAAAACTTGCGACATAAATTAGCATAATACACGATGAAGACGCTTAAGGCATTTAAAGGACGTGACGGAAGCAAACATAAGCGACAGAATGTTGAAATAAATCTCAATGTAATCTCGACGAAATTGAGACTCGTCTCACGTAAGTAATTACGCATGGAAATTCATCTCCGTGTTGTCTCCGCTTTACTTGGAGAATATGGTAACGTCATGCAGAGATGAAAGGCAGCACTGCAAAAGACGACGGGCAATGTGCAAAACACTCCTGCGGAATTGCACGAATATTGCATTCCTCGAGGTGCCAGGAAATTGGGAAAAATTAGTGCAACACACAGCTGGATAGAAAGTTTGAAGAATACGCGGAATTTGTGGCACGAAGGGATGAAAATTTAGAGAATGCTTCTAGTCTGATTTAGAAAATTTTTTTCATTCTATAGGCTCTTCTTTTTTTTACAGTTTTCTTTCTTGCTGTTATTTTAGTTTCTCTTCTGTGGGTGTTTCTTAGACTTGGACCTTCCTCTTCTTCTTTCGTGAGTTCTTATTTTTCTTGTCCATTGTGTTGCTCTTATTCTTCTATGAGCTATTAGTATCCTTATTCTAATACTTCTTCTAGGAATTCCTCTTATTCTTCTGTGGATTCTTTTTACTATTATTCTACTTCTTCTTCTCTCAGTCTCACTTATTGTTCTTCTTATTTTGCTTCTTCTTCTTCTTCTGTAAACTCTTCTTAATTTTTTACTTAAATTCTTCTTCTTTTATGAATTCCTCTTATACTTCTATGGGTTCTTATTCTCATTCTACTTCTATTTCTTGTTCTTCTTCTTCTTCTTCTTCTTCTTCTGTGAGTTCTTCTTATTCTTCTCGTTCATGGTCCTCTTATTCTACTTCTTCTCCTCTCAGTCCCACTTATTGTTCTTCTTCTTCTTCTGTAAGCTCTTTTTAATTTTTTAATTAAGTTCTTCTTCTTCTATGAATTCCTCTTATTCTTATTCTACTTCTACTTCTTCTTCTTATTCTTCTCGTTCATGGTCTTCGTCTTCTTCTTCTACGTGTTCTTCTTATTCTATTTCTTTTTCTTCTTTGAGTTCTTGTAATTCTTCTTGCTTTCATTCTTCTTCTTCTTCTTCTTCTTTGAGTTCTTTTTATTCTTCTCATTCATGGTCTTCGTCTTCTTCTTCTATGTGTTCTTCTTATTCTATTTCTTCTTCTTCTCTGAGTTCTTGTAATTCTTCTTGCTTCCATTCTTCTTCTTCTTACCTCGTACATCTTCTTTTCTGACATTAACTATTTCTTCAACTCCTTCTTCCTCGAGTTTTTATTCTTCTTCTCATTCTTGTACAGATCTTGTTCTTCTTCCTATTCTTTCATTTACATCTTCTGTTATCTTTCTCATATTTTCGTCTTCTTCTTCTTCTATTGCTTTTCCTTTAACAATTTCATCCCCATTTATCTCTTCTTCTTTCACTTCCCCATTACCTGCCACATTTCATTTTTATTCTTACTTAACAAAACTCTAAATATTTCTATAAATTTTCAAAATCACTTTGTACAAGAATAGAGTCTCTCTCTTCAGTTGAAAATTGTGCCAAGTTCCAAGTATCCAGAAGGGTTTGCCATAAATCGAAAATCTATTGAAATTCATTGAAACTGAATTCGACATTTGAATGTGGGATCCCGTGGTGCGGAACAAGATCATAAAATGTGTCGCTTAATACGTATCGAGCATTAGTGCATCGACGATGCACGATGCACTTTATTAATAGACCGAGAAACCGCACTTGACTGCGCGGAAGTCCTGACGTCAACATACGACCCTGAGGAACTAGCACGACCCAAGAAGGATTACTCATTACCAAGATTGATTGAGTTTCTACTCAAAACTCTCCTCTTTTCATACCACCATATATAATGGTATTAAATATATTGTTGCGACACTTCATAATAAAACTAATTAAAAATTATAAAATAACAATTCTATTTGGACATGTCCAATCTCACGGCTCGCAGAAAACTCTCTTGTCATACTAATAAAAACATTTGCAACTCGTTACAATAATTCGTAACGAATTAAAAATCTCTATAAAACTATATTGTTTAATATATTGTTACTGTTAATTTAATATATTGTTGTAAACTATAAAACTAGTAAACTATATTGTTATGCACTGCTATTAAAAAAGGAGACTTAATTACAGAGTTATAGTATTATTATAAAATTAAGTAGTGTAATAATTCTACTATAGTTTCTATAGAACTTTCTATATAATTTAGAAAATAATTTTCCATAATATAACTCTGTAGAACTTCTATAGAACTGTGTTTCTTTATATTCTTTTTTATTTCTTTTTTAGTTTGGAAAATTTAAAATTAAAGATTAACAAATATTAAATTAGCAGATTAATTAGCAAATGCTCAAAGGTTGATTAACAGTTTCTTTGCTGCTTGAATATCGCAGCTAAGTTTCAAAGAGGAAGAATCTTCCTGTGTGCAATAATTGACGTGTCAATAATGGAAATCCAACGTAATGAATGTAAAATTATGTAAAACGACTCGTCAATTTGAAAGGGAGACTAATTGACTGCGAAAATGAACTCTTCGATAGAGAAACAAAATGTGAAGATAAAATAATTGAATTGAAAATAAAATTGACCTTGTTAATTACACGAGACAGAGAATCGTCGAATATGAGAAATTCAATTTCCAAATTTTCCAGACAGATTTTTCACAATTTGCATACGATCGGTGAAGAATTCTTGAGGTAACATTTATCCCCTCGTTTCGATACTCCAGTCATACGACGAATGAATAATTTATCGAGTGATATGTCATGGGACATAAACTCGCGAAATTCTTGAAATTCTTCAGCAAGATTTCAGCCAATCAGTCGCCA
Organism: Cerceris rybyensis; assembly: GCA_910591515.1. Lineage (NCBI taxonomy): Eukaryota > Metazoa > Arthropoda > Insecta > Hymenoptera > Crabronidae > Cerceris > Cerceris rybyensis. The sequence continues at coordinate 3,803,035 of OU342800.1, read as the reverse complement.
TAGGATTTCCACGCAACCAAACGTTCCTCGTGTGCAAAAATTTGCATTCCCATACCCATCCATTTCTCGACTATTCACAAATGTATTATTTTCACCGAGTGCATCCACGTTGCGAAATTTCCCGAGATATTGCAATTTTTCTTATCTACCTGAGAAAAGCGAAATTCATGGAATTCACTGTGAATTCTAAGAAAATTTTCTACCTCGACAAAATTCATTGTATGAATTCCACAAAAATGTGGAATTTTCGCATTTTACTGGTCTTTTTTTTAAATTGCAAATTTTCTTCGTGGGTACTATGTTTGTAATTATTCACAATTAGCTAAAAATAATATTAACCCTTTTAGTGCCGACCGAAAAAATTGATTGAATTAATAACAAATGTAGTTGCGAATAAAAAGAATTTTCATTTGGCAATAGTGTCATATAGAATACGCAATATGGAGCATAAATTGTGTATTTACAATTATATGTCATAAAATTACTAATATCGTATTGAAAACTGAATATTAACCCTTCGATGTCCAGTGATAGCAATTTTGCTATCGACGATATATCGTCGTCCGGCACTAAAAGGGTTAAATCTTCCTTCCACAATGAAATGCTTCCTGTTAAATTTTTTTATCTTGAAAAATTCACAAACTCTTTCTTCCTCCAATTTGCAAATTGAAACCTTCTCGTAAAATTTATTGTTAAATTCTTAACGATGTCTCTACCGATTTTGTCGCAATATTTGTGTGAATTCTATGGCAAAACTCTGGCAAATCGCGTAGGAAAATTCGTACAAACCAAACAGCATGTTTACGAGAAAAGGTCCGATCGAAAGCGAGTTAAATCATCGATCAGACTTTATTAATAGCCGACGTTAGATGCTGGAAATAAGCTACGGTTTTAAGGCTCATAAATTCCGTTGATTGTACACCGTTCTAACCGTGAGCGTGAAATAAATGTGCCCTGTCGTCACTCATGGAAACCCGACCAACTGCGGAAAATCCACCAATCGAATATACATCATGGAAGATATGGGTTCTCCATCGTATTTATATCCGGAGTACATATTTTCGCGTCTTTGTTGCAACACGATGCTGTTCACAGTTGACTTTGAAATTTTAACCCTCCACTGGCAAAACATGACTGTAAACTTGAACTGTTTATTTTCAAAATATTATGTCTTTATTTATTACAATTTCAATTGTAAATTAACCCTTTGCACTCCTTAATTTTTTACTAGCCACCAACAACCTCGTAATTAAGGGGGTCGTCTGATGTAGAGGCTGAGTTTTTAGGGAATTTTTGAGATATTTTTGTAAAAACAATCTATAAGACATATTGAATCTAATTTTTTTCGTATATACTTATCAAGTTTTAAAGTATATTTCAGTAAATTTTTATTGAAAAATAATGAAAATTCTGTAAGGCACAAATTTTTGAATAGTGTATTTAAAAAAGAAAGTCGTAAAACTGTGACCACGATTCTGGTCATTATAGTTATCTGAAACAATAAAACCAAAGAAATTCTTAACAAGTATAAGTTTGGCTATCGCCTAAGTGAAAAAAATTCCTGTATTTCTGATTTTTTTTTGCGTCTTTGGAATGCGTATTAAAACAACTTTAATTATTCTGAAATCTATAATTGAATGCTAGATTAATTGGTTGACAAAGTTACGTAAAATGTTCTTATTAACTGTGAAATAGAAAGTAAAAGTTTAATTTTTCCAGTGACGAAGAAATTTTAACTAGATCCTACTAATTAAGAGTTTACTACTCAAACATTTTATACATCATGCAGGTAGACTTCAGGTGTACTCTTTTCAACAAGTTTTCAAGGGTGAAATCAGTTCTAATTAAATTCTCAGGATGGAATTCATTTCAACAACAATCCATGGTTGAAAGTTGGAATTCGGTCTTTCGTTGTCGACGATAAACGAAACCAGCGTGATAAAACGTACGGACAAAACCGTCGAAGTTGCATCGTAGCCGCTATTTGAAATTCCAAACGCGTCGCGATACAACATTTAACCCTGTAAGACCGAGATGAGCTACAGTTATAGCCTGCATTTCCCCGCGGTGTAATAAGCCGCACGATTCCCATAGAAATTGCAACACGTTGATGAAATGTTTGCAATACCAACTCTCTAAAAGGAAAATGTAATCGATTCATGCTACTGATAATAACATATTTCTTTTTTTACTTTTGGTGCTATCATCAGTTTTCCTAGGATCTATATTTTTAGGGGGATTCTAAATCACCTAAGCTAAGACATATTAATTAGTTAGAAAAGTTTACTAGTAGTCGATGGGGACCAAAATTTGGGGCCCACTGATTCGGAGCTCTAGTTTTTGCTTTGTTTTATTTTGTATTTTTTTTGGTTTTGCTGCAACGATCGTTTTTCCTACAGTTTATAGTTATGAGGGGATTCTAAATCATCTATGGTACGAGATATTAATTAATTAAATGGGAAAATTGGCCAGTAATCGATGGGGACCAAGACTAGGGCCCACTGATTCGGAGCTCTAGTCTTTGCTTTGTTTTATTTTGTATTTTTTTTTGGTTTTGCTGCTACGGTCGTTTTTCCTAGTGTCTATAGTTATGAGGGGATTCTAAATCACCCATAGTATGAGATATTAATTAATTAAATGGGAAAATTGGTCAGTAGTCGATAGGGACCAGAATTTGGGGCCCACTGATTCGAAGTTCTAGTCTTTGCTTTGTTTTATTTTGTATTTTTTTTTGGTTTTGCTGCTACGGTCGCTTTTCCTAGTGTCTATAGTTATGGGGGGATTCTAAATCGCCCATAGTATGAGATATTAATTAATTAAATGGGAAAATTGGTCAGTAGTCAATGGGGACCAAGACTGGGGCCCACTGATTAGAAGTTCTAAACTTTGCTTTGTTTCACTTTGTGTTATTTTTCCTTCTATGATTATTTTTCCTTGAATGTATAGTTATAGGGTGGATTCTGAATCAGAGAGGGTACGAGATATTAATTAATTAAATGGAAAAATTTTCCAGTAGTCGCTGGAGGCCAGGATTGGGGCTCACTGAGAATCCTAGCTTTTACTTAATGCATTTTGTTTACTTTTGTTGTTAAGCTTTTTTCATAGGGCCTTTTGTTATAAATGGATCCGAAACCACTGAGACTACGATATATTAATTAATTAATTAGGAAAATTTTCCAGAACTCAATGGGGACCACAATTGAGGCCCACCCATTGGAAGTTCTAAACTTTGCTTTGTTCTACTTTGTATTATTTTACTTCTGCCACTATGATCATTTTTCATTGAATCTATAGTTATAGAAAGATTCTTAATTACCCAGGCTAAGACATATTAATTAATTAATTAGGAAAATTTTCCAGAACTCAATGGGGACCACAATTGAAGCCCATTGATTGGAAATTCTAAACTTTGCTTTGTTCTACTTTGTATTATTTTACTTCTGCCACTATGATCATTTTTCATTGAATCTATAGTTATAGAAAGATTCTTAATTACCCAGGCTAAGTCATATTAATTAATTAGTAAAAATTGCCCAGAGGTGACAGAAAACTTTAACTCCCACCCAATGATTGGAGTTCCTAGCCTTTGCCCTCGCAAGTTACTTTATTAATCAAAGTATTCTTCTTTAACCTCACATATAATTTTCTTTGAAAGTCGCCGCAATTTCTCATTCAACTCTTTGGTGGAAAATTTTCGAAATTATGTTCCAACGAAATTCAGCAGCCGGAGAGAAACACACGGTCTCATGTTCGTTGCTGGTGTACTGCCCTCTAATGAATGATCACGATCAGATATTCCCTACGGGCAAGTGCCTACGAACATTTCTGACAATGTTCGCGGCCTGCACTTCGGCATCGTTGTAACGAACGCACGCATCGTTAAATCTCATTAGCCGCGTCTATCAACCCCTGTAAACCACCCCTTTGTGCAGTTGCGACACCGCAGCTTCTGATAATCATACGTTGCTTTTTTAGTATTTCAAACAATTACGTTAAAAATGTAGTTTCTTTTCAATATTATTTATTAAATCTGCTGTTTCTTTAATGAAGTTAATTACATTGAGAATTTTGGGGAATTATAAGGATTTCAATTTTAGATTAATTGTTCTATTCTGGATTAAAAGCAATTTGGAATTAGGGGGAATTGTCTTTTAAAAAAAGTGTTACATGTTGGATTATTTTGTGTAATTTGTTTTTCTTTAATTGTATTAGACTGATTATCAGTTATTAATTAACAATCTGGACTATGAAGAGAGTCACTACTAATAGTAATTTTGTGTAATCACTTCTAATAATTTAAAGCACCATTTGTGTTTAATTTCTTTAAAATTACATAATCACGAGGTATTATGTAAGTTTATTATTATTCTCGATTCAAATTTTAGCCATAAATAAAGTAGATGCACGTAACAATTCCATAGGAAAGAGTCAGTTTGTCAATGTACAGTAAATAGGCTATGGACTTTTGCTTTAATTAAATGAATTCTCCGTAATCATTTCAATTTTCATGTAATCATTTTCCTTTCATTGTAGAACACAGCTGCAACGATAATCAGAACTGATTGACTTTTCCGAATAATTACATTCCTCTTTCCGAATCAAGTTTCCCGATTGAAAGTTAATTTAAAAACAACATTAAATTTTTAAAAAATGTAATGCATTTTATTGCACGACTACAGAACTAAAGACTCGTCAAAAAATATTATTACACAATTAAATTGTTAAAACATTTCCAAAATATTCTGATTATTTGCCAAGTCCAAAAATTGACACCTTATTAATCTCAAAATCGACACAAATTAAAAACAATTCAGCACATTTCACTGTACAACCACAGAAAAAAAACTCATAAAAAATGTAACAATTAAATTGCTAAAAAATGTCTAATACATTTTTATTACTTGCCGAGTCCAAAAATTGGAAACTTATTAATCTCAAAATCAGCAAAACAAATTAAAAACAGCCCAACACATCTGACTGTACAACCACAGAAAAAAAGGCTCAGCAAGAAATATTCCAATTAAATTGTTAAAAAATTTTCAAAATTTTCTAATTATTTGCCAACTCCAGAAATTGGAAACTTATTAATCTCCAAATCAGCAACACAAATTAAAAACAATTCAGCACACCTTACTGTACAACCACCGAACAAAAGGCTGAGGAAAAAATATTCCAATTAAATTGTTAAAAAAATTTCCAATATATTTTGATTACTTGCCAGGTCTATTAGTTTTGTCCTATTATCCTCAATATCGACAATAAAATGTCGACAAGATAAAAACAGACCAGAAGGTCTCCCTGGACGACGATAAGAGAAAGGAATTCTCAAAGGAGATTACAAGAAATGCAATAGTTTTAAGTGCACCTCGTAGCATCACCTCGAAGGACGAAAATTCGAAGGACAGTGGACTCTCATGAAAGATGCACATACTTAATCGAGCGAGATAGAAAGCACCGCAACCTCTCGCTGTATTTGTTCCCTCTAAGTTCGTTTTAAGGACGAATAAAAAGACAGGACAAGAAGAAACTACATCGTGGAATTCTCTCTCATTATCCTTTCTCTCTTGAATTCGAAATCTCACCTTTTGCTCGAAATTTCACGACATTTTCGTACGAAAGGACGAATTTGGCGGAAGCTAGGACGATTGAGTTGTCTTCCTTCTTGCATTTTTCGACCGTATTTCTTCCATGGCTCTCTTTCGAATGGCTTTGCGATAAATTACTCGTCGGTTTTGCTCCTGAACCTTGATATTTCGTGGCGTTGAAGTTCGAAGAGTTTTTTCCCTGTTTTTTTTCTCTCTCTCTTCTTAAATTTTACCGCGCGAATGATTCCACTTGAATTTCCTGGTCTTTGGAGATTTGGAATTTTAGAATTCTGAGGACAAAGTTTTCTGGGAAAAATTGTAACCTTTGGATCCTACTTGTGCATTGGAATGAACTTGTATTCTTTTTTGACAAATTTTTAAGTTACAGTTTGGACGATGCTTTCCTTTTTATTATTACAACTGGAAAGTTAGTGATGCAGAGTCGACCTCAGTTTTTGTATGGACTGAATTTTTGCGCAATTTTGCTGATAAAGTAGTAAAATATATTGTGTTTTAATTCTATTTCACATTTTTATTTATTTTATTTAAATTACCTGTGTTCTCCAAGTAGTTATGGCTCAGATAAGAATAAGATAATAAGATCTAGAAATTTAGTGACGTAGAATCGACTTCAATTTTTTTAAAGTTTGAATTTTTGCGCATTTTTGCCAAAAAAGTACCAAAATAGATAATTTGTGTATTAATTCTATTTCAATTTTTCAATTACTTTATTTGATTATTTTAATTTCATTTAAATTATCTGTGTTCTCCAAGCAATTATCACTCAGATTCGATAACATCATTAACACTAGAACTACCGATGTTAAATCTATCATATTTCAACATAATAAAAAAGTACTTTCAAAAAGTGGGAATCAAGCGGCAAGAAACTTTGTCGATTGGGTGATTTATGTTTATTGATATAGACGTGGAATATTTATTTTATGACTCTTATAGAAACTTGGAGAATTTTTTGAAAAAATTGTGTACCAGTCCTTTTGGCTGGTTTGGTAGTTCTAGTGTTAAAATACTAGAAATTTAGTGACGTAGAATCGACTTCGATTATTTTCGGATTGAATTTTTGCGCAATTTTGCCAACAAAGTACTAAAATAGATAATGTTTCTATTAATTCTATTTCAATTTTTCAATTACCTTATTTAATCATTTTAATTTCGTTTAAATTATCTGTGTTCTGCAATCAATTATCACTCAGACTGGATAACAGCATTAAAATACTAGAAATTTAGTGACGTAGAATCGACTTCGATTTTTTTAAGCATTGAATTTTTGCGCAAATTTGCTAATAAAGTACTAAAATAATTTGTGTATTAATTCTATTTCAATTTTTCAATTACCTTATTTGATTATTTTAATTTGATTAAAATTCTCTGTGTTCTCCTCTCAATTATCACTCAGACTTGATAACAGCATTCAAATACATTACAAGTGCAAATCTTGAAGAAACCTAATTTCAACAGCGCCATTTCCCACATCCTCGATTTTCCCAGACCTTAAAAATTCATCATCGACCACTCTCTTCTCCCTCACAGTCATCCCTCTCTTTCCCACCATCTCATTAACGTTACAAAAAAAAAACCATCGAAACCATCCACCATCTATCGAACCTCCCATTAAAAATGCTCCCCTCGAAATGCACACTGCAAGGAAAAACAAAGAAAAAAAAAAAGATAGAAAATAATCCCATCGAAATTACATCGAAGTTCCTTCGTCGCGAAATTGTTCATTTCGCAAATCCTTCGTAAAATACAAAGTGGGAATGAAAAAAGAAAGACTATTGAAACCAGAACGAACAAGCCCGAAGGTAAATTCCTATAGGAATCTCTATGGTGTGGCTTTCAGGATATAAGTGATATAACATGCGAATCTGAGGATGAATTGCTTCGAGGCTCGCTCAAAGCTTCAGCTTTTAGCGACGTGAATTCGCTCGGATTGCAATTATTTCTTTTTACACAGACGGCTTTAACGTCGCACACGTGAAAATCCATTTCCAACGGGCGACAGCGTACTCGATACATTACGTATTCCGTTAATGCCGATGACGCACCATGTGCACGGTGTACTGTAGGCTGCATTAATTCTGTGGATAGTAACGTTGCTACAGATTACAGGAGATCTATTGTAATCACTTGCTGGAATTATCTTCTGTGACGTTAAATTTACATTGATTTTCGAGGAGACAACGAAATTGTTGTTCCGTTCTGTCTGGATGGAAAACTTTGAATTTTGGCGGGAGCATTAACGTGGGGTGTTTAACATTTTGCGACCTAATTATTTGTTTAATGTGACGTCGATTCGTTGAGATGAATCTGGAGAGATTGATTTATTGAATTTATTTAGCGGAAGGGATAATGAGCAATTTTTATGTTTTTATGTTTATATAGAGTATATATTTATGTAGATTTATTATATTTAAGTGTTGTAAATAAGTTCGTTAGGAAGAGAGAAATCAAGGGGTGCAAAGACGATAAGTCGAGTAGTTTTTGTTTTATGAGATTGACGTGGAATATTTATTGCAAAATTAATTAAGGGAATTTTAATATTCAAGCTACAGGTTTCAGATTTATTATATTTCAATGTATTAAATAAGTAGCTTAGGAAGGGAGGAATTTAGGGGTGAAAAAGGTCATGAGTTGAGTATTCTTTTTTTATGAAGTAGACGTGAAATATTTACTGTGTGGCTCGCTAAATTAATTAGGGAAATTTAATATTAGAGATATTGGTTTTACATTTATTATATTTGAATAAATACTCTAAACTGAGAGAAATCAAGGGGTGAAAAAGATTATGAGTTGATAAATTTTTTTTGAGTAATTTGAATTTGAGTGATTTATAAAATAGACGTGAAATATTTATTGTGTGGCTCGCTAAATTAATTAGGGGATTTTAATATTAGAGATATTGGCTTTAGATTTGTTATATTTATATGAACTAAATAAGTAGTTTAAACAGAGAGGAATCAAGGGGTGAAAAAGGTCATGAGTTGAGTCATTTTTTTTTGTAGGAGAGACGTGAAATATTTATTGCGTGACTCACAAAATTAGGAAAATTAGATATAAATTAGAAACCAGTCATTTTATTGAGATTAGTAGTTTTTTATCAAAGGAAATTTTTGATGACTGTATATTATTTTTAAAATTGAATGAGTGTGATATTAATAATATATGAGGTGTACTTCAAGGTGTACTGATATCGATGGCACATGTGAGTCGTAATATTTGTCACATGGAATCAAAAATGCACGGCATGAAGAATTGTTACATTCTTTTTCTTTTTTTATTTGAAACGAACAAAACGTCCACTGACATGTACCAGTTGGAAATTTTGTTTCGTTTCTGGACAGCGAGGTTACATGGAAATTGTGTGAGTGTATCTATCGAAATCAGGGGAAATTGCGAATTTTGGAGAGAGGAGTATAGAGACGTTCGGAATTACTCCAACTGTTTCGCGAGTGGAAACCGCAGTTGGAATTAATTGGCAATCTCTGACAAGTGTACAGTTCTCAACTTAATCGCCGTTTCCAACGAACGACGCGATGTACAGTGCAATTTTCTCGAGTGTATTTTCCATCGATTGGTAAGTAAACAATTGTAAATCGAAGTCCAAAATTATTTTGTAAAAAAAAAATTTAAGAATCCTCCTTATATCAAAAATAAGAGAACGGAGAAAAAAAAGTTGCAAGAATTGCGCATCATTATCAAAAATTGAGCCCAAGAAACAAACAAATTCTAAATCCAATGTAAAGAAATATCTAAAAGTAATATTTAATAATAATTCTTCCTATTAGTATTTAATTATCACCACTATTTAATATTTAACCATAGATAATTTGCAGATGCAACAAATATAAATAATACAAAGAGTGAATTCTCTCCAGAGAGGATTAAATAGTTAAAAATTTCACTAATCACTTCAATTATAATTCTTGAAATCCACAGAGCTCCTTTGCAATTATTTCCTTACAATTCAAGTAAAATTACTTCATTATCTCATTTTCTCTTTTTCTTTAAATTATAACTGTAGAAAATTACAATTGTAGATCTGAATTCAAGTGAAAACTCTTTGTCTCTAAAGTGGGCAATTTAAAATTAAAATGAAAATTCTTCCCGGAATGATTTAATAATGCTGAAATAAGGGATCTCAAGTTTCAAGAATTTGAAAAATCTCCGAACCACGCAAATTGCAATGTTCAACGTCGAGATAAACAGACACCAAATAATAATCCAACATAAAGCTAATCCCCCACGTAATTGCAACAGCAACACGTCACACCGTTAAAACGAAATTCGAGTGAATTCGTGGACAGTTTTGAGAGAAAACTCGATAATTGTTTTCATTGCAGATAAAACAAACCGTCCGTGAAAATTCGAGTCTCCACCGACAGAGTTACCACATTGAGCGTGGTTCGATGCAGTGCTTCAATTAAGGACCCTTTGATTAATATTTCATCAGCGAAGGCTGCGTTTCCTCGAAAAGAATCTCAATTAAACGGCATTTCATGAAAACAAAGGAAACTAAATTCACCGTTCGCGCGAAAACGTTTCCAACTTGCAGTTTCTTTTGGCTCCTTAAATTTATCAATGACGAGTCGTTAACGACGTTGATAATTAATTAACGATGTTAAGGAAAGTAGTAGAGTAAAGACTCCGATAGATAATCTGTGGGTCGAAGTTCAAATTCGTCGTTAGTCTCGAAGAATGTGACTCAATTTATTATGTAATGCATAATGAAAAGTAACGAAGTTGGTCCTAGGCGGAATTGCTCCAATTACAGTCGAAAGTATGGAAAAAGGAAAAGACTTCCAAAGAACTTTATTCAACTCTTTTAGCCTCATTGCTGAACATTAATCTTGCTGAATTCATTCTCATTATTCAACATCGGGCTTAGTGTATCAGAACTGGCAACTTTGGCTAGAAAATTCAAGCAACTTGTAAAAATCTAAGTATGGTGTAAACTATCACGATACCAGAATTAATCAGGAAACTGTTGATTCAGTAATCAACAGTTTCTCCTAATTCTGCCATCCTCATTACTCAACATCAGTCTGACTTTACCAAAAGTGGTAATTTCAACAAGACAATTCAAGAAACCTGTAAAAATCTAAGTCTGCTGCAAATTATCAAGTTACCAAAATTAACCAGTACTCTGTTAATTCACTAATCAACAATTTTTTCTAATTTCTTCATCCTCATTACTCAACATCAGTCTGACTCTGTCAAAAGTGGTAATTACAGCTAGAAAATTCATGCAATTTACAAAAACCTAAGTCTGTCGCAAACTATCACGATGCGACAATTAATCAGGAAACTATTGATTCACTAATCAACAGTTTCTCCTAATTCTCCCATTGGCATTACTCAACACCAGTCTCGCTCAATAAAAATTGACAATTTCATCTAAAAAATTAAGGCAATTTGCAAAACCCCAAGTTTTCCGCAAATTATCACGCTGCCACAATTAATCAGGAAACTATTGATTCACTAATCAACAGTTTCTCCTAATTCTCCCATCCTCATTACTCAACACCAGTCTCGCTCAATAAAAATTGACAATTTCATTAAAAAAATTCAAATAACTTGTAAAAATCTAAGTATGTCGTAAACTACCACGATACCATAATTAACAATCAAACTGTTAATTCTCTGATCAACCAATTTCTCCTAATTCCTTCATCCTCGTTACTCAACATCAGTCTGACTCTGCCAAAAGTGGTAATTTCAGCTAGAAAATTCATGCAATTTGTAAAAACCTAAGTCTACTGCAAACTATCACGATGAAATCACGATACCACAATTAACAATCAAAGTGTTAATTCACTAATCAACCAATTTCTCCTAATTCCTTCATCCTCGTTACTCAACATCAGTCTGACTCTGCCAAAAGTGGTAATTTCAGCTAGAAAATTCATGCAATTTGTAAAAACCTAAGTCTACTGCAAACTATCACGATGAAATCACGATACCACAATTAACAATCAAAGTGTTAATTCACTAATCAACCAATTTCTCCTAATTCCTTCATCCTCGTTACTCAACATCAGTCTGACTCTGTCAAAAGTGGTAATTTCAGCTAAAAAATTCATGCAATTTGCAAAAACCTAAATCTACTTCAAACTATCACGATGAAATCACGATACCACAATTAACAATCAAACTTTTGATTCACTAATCAACCAATTTCTCCTAATTTCTTCATCCTCGTTACTCAACATCAACCTCACTCGATCAAAGCTTGCAATTCCATCTAAAAAATTCAAGCAAGCTGTAAAAATCGAATACTGTCGCAAACTATCACGATACCACAATTAACAATCAAGCTGTTAATTCTCTCATCAACCAATTTCTCCTAATTTCTTCATCCTCGTTACTCAACATCTGTCTGACTCTATCAGAGCTGGCAATTCCATCTAAAAAATTCAAGCAAGCTGTAGAAATCTAATACTGTCGCAAACTATCACGATACCACAATTAACAATCAAGCTGTTAATTCACTAATCAACCAAATTTCTCCTAATTTCTTCATCCTCATTATTCAACATCAATCTCACTCTATCAGAGCTGGCATCAATTTCATCTATCAAATTCAAGTAACTTGTAAAAACCCAAGTCTACTGCAAACTATCGCGATGAAATCACGATACCACAATTAACCAACAAACTGTTAATTCACTGGCTACCGATAATCCGTGGTAATTGATTTGCCCGGACGAACCAGCCGCGCGTGCTCCCTTTCGTTGCCGTTCAGGCCACGTATCGCATATAATAACGTAACACCGAAACTTGGTGTGCGCACGTAGGGCAAAGGCAAGGCTACAGTAGGGCGAACTCAAACTCAATTTCTCCCGGTACAATATCACCGTCAAGATGCACCGTAAATTGATTTTCCGGAAAACTGTCGGCCAATGAGCGGCTATTAAGCACGAGGCTGCATTTCAAAAGTATACCACCACTATCGAGACTCACCTCCGTCTGCAGATCCATGATGAGCATCCTCCAACGACAACGGCCCTCTGAAGATGCTCGTTATATTTGCAACGAATCTGAAACAAAAAGGAAACCAAATTGGTCAGTGCAATTCGGTGAAAAATTTGAATAATTTTGAAGTAATATTAACTAGGGGTGTGCGAATATTCGGAATGTTCGAAAAATTCGGTTCGAATCGAATATTCGAATTTTCGAATAATTCGAATAATCATCGAATAATTCGAAGAATAATCGAATAATTCCGAATTATTATCGAATAAGTCGAATTTTCATTGAATAAGTCGAATTTTCCAATAAAAAATCTATTAATACATTTTTATTGTTCGTTATTATGAGTAAGATATAAAAAAAAGATTAGTTTTGGGATAAAGAACTACTGCTTAAGATAAAAGTTGTTTCTTACTAGTAAAATAACACTCTGATTGTAAGCTTTGCCGAAAATATTTATTAGTTTTATTATAAAATGTTTTGAAAACATCTATATTATTTGCTAAGTTCGGTAGAACAGTTTGATTTTTATAACTATCATTTAAATTAGTGATAAAAAAGTTAGAATTAATAAAAATTCTTATTTAGCTTCTAATCAAAATATTATTTTGTTTATAAGAAACCTGTTTTATATGTTAAATAAAAAATAATTATATTGTTTGGAATTATTAATTTTTTTTTCAGTTTTACTGATTATAATAGGAAATGCAGAATATTAATCGATTTTTTATTTAAAAAATCAATCTATTTGATGAAAAAGCAACTTATTCGATAAAAATTCAGAATTATTCGACGATTATTCGAGTTATTCGATAATCATTCGAAGTATCCGAACTATTCGAAAATTCGAATATTCGATTCGAATTTCGAATCGATTATCATTATTCGATTCGACTCGATTCGAATACTATTCGCACACCCCTAATATTAACCCTTTGCGGTCCTATGTCGAGCAGTACTCGACATAGATTTTCACTTCATTTTGTTTTCTGACAATCTAACGTCGACTTTCTAATTACACAATGATTTTGTAATATCACCTGAATGTCCGTCAGTACTTATAGTTATTGATATCATTTTAAAAAATGGATAACTAACGATAGAAAATATTGCAAAATTAATTTTATTTAGCCCACTACTGAAATTCACGAAATAATTCGGACCGCAAAGGGTTAAAATTGTAATTAGAGAGTCTTTGTTTTAAAATGAGTGAGAAGCTTGGACTTGCAATTAGTAGAGTCGAATTTAAATCCTCCATCTTTATACCTTTCTCTTGTAATTTATGTAAGGATGTGTCTGTGAATGAGATGTCATAAGTGAATGTCGATAATGAGACGGTGAGATGACCTTGAGAGATGAAAAGTGTATGAAGAATAACAAAGTATGTTTAGAAGTGTGTCTAACAATAAGAGTGGATGAAGGAGGCTGTTGGAAAAGGACATTTGTAGAGGTCAGAAGTGTTACCGCGTGAAAGATTATTTTTCTATTGTAAATTCCTCATTTTATTATTTTAATTAATTATATATTATAAAATAGGATTAGTGTATCGTTTCATCACATAACTCTGCACCACACATTCCTACATTTGTTATTTAATATGTTCGAAGGATATATTTTGAGTTAGTTATGACTATATATTAAAAAATTAATATATTAGGGAAGGACGTTTGTAGAGGTCAGAAGTGTTACCGCATAAAAGATTATTTTTCTATTGTAAATTCCTCACATTATTAAATTAAATAATTATATATATTGTGGAATAGAATCGGTGAATATCCGAAAGCTACATTTTGAGTTAATTATGATTATACATTAAGTTATTTGATAAATTAAGAAACTGGAATTCATTTAAAACGATAGATTTGAAACGAAATTATTATAACGGTTAAAGCTTTGACCTTGTTGACCTCAAAGTTTCTTGGATCCATGAAAAATAATTTCATTATTTGTTTCAATATCGTATATTTATGTTTTTAATGCTTCTATTATTTCTCCCGCTGTGCTAACTGTTTTGTACGTTTTGAGTTGAGATTTGTTGGAGAGTTTTTACGAAGTTGCGTCATTCCTTTTTATTAAGCGAGGATACAAATGTTTATCAGAGTTTCTCGAGAGGAAGTACGTAATGTTTTGCATAGTATTTAATTTGTGCTATGTTTTTTTTTTTAATTCACTGTATAGTTTACCGATACGTTACTTCATTATTATTAATGGCCTCGGGCAGAGGATGCATTTTTCTACAAATACCTATTTTTTCCTTCTTTTATTTCCGCTATGAAATATAATCCACAAGCTCGTTAATATCTGCTGCCCAGAGAATTTTTCAATTCCACGCTTCTCTTTTTTTTCCGATAGCCAGCAGGCATTTTTTTTTCATGTATTTAAAGCAACGCTTTTTTTATGACTTCCATGTTGACAATACTAATTTTTTAAATAGAAAATAACCTCTTGCCGTGAGGAGGAAAGTTTTAAATAGATTCGAGTTTCCAAAACTTTGAAATATCTCGCGATAAATAAATAGTACGTTAGAACACTTGCGGAGAACCTAATACTCTATCCACGTAGCTAATAATGAGTCCAATTAATTATTTTCTACTACTCCATTTATTTTCTTATCCAACTCTTCCCTCCACACTCCTTCAATATTCAATTTTAGAATTAAAAAAAAATTCTATATTTTCTTGTCTCTCATCTTAACAAATTGAAGTGCTAGAAATGAAAAAAATGTCTTTAAGAAATTAACCCTTTGAAGTTCTATGTCAAATAGTACTAAATTTAGCTTTTAACTTGATTTTATTTTATGAAAAAATATCGACTTTCCAATTTCTCAACGATTTTCTAATATCACATAAATATCTATAGTTATTTTCATCATTTAGAAAAATGATAGAAAATGTTATGAAATTAATTTTATTTTAGCTCAATATAAAATGCAGAAAATAATTCATATAATTCGGATAAATGGAATAGTCAATTTCGAAGTGCTTCAAAAATTATAAAATTAAAAATAGCAGTTGGCCACAATAAAATCCAATTAATTATAAATTATTTAATATTGCGTTAAGACAGATATTTGAAATTAGAGATAGATTGTTTCAATAATTAATTCAGAGTTATGGCGTATTCAGTCACAAAAGAGGTAAGGGGTTGAAAGTGTTCAAATAGCTGAAACTTTAAGCAGCAATTTAAAGAAACAATTGTATTTGCAGAAGGTGAAATACGAGGGAGGAAGAATCGAAGGTGCCAGAGGTGAAGTTTTCAGTATTTTTATTTCCATCCGTAGCCACATTTTTCATCGGTGAACTTCTCCGGCGTTTTTAGTAATAACAACCCCATAAATGCTGACGCATGTACTTCCAGGATTATTAAAGTTGCACGAACGTGTCCGAAGTTGATCAAACTTTCAAGTGGAAGGATGTAATTAAGCTTCTTTTCGTTCTGTCACTCGTACATCATACTCCGGACGAAGAAACGAAACTTATCTCAGAGCTTTCGATCCAATCGACTTCGATGGCCGAGAAAAACGCGGCAAAAATGTGCTCGAAATAAACTGTGCTACGTTTTAAAAACATAGGAATTTTTATATTTATCTTTATTGCGAGACACACCTGATGAGTCATCAGGTTTATGGCAGATACTCGTGGCACACACGGTGTGTCACCACAAAATCAAATAAATTAAAGAATTGTAATTATATTTAAAAAAAAAAACTATAAAATAATTCTAGAGTTTAATTTTCTTTAGTCTTTCTTATTTTATTTTTATTTGAAATAAGAAAAGCTATGGTAGTCTTATTTATAAGTTAATTTGCAAAAATTTTAAGGCAAGGCAAAAAAAGGGTAATTTATGAAAAAAGAGTTGGAAATTTGATTTTTTTAAAGGAGTTTGTGACACGATACATCATTTAAAGTCGACCTGTCCCGGTGACAAAAAAATGCTATTCTATTTTAATTTTTGCTTCCCACGGAGAAGATATTTTCGTGATGCGATTTCAAAATCGAGTTTTGTACAATAATCGCGATTTTTTCGGGCAAACAAAGGTAACACGATATCGTTTTTCATACGATCGTCCTTTTAATAAGTGAAACAGATATTTCAAATAACATTACCGTATTATTAACAACATTGAATGAAATCTGGGAAATATTTTGGTGAAAAATATTCGGAATTCTGTCAGTCAAAATTCAAATGCAAATCCTCTGAGCACTGCCATTCATTCTGACGTGTTTCAGAATTTAAACTACCTTGGAGTGACATTTTAAATTATTCATAATTATTTCTGCCATTTGGAAGAATTCCAGAATAAAATGATGCAGCGAAAAATGCTGTTCCATAGTATCAAAGCATTTATTTGAAAAATATTTCAAAGTTGCACGTCTATTTGAGAAGATATGTGCTAAAATTTGCATGCACAATAATTATCCGGTCTGATGGATGCAATGATTAAAAAAGAAGAGGCAATTTGTACTCCTGACGCTGAAAATAGCAGGAAAAAAGGATTCCGTTGGAACTGTCAAGTCGAATTCTGTGATTCTCTTCTGTTCTTTTTATTTCTCTCCCTGTTTCTCAATTTCTCCCTTCCTCTTTAGCTATTTTCCTGTTTGTCTGCAGCAATCTAGCCACCTAATCATCTAACCACCTAGCCATCTAACCATCCAGCCCTCTGGATATCCATCTATTTAGATATCCAACCACCTAGATATCCGGCCATCTGAATATCGAACCACCTAGACATCCAGTCATTTGGTATCCAACCACCTAATTATCCAGTCATTTCGATATCCAACCACCTATATAACAGTCATCTGGATATCCAAATACCTAGGTATCCAGCCACCTAGACATCCAATCATCTGGGTATCCAACCACCTAGATATCCAGTCATCGGAGTATCCAACCACCTAGATATTCAGCCATTTGGATATCCGGTCAACTGAATATCCAACCACCTAAACATCCAGTCATTTCGATATCCAACCACCTATATATCAGTCATCTGGATGTCCAAACACCTATGTATCCAGCCACCTAATTATCCAATCATCTGGGTATCCAACCACCTAGTTATCCAGTCATCGGGATATCCAACCACCTAGTTATCCAGTCATCTGGATATCCAACCACCTAGACATCCAGTCATATGGGTATCCAATCACCTAGACTTCCAGTCATTTGGATATCCAACCACCTAGATATCCAGCCATCTGGATATCCAAACACCTAGGTATCGAGCTACCTAAATATCCAGCCATTGGGATATCCAGTCATCTGGGTATTCAGCTAACTAGATATCCAGTCATTTGGATATCCAACCATCTAGATATCCAAACATCTAGATATCCAACCACCTAGATATCCAGTCATCTAGATATCTAAGAATCTTGCAATCCAACACTCTATCTATCTGTATTCTGTATCCACTGGCACACAAATCGCAGTAATTTCCAATCTATTAAAATCGTTTGGCCCTTCGCGAGAGACTCTTTGTAAGTCTTCCGTGAAACGATTCTGAACTACCGGTTATCGGGTTTCAGGAGCCGGGAGCACTTTGTCGACCTCGACAAAGCTAAATTCTCCACGATTGTTCCAATCAACGCGCCTAGAGTGGCATTAGAAAAGGGCTTTCTCGGCCATACCTCATTTTTCAACTTACTGTACTACCACATACAACCCTTTCATTCTAATTAAAATTGAAAGTTACTTCGAAATAAGACAGCTCGTTCTATACCATAATTATTTCATTAAAAAAAATATACCTATGTTTCAAATACTTTTTTTCATATTTCTATAACTTTGTATCCATATATTAAGTTTCAAAACTTCAAAAATCGTTGAAAAGTCTATATAACATTACACTAATTAGCCGAATATTTCCACGTTAAGGTCCTTCATTATTTTGACACCGTCCAGCTGATTCTTTGTAGAGGATTTACAAGAATGATTTGTGTCAATGCTTCGTAAGCCGAAGAAATCAAGGGGAAAAAAGCCTGCCGGGTGTGAAAATAGATTTACGACACCATTCGGTCTGCCAAGAAATCAATTCCGTGGTAACCTCGCGATCTAACGATTGCGATCTTTCTTCTAAAAGTCTTTAACACCCTGAAAATAGCAGAGGAGGCTATATTCGTTCGTTTGTGATTCAAATACACTGTACACTTGTGAGCTTTAAGTCACTTTGGGCCCAAAGATAGCGCTACGATCGACTAGCCATTTTGTAACGTTACTGTACACTTCTACTAAAAGGAAAATTAGTTGTCAGAAAAATTAAAGCAATCTATCATATTAGAAACTTGCTAACTGTTAATAAAGTAGTCATAAATTAATGAAAGTCGAAGGTACCGTTTAGAAAAATTTGTCAAGTTTCCAACGTTGAAATTTCTCTAATTTTTTAAACAATTCTCCACAATCGGATTAATCATCAACATCTTAAAATTCACGTTTATATTTCAAATTCAATTACTGCTAATTGCAAACCCTAAATTTACATTTCAACAGGAGATATTAAAATAAAAAATTCACCGCAAATGGCACAAAATTATTCGCCGAATTTTGAATTCCAAATCAAATAATTCCTACTATAAGTAATTAATTCAAATTATTCCTGTCAAGATTAAAGGCGAAGAATTCAACTTGAAAAACAATTTCTAATTAAGCCATTACAATTTTGCATTGAAATAAAAAAATACAAAAATCTCGGTAACTTAAAAGTTCGGCTAAAAACGAAGAGAGTTAAATACTTCACCGTCCACGCAAGAAACGAATGACAAACGATGCTATTATTCTCTGTCGTTTGCGATGGAAAAATGCAACTTTTGTTTACCCACGACGAACAATGGGAGACACAGGAAAGACGTACAAACTAATGTTATCCCGTTTGGACGGAATTCAAGAATATTGTCGATGATCAAGAACGATCGATGAACGGAAATTGTCAAAGACAATGCTTTTCGAAAGAAATCTGGGTCGCGCGACGAATTTCTGGCCGGCTTACAAAATTTTTCGAAATCGTCCATAAATCAAGAAGAACGATCATCGTATTATCGATCTTTCCATTGTGTTTTATTTGTTGTGTTTCCTTGCTTTGATCTTGAAAGAAATATGGCCAACTGGCTAGGTTTACTTTTATTCTGGAGCACAAACCTTGTAACTCTGTATTTTTACTCAATTTTGTAATTTTGAAAAATTGAGGCGACCTTTTAGATTGGAAAAGTGATTACTATTAATAAATTAGTTGTATATTAATGAAAGAAATTGAAGTTATTGTTTAGAAAAAATTGTCAAGTTTCTAATGTCGAATTTTCTCTGATTTTTTAAACAATTCTCCACAACTTCGTTACATTAATTATTAACATCTTAAAATTTATATTAATATGACTAGATTTATTTTTATTTTGGAGCACAAACCTTGTAACTCTGTATTTTTACTCAATTTTGTAATTTTGAAAAATTGAGGCGACCTTTTAGATTGGAAAATTGATTACTATTAATAAATTAGTTGTATATTAATGAAAGAAATTGAAGTTATTGTTTAGAAAAAATTGTCAAGTTTCTAATGTTGAATTTTCTCTGATTTTTTAACCAATTCTCCACAACTTCGTTACATTAATTATTAACATCTTAAAATTTACATTAATATTACTAGAATTATTTTTATTTTGGAGCACAAATTTTGTAACTTTGTATTTTTACTATGTCAAGTTTCCAACGTTGAAATTTCTCTGATTTTTTAAACAATTCTCCACAACTTCGTTACATTAATTATTAACATCATAAAATTTACATTAATATTACTAGATTTGTTTTTATTTTGGAAGCAGAATTAATGTAATAGATAATATTAAATAGAAAGTCAAAATTGGAAAATTAGCAAATTAACTGCAAACTGTGGTAGAAATTGGAAAAATAAATTCCGTAGTAGATAGAAATTCTATTAGAATCATTCACACATGGAATTAAATATGGAAAACGATTGAAATAAGTTTCTACAAGCTTTCGCAATTTTCCAAAAACAGCATACCCACGAAAATCACCGGAGAAGCTGAAGGAAGAGGCGAAAATTATAAGAGAACGTTTGAAAAGCTTTTCCATGAGCGCTGATTATTTACAGACAACCGCGACACAATGCAGGATTCAACGAATGGAGTCAAAGAGGTCGAAGGAAATCAAACGAGCTTGAAAACAAACGATTCGAGCATAGTGACTGCAGAAAACGAGAATAATCTTACGACAAGGGAGCATTCGAAGCTGATATAAACGATGGAAGAAAGCGGAAATCGTGAGTTAGCCGACGTCCTTTGCTATCGATTCTTTTGAGAACATTGCGTTTTCCGTTTCTAGCTTTTTGATAAATACTCGCTAGCGGCAGGATCGCAAGGGGGAATGG
The DNA here is from genome assembly GCA_910591515.1 of Cerceris rybyensis. Lineage (NCBI taxonomy): Eukaryota > Metazoa > Arthropoda > Insecta > Hymenoptera > Crabronidae > Cerceris > Cerceris rybyensis. The sequence goes on along the minus strand of OU342800.1, from coordinate 3,782,080 downwards.
GACGAGGGGAAGGTGCGTTTCGAGTCGTAGATAAATGGAAGTAACACGTTTTCTGTGGTACATTTGAAGGAGCCTGCATTCTACATTTCCTACAGTGTGAATTTCCTAGGTTCTACATCTTCTAGACAGCAGATTTTCTATGCTTTTTCGACCTCAAGTTTTCTGGATACTGTGCTTGGTGGCGACCTATATCTCTGATTTTTTGGATTTTATATTTTACAAATTCTACATTTTCTAGGTTTCACATTTTCTAGATAGTAGATTTTCTAAATTTTTTCGACCTCAAGTTTTCTGGGTTCTATGGTTATTGACGACCTATATCTCCGATTTTTTGGATTCTAAACTTTCAAAATTCTACATTTCCTAGACAGCAGTTTTTCTAAATTTTGTCGACCTCAAGTTTTCTAAATTCTATGCTTAGTGACACCCTATGACTCCGATTTTTTGGATTCTAAACTTTCCAAATTCTACGTTTCTAAACAGCAGATTTCTAAATTATTTCGACCTCAAATTTTCTAAATTCTATGCTTAGTGACTCCCTTTACCTCCGATTTTTTTAATTCTAAACTTTCCAAATTCTACATTTCCTAAACAACAGATTGTCTAAATTTTTCGACCTCAAGTTTTCTAAATTCTATGCTTAGTGACTCCCTATGCCTCCGATTTTTTGGATTTTAAACTTTTCAAATTCTACATTTCCAGATAGCAGATTTCAAAATTATTTCGACCTCTTTTCTGGGTTCTGTGCTTGGTGACTTCCTATACCTCCTAATTTTTGGATTCTAAACTTTTCAAATTCTACATCTTCTACATAGTAGACTGTCAAAGTCTTTCAGTGTCAAATTTTCTAAGTTTCATGTTCAACACTTCCAATTTCTTAAATTCTATATTTTCAAAATTCTACCATTCTTAGGTTCTACATCCGATAGAAGAAAAAATCAAAACAAAGATTTCTCTGCATAACTTCTTGTTAGAAAAGTCCTCTAGAATTTCGAAGACAAAACACAAGATAAGAAAGTGACAAGCAGTTTCGTCGGAAAACGAGAGATGGAGGGGAAATAGAAGAAAAGTTTTGGCGGAAGAAATATACATTTCCCCTTCGTTCGTTGTAGAACGAAGAAATATGAAAACGTTAAAGTCCAAAGTAGTAAAACAGACATACGTGGAACTCTCCGCTGACTGTAGTCACCCATAATTCTTCTCTCAACTTCCGAGAAAACTTTCTAACCGCGATGGAGTTCGCTTTTGTTCGACTCGAGAATAAAAGGGTTTATAGAGCACTCCCTGTGAATTCTCTGGCAGTTCTTTTCTCTATTCGTCCTGGATATCCGTGATCTTGTTCCCGCGATGCAACAGGTCTTTGTTTTGCAAACGTATTTCATCACATTAACGTTCGAAGTAACAATTTTTAAGACCTCTAAGTTTTGCGTTCTCTAAACTCTGAATTTTCTAAGTTCTACAGTTTTGGGACACCTAAATTTCTTAGAAACTATGTACTGTAGATTGAAAACTTCCAAAATTCCAAATTGCCCAGATTCTCCTTTTTTTAGATGCTACAATTTCTAGATTCTATATTTTTCAGATTGAAAACTTACGATATTCCAAGTTTCCTTAATTCTATATCACCTAGGTCTATATTTTTTAAACTGAAAACTTCAAAAATTCCAAATCTCTCAAATTCTACATTTTTTAGGTTCTATATTTTTTAGATTGAAAACGTTTAAAATTCCTAATTTCCCAAGCTCTAAATTTTCTAGGTATTCCGTATTTTTTAGATTGAAAGCTTCCAAAATTCCAAAATTCTCAAATTCTATATTTTCTAGGTTCTATACTATTCAAATTGAAAACTTCCAAAACTCCTAATTTCCCAAACTCTACATTTCCTGGATTCTATATTTTTTATATTGAAAGCTTGCAAAATTCCAAATTTCTCAAATTCTACTTTTTCTAGATTCGACATTTCCTAGCTCCTATATTTTTTAAACTGAAAGCTTCCAAAATTCTACGTTTACTAGATTCGACATTTACTGGAGTCTATATTTTCTAATTTGGAAACTTTCAAAATTCCAAATCTCTCAAATTCTACATTTTCTAGGTTCTATATTTTTTAGATTAAAAACTTTCAAAATTCCCAATTTCCCAAGGTCTACTTTTTCTAGGTATTTTGTATTTTTTAGATTGAAAGCTTCAAAAATTTCAAAATTCTCAAATTCTACTTTTTCGAGCACTAACATTTCCTTGGTCCTATGTTTTCAAAACTGAAAGCTTCCAAAATTCCAAATTTCCCAGATTCTACGTTTTCTAGATTCAACATTTCCTAGGTCCCATATTTCAGAGATTGAAAGCTTCCAAAATTCCAAATTTCTTAGCTTCTACATTTTCTACACCATTGATCTCCTAAACTCTAAATCACCTATATTCTACACTTTCGCGATTCTACACTCTCTAGGTCGGATTTCGATACACGTTATCGTATCGACAGGTCACGCTGTCGACGACACGACGATCACTTTCGACGTCCATTGAAATCGGTCGACATTAACGACGAAGGATGTCTGGTAGATGAAACGTCGCCGATTATGCGATCAACACGCATTCATTAAATCGGCCTTGCCAGGGCCACGCTTACGCGAAACGCGTGTCTCGTTCTACTCTCCTCTCTGGCTTTGTACTATCCAGTTAGAAAGAAAAAGATACAACACCGTGACAAAACCATTTCGAACCTGTTATCGATGATCTCTGGACTTCCTTATACTTTGCTCTACCATTCAAAACAAAATATCCTGTCTTACCGAAAATAACTTCCACTTTGTAAAAGATACCTGTAAACGCAAACTTCTAAATCATTTCAAGGTGAAAACAGCTTTCTTTCAAAGTTCTGAAAGGAAGAAAAAGAAACTTTATATGATAATGTGATTCTCCATTGAATTAGACAAGCTACTACAATTTCAACCTTGACAAAGTACAATAAATAAATCAGCTGGGCGAAAATTGTTTGCCATTTGCAAGTCAATAGCTAAGACTTGAAGAAACACGGAAAAAAGGCACACAGAAACACTAAAAAGGAAGCTTTCAAATCAGTCTAAAGTCGAGCACAATAAGAGCTTCCTTAACAGTCTCTAGAGGGCGCAACAGCTCCAATGGGGTACACTGTTCGCCATTTATGGAGCAAGCTGTACAATATCGCTATTACTACATCGCCTACACAATATACAGAGAAATACTAACACAACTATAAATCCACAACTCTCTTCATTTTTTTTCCATAAAAAAATACCATTTGAAACCTTCTCATCCAAAGTTCTTAACACTAGATTTCTAAATATTTTTCTAAAATGAGTCAATTTGTCATACAAGAAAATTGAAGTTTTTTGCAAAGAAAATAGTTCCAAATTAACCCTCTATAGTCCGAATTTTTCATGGTATTCAAATATCAGTTTCACAATAGCCTAATTAGAAAATGATAAAAGTCCAATTTTAAATCTGATTCTTAAACATTCAAGTGTAAAGAATTTCATGATTTTCACGAGTTAAAATGTAATATTTAGCATGCGTTAGCTCAAAATCACAGGGGCCCATAGAGGGTGAATTGAAAGATCTATTAAAAAATTAACCAACCAATATATTATACATAAAATAATCAAATTTTGAATGAGACAAATTCGCTCCACAAATCTACTGTTAACCCTAGATCACTAATCTTCGTCGATTCGACAACACGGATTTAATAAGTATGCTATTAGTGAACGTTATCGTAATAAATAAATACCTATCTTTAATAATAGAAACAAACATGTTTAAATTTTATTTAAATAATACCCTGTAACCCCTTTTGTAAACACCGTAGTCGAAGAGACGAAAGTTAGTGTTAAGCGTCGAAAAATAAGGTTAGTGATCTACTATTAAACAAATAAAGGCGTACAACAGCAAAGTTTAATATATCAAGAAACGATTATTCTTTTCAAATACAACCAATTAATTTCAATAGTACAGAGAGTAATAGTATCAATTTGTACCGGTATTTCTCGGTATTCGAGCAGAAACAGAAATCATTTCTCCATTCCTATGGAACATTCAGATACAACGTCCGCAAAGGGAGAGTAGATTAATGAAGAACCCAAGCGAGAAAGTCAGAAGCACCCTTGAAACGTAACTTCCCACCCCTTGGGTTATCTGTTCGATCGACCCCTTACGAACGACGAGCCCCTTTTTCAGGAAACAGGACAAGTTTCACATGCAACTCGCTAACAGACCGTATCGAACTTGAGTACTGTGCGAGATAGGGAAGTGGGTTAATCGAAAATTGATAATTTCGACGTTCTACAACGCGAATGAATGGCGGTGAATCGAGGGAAGGATCGTGAGATGATGTGAAATAGTTTAATCGAACGAAACGTAAAATCGATGGAGAATCGATCGAATGATAGACTGAAAAAGTCAAACTACTATCGTTGAATCGTTGAAATTTGTCGAATGGATGAAAGTGGTGGTGGAAATTTCAATGGAAATCTTCATGGAAATTTCGGAGATCTGAGAAACTAATTTGTAGGTATTGAAGGTAGTGGTAGATATGGTGAATATGGAATTGAGGGCTTGGATTCTCAATTAGTTGGGGTAACTTCTCAAATTAACTGGAAGAGGTCAGTTTTTTTAATTGCTCCTTAACACTATTTGGAATTTTTGAAGGCTATCAAGGTCAAATTGTCTCAATTCTTTTGGATAATTCTCTATAGAAAACGTGAAGTAAATATTCCATGAAAATTAAACCTAAGTTAATTAATCCTTTAAGAACGGCGAACGCATATATACGGTCTGATCGAAAATTTGATTATAGTTTATCGGATCATGTATACACGGTTAAAATCGAAAAATTGAAACAACTGTTGAAATATGATAATGCAAATAGTAATTTGTAACTTCATAAATTAACATTTTAACTTTCTAACAAAATGTGTCCTTCCATTGCCAAATAAATGATCATTTCTCAATAATCAAAAAAGATTTTCCCTCTACATTTCTCTTTTTCCAAACTACTTGTTCCTATATTTAAATATAACAGACATAACACTACTAATTTCAGTATTACTATCAACAAATATTAATATTTCGATATTCAGTAATATTTTGTAATTTTCCAAACGCAAATCAAAAATTTCAGGACCCACGTAAAATTACCATAAAAATCAACGTTGTTATTTAGAATCTAATAGTCAAATCAGTCTGCAAAAATGGTAGTAATAAATTGTAACTGGTAAATAAAATAACCATGAAGATTGAAGGCAAAATAATGCTGTAAAAAAAAGATCAATCTGTCCTTGGTGTTTTTTTTTCTCATTTTTCCTACGCTCGCAGGTTGTGCAGTTTATTTCACCTTTTTGTTTAAAGTACCATGCAAAAAGGTGGACATTTTGCGGGTGACAGGAGGGTGTCGTTATTTAGCAACAAATAGCCGTCATAGATTCGCCCACGACGCGGTACACCAGGGAATATAGAAGTCATTTATGTACAGGACGTGACAGATAACGCGTTAAACTACGTGTGTTGTGTTTTATGCTGGAAAATGGACAAAAAAATTTAGAGTAACTGGTACAGTAGAACTCCCTTTTAGCATCGTACACTACACGTCGTTAATGGCGCGAAGAAAGAAGATATCTCGTGAACTACCTGCTGTTTTGAATTCATTCATTATTGGATTTTTCATAGAAGAAATGATTTTTGCATTAGTAGTAATTTTTTAGAAGTTTCTTTGCAAATTGTTATTAATTAAAAGGAAAAACTGAGTAACTAAAGGTACAGTTGATGCCATTAATAACATGTTTTCTCGCATTAAGGTGCAGGAGACTCCAAAATTTATCTTTCTTAGATCTTCTGTCACAGGAAAAATTCTTAACACTAAATCTGCCATATTTAACACTAGATTTGCGAGCGCCAAATCTGTTATAGTTAAATATATTAAATAAGTACTTTAAAGAAAGAGGGATCGACCGACAAATTACATAAACAGTTAAGTAATTTGTATATTGTCAAGTACATATGAAATATCTACTATAATGCGTCCCTATAAATCTAGAAACAGTTTCTAAGAAAGTAGGAATCCGTCAATTTAACGAGTTCCGTAGATCTAGTGTTAAATATAGTAAATAAGTACTTTGAAAAAAGTTGGAACAAGTGGCCAGAAATTTGGTTAATTTTGTAATTTGTATGCACTACTTCTCCATTTTGAAAAAAATTGTTTAAAAATAGGAACCCGTCAGTTGGCTGCCACAGATCTAGTATTAATCCCTAATATTTTTAAATTTCTTCCGTAGATCTAGTGTTAAATATACTAAATAAGTACTTTCAAAAAGTTAGATCAAGTGGCCAGAAATTTGGTTACTTTTGTAATTTTTATATTATAAGATACGCGCGAAATATCTAATGTACTACTTCACGATTTTGAAAAAATTTTTCTAAAAATAGGAACCCGTCAATTGGCTGCCACAGATCTAGTATTAATCCCTAATATTTTTAAATTTCTTCCGTAGATCTAGTGTTAAATATACTAAATAAGTACTTTCAAAAAGTTAGATCAAGTGGCCAGAAATTTGGTTACTTTTGTAATTTTTATATTATAAGATACGCACGAAATATCTAATGTACTACTTCTCCATTTAGAAAAAAATTTTTTAAAAATAGGGACCCGTCAATTGGCTGCCACAGATCTAGTATTACTCCCTAACATTTTAAAATTTCACTAGACCAATAATACTAAAAATTCTACCAGTAAAAGAACCAATTCAAAATAAATTCCCTCTTACACCTGATCCTCTTCTACACATAAAAACATTCCTCCCAAATAAATATCCTATTTAGCACCATCAATATGATTCCTCCTCTTGCACCATAAATAGAAAACAGATCAATTCACGTTACACCATCGACACGTGATATCTAATGATCAGAATCGTGGAGAGAAACGTCCACGCGAATTGTTCATCCTAATCGAATATCCAGGTATCAAGGATGTAAATCCAATACGTGTTAACACGACACCCACGAAACGATAGCGTGGATCGTCGACATTACATTTGCTATTTCGTCTTGCTTACTTTCCATTCGGCACGGTGTACATGGTAGGATCGAAGATTTCCGGCGAACGAATGTACACACTCGACAAACCGGAAACGTAGCCTTGAATCGACGAATTCGTTTACGGTAATATTGATCTATCGGTTTTACGAGGGTGTCATTGATTATTGAGATAAATTCGGTTCTAATTGGAAATTGATGTCTTCCCATTTCCTAATCTGACGAATATTGTGTTTTCTTCAAGACGAGGCTTTAACCTCTTGCACTATTTTCACGAGTCTGACACGTGATGAAAATTTGAGGCCAAATTTGAATATCACGAGTCTGACTCGTGGTCTTAATTTTGGGCCAACTATTAATGTTTTTTTTTCCATTCAGGATTATTAATTTTAGACTTCGATTCAAATTCATTTGAGTTTCACAAAAGCTCCATTGCGTGAAGTAAATACTGGCGCGATAACACGACTCTACAAAAAAAATTTCGTTCTTTGTCCTAAAGTTTATTTTATGATGTTTTGATTACTTATGTACAAAAACGAAAAGAAAATACCTTTTTTTGATATAAAGTTTGCTTTTGTGATTGTTATAGTAATAACACTGATTTTCGAATTTTAACACATTCAAAAATACCGCGAGGTCAGAGTGGGGTTTTTACGTCCGCGCATGCTCATTTACAGTGGGTTGCCAAATTATTAGGGACAGTCACGAAAAAATTGTATTCGTAAAGTATTAGTCTTAAATTTATTAGATTTACACCGTTTTCCAATAATAGAAGCTTTATTTATATTGAATAGTTATTTATGACATAAAATAAATTAAAAATTTATGGGAGATTACCAAGGCTGAAATAGCCAAAGAAATGATAACCACAAAGGTCAGTCTGATAGAAAAGCTGATAAGTGTATGGCATAGCAACCCGAAAGTAAAAGAAAGTGCTAGAAAGTGCATTTAAAGCATGCCCAGGCGTATAGAAGCACTTGTTGTGGCGTAAGGAAACATCACCAAATATTGAACTGTCCTAACGACGCCTAATTTTTTACTTATTTTTTATTTGTCTCTTTTTTTGACATTTTTTTGTGTTTATTTTATGTCATAAATAACTATCCTATATAAATAAAGCTTTCATTATTGGAAAACGGTGTAAATCTAATAAATTTAAGACTAATCCTTTACGAATACAATTTTTTCGCGATTGTCCCTAATAATTTGGCAACCCACTGTAGATAAATTTAAAAACAACATGGGAGCGTATTCAGAAGAGCAAAGAGAACGATTTCATCAGGATATTATAAACTTCGAAGAACATTATCAAGGTCAATACAATGAAAATATGATGGGAGACTATATTTGGGGTTTATTAACAGAAAGTACTTATGAACATAAAAGAAAAAGTAAAAGCGTGCACTTTTAAATTATTTTCCACTTTTTTGTAAGCTATTTTGATAGTAAAACTTAATAAAAATGATAAACATATTTATTTCTATGGTTTCATCTTCAATTAAAAATTAAAACCACATATTTTGAAAAATATCGTTCAAACGGTCTTCTCGATATGAAAGCAAACTTTTTCATGCCATATATTTTTTCTTCGTCTAATTACGACTTAACCTACAAAATTTTATACTTTAAATTCAAAGTCAAATTTTGTGTTGACCCGTGTAATCTTTGTCAGTCGCAACATATCGTATTTGGCATCGATTCTTGCGAGTTTATCGGTAATGCAAGTTGTTAAAAACATTCTCCTAGTTAAAATTCAAGTTAGAGTGCCAGAAGTCACCTAATTCCTACCTTCTGTACCGTTTAGTTTCGATCGAAGTTTAACACAAGTGTACAATGCGCTCGATAAATGACGCGTGGAGGGGGTTATTCCTGTGCAGTCTATTATTCGAGCAGATAGTGCACCTTGAATTCGCTATCTTCTCCGGTTTCTTTCAGCTCACACTATGCCGGATACTTTTCGCACCGTCAAGGGTTTCTCAAGAAAAATGGAATAAGCAGGATGGAATTTCCAGTCTGCTTCGTCGCAATTCGATAACGCGTGAATGCACACACAACGATTCTATCGAAGTCGAAGTATGGATTATGGAAAAGAGATTTTCACCACAACTTTTACGAAACATTCTACCCTTCTCCTTTCAAATTCAATTCTTACCTTCGAATTGACAGGATTAAAAAGTTAAGATAAAAGCATAATAACTTCATTTACATGCAAAATTCAAGTCTCATTTCATTTCTAATATTTTGAATATTAAAAGAAAACCATATTATCCACTAAGTCTTTAATTATATAAATTTACGGTCATAATTACGCTAATTAATCCTCCATGGGCCCCTGTGACTTTGAGGTAACCCAAGACACATCTAAATTTCTATTCTTCAAAGTCAAATTTGAAACTTTGTCTAATATTATAATTTAGCTCGTAAAAATCATAAAATTCTTTACAATTCCATACTTCAAATTCAGATTTAATTTATTATTTAAAATATTACTTTTAACTAGACTGTGGATTTTTATGCATTTATGACAAATTAAATACGGCTAAAATATACAAAAAGAACATAATATAAAAATATATTTAAAATATCCAAACTATGGTATTTGTTGTAATATTTATTAAGTGCAATAAATCCCTAGATAGGTTTTCCTGTCTCACCTGCATTTTTGAAACTCGAAATTTGCATAAACATCCGCAGTCTACTTTTAACATTTTCTAATTGTGCTATCGTCAAACTGATTTTCTGACGGTACAAAAACTTTGGATTATAAAGGATTAACAAATATGGGGTTAGAACTTCTCGATGAAAGTAAAATGAAAATTTTCTATGGTATTGTTGGGAATTACTCTACGCTGTTAGTGTTCTCCAAGTTGCAAGCATTCCTTTTGCTCTTCCCTCGACACAATGCGAGAGAAACTTCCCCAATTAAATGGTCAATTAAGTATCACTTAAAGCGTACATTACGTTTGGTTCCCATTTGCGAAATTCGGTTTCAGCACGTGTTTCCATGTCTTTGCGATGAAGTAGAAGTGGAAGGGGAAAAGTTACTGGAGAGGGAGCAGAGAAACGTTGAAGTTTATTAAAGTTATTACAATTGCCGCAAAGTTCTGTACTTTAAAATCGTTCGGTTCTCCAGCAGAACGAACCTGTCTGACAGTTGCATTCGCAAACCCCTTAAAACCTCCCTTCAGCCAGCCTATGGGGGCTGGCACGAAATCTGCTCGCGTGTGTACTTTGAACTTCTGCCTGCTTGGATATTTTCACTCGAGTTTAACCATGCGATTATTCACGAGGGGGAATTTCTATTTTGAGACATTGGAATATAAATTAAACTTAGTAGTTAATAATAATTGTAGGAAATAAGCAAAGTCAATGATATTTATTTAAGTTAACACTTTAGTGACCGGTACTTTTTAACATCCTAGCCACTTCTGATCGGTCACTTTCACAGTGAAGTGAAGTTAGCGCCGGATTAGAAGCAATCTTAATGAATTATATCTCAAAAAATTGCTCACTCTGCGCCAATTATTAAAAAAAAGTTATTAAACAATTTCGTAACAAACACTGATTTGACGATTTCTGTGAAGTTAAGTTAGCGCCGGACTAGAAGCAATCTTAATGAATTATATTTCAAAAAATGATTAATAATTAAATAATGAAACAATAATTAAATTATTGTTAATTATTGTAATATTGTAAAATTGCTCACTCTGCGCCAATTATTAAAAAAAAGTTACTAAACAATTTCGTAAAAACACTAGTTTGACGATTTCTAAGTTATTCGAGTACAAACGGGATCCTTTCTGATCTCAAAAGATTGCGATTAATTTGCTCATCACTGCCCCACCTTTTTATTTGCATTTTATAAAAGTTTTTTGAGTTAAAAATAATAATTGAATTCTCGATGTTTTAAGGCCTGTGAAAACGACAGTAGCGCCGCTAGTTTTGAAACAAGGAACTAACACCCAGTAAAAGCGGTCCTCGATCCAAATCGGAAATAACAGTTCCGAATTTCGAAATTTTAATTCAGAAAACGTTAAAAAAACGCGAATAAAAAGGTGGGGCAGTGATGAGCAAATTAATCACAATCTTTTGAGCCCAGAAAGGATCCCGTTCGTACTCGGATAACTTAGAAATCGTCAAATTAGTGTTTCTTACGAAATTGTTTAATAACTTTATTTAATAATTAGCGCAGAGTGAGCAATTTTTTGAGATATAATTCATTAAAATTGCTTCTAATCCAGCGCTAACTTAATTTATCTCACTTCCACGCAAATATTTCCCTGATACTGATATCTCTCCAAAAATTGCAAACTTTCTTCACTGAGTCCTTGACACAGTTAACCGCAATGAAAAATAATAATTTATTTATTGTCCTAGCGACCAATTAAAGAGTTAAAAGTCCAAAAGTGTTGAGCTCGAAAACCAGTCGGTAAAGTGTTAACAGGAAACGAAATTATAATATATAAACTGTTCATTTTCTTTATAATATGTATCTTCCACTTTCAAGCGGAATATTTTATAATAAAATAATGATAAAATTGAAGTTTCTCAAGTCAAGAACTTCAGTGGAGAAGCTTTTCAAATTACGTTAAACTGATTGGAATAAATTAAAATAGAGTCTTCACGATTCGTAGATAATAATTCCAAAGTTAAATTAAAAGGAAGGTCCGCGACCCTTCCACGTTTACATCGATCTCCTGCTATATATTCACTGCTTAATGGCAGGTTATTTTATCGCTAAATCTAAATTGAAAGTGATCGATCGTCGTGATAATGTAACAAAGTCAAATCACAGCCCATTGTCGTAAGTTCGTGCTAAATGTGATAATTAAACGACTCGTCGAGGAGCATTTCTAAACTGCGATTAAATTGCAATTATCCAGAGAAGAATGAGCAACAAAGAACGTTCCCTTCTTTCCTAATGAATCATCATTAAATTCGATTCATCACGATGAATACGATTAATAACGATAAATTCAAATTCTAAATCAAACTTACAAATTTTACTTTTAATAGAATCCGCATTTTCAATTTACTTCTTAACCTTACAATATTTGTGCAATAAACAAATTAGAAATATACATTTAACACTATATTATAATAGAAATTTTCTAATGAGAAAATTGCGTTGTAAAAAAAAGTCAGCTTATAATTTTTCCTACAATGACACAATTTTCTTAAAAAAAGGAAGTGTAAGGAAAAGTTCTTAACGAATTAAAAATAAAGTAGAAAGACACGTTTGTTAATTAATAATCATAAATTAAAAGATAGAAGCCATTCTTTCTGAAAGGACGCTCATTTTCCATAACACCCACATCTTCGACTAACTTCTCAACCTTACAATTGTTATAAAATTGACAAAAATTATAGTAACAAAATTTAATCTGATTTTTATCATATAACACAATTTTCTTAAGAAAGGGAAGCGTAATCGACAAAGAAAAGTTCTTAGTTAATTAAAAAAATAAAGTAGAAAGAGGCGTTTGTAAATTAATAATCATAAATTAAAAGGTAAAAGCTGTCCTTTGTAAAAGGACGCTTGAACTGCAGAGAACAGGATACTTTTTAATTCCAACAATAAGAGGATCGATGAGATCCTCCAAGTAGAAAGACGAAGACTAGTTGCGTAAGTACGAAACACGTTTCTTATCCTTTTCGTGTTTCCACCGAAGTGGAACAAGAATATCGAATGTGAAGCTTTTCTATGGCGCAGAACGATTCACCGTGAATTCTAATCGCAGTTACAGTCATATACGAGTATACCTGACAACGTCCTTTGAAAGATATCCTTTCAAAAGGAGCGCAAAGGTTGACTCGATCATTCGTCAAAAGTCGTTGCAAAATTCTCACGCCTTTGAATTGTTGCCTTGGAAATTGACCTGATAGAACTGTGTATCTATTGTTGATATTACACTAATAAACAATACGTAGTTGGCTCGATCATTTGTCAACATTCGTTAAATTGTTACCTTGGAAATTGACCTGATAAAAATGTCTATTTATTGTTCATATTACACTAATAAACAATACGTAGTTGGCTCGATCATTTGTCAAAATTCGTTAAATTGTTACCTTGGAAAATGACCTGGTAAAAATGTCTATTTATTGTTCATATTACACTAATAAACAATCCGTAGTTGGCTCGATCATTTGTCAAAATTCGTTAAATTGTTACCTTGGAAATTGACCTGATAGAAATGTCTATTTATTGTTCATATTACACTAATAAACAATACGTAGTTGGCTCGATCATTTGTCAAAATTCGTTAAATTGTTACCTTGGAAAATGACCTGGTAAAAATGTCTATTTATTGTTCATATTACACTAATAAACAATCCGTAGTTGGCTCGATCATTTGTTAACATTCGTTAAATTGTTACCTTGGAAATTGACCTGATAGAAATGTCTATTTATTGTTCATATTACACTAATAAACAATACGTAGTTGGCTCGATCATTTGTTAACATTCGTTAAATTGTTACCTTGGAAATTGACCTGATAGAAATGTCTATTTATTGTTCATATTCCATTAATAAACAATACGTAAAACCGTGCTGAAATCAGTGCATAATAGAAGTATTAACAGTAGAACTACCGGTGTTAAATCTACTATTTTTTAGTATATTAAATAATTACTTTGGAAGAAGAGAAATTAAGTAATTAGAAATTAACTAATTTGTATTTTATAAAATCAGCACAGAATATCTGCTCTTTGATAATTCTATAATTTTGGAGAATTTTTGGAAAAAATTGAACATCAGTCATTTTGATTTGCTTGGAAATTCTAGTGTTAATCAGGAAAGGTACAGTCATCTCGTTTAATATCGCGTGTGAAGATTTAGTGCTGCGAGACGAGGGTAAATTTAATTTTGACTGTTAGGATTGCAATTTATAGATAGCGAAAAGATTATTTAATTGTCTTCTTATTAAATTATTTGACATTTTGTTATCATAAATTGTGGAAGTACCAACATTGAAGTTGATTTACAATAATTACTTCGAAAAAAAAGAAATCAGGACAGAAGATGATAATTCAACTAATTGATGTGTCGAAAATGTTTATAAAAAATTAGGAACTCATTACGCTGACTACCTGCATAGTTCTAAAATAATTCGTTAAAATGAAACGACACTCATTTCTCGGAATATTTAACGTTAAGTGATTAAAAAATTAGTAAAGATGTTCTAGAAAATTGTCCAATTATCCAATTTTCCTTTCACCTTGGACGAGCATAATTAGAGAATCGTGATCGGTCGGATGTTTATTAATTAATCGAGCGTGTTGCCGTGGCTTTCCTAATTAGTCCCAGCATTCACGGACTCGTAGTGACCGTCGAGGTAGGATCGCAATTATGCAAGGCAATGTGCGAGAATGTGAAACAATAATCGCGTGCACGCGTTGCGTTCAATGAGATTAGAGTCGACGTCGAGTGTCAACTTCTTCGGGAGGTCGGAACGTGCAGGGTGTTTAATTCACGCGACGGTGCCGTTTCGAGGGCAATTTTCCCTGTGGATAATTTCAATTAATTAGCATGCACGGTAAGTACCGGTGTAAATATACGAATCGATGGAACAATATGAAATTGAGTCGAGTATTATTTTTGCAAGAAATAGAGGGAAACTTTCTCAAAATTTTACTTAAAATTAACTTCATTTTGAGATCGTTGTGTATTTTAATTTTATGAAAAAACCTCTTGAGTTAAATTTTTCTAAAATTCTTTTCTTAGAAAATTCTTAGAATTTTTCTTTTCTGTTTAATCAGTCGATTTCCATTGGCTTTTTGACTTAACAAATTACGTCTCTTAAGAATTATTTTTGCAAAAACAAATTATTTCTCTTAAGATTCATTTTTCCACTTTGCAGTGCAATGTAAAAGTGTCTTTTGTGTGGATTAATTAAATAATTATAATAGGTAGAAGAGGAATAGGTACTGCGGAAACGTGACAGATTTGAAATTCGGAATTTGAATCGATAGATGTAAACCGCGGCTTATTTTGACCGCAGTAGTTAACGCAGTAGTATCAAAGACGGTCGAGGAGGTCAACGAAGGTCACCCAATACTGAACGTAACTTGGCTATTAACCGTACGAGTACTTGTACCGCATAGATTGGATGCATGCTGTATTCTCTCCTCTCTTTCTCTCTCTACCTCTTAGTCACTCTTACGTATACTCTGATAAACTCTCTCTCCTTTCCACCTGTTCCACTTTCCTCTTTTACCCCTGACACGCAAGCTCTCTCCCACTAACATCTTGCAGTTTATCTATCTCGCAAGCTCTCTCACTTTCGCATTCCCTACTTTAGAAGACGCCAATACTCTCAAACTCTCTCATTCTCGCATTCCCTAACTTGATGGTTGCACTTCTCTCAAGCTCTCACTCTCACATTCCCTAACTTGGTGGTTATATATCTCTCAAGCTGTCTCACTTTCGCATTCTCTAACTTGGTGGTTATATCTCTCTCAAGCTCTCTCACTCTCACATTCCCTAACTTGATGGTAATATCTCTCTCAAGCTCTCTCACTCTCACATTCCCTAACTTGGTGGTTATATATCTCTCAAGCTCTCTCACTTTCGCATTCCCTACTTTAGAAGACACCAATACTCTTAAACTCTCTCATTCTCGCATTCCCTACTTTAGAAGACGCCAATACTCTTAAACTCTCTCAATCTCGCATTCCCTAACTCGGTGGTTGAATTTCTCTCAAGCTCTCTCACTCTCAACATTCCCTAACTTGGTGGTTATATATCTCTCAAGGTCTCTCACTCTCAGATTCCCTAACTTGGTGGTTATATATCTCTCTCAAGCCCTCTCATTCTCGGAGTCCCTACTTTTAATGTTATATCTCTCTCAAGGTCTCTCTTATTCGTACACTGTCCATCTTGAATGTTACAACTATCTCTAACTGAAGGAAGCGACGTGATTCGGGCCGGCCGCAGTTACTCACTGGGCCCATCCGCACCCAATTGACCGACTGGGTACGGTGCCTCGACTGCGGCCGGTCCGGCGGAGGGTCCTTCTATTCCTAGGAAAGGGTGAAAATGGTAGTTAGCACGCGCTGTGTTTCATCCTGGACCTGTTCGTGGACTCATCAGTAGTGCTGACCGATGAGGCCCTGCCCAAGACGCTGTGCCCCGGATGGAACGATGGTGTCTGTCGGTCGTCGGTATATATAGAAACGGGTTGCAGATGGTGTACCAGCGAGAAAGATCTCATCGAAGGCTACACGATCTAGCGGCCGATCCTTAAACTAGAAGATCCTTGCTCTCTCTCAAGCTCTCTCACTCTCACATTCCCTAACTTGGTGCTTATGTATCTCTCAAGCCCTCTCATTCTCGCAGTCCCTACTTTTGATGTTATCTCTCTCGCAAGCTCTCTCAGTCTCGTCTACTGTTCTTTAAATGTTATCTTTCTCCTGCTTGAATCTCTCTTTCTCTCCTAATATCTGCTTTTCGTTCTACAAGTCCATTCTATGCTACAGCTCCCTCAGTTACACCGAACAGTCTAGCATTTGCGGAAGACGTGCTTTTAACACGCTCTCAACCGATGACCTAGTACTGCTGGATTCTTAAAAGGTGGCAACCATTGTCGTACTACCACTTTGAGAAAAAACGTAGCATTGAAACTTCGAGAAACGTTAACTATCGTTTCTGAGATTCTAAATAACATATTATTACAGCTTTGGAATTAGAATTTGTCCTAATCTATTATATAATTAACTTAAAGTAATATCTGTCCCAAAAGCATCATTCCAGTCAGCGACATAAAAAAGTCACTTGATTCGTTGTATTTCTACTGGGGAAGAATACTTTGACTAAATAAAGTGATTTTTCTCAACTATTCTGAAGTAATTATATTTATTTAAATCTATTCCGGTTACTTTTAGAACACAGAGTGTATTAACCCTTTGCGTACGGAGTAATTTTTGAATATTGACAGATAATCATGTATTTGCTGGTCCAAAACCACCTTTTTATCAGAAATTTGGTTTATTAATGTATATAAAATATAAATTACTCCGCTTTTAATCATATCTCACCGGTCGTATTTCAATCTTTCAATTTTAACCGTGTAATTACGAAATTATAATAACATTTTTCCTCAGGCCGCATATATGCGTCGCTGGTCCGCAAAGGGTTAATATTTCTATTATAATCATAGGGAGTATTTTACTACATGAAATAATCAACTTGTTCTTTCAAACTTTACAAAAAATTAGCACGTACAGATAACCACAGCTACCTTGTATAAATGAGGTAAAAATGTTGTAAACTTAAGATGAAAAATAAAATGAGAGGGGAAATAATAATCTTGCAAATATACAAGGTTGTACTGGAAAATTCAAGGAAAGCACGAAGGTAAAGTAATAGCTGGCGATGAACTGCAACGATGGGGAATGCGATATCATCGTGTAGTACAATAATGGGACCCATTACCGTAGATGGATTTCGATCTCTCCTCACGCGACACGGAAAGAACCCCAAAAGGAACTGTGACTTTTGATTAAAAGCTTAATTAAGAACTGTGTCGTGGCTCCAAGTCCAAATTCGTCCGACTGATAAGTAAAAATATATCGGTCGAACTAATTACCACTTAAACTCCCATGTTAAATAACAAATGGGAAATTCAATTCAACAATGACTTATAATTATTTAAAGAACTAGATTACATAAAAGAACTCAATGTAATTATAATCGAAATATTGCAGAAATCGCCATCAATTGAAGATATTAAATTATTTATAGATATTAGAAAATATTAAATAAATATTTCCGAGGAAATTAACGTAAATAAATAAATTTATTTTACAATAGACGTAGAACTCAAAAAGATAATAATACTTAACTTTCAACTCATAAAGATAATAATACTTAACCTTAGTAAAATTATTAATTACTAAAATTTGTACTTTTTAAAAATTCAAAGTTTTCGTCAAATTTCAACGTAATTTCGATGCGAGATCCAACGAGACCCAGGGTGAACTTAAGTGTTAGGATAATCGCAGTTCAACGAAGAACTAATCAAGTAGGATTCACGTTGAAACTGTGGACTAACTTGAGACGAGAGGAAACTGGGATCTCAAGAATTTCATCCACGGAAAGATCAATTATGATCTTTATCTCCGATAAAAATTACACACTTCACTTTTGAAAAAAATTGCCAGTGAAAATTTCTCTGCTCTTTCTATTGCCCAAATCCAAAATCAACGATTCTAAGATAATAAAAAGAACTCTATATCAGTATATAATATTGTAACGGCGCTTCATAATTAAACAACTCAAATATTACAAAATAATGTCTCTATTTTAACGAATCCAAACTTCTGGCTCAAAGACAACTCTATTCTCTACATTAAATCAATATTAACATTAGCAATTCGTTGTTATCATTCTCATAATCGATATCAAATATATTGGTGACAATTTCGTTACGATAATTCGTAACAATATATTTAAACATACCGAAGATTGGTATATTTAATATAGTTCATATATATAATTAATTATATATTATAATATATTACATATACCAATAATTATAATAGTAACTATAATAATAATGTTAATTGCATTACATTTCTCACGAAAAAGTATCAGAAGAGAGTAACTGGCATTAATTGTGATTCTGGTCTGACCATACGCAGGGTATTCTACTTGAAACACAATCACCAATCTATACGACTAAAAAGTCTCTAAATATCATCGATAATATTTATTATGCGAACAAACTAATTGTTATTCTGTATGAAACACGTTATTTACGCTTAGCACTCTACAATTATTTACACCAGATAATTCGATAAAAGCCATCTACCGATAGGAAAAATATTATGCACATCGATTAAGCGGAATCAATTAACCCCTTCAGACCTGAATTTTTTTTCGTTTAAGAAAAAATTATTTTTATACTAGAATTAACTTCATTCATGTGAATGAAAGCAACAATACACTTTTTACAAAAATATTTATTTATTTATTTATAATTTGTAAATGCACATTGTAATGGACATATGGTCCTTACGTAAAATTTATAACGTTAAGGAGATTCTGAGAAATATTTGTATAAAAAAATAAAATTCATTAGGTGTTGAAGCTAAGTTTAACCCTAAACGTAATAAAATACAGGACGAAAAGTATTATGTACATTACAATGTGCACAGGGTCCGAAGGGGTTAAATAGCAAACGCAATATTAAAACATAAATGTGCTATATCAAATAAAAATTCAGGATACATTGTAATTCCAGCAATTAATTCAGAGTCATTGCATATTCAATCACGAAAGAAATGAAACAAAGAAAAGAAATGAAAGAACAAAAAAAATTACTCGGTTTTCCAACGTGAGAATAAAATATACTTCGTTGAGGGGCAAAATTTTGTAGAATTTCACCAAATTTCGCCATTCGTCAATCCCAGAGGAATAAATCGGCAACCGTCAATGGAATACCATGGAGATTTGCAAGTATGCACGTCGCGTGTCAAAGAGCATCACCATAGAACATCGTAGCCGTGTTTCGAATGCAGCCGAGCCACTTACGCATAAATATACGCCCCATAGTCGTGAAAATGAAGCATCGACCGTAAAATCGTACATACATGACGTATATATACATAACCCATCGATTTACGGGGGCTTGATGTTACGAAACGTGGTACCCATGAGACATTTACGGTCAGAAGCAAATCAAGCTCTACGATCATGCTCCGGCTTCCACCATAGTCACGCGAAAACGTCGAATGGACAATTTATGGTTTCGTTTATGCCTATATTCTTGGGTTCCGTTGCACTCGCCATTATAGGGAGTGTATGGTGGTATTATAAAGGGAGTGTATACCTTTGTGAATTCTATAGTTAAAGGCGTGATTTGGCAGGTAGGGAGAAGGAGTATGAATTTTGAGAATTTACTTGAAATTGGAATTGAATTAACACTAGATTTACCAGCGTGAAATCTATATATATAAAGCTCAAATTCCACTGACTGACTGACTCATTCATCCACTCATCACGAAATCTCAAAAACCACAGAACGGCTTGATACTCTTGCCACTAAGAAAGGGTTTTGAAAAATTCGAAATTTTAGGGGGGGTTTTGGGGGGTTAAAGTATGGGCCAAACCCATCAACGCAGAGACGAAACTACTTGACCTAGAAACTTGAAAATTTGCATGAGCATTCCTTCTAGGGTATAAGCACCCACAAAGAAAGGATTTTTTAAAATTTCAAATTTTAAGTTTTTTTTTTTAGTTTCGATTAAACCGTAGCGAAGCACGGGAGCTTTCAGCTAGTCTACTATATTTAAATATGTTAAATATGTACCTCAAAGCAAGGAAAATTAAGATGCGGAAGAGATGATAGATTCGGTAATTTATGTTTTATACGATGGACGAAGAATATTTATTCTACGGCTCTCTCTTAAACCCGTAGAATTTTTGGAAAAAATTGTGCACCAGTCATTTTGACTGGTTTGGTAAATCTAGTGTTAAGGTAGTTCTAGCTGGATTCAGAACTAAAAGTTTCTTTTTTCATTATTTTATCCAGCTAGAACTACCTTAAACACAGGCAAATCTAATTCTTTGTCTTTTCTATTGAAATGAGGCTTTGAATGAAAAATATTTGGCTAAGTCGACAAATATACACTGAGAACTAGTGTCGCATATATGCGGCCACGGTTAAAGTTGAAAAATTCAAATACAACCGTCAAAATACGATTACAAGAATAGTAATTTACAATTTATATACATTAACAGTGTGACTTTTTAATAAAAGTCTAATAAATGATTATTTCTCAATACTTAAAAATTTCTCTGTCCACAAAGGGTTAAGTAATATAAAAGGCTTCAATTTGTACATACCCAGACACAAAATATATTATTATGTAATATAATATAAGGACATAACATGTGTAAAAGCTTCAAAATATCAGATAAATAATTATACAATTTTTCAATTAACTTTTGCAATTACAAATTCCAAAACTATGTTAAAAAAGTACCTGTATATTACTATGATAAATATGATGTGTCTTTTATACTATTTATTTTCTTTTTATTACTGAAGAATCTTCTCTTTGCATTGAAAAATTGAAAATTGACGTTGAAAATTTCGCAACATGTGTTAAATTAAAGCATTCATTAAACTCACCAAAGACGAGGGAATCCAGCGTAGTTTCTACCGGAAGCGGAAGCCCTGGCCTTCGTCGTTGGCGAACTTCTGCTTTTCTTTATCACCGAACACTCGCGGAAGTAGATTTTTAAACGTTTCTCACCCGATAACCGAAATGTCCCAAATAAATAATATTTTTCATTCATCGAGTTATGTCAATTGTTTTCATTCATTCACAAATTAATTTCTCCACTCTTTATGCATACGTAAGAGTCAAATTAATCAAATTATTCTTACATTCACATTCAGAATTTTTCTACCACGTAACTTCACGTTTCTAATTAATTTTTAATTACAAAACATTTAGCTGTTTTCATTGAATTAACAAGTAAAATAATGGCTAGGCAAGGGAAACGTTTTACTTGCAGTATTGACATTTTTCTCCAAGTTAATTCATTTGCTAATTCAATTTATTTCTCATGACAATTTTATTCCCTCGGCTAGCCATAAGTTTAGGGTGTGCATAAAGGCGTTTTTTAACTTTCAGTGAGAACATATTCTCCACACGTACCTAATTGTATCAACGGCTGTGAATTTTTAATTTAAGATTTTATCGAATTTTGCAATGGAAAATTTCAAATGAATATGCTACATTTCATATTTCAACGGTGGAAATATTAGTTTTATAATTGAATCGAATATTTTCCAGTATAATGTTGTGCCTTGAGCAAACAACAAAAAATTTTGGGAATATTCGCACAGTTCTGAGAACATAGTTGCATAAAGGTGCACAGTACTGTTTTAAACAAATATATATTATTATTAGACTGCGGATGTTTATGCAAATTTCGAATTTCACAAATGCAAGTGAGACAGCAAAACCTATCTATGGATTTATTGCACTCACTAAATATTATAACAAATACCATACTTTGGATATTTTAGATATATTTTTATATTATGTCCTTTTTTTATATTTAAGCCGTATTTAATTTGTCATAAATGCATAAAAATCCGCAGTCTGATTATTATATAGTATAAAAATACATCCTAATATAATAAAATAATTAAATAAGATAACTAAGCTAAGATTAAATTTTACCAGTTGGCTGTGTTTGACGAGTATACTCGTCATGCGTAAAAGCTACCACTGGTTATTTAAATTGTAATTTTCACGAAAACTGAAATATATTCGTAAATCTCAAGATGTTTGAAATATTTTTGAGGCCATGCCGAAATAAAACGACTAACTAAATGGTATAAATAATTTGAAATAGATTTATGCTCATCTCTCGATTATCGTGAGACAAAATTCAAAAAAATTTTCGCCGCAGTTAACTGGTTAATAGAGCTAATAGTAAAATGATTTTTTATTTCTATTGTCTCTCATTCCTAGTGATTTAAATACTGTGACTTCTATCTAATAATTAACTGCAATAATTAAATGTTTCTTGATGAATTTCAAAGATTTTAGCCTGAGAAATTAAGTGGTATAGGTAAATGGTGTACAGAAAAGTGGAAATTTGCCTAATTGTCAATTAACAGAGACAACTTAAAGAAAAGGTATTATCAGATGCTGGAATATTGCTACCAAATCGCAGTATTCCATTTTCCAATAATGATCATGCTGTATAAAAGGTTAATGGGTGCATTACAGCACAGTTCGATAATCTCTGATAACGACGCACAGTATTCCAGCCAGTCATCATCTACGCGTTTATTTCCGGTGATTTTGTATACGCAGATGTTAAAATGACTTCATGAGAAGAATCATAGGAAGTTAAACTTTCAACTTCCCATTGCAAAAAAGTTTGAATTCGGATCTGATGTAATTCAAATTTACTTCAGGATAAATAACTGCATATATTTGACAATAAGATTTTAAATTAGTTAAAATACAATTCACATCAGATCTTAATTCATGGTTTTCAAAATTATTTTCCCGCTTTAGCTGCTTTAATCATTTCGCCCTGAAGCTACCAACTTGTTTGCAGCTTCCAAGCCATCGAGAATATTGTATGCTGATTAATATTTCATACATAACTGCAAGTAATATCGTTCAATAATATCTGAGGAAAATTAATATTCATATCAGACTGTAATTTTATTTATTTTTCTATTTTATCTGCTATATTCACTTCACAAAGGATCTACCTATTTTTACTTGGCTTCCAAGCCACTGTGAGTACGATATACTCATTAATAATTCAGAGACAACTTGTTATAACATTGTTCAATAACATCTTACAAAAGTTAATGTTAATAGCAGACTGTAATTTAATTTATTTTTCTATTTTATCTGCTATATTCATTTCACATAGGACCTACCAAGCTTTGATTAACTTCTACGCAATTGTGAGCACGATATACCAATTAATAATTCATAAATAACTGTAATCAACACTGTGTCCTCATATCGTACCAAAGTTGAAATTAAAATCGACCTATGACTCTATTAATTTTTCTATTTCAACTGCTCAATTTATTTAAAAAAGAATCTACCTATTTTCACTTGCCTCCAAACCACTGTAAGCGCCATACACTAATTAATAATTCATAAATTACTGTAAGCAACACTGTACTCTCATATTATATTGAAGTTGATATTAAAATCGACCTATGACTCTATTAATTTTTCTATTTCAACTGCTAAATTTATTTCAAAAAGAATCCACCTACTTTCACTTGCCTCCAAACCACTGTAAGCACCATACATTAATTAATAATTCATAAATAACTGTAAGCAACACTGTACTATCATATTATATCAAACTTGATATTAAAATCGCCCTATGACTCTATTAATTTTTTCTATTTCAACTGCTATATTCATTTCATATAGGAGTTACCAAACTTTGATTAACTTCTACGCAATTGTGAGCACGATATACCAATTAATAATTCATAAATAACTATAATGAACACTGTGTCCTCATATCGTACCAAAGTTGATATTAAAATCAACCTATGACTCCATTAATTTTTCCACTTCAATTGCTAAATTTATTTCAAAAAGAATCTACCTATTTTCACTTGCCTCCAAACCACTGTAAGCACCGTACACTAATTAATAATTCATAAATAACTATAATGAACACTGTGTCCTCATATCGTACCAAAGTTGATATTAAAATCGCCCTATGACTCCATTAATTTTTCTATTTCAATTGCTAAATTTATTTAAAAAAGAATCTACCTATTTTCACTTGCCTCCAAACCACTGTAAGCGCCATACACATATTAATAATTAATAAATAACTGTAAACAACAGTGTACCCTCATATATTACAAAAATTAATATTAAAATCCATGATTGAATTTATTGTAATTATTTCTCGACTTCCACTGCCATAAATTTCACTCTATAGACATATAACTCCTAAGCCACTGAGAGAATATCGTATACTAATTAATAATTCATAAACAACTTCATATAATATTGTTCAATAATATCTTATCAAAGTCCACAATAAACTATTATTCAATTCGAATTATTTTCCTACTCCGTCTTACTACGTTCATTTCGTCCAGGACCTATCCAACATTACGCGACTGTCGAATATACAATAATAGCTCGTACATTCTGCTTCAAGGTGACGGACATTTAAAGTCAAGACCATTCACTATTTTGTACACCGATCCTACAATTGCGCACCGTTACCGCAGCGTCCTGTTATCGCAGGGAGATCTTACGTCGCGAAAACAGTGTTTACATCCGCGTGACTTCGAAGCTCGAATTCTCAGAAGGATTAGGTCAGTTCGTGGATAAACAATGAAAATTTTACACACTACGCTACGGGACCAAGGTGAATGACATTTCCGAGAATCCTGCGACCAGATACATCGACGAAACTTGAATGAAAATATATCCTCGTAATGCTAAACGTACGTTGGTGAAATGAATATAACAATTAACACTAGATTTACGGATATTTATATACCTATTTTTCTGAAGTGTGCCAATTTGACTCATACAAGGAAATTGATATTTTTTGCAAAGAAAATAGTTCAAAATCAGTTTAACCTTTTGCGGACTAGCGACGCATATATGCGGTCTGAGAAAAAATGTAGTTATAGGTTATCTTCGTATGTATACACGATTCAAATTGAAAAATTGAAATAAAACCGGTGAGATATGATTAAAAGTGGACTAATTTATAATTCATATACATTAACAGCCCAAATTTCTGATAAAATGGTGGTTTTGGAACGCCGAATAAATGATTATCTGTCAATATTCAAAAATGTCTCCGTCCGCAAAGGGTTAACACTAGAACTACCAAACCAGTCAAAATGACTGGTACACAATTCTTTCAAGAAATTCTCCAAGTTTATATAAGAGTCATAGAATAAATATTCTACGTCTATATCAATAAACATAAATCACCCAATCGAACAAATTTTTCGGCGCTTGATTCCCCCTTTTTTAAAGTACTTATTTAATTTATTTAAATATGTTAGATCTAACGCTGGTAGCTCTAGTTTTAAATGAAAGATTTATTATCAAAAAAATAACCAACCAATATATATATAGCAATCAAATTTCAATGAGTCAAATTGGCTCCGTAAATCTAGTGTTAAATATTAATCCCTTAACCTACGATTTCTTTTCTGATGCAGCGTTCAATAACTCAAAATTAATTCCTGAAATCAAAAGGTTTCACTGATTTCTGATATTTCGTATAACTGAACGTGATATTAATAGTACAGAAATAATGAGATTTAATAGTTTTTGGAAGAATTCAAAATTTGCTATTCCATTTTACGCGTTACGAGTCTCACGCCGAGTTGTAGAATAAGGGGTTAAAAAGAAAGGAATAGAAAGTCTTTAACCCTCTATAGACCGAATTTTTTGTTCTATCCAAATATCAGTTTTATGATAGCCCAATTAGAAAATGGTAAAAATACAATTTTAAATGATTGATTAAACCTGATTTTTAAACATTGAATTGTAAGGAATGTGCTAAATAATAATGTTTGGCCAAGTGAAAAATTTAACTTTGAAGATGTGAAGCTGAGAGGAGTGTTGCGTTACCTCAAAGTCGCAGGGACCCATAGAAAGTTAAAAAAGGAGGAAATGTAATTGTTGTAAATTGTACGTTGGAATTGTAAATTGGAGCAAATACAATTGCCGACCAATTTTTACTTTAGTTAGTTGGAAATTGGGAATGAAGAATTTCACACTTAATACGTAATAACACTAACAACGTTGTGTCTACTGAAATTTAACACCTAATAACTACTGTAGAAAAAGAGAAATGTAGAGATAGAAGAAATAATTAATTAATTAATCTAAGTTTCATAAGACAGAAGTGGAATATTTACTTCACGCAGACCCTATCAATTTATAGGTTAATGTTAAAAAACGCCATTAATGCACTTGCCATAATAATAATTCTATTCACAGGTGTCTAATTCTTAATACACGACGTAATATATTTTTAACGAATATATTAAAGTCAACACTTCCACAGTCTGCCTGTCCATCGCGATGTCAAAAGCGAGAAATTAAATTTACACGAAATGTCTCGGAACAATACAAAGAGGTTTATAGTCCAGCTATTACGTAGTACAATAATTTTTATTACGAACCAGTTTTAAACACAAAACGTCCACTCCTTCCACTTCTCCGCGAAGGTTGTACAGCTGAGAAGTCCAGGGAGTAATGTCCAACGTAGTTTTGCACAAATAAGGGAACACTTTTGCAAAAAAGTTATCAAAATTCGCGGATCACGAGGACGCGTCGCGACAACTGAACGCTTCGAAGGCAGGAACTTGACTCGAGGTTCGCGGCTGCCGGCACGCCAGCGCTGCTCTCACTGGCTACTACCCGGCGCATGCGCACTGGCGTCCGTATACGTTCGTATATCTTGTTGCACGAAACTGATCGAAATAATGCAACTATTTCCGTTACAATCACAAGATTGAACTAAATTTTGAGAAATATGATAAAAACGAAGTTCTCGACTTAGAATTGCAGTTAATTCTGCTTAAAATTATGCGTTAAAATGAAAGTATAGAGAGTTAAAGACGAATGTAGTTTTTGTCGTAATTGTAAAGGATATATGATTTTATATAATTCTATGATAGAATATGTCGAGAGCATAAATCTTATTTTTCATTGGAAAACTTACATTGTTGGGAGCTGTTTTATGTATTTGCAATGTTGCTGTGAACAATGGGTAGAAAATTGCGACGAAAGATTCAATGTTAGAAGTTGGAACGATATCTGCTACAATTTCGACAATCCACTGTTTCTTATACATATTCTACTCTATCGAGGTAAACAGCGGCTTTCTAACGTTAAATAAAACGTTAACTATCACATTGTTAAACAATTTAATACACAAATTCGATAGAAGATACGGTTCACTGTCAGACGACGCGTTCAGCCGTTTACCACGCTACGAATTCAATATGGCGTCGATCGATTGTAGCGTTCGATACTAACGGCGCGCATTTAAATTTCGATCGTGCGGGAAATTTGAAATCTCGAGGAAACACGAGAAGAAAAATTCCTAAAGTATACGTTGAAATTTCCAATAGATATGGTTGAGTAATGCAATTTGTACTTAATAATAGGTCGGTTCTTCTCGTGTAATGATCCTTAAACAGTTGTTCGTAAAGAAATGCCGTGCGGTAGAGTTAGAAAGTGGTTTAAATCGTGCAATTCGTTCATGTACGGTGGCAAGTTAAACGACTGAGGGTAGCAATTTAACTGCATAAATTTATTGTCCCGTCATTGTCGTTACTTCATCGAATTGAACGCCTTGTCGTTACAGGAGAACACGTGAAGCGTGCCAGTAATAGTCACGCGATTAATACCAATCTTTCTGCTCTCCTATAATCATACGTTGCAATTTTTTTTTCCTGAGTGAAAACGCGTAATTGCATCGAATATTTCCAACCATTTTCCTCATTCTCTCCTGTTTCGTTGTTAAATAAATAAATATTCGCGATTAAACAGACACCAAGGATAATTAATATTAATTTCTATTCCAACCAAAGTTAAATTATTACTCGAAATACCATAAAACGTATTTCTGTCCATATGACAAATATCAGTTTTTTGTTAATATAAATAACTATAGGTATTAAATTAATTATAGGTAACTAATTAAATTAACTACATGTAAATTTAGGTGATGTTAGAAATTTTTAATTTCTTAATTTTTGGAACTATTCAAAATTTCCTATTCCAATTATTTTCTGAACTTTACGTTGAGCTAAATAAAATTAATTTCACACTTTCTGTCATTTGTTGTTCAGTATTTTAATCATATAAATAACTATAAGTACTTATAAATATATAAATGATATTAGAAAATCATTGAGAAATTGGAAAGTCGATATTAAATTGTCAGAAAATAAAATACACTGAAAGATATTAGAAAACTTTGATTTTCTAATTTTTGGATCACTTCAAAATTTCCTATTCCATTTCTCGCGTTACGAGTATCACTATTTATTGTATGACAACGGATTAACGCGACATTCGTGTTCAAAAGGATAACAATCACAGAGGATATCGATTATCTGAAAACAATGAAAAACTTTCATAAGCATCGTTAGTTTATTAACAGTGTTACACGCACAATCATACATAAAACAACCTTTTTATCCGATTACAGTTACCTATACCCGTCTCATTGCAGTGTTTACCGTCGAACGAGACGGGTCTCAAGCTATTCTCTTCTTTCTTTCTTTTTTTTTTCTTTTTCTTCTTGTTTTCATTTATCAAGTCGTTATCTGTATGCCATGTCCGTGTCGATTACGCGAAATCGACGATACTTTTAATTACAAAACGCAAAACAATGTATAAACCTAAAAAGATCAACAGCCTGAAGGACAGGGTGGGTTAAAGTTTCATGGGGGAGGAGGTAGTATGGGAAGGAAGGGTTGAAAGGGCAAGAGACAGTCTAATAGACGAGAAGAAAACTAAAAAAACAACAAACTTGTCCTCCTCCGCGTTATAAAAATTACAAATTGCACTTTTCATATTATACATTATTATAAAACTGCGCTCTCTTTTTTTTATCTTTTGTTTTTTTTTCTCTAGCACTTGTATTTTATTTTTCTTCTATATTTTCTTCCACCTCGAGGATTATTTATACATTCCTTTCCACGAAGATCACTCGAATTTTCGTTCTATTTTTATGCCTCCGCGAGATCTCGATCGCGTGGAATTTTGGAAATTGTTTTATGGGGAGGGGGGAATTTCTTTTTCTCTTAATAAATACATCTGCGAGCTGACAATCGAATTTGTCGTTTTCTTTGTCTCTTTATCGCAGATAAGCATTATAGTTTCTTCTTTTCTGTTTCTCCTAATAGGTTCATCATTTTCTCGGACTTTCGCACACTTTTTCTCACAATTTTCTTTCCATTCGCACTTTCTTTCACGCACTTTCGCCGCGCTTTAATTCGATCTTTCTCTTCCACACGCTAAAAAGAAAAATCGATCGTACACGGAAGAATAAAGGAGACGGTAGTTTTTGTACAATCGTATTTTCACCACCGCGAAAGAATTTATTCACGGTGAACACACGATGGCGCGAATTAATTAGCACCTCGAAGAACCCTCACGTATTTCTATCTACAGGATATTATTATTATTTCTTCGTCGCTCATCGTCGTTTGCTCATTCTATCGAAAATGCATAGAAAAAACGCGACGGCGATCGGTGAACGTTGAAATTGCAATGCAGTCGGTTCGTTTATTATTCATCTTCTAAACTCCATTCTTTTTCTGTTCGTCACTGCAATCTCCTACGAGATTTAACCCTCTGGTAACCATTTTGAACTTTAAGGTAACATAAAACACAGCTAGATATTCTATTTTTCAAAATCAGACTAATGTTGTAATTTAATTCGTATTTGATCGAAGTCTTTGCAATTGATTGACCCTTTCAACTTTAAGGGTAAGATAAAACGCATCTAAACATTCTAT
Organism: Cerceris rybyensis; assembly: GCA_910591515.1. Classification (NCBI taxonomy): domain Eukaryota; kingdom Metazoa; phylum Arthropoda; class Insecta; order Hymenoptera; family Crabronidae; genus Cerceris; species Cerceris rybyensis. Next base: position 3,751,964 of record OU342800.1, on the reverse strand, counting down.
TTTTCAAAGTGAGACAGATATTACAATTTAAATTGTATTTTATCAAAGTCTTTGCAATTAATTGACCCTTTCAACTTTAAGGGTAAGATAAACCACATTTAAATATTCTATTTTTCAAAGTGAGACAAATATAATTTAATTCATATTTGATAATGAGACTTGGCAATTGATTGACCCTTTCAACTTTAAGGGTAAGATAAAACACATCTAAACATTCTATTTTTCAAAATCAGACAAATGTTGTAATTTAATTCGTATTTGATCGAAGTCTTTGCAATTGATTGACCCTTTTAACTTTAAGGTAAGATAAAACCACATCTAAATATTCTATTTTTCAAAGCGAGACAAATATAATTTAATTCATTAATTGATAATGAGACTTGGCAATTGATTGACAGTTTTAACTTTAAGGTAAGATAAAACACATCTAAACATTCTATTTTTCAAAGTGAGACAGATATTACAATTTATATTGTATTTTATCAAAGTCTTTGCAATTAATTGAACCCTTTAACTTCAAGGTAATATAAAACAAATGTAAATATTTTATTTCTCAAAAATGGACAATTACTACAATTTAACTCCACTTGATAAAAGTTTTTAGAATTCAAGATGTATAAATTAAGTTAGAAACATTGTAACTTTGCTAAAAGCTTTCACAAATTTATCAATATATGCGAAAGGCGTAAATTTACATCCTCAACCTTTTTTTTACTATTCATTTATACTCCGGTACTATTAATCTTTAGATATTTAAAAAAAATCGAATCAACAGGGTTAACAATCTCGTCGAAGATGCATTCAAGCATCGAATTTTCTTCTTTTTTTGAAAGTAAGCTGCTCGAAAGTCACTTATCTTTCTTCATTTTTTAACGGCTAAGAAGACCGCTTCCGTGGTGAAGGATACGAACGAGAAAAGTGAAACGACGTATGGTACGGTGTGAAAAAAAAATACATATAGATATATATTATTTATAATCTACCTGGATATACGTTAAAAAGTCTATCGATGATCGAATCGAAGACTTCTCTCGTCTCCTTTTTCTCGCTCTGAATTTTGGTCCACGAAGAAGTGCTTCCCCGTAGTCGAGAAAGATGGGAAGTCTATTTTTCTCTTTCTCTATACGATATTCTCCATATAGTTTATAAGTTCACCGTTAATTCTCATTTTTTAACACTAGATCTACCAAGGCAGTCGAATCGATTCTTAATTTCATTGAATAAATGAAATTAATGATCCAAAGAGTTCCACACGCACCGACATTATTCATTTTATCTACATCTATTTTGCTAAATGTAAGAACTTCTATTTGTTCCATTAGCTTTAATATCCGTATTAATTATCTACACTGTCTTAATCATCGGTAGTTCTAGTGTTAATCATTTCGTCGTGAAAACCAATTTTCATTTTCCACTCGAAAGTATCGTGCCCCCGAAATTAAGTATCATTTCAGTACCATGCATTAATTAAACATCAACGACACTTGGATTAATTAATCAAACACGGCTTAATTAATTAATCTCTTAACCTTTTGAGTCACTATTGACACGTATATTCAAAGAAATAATTTAATCATCGTCCATCGACGTATATATGTCACGGTAAATGTGATTAATCCCATAATTATACATAATCACCGGATTAATCGACTTTACCATAACGTATATACTTAATTAGGGTTGAAATATTGAAGTACAATGGCTAGTTTTATCATTTATAGTTTCTTTGTGTAATTAATTAACCCCTTGGCTACTGTGGGCGCCTATAGGCGCTTAGAAATTTTGCTTTTATGATGGTGTGAGCGCCTATAGGCGCTTGAAGTAATTTGACTTTCTAACACGGATAACACTTGCAAATTTGTAATATTTATAGTAACTTGGTTCAGAGAAATAAGTAATATTTTTTTAACGTAGTGAAATTCATTTTCATTATTGAAATATGTTAAATTGCACGTCTCAAAGTTTGTCGTAGTCAAGGAGTTAATAATAGTTTTTTAGAATAGAATAGATGATTATTTCTCTGTTTTAACCCTTTGCGGACTAGCGACGCATATATGCGGTCTGAGAAAAAATGTAGTTATAGTTTATCGCCGTATGTATACACGATTCAAATTGAAAAATTGAAATAAAACCGGTGAGATGTGATTAAAAGTGGAGTAATTTATAATTCATATACATTAACAGCCCAAATTTTTGATAAAAAGGTGGTTTTGGAACGCCGAATAAATAATCATCTGTCAATATTCTAAAATGTCCCCGTCCGCAAAGGGTTAAAGAGTAACGTTTACCCTCAAAAGGCTAAGGGTGCAATTAATAGCGTTAATTAACGTTCCGTCGATCGTTTATCCTTCTTGATACTCTCGACGACTTCGAGATAATTTAACACGATTGTAAATAATTAATACGAGTTTCTGCAAAGATCGCCGAGGTGTTGATGGAGTTCTGGGAGCAGCAATATCGGAAAAGAGGCTTTAAGGGATCACATTTGATGATACAAATAAAAAAGAATACAATAAATTGATCAAAAAAACGATCAGAAATGTTAAGTTCAAATTTTGACACCAATTCGCGGGTGTACTTTTATTTGTATACAAAAAAAAAAGGGAAATTTAACGTGTAGTTTGAAATTCCCACAAGATATCATATCAAGAATGATAACGAAGGAAGAACACAGTACAAAAAGAAATTTAAGTTACATGATTAAGTAACTACAATGGAAAAAAAAAGAGAAAACTCAAATTTCTTATTATATAAGTGCATCGCGAGATGAATGAGATTCCAGCGGATTAAAAATAATTGAAATACAATTTCAAAGTTTCTTCCTGGAAAGAGTTAAAAGTTACAATGGACATTGTTAAAAGTTCTTAGAAAAAAAAGGATATAAACATAGTAAAGAGATTAAAAAAAGTTTCTTAAGTTTGTAGGAAATTAACACTGGAACTACCGGCGTTATATCGATCAGATTTAAATACATTTAATGATTGATCAATTAATTAATTCCATTCTTATAAGATAGAAAGGAATTATTTATTTCATTCTTCTCCTATTTGATTGACGCGGGAATTTTTGAAAAATTCAAAACTGGTCATTTTTACCGCCTTGATAGTTTTAGTGTTAAAATTTAATGTGATCCGCCGGATTCTTGCCATCTGGTACAAAAGATGTACGTTTTCACAATATGTTCCCTTCGATAATGGCAATTATTTTGGCCTCGAATTATTTATGGAACTTTCAGTGACGAGAAACCATCCGTTATTTGTATCTATACCCCATCTAAATACGAAAATCTGCAACGATTTTATCGATTGGCACGAAGAGTTGCCCATAGATGGAGGATACGTCTCAAATAACTCGGAATCTCACCACGCGAAGCAGCGCTCTACAGTCAAAAGATATCGAAATTTAAATTCAAAAAATGAAAGGCACGACAAAGTATTTTTTTTTTCTCTCGTTTGCAATTTACTTTTTTCCAGGGAGCTTGAAACAGCGTCGAGATCCATTGCGAATGAAAACGCGGAAAAATGCAAATAAAAATAAATAAATAAACGTAAATGCTAAGTTAGCATTACGGTTTTTTAAAAAAAAAAGAATCTTTTCGCGTAAATCTTCTTTATTCCCATTGAAACGACGTATTAAGCTTCCCCAGAGATCCTCTCGCTCCTGTTTCTTTTTCTATTTCATCGCTTCTCCGTTCTAATCTTAAAGAAATAACACTGGGCTTCTGATTATCGAACTTAGCAATGTATGTCGGTTACGCGCGCATACACACTCTATACTTTGCATGTAAATAATGCCTATTTTCCAAAGGTTGAAAACACGATTCAATCAGAAAATCATGTCGCGATTATCGAGACATCACCTCTGATAATTTTCTAGTATCGCATCGTTATCCCTTCCGGTACCATTTTTACAAAAAAAAATGAAAACAGGTTTCAATACAAGGGTGCCGTTAAAGTGATCATATTAATCATAAATCAAAGTAATCATCTCCCTTTTCAAAATACTTACTTAATATATTTATGAGTAACATACTTAAAATCTATAGATGTAATATTAAATATTTCAAGTAAATACTTTGAAAAAAAAGAGATGAATAAGTGTAAAAAGATGAGTAATCAAGTAATTTAAGTTTTGTAAGATAAAAGTAGAATATTTAAAAAGATATCATATATTGAGAAAGCTAAAAACCATTAGTTTTAACCGCCTTTGTAGTTTTAGCTTCCTGTTAAGGAATTCATTTCTATCAGGAATAATTAATCATTTAAAAATTGAAGATATCCCATACATCTTGTACAAGAAATTATTTCAACAGTATCAAGTGACCTGTCCTTGGATCATTGTACGACCCAGTGGTACCGAAAGGGTTTTGCTCAACTGACTTGAACATCGAATAGTAAATTAGCTAATCTTTTCGCAGAGGTGTCATTTCTATGCTCATCTTATTATGCATTCTTCTTGTTTCCTTCCCTCTTACATCAGCGTCTTCGCTTAAGCATGGATACTGTATAGCACTATATATGCTGTGTGACACCTTGATCCACGATTCGATTTTCCTCAGGAATACATTTGTTTGTTTATATTATTGATACACGCCGCAGTGACACTGAAGACACTCGTCACTATTCGTTGCATCGATAATTACCGATGTAACGACGATTAGCGCAGTGTGCATACACCTTTTCATTCTTGAGATTCAAACGACTTTTTTAATTGTATCATTTTTAATGTAAAAAAATATATAGTCCTCTAGAAAACATAAATGCATACACGGAACACGTTGAATTCCATCGGCAGCGCTACTTAATTTAATCCTCTATGACCGTTTGACCTTGATATAATAGAAGACATCTAAATTTCTGTTGAATGACGATTCTTCAACTGTATAAAATATTACAATTTAATTCTGAAAAATCAAGATCTTCTTTATGACTAAATGTTTAAAAATCAAGTTAAATTCATTATAGAAAATTATATTTTCATGATTTTCTAATGGGCCATCGTTCATCTGATCTTCAGATAGCACCAAAAATTCAGGCTATAGAGAATGTATCATATTAGATATCTAAAAAAGTAGAATATTTCTCAATATACTATTACTTTTATCTTTAACATTATTATTCTATCAAGTTGTAATTCAAATAGAATAAATTCCACCTTAGAAGAAACGATGAAACACCGAAATACATCTGGCATTCAACGTGTTAAAGTGTATTAAATTCTTCAAAGAAGAATAATAAAACTTATTTTGCAGATCTACAGATTGAAATTTGGACAAAAGAATCTTTCAATCCAAATTGATTTCATATTAAAAAAAAATCGCCAAATGAAATAGCGTATGCACACGTGAAAATTCTAAGGTCACGACAATCAAACAGGAAGAGAACGTGGAGAACAATCAACAGTTCTTTAAACCGTTCCCTTGTGAAAGTCATTCAATGTATATCAACATTCTCCAACGTTGTTCCTCTTGAATGTCATGGAAAGAATTTGTACCGATTAAAATCGAAATACACAATGTTAGGATTAGAGTGCAAGAATTACAAATAGCTCCGATCGCATTCTCCTTTGATACGCTCCAGCGTTATGTTAATGAGCGATGTTACGCATTTTCATTTAGTATAAATGTCTCATCCGGTGACGTCGACGCACGTAGGCAAATTCAAAATTCAATACACACGAGTATATACTTTGCGGTTATACGAGATGTGTACTTAATGAGGAATCCTTAACGATTTAACCTTACGCGTACAATACATGATGCTTATGAGTTTATGAGCTACCATACTAAAGGAAAAACATACACCACTGAAAGATTATATCGTTATTATTTGCGATCGCCATTTATATTCGGATCGCCGAAAGCTACGTTTGCACTGTGCATACGCTCGGTGGAGACACGATGTTCAAATTACATGTACTTATTAGATGTAAATTTCATAAGAATTTTCATTTTTAATCTCAGTTTGTTTTAGTTGAAAAGATTCATCTATTTTCTATGTTGCTTCGATGAAGTTTTTCCTTCGTGATTCTTCCTTTGTTATAAATTAATAGTTGCTCTTTGACGGATGTATTGTAATTTATCTTTGTTTGTGTTAAACGTCTCGTTAATTAATGAACATCGTTTACACCGCCACCCCATATATAGATAGTGAAGCACATTAAAAACATAGCGATAAGCTAAGTATTATACAAATATTGGAAAACCTCCACTAATTCTATGCAAAGTATAGCTTGTAGAATACCATTCTTTAAAAACTAGGACTTATCGTATTATAAGATAATATAATTCATCATATTTCTCTTTCTCTCTCACGCTCTCCCACGATTCAATCTCTTTTTTTTTCTCTCTATTTTATTTCACAATTTTATACGCCGGATTTTATACGTGCAATAATGTATGACTGTGGGCTCTGCTCCATTTTTATCTATTTTTTCTCTTCTTCCTTTTACTAGCAAATTCGCTTTCCTTCCACGATCACGACGAGAACAAATTTGTCGATAATGTATTTACGCGAACGTTTGTTTCTTTTTTGTATTTTTATTTGCATCGTATATTCGTAGAAACGTTGACTATTCCTATCAGCAGTCATAATTTATGTACAACTTAACGAACTTGGATGCAATTGTCTTCTCCTCTCTCGACTCTTTTTCACGATATATTAAGATAAATTACGTCATAAAATTATATAGTTCGAGCTTAACGCACACTATGCCCTGCCATGTCACATACAATGTTGATAAACAAGTATCAAATGATTTCCCATCGGTTTCTCTCCTTTCGGACGTACATACGCGTACGTACAATTACTATGTACGTATAATATAAAATATGTCATTAAAAAATGAAAATCCTCGATGATGTCCAATGTATCACTAATTAACATCTCACCGATGTACCAGTTGAGCTACGGACACTTCCATCGGCCGTGAATATCGGCGTAGATTGGTTAAAATTTATTTCAAAATGGATCAGAAATTGAAATAATTCTTACCACATCTAAAACGTATCTACGGCTCAACTACGTAAATCGAGGGGGACAAAGAAATGACAATAATCCCGTACAACACGAGATATCTCATTATCAAAGTATCTCTTCCCTTGAAAACAAACGTAACACCTTAAAATAACGTTCATTCAAAACGTTACGTTACATTTACTCGCGTTACGTTCATACTTCCTGGTTAAGCTTCTCTATCTTCGCAGTATCGAGATTTATGATACGATGATGAACTAATCGAATGAAGAAAATCATTTTATTACTTGTTAAACCTTGGTGGCCTCCTCAGTCGTGGTATCAGTTCAGTTCTCACTGCCCTAGCGTAATTCGGTGCAGCATATTGATCAGCAACGGCGATCGGACTTTGCAGGCTTTGTATAAACATCGGTGAATCCTGTAATTGACCGACACCAGCTGCCTGATACTGATACTGACTGTTAGCAATGTCCGCAGTCGGATAATGATTCGGTTGCACAAACTGAGGAGGATTATCGTATTGCGGATACGGGATGGAACTTTCTGCCGAGAACTGTGGTATCACCGGATTCACGTTGACCGGTGTTGTAGCAAAACTGCCAGGATCATAGGTCTGATATTGATTCAGCTGTCCAATCTGTGTCGTACTAAATGGTGGAGATTGTGGGAATTGAGACGTGTCGGGGAATAGCACACTGGCAACTGTAGGTTGAGGAAACGTCTCAGGTCTTGGATAAGGCGACATATTCGCCGTTACGTTGCTCAGACTTTGAACATTTGGTATACCAGCAATCTGTGATGTTCCATAGCTATGAAAAGTTTGTCTTCCATGATCAAGATCTTTCATTCCACTTTGCAGTGAACTGGCAACGTTAAGCTTCGACTTTGAGCTGGGACCACCAGTTATCTCGTTGTGCTTCGTTCTAGCTTCCGTTACAAACGGATGACGAACGTTTACGATACTCTGAGGTGCACGTAACGGTGGGAAATTAATTGGTGCCATTTTTTGTGCTGGATTTTGTTGCTCCAAAGCTTTTCTAGCTACGGCAAAGGCGGTATTGTCGTTTCGTGATGCTGGTCGAGAATGATGTGAACTGGATGAAGACGCATGAGTATCTCTGTGCAACGATTGAACGGATTGACCAACGAACCTCGACGGTAAATTGTTTATAGATGTGCTATTCCTCGACTTGTAGTCTTGATTATTTACAGAGGGATCCTTATAGTCGGTTTGCATTTGATAATTCTTCATCTTCGAATCGATATCGCTGGAGAACTTCTTCGTCGAGTAATCTTTGGACTTTGGTGGATTATCGTGAGAAACTCCGCCACCGATGCATTGGGTAACACCTCGTACGCTGCTGAACGAAGAACCTTGTTGATTGGATACAATCGACGTACCCTTCGTTAAAGTTTGCTCGTTTGACTTTAAACTATCCGGATTCCCGTTGTTTTTCTTCAGAGACGGATTCATTCTGCTTGCGGCCATACCGGATGTCGTGCTGATAGGATTCAAAGATGTAGCATCCTTGTTACCCACTGTGGTGTTCACCGATCGTACGGATGTCTTTGATATTCTACCTTTACTTCCAATATGATCGAGAGACTTTTGTCCACCTTTACCCTTCTCCGACAGTTGACTATTAGCTGGCAAGATTTTGTTATCCGCATTGTTGCTCTGATTCTTGGACAGCAGATTGTTATGGGATTTACAGTTGATTGTGACGGCTGGCAGGAGCAAAGCGTTGCCTCACTTTTTGGTCATAATTTTCAGATATTCCAGAGCGTTTTGAGCGGCGCTGGCTTGAGCATCTTTACTAGTGACACCACAACCATAACAAACTGCCACTGGCAAGGTCGACAGTTGCACAAGGCACTGGCATTTACCTGTGATATGGAGTAAGAAAGATTTCTTCAATTTTACTATATTCCTACAACTTTCTGAGCTTGGAAGATTAGTATAAATAAATATTTCCCAATAATACTATGAATGATTACAATATTCGATTATATGAAGTTGTCAAAAAGTATAATGTATATTTAAATAACGATAAGATATTAAAATTAATTAAATATAATATTATTCGTTATAAAAGTAAATTACATGTGATTCTTGTGGAGGTCGTTTTAAAATTTTGATTTTGATGAAAACATGACCTTTATCGCTATATTTTAATTAGATAATAGATGTTCTACATCGTGATAACAGTGTTAAAGGTCACGCTAGAGAAGTAGCAGTTTTATTTCTTGTTTTGCATGTATACTACATAGGAGTACATTTTTATTTGGAGGAATATAGAAGGATCTTAATCATGTCTGGAATTAATTCTGCCAAGTTGGCTTTAAGGAAGGAAATGAAAAATATCATTAAACAACTAAGCTGTGAAGAGAAACAGAGACAATCAAGAAGAATATTCGAAAAGGTAAGTGTTTTTAAAAGATTGAGTAATCAGTATTTGGTTTCTTGAGAGGTTATGTTATAGCTGAAAATGAAACTTAAAGGAAATTAGAATAAATGTGTTCATGAAATGTAAATTCATGTATAAACAATTCAAAGTACATGTATAAATTTCTTTATCGTTTGGCAGCTACGTTGTCTACCGCAATATGAAGAAAGCAAAAGAATCTCATTGTACTTAAGTACAAGTGATGAAGTCGACACTCTGCCAATTTTAAAACATATTTTTGAAGCTGGAAAAGAAGTGTACGTTCCCAGATACAAAGGAAAGGAAATGGAAATGGTTAAATTGATTTCGATGGAAGATTACGAGAAACTTCCACTAACTAAGTGGAACATCAAACAACCAGATTCTAAAGAAATCAGAGAAAATGCTCTAGAAACTGGTAAATCTTTAAAAAACAATCATTTTGTTATATTTTATACAGTTTTCAATATATTGCTCGATCTTTGCACATTTTCTATCATTTGAAAACATAGAAATATAATTGAAAAAAACAATTGTTTCATTGTAGGTGGACTTGATTTAATACTTTTACCAGGTGTTGCTTTTACAATTAATGGTAAGTTAAGCTGATTAATGAATTTTTATATTCTCATAACGATGCATGATTATCCAGGAAAACGATTGGGACATGGAATGGGTTATTATGATCGATTTTTAAAATCCTGTTTTGAAAATCAACAAAAGAGACCACATTTAATCGCGATAGCATTTAACGAGCAAATACAAGAGGATATTCCTACGACCGAAAACGATGTACCTCTTGATGCTGTACTTACAGAAAAATGTACTTAAAAAGACTGTTTCGATATATCGAAATGTAAGGAATAACAAATAAATACGGAAAAATTTAAAAACTTACCGCTGATAGACTTTTCTTCTATATCAACATATGTGACTTCAAATTGCTGCTCAGAAGCAATTTCTTGTAAAAATTGTACCAAGTTTACATCACCGTCATTTAGACAAGTATTCTGTAAAATAAGATATAGATACATTGAGTACAATGGAATATAAATGCAAACAATATTCTTCATATCGTTGATATTGATTAAATCGTAATACAAACCTGTAGTTCAAAAAGTTTAACACCTGTCGATGACTTCAGACTTTTATGAAATTGCGAAACTTTAAGACTATGAATGTTCGTGAGCGTTAAGATTTTGCTACCTTTCAAATCCGCGTAACGGGCATTCACATTTGCATTTCTTTGTAAAACCTATAACGGACAATTAATATACGTAAATATTTAATCGCACGAGCGTCATTGATAATACACCATCAATGACTGCATTTACATTAAAAATAAAAATGAAGTGGAAATGTTTGCTGTTAAGAGATGTACACTACTGTGTAAATAATTCTGGTATAAGCGAACACTATTTAGAAAACTTATACCACCATTACCAAGGAACAAATCATCCGTTATAGATTTAAGGCGATCAGAAAGGTAGCTGATACTTCATAAACTGCCAGAAGGCCAAATCACTTCCACTTCACTAAGCATACACACACATACAATCACAAGAACTGTTTTCATACAGATACACAAAAGCAATTTGTACAGCAAAGAACACATTTATGTTAAACCAACTGCAATGTCAACGAGTAATCGCTATACGGCATTTTGCTGTAACGATCTTTTTTTCTCAGGCACCGATCGGATTGAGGCGGCAAATCGAACGAGAAGGGTGTTTATTTAATTTTGGCGTAATAAATATCGCTTCACGAGTCTACTCTCAACCCTTTATGAACAATCGTCTGAGGTGTAGATTGAGACGATGTATTTTAGAATGGCTGCAGAGATGTGTTATCTCGGAAACGCTCGCGAAGTTCTACTTTGCAGAGCAATTCTGAAGATACATATATTTATATCATCAATGAAAATAATTTGTCGGTATCCTTACCACATAAACATAGCAGTTGGAAAACGATTTATGACAATTTTTAAATACATTTATATTGCTTCAAAAAAATGTATATTCACGTAAGAGAGATAAAAGAATGTTTGATTTACATGCATACCTTCTTTAACCCTTTGAGTGATATAGGCGCATATATGCGTTCTGTGAAAGCCATCGATGGGGACTATGGACGCAAATATGCGTTCTGCGGAGACAATTGTTTCTGTGGTATATTCATACTATGAGGAAAAGTGTTCAGTCCCCAGCGATAGCGAGCGCAGTCTCTCCAGAGCGCATCGGCAGAGAATCGTCCGCACGCAAAGGATTAACAAAGTTCGAAATTAAAATCGAAATTCTTACCTCATCTTCGTCCACATTGGGACTCTGGGTGTCCATGTCGTGTAGAGCCTGCCACATTTTATGGGCAGCATGCCTTTTAGCAACTTTCTTACTTTTCCCTTGACCGACCTCGCGATATTTTAGGACAGAACAAACAATGGTAAATTGTCTTTCATGGGGTAAGCCTTCTTCATTTTCCATGGTATACTTTGGCGGTGGCCAATGATGAGACATACACATTTCTTGCAAAGCTCCAATTGGATTTGTAACTATCTTTTCTTCCCCATACCCTTGCAACTCTTGCAAATTTTCGGAACTGTACAAAATGAAATGATACTGACATTTTTTCAAATAAATATAAACTAAATTTTGTTAATACAGTTTTAAGAGTCTTACTCCGGTATACTATTTGGAAGGGGAGAGTCTGGTGTCTCGCTATTTAATCTACATAATTTATCTAATACTGCTCTTGCAGCAGCATGCTTGGCTTCTTTCTTGGACCTTCCGGTCCCCATTGCTGAAACAATTGGATCTACTTCAATCGCCTGACGCTTATCAATTAACGTACAATTTCAATACGAATTAACATTTATCCACAACAGAGAACATTGAAACAGAAAGAATGATAAGAAACGTACAAATACATATATACTTTTGCATATTCAAATATTTATTTACAGATAAATAACTTCATCAAAAAACTACTATACTGTAAAGAATAATGCCACACTCAACACACATATCATTTGTACACTACGGTATTAGCAATACATTAGTTAAAACTGCAAATACAAACCAACAATATCGGCGACAGTGACACGGTAACGAAAAGTAGGCTCGTGAATAGCACCCTCTATTTGTATCAGCTCATACTTTGGTGTTGTGCCCCTACGAGAAAGTAATTCCTGAAGAATAGAAACTGGTGTTTTGTTGGACAATGATTTCATCTCCAATTGTGCTGCCTCACTTATTGGTAATTTTTCCACCATTAAACTATGCAAAGATAATCGAGCTCTGCTACGACGATTAACATTATTCGAATGATTAGGGACACCACCGACACCAGCCATCATATTAGGCCCAACCTGTTGTGGTTGATGCATTTCCTCCATTTCTATGTTCTGAAAGTACAGATAAAAGTGGAAATCTATATCAAAATTTCAATGTTCCTCTTAACCGCTTATAGACTATACCAGCCTATGGAAATGAAAGCAAGAAAGAGTGAAATATTATAAAAATTCGTAACATTATAAACAATATTTGTAATGAAATCAAACTACCATAGACATTATCAATAAAGCCAACTCTTGATTCCATTGTTACACAAAGTATTTCATAATGATATAATTATGTAATCTCTAATGCATAATTCAACACATTCGACTTCATTCCTGTAAATCATAATTCCATATCTAATTTTCAATTATACCCTTGATAAATATAGTCAGGCACAAAATAAGTTGAAAATAAATCGAAAATAAAATACTTCCTGTAACAATATTTACGAAAATGATATTTCTTCTGAAACTTTTTTTGTAATATCCATGTCTCGTGCTATAACGTTACGAATTTTCTCCATTTACGTTAACATTATCAAGCAACATCGACCCAACTTAATAAAATTAAAATAACACGAGAGATAGATGAAATATTTATTAATCCCACAACTTCAAATACTTGATCAAACGCAAACAGACAAAATATCTCGTCGATGAATATACACACCTTTAGTCTCAAATCAACGGTTACGTACTATTACTATTCCATACTGTGATATCATTAACATAAATAATACACAAACTTTTCGACGTTTCTTTGATGTATACTTCCAATTAATATTTATTTCATCGACCCGTTATTTACACAGTTTTTACAGAGAATGAAACGTAAAATTTCAAAGAGCACAGGACCACGTGAAATCATAATAATCCATAATATAATTGAGAAAGTTTTAATATAAATTAAATGAAATAGTTATTGACAAATGAACGAAGGCTGCGCAGTATAAAACGGTAGGAAAACCGGCTGGCAGCCATGATTGTTATAAAATTCATTGATTGATTCTAGTACGTCGTAAACGGATAATATTCGAGCATAACACGAAGGTTAAGTTTTATTATGATTTAATTAATGATAAAGTAAAAGAAAAAAAAGGGTCTTTCAACATCAATGGGTTTCTTATTCAAAACGACGTTGAAAGAGGCGCACAATCCGACCGGCCGTAGTATCGTCCGCTACGTGAAATCAAAAAAAAAGTCACCACCTTTACTCACAATTTTCAAACGTTCTATATGAATAAGCTGGCTCCTTAAACAGGCCAATTCCTATGCGAAAAGCGAATCCCGCTTTTTGTGACCGATCCAAGTCTCACAAAAAGCTTGATCCGTTTGACGACAGAAAAATGGTTCGCTGACTAGCGGAGAATCTTCCTCGTTTCTGGCTCTGCCGCAGTATGCGATGTGAGCAGTTTTTCTAGACGCAGAAGTATGCGCACCTTTCTGCGCAGATGCATCGATGGCGGTATTATCGAAACAGATGTTTCATATTTCATATTTTGAATCCGTTAAAATTCGATTTTATTAACTTTCAATATTCTGTCAGCCTTTTCTGATAGATTAATTTATGACGTAGTAAATTATCATTTGTCTCTTGTTAAATAAAATTGCTATTTTGTACAATAATTATATCTGTGCGCGGGAAATTGTTTTACATTTTTATATACTATGGGATGTATTTAAATGTGTAAAGTTATAGATGGTATATTGTATTTAATTATTATAAAAAGTTTCAAGAAAATGTAATAATTCTATGTATAAACAAGTTTTTAACGATCGTTGGAATACGTGAAAAAAATTGAAGAGTTTAATATAAGTTATGATATTTTATAGCAACGGATTTCATTGAGAAGCGGAAAAAACAATTGATAATTATAGGAGATATTTTGATTTAAAAATTGGCGCTACTACGCGATATTACAATTTTAACGTTCGTTTCTTGGCAACACCGGATGTTGGTGTATTTCTCATTTGTATACCACCTGGATCACCATTTCCGGTTGTTGCCCGCTGAAACGGCTCAAAGCAAAGATTGTGCGCCATTATTATACACTGACGCTGCAACGTATTATTCTAAGCATTTCTTCTGATTTCTATTGCTTCCCATTGAATTTATTTGTTTCCACAATTGGAAAATGAGCGATTTCGAGGTAATTATTATTGTTCTTTTTAAATAAACAATTTCTAATGTAATTCAGTGCATACTATATTCGTAACGGCATGCGGTAGACTACAGCCATTATCGATCCAACATTTTACGGCGTTTTATATGTATATTGCGAATTTAATGATTTCGTTTCGTACTTTGCCATTTACTGAGAACAGGACAAATTAATATATCATTTTTATTTACCTGTCCCGGTTTCATCATCTATTATAAACGTAATAATTATAAGTAGAAAGGTTAACCTAGTAAACTTTGACCGAAACTAACGTATTTTGTATCTGTGAATTTCCGTTACATTTCGTGTGCGATATTACGTATTAATTTATAAATATAAATGAATTCTAAAGTCTTCGAGACAATTACTAATTATTTCATTAATATTTTTAGAGGAGTCCTAGCCGCAGTGAAAGCCCTAGAAGACCAAGAACAGCAGATGGAGGATTGAGAGATTCACGCTCACATTCAAGATCGCGGAAATCACGCGAACGTAAAGAAACTCATAAGCCAGTAAAAGAATATTCGAGATCACGAAGTCGTTCCGTATCGAGAGGAAGGAAATCATATCGTAGCAGCAAATATGCGAGTGCAGGACACCGTGGAAGCAGTCGCAGTCGCAGTCGTTCACCATACAGAGGAGGACGGTATTCTCGAAGTAGATCACGCTCCTATTCCCGTTCCCGTTATTCCCGCGAGCGTGACAGGAATATCTACCGTTCCCACTCTCGCAGCCCAATGTCATCCAGGCGACGTCACGTTGGTAACAGAGACAATCCATGCCCATCTCGATGCTTAGGTGTATTTGGATTGTCTATATTTACGACAGAGCAACAAATTCATCATATTTTCTCGAAATATGGACCTGTCGAACGTGTACAAGTTGTTATTGACGCAAAGGTGGGCATACACTTTATTTTATCGATAATTAATTCGTAAATGGTAAAGAAAACTTTGACATTAGCATCACCCTTCAAATATTAAGTTGCAAAAAGGGGATAGTAAGCAGTACCAGAGATTTAGAACGTTCGTGCAGTAAGTTTATGCGATGCGTCAAAGGCCTCTGGTCACAAGTACTTCTGGCATAAATAATAGAAATCAATATTATTCGCACTATGCCATAACTATGAAAAGGGAGACTACACTTTTCTATCGTTTTGTTACGAATGTAAAACACAGGAAATTATATTTTAGACTGGACGTTCCAGAGGATTTTGCTTTGTATATTTTGAATCGTCCGAAGATGCGAAAGTCGCGAAAGAACAGTGTACAGGAATGGAAATAGATGGACGACGAATAAGGGTAGATTTCTCCATTACCCAGCGTGCTCATACTCCAACACCTGGAATTTATATGGGAAAACCTACACATCTCCATGACAGAGGGTGGGATGGACCTAGACGCAGAGAGTAAGTGTGTTTTCGAATCTTCTTATTATTTTAAACAGAATGATTTTTAATGAATTTGGCTTCCGAGTTGCAGCCGCGTTCGTGTTTCAAGTGGAATGGTTCCATTCAAAACTCGAACTCGGCTAAAATCTGAAAACCAAATCCATTAAAAAGTTTCCATAGCATTTTCAGCAATATCGGTGACCATAGTCACCTAGTATTTGTAATACCGTCGTGATAATCGGTTACACAAATTGCAAAATTGTCTGTTTTGCGAAAAATAGAAGCAGTTACAGAGGAAGCTACAGGCGTTCTCCGAGTCCATACTACAGTCGTCGACGTACTCGCTACGATAGATCCAGATCACGCTCTTATTCGCCACGTAAGTTCGACTTTCACTCCATTATATGATATAATATAAGCAGTCTACATGGATATGTGTCTCCTATGAAATAATATTTATTTCAACCGCACGATATACTCTGATTCTAGATTTATATATTTAAAGGAAAAAGAGACTCATTGATTTGATATTGTATAATATTATCAAAACGTTGCCCTTCTTAATTTCTTTTTATTTAGATACTTTTAATTACCTTCTCATCGTATTCACATGTAAAAGTCTCTCGCTTTAAAAGAAAGAAAAAAAAACATGTGATTCTTTCGTGTCTCTTAACTTCAGGGAATAATCTGAGAGTGATAAACTCTGAAAATTTCGTTCTAAACTAATAAACTAATAAAATATTCGATTGCTTGTATCATTGCATTACAATACATATCAATTACATATCGTTGTTTTTTTATTTCCATTTTTTCACAAAGAGAAGAATAAGAGCATGTGAAAAAACGATGGCAACGTATCGAAATCGAAAGATTGTACCTGTGTTCAATCACCTGTCTTTATATCACGTACTATACTTGTTGTTTAACACAACCCACTTTGTGTTGTCATTTCACAGTTTTTTCTACGCAATTAACACATTGCGTACGGCACTCTGCTGTTTTGATGTGCCTGCAGATTTTGAAAAGCTCTAGATATTTGGTATATTTTGCATATCCGATTATGTTCTACTCTTTTGGAAATTCGATATACATTTATTTAGAATATTCAAAGCTACGTTGCCTTAATAAGGTAGCAAGAAGTCTCGAGTAGTCGATTTGCCAAATAAGAGATATCTCGTTACCCGTACGCAATGTGTTAAGTATCCTTAAAGAAAGGGATTTTTACATATGGATAACAAGAAAGCATTAGTTCGTAAGATTTATTATAAAACTTAATGTCCCATAACTCGATATTTCTATTCATATAAAGAACCACATTCTCAATATCTTTGTTACAACGATAACGTCTCAATTGCATCCATTCGCATCTAAATTCATTGCAACGAGCAAAAGAACAATTGTGTTTTCTCTATGGAAGAAAACAGCGTACATCAATTCTATCATTGTCGCTCAGCTCATACAACACAATGTGTAAACATCCTCTGTACATGAAACAAGGCGTAATACCTTTCCAAACTTCATGCTCATAAACGGAAGAACTTCTTAATTTGGATTCATATTTTCGTAGACCGCTTATATTTAGTTGAAAGAAAATGTCCGAGTACATGTAAGTAGTTGAAAAAAAAAGAATATATAAAAAAAATGATGAAGAATGGAAGACAGGAGCATCAAGGAATGCATCCGATAAATCGTACGGTAGTAACTAAGCGTAACCCGTAACCTGGGTCAAACAATCATGGTTTTTGTTGCTTAATGAATTTCAGGTCGATATTAAGTGACACGAGTGTGATGCGAGAGGCCAGGTGTTTGGGAGACCATTTGTGTGACTTGACCCTTTGACCTCAAATTTCTTCTAACAATACTGTACTGGGTCAAAAAAAAATGCAAACGCTACATTCTTAATTAACTATTCTTACCTTACGTAATTCAGCATTGTATGCAATTAATATTACGAGCATTTAAGTTACGATATTGTACAATATCAATTAATGAGATAACTTAATGTGCAGAGGAGTGTAGCATTGACTCTCTTTGCATAAGAAAGGATTTAAAAAAAAAAAGAGAAACAGTAAGGTTAGAATGGACATGAAAACCTTATTTTCATAAGTTTATATCGCTTTCTAACAGTTTTATGAAGATAAGGTTTGAATCATTGTAACGATAAATAATGACTACGATGTGAAGGTTGGAATATAATTGAGTTCTTTATTTTACTTTGATAATTTGATCCGTACGCTTAAAGTTGTATTCCAGCCATTGGATAGTAAATATCACTGGCAGAAAGTGATATGAATCTGGAAAATGTGGTATTCCTAGACATTTATATTTAAAAACAAAATAATTGAGTAACGAGAGAGAGAGAGAGATTGAGAGAGATTAAAAAAAAGTACACATAACACACAGAAAAGAAACGAAAAAAAACAAAACAAAAAAATAAACTTAAAAAATAGAACTAAGTTCTCTAACCTGTTTGTTTGTTTATAAGGTTTTGAATCAAGAGGTATTGGATGATAGAGGGAAGTTTGAAGTTTCACTCTGAAAAAATGAAAGTTTTGAAAAGTCGAAGACAAGATATCTGAAGATGTTTGTCTTGCTCGAATTTCAAGAATCCGAAGGTTTTTGCGCGCTTGTGACAAAGAATATGATCCGAATCGCATTCATTTCCGGCTGAGAAGTCTCAAGCCTAGAAGAACTGCAAGCACTGTTAATACCAAGCCCGAAGACAGTAAGAAATCGTTGACCGTCAGGCCCCCGACCTGGACAAGCCAGTGGTTGGGGGGTGAAACTGGCCGAACGTTTCAGAAAATGTTCAAGAACCATCGAAATCTTTTCTAAGTAGGGAAGAGCGTAAGGTTGCTCCCAAGGTTTATAACCGATCATATTCTTTATCCGTTGGTTTGGTTAAACTTGGTATATTCGTGGTGATTAGGTGTTTATGAAATAAATAAACGCATACACCTTCTCCTCTCCGTTCCCTCCACCATCCCAAAACCTCCATATCCTTAAGGGTAATATCCTACTGTTTTCATTTTACATAAGCATAAGCACAGCCGCATTCAACAGCTAATAAACAGTGTTTTTTTAATATAACATTAAAAGTCTACAATTTCTCTTTAACGAAGCTACGTGAGAATTGAAATCATTTTTCGCGCCAGAATATTTGTTATTGATTTGTAATCGCGCTGAATATCGAACGGTAATTTTCGATATTATCATTTTCATTTTTACATTTCAGTGATGTGTTTATGATGGACTATATTAAATAAAACATATTTTTAATGAATCTGTAATACTTTGGGAAAAGTGTTGAGGTATGAGTATGAACAGTGGCAAGATATAAATTAGAGATGGCGCGAAATACTATTTTTAAATCATGAGTGATTCGATCACATTTGTTTTTTACTGCGATGATACTTCACAATGATTGTAATTATTCGTGATTAATGGAAAGCAAATCAATTCTCTGTACAAGTCACATAATCATTTTAGGCATATAAACCTAATTAAATACGCACCTATATTTAAAAACACTTGGCGGCAACTCACTCAATGTCACCGAACTTCCACAAAACTTGACATTTAATTATTAAAATTATTTTATATCACTTGGACTTTATTGTTTAAGCATTTTAATACTGTACAGTAAATGCAATTTATATTGTATCTACAATGTGTTGGTAGGAAAGTCGAAACGAAGGTCCAAGTATTATTTTATCATTTAAACTTATAGACACTTCGTAGACTCCCGCTAAAAGTGGCGCATGCGCAGTATACCTCGGCGTCTCTTATAAAAGCCCGCGCAATGAACTCTTCCTCATAACAACATAGGATGGCGTTACCGTCGCGACCTCCAAGATCCTATACAAGTAGTGAGTTTCTATTCTTTCCGCATTCGCATAGTTTATGGTTTAAGAGGCTCACTGTATGGTCAAAAGAGAACAAGCTTCGGATTTTACATCTCTCATGAAGATAAACCTTATTTCAATGATCTACTCAGTATATTATACTGCCTTTCGTGAAACGCTCTCATGAAAATCCGTAATCATCGGTATCGCACGATTTTGAAACGGCAAAATAAAAAGGTTATGACATGGAACAGCTAGATATTGGCGGTTTATTATTGAAGCTGTGTTTGGTAAACATAATAATCGTAAGCTGCAATGCAGCAGCACAAAAGGAATCCTACGAGAGTCTAGTGGGAAGTCGAGGACTGTATAATGCCAGTGATAATTTGGTTATCCTAAATGCCACTAATTTTAAGTCAACTGTCTACGGGGACACGAAAGGATGGCTAGTTGAATTCTACAATAGCTGGTGCGGATTCTGCTTCCGATTTGCACCCACGTGGAAGGCTTTCGCTACGGATGTTTATCGTACGTAATGTAAATGTATTCTCTGTAAATAAAAATAAGGATAACATATATTACAACACATCTACACTCATATGCGTGTTGCACAGCATACTCTAACGTAATTTCACGGAACTATTTTTATCATTAAATCTATGAACATTATGTACTTCTCCTTATTAATTCACTTTGTCAATTAACAATGATACATTTCTGCTTTCAGCATGGAGAGACATTGTAGCAATTGCTGTCATAAATTGTGCGGAAGATGAAAACAATCCAATTTGTAGAGAATATGAAATTATGCATTATCCGACGCTTAAATATTTCTCTGTAAAGGCACACCCGTCGTCATTGGGTACAGTAGTTGACAAACATGATACGGCTGACAAGATTAGACATGCTTTAATAGATCTTTTGGAAAAAGAGCAGCAGGAGGGACGTGGTTTGTCTTGGCCAAACATTACTCCTTATAGGTATTCATTTGTATTGAGCTATCTCCTGTATCACTTTTCCTAAAATTCCTTTAAATGTTGAATATTTTACAGAAATTATGAAATCACAAATATTTGGAAGGCTGTACCAGAAACGGTGAAATACTTCTTCCTGATATTTGAAAATACCGATTCCCATTTGGGTGCAGAGGTTGCCTTAGATTTGCACAAAATACCAGTATTACAAATAAGAAGAGTAACTTCCGATAATGAACTTCTATGTGATACCAATAAAGTTACCAAGTTTCCTAGCTTAATAGTTTTCAGTCGTTCCGAGCCACAGAAATTTATTAACTTGAGAGTACCCACAAGAGAAAGTACTTCCAATACCATTAAAGAATACGTCATTTCAAAAGGAGAAAACATCAGTGAACAAAGTCTCGCAGAGAGCCATGCCAATGAGAATGACAGTCATTTACCAGATACCATTGACTCAAACCAATTACAAATATTCGAAGAAAGTAAAGACACAGAGACAACTGGAGATCATCTCTATCAATTAGATTTGGAGAGTACTCTAAGATACTCAATCAGTCATGAAATTCCACTGACTAAACTCATAAGAGGAGAAAAAATGGATGCTTTGAAAAAATACTTGAACACCCTAGCAGCTTATTTCCCTCTAAGACAAAATAGCTTCTTCTTAGGAATCATTCGTGATGTGATTCAAAGTAAAGATAGTATATCGGGCGAGGAGTTTAGCCAACTGATAAAATCAGTAGAGGAAGAAACGTCTCCTGTATACTCGGGGCCGCAACAATGGGTCGGATGTAAAGGAAGCGCCGAAGGATATCGTGGATATCCTTGTGGTTTATGGACAATGTTCCACATGCTGACGGTTAATTTTGCAATTAAAAATAGAGAAAATTCTCAACATAATGTCGTCGAAGTCTTGCAAGCTATGCATGGGTACATAAAAAATTTCTTCGGATGTGCCGATTGTGCGGAACATTTTCTAGAAATGGCTGCAAAAAACAAGATATTTGAAATATCCAGCTACGATGAAAATATCTTATGGTTATGGAGGGCTCATAACGAAGTAAATGCAAGACTTGCTGGTGACGATACGGAAGACCCAAAGCATAAAAAAAATCAGTATCCATCGGTGGAACATTGTCCACTGTGTAGATACAAAAATGATAGTTGGAACGAGAAGGAAGTTTTGCGGTATCTCGAACGAAAGTACAGCTATGCTGGAATAAATTATTATGGTTCGAATGTTGTACAGAAAGATAAGAACGATGAGAAATTGAAAATAAGACAAGAGAGGCTTGCTTTAAGTAAATATAACAGTGGTAAAAGAATTGGTTGGGACTTCACGATATTCGATATAAGTATCTGTCTGGTATTGTACATTGTTTCAGCTGCTATACTTACATTGGTCTGTATTAAATTTACCGTTAAAAAGACTTATAGGAAAAAGATTTACGTCAGTTTACTCCATAAAGTATAAATTTTATTTTGAATAATTGATTTTTACAAAATACATTAACAGTGGTACATTGTAGAAAAGTCAGCTAAAAGATCACACGAACGTACGATGTTCTCATTCTCTGTTTTTTTTTAGAAGTGCTGTTGTAAATATCTTGTACATTTTTACGTAGAATATTTTTATTTGATGACATTCTTTTTTATGAAATTCATTGAATGAAAATAATTATTGTATTTTTAAGTACATACATTAAGCAGAGCTCTTGTAATTATCGTGTTTCTCAGGACATGTTTTTATACATTATTAATGTCTTCTTTAAACGAATGGTTGTGAAGCAAGGCTATGTTCATCAAAATTTATTTATTATACATTTAGATGTACCTTCCGCGTACACATTTCTTTCTCCAAATGGTGCAATATGGTAATAAATTATAAATTGCGAATCCTAAAGTTTCTACGCCCCTTTATTGTGAAATAATATGGATTTTAATACACCGGAAGATATTTTATATTTATGTGAACGTGACGATAATAACTCATATACGGAACAATGGAAGGATAATGTAATAGTGAATATTTAATTCCAACGTGTTAAATTAGAAAATAAATTTCTCGTTGTTAGAGCAATTTTAGTTCTAAGATAATTCCATTAATGTATAATTATTTTTACTCGTTCGAATCATGTTCTATTACTTGTTATATTATTTACGTGATTGCGACAATCCTTGGAAAAGTATTATTGAATTTCCATATGTAAATAGTACTGCAGAATCAGCTATTTCCATTACCATTGCAAACACATATCCAGTGTAACTGTCGGACTCGTTTTCAAAGGTTTTTTAAATGGAATACAATGAATGACTAGATGTTAATTGATGTACGGTTAAACCTGCAATTTTATAAATAAAAAGATCCTATGTCATAATTGCCATAAAAAGAAAAAACAAGTGGAAACTTTGTGTCCTTTAAAATCGTAACAACGTTTGAAACGTAGATCTGATAACATGCGCTATTTAAACGTACCTAATAAAGATCAACAAACAATCAAAAACATGACAAAATAAATTTACGAAGTATGTATTTGATACATTGAAAACAAAAAGAGTCAACAAGTCTTTCAAAACAAGACATTTCCTAATTGTACATACATTTTCTCAGAGTTTTATACTAGTATCATTTACTCTTTGAATTCGTATAGTGCCACGAATTAACTGTGTCCCATATTATACCGTTATGAGGTAACTGAGACTTAATGTAAGGAAGTAATAACGCAAAATACCATTTTTCACCTAATACTTCCTTCACATTTTGCCTCCAGCCTAAACTATACATGTAGTTTTTCTTATTACTTTCATTAGCTACTGTGCCGTCTAACACTAAACGATAATGATAAAGGCATAAAATGCCAGTGTACAACATTCCTACTACAGTCACGATATATAAAAGTAAATAAAACTGTTCCATTGAACCATCGAATCCAAAAATGAATATTGCCAGAGGAAAGACCATCTTTATAATGGACATTGGGAATTCAAAGTGAATTCTACTCCATATAAAGAAGTTATTGTAATAAAATGCATAACTGGTCGCGAGAAATAAATATGAAAGAAACATAATAAAGTATCGATGATTGTAATGACCGATGCAACATCCTGTAAAGATACAATGATGATCGCGTTTTAAGACACAGATATCACAAGTTGGACAATGCCATGAGCGTGGAGGTGCCAGAGTTTCGCACGAGGCACACAATCTCCAGCCAGTCTTTGTGTTTGCTGCACTGATCGGCATAATGTCTCTTCTAGTGCTCGTATCGCAGAGCACAGTATATGTGAAATTTCCAACTATGTTTAACATAATGAAGTTCCCAAAGAGAAAGTGTAAGACATATGGCAACGTATGAGTCTCGTACAATGCTGGCAGTACCACGTATAATTCAAACCAATATAATAATGGTACTATAGTCAATATAAAAACCATGGAGCAAATATCGCTCACAGTTCGTGGCCAAATATTCTTTCGTATGATCATGTTTAATATCTTCTTTCGTTTCTTCGTAAAGTACGTGAATCTAATCGAAACGCATGATGATCCGTTCAAATCTATAATCCGCAATACACACTTCCTCGGGTGTGGGATGTCTTAACCTACAATTCGGCATTCTGAATTAATACATTTGTTGTGCTTTTTTTTCAAAATGTTAGTTCGAACTTTTTCTTTTGTATGTTTAAGTATCTTATATTGTACTTACCGATAAATTCGTTAGATTTATTTTGTACGAATTTAACATGTGAGGATTATTTGCGGATCTCATGTACGCGCGAAGTCCAATTCCCATTCAAACTCCCCATAGCATTTCTCGAAGTACGCTATGTGTACAACCTGTTTAACCAAACTACTTCATTTATTATAATTAAAAATACTGGTTTTATGCGATAAAACAAAGAAATTCTGTACTATGTTTAAAGATCAATGTTTATATATTCTAAACTTTATATGAAGCTTCAGTACATAGAAAACCACTGTGCTTGAATCCAAGTTGATGTGATATTTTCATCATTTATTGAATTATAATATTCAGAGAAAATATGGAATCCAGTGAAGAATTTCCCTTTCCATTCCCACCGTATGAGATACAGAAACAATTCATGAAAGAGTTGTATAGATGTTTAGAGAATGGGAAATTGGGAATCTTTGAAAGTCCAACAGGTACCGGTAAGTCTATGTCTGTTATCTGTGGGGCATTAAAGTGGCTCATAGATTATGAGGAAGATCAGAAACGTCGATTGAACTCTGCCATTTCTGAACTTGATGAAAAGATAAAGAGCTGTTCCAACAGCTCTGCCAGTTGGTTTTATGTACAAACTGAACAGATACATTTAAACACAGAGAAGCAAGCACTTGAAGTTCAATTAAACAATATCATAAAGTATGAATCAAAAAGGAATAAATTAAAAGACATAGCCGAGAAACAAAGTAAAGTACAAGCTAAGTCATATAATAAAACAAAAACAGATTATAGTAAGAAGGAAAAAGATACGGATGATAATAGTCTAACAATGGAAAAGTTGGACATAGAGGAGAAGAATATTGAGGCAGATTTACTTCTAGATGAATTAAAACAGTTAGATGATTCTGAGGATGAGGAAGAAGAAGAAGAAGAGCCTTTTGAGGGTACTAAAATCTTCTTTTGCTCCAGAACTCACTCTCAGTTGTCTCAATTTGTAGGAGAGCTGAAGAAAAGTCCTTACTTCGATAAAGTATCTGTAATACCATTAGCATCTAGGTAAATTGTTAGGATATTTTCATTCAAAAATGATTAATTCATAGACATGAAACTGTACAAATTTTCGCATAATAGTTTATTTACGAATATTATTAAATTTTCGTCAGACGATCGTATTAATTTTGCACATTGTTTTAGGCAAAATTATTGTATTAATGCAAACGTAAAAAAGTTAAGAAATTTGAATCTCATCAATGAGAGCTGTCTGCAGATGCAAAGGAAGAAAACAACAGTGAAGGAAGAAAAAGATGTTAAGAAGAAGAAGACAACAGCCAGTTGTCCATTTATGCCAGGCAGTCAGGATCTACTGATAGGAGAAACATTGTTGGAAATTCAAGATGTTGAATCCATTGCACAGAAAGGAAAAGATTTGAAAACGTGTGCATATTACGCGTCGAGAAAAGCTGTACCACACGGCCAATTGATACTAGTTCCATATAATTCTATATTACATAAATCGACCAGGATTAGTTCTGGAATAAATTTAAAAGGGAATGTATTAATAATCGATGAAGCTCATAATTTGCTAGATGCTATTGAAAGAATGCATAGTATCGTTATTACGGGCAGGAATTTGTTACATTGTTATAATCAGCTTTCACAATACCAGAAAAGGTATTGTAATATACTTATAAAAAGTATTAGATGAACGGAAACGATCCCACGCGATGACATTGTGTCTTCAAAGTTTTAACAATTGTATATTCTTTCGTTAAATAAATAATTGTAGATGACAATATGACTTTCAGATTTCAAGCACTATTCTTGGCCAAAACTGTCCTCAGCCTGAGTCAATTAAGCTTCTTCTTAAAAAAGCTTTTATCAATTTTTGGAGCCACCACAAAGTCGACTCCTAACGATGCAGTTCGCGAAGGGGCAGCCAGTAAATTGTATAAAATAGAAGAATTTGAGCTGATGGCCGAAATAGAGACAATAAGTATATTTGAATTGCTAGAATTCATTAAGAATTCTCGGCTAAGTCACAAGCTACAAGGCTTCGTCGAGCAGTATGGCAATTTGAAAATACATGAGCCCAATGTTGCTAAGACCTCCGGTGTAACGCAATTCTTAAATTCGATTAAAAATAAAGACTCCGATTCTGAGCAGCCAGCTGTATCGACAGAGACCATGAAAACTGAAGAGGAATCGAATAATCCACTGCTAAGAATTATAGGATTTTTAGAATGTTTAAAAAGCAAATCCGAAGATGGACGCATATGCGTCACCCCAGGTCCGACAATTGGCCAAAGTATTGTAAAATTCCTTCTATTAAATCCAGCTGCACATTTTCATGATATTGGTATGAAACTGATTTTTCGATATTCCACATTTATGTGATTAATTAATATAATTTTTACGTATCATTGCAACAGTGAAGGACGCCAGAGCTGTTGTGTTAGCCGGTGGAACGATGGCACCGATATCTGAATTTACAGAGCAATTGTTTGTAGCTGCAGGTGCTGAACATGAAAGAATCGTTACATTCTCATGTGATCATGTAGTTCCACAGGAAAATATAGTGTGCAACATTGTAACTCATGGTCCGGGTGGTACGGAGTTGGAGTTTAACTTTCAGAATCGACAGAATACAAACTTGGTATGAGCATTAACAACTGTAATTGCGAAAAATCTATAAAATTCGTGACACAAGGAGGTCTTTATACTTTGATGTTACAGTTAGATGAATTAGGGAGAGCTCTAATAAACGTGTGCAACGTTGTACCAGCTGGCATCGTAGTATTCTTGCCCTCTTATGATTTTGAGTCATTGATGTACAAGCATTTAGATAAATCAGGTGTTATAACAAAAATTTCATCAAAGAAATATGTTTTTCGAGAACCGAAGCTAGCATCTCAGGTATTATAATAATTGTAGTAATTAAAATGTGATAAATTTTTAACTCAGCTGCATGCTGATCATCCCTTTTACAGGTGAATGCAGTCTTGGAGGAATATGCATCTCGAATAAAGAATCCAAAGGCTCCACAAAATGGGGCGATACTATTTAACGTTGTAGGTCTGTATGAACAAAATTATAATAACATTATTAATTTCAATTATAAAATAATATGCATATCTCGTAGGTGGTAAATTGAGCGAAGGTTTAAATTTTTCTGACGATTTGGGAAGATGTGTCGTAGTTGTGGGCATGCCGTATCCTAATATCAAGTCGGCCGAATTGCAAGAAAAGATGAAATACTTAAATGAAAACGTTGTACGTAAAGTTATGCTAAAAAAGTATATCAATTAGTTGATTTTATTTTTTTAATTCCATAAATATTTTTTATTTATTTACGTAGAAAGCAGATGCTGGCCGCATCTTTTATGAGAATTCTTGCATGAAAGCAGTGAATCAATGTATCGGACGAGCTATACGACACATTAATGATTATGCAACAGTTATACTACTCGATAAACGCTTTTCCCATAAAACGAAAGCACTTCCGTCTTGGATTCAACGCACGTTGATAAATCATAATAATTTTGGAAGTATGATCGGCACCGTGGCCAAGTTCTTTGCTAAAAAACGGAATTCTTCGGTTCAACATAAATAATAATTAGTAAGTGAAAGTAATTTGTTTTTTTATAAGATTCGTTCATTATAAGGAATTAGATGGAAAGCATACTTTTACTTTTATAATTTGGAATTCGTGTGTCTCCAATACATGACTTTTTCGTATCTGGTCGAATAGCAAATATGATTTTCACCACATATAATTTGATAGTTGCACTCCAAATTTGTATATGAGATCATGGGAGTAAATTTGACCAGGATATAAAATGGAGCACGGGAAATGTGTCTGTAAAATCCATTTCAATGTTGTATTCCATAATTTTCTCTTCCGTATCGTTTTACTTATACACTTACATAGTTTATCGCATTTGGATAATTCTGCGGTTGAATACTGAAGGCACAGTATTTTTTGTAACGTGCTCCTTGTTTACCAGGAATGAATTCAACTGCTTTGTATTCAGGTTCCTGTTTTTTCCATGGCTTTGTATGTTCCATTTCCTCTTCTTCTTCTTCTTCATTATTCAAGGAATTGTTGTTCTCTTTGATACTCTCATCTTCCTATAGCAGAATGACAGTTCAAGTTTACTTAGCTAAGAATTATTATAGAGAACGATAGTATCGAAATATAAGGTTTCGTTACTTGTTCGAGCCAGTCGGAATCACTTAATGATTCTAAATCAGTCCAAGGTGGCAACCGACCACCCGTGTAGAGCTGTACTCCTGGTTGATCGGAGTAAATTTCCATTGTCCTAAGTATTACATATATTCGTAAGAATAACCATATAATGTAAAAAGTAATTTTATAATTGCAAAATATAGTACCGTCCACTTTTCATGTGCCAAACTTTCCCAACGAATAAACTACTAGTATGCCAGTTTTTCGTGACGCACAAGTTATGATCATATCCTTCGCCAGGAGGGACCTACAGTTATTCTTTTCTCAACTTATCTCTACAACTAATTAGCTTCTCGGCACTTAATCGTTTATATGTACCTTCTCCATATAGTCTCCTAAAGGTCTTGGTATTCGAAAGTCCATGATAGTTCCTCCAACACCACGTATAGCACCTGTTGGCACTGGATCAGTGTAGTCAGAGAATGTCCATCGATCGCAATTCAATAATACTTTATGCTTCTTCAACTCCACTTCTCCTGCATCCTGTTGATACACATTTATTTAATCAAGTGTCAGTCGTTATATATATAAAGTTTACTTACATGACCAGCTAAGTTGAACATGGAACCGTGTGATAAATTCACTATAGTAGGCTTGGAAGTTGTTGCTCTCATACATATCTCTAACTTATTGTCTGTCATTAGTTTGAATCTTATTGTAGCTAACACAGCACCTGGGTATCCTTCTTCACCATCTTGGCTCAAATAACTCATAACTACTGAGCAACCAACGGTATACGATTCCCATACTTGACGACCAAACCCATTCAACTTCAGAAACATAAAGAATTCTCCTTTAACTGTTCAGATTTTGGCATTAAATTCAACTTACACCTCCGTGCAAATGATTCTTCTTATTACAATCATTTTTTGTAAGCTGATAATCCCTGCCTCCAATAGTAATTTCCCCATCCTTGATTCTATTTGCACATCTACCAAGTATGCATCCAAAGAAGGGATTTAATATAGGATTCATATACCCTGCAAAAATAGTTTGTTAGTCTGTCCGTGTATAAGCTTCTTTGTTAGGGTACCTGTTAAATTGTCAAAGCCAAGAACAACATCTGCAGGACGTCCATATTTATCAGGACATTTTAAAGAGACTATTGTAGCACCCCAGGTGATGATAACGACTTCCATGCGATTAGCATTCGCTATGGTATATGATTTTATTATTTTTGGCGTCGATTCCTTATAAATCTGATCTCCAGAGTCATCTGTAATTATTTAGAATTGATTTCAATTTAATATATATAATATTTCGCATAATTTTGAATGTATAAGGTACTTAAAAAACCGTACCAGACCAGATTTCTCCAAATACTCCTTCTGTAATTGTAATACCTTTACAGTCACAGCCATGAAAATCCATGCTGATTGTGGGTGAATTGTTTTATATAAATAGAATATAAATTTTGATACAAAAATTTGTTTGTCTCGTGAATACAAAGAAGATAAATAATTATTTGATGTGTTCCTCTGTTTAAACAATAGAAAGTCGTTTGAGTGGGAAAGATTCTAAGTAGTCCTGTTTCTGCTGTTATTTGAAATGATTTATTAATAATAATAATAATGCATCACCTATAACTCGTGATGCTTTAATGTTACATTATAATAGTAATAATTATAATATATACTCCGATTACTATTTATAATTTATATAATATTTATAGAATAATGTACAATGCTTGGAAAAATACATGAATTTTTAGTGCAAATCAGACACCGCATCGACACGTTTCCTGTTCAGTTTTTCGTGTATGTCCCATTACATTTAAACCTGTTGAGTAAAAAATTCGAAGACAAATACGTAGTTATTGCATTTCGTTTTAAGAATCCGCTAGAATTTCTTCTTAATCATGAATGGAATATTCGTTTACTCTTTACTCATTTTGCTGCTGTTTTCCTCCTCTTTTCAACTGGTTTTTTAATCTCTCTTTTTTTACGTCTATGAATATAATATTCATGCAGTGTCCAATATCTCGTTTGGCAAACTATATTCGTTTTTTTTTCAGGAGAATCCTCTGATATTCCTACATTTTCTTACAATCGTCATTAGAGTTATATTACACACAATGATTTCTTCCTTTTTCTTCCTCCTTATCTTTTCCATTCCAAAGCTTTGGGTTTTGCATTTCATTATCTTTTTTTTTAAGGCGCACACCAAAGCAGTCACTTGTTACTTAAATACATGTGGAACACATTGCACTTAGCTTATTAGTAATACTCTTACAGCTACGGAGTAATTTAAAATTTTAAATAAATCTGCCAAGGGGGGGTGGATTACGAATTTTTTTATGGGTTGCAGTACATTCTACGTCATCTAAGATCCTCGTATTTTTACAAAGGAATACTGACGATTGACAGAGACATAGAAAAAAAGAGAAATGAAAATTCACACATAAATCTCGAGTTATCGATGAATTTGGAAAATCATTGGTGTTCAATGACTTTCAAAATGTATCTATCAGATAAGAATTCTTTTGCGTAATTCAACGTCAAAAAGAATGAAATTAATAAACTTAAATAATAGAGGAGATACCACGGTAAAACCTTTGTGTACAATAAAAAGACACTCGTTTTATAATTATCTTCTTGGTCGTGGGTATTATTATACAAATTACTAATTTGCAAGCGGCATGCAATTTCGGTGTAAGTTCCATGACAAGATATATTTACAATTCAATTTTACGCTTGAAGGAAATGCGTTCAGAACAACGAGACTTAAATGTGTACACGTTTCTCTTCATCCTTTTTAAATATAATTAACATATAAATAATTGAAGTAGAGATATTGCTATAGATAGAATGGAAAACTATGAAGTGCAGTACTGTTACTGTTGCAGAAGAAAAGAGATTTCATTCTATACGAATGTACTCTGAATTATCCAAATTCATTAAACGGGTAATGATACTTTTACAGTCATTCTGAACACAATTTCCCCGTACAATTTCTCCTTTAGTCCATGAAATGTATCATCTAATGATCTTTAATGAAATACAAAACTGGATTTGTTTGTTTTTATTCCTTCTTACTTTAAGCTAAAGAAGTTATAATATATAAAAAATAAATATAGCTTAGACTAGCACTGTTGGCGAATAATCGCCATTACACAATCGATACGTTTGACAGCTGCCGAATATTATATTTCTTTTTTTTTAAATCCCCTTTTATAATTAAATTATTGTTACTATCAACAATTATTGATATTAGCATTCTAAGACTTCGTTAAACATTTCTCAATTACCTTGGAAGCATTTTCAATTTTTTGTGTCACTTAACATATTAAGTACATGATACTAGCACCGCAGAATATCTTTGTACAGCATAGAAAGGCATACCCATGAAACATTGTTTTATAGATTTCTAATAAACACCGTTAAGAGTCTCAGTCAACCAATTCGTCGTTATTCTTAACTATCTATATATATTTATATATATATTTTTATATATATATAATATATATATATATATAAGATCCCAAAAGATTAAAGTTTTTGGAAAAGTATGAGTACAAACGAGATGAAATATTAATTGTCATTAGAATGTATAATAATAGATCATAAAGTGCTGATTTTTTTTTAATGGGTTCACTTTTCATGCTTGAGAAAGATTTTTTTTTAAATGCATCTTCAACACTTTCGGAGACCTACTTCAAGAAGGATTTTATCGGTGGAACGAAACGATCATTTTCCCTTAAAGAATCAAAATTCTAATATGTTTCAACGATAAGAACTAAAATTACTTGAACATTGAGAAGAATTGTTTATACAAGTACTTTACAATTACTTCAGAGATCTAGAAACAATAGTTCTTTCCTTTGTGTATTCTTTAATCGTGAAAAATATTTAGGACCACCAAAAAAATTCTTCTTAAAACTTAAAACCTTTTCTCGTCCTTTAACTCTACTGTATTTTATGTACATTGCGGCATATCCTACAATACTGATTATCATTCAGGGAACCGTTGCAAGAAAAAAAAAATCTTGTAGCTTTTGAGACAAAAACTTTGCGAGTTCGTTACACTTAACACTCTACGTGAGGTCGAAGAAATAAATGAATTATTTTGATTTCGATAAAAACACGTCGCAGAACATGCGCAACATGTAAATAAGTTTTGATTGGCTTGTAAGTTTAATCTAAATCATAATGTTAGTCGTTAATCGTTATTTTACCAATAAATTAAAGATACGTGGAAAAGTCGAATTCAATTTCATTCTTTCAATAATCGTGAACGACTATCAGGACACTGGGTGTCGGACCTTCAACCCTTTCTTTCTTTCCTTTTTTCTCAAATAAAAAGGAAAGAAAAAAGAGCTACATGTCTTCTAATACCTAGTACCCTAACTGTACTTTCATAATTAAAGTAAGCATAAAAAAGTGTCTGGCAATAATCACGGAATTGTAAAAAAATTCCATAAAATATTCCAGGCACGTTCTTATGCCGTGTATAAATTACATAAGGAATGTATAATCGTTACAGTGTTAAACAAATAATAACTATTCAAAATGTATACTTATATGTACAATAGGTGATTATGTATGTGGAGTGTTTTCCTTCTTCTTCTAAAACAATTTGTAAACGTATCACGCCTTACTCTCCTACATATTCCTCATGGATATACCAAATACGAATAAACATTTTTTTTTTCTACAGGTACGCCAACCACTCAAATGCATACACGTTTCTCTTTCTTTTTATATATATAAAAAGAGGTGCTAATTGCTGATAGATCACGAATACATTTAAAATTCCTACTGTACAAATTTCTCACACGTGTAACTAGTGCCACAGAAAACTTTGTAAGCACGTGTATACAGAGTGTTACCAGTAAGGCAAACCAACGATTTTCCTCCCATTTGCAGTCATCTGGTAAAAAGAAGTTTAAAATAAGAATTTGCACAGAGTATACAATAGATATCTGTAAAAAAAATGGTGGAAAAGTTTTCTTTCATAACAAAATCAAGCAGGGCAAGCTCACCTTGGCTTCCACAAATAGGAATACATATGTTTTTACCGTATTGTGAAGGACATCGGGACGAATTCGAAACAGGTATTGCATGATATTTTTACTAACATATTGTAAAATTTTCAGGTTTCTTCAAACTCCAAGTAATGGCATCATTACATAGTTCAACCATGGTGGAGGTCGCTGCAAAGAGGGCAGTGAAGTCGTTGCATCGAGAAACTAAATATTTCACATTTCCCCTGCTATAAATCAGGTAATATATTAATAATAACATAATCTAATATCTGCTTTAAGTTCGTCTCGAAGTCCTCTACAACACGGTAACAAATAAAATATGTGTTCCTACTTGTAAGGCTGAAGGTGACCTTGATCTCACTTTGAAAATAAACTGTTTCTGTATTCTTCTTTTTACAAATATCTACTTTTCAGTTTATGGTCTGCAACTTTTTCCTATCAAATGGCTGTAAGTGGATGAAAAATCTAGAGTTGCATTAAAGGTAACACTCTGTATATCGTCCATGTGGTTCTCTCTTTTAATGCTCGTTGGAAAGTTAAATTAATTCAACGTACGAAATGAGAAACAAAGAGAAGAAAATGAAGTATGACGGCTTTACGGCGAATATAAGAATAGACGTTCAACATGACATTATTCAAACGCATGTATGGATGTTCGTTATGCATACAAAAGGAAATTATACAAGCAGGAAAACATTGGGATTCTAGAAAAACTTACTACCGACCTATGATTTTAATATAAATCTCCTCTATGTTTTTTACGCGTACGTAGGTATATTGTCGTCGTAAAGTAATGATAAGAAAATTATGAATGACATTGTAAGACAATCATCGATGTTTTCCTGATTGTACAACTAAGATCCGATGATGGTATACAACGTTCTGCTTAAGCATCAACAAACGTGCCTTAAAGCTTAGAAAGTAAAAAGAAAGATTTCGGTGGAATGTATGTAAATCGTCAATGTGGATATCACTAACGAATGTGAGCAGATTGTAAAATTAAAGGAACAATGAACATTCGTTTGTTCTTTTATCTAAGTGGCATTGGATCGTGTAGATGAACATCTCGAATTTACAATTAATCCGGCGATTATGGAAATGGTTTAAGTAGAAAATTTCTATTGTTCTCCATCTATCTGATATGTCCAAGGGAAAATGACTGTAGTTGAATTGTAAAAAATACTAAAGAATAGTTGCAAACTGGACAATTTATCTATTATTATTGTGTCGAATTAAACTACTTTACGAAGTTAATAATTATTCAATGTAAGACAATATTTCAAAGATCTCGAAACAAAGATTAAACGACTTAAACCATTATCATAATTGCCAGCGTGAAATTCTCAACTGTCTGAGAGTAATTAACGTTTTCGATCAACTTCAACGGATCTATGTAACGTGAATACATATCTATAATCTGATGTGTGCCGTCTTTTTCGAGACAAGCTAATAGAAATGTTTCGAGTGCTCGATAATAAAGAGAATATTTACATGTTCAATGCCAACGATTGATGCATACGCGGAATGTATGAATAAACTAATAAGGGTTATATGGTACACCTTCGAATGACATTGCATAACTTTGAATACACGTTTTCAGAAGAACGATATATCTCTACACTCGTACTATTTTTCTTCACAGAACACACGCGAGACGTTGCTACTAACATTATCAAATAAAATACAGTCTGATCAGGTATAGGAGTCTCGTTAAGAAGGATGTCCCAACAAATATTACAATATACGGAATGTTTTGAAGTTCTTAGTGTACACGATGGCCTGCATTAATACATGAAAAAACGTTCTGCAGGAGGCAGTGCTTCGACAACATGCATGCGCGGTATATTACCCCAAAAAGTTTTCAATGATTCGTTATTTATCCAGCCGCGTCAGATGTTCCACGATTCGTATTGATTTCTATTAAACGTTACTTTCAAGATTTACCAAAAAAATCGCCGTATTATAGCCGATACTTTGTTCTTCGTTAATTTAAATAAGCCAGTGCTATGATAAGAATTCCCTCTCTAATTCAGAGATACTCGGTTTCCTATTTCTGTTCAGTCGTCTGTTAGCTTGCAAAGGTACAGTGGCATCTTGATTTTGTCCATGTACTGGAATATCCAATAATGTTTCTCTATGATCACGAGATATACCATCACGGTCAAAGGTCACCGGTGAAAATCGTACCCTACTTATCGAGATCTGACTATCCTTTGCAGACACGTAACTCGAGTCTTCTGATGTCAATGAATCCGGTGGTGTTGGATTCGTTGGTGTACCAGAACCAGAATTATTCTTACTGACACTTTTATTCGGCGAATTGTAAGAATAATTGGATCGTTTTAAGCTTGATCTAAGTCTACTCACTACCTCCAAATTACTTGGCCTCTCACCCGAATTCGAATTCGAATCGTGGGAGTTCTGACGCGTCAGTAATTGAGAACCGTACTCGTGATTAAGCATACTAGAATTATAAGTTCCTACGTTCGGTATGATGTTCGAAGATCGTTGATAATAATGACCAGGCGAATATAAGGAATAATCGTCCTCGTCCTCTAAGCGAAACGTTGGATTGATGTTACTTTGACTCGACGTACTCGCATTCGAGACGTTTGATGATGTGCGATGATGAGTGTACGAGGGAAGTCTTGAAACGGGCCGTGCTGGACTATTTATACTGCTCGGATTATCATAAGCATGTGGAAATTCAGGACACTCGAGCATTCTATCGCTGAAGGATTGATAAATGTATGTAAAATGACTATCGGAATTATGTGATATTTCACTAAGTACTAACATGATACTTACTGATAATCCGCAGGTACGAAATACGCAGGATCAGCTGGTCTGTAATATTCTGGCGGTACAACGGTATAAACTGGAGGCCCGTAATCCGGAAATGGTGCAACATTGCCCATGTAAATCGTTGGTACTCTTTCCATACGATCGACTCTTCCGGCGTCGTGGGAATAAGCGTCTTCGTTGCTGGTACTACTGCTTTTCCTTCGTGGACTTGGTGTCGGTGCATTGGAGCCTGTACTACTGGCATAATGCTGCGGAGAATCCGTAAATCTTAAAGGTTTATCGGGCATTACGTTAGATGGAAGACCGGGAGCTATTCCACCCATGTTACTCAAGAATGGTCTGGAATAAGAACATTTTATTTCATTCAGATACAGTACGTATAGCATGGGTACATATTAAACAGTTTGCGGTCCATGGCTCACTTGTTTTAATACAGATATCAACACCTATTATTAGGGGTACCGAAAACTAATCAAAATTGGAGAAGTGAAAACGTAACTGGAAACAATTACGTAATTTTCGGTATTCCTAATAAATAAATACGTTTCTAATAGCTTTCATGCTTTGTGTTGAAGCAGCGTTGGAGTTTGAAGTAACTCCGGTTAGCTTCATCAGGGTATCAGAGTTCCTCAGAAACTCTGATAAAGCCAAATGTAATGCTGCAAAACGTCAGGCACTTCAAACTCCAAGGCAGCTCCAAACTTGAAACTAAGTTCATTTATGTTTTTATTTCTCTAGACAACCGATGCTGCTTAGATTGAGACAACACAGGGTTGTTGGTGAACCACAAAGTGTTGGAAGATCATGTAATATAGTTTTAAATACCTGTAATGTCGTGCTGGTCCATGATACGTATTATGAGGATATCCACTACTCGAACTAAATTCGTAATCAGGCCCAAGATAACCAGAATTACGATTCGATCCGGTATCCGCTTGAAACCACCATCTTGGAGGTTCATCGTCACATTCGCCAAGCCTTGGATGTAGCCTCGGATGAATCGGGGATATGTTTGACATTCTTACATCGTAGCCAGTAGCTACCCCAGCTAACATTGCTGCGATATTGTACAAGACCAGTTCTATTATGCTTAACTTTGGTTTTTTTATTTCTCCATTATAAAGCGTAGGCATTGGAACAGGCATCGGCATAATGTAAGGACCAGTTAATCCAGGCTTCAGTGGATAATCCGGTGTTACCCAGTCAGTCGATAGATCAGGCGGTAATGCTGTATAATCTACAAAAATAATCAGATTTCTGCAATAATAATGGTGACATTGTTGAAAGTTACGGTGGAAACTTATTATATATCGTGAACGGTATTACGTCTTCTGCCTTTTTTTTTAGCGGTAGAGACAGTTAAATTAGAAGTAGATATTAAAATGGTAACGTTTCGTTACTCTTTATCGATAAACGTGCTGTATAACTATTATGATTATTTACTTCTTACCTTTATAGTAAATAATATTAAGCATTCTATCAGATCTATGGGCTTGGAGTTTTGTTATCTTAAGTTTATAGTAATACAAACGTATTGCCACTCTTGCAACATGGTTCACTTGTTATTACATTACTTACAGTTACTTGTGTGTATAAGCACAACGTTTCACGTGCATAATATTAAAACATTGCATGCTGCATCCTCATTTCATCAACCTTTTACTTCTCTAATCTTACAAAGCTGATGACTCTTTTTCTCTTTTTATAGGTATACAGTTATGAGACGAAAGTAGACCCCAAGTTTTTAAAAATGGACCAAGTTCATCGAACCTTAGAAATTTTAAATCTCAGAATATTATTAATAGCATGCTTGGCCGATTTTCAAGAATAAAGCAAAGTGTACAGAGAGAAAGAAAAAGGAGAAGTTTCTACTACATACTAATAGCATCGTGCTTCCATGAAGGTATACAATTTTTAAATTATTTTTCTAAAAAGATAGAAAACATTTAATGCTACATGTTTATAGCTAGTAATCCAATTCCATAGAATTTTTTGCTTCGTCAGTCGATAAATATTGTTTGCGTTCTTCTTTCTTTTCATCCACTCGTCCAATGCATTCTAAGAAAACAGACTGTGCTTTGTACTTTCTACTTGTGTCGGAATAGATTAAAGACAAATAAGAACGAAACGAAAGTAATGTTTGCTTATCAACGAGCTGAAAAACTTTGGGGCAAAAAAGGGGCCAAACCCAATCGGAGTTAACAAGTTAGGATTCTACTGGAAGCATGCAAGGATTTTTTTACGCTCGGTTATTGGTAAAATACTGATATCCAAAATTTCAAATCCGATTACAATAAACAAGAACAGCAGGCCCGATAATATACAATCATCTTTTGTCTCTGCTCTTCGGTTAATGAAATAATTCAATGCAACATGTACAAATAATAATCACAGTTAACTCACATACATGCATGATAAGTCTACTTTGAATATTGTACATCACGTATGTTTCAATTAGAAAAAAAAAGACCACAAGCCGAGCGTAAAACTTTTGAAAAACGAAAAAACAAAATTCAATGTGTCCAACTGAAAAGGTTTTATTGAAAAAATTTCTATTTCTAAATACAAGTGTGCGCGTGGCTTCGTGTGTTGTATGTGATGTGTGCAAAAAATTATCTGTATCTAAAAGAATGTCAAGGGATAATTCCTATGGTATTACAGAAACGGGTCGCTGTTAAGTTGTGCTAGAATTTGACAAAATTTCACGATTAATCTAGATGCATGTTTAGCGAAGGCAATGAAGAAGAGAAAAAAAAAAAGGTAGCACAACTACTTTCGCAACGAAATGACAATTCGTAGTAATAATTCCACGTTTTAAATCGCGAGCTGATCTTAAGTCTTGAAATTACGACTATGAAGAAAAAACACGCCTCGATTAACGCTCTGACAATAAAAGAGATGTATAATTAAGATCAAACTTGCTTGTAATGGCAGAAGCATAATGACTCCTTTTCTTTCACGTAGTAGTGGGCTGTTAGCTCTGCTTGTTAGAATGTTACTCCAAATAATATCAGAAAAGAACCAACACCAGAAAGACTGCATTTACATTTTATGTGTACTCATTAAGTTACAGTTTGAAATAATGAGGTTCTTATCGATTTAAATTAGGATAAATAATTTGTAGATCATCGCTACCCTTTATTACGTAACGTAATACCCTTTATTAAGATATTAATAGTGTCGTATTAATAATATTAATAAAGGGGATACCCTTTATTAAAGTATTACTTTAAAATAATAATCATATACGTAATGTAATTTGATAGACAGTTTTATCTTTTTCAATTTTTCTTTTACCACTTTTCTCTCCTTCTTTCTTCTATAAGTTCCACATTATTAAATCTGCACAAGTATCACCATTTTAATCGAACGAATCATGAAACTCTCTGTATCCCCAATTTTAAAATCACTCCGGCGTGCATTAATTCGTTAGATTGTTCTATCCTTTACAATTTTCTCTCTATTACATAGTATCCTCGGATGGATCAAACAAATCATGAAACTCTCCGTATCCCCAAAACGAATATAAAACAATTCCTCCACGAGAATACATACTGATATGTATAATTCTGAGTCGTACGAATAAAATAATTCTAATGTATAGGCGCAACGAGAAGAGGGGATATACTTGCTGGGCTAAAGTTTCTCTACGCTGACTCCTCATTCACAAATTATTAAAACACGTATCTTAGCATACTTGTTCCTATATAATCCATAAACAATACAGGAAACATTACTGGATGGTGTACAACATGCATTCCTACGTGATCAACTCTAAGCAACATCTACCTAAAATAGAGCTTAGCAAAAAGGAAAAAAAACAGAACCAAGTTCAAATATAAAGTATAAAAAGACATTGTCCATTTGAGATCTTTACTTCACTACAATGCATAAAGGTAAAAAGGTATCATTTCTCTAAAGTAACTGCAACTGGGAAGAGAAACGAGACGAGGGAGAAATAGAGAGAGAGAGGAATGGAGGTCATTTACAAAACGTGAAAATACATTTTGCGCGACAGCGTTAAAAAGACTTACGAGTGGGATAGATGCTTTCCTCAGAAAGGCCTGCGGTAGAGAAAATATATGATTGTTACTAAAAAAAAAGAAACAAAAATCATATATAAAAATGAAATGGAGAAGAGAAGGATTACGAGATACGTCCACGAGTTATCCACTCTAATCGGCGCGTCTCATTACTACCATTACAATTTGGATCTTCGGTTTTCATGCATGATTCACTTCTCGTTTTTTCTCAA
Source organism: Cerceris rybyensis (assembly GCA_910591515.1). Classification (NCBI taxonomy): domain Eukaryota; kingdom Metazoa; phylum Arthropoda; class Insecta; order Hymenoptera; family Crabronidae; genus Cerceris; species Cerceris rybyensis. The sequence goes on along the minus strand of OU342800.1, from coordinate 3,710,883 downwards.
CTTCTCCATGGGAAGAGTTTTCGACGACACGTGATCTATTGTATTCAAGTCTTCAGAACTTTTGTGAAAGGGTACGTTCCTAAGTGATCTAGTCGAAGTTACCTTTGGGCCGTATGGGACTTGGGAATTCTGATGTTCGGAGTCCTGAACATAATTAGACGTATGGACAATTGAATCAACACTATGGTCATCGTCGTAATTGCATAGGTACTCGTTACTTTTAGATTTCTGATTCAACGATGAATTCGAATCGAAACTATGTTCTAATTGTTGATTACGTTGCCTCGCAGTAGCCGTTTCCGGCGTACTGCATACGCAATCGAAAGACGTGGGGGATCTCTTGTACTTTGTCTCGTGAAATAATCCTAAAGAATTCTTCGAGATCGAACTGTCGTTCGAATGTTCCGAGTCGAAATTACAAAGTTCCGAGGTCTCGAGTTCTAAGCTCTCAAAGTCAATTCCCTCTCGTGAATTAGCAGTTAAGAATTTCGGCATTGAGCTACTCTGATCGGAATCACGTCGATTGAATTGAGGTATCGATATCATGTTCTCCAAAACACTATATTCGACTTTAACAGCGGCGACTTTATCATCAAGGGCATCACGACTACCCCATGCTTTCATTTTATTAAATACTCTCAAGGGACTCTTCGAAATTCTCGACTTATGTTGAGACTTTTTTCCAACCGAATTCTCAGGACTTGACTCTAAACCGTCCGCGTCGTTGATCTTTATAGTTACAGTATTCTTCCCTTCGACGCTTCGAGGTGAATTCAGAGAGCTCTTTCTCGATCCGGAAGGTGAACGAAAGAAATCCGCTAAAGAAGCTAATCTCGATTCCGAGCTATCTCTTCTCTTCGACTCCTTTGACTTACTACGATCGCGCTTTTTACTTTTAACACGTTTCGCAGTACCGACGAAACTAGACGCTACGTTCTGGACGAAATTCGAAGAGTACGATTGTTCCCATTCACCTGGCTGATACTTTTGGCACTTCGGTGGTGTGATTTTCGTCGTACATTTACCAACCGTCCTCGAATAATTGTCCGTAATCACCGAATGCTCATCCGAGAAATGAGCTTTAAGATTATTATTCGACGATTTATTATGTAACACAACGGACTCGTAAATATCGTTGTCCAATATTATAAAATCCTCCCCGATATTGCAAGGTGGACAGTTCGTACCCTGCATTACGTTATGAGAATTCTCTGGAATGTCGTTATAACTATATCCTGGCTGATTGTCTATCAAATTATTTGCTGAGGAGTACAACTTTCTGGAGGAGGGGTTACCTATTTCTTGAAGAAGCGGGGATCGATGTGCGTTTGCCAACAGGGCGGTACGCAGAGGTGTCTTTTCGAGATCTGGAGCGGAACGAGACCATCGTTTCCCACCAGGAGACGCAGGATTTGGCGGCTGGGTAATAATAGCCCCGCGCTCGCGTTGATGAAGCGTCGATGGTCCCCATGTCTTACCCTTTACTCCATCTGCTGGTACTAAAGGAGGAAGACAAAAAAACAAAACGCTACTCACTACGATACTAGGCCTCTTCCTCCCTATCTTGTTACACTTTAAGCTGTTTTACTTGTTACTTGAAGTTCATATGGCTAATATTATCACTGTGCAGTTACAAAACGAATTATATCGTACGGTTCATTGTAAGCGATCACTTTTCACACATGATTAAGAAAAAAAAAAAGAAATAAAAAAAACAGAGACAACTGAACACAACAGAGTCACGAATGTGTAGAGATGAATCTGTATAGATCTTCAAATATATGTATATATATATATAAAGATGTTCTATCGTTCACACCATGCTACTTATAGTGAATATTTGAATACAACGTGTCTACTAAGCACAAACAATGTAAAATTCGAATTCTTTGAACGTAATAGATGATATTTCATTGCAAAAACCATTCATATTGAACAATACATAATTGTGATCGTAAACTACGGAAAGTAGAGTTTTCGTTTTTGTTTCTTTTCTCAAAATTAATCACTCACATGCTATCGCTCGCAGTCTTGGAATGCTAGGCGAACCCGGTGGGCTGTTAGGTCTCGATGGATTCCTTACTTTTCCACGATCGAGAGCCGTATGTTGAACAGTTATCGTATGACGAAAATCTGGATAACAGAGTTGCACGAATACAATTATAATCAGTATCATAAGCTATTTGAGAAAGTGATATTGTAATGGAACTTTAGAAATTCTTACCGGATGGAGCACTAATATTACTTCCTGGCTCTTTCTTATTTAACTTTAATCTAGACTTCTTGAACTTTCCGCGCCTCTTATTCGGCGTAGGAGTATTTTGTTGCTGAATTATCATAACAGTGAGTTCGCGTTCTAGTAAATCTATTTCTCGAGCAGCTAATTCTTGCTCACGTTGCCTCAAGTTCTCTTCGTGTTGCCGTTGCTGAACTTGCGCCTTCGTTAATTCTTCCTCTCTGCAGCGCAATTCCTGATAATCATAGAGCATAAAAGATTTCATAGATTAAGTCATCAATACAGGAAAATATCAATTATCGACTGGACGATGGTTAAATTACTGTGGATGTATTAAAAGAGTATCGTCGATTTAAAAAGAATAATGTACAAATAATTTGTAAGCTTCTACTATAATTATGTATTACCTTACCTCTTCTAAGGAGCGGCATGCCTTTTGTATAGCATTTGAAAGAACAATTTTATATATTATTCAAATCCACAATTTTTATATATATATAAATGTATTAATAGTGACATTTCATCGGTAAACGTATCGATTTATCTCTTGGTAAAATTCAATGTTCATACCTTTTCCTTCATGCGCAATCCATGAAGAACTTGTTCAATTTCAAGCCTCCAGTCTTCTTGCATCGTGTGAAACGATTCGTGTGGAGTTGCCGCGAATGCACTACGAACTTCATCTAGAGCTACTAAAATCTCAGCAAATCCAGGTCTCGCGTGACTGTCCGACGCCCAGCAAGCTAAATAATTTCGTATTATTTTCACAAATTTCATCTAAACTTCAAAATTATACGAGCATAATGAGGTAAAAGAAACAGTAATTTTTAGAATACAATAACGTACCTTCCATCAAATACCTCCAGGGTTGAGGACAGGTTGATGGAATAGGTAATGTGAGTTTATTTACCGCAACACCATATGCTACCGCTAGAGCGTCTATACCTTTGTAAGGCGTTTCACCAGTTAAAAGTTCCCACAGGAGTACACCGTAACTGTGAATAAATATTGGAAATTCATTGATAAAGGACGAAGGATATTTCGATTCGATAAAAGCAATTATTATTACAATTGTAGTGACATAGGAGGCACCTAGAACTGACCTCCAAACATCACTGGCTTTACTGAAAGTACTCTTTTTAATAACCTCTGGTGCCATCCAAGCATACGTCCCCGCTGCTGACATACGTGTCGTTTTATAAACTTCTCTCGCTAATCCGAAGTCGGTTATCTTCAGCGTTTTATATTGCAGATCGTCATTTTCTATAGGTTCGCTTAACAGCACTATCGACAGTAAAGACAGTGTATAGAATTGAATTAATACTATGTTGATTTGCTTTATTAAAGGAACTTACCATTAGAGCTTTTTAGGTCCCTGTGAATAAGACTTATAGGAGCTTTATTGTGAAGATAATCCATACCACGAGCGATTTGTATCGCCCAATCGACAAGTACATCCGGCCTAATCTTTCTACCGCTAAGAACCCTGTTCAGGCTACCACCTCGTGCGTATTCCATTACGAGACACATATTTGGCATTTTTAAACAAACTCCCTCTAATTGCACGATATTCTCGTGTTTCAATAACCAAAATAACTTTGCCTCTTGCCGAACATTTTCTAACGTTACGCTTGGTTCTTCGTCGGGATCCTGGCGAGCTGCTTTCACAGCTACTTCATGCTTCTGCCAGAATCCTCTGTAATAATATTTAAGTATATGGCATCGAACTTTAGTATAATTTATACGCAATTAAATTGAATTATATACCTGTAAACTTTTCCAAATCCACCAACCCCTATTACTTCTTCTAATTGTAACTCTTCAAAGTCTATTTCTACTGGTTGAACTTTATCGATCACCGACGAAACTCGATCGATGCTTTCGGCTTCCGCAACAAAATTTGCTGGAAATATACCAACTTTTCCATGAATTTTTCCAGTCCACCATCCCTCATCACCAGAGATTTTTGAATCCTTAGATAAGACCTGGGAGGAAAGAGGTAAATTTACTTTTATATTTTAGTATTCGAGGTTCATGAGCATCAACAAAACACGAGATACCTCGACGGTTTCGCCTCTTTGCAGGGATAATTCATCCTCGCCTTGGGCAACATAATCGAACAATGCTGTGAAAATTGTTGAACTGTTGTCCTGCCTTGACTGAGACGAGGAATGAGTACCGTGAGATGGACTAGTTTGTTGAGAAACAGTTCGTGCTGTACCGCCGCTATGCGTATCAGAAACACTGCTATCAGACATATTGTTGCTAGATGTACGTCCATACAAGTATCCGTAACTGCAAGGGAAACATATAATAATATTATACTTCATGTTATCATAAAATTCATTATGGCATCATATCCACATACTTGGTGGAATGATTATTCGTTCTACTACTATGTTGATAACGCGGAGATGAATTTGCTGTATTAGGGCTATGGGGATTTGAGGAGCCATTCTCTGGATAAAGAAGAAACCGCTCGCTCCGATGACGAGCATCCGGTTGTCCGTGGTCCATCAAGGTAGACAAGCCTCTCGCCGATAGCCCGGCCGGCGGCATATGGCCTAACACTCTCTGTATTCTTTCTCTTTTCGGAAATCACACTCCGCTTTTCCTGTTGTCTTTCCACGTTTTATTACTTTGATTATAATAAGCGACATGTAGCATCTAAAGAGATTACCAAAGGTCTCTCTTAAACATATCTGTACAAAATCCCCCAAGTACCATCAAAAGTCTAACATTCACCTCTCCTGACTTTTCAACACTGTACATACGTGTCCACAAATGTCATAAGTTTTCCACATTTTTTTTTTCTAATCATAAGCTACACATGTACATACAGTTCTTAAAGATCGCCGTATTTACATGATATTTTCATCGGCAATTTAAATGTATGCACACGTTTCACGAGGAAAAAAAAGTGGGGTGAGAGGAGGTGATCGCCACCACTACCACCCCGTACATAAAAACACTTTAACGGTGACCGGCATTTTGATTCGCGAGTCCGATAACAACGCGTCAAAATTTCGTAATTTCCCGCAGAGAATCGTGCTCCTGCCGTTGGCCAAATTAAATGAAATTTCAAGAGAGCATAAAGTTACCCGATATGCCGTAAAACCACTCTCGAGTCTCGCGTCAGGGTGTGTATACCCACAAGCCACTGTTGACGAGGCCGATTCTTCTTATTGAATCGGCACTAGGAGCAATGTACACGGGTCATGCAGGGTTTAAAGCGACGTGTTCGTCTCCCCGAGGACACGACGCTTCGCGTCAGCCCGGAAAACGCACGATGATTCCACATTTAATGATAGAAAACGGAGGAGCACTCATAGCAATAACCTAACGGACGCCATGTTTCGTTTGACGGCCCCACCGTTGACGTGATATATTGGACCGCGATTCATGGGGAGGACATTTGAAAGGCCGCTCATGCTGGTCAAACTGAACAAGACCCGTGTACAATGAAGCGATTAAATTATCGTCAGTGAAAAACATCACTTTTAATTAACATTGAACAATTTAATATCGTAGTATGATAAATTGTATGAATATATAAAACTTCCACGTTACTCAGTGATAATTAGATCTTTCTATTGAAAGTATTTAAACGATAATGATACCTTGTCTCGTAGTCGTGGAAAATTCTTGAACGACTTGCCGTATATAGAATTATATGGTTTATGTTCAGAATCATCTGAGAAGTGAAGATGGCTACGAAGCTAGTGAGTCGTGTGCGCCAAATCCATTGATTAATAAGGCCGAGATGAAATGTGTCACTTTATTGCTTGCCATGTGTTTTTCCCAATAGAGAAGGCTGACCATGCATAGGTCGTCGTGTAGAAAATGATGGGAAGATGGTGAGGTTTTTTACCACTGTCATGGGTTCTCAAACGCTGGACATTTTGAGACAAGGCGTCTGGGCGAGCCTGACAGGAGGCTGGTTTTACGATCCGCATCTCGACCTTTTTTCAAATACATTTCACCTTTATATCTGGCTTTTCCTGCTCTGTCTGCCATTCATTCTATATCTTGTGAGTAGAATCGCATATTCGTACATTTTATTCATAGAATCGTTTACATTAGGTGAATGATGCTTCTAGAAATTTTATATGTTTAGAAGGAATACAGCAAAGTGTATTTTAAATATTACGTACTTTGAACTTTGTGGTTTGTTATCTTTGTACTCTTATTAACTGACGATTATTTTTACACTTATCAAGCTGATTTAGTTGATGTACTCATTATACATTGTTTTACCTAATGTGTCATGAAGTATTATCTATTCTTTTTTTTTCCTTATACAGTTTTTTCCACCAACCTTCTATGTTTGGGTGGCTTACTGTTCATCGATCGGCGCACTTTTTGGAACTATAAAGTGTGTCAATCATGCGCTCCATTGTGTGTATGATACGACCGAATGTTTAGAAGAACCAAATCAAACTGTTAGTCAACAGAGGTCTGAAAGTGATAAGAGACGCACAGCCCATGGCAAATGCAAAGAACAATCACAGGATCAAGTAGATCATGGAATAGAACTACAAGTTCTAAATGGTATAATGTATTTATATGAATTCATTGAGTTACATAATGGTCATACTTATATTAATATAAATATAATAAAGCTTTTTACATTATTTTGTTTAATAAAACGATTTTAAACATTTACAAATAATAGTATTTATAAATTACAAGATCTAGCCAGGCAAAGATCATTTTTTTTTCTATCTATTAACAAAATATTGCTTTTTTTTGTTTCAGGAAAAACAGACACTCCACCTGTAGAATGCTCATCACGCAACTCATTTATTGAACCAAATGTACAGAATGCAGATGCGGATAGTATAACATCCGAATATAATCGGGATAAGCCTAGTTCTACAATAGATTTAAAAGTAGAGATACATCGAAAAAATAGTTCTGAAAGTTCAGAGGAAGCACAACAGCTTGGTAAACGAATGGTACCTAGTAATATAAATGTACATGAAGTAGAATTAGCTGCTGCACATTACCACGAACCACGTTTCCGAAATTTGATCAATGGTAATGATTCTTTTCTATTGGATAAATATTTCGTAGCATATGTAGCGTCTTTTATTTTTATGTAAATTTTAAATGTCTGCAGAAAGAAGATTAAAACGACAAAAATGCGTCGTGATCGCCGAAGAGGATCGATTGGGATCACGAAAATTGTGTAGACACGCATCCGAAGATTCTCGTAATCGACATTCTAAACAGGGTAGCCTTGGTAAAACAGGTTCTGAAAGTCAAATAAAACAAACGAGCTCGTTAGAATTGGAACATCATGGAGATGATTACGCATATTGGAAATCGAATCAAAGCGTCCGACGTCTTAATTCAAATTCAATTCCGATGGAAACGCATTTAATTAACGATCATCCGCAAAGCTTAGAGATAATATCAAAGAAGGAAGATACAGATAAGAATAAAATATCGTCGCATCCGCAATCTTTGGAGGTAGCATTTCTCGAAACTGCAATAGCAATTAATCTATGAATGTAAGTGTAATATTTCCATATTCTCGGTTTATCAAGGTTATCACTAAAAAACCGCATCAACAACTCGTTCATCCGCAAAGTCTCGAAACAATTGGTGCTACTAGCAAAAACATAACTACCACCGATGACAATAATTTGCCGCTTCATCCTCAGAGTCTTGAAACGATCAATACAAAAAAGGTATGATCACCATGATCAGAAAGATTTACCTGTTGCAATAAACACTATATTGCTGTCTCAATATTTTTGTAGGTTTTACCACAGAATACGTTAAAAAGAAATCAACTGCAACTCTTACCATACCTTAGTTATGGGTCAGAAATAGTACATCCAATAGCGGAACAAAGTGACGAACAATTCGCTAATGAAAGTTCAGGAGGATTTAGTCTTCGTGATTCCTATAGTCCATTGCCTCCTCGAAAAGCAGCTTGTGAAGCAAGTACTACCTCCGATCGAGACAGAAGTCTTAGTACCAGCCGATTTGAAGACACAGATCCGAGGTAATTAGTACCAGCCGGCTAGTACAGAACTTATTACATAGGATGCACAAATTTATTTAATATTTATGCTATGAATTCAGATATAACGGAGATGCTGGTATAGATAGCGGCTGTGCGAACTCACGCGATGCTTTAATCGAAGAACCAAAACCGAGTAGAAACAGAAGATACAGCAATACGAGCCAAAGTAGCCGTGAATTCTCGGACAGCGAGAGGCGGGATGACAAGCAAGATAAGTCGAAAAATTTAGATGATCCGTTAAATGCCGAAAGCGTAGTTGGAATAGATTTGTTCTTTAAGAATGCCATGGAGCCGTGGACAAATAAAAGTAAGTTTCAATATCTTTCTAACGTAGTACTAAACTATGTGTAATAGATGAATCGCTCTTGTCTCTAAGTTATATTATCACAAACTTTTAATTTGTGCTGCCAGTATTTTGGACTTTTATTCAATCTGATGATACGGATACATTAGAAAGCTTACAGACGGCTAGTACTGATTGTAAGTTGGTAGAATTATGATTTCTGTATGAATGATTTGCGGACATTTTTTTTTCTTTTGCTAAACTTCTTAGGCTCCATCGGAGGATTAAAAAAAAGTGTCTCGTTTCGTTAGAATCGAAAATAGTAAATCATTTAATTCGGTATAGTTGAAATACTGGAGTTTCTATATTTATTATCCTTACAGATCTGCCAAACAAGGAACCAGATTCCGGTTCGTCCAGTACAACGACACTAAGCGTAGAAAACGAAGTGAAAAGAAATTTACTTCCACAGCTTGAAATCGATAACAAGCGTCACCAAGGTGCAATCCCGAAGCAAAGCCGTCCAAAACCTGCAGCAGAGACTAACGCAATCTCTGAACAATTTAAAAGAAGATTAGAAGCGAAAATGGAATGGGAAAAGAGGGACGGAAAATTTGAACAAAGAAGTGGCTCGAACAACGAATTAAGTACACTGCTGCCTAGTCCTGCACCACCTTTATTAGCTGCGTTATTAAATTCTGGCCGAGATTTGCCCGGTCAATCTAGTACAGTGTCCGATTTGAGATTAACACGTATGTCGGAAAATCGTAATTCAAGAACAAGACAGAGATGCTTAAAACGCTCGATCAAGTCGCATCGTGGACCACGAAACCGAACACGGGACGATAACGTCGTACCTTTAACCGCTCTGTTAGGATTAATATCAAACAGAGAGTGTCATTTAGCTGCCAATCATAACGATACTTCCGAAGGAGCTGTCCATTATTTTCGTGACGATAATGGACGATGGTTAGCTTACACATTCGATGAAAAAGGATCTGGTGTTGCCGCCGCTACGCAAGTTCCTACGAGCAACAACGACAAGCTGTTGAACACCTGGTTGCGACAACAGCTCAATCAAAATTTACATTATGATGCTAATTGGGAGCTGACGGACTCATTGAGTAACAGTTACAGTAGTCTTTCGTTGAACTCTGCTGGTTTAACAGTGATAATAGATACACCTCCGGTCTTATCAAGTCCAGCAAACAATCAAACGAAGACACAAAATTCATTGCCGTCGAATTTAATTTCATGGAGTGCCGAGAGCACAAATCAATGCACGTTGGATATACCTGAACGTGATCAGTTCCATCTGAATTCAATATCACGGTTGGACTTAATGGCAGATAGGAATCGAAGATTACAAAATCTCTTGGGAAATTTCAATGTGAATCCTTATCGCACAGAATCTAATAGCCGAATGCCCGTTATAACGCTGCAAACGCATCAAGAGCCAGACATCAATACCAGTTTATCTTGGAATCGGTTTATCAGCGGCTTAGACGGATTCGGTGCGAAACCTAAGCAAACGAGACATTATTATAAATGGAAAATCGGTAAATTACCCCATATCAAAGTGAGATTCGATCGACTATTTCTACTGGCATTGCTCGATCGGAATTTAACAATTTTTGAAACCATCATCTCAACCGTATTGGCAGTCGCCGTTGCGGGTTTAGGTCTCGTGTTACTTCAGCAAGGATTTTACCGAGACATATTCGCTTTTATATTCTGTTTCGTAACTGCTGGCTGTCAGTATTCATTATTGAAATCCGTTCAACCCGATGCCGCATCACCGACTCATGGATTTAATCGTATCATAGTATTTTCTAGACCTGTATATTACATACTTTGCTCAGGATTTGTTCTGATATTCAACGAGTCCTTGAAGAACTTCAAAACGTCCGAATTCCGAGTCTACGGCATACGGGTCTCAGATTTCGACGTTATACTTCAGATAAGGAACGTCCTACTCATCTTCCTATTGTGTTTTCCAATTTCATTCTCGCTTGGATTATTTCCACAGATAAATACATTTCTCATGTATCTCTGTGAACACATAGACATACATTTGTTCGGTGGTAATGCTACGACAAGCCTGGTATCATCGATATATTGCCTCGGACGCAGCGTTATCACCGTCCTCATACTATATGGATTTGCATACGGTGCACTAACAGAACCTAAATCATCTCAGCATATATTATTTTCAATTTTCGCTGGATTGTTAGTCGCCATATCCTATCACCTCAGCAGATCATCTTCGGATCCTACTGTGATATGGGACATAGTGAAAGCAAATCTATGGCCACCAGAGATCTACATGGAGGAGAAGGAAGCAAAGATCATAGAGAATACAACACGTAGAGACAATTTAACCGCTACTTACAAAGAAGCAAAGATCCGAGCTTCAGGAAAGAAGAAACACGTGAAGATCAAAGTTGGAGAACAGATGTCCGACACAGAATTGGTTGATCCTTTGCCCGAGAAATTAAGAACAACTGTTAATGCTAGATTAAAAAACGACGTGATCGTATGTGCTGTGATCGGTACATTGTCATTTGGTATTCACTGCTCAACGGTATTCACAGCTCTGCAACCAGAATTGAATCCAGTTTTATGGGGTATCACAGGTTGTCTTGGATTCCTCTTACATTACATTGTACCTCAACTTCGTAAGCAATTACCATGGCTTTGCTTATCCAGACCTGTATTGCGTAGTTACGAATACGTGACATTCGAAGTATGCAAACCGGTTAGAATAACGTGGTTTGAAAAGGCGTACGTTCGACTATGCTTCCTCGAAAGGAATGTTCTTTATCCTATAGTATTTCTAAGTGCATTGACCGAGTGCTCGGCGAAGATTGTGAGCAAATTTGGAGAAAGCGTCGGTGCACTTATAATAGTCGTTTGCGGATTAAAGTCGTTAAGATCCGCATACTCCGATCCATCCACTCGTTACTTAGTTCTGATATTCGTTGTGCTATTCTTCAAGATGGACTTTCGTGACCTCAGTGAAACATTCTTGGTCGATTACTTCGTCACAGGAATAGCATTTGCAAAGATTTACGAATTACTACTTAAGATACGATTTATAGTAACATACGTAGCACCATGGCAGATCACATGGGGCAGCGCTTTTCATGCGTTTGCTCAGCCCTTTTCGGTGCCACATTCTGCCATGCTTTTCCTACAGGCGGGAATCTCTGCGATATTGAGTACACCCTTGAATCCTTTATTGGGCAGTGCGATTTTTATATCATCATACGTCCGCCCAGTGAAGTTTTGGGAACGAGACTACAAAACGAGAAGAGTGGATCATTCCAACACCCGAATGTCCTTGCACTTGGATCGGAATGTAGGAACGGATGATAATAATTTAAATTCGATATTCTACGAACAACTGACGAGGTCCCTTCAGCATAGCCTTTATGGTGATCTAGCTCTTGGTCGATGGGGGAACGTGGAGCAGGGTGATTGTTTCTTGCTGACGTCCGATTACTTGAATTGTCTGATACATGTTGTTCAACTGGGAAACGGATTGGTAACCTTTCAACTGAGAGGTCTTGAGTTCAGGGGAACATACTGTCAGCAGAGAGAGGTTTGTAGAGAAAGACTTCAACATGTTTCTAAGTTACAAGTGGAAAATTTGCTTCATGGCTTCCAGATTGATTTGTGGGGTTTTTAGAAACTATTGTAAATCGGTTGTTATTGAATCACCTTCATCTTGATACCTTTAAGCAAGGTAACATTGGATTCAAAGATTCTTTTCTCTAATTTCAGGTGGAAGCTATCTCTGAAGGTATCGAGAAGAACGATAGCTGTTGCTGTTTCGAGATAGGTCACTTATCCAATGTACTTAGCGTAAATGCAGCCTTCAGCCAGCGCTGGCTGGCCTGGGAAGTTGTCCGCAATGAGTACATCCTAGAAGGATATTCCATTTCTAATAACTCGGCAATCTCAATGCTTCAAGTATTCGAATTTCGCAAAGTGCTCATTACTTACTATGTTAAAAGTATTGTCTTCTACGCGGTCAAATCACCAAAGTTGCAATACTGGCTGGAGAACACCGATATCTTAGATGCGTTGGAAATAACGCTCGATAAGAACTTCGTTGATCTTGATCCTGTATTTAACATGAACATCGACGAGGACTTTGACTTTCGTGCGAGTGGTATTACAAGGAGTAGCTTTTGCAATGCTTACATGGATTGGATCCTGTACTGTACTATTAAAAATGATAAGGTGCAAGATTCTATCATGTATTTATAGATTATTATATTAAAATCGACGGAATCGTTATTCATTCTTTGATATTTCAGATTGCTTTCACGTTGGAGAGAACGAGAGATTCTTCCTTGGTGTCTTTATGCCTCGCTTTGAGTCTTCTAGGAAGACGCTTCTTGGGAGCCGCATCTCACAATACTGTATCGAACGTAGAATTTTTTCTTTATGGACTGCACGCTCTTTTTAAAGGTATTACACACGTAATTACAATTTTATCGATCTTTCTTCCTTTCTCTTTGTATTTTTCCAGTTTCAGATGCCACGGTTATTTCACTTGATGAAGTATCATGAATAGACTTCGGATATTTATGCATTTATGACAAAATGAATACGGTTAAAATATACAAAAAGAATATAATATAAAAATATATCTAAAATATCCAAAGTATGGTATTCGTTGTAATATTTATCGAATGCAACAAATCTCTAAATAGATTGTCCTGCCTTAGCTGCATTTGTTAAACTTGAAATTCCATAAACTTCCGGAGTCTAATCATGAAGAAGGTTTTCTCTTACCTATTACTAATGGATTTTCCGATTATTTTCAGGTGACTTTCGCATAACATCAACTCGCGACGAATGGGTACTCCACGACGTTGATTTACTACGCAGCGTTGTAGCAAAAGCTGTAAGAATGGCGTTGAAATTACATCAAGATCATTTTCTCAGTCCAGATCAGTATCTCGAAAGGTCTGCTCTTTACGATGCTATCGATAGTCACGATAAGAATCTTGTAATTAGTCACGAGACGGATCCACTTTGGAGGAATGCCGTTCTCAACGGAGCACCTAGTCTCTTGGCTCTTAGGTATATTGTTTAACAATCTTACCATAATGTGATTATCTCCAAAAACAATTATCTACAATTTATACTCAATTTTTAGACACGCACGGGACGATGGTACCGACGAATACAGAGTTATTATGCTCAATAAACGTTACTTAAGCTTTCGTGTAATTAAAATGAATCGTGAATGCGTACGGGGTCTTTGGGCTGGACAACAGCAGGAACTTGTATATTTAAGAAATCGAAATCCTGAAAGAGGCTCGATACAGAACGCGAAGCAGGCACTGAGAAATATAATTAACAGTTCCTGCGATCAACCGATCGGTTATCCAATTTATGTTTCACCATTGATGACCAGTTATGCGGAAACTAATGAACAATTAAATTCGTTGATCGGAGGACCGTTGAGTCTCAGCCTTATTAAGACTAATATATTGAAATTGTGGCAGAGGTATGCTTTACTTTATAACGGTAAAGTAGTTCTGTAGTTCTAGTGTTGAAAATATATTCAAAATAATGTAAATGATTAATAGTATCATGTCCAGGATAAGAAGAAGATGCGGTCAAGGTTGTTCATCTGGTGGAACAGGCTCACAGGACGATGGAGGTTTTGGAAACGATGGGGTTTACGCGATGACTACGTATAACATTCATACAGGTGCTCGTGATCATTACGCTGTTTGAATACAGAGTATCTTTCCGATTTGATAATAAGACTTTTTACTACAGGTTACGGACAATCGGGTCACAATACATCCGGTTCTCAGTCTATAGATTCCGGATGTCAGATTGGTGGTTCGACTGGTCGTGGTTCACTTGGAAGAGCTAACACGGGTTCTCTTGGCGGAAATAGAGGATCGTTAGCCTCGGTTGGAAAACCTACGAGTTCTACACTAGCTAGTTTAGCCGGTCTTCTTAGCAGCAGTGACATTAAAACGGAAACTAAAAGTGAAACGAGTTTTTCCAGTAAACTTGACAAAGATGAGGTTTATCAAAGAGTTCGCGTAAGTGGAGAAAAATTCAATTGCATCTTACGTCTCTGAAGACTCTCAGTTTTAAAAAATTGAGACCTATTTTTTTAACATTAAAGCCATACACCATAATTATTTGTTGTTAGATCACGGATCCTAATCAAGTCTATGATGCAATTAATTTGGGTCGTCGAATAGATGTTATTTGGCCTGATGAGAGAATGAGACAACAAGGCGGTAGGTCCGGATGGCAACATTGGGTACCTGAAAGAGGTATGGAAGGTTGTGTCGTTCATCGTTGGTCTCCAAATCATCGTGATCCTAATCGACGATCTCACGTGGATAAAGTCATTTTGCTCGTTAAAATCGACGATAAGTACGTCCCAATAGCAGAACAGGGTGTACAGGATCTCGGAGCAGAAGTTTAACGAAGTATTTTTAAATCCTTCTCAGTAACACTCTGATAACATTCAGCCACGTACCGTGATAATATAATGATGCATTAATAACGAGAAAATTCATTCCAACTCTAAAACGAAATTTCTGCGTGAATGATATTCCTGAATCTGTAAATAACCGTGGAACAATGAATCTTGAAGAGTAACGTTAATTCTATGATCCGTAAACTCGAAAGATACTTTTCTATAACTGACTTTCCGGCGATTTCCATTCAGCGTTTTCTTTTCGATTTCTTTTTTTTTCTTGATACGTTTATAGCTTGATTTCGAGTAATTGCGAGGAACGAATACGTGTAATTTGCTTCCCAAGGATTTCAAAGGAAATTCGAATGATTCGTGATGGTTGCATAGGTGGAAAGGGATTGGTATTTTACCGGTTTCGAATTACCTTACAATTAGAGATATTACTTCCTACGTGTTTAATGAGAAGACTAATGCCAATCACCAAGTTATTCAATGCAAAATAATTGTATCATGTTGTACTATAACTATGTATCATATGATTATTAGATCGTTTAAATAATAATCGGGGATGATGTTGCTTGTTGTTAAACTAAAATTGGATTGTAACTCTCATCGATCGAATGATCATCAATGGGCACGTTCACTTTCCATTACTTGTCATATGAAAAAAATACTATATATTTTTGATCATTAATAAATTAACAATAATAAAATAGTATATATATATATCGTATATTTATTAAGGGATAATAAGGTAAATACTTAATATGCTGCTAATC
Source organism: Cerceris rybyensis (assembly GCA_910591515.1). NCBI lineage: Eukaryota > Metazoa > Arthropoda > Insecta > Hymenoptera > Crabronidae > Cerceris > Cerceris rybyensis. Next base: position 3,695,079 of record OU342800.1, on the reverse strand, counting down.
GTATACGTCGAACGTCCCGTCACGTAACAACAAGTAACATCTGATAGAAATTTGTATATAAACGACATTCGTGTTTTTCTACATTTTGTTACATTTTTTTTTAAACTACTCAATATAGATAAGTTGTAAATAATATGCAACATCTCTGCAAGATTAAAATGCGTCCAAAATGTATTTACTGAGCGTGTAATTTTGTGGGGCCATCGAATTGCCTCTGCAGAACATATCGGTGCATCATTGATAACTGTACCATCTACAACAAACTCGAATAATTCAGTTTGTACATCTCTATTTTACGAAATAACAAAATGAACGTGATAGTGCGTTTACCAATGATAGCTGTCACGTGAAAATAAATTATCATTAACAGTAGATAATAGACATTACGTTTAAACCGATTAAATAATGATCTACGAGAAAAAGTAAAAAGTTTCATCGTCAATTCACCGTGTAAGAATTATCATAATAAGCGCACTATGACATTTTTTTTTATCAGATGAAAGGAATAAACTTTTATCATTATTTTAAGGACTCATTAAAACATCTTTCATTCTAGTTTTGTATATACTCGTGTACATTAAGTTTCAATCCGTTTTCGCAGCGATTGTTATAAAGGTTTTAAACGTATATTCTGGTTACTGAAGTAATTGGGAGAGGAGGAAAAAGATGAAAAAAAATTACGCAGGGTTGCTTGCAAAAATTGTACAACTATTAGATTTCGACATTACGTAGAGTTCTCGTTTTATTATTAGATCAAAGGATATATTTAGCACGAATTGTTTCTTCTTTTTCTTTTTTTTTGCAAGTAACCGAGAAATCACAGCATTGCCTTATCACGGTGTTTGAAAAGCACCTGACTGATCAAGAAAATTTTAGCTAATCTTTTAATTATCGATACACACTTATGTATTGCTTGCTGCCGAAAGAGAGGAAAAAAAAAGACAAACTCTTTCACCGGGAGATACACGGTTTACTAATCTTTATTAAATCTCTGGTCTATTATCTTGTAATTGACTTTCATACATAGATTGTACAGAATTGTTTTATGATCAAGAATAAATCGGAACTAAAATTGTAATCGATGATAATTTGTTTGTATCCCTGTATCGAATCATGTCATTATAGCTTATTGATTTTACACTATGTATTTAAGGATACGTTATGTTAATATAATATTGTCATAGAATTTTAAATGAACTTTTCCATGGTAAATGAACTTAAGTCGAATTAATGTATTATGGCGCGATATCGTTGTAAATAATTACCAGTAATTACACAAAGTATGCGAGATACATTGAATTATACTTCGATTTTAAAATGACGATTAGCCTGTAAGTATAGCATGGATTCTTGCGAGGAATTCGTAGTTTTTAAAATTGCCGTTATTACTAATTCTCGTGATGTAATATACTATGTAATATATGATCGCTCTAAAATCGTTTTATAGTTACATTAATATTATTGCTACAATATGATACAGTGTCGGAGAAACTTGTAAAATAATATAAAGTTATCGCGAAAATTATAAAATAACAAAAAAAGAAATAAATATTACGTTGTCTTTATAGAAAGAAGCCGTTTTTAAGTTATTTTAGTACACGTTAATTAGCTCTCGACGGATACACTTATTCATAGTATATGCAATTAGTCTTTAAAATTCGTAGAAATAGAATATTCGTGAAACTTAACAATAATTCCGTTTACAAAAGCTGTAGTACAATTATAGCTTTGCTATGTTATAGAAATTGATAGTCCTCTACGCTCTATTGTGCAAGATTCTCTTAAAGTTAACTTCATTTAGTACGATTAAATGTTTAATGCCAATATTATCGCTTTTATAAGTGTCATACGACTTGTAGAATAAAAGCAAGTATAACTTTTGACGGACAACACAATTTTATAATAATAACGTTAGCTAAAATGTTACTCACAACATAATAATAGCTTTAAAATTATATTACATAAATTCCATTCAGTCGCTAGAAGGTTTACAAAACGTAGACATGATGTATATATTACATGTAAATATATACATCTAAACTTCTGTCTTTTTGCTTTCAGAATTTAAAGGGCTATCGGTTAGTTTTTGTATTAAATTCTCTATCATTTCCGTATCGACTAAGCCGATGAATTTATCGATTACTAAGCCATTCGAAATCGCTATTACAGCTGGAACGGCTTTTACTTCGAAAATGTGCACCAATTCTGGATTTAATTCTACATTTACGATAGCCAGGTCTAATTTATCCATTGGCTCTATAAGCTCTATTAATTTTGGCGTCAATATTTTACACGGATCGCACCATTCCGCATGGAAATTAACGATTACCGGTACCGCGCCATTCATTACCTTATTTACAAATTCGCTATTACTATTTATCTGAAATTGTTTATTCCTTCTATGCAGCAACGAAACTTGCCTCACCAAGATCGACGAGAGTTTGCTCGTATTACGCAGCATTTTCGTATATGTTAAATAATATTCGCGTTTATAATGATTAATTTCAATTAAGTTGAAGATTTTAATATTTCAGTTCAGCAGTGCATATTGTTCTTCTGTAAGACCTGAAAATAATTGTACATTACTAATCATTATATATTAATGATCAGATAATTAAAAGACTGTATTTACCATACAGTTTTAGAAAACCCAGGTATTTATTCGTACAGGTTTAACAGATTGTGTTAGGCCAAAATTAATGTATCCAGCAAGGCCCATGATCGATGAGATACTCAATAGAATAAGTAATAAAATACGCCAGATAAACAAGTGATCATACACCTGAAAAGTGGATTATCAAAGTGGAACTTTTTTAATGAGAGGAACACTAAGAATTACATAATAGCCTGAAATTTATATTACTGTCTAGTCATTCTATTAATAATAATATAACTATATACTAATAATCTATTGCAAAATGATTCTGTAAATACCTTATTCTCAGTTATGCTTGGCTTGCCTGATGCTCTTGGCAAGGCAATTAAAATAACTGTACATATACTAACAGTCAGTATGGCAATAGCACCGATTTTCTTCTCAATTCTTAAAGAGATAATAAATATCAGTGCAGCTAACACCCAGAGCAACAGTATAAGGAACAATCCTACTCCGACTCCAAATATCAACGTAGTCATACCACTGTAAAAAAAACAGAATTATAAATATTCATTCTCCTTACTTAAGAAATGTTTATTTCATATTTAGGTGGTACTTCCAAAATGATTATTTTATAGCTATTGTACGCGATAATTACAGAAAGCTATGTTATCCAAATTGTATACGTGAAACAGCAAAGATAGCTATCAATGTAAGATAACATTGGTTAAGAGAGATAGTAAAAGATTACATTTGAAAAATAATACTTCAAAGATCGTATTCATGTTCCACAAGAATAGGAAGTTATATTTTCAGCTTACATTTAAAGCATAATCCTTTCAAAATCCTTTTTTATTCTGTGAACGATTATACATTGCCACTATAATGGCATCGCTGTTATAAATGAATTTTATTCATATTTTATATATTTTCATGCGATGCAATTTACAAGAATAATTTTATTTAATAATTCTTAAGTAAATCGTATGTCACACATTTATATGGTAAATCTATGACTAACACGACCAGGGGGTCCAAGCCTCCGTGTTAATTTTTCGGACACGATTTAGTTGAGGGGCATATTGTTGGTGTCGCTACTTTTGCGCGATTGTAGCGCCTCTTTAGACGATGTTATGAACAATGCATATACTAGGCGCGCGCGTGTTCACATGTACGCGACGCACACATGTATACTATGCTCGCACACAGTCAACTACCCACATGGACATGCCGGGACATTTCCTCCCTTACAATTAATACTTATTTTTATTTTTTTCCAAGGAAAAATAAGACAACAAAATTAAATTTATTAATTATAAATATTTATTTCGAAATTATATGTATTACCGTATAAAGGTTAAACAAATTAATATATATAACGCCTGCATAATATACATGTATAATATTCATATCGTCTATTGTAAAGTTATGACTATACTCCGGATGTTTATGCATTTATAACAAAATGAATACGGCTAAAATACACAAAACGAACATAGTATAAAAATATATTCGAAATATCCAAAGTATGGTATTCGTTGTAACATTTATCGAGTGCAACAAGTCCCTAAATAGGTTCTCTTGTCTTAACTGCATTTGTTGAATTTGAAATTTGCATAAACATCCGGAGTCTAGTTATGACAATATTAATTTTTATTCATATTACTGTATTAGATGGTGTAAGTTGCTACATCGTCTTCGATGAATTCTCTAACATGGTACATAACCTGTTATCTGAACACCTTGCAGCATCTAATATTCGGTTCTTATAAGTTAAGGTCCTTTTTTTCAATCTTCTTACTTCTGATGTCATGGAGCAGGATACCACACAGAAAGTTTCGAAGCACGTTATTATATAAAAGACACTTTAGTAGAAAATGCTACAAAATAATATATAAAAGCGTAATGCAGTCCAGTTGCAAAGACGTATACGACGTATAAAACAATATGGAAGCCCATCAGACACTCGGCATCTCAAATTCATTATAGATGGCACTGACGTTGCCGACACTACTGCCACCAACAATATGCCCCTCAACTATTTCTTCAAACATTGTGACCCCTACTCCCATATAAGCTTGGTCCCCCTGAACACGACTGTTCGATCATTATTGCAATGTTAAGCTGCTCCGTAAGTTTCCATGAAACGATTTTCTGGATTCCATAAGTCAGAGATCAACACGGAGATATTTTATATACGTCTCGATTTTAATATTTGTGTAATATTTTAATATTTATTAAAGCGGGAACTATGTGGCATATATCATCTGAAAGAGCATGAAAATCTGCGTTAAACAAGAGAAATATCATCTCTCTAGTACTCATAGAAGTTGAGAAAAACGGGATAATATATTAGGCGAATTTCAAAAGTTAAGCCATAAACTATACGAATTTGGAAGAGTGGAAACTCGCTACTTTCAAGGGGATCTAGCGCCACTGCCTTCAGCGCCATCTAGTTTCTTGAAATTTTCTGCAATTTCTCTGGCGGGAACAAACCCCTTTATAAAAAAACAAATATATAAACATGAATATCTTCCTTATTTCTTAATGGATTTGAATGCGGTTTGTTTCAGCATCTTTTATAGATTCTATACTATCGGCGTAGTAATAGTACATTTTTGCCGGTGCAAGTATTAGCCGCTTAGATACGAAAATAGAGAAAAGAATATGAATCTACCAATGGAAATAGAAACGGAAACTTGGGCTTGCAATTAATGAGGGTAAGGTCAAATCATCCATTGTTGTCTTTGGATTTCTCTATCTTGTTTAGAGCCTAAACTATCGATCTATCAATGAAAGACATTACAATTCTACTTTTTTTTCCAGGAGAACCAAAGAAGACTGAGGATAGTCAGGCACAGGAAAGCAAGAGCAGTCACAAGTCAAACAGAACAATCATAGAACAACTTGGACACCCACAGGACAGCTTGGGCAGACAGAGGACATCAAGGAGAGGCACAGGGCAACCAGGACAATCAAAGGAAAGTCGGAACAGTCTTTATTAAATACATAACTTATAGTTTTAGAAACACAATTTTATTTTAAGAAAGTGTAATACAAATAATGTATAATACAAATGATGAATAAAGAATTTATTAAATCTAAAACAGTGTTAAACTTTCGTCACCTTGTTCCATTCCTAGAATCCCATATTCCATACAAAGCGATAGTATATAAGTCGAATTTCTGCTTTGTCTGACTTGTCACTGACTTGTATCACTTGCCAACTTGTCAAATTCTTCGAGAAATAAGTTAAAGTTCATAAGAGGAATAAATCTTCAGCTCTGTCTGACTTATCACTGACTCGTACTACTTGCTCACTTTGCGAATTTTTCCGAAAAGTTCCAAAAGTGAAATCAGTAGTATGATCCGAAATTTCTCAGACCGACTTTTAGCTCCGTCTGACTTATCGTCGACTTTACTACTTGCTCACTTTGAAATTTTTCCGAAAAATTTGTAAACCCAGCAAGTAGTATAATCCGAAATTTCTCAGACAGACTTTTAGCTCCGTCTGACTTATCGTCGACTTTACTACTTGCTCACTTTGAAATTTTTCCGAAAAATTTGCAAACCCAGCAAGTAGTATAATCCGAAATTTCTCAGACATACGTTTAGCTCCGTCTGACTTATCGTCGACTTTACTACTTGCTCACTTTGAAATTTTTCCGAAAAATTTGCAAACCCAGCAAGTAGTATAATCCGAAATTTCTCAGACATACTTTTAGCTCCGTCTGACTTATCGTCGACTTTACTACTTGCTCACTTTGAAATTTTTCCGAAAAATTTGCAAACCCAGCAAGTAGTATAATCCGAAATTTCTCAGACATACTTTTAGCTCCGTCTGACTTATCGTCGACTTTACTACTTGCTCACTTTGAAATTTGTCCGAAAAATTTGCAAACCCAGCAAGTAGTATAATCCGAAATTTCTCAGACAGAATTTTAGCTCCGACTGACTTGTCACTGATTCGAACTACTTACCTACTTTTAAAATGTTGCAGAGAAATTTCCAACCTCGCAAGTAGTATAAACCAAAATATCTCAGGCAGACTATTACCTTTCTCTGACTTATCATCGAAACGTATCTCTTGCCAACATGTCGAACTTTGTCTGGAACGAACTGTAGCTCATAAGTGGAATAAACCAATAACACCTCAGACAAATCTGTGATCGATCTGGCTTGCCGTTGAATGATGTTACAATATTTGAGAACTTATAATGATAATACGCTCGCTGGGATTTTGCAAAGAACTGGAATTTTAGGAACGGAACAAAGGTAGCGGTTAAAAGAATGTAAAAGTGTTTTTGATTTAACAAATTCTTTATTCATCATTTGGATTATGCAACATAAATGTATGTGATACAATATTCATCAAATACAAGTTTCTAAATCCATAAATTATTTATTTATAAATGCTGTACTAGCTATCGTGTCTCTGCCGTAATCTTCTCATGGCTATTACGTGCTTGTTCTGGTTGTCCTGTGACTGTCCTGGCTCTATTCTGCTTGTCCTGGCTCAACTGTGCTTATCCTTGCTCTCCTCTATCTGTTCTGGTTCTCCTCTGCCTGTCCTTCCTCTCTCCTTGCTGTCTTGTGTTTGCCTTAGCTGTTTTCGCAAACCGCATCCGAATCTGTAAATAAATAACCCAGATATTAGTATCTCAAATTACTTCTTTCCATAAAGTCATATTTCCCGCCAGAGAAAAAGCGGGAATTGTAAAATGTTAGATGGCGCAGGCTTCGGCTTTTCCAGAATCTCTTGAAAGTAGCAAGTTTCCACTCTTTTAGCATTCGCATAATATATGGCTTAAGATAGTTTCTATTGCTCGTACCTTTCTAACATGTTCTAAATTATTGTATGCTCTAGTAATTTGTATAAAATACAATTGTGCGTTTCTAACACTACAAGTTATGCCTTTAATTAATGACTACGTAGAATTACTGTATTTCTCTGCGACCTAGACATTGATTACTGCATAAGAGTTACACTGTAATATTGAATAGATTGATATTAAACATAATAATTAATTTTAATAATAATAATAATAATAATAATAATAATAATTTTCCTACAAATAACAATATGAAACCTCTTAGAACTTTGGTAAGACTGTTCCAACTTAAAATTGGATCCCCTGAATACGCGTCGAACATACTTTTCGATTATGACCGGCAGATGTCTCTTATTTTCAGTCAGAGAATACTTTATGAAGATTTTTGATGTAGATAGGGATAAATCGTTGGTAAAATGGTAAATAATTTCGATTGATAAATGAACTGTTAGTTTGAATTAACATGATAGCACGAATTAAATACTCATACTCTCCTTTCCCATACCAGAATGTAGATTCATTATTTTATATTTGTTAATCGGCACATTTTAAAAATCTGTTTAAGGTTAGAATTTCCTTCCACAACTTTGCTTTAATGATTTTGCACTGTGTTGCATCATAAAATTTCTATTTTACGAAACTAATCGAATGTGAATTTTATTTTTCCCAAGTCTTATCGAGAGAACTTGAGACTTCCAATAATGCTATTTTAACAGACCGAACTACTGATATGTATTAAAAATCATTTATATCTCATTAATCGTATGACAAAACAGTCCTTTTCTTTTAGAATATACTTTCAAACAAACGATTTGACAAGCCTTGATGAAATTACAGACTGGCATAACAACATTTCAATAAACATCATGTTAAAAAAACAATATTCTCATAGTTCCAGAATTTCACAGCGTGTAGGGTGAGCCTGCTAGGCATAACACGGTCGGTACAAGCAAGAAGAAACTTTGGAAATGGCTGTAAGGAACGTTCAAGATCATACGATTATAATTCCTCATCACAATTACATCTACCTCAAGCTACTAGTTCACATGGTTTTTCAGTAGGTTTCATATAAATATATGGCTAAAGTTAGCCACATGCTTTATTCATAATCTGACATGATTTTAGGTTCGAACGTACTCTTCAGCGAGGAGGCCAAGTTTTTTTTCACAATTTCTCGAAAATATTAAACAAGAAATGCAAAAGAATAAAGAGATGAAAGACTCCTTAAAAAAGTTCAGGGAAGAGGCCCAAAAACTTGAGCAGTCTGATGCACTGCGTTCTGCTAGACAAAAATTTCAAGCAGTTGAATCTGAGGCTACAAAGGGTTCTGAAGTTATTAAAGAAAAATATGACTCTTTAAAGGAAAAGGTATTTAAAGGTATACTTAAAACAATGTTACATAATTACATGAAGATCTATCATTTTCTATTGCACAGGTTCAAGAAGTTATTGAAGAAGCAAGCAAGACAGATTTAGGCAAAAAAGCTGGACAGATAAGCGAGGAAATTACCAAATCCGCGAAAGGTGCCGTAGAATCGATCTCTGAAAAAGGTCAAGCACTCGGTAAAACGGGTGCATTTCAAACGATATCGCAGACGGCGGAAGCTGTACGGGAAGAGTTAGATCATCAAGGGAGACATGGTAAACTAATGTTTGCATTTATAGAAACAATTTCAATGAAATACAACTTTTTTTAATACTAATCTTTCGGAAAAGTCTATGTTCCTCTTAAAAAATTACGGAAAAGGAAGGAATTGATAGAAGATGTAAATAGCAAACACATCGAACCAAATGCCGATGCGATGGGCGTCGAGTTGCATAAAGATTCCAAATTCTATCAATCCTGGCAGAATTTCAAGGTATAACTGAAAATATAGGAAATTAATACTCTTTATGCCATAGTGTATTAATTACTAAATAGTTACACTTCTCTACAGGATAAAAATCCGTATGTGAATAAAGTATTAGACTGGAAGATGAAATACGAAGAGTCCGATAATCCTGTGATCCGTGCTTCTAAGTTACTTACAGATAAAGTTACAGATATAATGGGTGGAATGTTTCAAAAGACAGATCTGTCGAAAGCATTAACAGAAATCTGTAAAATCGATCCTACGTTCGACAGAGTGCAATTTTTGAAAGATTGCGAAACTGACTACATCCCAAACATATTAGAAGCTATGGTTCGTGGAGATCTCGAAATCCTGAAAGATTGGTGCCACGAGGCACCGTATAATTTAATAGCGCAACCGATTATGCAGGCACAAAAATTAGGATATTATCTAGATAGTAAAATTTTAGGTACGTTACAATCAACCATAATATTCCCATAAGTATACCACTACCTCACAAAGCGACAACACGCGACACTCAATTCTTGCAACTATTCATCTATCTACCTATCATTATAACATGCATCGTATTTTCATTAAAATATTCTGAATTTTTAGACATTGACAATGTGGACTTGGTAATGGGTTACGTTATGGAGCAAGGACCAGTTTTAGTAATTAGTTTTCAATGCCAACAAATAGTGTGCGTAAGAGACGCGAAAAGTAAAATTGTCGAGGGACATCCAGAGAAAATAATGCGCGTCAACTACGCTTGGATATTATGTCGTGATCCTACGGAACTTAATCCAAAAGCTGCATGGCGTTTGCTCGATTTGAGCGCCAGGAGTGCAGAACAATTTGTATAGTTTATTACTAATATACGATACATAGTTGAAACTAAAAGGATAATCCATGTGAATACGTGACTGAAAGTTATGTGAGAATTGCTAGGTGTTTCTTTATTACCGTTAATTTGCTCGTCAAGTGAAACGATCGAATTTAGGATCTCAAATCGTTGTAGTACGTTATCGAGAGTGCTGACTCTTGACGATTAAACGTAGCATTGATTTTCAAAGGAATTTATAGTCAAAAGCGCAGAGAAACTTAGGAATTTCATTGCAAACGTTTGCAGAACATTTTGCGACGAAAAGCAACGTCGTAGCACGATCTTCTCGAGGATGAACGGTTACATATTAATATTTTTCTAATATATTCAAAACAGCATCGCTATTTATATTACAATGTATTACATTAATCATCTGCCTAAAGTTTTTACGTTAGAATTATACATTTCTGTAAGTCGTGACAGATAATTGAATACAGTTTCAGATGTATTATTCAATTATCTTCACATTATTATATATTTTATGCAATCTATTACGTATGCGTGTATCAAAATTTTAGCGATATTGTTTCTGTACATAATTCGATTCTTGATATTAAAAGAACCGTTAAGTAGTAGAGTAAAGAAATGATTTACATTGAACGTAAGAATTGTTGCGTTCCAATGGATGTTGTAAATTTAGTTTACAAAAATACGTATGCAAGTTACACTTTAATTTTACGTATTTATTTGCATAATGCATAAATACACTCGAACGGAAACACGTACTAAGTACCAGAAACGTCTAACAGGAGGAAAGTTGTAATATGTATAAGTGTACATATGTACGTACAAAACTTATGTTCATAATATAATAATGTACAGCCAACGACCTATTAACAGAACTATCAATTATTTTTTAAAGATTGTAATATATAAATTAAAATTCATCGTTTTCCAATACAACAGAGAACGCTTTTATTACGATTAATCCCTATGTTAAACGAAACAAAGAATTTTGATCAATGTTAACATTATTAGAGCCTTGGTATTACTATGGCCAAATTATTTTATATTCAAGTGTTATGTATAAAATTAAAATATATGTTACACAATGATCTTTAATTCATTTTTTCAATATCAATCACCTCTTCCACGAAAAACCATAGTTATCATTTAAACAGAATATCTATAGTTTGTACTATAAGAAAGCAGCCCTCTGATTGGTTCACCCAATGATAATTTCGATATAACGCAAACTTTGATTGCATTTCATTATCATCAATTAGAAGAATTGATTAAAACTTTCATCTTACTATAATTATAGCAATTACTTCATCAAAATTAAATCCATCGCAATAAAATGCATTTAAACTCTACATCTACAGAGGTCAATAGTATACTTAACACATTAAATACGTAATTTAAAACAAAACACGGATCAGGCAACAAAGAAGTGATCGATTAAGTAACGTTTACTTTATAAAATTAACCATGGAATATTTACCATGTTCCTACCTCTATAAATTTGAGAAATATTAACAAATATATAAAACATTGCATCTCTCATCAAAGAACAACGTATATAATTTAACACACGTGCGCTCGTGTGTGCTGCGCGCTTGCATGCGCGCATTTATATGCAATCGTCTACACATGCATACATGTAACCAAATATATAAGGATATGACATACAAAAGCGATAAACTATGGGATAAAAAAAGAGCCGTCATAAAATAACGTAACTCCATAAGTTCATGCATTAAAATAAAAAAAAGGATTTTCAATCGATTAAGTTCGATTTGAACGTTTCCAAAGATTTTAATCTTTGGGCGAGAAAACAAAATACTATATGTCCGCCATTAATGCAGAGGCGCCATGACATACGCTTCCGTTCCGCGATACTACTACCGATCACTACATTGCAATAGAAACATCTGGACCTATCTAGACTATTCGTTGCAAGGTGCATGAGTTGAAGTTTAACGTATATCCGATATATTGTTCGTGCAAGTACAGTTATCGCGTCAAGTCATGCGTAAACTTTAATTTCATATCTCTGTGAATTTTTTAATGCATTTACGAATACCCGAGCCGCTCGTCCTGTTTGTTTTCGGGAACACGTAACTGAATGTTTCCTCAGAAACATGGCTGAATATCGTTTCGCTGGTGTGGTGAAATTTTGTGTACAGAACATTTAAAAAGGATATCTGAAGTTCAAATACGCGTGTAATAGCAGAGACATAATGACGTCGATACATTTCGTCGCTCATCCGTTGCCAGGAACAGACGATCAACTGAACGATAGGTGAGAATGCATATTCGCTATCGGTTTCCCATTAATGTATCTTTTTAGTATGTCTGTCTCTTCCTCGTATCGAATTCATTCTATCACACTCGTACATTCTCGTGTATGAATTCGAGGCATCGATTGCCGTTGCTTATTTTACGTATGCTCTGTATTAGTCTAATGGAAATGTATTTTGTACAGGAATGATACTTCGATCTAACGATTTTACGTTATAGTACAGGGAAGTTACGAGTTCGCTGTCATATCGTTACATTTCAGCTGAATAATATGCACGTATAGGTGCATTATGTGTGAAGGATAATGCATAGACGAGATTAGAAATCATTTGCTGATCTCAGCACATTCTGAGATCTTTGGGTCCTGCTTGCATTATATGCATTGTATTGAAAGAAAAAAAAAGAATCGCTTGAATTGTTACTTTGTTGCATATCGATGTAACGATCAAAGAATTTTATTTTCGTCTATCGTTTCTTTTTTCTTAAGAACATATCAGTCGATTGTTATTAAAATTATTATTGAATATTAAAATTTCCATGGCCTTGTTATTATTGTTTTTATAATGTTGGGTACTTTTTCTATGTATAAATTATTTTATAATGTATTTTTGATATGTTAATTTTATTATGTATTAATTGATTTAATTTGATATATTATGTTAGTTTGGTATGGTAGAGAAAATTAATTGATATTTAATGGTGGGTTAATTAGGAATTCGAAGTGGGTTCTCGCTGCAACTTTGTTGGAACTTAGTAATCTCGGGTGTGAATGATCAAATTTACTTGATGAATTACATCAACTGTTGGTAACTGTTGGAAATGCTTATGGAAATTGAAATTTATGATTTTTCCATAACTAAATACAATTTCTTTTGTGTATTTAATGATACCTTTTATGGAAATAAAGGAATTACATCTTATTAGCCATTCCGATAAATGTTAAAATGGAAAAAAAAATTATTTATTATTGCATTAAATTGCATTAATTATTTATTTATTGCATTAAATTGCAGAAAATTCAAATTATATACAATATGATTTTATTTAAAAAAAATGAATATTTTATTAGTTTTATGTTTAGCTTGAGTTTGAACATAGCTAAATCACTTTAAAGATTATGTAACCCAAATTCCAAAATATTTAATTATTATTTTTTTTCTATCATAATCCTACATGCATACATATTTATATGACATAACTTAAATCGATGCAGTTTATATGATATTAAAATTTCATTAGTATATGGAATATACATTCCAGCATTTACACAGAAGATCATTACCTCAGAGTAACATGATGAATTGAAATACTATTATTACAAAAAAAAATTTATAATTTGTTACAGGTTGAAAGAAGTAGCAGAGAAGATTAATAGATATGGATTCGTGACATTACCAGCATTTAGCGGATTAAAGATTACAGTAAAACGTATTGTAGTTGGACCAACACATATTGCTCTTCTTACAGAAGACAATAGAATTTGCAGAGTTGCATTTACAGTACTGTCAGATAGATTGGATCTTACCAAAAATGACCCAAATAAGAAGTAAGCTGATCGAGAAGCTCCAATCATTTGTTCTACATTTTAAAAAAATGTATTAATTTTCGATTAAAAATTGATAATGGTATTCTTATTACAGCACAAGTAAGAGTCATGTGGGAAACACTAATTCAACGCCAAACGGAGGTGGCAGTAGCAGCAGTGGAAACAGAGGAGGAATACCAAGATCACGTGCAAGAATTATGCGCAGTAACTCTGCCATTCGTGGAGGTAGTAGCAGTGGAGGCAGTGGAAGCGGAAGTAGAATTGGTCCTCCAGGAGTGATTATGGGAGCAAGTAGTGGCAGTAGCTCGCGTCCAATTGCATCTGTTTCTGCTCCCTTTGTACCAGAAGATTTAATATCACAGGCACAAGTTGTATTGCAAGGAAAAAGTCGTAATCTTATTATCAGAGAGTTACAGGTTTGTTTATGATTACCTAAAACATCGAAAACGGGAAGTATAACTACCTATATATAAATTACATACTACAATTAATTCCTACTTTTTAGCGTACAAACTTAGATGTTAACTTAGCAGTGAATAACTTGCTATCTCGCGATGACGAGGAAGGCGATGATGCCGAAGATGCAGCGGATAGTTACGTCCCGGAAGATCTTATATCGTTACTAGACGGTGGATTTAGTAATGAACATTCTGTTATAATTGATGCAGACTCTATGTTTTCTGAAGACATGTTTGGATATACCGGAATCAGAAGGTGATACACTCATCTTCACTTTTACTATCAAAGACTTAATCGTTCTCCTTTCAACTGCATTGTAATTTTAGTCGTGGCAGTACTTCACGTAGAATAGGTAACGATCGAGAAGGTGAACGTTCATCCGAACGAGACAGAGAACGCGATAGCTTCAGCAGATGGAGAGAACGCCAGTATTGCGGTCCTCGTCGTTGGTTGGAAACAGCTCTTAAAGATTCTTGGGAAAAAGAATCTGGTAATTCCTTAATCGAAAGTTTGAACCATACTTCAAAGTGATAATATACAATTCTTATTAATTATAAATATTATAACATTCATCAGATAATAAAAAGAAGGAGTTGGCGTCGAAAAGTCCATTTTGGATATCAGAGGAATTAGAATGGTGGCATGAACGTAGTAACGAACCTGCTCCTCGTTTCGTACAGATTGTTTCACTTTATAGTGAATTAATTGCTGTTTCTGCTACTGGCCAATTATATCAATGGAAATGGTCAGAATCTGAGCCGTATAAAAATCTTGAGGTATTTATCACTGTGAAAGCAATTGAAGCATCTTGATTTATGACATACAATTTAATGGAGAATTCATCTTTTTTAGAATCCAAATGTACATCATCCAAAAGCTATAGCATTAGCGCTAACCACAGAGAAAATAATCAATATATCCGCAACAGCAATCCGATGCTCTGTCAGTACAGAGAGCGGCAAGGTAGCAACTTGGCTTGATGAGCTTCTGGGACATGTTGCTTCTCGTCTCGAACATCCAGCTCAAGCTTTCTCTGAATTCACGTTGGATAAAATCGTGTCACTTCATACTTGTGCTTTATATACTGTAGCCAAACTTGAAAGTGGTACACTCTATTGGTGGTTAGTTCAAAATGCAACTCACTTCAATTTCTTATCTCTCATTACTTCGAATTAATGGCTTTCTTGTTCGCTTTATGATAAGAGCTTGCTTCAACATAGAATATACATCTTATAGAAAAAGAAATTAATATAATCTTTATGTTATCCTATCGCTCAGGGGCGTGCTGCCTTTTACTCAGCGCAAGAAATTGTGGGAGAAATACAAAGCAAAGGCTCGTAAACATCGACCATCTACAGTTTTGCCAATGGACATAAGCTATGGGACACATGTTTGTATGAAAAACAGTCCTATATACCAACCCGGAACAATAGGTATGTTATCTTGGAAATTTATGGGACAATGGTACAACTTTGAGTATTTTTTATAAATCTGCTGAATTTTGTAGGATTTACTATTGCCAACGGAGTCCCAAAAGTTGGACAATTAATGTCAGCAGCTTGGAACTTGGATGATGCTTGCAGATTTAAAATATTACCAGCTGGAACACACTTGCCAAGTGCTAATACTGATAAACGTGAATCTAATGGAAACGGAGGAACGGGTACTGTTAATAAAACAAACCATAAAGAAACTGCTGATCGTCTTGATATGCCACCACCACCTTCACCAGCTTCGAGCACATGTAGCGATACTGGTAGCATCACAACGAGTCACAGTAAGAATATCATATATTCATTGAAATTAATGATATACTATTTATTAATTTGCATATCCTTTCTTGCTTTTATCGGAGCACTGTTGTTTTATTCATTATAGAATATATTGAGAAGAATCATTAATTCAATTTTGTTCGAGATGAAGGAGATAGGAAATTGGAAGTAATTAATTTCTAATCCATGTAATTTTTATATATTTATAGAGAGACAAAAACGTGTAGCACCTCGCAGTGAAGGAGAATTCGAGAGGAAAGATGAGGAAGATTGGCAATTAAAGGATGTCGTTTTCGTAGAAGATGTTAAAACTGTCCCAATTGGTATGATTTAATACAGTGGACATTATTTTAGAATTGTTTTCGTCACAATATTTCATAGGAGTATCCGCATTTTTAGGGAAAGTTATCAAAGTTGATGGTTGCTACGTTGCCGTAAAATTCTTTCCCAGAGACGCCAAAGAGAAAGAGAAAGAAATTAAGGAAAAAGACTTCAACACATCCGATTTCAAAGATCTAACAGCAGAAGAATCGATTAAATTATTGGCAGATTGCAGATTATTACGAAAAGATGAGTTACAGGTAAGACAAATTCAGACATTTATCTCGATGGAAATTTGTATTAATTTAAGTAAAACAATCAACGTCCTACTTTTATTTCAGGTAATTAAATCATCCATGATCCCAAGAGCTCCAGATTGCTTCCAACGAACTCCAAGAAGAGTAAATATAGTTGAAGGATGTAACGATAGCCTGTTAACCATTGCTACTGATGGACAAGGTAAATGATAGTTTTAATAAAATATCATTAACATCGAGAAATTATAACTCAACGTTTCTATAGGTATCCATGCGATATTGAAGAGTGGAAATAAGTTAAGTTACGTTGTGTACAACCTGAGTACTGGCAGATACGTACAAGATTGTTATATTCCGTCAGATATATCCTCATTTTCGGGCTTGCACCCTCAAAACATCAGTCTTACAAGTGCAGGAGAGGTATAGTTTAAATCATACGTGTCATCTTACGTCCGCAAGATCATTTGTGCATACAATAAATTCATGTTTTGCAGAATATCGAGTGTTCCATGATACTTCGAGATGGAAACAACACGATTTATCCAATCGCAAAGGATTGTGCCGATGCTATTCGTGATCCGAACGCTTTAGATTTGGTTCCAGTACTTTGCATCGGTGCCTCAACCATTCCCATACCGAGTTGCTCGAATTCCACCAACCTTAAAAATCAAGTTGCAATTATTGCACTAGCATTTGATAACCTTTTACTTATGCCACGTATATTAAGATGTGATTATGATAGCGTTAAACAAGTATTTTGTAATTTGGAACAAGACCTTAGTAAGTAAAAATGAAGATTGTCAATTAACTCTTACAGGTATACAAGGGTTAATTACTTAACTTCTATGTATTCTTTTGCAGAAAACAATTTGTCACAGATACAAGCAATCTTAACCGAACGTTGCGATGGTAATCGTAACATTCTTCACGCTTGTGTTAGCATGTGTTCACCAACCTCGAATAAAGAAAATGATCAAGGTATCTGCTACGAAATATTGACAAAAATATGATAAATATTAGCCTAGGATTTTCTCTTTAAGACAACATTTTCTTACAATTGTTTTAATTTAAAGGCATCGAGCGTGAATTAGTTACAAACGCAGTGGACGGTACTTCTGCACCTATCGAAGAGCCAATTCAGACATTAAGTTGGCCACCCGAGGCGTTTGATAACACCTCAGGAGAGGAAGATAGTTTGCTTAGCATCGGCGCTGCTAGTATATCTATGATGAATAAGTCTGGTAAATATTCTTTATTTTTTTTCAATGCTGTGTCCCACAAATACATGAAATCCATAATTGCGTCATTATTTTCCAGGTGTAGGAGCTACTTCAAACAACACTTATATTATAGATTCGGTTGAAAGAAGGAACAATGCATTACTTATATTAAAATATATGTGCGAAAGTAATACATTAGCGCCACATTTAAAGGAATTACTCACTGCAAAGTAATTAAACATATTGATAAATTAACTACACAATACTGTATTATTATAATACAAATCTATATCCTTCTCTTTAATAGGGATGCCCAAGGGCAAACACCATTGATGTTAGCGGTGTCAGTTCGTGCATATCATGCCGCTCTTATTATACTCGACATCATACAAAGAGTTGGAAAAGATCAAAAGGAATGCTCTGCCATGATATTGCCATCAGATGCAAATCCAGATTTGTCTCCATTGTTTGTCGTTTGCTGCAACGATACTTGCAGCTTCACTTGGACCGGCGCAGATCATATTAATCAGGTGCTGTGTCGTCTTAATACTTGAATATCCATTTTTTAAAAAGTATATTCACTTTACAGTAATTCTTTTCTTCTCATTAGGATATCTTCGAATGCCGAACTTGTGGTTTGATCGATTCTCTGTGTTGCTGCACCGAGTGCGCTCGTGTTTGCCATCGAGGACACGACTGCAAAGTTAAAAAGACTTCTCCGACAGCTTATTGCGATTGCTGGGAGAAATGTAAATGCCGTGCTCTCATTGCCGGACATCAAGGTGCACGTTACGATCTCCTGTGCCGTCTTGTAACTAATACCGATCTTGCTACAAAGATAAATTCACGGTAAGTGCACAATTTTTTTATTTGATAAATATAATGAACTGTTTGGAGCTGAAAATGCTGACGGACAGCCTTGCATTCAGGATAGTGAAACTGAATGATCTTTTATTTAATCCTTTGATTGCGAAAAGCTGATTGCTTAACACTTGTATGTTTTCTTTGTTCAACAGTGGAGAAAGCATTTTATTATTCCTGGCACAAACTGTCGGAAGACAATTGATAGAACAACGACAATGCCGAACAGCTCCCAGGCAACGTTCAACTTCAGCAAGTCGCAAGGCACCTCCATCCGATGGTGAATTTATATAAATATATGATATAAATTATTATTATATACATTTCAATATGATTATAATTAATTTCTATCTGAACTTCATTGACTCTATACAGAAGTATCAAGATTAAAGATGTTTTAATGCCCTCAGGTTTAGGCACAGACTCAGCAGACATGCCAGATCATGATCTCGAACCACCCCGCTTTAGCAGAAAAGCTCTGGAAAGATTGTTGAACGACTGGCCAGCCGTGCAATGTATGATCATGTCTGGAGTTCCAGTAAATGGCAATGATCAATTGTTTGGAGATCAGGAGCAGTTGTGTCGACAGAGTGGTACCGCGTTGCTTGACAAATTTACTCACTCGTTACTCGTCAAATGCAGCGGAGAGGTAAGAATGTAATTTTCAGTATAATTCGAGAAAGTAATTCGGAATAACATGGAAAAATATTCTTTTAGATGCTCGATACTCTCCTCACGACTTTGATACGAGAATTGCAAAATGAATCCGTTCCCGGACGGCAGGAAGAGGCAAACAATGTCGCTCGTCGATTTGTTCGATCTGTGGCACGAATATTTGTCATTTTCACAGTAGAAATGGCACCCAACACAGCAAAAATGAGAAGGTAAAATGAATTCCAATTATCAAGGAATTCTTCCTTATTGTTTCTTACATTTTTTCACGCTCAGGTTTCTTTTTCTCTATTCTAGTACAAGCCAGGCGTCACAACCATTGATGAAATGTCGCAAGGTTTTCCAAGCTCTGATTAAATTAGCAGTCGAAGAGTTATACGAAACCGCTGATTCATTAATAGCACCCGTTAGATTAGGCGTTGCACGTCCAACGGCACCATTTACTCTCACTAGCTCTGCCGTCGACGTGATCAATGGATCTGAGGAATTGTTCTGTATAGAACCATTGATTCCTCACAGTGGCGTCAGTTCTCAGACTTTAGACGCTGCTCTGCAAACCCAACAAGGAAATAATAACATAACTATCGCCAGAGATGTCTCCGCCATGGATGAAACCGAAGGTGGCGAAGGTAATTTTTCACGTTGCACTTTCTCTATACAATTTCTCTTCGACTTATTCCTTTGTGACACCGTGGATCGTTGAGATTTCTAATGTAAAGTTTTAAAGAATCAAAGAATAATACTATTTTATGTATAGAAGTTCCCATGGATGTTGACGGTGATATAAGCGAACACGAAGAGTCCGGTGTTTCCGGAACAGTTGCCGGTCAGCCATTAGGTGAAATTGTTGACGGCAATGCCGGAGGTGTCGGCGAGGAACAAGCAGGAGATGGTGAATCTGATACAGAACTAGATCTTTTAGCAGAAGCCGAGACAGAGTCAGATTCTGACGATAACCATAGTAACCAAGACGCAGCATCTGCACAACGCAGTGTTCAAACTGGCGCAACTGCAGGTTCTGACGGTGGAATGGGATCTATTCTGTTATTCCCTGAGGATGAATCTGGAGACTCGAGCCAACAGGAGGACGATGAAAGCGAAGCTGGGGAGACTGATGAGCAGGACAACGAGGAATTTCAGATTGGCGATGAACAGTTGGAGCGCAGAAGTGGTTCTTCTGGCCATCTACAACGGAATAATCTTGCACCTGTTTCCATGCAATGGGCTATTCGCACTCGTGAATCACGTGCTGCAGGTCTACGGGTAACCGGGGGAAGTAATTTGGTTTTCATCGATCCTGCATCTTTGAGACGCACCACTGCAACAACTGCCGTTGCAGCTGCACAAGAACCCATAACAATTGGCACAACTGCCAGCTTAGCACGTGCATTCGGTATCGTTATTCGACAGATTGCTGATCTTTTGGTCATGATGCAGGATTACAAAACACTGGCACCTTCCTTGCCACGATTAATGGAGATCAGTTTTCAGGATGCTCTGAATTTACAGGTAAACTTGTAGTCAATTTATCCTGCCAATCTTTCAGGTACTTAAAGGGTAAAATAATCATCACTTATCTGAGTCTCAGGGTTACTGAACTACCTGCTTTTTTTTACTTTTACAGAAAATAGTCAAAAGCAGGGTAATTTGGTCGTAACAATAATAATACGTAATCTACTTTGCAGATGTATCTTGAAGCACGCTTGAAACCAACATGGGATTGGCTCTTGACAGTGATGGATGCTACAGAGGCACAATTAAGATTCGGAGTCTCATTAACACGTAGCGCGGACCCTACACATCCCGAGCATCCTCTCAACAACGCACCGTCGCTCTCTGGAGGGAACTTCACTGGATTATTGAACACAGCTGCTTTATCATTGACATTACAATCTAATACAGGTCGGAATCAACGCAGTGGTATCGCTACCAGCTCCAATACCTCCACTCCACAAGCTTCTACAAGACTCACCGTTGGTTTTACAGGCGTTGGCGAACCTCCCAGAAGCAGTAGAGAACGCGAAGGCATGTATCGTATACTTCGAATCCATGAATTCTTCCTATTTAACCTTTTGACTGCCGTACACTCCTATCTGAAACGCTCAATGTGGATGGCTGAAAGTTGCAATCAGTGGGGACGAAATACTTCATTCGCTCAGCGTTGACTGGCAACTGTTATTCCTGAGGATGGCACATGCATTTATCTCATTGTGTTCGTTTCACTTATAGTTGCAATTCGCAAAATTGAAGATATTCGCAAACTTTTACATAAATTTCAAGTTCATGTTGGTAGATTCTATAGAGATGAACATGTAGATATCTACGGTCAAAGGGTTGAATAGGTGGAATCAAATGTTAAACTCTGCATTGTAAGCAATTCCAAGTCTTCCAAGGGGTATGAAAATATTCCATCATGTATATTCGAGTTATTAATTGAATTCATACAAATCAAGTACATTCTGACTGTTCTAAATGGTTGCTAATCGATTTGCTTTTAGGTGGCGACGTTTACTCAGCGAGACGTGAATTTTTATCCTATTGCTTGTCCTTAATGCGCGCTCACAATGCTGAACACAGAGACAGCTTGCCAGTATTAGATGTTTCTGCTTTAAGACACGTTGCTTACGTTTTCGATGCACTCGTATATTACATGAGATCGCTCTCCGAGCCGAATACTTCAAGAGGTGAAGCTCAGAAGGAGTCTTCTACTTACACTGGCTGGAACGATCAGGTTTGTATGAATCTATGTCTGCTGCTCACAAAAATCTGGGGATATTTCAAAAGCACTGGGCTATCTGCACGTTTACTGATTATGAAAGTTCACTTGAAGCCACGTAGCACTCTACTGAAGTGCCAAGGCATGGTACTATTGTTCACTTTGATATCCTTCTTTCCTCCACTTCAATATCTCACTTGCTACTGAATTGTGTTTGCCTCTTATTTGTAATCTAACAACTTTCGTTGATCGAAAGATTCGATGACCGTTGTTAATTTTTTTGACGTTCTTTTACACTTAAACTGCCACATCACCTGATTGATAAAGCTACCAATGTGTAGTAGCCTGACGAAGATTCTCCTCTGAACTGACGTTTAAGAGTTCGCAAACAAAATGAAATGCTTCTTCTCTTGATTACTTCACATTCATTTCTAAATATCTCCTTACTTGTGAGCAGTACATTTGCAACTGTGATGTCTAGTAATGTTTCTCACGACTACATGTATAAAATAATAGGACGAAAATGACAATGACGAAGGAGAAGAGTACAACTCTCCAGCTCCTACCGCTCTAGAATCAGACTCTGCGGATTTTCCTGACATACTTCAAGTCCCCATTTGTGGATCCGGAAATAATAGTAACAGTACACCGAAAGGACGAAAGCATCCTTTCCTACAAAGATCAGATTCTACATTGTGCCTTGGCTGTCCACCTCTGGATCCATTCGACACCGTAATGAGCGAGGCGTTGCCCTTAGCCGATCAGCCGCATTTGTTGCAACCACATTCAAGACGCGAAGATCTCTTCGGTATTCCAAGACAACCGATTTGTTTGAATACAAACTCTAATCAGAATACATTAGAGGGTTTGCCCACGAGACTGGGACTGACCGCACGAAATGCTGATCATCAAAACACGGTAACACCAACGTTCAGCCAAGTTATTCAAGGACCTGCTTCAACCTCGTCGGATATGAGACGTAATTTCGTTTCGGTTGGAGATGCTACATCTACAAAATACACGGTAATGTCAGACGTAAATGAGAACAAAGGAGAGCTTATAGATTCTTGTAGGAGAAGTTACATTTTTTATCACTGTCCAACGCTAGAACCCTAAGTAGAAGTACTTTCTTAGTACGTTTACTTAGATTTGACTCTGGTAATTGTAGTACTAATCCTTTCATTAAAGCAGTATCTCTGTTTTATACACACAGACACACGATAGAATTCCCCTCTCTCTCATTTTCTCTATTTATAGACGTATTTGTTCTATCTATTTTAGGAAAAAGTAAAATCATTTAATCATACCAACGATAATCATTCGCTTGTTGCGGAACAGATTGATCGAGCACCGATTATAGTATCTACTAATAATCAAAATGACCAGGGAGCAGGAACAGCCAAGAATAAAGATGCCTGCAAAATTAATAGAAGCGTTATTGTCAGAGCTGGAACCGTTTCGGTACGTATCTGATTTAATGAATGACAATACATCGATCGAAGAAGATTTATAAACTTAAAATACTTGTAATTTAATTACAAAGGATGCAACCACAAACAAAGTTGGTGCACCAGAGGTACTTGTCGTTCCAACTGTTGAAACACAGAACGTGTCGGAAGAGGTCGATCCTGCAGTTTCGAGCCATGAAATATCAGCTCATGAAACAGTCGAGACTAGCCCAGTGGAAACTGCCAGAGCAGTATCATCAATTGGGACAAATATATCCCATAACATTCTATTGGGACGTTGGAGTTTATCTTTGGACCTGTTTGGCCGCGTCTTTATGGAGGATGTTGGATTAGAAGTTGGATCTATAGTTTCAGAATTGGGTGGATTCCAGGTTAAAGAAGCGAAATTCCGCAGGGACATGGAGAAGCTGCGAAATTCTCAGCAAAAGGACGTTACTCTTTACAAAGTAATATTTTATAATATATATAAGCCATTGCCTTATATTCGTCCGCTGTGAATTAAGAATTAGTATTAATCCTTCCTACTATTTTATCTAATTTATTCTTACTTAGGTCGAACGCGATAGAACACAGTTGCTTATACAGACAATGAAGGAGTTAAATACCCAATACAATATATACAACAGACGAGTTTCCAATACACCGCCTTTAGCAGTGAATCGTGTCAAAGTAACTTTCAAAGACGAACCTGGCGAAGGGTCTGGCGTTGCTAGAGGCTTTTACACTGCCATTGCAGAAGTTTGTTCAATAATTTCTTAACATTACAAACAATCTAAAAATATCGGCAATAATAAAACAAAATACATTCCTCCCGTAGGCACTTCTTGCAAACGAGAAATTACCAAATCTCGAAGCGGCACAAGTGGGATCAAAATACACGCAATACAACGTTCTTCAGAAACTGAAATGTCGAGATCGTGACAGAGATTTGAGACGACAGGTTGATACGACGTTGAATTTAACTGTAAAACATTGTCTTACATAGATATCTTATATCTATCTATAATCCGTAACTAAAATTCTATTACAGAATCCCCGATCTTCCGGAAAATGTCGTGAAACCCGTAGAGCTTTATCTTTCGAAGCTCGTTCATTTCATCCATCAGGCTCTGTCGAGGGAAGTAGTAATGCCGGACCTGGTAGTTCATCATCGAATTCTCATCCATTGCCTGTCAGTCATCCAAACAACGATCATCTGACTATGAATCAACAACAACTCGGCGATAGACTCTATCCTAAAGTAAATCCTTGAGAGAAATTCTTTTATAACATTTACAAAATCAATTGAATATCGATAGTTCTAGTGTTAATATTGAAGTACTCTGAATACACATGATATTAAATGATACCGACTCGTTTAGGTACACGCATTACGACCAGCATTAGCTGAAAAAATAACTGGAATGCTACTGGAATTGTCACCTGCTCAGCTATTGATGCTGCTAGCTTCAGAGGATGCTCTACGACAGAAAGTAGAGGAGGCTTTTGAACTGATTCATAGCCATAATCAGGACTTGGCGAGTGAAGCTTTATTGGATCTCGACGTGTTCAGTTTAACTGCACGTTGTGGAGTTAATAAGAAGAAGATTGAGAACAGCATTTTAGACGACACGGAGGACAATGCTCCTCTCTTTTATTCTCCGGGCAAAAGAGGGTTCTATACACCGAGACAGGGTAGAGCCAGCTATGAACGTTTGAACGTATTTAGAAACGTGGGCAGGTACGTGTACACGTAAATTTCTAAGAAAAGCTACACAGATTGATAAGCAAATGTTGAACATTGCATTTAATTCTATTGCAGGCTTATAGGATTGTGTCTTTTACAAAACGAGCTCTGCCCGATATTTTTAAATCGCCACGTAATGAAGTACATTTTATCGAGGCCGATACGTTTCCATGACCTTGCATTCTTCGATTCTGTAATTTATGAAAGCCTAAGACAACTCGTTATCGATGCAGAAACTAAGGATAGTAGCAATTTGTTCTCAGCACTTGATCTTACATTCAGGTACGTAATTTTGATATTTTACATATCTACTGTCTTTCAATATGAAGTTAATCGTCGATTTGTATCTTACAGTATTGATTTATGCCCCGAGGAAGGAGGGGGCTCGATTGAACTCGTACCTAACGGTCGTGACATAGAAGTTACAGCGGGAAATGTCTATGATTACGTACGAAAATATGCAGAAGTTCGTATGATCAAAGTACAGGAGAAAGCATTGCATGCTATGCGAGAAGGGGTATTTGATGTTTTACCGGATGGTGCACTTGATGGCTTAACATCAGAGGATTTGAGACTCTTACTGAATGGAGTTGGAGACATTAATGTTTCTGTTTTGATATCATACACCTCGTTTAACGACGAGTCTGGAGAAACAGCGGAAAGATTAGCGAAGTTTAAACGATGGTTGTGGTCTATCGTTGAAAAAATGTCGCCCGTTGAACGGCAGGACTTGGTGAGGGATACTTCAGCTTGAATCATTTCTCTATAGAGTATAATAGATTCTCTAGTAACCAAAGTTACTGCAACATTAATTCCACAAAGATAGTTTCAATTACTGTTTTCATCTAACACAGTTCTCTGTACAACGTGCCAAGTAATTAAAGACAGGAATTATCTAATTTAATTAGTTGGCATGTTATACGAAAAATGTTCTTGCGTTATACGAGAGTCTATTGTTTTTGAGAACAAAAGGTCTGGTTTTTATTGGATTTTATGTACCTAGGTATATTTCTGGACCGGATCACCGGCATTGCCGGCGAGCGAGGATGGTTTTCAACCGATGCCAACCGTAACGATTCGACCAGTTGATGATGCTCATCTACCAACTGCGAATACGTGTATCTCTCGACTATATGTTCCATTGTACAGCTCACGTCATGTCTTACGACACAAGCTACTCATTGCTATCCAGACAAAGTACTTTGGATTTGTATGAATATATTATATGACCATGTTTTGTGAGCAATAGCCGTAAAAAGAAATCACATTATTGATAATGATATAAGAAAGAAGTTATATGTTGTTATTTTTTTTCCTTCCTAGAAAAATTTATAACATTTATAAATTTATAAGGTGTAATTATGAGTTATGATTTCTCTTATCGCAACGAAGTGGTTCGCACTACGATAAGGTTTTATGTTAAAGTGTCATATTTAGTCTTTATAGTGATCCAATAAAAGTATCAAAAATTCTGAGCCGACGATTTCGTTAACGTACCCCCCACTATCGCTGAAGAATCTTTTTTTAAATATTGGATAAATAGTTGTTAAGACGTAACAATAAACTCTGTTAAGGTATTTAACAACTTATTATACAATTAAAAATTTCTTTTATTAGGCATGTTTAAGATGTAACATAAGATGTCGACGGGAAATTGCAGATTTTTTTTTTTAATGCACACCAGTAACTTCTTTTTTTTTCTGTGGGTATCTCAGCATGTCGTTGACTATAATACATAATATTTTAAAAACCAGGCTATAATACGAATACAGATTACAAAATATGAGGCTTGGTATTTAATAATAATAATAATGAAAATTATACATAGTTCCAAGTAAAAAACTGTTTTCATCGATGATGATGCTAATGAAATATCAATGTAAAATCATGGTAATCTAAACTATGTACGTTAAAATATTATTATTATTTATTTATTCATTTAGTTTTTTTGTAATTATTAATCCTCTCTGGAGCCGCCAATTGTGATGCGAATTTGTAGGCGAAAATCGGCCGAACATGAAGGTAATAGGAAAAATAATCTAGGAATGTCTAGCTGCCCTATTTCGTATTGTTAAATACTTTCTTTTTAACACGTTCAAAAATCTTGATTCTATCGTAAAACAATAATTAACTCCGTTTTACTTTACGCTGCTTAGTCTTGGCATGCATTCATATATGTCCTCGTTTCTTTCTAGGATTCAGTAACAATATATATACTTCCAAAATGACATGTATAATTTTGAAACGAAAAATTGAATTTACAGATTTTTAAATATATATTTTCCTAAATAGTAAACTGAAATAGTAAAAAATAATCTATTATCTTTAATTTACTTAAAAAAAATGTCGCTAATGCTAATTATGTATAATATAATAAATCTCATTGTTTATAAATTTCTAAAAATCGTAAAGTTATATACAATAATTATATTATCCATTATGTACTTGACAAAGTATTAATAGAAACTTATGTACAATGGTTACCTATTGACCACTTCCTGAACTGTTTTGGGGTAATTTTGCGGTTGATTGGCTCAATTGAGCCAATGTTTCCGGAGTAGCATGTGCTTTTAAGATTGAATTTTCAGCTTCCAATTGATTGATACGATCCATAAGCTCTGCAATTTTTTCCTTGAGTACTTCAACCTCCTCTCGCACAGCAAGCATTAAATGACTCTTAACAAGATCCTACAAAAAGATCCCCCGTTAACTTCAACATTATCATTCATTAAGTTTATTTGGTAATTGCCCCCAGCAGAGAACGCTTACCATGGCTTGCTCAATCTTATTATCAATTGCTACAGCGCTAGTCCCCGACATACTGCAATAGAAATTACATTGCAAAATTTATTTACAGAATATATACATGCTGTAGCAATCAACTTTATATTGTTTTCTTTCGTTCTTTTTTTTCGTTAAAAACCAGCAATAAATCGTTGCACGTATTGCCAAGATATTAACGCATAAAAGTAAAATAGTAACTGAAAATTATAAAGTCAAAGTATCATAATATATATATATATCATAATATTTTTCATAAAATACCTCGTGAGTTAATGTTCTTTTTCTTAAGAAATATTATTTTACATTATCTTTCGGAACTTTACCCCTCGAGTTGAATATGCAAGATGCGAAGTTCTCGTCATCGTTATTGTCATTATCAATAATATTTAAACGAAATTATTTAAAGCACCAGTACCTTTCGTTATCCTCGAGGGTATGATGCTCATCGCTACCTTGCGTGACTTCGGTTAAAGACTCTAAAAGGGTTGTATCGGCCGATTGAGCAGCAGCTGCAGCAATGATGCCTGAAATGGAGTCCTGCTCCGGGTCGGGTTGATGAAAGGTCATACTTCCTTGTTGCATACCTCCTACAACATTCTGGCAACTTGCTGAAACCTGTGCCATTTGCACTTGAGCATTGCTACCAGATGTTTGGGGTTGCATTTGAGTCGGCGGTATTACTTGAGGTTGTACCGGCGCTCCAGGAGCATGAATAGTCGAGGAAGTTTGCTGTGCACCTGTTTGAGGAACTTTGTGTATATTCTGAATGCTCTGCATTCCCTGTATGGCAGTCAGTGGCTCGGAAATTTGAGTCATAGGTTTTTGCGTCTGTAGAGTCTGCTGTGGTTGCTGTGGCTGTTGCTGTTGTTGCTGCTGTTGAGGCTGCTGTTGAGGTTGCTGTTGAGGTTGTTGCTGCTGTTGCTGCTGAGGTGGCTGAGGATGCTGTTGAGGCTGCTGTTGCTGTTGCTGTTGAGGAGGAGGATGTTGTTGCTGTGGCTGTGACTGATGCTGAGTAACAAGAATGTTAGGTGCCTGTGATGTTGGCACAGGAGTTTGTTGAACAGATGGTTGACAAACGTTCGGAACTGGTAAAGACTGGTTTTGCGCGCTCACTGTTACATATGCGTCTTCTTTAGAATGCGGTATGTTTTGCTGAGGTGTCACATTGTTATTACTAGTCTGTGTTAATATAGGAATAGAACCTTGAGGCATGCTTTGAGGTTGAGCCAAATTGCTGGGATGAGTAGGTTGCAAATTAGAAGGTAAAGTAGATCCTTGTCCTCCTTGTTGTTGTTGTTGCTGTTGCTGTTGCTGTGATGCTAATTGCTGAGCCGAAGACTGGAAGTACTGAGGAATTTGCGTAGGTGCCTGAACCTTAGCTTGTGGTTGCACTTGCGCAGGATTATGCTGCGCATTTGGGGGAATTGAATTGCTAACGGCATAATTAGCACTTGAAACTGCCGTAGGATTATTTGGCACACCGAGCGAAGAATGTACATCTGGGTGTGCCGGCACTTGTCCATTTGTATCGATAACGATACCTTTATCTTCGGATACCACTGGTTGTTTAGGTGCATCTGGTACGACAATACCGCTATCCGTCACCCCGTATGATATGCACACCTCGTTTGGATCAGACACTTTTGGGGTGCCAATCGCCGTTGGTTGATTGACCGACGTGTGATCCAAATAGTCCATGCAAGTCCATCTGCCTCTTTTAAAAGGCTCGGTACTTTCGATTTTAACCACCTTGAACCGTTCGTTTCTACCATGCGAATGTACTTCACGCAGGTCTGCATCTTGCTTGGCATTACTCGAGAGTAAATTAATAATATTATTATCAGTAACAGATGTGATGTCCAAAGTATTGATATTGCTATCATTTACCGAATTGCTGACATTATTGCCTTCAGAAGGTACTATCGCCAATCCGTACTGAGAACTCGTAGGAATCACCGGGGCTGTACTGAGGGCAGCGTTGCTTGTATTAAAGAAAACATCCTCCTTGGAAAAGGTGTCTTCCGAATAGCTCGGTGTTTCAATGTCCAAATCGGTAATACGCGAGTGTTCGACAGAATTGTCTTCTGTGTGAGATTCGTCCAAGTCGTCGTTCGAATCTTCGCCAGCATCATTGCTCATACGACAACCAACGGTAACGCTTGTAATCTGGAAGGACGACGTCTTTTTCCGACACTGATTACTTCCCGTCACGTTGCTCGGAGTAGTCAAACTAACCGGCTGGTATAGTTTATCTGGCTCTCCTAACCGTATTGTTTCTGTAGTTGTACGATGCACTGGATTAGATGTCTTTCTACTACCATCCAACAGTTTATGCGATTTTCTGTGTACATTATCTGCCATTATTATAGGAACTTAGCATTCGAGAGGTACGATTTTTGCATACGTTGTTCTCTTGCATGTTAAAACCGACATCGCTTTTACCCGCGGCCTTTCGGCTTCAAACTTCTTCACCAATACCACAATTATCGGCGTTTCGTTTCAGACGAACCAATTATCAATATTTACGATGATCCAAGTTAAAATTCATATTCTCATCTCTCGAAGGTGTTGACAGTTCACCATTTCATCAATTTCACGGGAAAGGAGTGTATACGCTCGAGTACCGTCCAACCGTATACTTACACTTTGTATTACGAATTGTCCTTTTTACCTTTTACGAATAATCACGCTACATTTAATCTCATTCGTTTACATTATTATCAACCGATGCGATTTCCCATTATCCATATCCTTTTTCAACTCTATTATAGTAAGCGAGCAGTTTAAAAATGGCTGCCAATTCACTCGCGGAATTGCCACGAATTATATCTAGAGCATCTGCATGTTCGCGAGCAAAAATCTATTTTCATCTGCGATATAGGCGCATCGCAAGAATAAGCACAAGCTACTCTTGTCTGACCCTTATCAACGCGAATACGCTGATAGAAACGTTTAAGGCTATTGTTTCACGTGAAACGATTACCAGCGATCGTCGCCCGTATTTGATGGAATTTTTCGCTCACGTGAAAACGAATTTTCGTTTGAATTTCACACTTTCCCGCATTTATGAAGGATACATGTCATTCTAAATCTATCTTTTTCTTAAAACTCTTTAAACTTTATGTTATTGAAATGATTAAAGATGAAATAATATGATGCATTTCTTACAAAATCGAGAAAATTGTTGAGGGACCCTCCTTTACCGAGCTCAAAGAGAAAAAACTCTAATGTAATCAAATGAGGGAAAAATGTATTTTGAATCTATGTATTTTGATTTATTCCCTTCGTTACGATTATGTTTTTGACATGTAATTATTTCAATGAACTTATAGCATCAACGTTTTTTAGTTTCTATGCCTTTTCGAACAAACATGTTGCACGTGCGTTTTATCTATGATTCAACGACACTTCTTTTATTATTATGCGCACATTGTTACATGTAAAGTATATTATTTAAGTATGTTTAAAAATATGCAAACTTGATGGAATTAAACGTCATGGGGTATCGTGATATTTAAATTGTGAAGATAGCAGGAGTACCCAACCTCTCATGGACTTTAAGAACGAGAATCGATCATTGATTTCTGAATTATTTCTGTAGATCTACAAATTTTGACTGTTGAATAAATTTCTCCGTGATATTACCAGAAATTATGTTGAATACAATAAGAACGTGCCTAAAAAAGAACATAAAAAGGGGCAATAAAAATTTTCGAGTCAACAAAACTGAAAGCAAGAATCCAAATCTCAAAACTTTGCCAGGTAATGATCTTCGATTTATAGAAATAATTCACAATGAATTCCATGTAAATCGTGATTATTTTTAAAACAAATAGCACCTTCTGTCATTAAATATAATTTCTTAATAGTTTTTCAGTACCCGGTGAGCAAAGAAGGTGATCACAGAGTCTACGTTTGGGGTTTAGCGCAGCATGGAGGGCTTGGAACAATGAAATCTGCGCAGCACTTAAACGGTATCGCGTATATTGCAAAGCCAAAACGATTAGCTTTTGGAGAACAATTCGATGTAACAAACGTAGCTTGTGGTTATGGCTTCACAGCATTTGCTGTACGCTCTAGCAACAAGAATATTCTGTACGGCAGTGGAATAAACACTGATTCTCAACTTGGTAATTCTAGCTTGTTCTTATTACGAATTTTAATATTAAAAAATCGAAAACTAATACATTTTAATTTACAGGTTTTGATGAATCTGACAAAAAACACTTTCCTGATGATCTAATACTTAACCCTAGACAGATCGAGTTACCGCTTAAGGATACTTCTACAAAAGTATTAGATATAGCAGCAGGTAGAGCTCATTTGTTGGTATTAACGACCGAAGGTGTATTTACGCTCGGAAATAATGCGTACGGCCAGTGCGGCCGTCCGATAATTTCTGGTGAAGATTACAGAAAAAGTAAAGTAATACACCACATTCCTGATATTAAGGGTAAAAAGATTAAGGCCGTGACAGCTGGCCAAGATCACAGGTACGATATTGTGTGATGTATAAGAATGAAATATTTAATTTCTATTGCTTCAATACCTTTTGTTATTGCTATATGTTAGCATACTCTTAACAGAATCTGGCGAAGTTTATACATTCGGTTGGGGTGCAGATGGACAGACTGGTTTAGCTCATTATCAAAATGAATATAGACCTAGCTTGGTTAAAGGAGATCTCGCTGGACAGCATATAATAAAAGTATCATGTGTCGCGGACTGTGTATTAGCATTGAGCGGTACTTTAACATTTATATTTTACCATTTTAGAAAGTAACATACTATTCTATCAATTTTAAGTCTAGTAGTACACGGTCAACAATTTTCTACTAGATTTTTCAAATATAATTTTAGAAGAGTAAAAGTTATTTCTAGCGTATGAAGTTTGCACATATCGAAAATTATTTGTTATAGATAAAGGAAAAGTTTTCGGGTGGGGTAATTCCGAGTATGAACAATTACATTGTATGGGTGATAATCGCCAGGTGAATATCGCCACGGAATTAACTATGTGCAAGGAATTAGGATATATTACTGACATTGCTAGTGGTGGATGTTTCTGCATGGTTTTGAATAGTAAGAATTTCTTTGATAGTGCTTAGATATTAATTACTGTGATAAGTTATATCAGCATCTATTATACTACCTTTAGTATTTTGAGTTCATTAAAAATTCATTAAAAAATCATTACATAGATACAGGCAACGTTTATGTATGGGGCTATGGTATTCTCGGCCTTGGCCCTAATGTTCAACAAGCCTCGAAACCGACGTTGGTCCCACCTACTTTGTTCGGTAATAATGTCTATGAGCCGAATACGAAAGTAAGTTGAATTTGTAAAAATTAATTTGGAAAATAATGTACGATCTATATGTAAGACCTAGAATATAAGACTATACATTTTCTTTTTGCAGGTGATTAAAATATTTTGCGGAATGAGCCACTTAGCAGCATTAACTAACGTTGGAAATTTATATACATGGGGTTGCAATAAATTTGGATCTTTAGGATTGGGACATTCTAATGACCAGTTTTTCCCACTTAGGGTGAGTTTATCGATTCGAAACGAATTTATAAACGGATGATCGAAAAATGAACTTTGTTTTGTTACAGGTGAATGTAGCAGCACAAGTAAAAAAGGTTGCTTGCGGAATAGATCATACGGTGACTCTTTGTAAACCTTTTGTTTGAGACATAAGCATGTATTTTTTACGCTGTATGTAATATAATATATTTGAAAAAGATATTTACAAAATGGTCGATTTTATTATTAGTTTATAGTAACATGTCATATAGCTGTGTATAATTGTCTTGATTAAAAGTTAAGTAAAAAATATATATTTCATAATTGAAGATAGAAAATTGATGTATCATTACGTCATGTGATTATAAAGGCATGCGATATAAAATATTGACTTATCATGACTCTCTTACATACCTTTACAAATTTGTTAATGAAGTCGATCTACATACTTATCGATTCTTACACAAAGAAGTAGCATAAAATGAGTGCCAGAAGAGCAGAATTAAATGCAATTCCACTTGTACCACTTGTACAAATTAAATTCTCGTATGAAATAGTATACTTTATCATACTTGGAATTCGACAAATTCGAGCGTCTAAAAAGAAGTGTTAAACATAATTAAGACACTGAAAGATATAATTTTCTATGATAGTCAGTAAAAACCTTTACCTTTACATTGAATCGAATTACTCGAAGAATTTGAAGTAACCGAAATGTAAAGTGGTGGACATTGATGGATAAAAGTAGCATCACTGCAAGAAACTGTAACGCTATGCACATCATTAGTTATCGATGCGCAAGAAGCAGATTCCATATTTTCTGTTGCATTAACATGCAACACTTCTCGCGAAGTGCATACTCTTAAACTGTCAGAGCCAGATCCTTGAATCTAAAACATTACATTGACAAATTGTTACTACAAGCATACAATAATTCTTTCCACGACGTAATAAATTTTGAAAAAAAGAGAAATAAATTACCTTTATCGTCGCACTGGTATCATCGGTACGGAAGAAGTAATTTGGATGAAGCCTATAAAAATTAACACCGTACGGTTCGATATAATCGACATAATCATTTGAGGATCCAGTTGAAGCGTAATCAGCTCCACATTGCGTATTAATCAGACGTTTAGGCACTGCAATAAAATTATACCGATTAATAGATGTTCAAATAATTTATATAAAAGTGTAATTAGAACTATCATTTCTACCTTGCTTCATACGTGAAACCAAAGCAGTAATTGGAGCAAGAGCCTCATTTGTATCGCCGATACCGATAGAAAATAAATCTGTGCCAGAATTCTGCACGAAAGAAGACCATGTGTCTTTTGAACCATATGTTAGAATAAGCAATGTCGTATCTAATGGAGGATTGTTAATTGTTAATTGTCAATAATTATAATAACTGAGAGATGGTAGTGTAGATTATTAATTACCAGGAATCTGTTCTTGCATTCGTCTGATGTTTTGCAAGCAGTATTCTTTATCGGTGTCAGAAATAGATGATACTCGTGGAACAATTAACATGATGTTAGACCTTGCACCACCTTTGCCTTGATCACGTTCATCATTTAATTTGTTCATTAACATTGTGTATACCTTGTCAAGCGATTTGGGTAGATCGAAACCACTGGTAACTGAAAGGGAATTAATGTTAGATTGTTGCTAAATAAATTCGTAATAACTCTCGTTATACCATTTTCATAATGAGATGAGTTGAAGGCCAAGAAATCTAAAATATTATTGGTATTATTTATCAACGGCAATCCATCGTAACCATTGATTATGGTGAAGTTGCTATTAAATTGATTTAGATTGATGTTGTCCAGTAAGTTTCTGAAAAGAAAGAAATATCCACTGTATGATTTTCATGAATACAGAGTGTACATTTTTAAGTCTACAATTTTTGCAGTGAGACTTACGCAAGAATAACTTTTATTTCGTTAAAGGGCCACTTCGTGTCAAGAATGACCGTTAAATCGGTAGATATTTCATTGAAATCATTTAATTTATCTGTATCTGCACACGACAGATCCTTATTCAGCGATGTAGCTATAAAATTATGAAAATATTCTCTTTAAAACTTATAAAATATATGTTTCTTCTTCAGAATTAACACTCACGTATGTACACTGCCAAGTCTTTTACAGCTTGTACAGCAAACTTCTCAATTACAGTAAAATCAAGCGTCGCTTTTGTTAAGTCCGGATCCAATACCAGAGCAGTACTATAAACCTGCAAAGAATAAAAAAAAGTATTACATTACGATACAAATGAATACAACACGTTTCATGTAATATCTGATATTTCACCTGTGCAGACATTGTTTCATTGGAAGCAACTGACGTGAACAACGTTCTTCGATCGCATGCTCTAACTGAAGAATTAAATAATCCGCGTGCACTATAATACATGTCCAATACTTGAGATAGTCTCAAACCAGGATACTTTGTGTACCAGTTA
Source organism: Cerceris rybyensis (assembly GCA_910591515.1). Taxonomy (NCBI): domain Eukaryota; kingdom Metazoa; phylum Arthropoda; class Insecta; order Hymenoptera; family Crabronidae; genus Cerceris; species Cerceris rybyensis. Next base: position 3,658,890 of record OU342800.1, on the reverse strand, counting down.
TTAATTTCACTGGCAATAATTAAACCGTCGAGGCCCCCTCGAATTTCTGCCGTTGTTAATTCCAGTTTCTCATTGGAATTCAGGAAATACCAGCGTGGCATTGCAGTAGAATTCCAGTTACCATTTGCTCCAACGTTAAGTGTTTCCCCTCTGGGGCCCTGTATCAAAGCCACTTCTGCCAAGTCTCCTGAAGGTTCATAAAAAATCTATTAGCTTCTAATAAACGAAAGGAATTACCGATACTGTTGTCTTTCCTCTTAGCTTCAATTGCTGCTCTCATGTGCACTAAGGTGTGAAATATATTAGCGATATTACCAGCTAAAGTAGCGATCCATTTATTATCTAAATCCAGCCCCAATGGGTACACATCCTGTTGCATTGCATCTGTCTGCAAATCCTGAAGTACAACGCTTTCAGGTTGTAGGCCAGCAGCTATTCCAGCGAGCAATACACCAGCAGAAACTGCCCCCCATCTGAAAAAGGTCCGTTCACGTTAAAATATTTTAATTAGGACCTAATTAATAAGTTAAGTAAACAGCTATCTACTTACGGAGTTTTTATGACACCGTTTTCTACAGGACATTTACTACGCGGAGGTAATTGCATTATCCTTGCAATATCTGGATGATTAGGTGGTAATTCTGGGTACAATGAATTAGGATCGATCGTGCCAGGACCTCCGTCTTTCTGCTTTGTAATAATTTCTCTACAAGAGATTAATAATATTAGGTCGATGTTATGAATTTGTTGCAGTCTGTTCTTCAGCTTATACTTACATTTCATCGCGCGATAATGTTTCTACATCGTTAATAGTGCTTTCGGTATTTGCTATATCCTCATTATCGACACTCCTTGCATTTCTGTATGCACCATTTGCATATCTGCAAACTCTTGCCTCGTCTCCTCTTTGAAATATTTCAATACTGCTGGAGAACATAAAATGGAGAGTACACTGAAATGCATAATAATTAAACATTAATTTTCTTCTTTAACATACTGTTTTCATGGAGTTCCTTTGAACTCTGTCTCCCATGTAAGAAATACTTTGAAACGTATGTATATACCCTTTCTATATCCGTGATACTGTTGTTAGGAAATTGAATAGCATTTCCAGGTATAAAACGTAATGTTTGTGAATGACGGAAGAACTGAAAAGTATTTGGAGCAAAAGGTGTCACTCCATCCCGAATTGGAACGCTTGGATTTGGCACAATTCCATCTTGTCGAAAACTATGGATCAAATGTTAACAATATATGTATATAATAATAAAATTTACATGTATCTAGAAGTATAATGAATTAAATAAACTTTTACCGATGTAAAAGGGCAACAGTTAAACTTCTTATATCCATGTTAAGGCCTTCTGTATTTTCGATCTTTCGGATTATCGCAATAAGCGTGTTCAAAGTATGTGGCAGCCTATTATCCCTTTGCAAAAGGAACTTATTTTCATAACACTCTCTAAGCGAAGATGGAAGAGTACGAAGTGCATTTTCTTGTGCACACGCGGCTAAATAAATGAAATAAAACATTATAAAAATGGTCAAATTAATTTTAATCTTATAATTATATTTCATACAAAGAAAAAAATGTAATTTTTACCTGATACGAGAACAGCAATAAAATAGAAGAGCTTAGCCATCTTGCCAGTCCTGAAGGAAATTATTAGTGTGAACTTTTCGTCTAAGCTTTGTGGGAGAAATACCGTAAAACACTGTTAGATAGATGAGTATTATACTTTACCTGAAGTTAAATTAATATTACTACACTTGAACTAAAATGTTTATTAAATAATCCTATAAAAAATACCATGAGCCACACTGAATAATTTGATCTAAGGCACTTTTTACACAGAATAAATGATATCCCATTAGTCCCATTCAACCAGGTAAAACACCACACCTTTCCAGAGATATAGTGAAACCTATCATCACTACAAAAGATAAGATATGATACGTTATGAGTAATATAGCAGGTGCCCCAACTGATAGCAGATGCCCTTATAAAAAATGCAGCTTCAAGTCCTAAAGGAATCATGGTAGTAAAGGCGTTAATAGATAGCATTGTGAATGAAATTTTCACTTATTATAAATCTCATTAGTGCCTGCTTTTGTTAATGATTTTCTACATTGTTTAACTATCGTTCATGCAGATCAATATATTGTGTAAGTAATTTTTGTTAAATATTTATCACTACTTCAAGAACAATGTATTAATATGTATTTGAAAAATAGCAAATTTATAATCTAAAATCTAATATTTAAGTACTAAGGAATCTGCCATTATCACAGTTATCTTATCAGAATTAAAATAGGACACAGTGTTCTCTTAATTCGTATATATTTGTGACTCACTGGAGAAACAGTTAAGATGATGTTACACGCGTATCATGTGTTTTAGGCCTTCAATAATAAACGTCATGTAGAAAACATGGCAATCAAGAAAATATTGTTGTTAATATATTGTGGTAAGCTGTTACTTGACAAATACGAAAAGCAATACGAGGGATAAAAATCATTAACGTCCTGCAATTCCTTTGTACAGAATTGATTTTTATACAGTGTCAAATCAGTATACCGAAACAACTTCGAGAATGTTATTCAAACAGCACGTTAAATGTTCATCATCCCTTAAACATACGGATATTAGTGGACATCATAAGAAAAGTGGAAAGGCATACCTATACAACAATGGATATGAGAATGCTCTCCTCGTCTTTGTTACATAGGTACACGAAATACTAAATACAGGAAGCCCTCGAACTTCGCAAATAATTGGTCTCTGAGAATTTGTGCAAATGTTGAATGTCCGAAAATAGAGCGATACAGGAAAAATATTAAAAATTGTATGTTAATGTGGTTTCTTTAAGCGACAAATAGCAAATTGTGCGACAGTAGAATGTGCGAAAGTCGAGGGCCGCCTGCATATGTTTCTCTTTTCTTAATTAACTACAAATGTCATAATAAATGATAAGTGTTCTATCATGCCAGTTATTTTATATTAGATTCAAGTTCGATGGAATTGAATATCAAAAAGATGTGCAAGCTACGGACGGTATACTTCCATTCAGTGCTACTGGAATGCAACGTATAAAGCAGGCACTGATAGAAGAATTAGTTCCAGGCAATGCAGATGCATTTCCAGCTCATATACTTTCACGAACAGAACGTTGCATGCTACATCGAGCAATTTCAAATACAGTTATGAAGCACAATTTTGAAAAGACACATAAATCTTGCCAGACCGGAGAAACTGAAAAAATAACAGGTTACTGCGATTTAAAATTATGATTAAAATATGACTAATAATGTAGCTAAAATTGTACTTCTTTACAGGTAGAAATGTACTTACTGGTATTTGGAATTGTCCGCAACAGCAAGGAGTAATACTGACACAATATGGCACAATAGCTGCTGGTGCTGTTATAGGAGCTGTGGCTGCATCCCTTCAACATCAGAGTATTGCTATAAACCAACTGATTGCTGCTTCGAGCACATCTTTTTCAGGTACTGTAATAATGTATACACTTTTGAGGAAGAGCTCATTCATATGCAAATTGTAAATACCTCTTTTATTAGATCCAAACGTGACAAATCTCCCAGACTTCGATTACAATGAAGAGGAAGTTGATTTTGTTCTGCCAAAGAGTCAAATGATACATGGACGGTCTATGTGGCATCAGACTCTCATGACTTCATCCATAAAACTTGACAATATTTGGCTGGCTACCGTAGCAGGTACTATTTATAATCATGAAACCACCTATATTTTATCGTCAATCTTTGTCAATTTATTAGGTGAACTGGCAGAAATGGTAGTTTATCAAGGACCTGTGGTAGGACACGATATGACGCTCGGTGCTACTGGATTTTGGAACAATACAATGCGTCCAAGTATTTATTATCTCACAGAATTGTATGAAAATTATGATGCAACTCGGGCTGAACTCATTGGTGGCATCGATGGTACGTTATTGTGATGCTGCTTAAGGATATTTATGAATGCAGATATATAACATATAATATCGTAGGACTGATCATCACAAACAATTTGCAAATCTGGATGCAAGACTTTTACAGTCTTCGTCTTAGCCAAATTTTAGATATGTATTATTCTAACATTGGCATAGCTTTTAATGAGAACATTAAAGCCTGCAATCGAGCACAAGGCTTCATGCATTCTGTCTCTCAGACTATTTTACAAGAGCAGGTACATGATACCACAAATTTAGTAAACTTTTCATACAATACGTTCTTGTTGATCACAAGTATAATTTATTACAGACATATGCAATAGCTCAAATGTTAGCTTATCGTAAAAGTATTGCATATATATCTCCTGAAGCTTTAAAACGAATGGTAGAATACGCGGTTGAGAAATTCTCCTCTTACGCCAAGAATCATTTATTCACCGAATTGCCTTGCCCACATAAAAAGATTCAGCCGAGAGTAGAAGCCTTAATTGTATTTGATGGTGCATGGTCAACAGAATATACCATGGATTTCATGGCGTAAGTGTAAATTGAACTACACAGAATTTTTTATCCTTTACGGCTATTTTTAATCAAATATTTCTTATCAGAGTTTTAATACAAGATTTAGATGTATCCATGTATGGCTCAAGAATGGGCATAATACACGGCACATCTGGAGAATGGTTATTAAATGTTACAAGCAGCCCATCCCTTGCGTTTCAAACGATACATAATTTTACGGATGTGACATGTACGGCCTGTTAAGTAAGTAGCTGCAAAAAACTCTCAGATATTTTAGAAGATCTTTACGCAGGGCCTAAGGGTTTGAATTACACCAGAGTTTTGGAAACGACGTTTGCTTATTTCAATAAAACCTGGGAAGACAATCATAAGCAACAGATTATTGGAAACCTCGGACAAGTAGTTGTACTATTAATTCCACTGGCATACATGTCTAACAGTGAAAAACAAGACGTCATGAAATTACTACGTGAAATAAAATACTATCATCCAGGTAAAATCGTGGATACTTAATAGCGAATTTATAATTCTGAGACTCAATGTCCTTCTCTGCATTTACAGATGTACACTTTGTGTACTATACATCAAGATACAATGCTAATTTATTTAAATCATTTGTACTAACGGACGAAGATTATTTAACAAAGAACTCCAACATCGACGCTATCGTTCAACGTCTTACAACAAGTATTCTATAACGTTTATGTGTTAGAATGTTACAAAATTTCATTGCTTATCGGTACAGTTATTGTTACAAAAATATAAATATTTCTTTCAGTACCACGAACACTGAGGCCTATCTTATATCAAGAGCAAAATGATACAAAAGAATATCATCCACAAATTGAGGATTACATAGGTTCATCAGAGATTATCACGTACAAATTGCACGCAGATTCCAGAAGGGGTATCAAAAAGATTTTAATTACAGTCTGTATACTTAATAATATAATATTATATGAAATGTAAGTACTTTCAAATGTCTCCGGAATGTAACAATTTTCAGCTTCATGGTTTCGGCTACGGATCGATCAAAATTTGCTCATGGTATCAATTTCGAGAAAATGAGAGGCGAAATATGCATTGTATGGAATTAGCTGGGCACAAAGAGATTAATTTAACGGATCGTTTTAAATGCATTGATGATATACAATGTCCTAGCACGTATTATCGAATTCAAAATGTCACTTCTTTGTTCAAATGTGCAGGTAAATATTTATAACAATGATGAATAGATGTTCTCGATATATTCTATGGTGCACTTAAAACTACGTTAATTTCAGAAATAGAATGTAAAACGCCTGATCAAGTACGGTTGATTCTGAGAGCCAAAAACATATATTACAAAAGTTCCGCGAGTGGAAACAAAACATTGACGGTTGCTGGATTTTTGTTGTTATTTTTCGTTTATCTTAGTATTATCTAGATTCTATTTTGATAGAGAATATTCTTTTTCTATGTCAGTTAAAATTGTTATAATGTTTGTGTACAAATTTTTCATAAAACGGCATGTAAAGCATAAGCAAACCGTATGTTCATTTCACGACTGAAACCAACATGAATTGGCAATTGACAAACGGCAAAATTTTATTGTGTAAAAAAATACAAAATTTTATTTTACTTACAATTTGTCGGGGAGGAACAATTAGTAATTACGATATGCATACTCGTATACTAACTTTATGAGAAATTGAAAATTACTCGAGGCAGCAAGGCTTCCAAGTTCAGGCTCGATCAGAAGCATATCAACAGGTGGAAGAAATTCTTCCACCTTACCACCTATGTAATAATCAACGTAGAATCATTTTTATATTTAAATGAATGCAATTAATCCATCGATAATTGAATGAAACACCTTCTTTGAGTGCTTACCCATAAAGTGTGCCAGTTCCATTAATTTGAAGAACACAGTTTCCTGTACCTGTTGCTCAGGATTCTTTTCTACGGTGTTCCATTGATCCCGTTTGGCGGCACGTGCCCAGATTCGTAATTTCACCGACGTTTTATCTTCTTCTTTTACATATTCCAGCAAATCGAGAGCCTTTTTAAAGTCATACTCGTTCGCAATGACATTATCTTCGGATGTATATAACTAAATTTATAATAATATATATTTTTTAACCTTCCTTTCAAGACATTTAAAGCTGGTAGATTCATTATAATTATTTCGCTTAGTTTTTCATAAGAGTCGGCACACATCCACATAAATACCCACCGTGATTAATTCGGTTGGCGTAAGTACTCGTAATTTTTCAATATCATAGCCATAAGTCGTGAGTACTTGTGTTGGCACATCTTCCTGATGAGCAATGAGTGCTAATTCATAATCAATCCCTTTCACGCAATCACTGATCTCGTAATGCGGATCGTCCGATGCAAAGAGAGCCAATTTCGCTAGCGACAACATAGACTACACAAATTTCCACGTTTTTTAAATAAATCCTGATATTAAAAACAATGTTTATAAAGATTTAAATTCACCTTCTTACGCGTTACAAGTTCATACTCTTGAACCGCCAGAGAATGAAGGGTGTTAGCGGCAAATCGCAATTCATTTGTGAGTGCAGCTTGGACCCAGGATAACGTTGGATGTTCGGATAATTTTTCTGCCAATTCAACTGTGTTACCACGTCTGCATCTTTCTATTAATTGACCTTGCCGTCCATCCTTCACGTACCTGCAAGAATCAACCTTGCTACCTTCAGAATCACCACTTTAATATAACTATAGTAGCACATACCATGAAAAAAGAAATCCAACGAAATCTTGAGCTGAAAATTTCTCGATGTAGGAATCTAGTCGGGATTTGTTGTTCGTTAATTCGCATATTTCTATGAGGGATGCAAAATCACAGTATTTCTCGGCTAACATGGCAGCATTATCGTACTGTTCCTCTTTTACTGCAAAATAAAAAAAGAAATGTGCTGTTTCCTACAAGTATTAAAAACGAGAATGAGTGAATTAAGTAGGTGACATACTTAGCGGTTGGATTAAATTCATTCGATCAGTTTCATATTGCTTTAAAAGAATCTCGAATTTTTCCGTGCCCCGTATACTCTCTAAGTGGCACTTTCGACCATCCAGAATTAAATCTATAAGGCTAACTAATTGCTCGTACAATTCATTCCTAGTTGTTGAATCGTTAGTTCCAGTTATACCGTGCTTGAGCGTTATACTGTGCTGCATAAATGATAAAATATATCAATTATATTGCAAATCTGTTACTTAAAATTACAAACTTGTCAGAAGAGTATCATCCGCAGGAAAAGCAAATCTATCGCATAAAAGGTAATTAATTAAAATTAGAATTAGATCAGAAATAATACGAACCATCGTAAGGAGACTATTTCTGAGCCCATGTTTTCCAACTGCAGCTGTCCATGGAAGATACTCTGTTATATTATTCGCACATCTCGTTGGAACGAATTGTTCTGCATTGTGTTGACGATATTTGACCACTTCGTGTAATACACCCTGTTATAGATAATTGAAAAATGTAAATTACACTTTAAAATATTTTTCTACATTTTATAGAATGAGTTTATTAATTGTTAATAAATATTTACCAAGAAAATGGCATTGGCTTGCATAATGTAAGACGCCACTTGTTGTATAGGTCTCTCAGATTGTGTTACGTCGCAAGCATTATTTACCAAAGTAATTAAAAACAAATGAACCGTGCTAACTTCACGATAAAATATATCACGTGCTGTTAATTGCTCGGATACATATGCTTCAGGACTCAGTGTCTGTTCTATTACGGAATCGATGATCTCCGAGTTTCTTAAAAATAATTATTTAATATATGTTTTATTCTTCTCACGTAATGGAGAATTTTTAACAAATATATACCTGTTCTGAAGTGTATGTATGGTTAAAGCAGCGACTATTTTTTCCGCGTATTCGCTAAGAACGTGCGACGTAGACATAATTAAACCTCTGTACGTAACAGCACTGAACTAAAAGAAGAAATTTATGTAAAAATTGTCTAAGATTATAGATATAGTTATAACTTATTTAATAGCGCAACGACTCACTCTATTCCATAGATTATGCTTCTTGAGAAACGATATGAAAAAATCCAATGCTCTTTGTTTCCCTTCTAATTGATGCGATATTTGCATAGACGTAACTGCATTCACTGTCATTGCTGTGAATAATATGTCCTTGTAGAAATATTCTTAATCACAGTTAATGTAAATAACGATATGTTGAATTATTTAATTACACAAGTCTCTGTGATTCGACCAACGTGGGTCGTTTGCTGGATAATCGTCGATTAAATCTCTTGCAACTTTTAAAACAAGCTTATCGAGCGTAGCATCGATATCCATCACAGGCTCTTCCTGCAAGGGAAAGAGTTGCGAGAGAATTTCTTCGCATTGCGACTAAAATAAAGAATGATTTCACGATGAACAATTGAGCTTTGTGAATTTTGTATGATTTATACTATTTATAGGAAAAAAACAGACTTTGTTTTGTCGCAAACTGAGAAGAAAGGCAGCCCTTAATTGAGTAGCGCCGTCAGAACTGTAGAACATATCTTGAAGTTCTTCATTACTTATTAGACTAGTGAAATTCTGTGCAGCCAAATTAGATCGTTGATTATACTCAATGTTTGTTGTTGTTGTATCAGTGTACGGTCTATAAATAAAATAATACTAAACCAATGACAAATCATTATTTTTGTAACTGTGAAAAAATTGTCAAAGCAACAAACGTATTAAAATCTTGCGATGTGAAATCTGTTGGCATAATAGAAACCAATCCGAAACTTTTCGTGAAAAAAACTGGTGTTCCGGAACACAAAGCTGCGCCGAGAATACTGTCTTCTGCGCCTCTAAAAAAATCTATTTCATCCTGCTCGTGTTCTGACATACCTGAAAAAAGTTCTACGTTGAAACACGAAAATAGTTTTAACGAATAACATACACGTAATACTAATAATAAAGTTCTACTTACAATTCACAATGATTATATCATTTTTTCTGTATATGATAGCTTCCCACCCACATAATATGAAACGATAAGAAAATAAAAGTGGCTCGATGTTCGCAAATTGCAGTAGCATACCAATGTCAACTTGTTTAAACCATTTAAATGTATTTCCTAACGTTGTGCCAGATAATTCTATCAAACCTGTAACAAAAAATATAAAAATATAAGAAATTCCATTATGCAAGAATAAATAATAGGATTTGCGATATTACCAAGCGCAAGATGTACTTGAATCGACACATCCGCGCAACAGCCTGCCATCAGAAATACTACTCCTTCGTCGCAACACTGCATATCTATTAGCCAAGTACTTATGCTCTGTGGGTTACAGGCACTTGATTCCTAAAATACTTCTTGTTAATAGAAATTAATAAAAATTCGATGTATAAACATTCCACTTTTATGTCAATACCCATATCTTTCTCTGAAATGCCTGTGAAACAATGTGGCCGATATCTTCGTCAAATTCCATTTTTTCTTGCTCATTGTGAGGGAAAGACCAATATTGCAAAGATGAGCCAGCCAATATTAAAACTCTCGATCCTCTCTCACCCAGTCCTGTATAAGTGACTTTTACTAATTTCTACAAAAGATAATTATGAATTAATATATCTCACGTGTACTAATGCTACTAATTATCATGTTTTCTTTTACAAATTTATCTTATAATTTAATATTTTCATACAAACAGCTGTTCACATTACCGTTTCCGTCACTGGAGATTGGGGCATAGCGCCGAAAATAAGAGAAGTCATTTTACGTCCTATACCACCTAGCCAACCTTGACTAGTTCTAAGAACTTGACATGAAATACTGTTTTTTCCATTGGCAAACTGTGGTTGCAAAAGAGCTACTGTACACGTTGTAGTAGCTAATATACAGCCATGGCCAGGAATATAAGTAAGGCAGTCTACTTCCTGACCAGCAAGTTCCGCACTAGTCTCTATAGAAGATTCTTCATGAGCTACACTTGGCCAGAAACGTACAACACCTTCGGGAGAGACTGCAATACAGCTAGGTACCTGTGCAATAGAATCAACATTAAAAAGTTGCTCTTTAATTGCAATAAATTATTATATTAATTCTAATAACCTGATGACCCTGAGGCAACCAAAGAGCTATGCACTCTGCTTTGTGTGCCAAATCACTTTGCGGTAGTAGCAATTCGCGACATTGACTTTTGAATGTCCTTCTTTGCTTAGGATCATGAATCGTTGTCTTGCACTGCCATACCAGTAATCTACGACCACACACGAGCCAAGCCCAACCATCTGGTGATACATTGACACTAACAACTGTATTACGATCGACAAATGTTAAAGCTTCTGTAACTAAAACAGGCAAAGGAGATCCAAAACTTTCCACTACATGACTCGGAGTTCTACATATTATTTGTACAGATTGGTTCAAACGTCCAGATCCACTCAATGCTCTGGAAAAAGAAATAATTACGGTTAATAGAGAAGTATAAGAAACAAATATTAATAAAATAATTATTACGAAAAACTTACGAATTACTCTTTTTCAAAGATTGAACTATTGACATTCGTCTTCTCGGAGAAGTTAGAGATCTCCCTAACGAGCTTGCCGGACTCATTCGATTCATTTTGCTCAACTTAAGCTTCACATTAAAAACAAATAATTCTATTTCTCCACTGTTGTCAGTGCATTTATTTATTTAAAATAGAAATTGCAAAATATTTGACATTTATTTTAAACCGCTCAGGTTATCTTTTAATACGAATATGCCGGCGCAAGGAGGTACATGTGTTTGGCATGAACTACGAATTTACGAATGTGTTTTGAGAGTTTTAAGTCCACCATAAAACAGAATTTCCATGTAAAAGTAATATCAATCGAAAGTTGCGATAATATAACTCCTAATTAGTAATAGTACGAATAGATTTTTCAAATAATTACATTTTTCTCGAATAATAAAGAAGAGGAATTAGCAAGAGTATATTAAATCTGTTGAAACTGAATTTTTCTGCCATCTCGTGCTTGTTTTACGAGACTTATGATACCATGAAAAAATAGATCATTGACACTTTCTCGTATGCTTTTATATATTGGCCAGAATTTGGTGCTAGTAGGTTGTGCAAGGAAAGCGCATGGTTCGAGTTATAATTTTTCAAATTGTGTCATAAGCCGGTTTGTGCAGGAGTTGTCGGAAAACCGCTGTTACCTGGAAGCAATTGGAAAAAAATGGTCGACACGAAAAACGTGGAAATTAATGGGGAAAATGTTGCTCCGCAAAAAAGCGCGAAGCAACTGGAGAAAGAGGCTAAAAAATTGGCGAAACTAGAAAAGTTTAAACAAAAACAGGAAAAGAAAGAAACTGACAAGTCGACGAAAGTGAAAGAGAAGCCTGAGGTAAAATTGACATTGCTAATCGAATCTATTCAGAACTTCGTTACCGATTGTTAGTCATTGTTCTTGTCCATATGGTCTTTAACAGTTGAGCAATACTTGTTTGAAAGTCATGACAGCTGTATTGTTTAAAATTCCATTCTTGGATAAGTAAACAAATGGCACACATTCTGTAATATGATTTGTACAAATTATTCTTATTATTATGTTCTTCTCTGCTTTGTAGAAACCTGAAAAGAAAAAGGAAACCAAGGAGTCTGCTGTGTACACCGTAGATACTCCGGTTGGAGAGAAGAAAGACATTACATGCCCAATTCCTGATACATACAGTCCAAAGTATGTTGAAGCTGCATGGTATTCATGGTGGGAAAAACAAGGCTTTTTCAAGCCTGAATATGGAGTATGTAAATTGATAGTTCTTAATTGCTTTCTCAAAGTATTTATTAGATGATGCAACATGGATTATAAACTACATATTGATGGGTGAAGGAAAGAAGACTAGCGAAAGGAATGCAGCTTTGATTCACACGTTCAAATTGGATTGCATGATCAAGAAAGTAAATGAGTCATATGGAAAATACATGAGAGAAAGTTTGAGTAAGAGGCAACCCTGTCCTCTGAGGCATCCTGCTAGCTTTCTTTTTAATATCCCACAACAAATATACTGCTAAAAGAGAGCTCTCACTTAACAATTAATCCATCATTGTTAAAATATTACAATTAAAATTAATTCCATTATATTTAACAATGAATTTAATTGCAGGGGAGAGATATACTAAAACCAAATCCAAAGGGGAAATTTGTGATGGTAATACCACCTCCAAATGTTACTGGATTTCTTCATCTTGGACATGCTTTAACTAATGCTGTAGAAGATGCTATTACTAGATGGTAAAATTATCAAAGATCTATGTTATAATGATGTATAAAACAATTTGATTGTTCACCAGGAATCGCATGAAGGGACGTACTACCCTGTGGAATCCAGGATGCGATCATGCAGGTATTGCCACTCAAGTGGTTGTAGAAAAAAAACTATGGAAGGAGGAAGGAAAATCTCGTCACGATGTTGGAAGAGAAAAGTTCATAGAAAAAGTTTGGAAATGGAAAGAGGAGTATGTTCACTTGCATAAAGCTCTCTTCTATAATTCCGACAGTAGTATACGAATTTAAATATTTTTTTAGCAAAGGGGACAGAATTTATTCACAATTACGAAGATTAGGTGGTTCGTTTGACTGGGAACGCGTATGTTTCACTATGGATCCTAAATTATGTCGTGCTGTTACAGAGGCTTTTATAAGACTTCATAATGATGGAATTATTTATAGGAGTAATCGTTTGGTAAATTGGTCTTGTACTTTGAAAAGTGCAATTTCAGATATCGAGGTAAGGTTCTTGAAACATGTTTCATAAAAGAAATATACCGAGAACATAAATATATATTTGTAACAGGTCGACAAAACCGAACTTACCGGTCGTACTTTACTTACGATTCCTGGATATAAGGAAAAAGTAGAATTCGGAGTTTTAGTATCATTTGCATACGAATTAGTTGATTCTAAAGAGAAAATAATAGTAGCTACTACACGTATCGAGACAATGCTAGGAGATACTGCCGTTGCAGTGCATCCAAAAGATGCTAGATACGCTAAATATATTGGACAGTACGTGCAACATCCATTCTGCGATAGAAAATTACCCGTAATTGCTGACGATTTCGTTGAGATGGAATTTGGAACAGGCAAGTATTTCATTAAATAGCAAAACATGAACAATGAAATATATTCTTACATCGCATATATAATACTCTGTATGTTCGTAGGTGCTGTGAAAATTACACCAGCTCATGATCCTAACGATTACGAAGTAGGAAAACGACACAATTTACCGTTCCTCACTATCTTCGACGACGAGGGAAAAATTATCGGCGATTATGGTCAATTTACGGTATTTAATATTTTTTACTCGACGTAACAACGTTCTTCTGTATGTTTTTCGAATTATTTTTAATAATCAATTACACCTGTACAGGGAATGAGAAGATTTGAAGCCAGAGTAGCAGTATTAGAAGAATTGAAAAAGAGAAACTTATTTATTGACATTAAGGACAACCCAATGATTGTGCCAATATGTAGCAGGTCTAAAGATGTCGTGGAACCTCTCATGAAACCCCAATGGTAAGTTAAAGATTGTCAATTAATAAATTATTAATATATGTATCATTATATTATAACATTTTCTTTTAAACAGGTATATAAAATGTGATGAGATGGCTGCAAATGCCACGGACGCTGTAAGAACAGGCGAATTAAAAATTATACCGGAGCAATATAAAAAAACATGGTACCATTGGATGGAAGGTATAAGAGACTGGTGTATCTCTCGTCAACTTTGGTGGGGTCATCGTATACCCGCTTACTCCGTTAAATTAATCGATTCTACTGGAATTAACATGGTACTTTCAGGCTATTCTGTTATCGCGAGTAATTGTTTTATTTTTAAATGTCTTCATAACACGTATTAATTCTACTTAGCCAGATGATGATTATTGGGTGAGTGCGTATTCCGAAGAGGAAGCTAAGGAGAAAGCAGCTAAAAAACTAGGCACGAATGTAGATAATGTTATCGTCGAACAAGATCCGGACGTACTGGATACCTGGTTTTCATCGGCCCTATTCCCATTTTCGATATTCGGCTGGCCGGAAGAAGTGAGTCGATTGTCTTATACGAAGAGTATTACAATATTTAACTTATAAAATTCATTTCATATTATAATGCTATCAAAATCTTCCAACTTATTGCAATTCTGATCATTACAGACGAAAGAACTTAAAGCATTTTATCCTGGCACGTTGCTAGAAACTGGACATGATATATTATTCTTTTGGGTAGCAAGAATGGTTTTCTTCGGGCAGAAACTTCTAGGAAAATTGCCATTTAAGTGAGTATACGATGTAATATATCTACCATTAATTACGAATGTTCTTTTGAATCAATTAATTCTTATGCAGAGAGGTATATTTGCATGCTATGGTTCGAGACGCGCATGGAAGAAAAATGAGTAAGTCCTTAGGAAATGTGATCGATCCCATGGATGTGATTAGTGGAATATCACTGGAGGTATGTAATAAAGTACATTAATGTCATACTAAATGCTCAGTTTACACTGTCAAAGTAAAATTAATCTAGAATAATTGATGCAGGACCTTCACAAGCAATTAATCGATAGCAATTTAGATCCTAAAGAGCTAAAACACGCCATAGAAGGACAGAAACGTGATTATCCCCAAGGAATTCCGGAATGTGGCACTGATGCTTTGAGATTCGCTTTGTGCGCTTACACAGCACAAGGCCGTGATATTAATCTCGATATTCTTCGCGTACAAGGGTACAGGTTCTTCTGCAATAAAATATGGAATGCAACAAAGTTTGCTCTCATGTATCTCGGCTCTGACTTCGATTATGAGGAAGGAAATCAAATGGTAAGATGAATAATTAGTAATCCATAAATCATCACATACCCGTGTCATGTTTATCGTAAGGACTGATCCATGAATTAGGTAGAAAATGACAATTTTTCTATTTTCATTCGTACAGACGAATAATATCGGAAATAACAGTGACATAGTAGGTGATAATGAATGGTATCGATGCACATTGAAGGAGAAATGTGTACAGGATGCTTTAAATAATTATTTAGCCGATTATTCTTATCTCGATGGACACACCCCATCGCAAATCGACGTAAAGGTTCACGAAGCCTTTGCGAAGTCGAATATCGCTTTTGACAATCATCCCCATTTACATCGTTGGTATAAACACGTTATGACGTTTAACAACGAAGAAAGATACGCATTTCGCACCGAACAGGGTGCAATATTACCTCAGTGTGCCTGCAAAACTCACAATAACGATAGGAGAAATACTCAGGTGCAATGCCGAAGGAATTCTCAAGTAATCCTCCTCAGTTACGAGATTACATTTATCTGAAATTTCATTTTATTCCGTTTGCGTAGGTACATTCGACCGAAACAAACGTGGATTTGTGGATGCTCTCGCGATTGAGCCATGCTGTACAAATTTGCGACGAAGCTATGGCACAATACAACTTCACAGCGGCTACTACAGCCTGTTACAATCTTTGGTTGTACGATTTGTGCGACGTTTACTTGGTTAGTATACCATTCTAATTGTTTCTTTACAATTATCCACTACAATTTCTGATTGAGATTTCTTTAACACTAAAACTACCAAGACAAAACTAAAAATTCCTCTTATCGATAAGAAATATAGTAGATTTATATAGAATATAATAGATACAACTCTGGTAGTTCTAGTGTTAACATTGTTGCAACGTGTAACATAAATGAAAACACATTTCAGGAGTACCTGAAGCCGGTATTTCAGAGTGACGACAACGAAAGAAAAATTGTAGCTAGACGAACATTGTTTAAAACATTGGACGTTGGATTAAGATTATTGTGTCCTTTTATGCCGTTTATAACGGAAGAGCTTTATCAGCGTTTGCCTCGTAAAAAGTTGATTTATCCTAGTATATGTATTAGCCCGTATCCAGAATCTACAGAGGTTTATTATACTTTCTTTTACGTTTCCTTAATCATATATCATAAGTTTATAGTCTAATGGAGAAAAAAAACACCCTTACAGTGTCCCTGGATAAATGAAGAAATCGAGAAAGATGTTGACTTCGCTCAGAAAATCGCTAGAAATGTTAGATCAACTCGGGCGACTTACAATATACCGAACAAAGTCAAAACTGAAGCGTTTATTGTTTGCAATGATAATAATTTAAAGGAGAAAATAGCTGAGTATCAATTACTAATAGAAACTCTTTCATTTTCTATGTTAAGCGTGAAAGAGCCGCCAGCAGGTTGTGCGATTATTACAGTGACGGAAAAAGTGCAAGTGCACTTGTTGTTGCAGGTATATAAACAAAAAGAATGAGTTGCTGATTTATTACAACCGTTGGTACTTATCGTAAATTGCTTTTACAGGGATTGATAGATCCACAGAGAGAATTGGAGAAGCTTGGCAAAAAGGAAGAACAACTGTTGAATACTATACAAACAATAAAGAAAGCGATGGCAGTTTCCGATTACAATGTTAAAGTACCTATTGATGTACAAATGAACAACAAAGAAAAACTGATAAACAGCGAAGGAGAATTACAACGGATTACGGATGCGCTGGCCGCTTTACGAGCTATGTAATATTTATGCGAATTTTTTCTAGGCTCCAGAATTTCACTTCCGTCTTAGACCTCTATTTATTAAATTATGTATACCTAATTTAAAAAGAAAATAATAATGTTGAATCATTTTGTTTCGTTTTGTGAATTTCGTAGATTAAAGTAATCGTCGGTAAATTGTATGATCTATTTTGCAACTTTGGAGGAAACGATGTTAAGTACAAATTACACTTAAAGTGAACGTAGCATAATTGAGATATTACAATGGAAATTGAGAAGTCGCCTTAGATACAGAATAAACGTCTTTTTTCATTTGTCACGCAAAGAGAATCTATTTCGTCCCTCGAAAAATAAGAAAGCGGAGTATTTGAAATAAATAGATAATATTTCGATAACAGTGTGATACCTTCGAAGGGAGAATACAATGGAAAGTGAAGTAGATAACGTAATTTGATAGGATACATCGTAAAAAAATATCACTTTTCATATTAATTTATTACGAAGCCTTATCAATAAATGTGCAACAATTATTAAAATTATTATAATCAAATTCTAACAAGGTTTAAATTATAATTTACTATACATCATTTGTTTCGATCGATCGATTTTCTCTCTCTACATGAAAATACTATCCGATTAAAATTAATCCGTTGTTTCATTTCCATCAAATCGCCTAATCACGATGATGACTTTAGCAAAACATTAGCATTACCTAATAAACTAGTATTACACATGATACTAATGTAGGAAGACTACATTCGCGTTCAGGCAATTTTCTTCAAAGTACTACACACTTTAAGTTTTCTCTTTAACAGTAAACTTGAAATTCAAATAAAATATGAGATTTCTTCAACTCCCTGAATGTATAAAAAGAAGTAGATACTATCGATGGAAACAAACACGGTATAGAATAAAAATTGATTACACGCGAAATTCAAGATTAATCTCAAAAAGTAATCATGAATTTACGAAAGGCGCGCTTACAGCGATGCGTAAGGGACGTGCATCCGAGTATGTTTATCACTAATTTAATTTTGTTGTTTCGAAATATATATATATGTATATATATATATAAAAAAGAACGTAGAGAGAGGGACCATAGTTTAATTGTGCTACAAAGCAAATCTATCATACTTTCGATGCGCTAATATAACTACGGCATTACAATTACGTTTTTAGTTTAGTTATTGTTCCTGATTATAATCTTGGTAATTATTTTCCATCTGGGCGTTCGATGATACTTACTTTTAATGAATAACGAATGTAAATGGATAACAAAACAGGGAAGAGAGAAAAGAAAGGGGGGAAATAGCGCTAACATTGTATGTACAATTATGATATGTAAATGGTTTTTGTTACTTTGATTCGTCACCTACTCGAATTTTGTCCAATTGTTTTGTGACTTAATGGCAGATGCGTTCAACGTTAAACTGAACGTATTATCGATATTATTAATACTGCTTTCGGGTGTATTGCATACTGCTTTACTTTTCGTCGGTGAATCGCCATTGTTTACGTTAAACTTATTAAAATCTAGCCCGTAAGCTTGCAATAGGTCAAGATCGCCGACATTATCGGAAGATTTCTGTTCCTTATCATTACTCTTGTGCAAAGGTTGAAAATACGGGTACAATGGATTACTTAGACCCTCACCCATTTCCGGAATGTGGAGTGATTGTGTCATTTGCTTGGAATTCGCAAATTCCGAGGATTTCGACAGCAGCGGGTCAAAATCGTCGCTGCTGGTCGTTGAATCTAATCTAATTAAATCTGGCACTTCGGGGGAATTCTGTAAGAAGAAATTAATGATGTTACTTGAAATGATGTTGTATTAACATCTCTGAACGGTTTTATGAGAATTTTGACTATCATTCTTCCATGGAATGGAAGAATGATGAGAGAAGATATGATAGAACGAGGATGATTAACGAAGCTAATGCGATCATTCGATTTGGAATAATTACAGTTAGAATTCTTATTAATTATTTGATGAAGACACACAGCTGACTGTTGATACTTCTGAGACTTTGAAATCATAATGGCCAACGTCAGAATAGGCTTTCAACCAGTTGCCGTGTTAACATTTTAAGAACCGCTCACGAGTTCTCTCGTGTTCTCTATACGTTAATTGTCACATAATAAATTTTATAGTTTTATAAAAGAACTACTAGAAACTACAATTATACAATTTCTGAAAGTTTCATAAAAATTGCTTCATAAATAACAAAGTTATGATAATTTTAGTAACGCACAAGTACCAAAACGTGCGTATTTCTTACAGATTTCTTAGCGGTGCTTAAAGTGTTAAGTTTTTGCCAAAATTGCAGCTGGCTTCATCGAAGCTTCGTGGAAGTACCAGAGTTTACAGGAAGCCCTGATGAATCCCTGTTGCAATGACGAAAGAACAAAGAACAATTAAATAACAATTACCATTCTCATTCAGCAATGGGTCGACTCTAGGAAAGACCTTTACATTTGTGTGCTTTAACGAACTTGCCAAGGAACGAGAAAAAAGCGTGTATAGATTCACAGATAAAGTAAATAAGCCGTTATATTTGAAATTGATACAAGTCTCTTTCTTCTAATCATTGAGATACTTGAAAGTTCATATAAAAGCTTTCACGCTAACAAAAATCATAAGGATATTTTATTTACTTAATTTAAATTCTTTTTTCTCAAAATTGGACTTGCACCACTTTCAAAATTAATGTCTCAAATAATGAACGATGACGTTTACCTTCGCATGTGCAGAGCAAGATGTACTATTGTATGCATGGGATGGAACGCGAGAGTTAACAAACAACGATGCATCGGTGGATCGAAAAATTGATGGTTGCAAGTAGGAAGGCATGAACACTTTACTCGTATCGAACGGATCGTTGTCCTCTTTCGAGTGGGAAACGGTATCGGGAATCTTTCCAGGCCTATCAAACGTATCGTTGTTCCATGTATTCGCGACTGTATCATAATTCTTAAAGGTATCATTACAACACTTAACATTCTTCGTTGTACTTTCAGCTTCAACTATACTTTGCTTCGTTTCATTCTGGGTAGACCCATCGACATTACGTTTAGTGTACTCGTTGCTTGGATGTATTTCGTGTAAAAAATTATTTGGCTTTGGAGTCTCTGTATGTTTCAACGAGACAGGTATAAGGGATACTTTGTCCGTTTCTTTCTCTACTTTATTTGTCTTCGCGGCCAATGAGTTGAAGTTGAACGTTTTATTTCCGGATTGCGTCGCATTAACTTCCACCATTGCATCGGAACGCAACGAAACGTTTGACTGACCGATGGGGTTGCTTAAATGGGACTGCAACGTATGGGATGGTGGTTTTGTATAGGAATTATCAGTTGGATTTTTGGTGACTGTACTAGGTGGAGGGCCGTGCCGCAAATGCCCACTCCATGCAGGTCTCAAGCTGTCTAAACTGCGCACTGGCTTCAACTGAAAGTGATCCATGACACGTTCTTAATCTCGTCGTACTGAACATTTCTTAAAATGCAATTAAGTACATAGTTGTCATTGATACTGTTTGACTAAGGTATATTAATACTATCATTAATACATGCACGCTAGAAAGTAACTCAATACTGTAAACTAACTCGCCTCGCATCGTGTAACCGAGAAACTCATGTCTCTTTTGAAATTCAAATTCTACCATTTTGACAATATCGTTGCTAATTCTATAACGAGTGAATGGAAACAAGTAATATAAAATATTAGAACATTGTTCCATCATAATTATAATTACAAACGCAACAGAACTTTCTTAATTACATGATACTATAAATTCTCAATTATCCTGCTATTATGTTACAAATCAGGCCCAACTGATGAGAAATTATTTTGAAAGATCCTTTATACTATTAATGAAACACTATTCCAGTTAACATAGAACTGAGATACTGCTTAATACATGTACAGAAAGGGAATGAACTTCTAGTAGGTACGTGCATGATTTCTAAGTCACTGTGCAGAATTCAATGCATGTTAAATCACTGTTACCAATCATGCTGTAAACATTGATTGCAATGACGTACACATTTGTAGGAAGCCACAAGTTACGACACATTCAATTAACGAATGAACATTTACGCAAACAGCTCGTGTCAAGATAATAGCCTACACTGATAGCTATCGCTGAACGTATATAAGTGTCCACAAACAATCAAATGGTTAAATGCAATTTGAGATAAAAGTGCGATAAAAATTGTGTAGAGATATTAGAGCCAATATTATTAGAAAAACATCATGTCCGGCATAATCTTCCGTATTTTCATTCAATAAAATTAGAAATGGGAATGTGCTTACCGTTCTATCGACGGGAGGTGTATTTGGAAATATCACATGTCGAAGTTCATGCATAAGATCGATATTCACACGTTCTGGTGGAGAATCGGATTCTTCTGGTGAACTGGGACTTAACGGAGAGTATTGCTTTCTGCTGCAAAGTTAATATTATCTTTTGTAACTCGATGATAATTCATATAGTCAATTGGAGTATCGTATGAATCTTTAACTGAAAGAACTTATCGTTATATCAATATTTGTTAAATTTATATGAGAACAAAAGGTAATACCTTGTATCAGAAAAATTACTATTACGTATTCGAAGGTCTTTTCTATAACTCGTTGTTGCTGTAAAGCCATTCGGAGATTTTGGGGGTGATGTAAAATCTATAGGCCTTCTGTCCAATGTTGGCGAACTGGGCGCAGATCTTGGCTGATGAAACCTCATACCAGTTTCGTTTCTGTTCGATCGTCCTAAAAAATGGAATATTCAAATGAATTTTCAAAAATGAAGGCATACGTTGAAGTAAACTTTAACTATTTGCAAAGTTAACGATTAAATTCGACGGTGCAGTTCGAATTTATTGCTGCAATATTTTGTCAGCTAACATTCAATCGATACTATCAGGAATTATCAGTACTGTTGACTATTACATTATTAAATTGGAGAAGATACCTTTCCATTTTAACCCCTTGTATGCAGTTTTCATGTCCTTCCCCTTATCTTTGACCTATGAACATAATTATATTTGTTACATATAATAATTTACGATAGAGTATGTAAAGTTTAAAAATAATTCCATTGCAGAATATGTAAAATTGCTTGTTACACAGACCATTCCCTTGTTACAAATTATAAGTAAATAATACATTTTTTTGTCAATCTATAAACAGTAAAGCGTGAATTTCGAAATATCTTTTCTATTAGCAGTCAGCAGTGGCAAAAGTAAAATGATAGTATTGCAAATTCTGCAAGTATATCGATGTACGTTGCGTGTAAATAATTTGTTATTGTCAACAAGTACATTTAGTTGTATTATGCAAAAGAAGCTATTTTAGGAATTTGTAATTAGTACGATTAATATTTTCAACTGGAGAATTCTAGAAAGTGATGCTTTTGGTAAGATTGGATTAGTAAAAAATAATAAACAACACGTTTCTTATATATCTGTCCAAACTTACTGATTTGACTGCATACTTTACTGCTGGGTTGGCCTGGAATTGAAGGCAACCAGATATTCAAAATGAGATTTTCATCTTACATACTTCGTTATACAATACGATACCCGAACGCTGATGTTCAAAGTTTTATCAACGCAAATACTTAACGTACCTTGTCCTTCACGCTACGAAAAAAGGCCGAACTTTCCTTTCGCATAGTATACGTCCATTCTTTGTATTGCTGCATAAATTTACTACTAGATTTAGCGGAATAGCTGCATGCTTCCATTTCAAACTCATCAGAAAAGCCAAGCCCAGAATTAAGCATGTTCAGTCTTTCCTCTATAAACTGAAATTGACATTTTAATCCTAAATACAGTTAATCTTATACGAGGGTTGACTATATCTATTTTTCTCTTTAAGTCTTACCTGCTGGAATATCTGTAATTCCAACATTTTCCTTAAAAACGGTTGCATCGAAGACGGTCTACTTTCCACAAAGGCATTCTGATTAAATGTAATACTTTGCCCTTGCTCTAAAGTTAATGCGTCCCTATAACCAGCGGTTAATTGCACCAATGCACGTAAAAATGCCCTTGATACGCCATCTCCAAGAAGGGCAGGTCTATTGCGCAGTGCCTTCTTTAAATTTGTCACCTGGGACAAAAAAACTTTTTATTTTATTATTTAAGGTGTATTTCGATTCCTAAGAGTAAAGTTATTATTTAAGTAGTGAGATCAATCGTAAATACGAACTACATCCTGAGGTAAAGATTCCAGATCTTGAAACGGAGACTCGATAGCGTTATTGTCGGCATCCAAAATAACTACTTCTCCCAAGTCGCTTTTACGAACTCTCTAAAAATATGTTAAAGTATGAGATCAATACGAAAATAATTAGAATTGTAGAATAACGTTATGTAAATGGTATTGCTTCTACTGTTCGACCTTGACTTTCGCACATAATTGGTTCCTGTAAATGTTGAATGCTCGAAATTAGAAAGATATAGGAAAAATATAAAAAATTGTATGTTTATTTGGTTTCTTTCTGAACGTGAGATTTTTTAACATCTAGTAGGCAACACTAGAAACGATATTACAATGTTAAAAAATCGTAGGCAATGTGTGAGTGAGTGCGAGCAACAGCACTCCCAAGGAGTGACTGGATAGAGGCAAACAATTATTGCAAAAGCGATAAAAATCTTTAAAAAATTGAATTTCTATAAACGTGCGAAAGTAGAATGTGCGAAAGTCGAGGGATGCCTGTATACCTGAAGCGTCGGTGCAGGTACTCCAATTAAAAAAGGCATCGGTGCTAATAAATAATCCATTAACGATAATGGCAGGACTGGGATGTATATATGTTGCCATATCATTGGGTAAATTAAAGCATTGCATGCCTGAACACAAGCGCTTAATCTTGATAGACGCTTTGAGGTGAAAATAATACGACGCTCGTATAACATCGACGCAAATACTATCATCATATTATGAGCATCAACGGCACTATAGTATTCAGTCAGATTTCTCTACAATGTTAAGAATATTAATACATTTCTTATTGAGAATTCTGAGTGTACGGATTTCCAAAAATACTTACATTTTCTGGTATACTCGGTAATTGGAATTGTTTTGGACTTTGACATACAAAATTCTGAAAATTATAATTTTTTATGATATTATGTGTTCGTATCAAGTTGATTATTAATGGAACAATATATATTAATCGATCTTATTACCACTTTCGAATTTGGTACAGGAATAGATATAGAACTGCCAGGAATTGGAACCGGACTTTTATACACACTTTCAAGAAATTTCCAAAGATCTTCTCCACTGGCATTGCTCATTAATGATGCAATATGATTTAGAAATCTGTCGAAAAAAAAGAACACCTTATTAAAGCTATAAATCGAATTTCTTACATCTATTATTCTACCATTTGGCCATAGATTTATGTTCATTTGTCCTTTGTAAACGGTAAAAGTCTTAATATCATGGCATGATACTAACTTGTAAAATATTTCGTGCCATGGCAATGCACTCAGAATTACCAAAGCAGTATTTGTCTTGGGATCGTGACGACAAAATCCAAAAGTCCATTTTGAATCTATACTTGTGAGTACAAATGAAAAATGCTGCACCAATAAGCTGAAAATAAAGTAATAACATATCAGAATAAATTTATTATTAATAAATCAATAGTTTTAAGATACTTACTTTTCTATTTCGCATGGATAAGCAAATTTTGGAACAGACTTGAGAATTTCTTCATCCGAAAAGGAGTTTGGATATTTTTGGAGTATCCAAGGAGGTTTCTCACCCAGTGGTGCAGCTACTTCGCAGAAACACTCAAATAGCCTTTGCACATTGTCCCTAAATATTGTAATGAACTTTTATGATTCATACTATGAATAATTATATATACATGCACAAGGATAGAAATAATTCATTATCACAGATAACAATTAACATTTGCTAACAGTTCGTCATCTATATTTTAAAATTACCACCAGGAAAGAAATAGGAAACTCATCTACTATTTAAAAGCCAATACCATAATCTTTACAAATATATCATCAATTATATCAGTAATCGAAGCTCCAAGCTCGAAATTCAAATTCTATAAGACAAAACATGAAAAATATGTTAACATCGATTTATCCATTACTAATTAATACATCTAGACGATCCATTCATTAAAATTGCATCAGATCGTTGTATAATTATTTACATTGAACATACATCCCTCTCAGACCCTTAAAAATATTTCGTTAATTTTATTTGCGCATAACAATTCTTACACTTCGTGAAAACTTTCGTATTTATTACGGACTTAAATGAGTGAAGTAAAACCTGAAGGACATTTCGATCGTGTAGTAATAAAAAGTAAATCTACACTTCAATGAACGGAGGGAAAAAAAGAAAGAGGAGAGAGAGAGAGAGAGAGAGAAAAAAAAGAAAACAAGATTCACTTGCCTCAATCTGGATCCCATGATAACAGTGAAAAAAAAATAAGTACTTTATATATTCTCGACGTCTATACGTCATTGTACTACATGACAGTAAAGTGTTTCATTCACATGAACTTTAATGGCATCGCATGGCTCGCTATCATTCCGTGCACTACTCCCACAGATAACACACTTTCTTCTCCTTTTTCTACTGCGAACCGTTTCGGGAGAGTTACCAGGTACCGTACCAGGTATATCTTTTACTAACCAGTAATCGCATCTCGTGTTGAAATCAGACCCAACCATAAGAATGCGAATCTAAGATAGAAAATGTGGGTGTTGTGCGCTCTTTTCAAATTATGCCCCGTTTGCTACATTAAAGGAGTACACGTATGTGAGGATGTACATGTGGATTAATCTGGCCATGGGGTGGTAGCTAATTTAAGCACCTGTAGACCATAGAATACCGGTAGCTTTATCGTATTGATAAAGATTGATTTTTCTACAATTAGTATTTCTCATATCAACTTATACGCTTTTACAGTGTAAGAATTACTAAATATTCGAATGTTTAAACAATAAACTCGGTGACATATAAAATAATTTTATATTCTGTTGTGTGTTCCTACCAGTTCCTACCTTATCTTGAATTGTAAACAACGCCATCTATTGAGAAGTTTCTGAATTTAACTTGTTTATGCGGGAAAAACAAATTATGTACGCGTTACCATAACGTAAGAACAAATGTTATTAACAAAAAAATTTGAATTATCGATCGTTGTTGATTAGAGACCAGACATAAAAAGCTCTTAGACCAAAGAAGTTGTATTTCATTAAACATTACAAAAAGCTATAAAATATAAATTTCTACTACGAGCAGAATGTTTTAACATTCCATGGGACACAAACCCATTGTCCTAAAATAAAGTAAACGGGCCACGCAACAATTCGTTGACGCTACCGCTTTCTACAGTGTTCTATAGATACTAAATTCGGTGACGCTATCGCCTCCTACAAATACGAGCATGAAACATATCTGAACCTTTGGACACGCTGCTTTTAAGTTAAAAATTAAAGATTGAGTATTCTCTTCTATGAGAAAATTGTTCTAAGCTATCAACGTAGCGTGTTCCTTGCGATTCTTTGCGATTGATAAGTGAACGGTGCGAAACATGGCGCTTAACCTCACTATTAAAGTACATCCCGTGGTTTTATTCCAAATAGTCGACGCTTATGAGCGTCGAAAAGCGGAATCTCATCGGGTTATCGGTACTTTATTAGGTAATGCTATGCTTTATATTATTTATACGTTCATTTCTTCAAGTTGACGTGCAATCTTTGCCACTTGACAGCAGTATCATTTCTCCTGAGAATGGTAGTATCATATATATTAAAATTTTTTAGGAACCGTCGAGAAAGGGATGGTCGAAGTTACGAATTGTTTCTGCGTGCCGCACAAAGAATCTGAGAGTCATGTAGAAGCTGATCTGATGTATGGAATAGAATTATATGATTTGAATCACAGAGTCAATGCCCAAGAAAATATTGTTGGATGGTGGGCTACTGGCGATGAGGTCGATCTATTTAAACATTTATACCTGTATACAGGAGGCCCTCGACTTTCGTACAATACTCTATTTCGCAAGTTTTTAAAAATTCAATTTTTTAGAGGTTTTTGTCGCTATATCAAAAAATGTTTGCTTCCTGTCAAGGAATACTGTAGATTGCGCTCACCCACACATTACCTATTACAAGTTTTCTAACATTATTTCACATTAACATAGAATTTTTAATATTGTTCCTGTATTCCTGTACTTTCGAACATTCAATATTCGCACTCCTTTTCAGGAACCAATTATATGCAAGAGTCAAGGGCTGCCTGTACATAGAACACTGTATAACACGGCTTTCCTGTATGATTACAAATTTATACTACTTATCCATTTAATGTAATTGAAGAAGAGCCAGGTGTTGTTATACAGGGTTCTACTCTATATTATATTAAATGATATTAAAGTATTGTTTAAACATTTTTTAGGTCACTAATCATTCGTCACTTATTCACGAATATTATGTGCGTGAATGTAACAACCCAGTTCATTTAACTGTTGATACAACATTGAATAATACTGCTAGGATGGGAATCAAAGCTTATGTATGCGTTCCTTTAGGTGTACCCAATGGAAAACAAGGTTGCATGTTTACACCAGTAAAAGTTCAAGTATGTTGAATTTATATAAATAGGTGTAAGAGTCTTAAGTATAATTAATTTTTAACAATTAATATCTTTATGTAGATTACATGCTACGAGCCAGAAATTGTTGGCCTTCAATTGTGTTCTAAGACTCAGTTACCAGCTCATGCTCAAATAACTGGAGCAAAAACTAGAGGAGGCATAGAACCAATGATGGATCTTGCTCAAATAGCAGAAGCTAGTTCTAAACTTTCTTCCATGCTAGAACAAGTACTGGTATATGTCGACGACGTATT
This sequence comes from Cerceris rybyensis, assembly GCA_910591515.1. Taxonomy (NCBI): domain Eukaryota; kingdom Metazoa; phylum Arthropoda; class Insecta; order Hymenoptera; family Crabronidae; genus Cerceris; species Cerceris rybyensis. The sequence goes on along the minus strand of OU342800.1, from coordinate 3,630,917 downwards.
AAACGGAAAACAGCCGCCTGATAATCAAGTGAGAATTTATCTCGTTAGTTTTCAGACAATTAAAGATGCAACGGAAAAAATACTTGCATACTTTGTTTGTTCTAGGTCGGCAGAGCTCTTTTGGATATGGTACATTCTGTCCCGAAAATGTCTAGCGATCAATTCGACGAGATGTTTAATAGCAATGTAAAGGATTTGTTGATGGTCGTTGCACTCTCGCAGCTGATAAAAACGCAATTACAGCTCAACGAGAAGCTGACGTTACTCACGACTTTATAATGAGAACGATATAATTGAAAATCTTGTATTATAGATTCGAAAATCCAATATTTGTCATTTGTATGCAATAAAATAACATCCTGAATTTCAAACGGAGCCTGCATTTATTTTGTTCTTACCCTACAATTGCATGTGTAATATCGCCTTAACATTTATTTTAACTTATTAGTATGTGATATCGTAAGGTAATGATTACGAAAGTCTTTTTGAAAGAGTAGAAAATTGTAAAATAAATTAAATTATTCACATTCTTATGTACATTTAAGAATAATCAGTAGCACGGACAATTATTGTTCGAAAAATGCAATGTGCGTGACTTTATACAGAAAGCGTCAATGAATCGCTCAATTGATTATCCATTAAGTTAGTCCAATCAGGAACTCGATTAAATTTCAAGTAATTTTCCTTTGTTAAATATCTTAATGGTAAATCGGCAATACCAAAAATAGCACCGCCCAACCACGCCGTATAATTCGGCTTGCTTGGTGTACTATGAAATTTAAACGTTTTTATTTTCATTTTATCCGCATAATAATTGTTCCTTACTAAAGCTAATAACTCAGATTTGAGACGACTGGCAAACCCTTTTGCCATAGTTGTTCCGCCGATTAAAAGTATATTCTCGGCTAAAGCCTGCCTCGCGTCTATGGGGCACTGTAAAAATTGAAATCAATATATCTCGAAATTTCGGCACATTGTATTCAAAAGTACCACGATATTACCTTAAGAATACTGTCCAAAATCATATTAGGTATACTTAGATTATCATTGTCTCTTTCCCACAATACTTCGTAAGCTTTCTCTCTAACTTCACCAGGAATATTAATACTTTTAACTCCAGGATATCTCACTCCTGGTGGAGGTGTAGGGGCATCTTTGGTTCCAAATTTAGAAGATCTTTCTAACGTGGTGACAAAACATGTTCTAACTTTTATATCTTCTACAATTTTTTCTGCTACGTCTGCTTCAGAAGAATCCTTCAAAGTTTCCATTAAGTATCTGTACACAATAGGTATCTTAATAATGACACATAAATAGAAATTTTTCATATGAAATTTTTTTTTTACCCACTTATGTACGACTTGGCTACCTAATGGTAAAGCTTGCCATGCTTTAAGAATTGGTACGCCTTCAAATATTGGTATTAAAGTTGCTTCTTGATATCCAACATCTAATACCAAAGCTGTATGAAGTCCAAGTGTACTGACACTAGCCAAATGGACTGGCAAGAACATCAGACGATCAACTTCAAAATAACGGAACATCACTTCAGCAAATGTATCTCTGAATTGTGTAGGTGCCAGCAGCGATTCCAAAATAACAATTCTAGCATCTCTCGGACTTATTGCTACGTGTCTGTCGTATGATAATATGTCAAATTAATATCATAGGGACTAATAAATACATATATTCTATCGTTTGTATTAGGAGTACCAAAAAGTAATCAAAATTGGATTATTTAACCAATAAATAAATGTTTTTTGCCAGCGAAAAAAAAATTTTGATTACTTCTCAGTACCCTTAATATATAACCTAAAGAACAAGTTGTGTAGAAATTCGACGAGAAGTTCATAAAGATCTTCGGTATCCCTGTAGTCGTAAACTTTGCGCATTTCTTTGGTCTCTGGACATTTCACCTCAGTTCGTACAATACCACGGGGTGTAGGTTCACCCGTGTAACCAAATCTGTATAAAATAAAGTGTACATTAACGTTATACAGTAATTTCTACCATAAAATATAATTCATGGTTCTTACTTTGTAAATGCGCTACCAATGTCTAATACAACCACTTGCTTGTCACTTATGTATCTAACGTCTTTATAAGTGCGAAGCATTTTGACAATTCTTTACTTTTTCCGACAATCAAAAATAAAACCTGTAAAATAATCTGTCACAGTATGTCAAGATGACCAACCTGAAACACCTTGCATGTACGATTTCGATGGTGAAACAAATCGGAATTATACTTTTGATTTATTATTAATATCAATTTCCATAATACGAGAGCAAAGATGATACATCGTCCTTTAAATTTATTTATTTATTTAGTTTCATTTACAATTTAACTCGAGGAGAAAGAAAATTTCCAATCGCCGATTGTAAATGCTCCCATCGATTCAAATATCCAGGAGCGTCTCAAGTCTAACAGCAACCCTGGCTATTTTGCAAATAATTTGCATTACACTTTTCATTTGCAACGATTCATCTCACCATATCTACAATTTTACACGAAATAATTTTCTATTTATTACAAAACATTTTATACATTTACAATTGTTCGGAAAATGCGGAGGGGTTAAGTCCGTATAGGATAGGTATACAATATCTTTTATTAATCTATAAAATGCAGAAAGGTACACGCAATAATTAAACAATCATTTCGAGTTCCCTGGCATAATCGATCGCGAGAGTAGCTAAATCCGCGCTTGGTATGGGTTCTTCAGTTTTCTTTTCATTCGTAGTACTAAAGTAAAAATAGTCGTCCTTTGCCTCGTTCCAATTTTTTTTCGCACCAAATGACTTCATATCTTTCTCCGAATTTAAATTAAGCATTCTCGAGGCGTCTTGAATAGAAATCTTATCATAGGCGCTCTCCATACAGGCTCCAATTTCATCACGGACTGTGTTTAACAATATATCTATAAAGAAGTTATAAGATGCCGCCGGTACATTGCCCTTCGCCAGGAATATTTTATTGTAGGACCCTTCCATTAAATACTGCTCTAAACTGAGTGGATGTCTGATGTAAACGTTAGATTGAATCTGATCGGAAGGTAGAAGCTCCAATTCTGTATGAAATTCTGCGACACGGTTTTGAGATAACAAGAATAAAAGATTTAAACCGAGAAGATGATACTTATACGCGGATTCCATTAATCCCGACTTGTAATCGAAGTAATAACATTTTAATTGAGCCATGTAGCGCTCGAAGGAAGGTATATCTTCGGTCACTATACTCCATTGAGCTCCTATTTCCAAAATATCACCTGTAATGTTTAAATAATTCGAGAGTAAAAAACAAATGAGGCCGGTTAAATTGAAAAAATGTAAGCGGGACGTTGATATAATACATACGAGCTATAAGTAACTCATTTTCACTGGCTGCACTGTTAGAAGTTGGAAGGAACGTCAAATATGTAAGACTAACCTAGAAAAATTCATTATTGCGTTAAGTAATTAATAGAATTCCAAAAGTATAGTAAGGACATTCGGTGAATTTTATATTTAGGATACAATGACAATCAATTTTGACAGTCTACGGAAGATGATTGAGGTTATAGTAACACATTTCCGAAAGATGATATATTAGTAAATTGTCTTGTTAATTATTATTTCATCAATGAAATTTCTCGAACGTGTTACCTTCAATTGATTAAGTAATTCGCCACATTTCTTTAAATTACACGGAGTTGCTGTCCATTCTTGCTTTAAATTTTTGTACAGAGAAACAACATCCTTGAGCGCCGCCATTTTTCGACTTGCCATATAATAAATTCGCAGAAGATGGGAGACGTTGAAAAGAATTTTCTAACTTTTATTAAATACACGCATAATACTCCAAAATAACCGAAATCTTTGGCATTAGAGATATATCAAAATTATTATCAAATAGTAGAGACAATTTAAGTCCCAAACATTAAGTTTGTCAAACTATGTAAATCAAGCTTTATGCGCATAGGAATATTCGAATACCAAAAGGGCGAAATATTTCATCCTACAAATTACTCTTCGCCCTGTAAGAATCAGATATTAATTCTACAATAATATAATTACTTCTTAACAAAGAATTATATTACATTAATTCAAAACAACACGAAGGAATCGTTACACAGTAAAATACCAATCAGAAAAGTGTACACTTCGGTCGACTCTATACATTGTGCATATTCTCTAGAATGTGCGCATACTGCGAAAAGTAACGTAATTCCGAGTTTTTCCATCCCCCGTTTAATGCACCCAAGAATTTCGTGTATTATACTTTTACATTGTAATTCGTAAAACTTTTTGAAATCAATTGTAAAATCGTCTTATCTGCCAGCTGACAGAACGTCAAAGGAAGGGACATATCTATCAGTGTGCAAAGACTTTATGCATTTGAGCACAGCGATCTTTACCGGCCTTCGACTTCCTCTTCCCGTAACTGGATACAATGGCGTCCGGAGTAAGTTTCTCTCATGCAATTTGCACCATTGAACATCGACGTAATGTTGCAACGACGGAGACATGGATTTCATTAGAAATAGAGTTCAATGTACGAGCCAGTTAATAGAATTACGATTTATTTCAGACTCTCTACACGTATCTGGAAAACTTCAGAGCCTACAAGGTGCTGATTGCGGCTCAGTATTCCGGATTTCAAATCAAAATTGCGGATGATTTCGTTTTCGGTGAGACGAATAAATCGGAAGCTTTCCTAAAGAAGTTCCCGCTGGGAAAGGCAAGTCTTTATTTATAGAAAATACAACATTTGATTTATTACATGTTAGCCTTGTTTTTTGATAAACCAGCTGGTAGGGGTTTTGCGAATATATTGATAAGTATACGTTATATCGATATATATTGTAAGTTTTATAAGTAAGCAAAACGATGTTTTTTAAGTAAAGTATCAATTATTAACGTGGCTCTGTATTTTCATGTATTTTGACAAGTATCGTTATTGTTACACGGTGTGGTGAGAGTTTTAATGAAAGTTTTATTTGTTGTACGACAGGTCCCAGCATTTGAAACATGTGACGGCAAGTGTATCACAGAAAGCAATGCAATTGCTTATTATGGTAAAATTGATAATTTTTTTTTATCGAAATATATGTAAATATATTTGCATTTACACAAGTTAATTATTGCAGTGGCTAATGATCAGTTAAGAGGTAAAACCGACATTGAACGTGCAGAAATTATTCAATGGTTTGGATTCGCAGACTCTGAAATTCTTCCGGCTAGCTGTGCATGGGTATTCCCTCTGCTTGGTATTATGCCATTTAATAAACAGGTATGGTATGACACATTTAATGCACTTTATGCTGGTAATTATATGTACTCTAAGATATCAGCTAGCCTTCTTTTTAATATCCTACAGCAGTGCTCTGCAACCTTTTATATTTCACGGCACAACGTTTTTTTTCGATAAATCCGGTACACAATATAAATACTAATTCGAGAAAATCATTGAGATACCGCTGATGCAGAGCACTGCTTTGCACTATATACAAATATATCCTCTATCAAAGGCAAAGGTAGCTTATTATACTACTTTTTGTAACGCAGAGAGGTATATTATTGCTAGCGCATAGTTTACCATGTGGACGTATCGAAGTACACGTGCGTGTTCAACGTGCTCACAAATTTTCGTTATCAGACTGGCATAATAGCGATATCGTAATTACTTTCGGTAGTTGCGTTAATTAATTATAGAACTTAATAATTTCAGACTGTGGAACATGCCAAGGATGATGTAAAAAAAGCACTGACTGCTCTTAACGCTCACTTACTTACACGTACTTACTTAGTCGGAGAACGATTAACCCTAGCAGATATCAGTGTAGCCATGACATTACTTCACCTGTATCAATACGTTTTGGAACCAAACCTACGTAAACCATACCAGAATGTTAATCGGTGGTTCCAAACCATCATTTATCAGCCAGAATCAATTTCCGTGATCGGTGCCTTCAAATTGGCTGAGAAAACTCTCGAATACGATCCAAAGAAGTTCGCAGAAGCTCAAGGAAAAGTTAGTATCTACCTGCTATCAAGTCATACGAATATTATGTTTTTGAAAGTACAATGTACATTTATATCTTAACGTACAGTCTTCAAAGAAAGACAAAAAGGAGAAGGAGTCCAAGAAGGAAGCAAAGGAACCGAAGGAATCGAAACAACCGAAGAAAGAACCGGCAGAAGAGCTCGACGCAGCAGATGCTATCCTGGCTGCTGAACCTAAAACCGCAAACGCATTTGATTCCTTGCCAAAAGGCACCTTCGACCTAGATGATTTTAAGAGATTTTATTCTAACGAAGATGAGGCCAAATCTATTCCCTACTTCTGGGAAAAATACGATCCAGAACATTATAGCATTTGGCTGGGAGAATACAAGTATAACAACGAGTTGACCAAGGTACAAATTCTAACATACTTTTCGGTCAGAAAAACTGAAAGATGGCCAGCTGCAGAGCCTCTCGTTTTCAATTGACCATTCTCTACTCCCGAAGTTTCGTTTCTGGAATTCCCAAGCCCAATCTCCTAAAGTAAACGATTATGTGGCGAGTTTACTGTGGAGAAAACTAGAGACTTCGCTGCTCCTAAGCAATTTTTCAGTTGGACTATATTGCTCTTCCTTTTATCGCTAATACATTGCATACTTTTTTATTTCTATAGGTTTTCATGTCCTGCAATCTAATAAGTGGAATGTATCAACGACTAGACAAAATGAGGAAGTGTGCTTTTGCTAGCGCGTGTCTGTTTGGTACCGATAACGATAGTAGCATCAGCGGTATCTGGGTCTGGCGTGGACAAGAGCTCGCTTTCACAGTTAGTTTATATTCAACGAATATCCTATTTCTCTTGGGTATCGCATACCCCTAAGTTTTTTGCACATAATTTTATAATATCTTTTATTCCTACAGCTATGTCCAGACTGGCAAGTCGACTATGAATCTTACAGCTGGAGAAAATTAGATCCGAATGCTGAGGAAACGAAAAATCTGGTTCAACAATATTTCAGCTGGTCTGGTACCGATAAGGAGGGACGCAAGTTTAATCAGGGAAAGATTTTCAAGTAAAAGTTTTGCCACATGCTTACCATTCAACAGGAAAATTTTATTCGCATGAAATAAACGTAAAAAATTGACAAAAGTGTCAAGTTCAGAACTTTGCATATACAACCTTTAGAAATCCTGTATTTCGATGTTATATATTTTTTCAGGTGTTTCTTATGTTTTTTTTTCATCGTCTTATTTGAGATGTTCCTTGTTTCAGATCTCTAATATATAACTTAATAGAATGCTTTTATTTTTAAGTTCGTACTATCATCTTTCAAGATATGTTACCCGAATGTTAGTTTTTAACGATTTTTCAGAGATCGCATAGTTTAAACATATTTGCATTTTTTTTCTATGCTGAATGAGTATTTACTGTGTGAAAATAAGAAAAAAAAAGGGAGAAGCTGTTTCCTTCATTCTTAATCTCATGACATACGTGATATTTACTTCGTGGTGACGTTTCACAGATTTCTACATTATGTATAATTATATTCAATTATTTAATTTATTGATTGTTTTTAATATGTCATGTAACATGGTTGTATACAGAAATTATCAAATTTGCAGTTAGATAGAGTAAGGAGTGAAGCTACGTTATTCGTTTGTTATGATCGATCAATAAAAAAAAGAATAAAAAAAAAAGAAATACATACGAAAATTACCACATTTTAGAGCAGAACTACCGAACTATAAATATGTTGTAATATCGATATTTAGACTGCCACAATCACTATAATACTCCTCTATACGATTAGCTTGTGTGAAGTTTAGTTTTGGATATAGTGCATATTTTTACAGAAATAAAGCTGTTGAATTTTTAACCATCAGAATAAAGTTTATATTTTCTATAAATCATGCATCACGATTTCAACTATCCTAAGAAAACCTAAGAGAATTTTTATCATTGCCTTTTTTTTCAATACTTTAATAAGAAACAACTGGAATATATAACAAACATTTATTTCTCATTATATTTACAGTTTTCGATGTACCAAGTAAAGATGATTTTCATGGATAATTCAAAATCCTTTCATATCTAACCATCTCTTTACATGAGACACATAATCTCCTCTCAATTTAATTTCTCCTATAAGTTCATTTATTCTTACCCCAATGTTTTTCCCCGTATTTTCTGCTAAATATTTTTTCAGTTCGGATTCAAGTGCCCAAATATCTCCATCAATTCTATTAATTACTGTAATTTTTCGCATTCCTCTGTGTGTGTCTTCAAGGTATACAGGCTGCATGTAGTTTCTTGTACGTTGTACAAAGTATGGATAATCCTTCGGTTTGGCTGATATAAGTGATTGAAAATAATTACTCTACTTTAATACAAACTACCGAAACAAGCATTAATAAATGATTATTTAATACTTGATCGAATTACTAAGCATTGAAATGTATTAAACACCACTCACCAACAGGTGGTTTCCACCCAGAGGGTAAATCTGTTCTGTCTAAAGGAGGTGTAGGTACCTTCTTAAATTTTAATAAACGTTCTACATATTTCCACTCTGTTGGATCGCTTGTTACATCATAATCTGTATAATGCGAGGGATCTTTATATACAGGAGAAGATTTATAAGATCCCCATCTTTTCTGAACCTAATACAAAGGATAATAAATCTCGAATAAATAATTAATTAACCTCAAAGTCGTAAATTCAATTTCATACAATCACGGAAACTCAGCTATGTCTGTTCTATAATTATAAAATAGTAAACATCCCGTTTTTTTGGTAGAAGCATGTACATTTCTAGGTTACATTAAAAGTATATTAAAAAAAAATGCTACTCCTTGAAGGAATAGATCCGAGGTAGTGTAAAATAATTCTCATTCTTGGTGAAACATCAAAGGAATTTAACACTAATGCGATCTATAATGTTAGAATAATATGGCGTACATTTCATACGATCTTACGATTCAGCAACGGTAATTTAACATTTCACGCGTTATTTTCATTATATCCCAACACTTTGGGTTTTTACGTTTGTAATATGAAACGAAGCGAAATCTGAAACGGACAAATAGAAATTCTACGAACGAATCTCTAATCAATTAATGATCGAATAAAGTAAAGAAATTTTCTAATGTCGAAATGAAATAAAAGCTAACAAGATAAATACTTGGCATAACTTCGCGCGGCCCTTCGCTCATTTACCTTAAGGTAATGAAGACACTAGTTGAAAGAAGAACATGTAACCCCGCGTAAGATTATGAGAAAAAATGTATACCAATGAATATTATTACCTGTATAACAGCCGGCAAAGTGTTTTTTAACGTTTCGAATTGACGAGAAGCACGAAAAACTGCCGAAAGTTTCGAGCGTGCGAAAATCCGAAGGGCGGCCATTTTGACTTCAGTAAATAAGGGTCGGTGGCCGCCATTGGTGCGCACGGGCGCGTCTTCCTTTTCGTTCTCGTGCCAGATCGAGTTTTTCCTCGCAACCACCACGTATTTCTATCATTTTCCATTCTCGCGAGGAAGCTCGCATACCCCGCATATAATTCCAACGGTCGAACGTGTCACTAAGTGTTCGTGATAAAGTAAAATCCGACGAATAACGCGGGGATAGTTATCGGAAATATTGTATAGAATTAGAAGTGCCGCGTTGCTCTGAATTTCGTTTGTCTTTTGTCACGTTCTCGCTACGTTTCACGAGAGATTTTTCATCCTGTTAGTGAATACATGATACACCAAGGATATATACATCATATATAACGTTCTGCATGGAAGAATAAGGTCTGAATTTGGTAAAATAACGCAATGAATTAGGGCGAACGGACTATGGACCTGGGAGAGGTCGTGTGTTCTACCGTCAGGTGGCGGTAGCCTCAAAACAGTGGGACAGCGTACAGACACCCTGCAACGGGACTGTGTTTTTCACAGAATTGTTTTCCGTATTTTCCCGCAAAAACCACGGTTTTTCAAGGTGATTTTTCGCCCCCGAAGTAAGTACAGCCGTTGAATTGAGTACTTAGACTCTAATTTCTAACGATAAGTCACGTACAACGCTGTACTAAACCTCGAAAATCACGAATCGAGTCCGACCTTTTGTTTATTCGTGGCGATTTTTTCGCGATGATTTGTTGCGTGATTTTGAGTAGTTCTCGTCACCTTACCCCAGGATTTTCCTGTTAGGAAGTTAACATGTGATGTGTTCTTCCTAATGGGATGGAATTTCGTGTGATTTTCACGAGACACGGTGAAATATCACGTGAAATATTTCGAAGCGATTCCCTGACCGAGAAGAGGCGCTCCGTGTATCCGTGTAAATGCAAAGTTTGTCACGTAATTTTTCTGACCGCCAGGGCCGCATCTATCAACCCCACTATCCGGCCGGCTGCTCGTCTGTTCTTACCTAGGACGAATTATGTAGTGTTACCACTCAGAATACAGTCACTTTGTTCCTGTCTCCCTTTTAAGAGGAAAGGTAATGTTACCTTTTTTTTTTACAAATTACAATTTAAACGTCGTTAAATAATACGTTTCTCTTAGAAACGTGATTGTATTTGCGGATTTTTATCTATATGAGTTTTAATTTCTTCCTGTGTTATATAGAAAGGAGAATGTATTTGGATCTTTTTGTTTTTCCTTTCAGAGGATTTATAAAAGTGTATTACGTTTCTTTGATTTATCAGATATTGTTAATGTTTTATGGATAAGGTACAGGGAATTGTTATTTTGAATTGAGGAATAGTGGGAATGATAGTAATAATAATAGTAGCATTTTTTGTCAATCCGATTGCAATTTCATGTTAGAAATGAAATTGCAGGAGCCCAATGTGGGTGGAAGTGAGATGGCATCCAGGGAAAAGAGACCCTTAGCGCCTTCCAAATCAAAACAGAAGGCGAATAATGACTCTGGCTTGCAGTCCAGCGAGATCAAGAATAGAAAGGGCAAGTCCTTGTCGAATCTAAAGCAACAGCAAATTGCACGTGATATTTTGGAGGCTGTAGCGACGGGAAGTCAACTTCCCCCGAAACTAGAAGCGAGCCTGCCACGCAAGAAGGTTCTGAGGAATCTCAAGCGCAAACAGAAGCTGAGAGTGGCTAAAGCAAATCTCATTAAATCCAAAGTCACGAGGAAAGTAGCTAACAGGAATCTGTGTAGGATAACATCCGACATAAAGAAAAAAGCAAAAACGAAAAGGGTCAAACTGCCGGAGGGTGACGGTGTTAAAGCTGTTGATATTAATTCGAAAATTGTAGAAAATCACGTTAACGAAACTGAAGACAACGGCGCAGTAACTGAAACCACTGGTAGAAGTGCCAAGAACAATCTTAGAACCAAGAAGACTAAACTCTCATCGCGGAATATTGGGGAAGTGGAAAACGAGGATAGTCAAGACGTAGAAGCTGTAACAGGATCTAACGTTAAGGGTAGTCCGAAGCTTAATAAAAAAACGAAAAGTATAGAAACTCCTGATTCTTCGTCAAAAGGTGCCAAGTCGACGAAACTTGCAGGATTCAGAAGGAATAATATTAGGGAAAAGGACAGTTGTATCAGAAACACAGAGGGTGATAATAAATTCACGAAAGGAAGGAAGAATATTAAAGAAGTCGATTGTACCACTGGAACAAGATCATCTGCTATTGACGGAAAATTGGCAAAGTCTATTTTGGATACTAAAAACTCTATAGACCTCACGATAGACGAGGTTATAGCTTCGATGTTGAGCGACTCCGAAATTGATACTCAACAAACCGCGACGGAAAAAATTGAGGGTAAAGTACGAAGGAGTAGAAAAATGTTAGTAGAAGAAAACATTGTTACAGATATTGAAATTAAAAAGGAGCCAGACAATGACGATACAAAGATAACGTCCGATGGAGAGTACACCGAGACCGAGCCTTTTCAAAATGCAATTCAATTAAGGAAACGATCGACCGTGTCAACGGGACAGAGAAGTTTACGAAATGGTAAACTACGTCAGTTATCAGATTCTGGTATATCGGCTGACTTGGATCTTAAAAGACGTCGAAGACTGAATTCGGATGATCCCATTAGTTCAGAAGTTTCAACGGATCACATTGCAGATACTAATGCAGACACAGAGTCCTGTTTTTCTGAACCCAGTGGCACTGATTCCCAAACAGCCTTAGTAAAAGATGAATCTTGTTTGCTTAAAGACGAGGTGACGAAGAATTTCGAAGAGGATATGCAGAGTAGCACGGAAATAGAAAACAATAATAACAGTGATCGAGTAGATAGAGCGAGCGAAGTAGGACCGACATTACGTTCAAAAACTAAAGCTAAAAGTACAGAAAGTGAGATAAAGAATGACGATCTTAAAGTTGAATTCACGAGAACGGCACCTAAGAATACCGAAGTACAGGAAGAATTGAAAAAAGCAAATAGTTTAGATCAAATTCGTAAGGATAACGTTTTAGCGAAGTTCACAGATAAAGCTAAGAGTCGAAGAAGTAGTTTGAACATAGACATGAAGAAAGCAGTAAATTCGTTTTACAATACAGAAAAGTCAGATGGTAATTCGAAGTCTCAGATAGATCAGATGATAGAAAATATTAAATTGAATATTGCGAAATCTATAGAGAGTAAGATCTTCGGGCCAGAAAAAGGACTTGGATTGAATAAAAACTTCGAGGTACCAAAAATCGAAGAGATAATTGCACCGTTGAGTGCAGAATCTCAGAAGTTAGGTTTGGAGGAGAATTCGGACGAGGATAAGTCGAATGTTTCGAAGAACGAGATCACATCAGAGAGTTCAGAAAATTCAGTACCAAAAGTGGCTGACACTGCCAAAGAAATTGAAAAACTAGTCATGGGCGATATAGAGCCGGCCGAAACTCATTCTCCAAACGTTCAAGAAAGTGAATCTCCTGATAGCGATGGAATTAATAATGTACACAATGCCTCTGAAGTTCCACATGCTGTGCAAGATAATGAAAGTCGTTGCAAAACTCCAGAACAGCAACAAGAGACAAGTGAAAGCTCCGATACACCGATCAAGGACTCGGAGAAGTATCTCGAGGATATTAATGATAATCAATCAAAAGCATTGGACGACAGTAAAAAAGGCATTGTTAGAAAATCTCCAAGAATCATCGATAAGAATACTTCTGATAATACAAATGCCGAGGCTGTTAAAAAAATTAATAGGGTAACGAATAAAGTAGCACAGAAGTCTGAAGATTTAGAAGAATTGTCGGATGATCCGAAGAAACTCGAAGAAACGCCATTGCACAGAGAAACATCTAACGATGACTCCACGCTGGAAACACCGCATTCTGAATCTACAAGTAATGACGTCGAAGTTAAAACAGTTACATCGCCAACAACGTTAAAGGATGAAGAAGAGAAGCTGTTAGAAGAGGCGTTAAATTCGGAAAAATACTATACCGAGAAAGCTGATACTTCTATAGGTACTATTCTAGACTCTGAAGATTTGGAAACATTAGAAAGTATCTCTGAAGAAGTAGAAAGGCTAGTAGCCGAAGACGAAGTTAATAATGAATTGCAAACAGTCGTGGAAGAAGGTCGAATTACAGAAGAATCGAGTAGCAAATGTTCGTCAGAAACGGTGGAAGAAAATTTGATATCCTCACAGTCAAATGATCCATCGAACTTGGAAGACACGGAGAAGGAAAAAATTGAAGCTGATAATGTTGAAGAGAATAATGCAGATCTTCCAGAGGCTGTTCAAAGTACAAACAAGAGTAAACCGAATTCTCACATATCATCTACTCCCCCCTGTGATTCTGATCTAGAATATAAGAATTGCATGGCCCAGGATGTATCTGATTCTGCTGAGGAGGCGAAGAAAAAGGATAATGATCGGATAAAAGATGATAAAAGTAAAGAAACTGATGTAGTCAACGATACAACATGCTCTGAAGCAAACGATGCTGAAGTATCTTCCTGCAAGAATTCAGAATATAACGATTCAACTGCTACTGAAGAAGAGCAAGAGAAATTATTGAGTGAGAAAGATACGGAAGAGCAGAAGGGCAGCGATGATAAAAGAAGAGTGTTGAGAGTTCGAGATAAAGTGAAAAAGACGGAAAAGAGGCAAACATCATCTAGCAGAGAACGTATCGATAATTCTGCCAAAGTGAAAGCTGAAGAGGATGAAATTCATAAGCCGGAAAATGACGATGATACTTTAAATTCCGTTGAGGAGAAGCTAGAAAGTATTCAGAACACGGAAGAAATGGATGATGCTCAAAATAACACCGAGTTGGATGCAAATGATCTTCTGGAACCTCAAGCGCGCACTAGACGTAGCAGAGAGGTGAAAAAACGCAAGGAGGAGCACTTGGTTGCTTTAAAAAGTAAACGTGCTAAACGAGACATGAAGAAGTCTGATCAACAGAACAAGGAAGAGACTCTTCTGGACAACGAGGTCGCCAAGATCAATGAAAATAATCGTTCCTTCTTAAGTAAATACAGCAATGGAACAGAATGTACAGAAAATTTTCGAGGTTTCTCCGAAGGTGGTAGAGGCGGATTGGAAAAACTTGAAGCTAGCACGGATAACGTGCGAAGTAAATCAGAGAATGACTTAACAATTACAACTGAACCTGGAAAAACGGGCTGTGAGAGTCGACTATCACGGAATCTTTCTGAGAATCAAATGTCCAAGGAAGCAGAGAACATAGACATATTAGATCCTGAATGTAAAGCAGCAAAAACACCGGAAACATTGCAGAAAGATTCCGACGAAGCATCGACGTCTGGTGAATCCTCCAGTAGTATCAACGTGACTCCAAAGATATTGGAAACACCGGAGGACAAAGCGAAAAAGGAGTCTATCTTACGACTGTTGGGTTTGGAGTCATTGGAGAAAGCTGCTGAAAGATTGAGCCATCAGAAAGCAAGGAAGGAGCAATACACGGGCACTTTGAAGACTGTTATCAGAGTACAGAAAGAAAAAGAAAAGGATAAAAGACGTTCGAGGTCTCCGTTAAAGATGGTGCTGAAACAAGGCCGTGGGGATGGAGAAGGAGATTCGCCTGAATTCTACACCATTCAAAAGGAGGTAATGTAATCCAGAAACTTTTAGTCACTTGTTAAAGATTGGAGAGAATTTTTGTGAATGATTGTCTTCTTGTTTTTTTTTCAGTTTGGAACCAGTGGTTTGGGAGATAGCAGCTCTGGTGCGAACCGAAAGTTCACTACTAACCACAGACACTCTTGCGGTAATCCTGGTTGCGGGAATAACTACATTCTTAATCTTCCCTTGTCCTTCACTGCTTTATTAAAAACTCACATTTTATATCCTCAAACTGATAGCCACCTGTTGAGACTCGTGCAGGAAGAATTGCTGTGTCATAGCCTATCGATTTTGAACTTGTAGTGTATGTTTGCAATGAGATTTCTTTGAATCTTAATCGTGTTATAGGATACCGTGTTGCAAAAGGGGGTACCTTTATTTAAATATATTTATAGTACAATTTCGTATCAAGTACTTCTTCCATATGCAAGTTCCAGGAGCTGTTTTTATATATTGTTATAACAATGCATGTCAATTTTGATGCTCTTGCTTTTACGTACTAAAAGAAACATAATCGTCTAACTGTTAACCCTTTGCGCTCCAATGTCGAGTCTAACTCTATTAGTTCGTGTCTGAGGAACTCCTTTGTCGAGTCTTACTCGACATTTTTTAAAATCCAAATCAATAGATATTCATCATCAATAGATTGCACCCTAGAAATGTTTCCAAGAGATATCATACACTTTGCAAATTACAAGATACTTTATTTATTTAAATTGCCCCATTTTTCAGTTCAATTATAATTGAAACAAAACACTTAAAAGTGTTAGGAGCTACTGGTAACAAAGTTGAAATATAATTTGGAGTGCAAAGGGTTAAAACACTGCACAGTTATATACGATGTTTTTCAATAATTCCTCAAGCTAGACAGATTTTAACCGCTATTTATTTTGCAAATCGTAGACGAAGATAACGAGGATACCCCGCCGAAGGATCGTCAGTCTCTTGTTATTCCAGAGAAGTCCTCCTCATTCTCCATTCATCCAGGACGTCTGTGCGCAGATGTATGTTGTTATTGCTTCGGTAAATTCGGCTCTCTGGACACGCCTATGCATTTGGCACAAATGAAATCCGACGAAAGGCGCAAAAAGATCTTGAACATCGAAAGACATCTGACCAAGGACTCTTGTTTGTGCGATGCATGTTATCGTCATGTCGATAGAAAGGTGCATACTTCACTTCTATCTCTGCAAATGCTCATTTTCCATGACGACACGGCAAAACTATTTACCTGTCTGTTCCTGTTGCTTCTAGGCAAATACTAGTCCAACGAATATGCAAACAAAGCCACAGAAACAGCACCGACAACTCATGGTGCCAAAGTGTTCAGCTCGCGATTGCAGAGACCCTGCACGACATCACGTTAAACGCCGATGGTTGCTCAAGATCAAAGTGGGTCTACAGAATCAGGTAAAGAGGCAGAACTCAAATAAATTAGTGATACTTGCATAATGAAAGTTTCTGTGATAGGATTTCTTTCTTTTTCATTTTCTGTATTAAGGTAGTGCAAAGTATTGTGTCTAACTTCGCGTGTTTGATTGTTTTACAGGTGGACATAGATTGGGAATCGAGTCAACATACTTCTATGTCGTTCTGTGTCAGCCATTACTCGAAGATCGAACGATTTTTAACTTGTGCCCTGTGCAAACGTCGGCTCGCTAGAAATCACACGCATCAACTAGCAAACGCTGAAACTGAGGAGTTGAATCAGTTACTTGGACAGCAGGGGATTCCCGTCATGCTCGCAGCTGGTACCTTTGTTTGCAAATTGTGCCGATATTTCACTCAATTGCAGCTCAAGTACAAGGATGTCGAGAACATGAACACGAATCACAGGACCTTCTTCAAGAGTTATCGAAAAAGGTATGTTCCAAATCTATCCATTGCTTCTTCCATCAATCTGTTGCCTTCTTTTCAATTTTCATCGATCTGAACTTTTGAAGAAACTCAAAGAATCTCTTTTTTCTATGCTGATCCATTAACCAATTTCCATCACAGCTCTAAACATTTCCAGACGATCCATACCACGTCGCATTTCTGTGCACAATACTTTAACAATCGTAGAGAGCGGAGTACTCCGCGGCTGGTGATAAGCTAATATGTCCCTTTCAGAATCTTACATTACCACGACATTGAAGTACTGGAAAACGAAGATGATGATTCTTCCCAGAATCAATCCAAGGACAAAGATAAACGTAACAAGAAACCAAAATGCAATCAACCGAAGACTGGAACATCCAAGTCACCCGATAGTACGATAAATTCAGCCTCAGAGAAGTCTACTCCAGAGCCAGCTAAGAACGAAGGAACCAACTCTGAAACCGACAATGAAAATCGTACAGTAAAGACTAATTCAAACGATGAGACCATCCCCACGGACGTGCAATTCCTTGGTATCGAGAGTACCGTCGAGAAGCTCAAGAAACGGAAATTACTTGAAATGCATCCATACACAACCGACACAACGATATCTTGCGACGGTCCTAGCGAAGTTGTCGAGATTCTCGCTATGGATAAAGAGGTAACTCTAACAAGATTACCAAAACGAGCAAGAACGAACAACGACATAACACCTGTCGTTCAAAGACTCGGTGCTAATCCATCCATAAGTGTGCGTACACTTTTCCCCGGTGAGGAAGAGATGAACCTTCATGCCAACATCGAGTTCACGAACGTACGCGAAATAACACCCCAGGGTTGGGAGAAATGTGCAACGATGATACAATATGACAGAGACACGAAGTTACTCTGGCAAGAATTGCAGAGACCCTACGGAAATCAGAGTTCATTCTTGAGACATCTTATACTACTCGAAAAGTATTATAGATCCGGTGATTTGGTATTGGCGCCGAATGCTTCGCGAAACGCAATTAATTATTCGACCTCGGTGCAAAATCGCCTGATATCGTACGAAGGTCCTGAGAAGATGGACGAACCAATCATGGAGCCGATTGCATCGGAATATCATAATTCTCGTCGTTTGAGTGGTGGTTATATGCTTGAAAGAGATCGTGTCTCTTTACCAAGTACAAGTACGACGAAAACATCATCGAGTACGACACAATCGACGAAGGGTAGTCCACCTCGTGTACTGAAATTGAATTCTGGTGTTTCGATTATCAAAAAACCACCACCTAATCTTCAACGATTGAGCTTACCGTCCACCAGCACGACGAATGGTAACGTGAAACGAAAGGATGGTCAAAAGTTACGCGTATCAGCCGGTGGAAAAGTGTTTCAATTGAGTGAGCCAGATTTCAAGCGTTTGCAGACTCTTAAGAAACAGAAGCAAATGCTGACGGATAAACAATCGGTGAATCCAAATGGTACCACGGGAAGTTCGAGTTCACCACCGAGTTTTAAATCAACGACGCAATATCAAAAGGAACAGCTTGCTGCACACACGCAGTTTCAGAAGCACCTGAGGATGCAGCAGGAAATGTTAAATCGTCAGAGTAGAGGAGACTTCGAGCCATTGATATGCGACGTAAGATCATTGGCTAATGAGAACAGTCCGACGCAAAATCTCTTGCACAATTTAAATCTGCCAAAGTCGATACAGGTGACGACGAAGCCATCCAATCCGATACCGATATTGCCAAAAATTCCAAAATCATTGACGGTAATACCGCAAACCGTGACGAGACCTACCGAGAAATGAAAAGGTCAGGAACTTTAAAAAGAAAAAACAGAACTTGAATGAAAAAAAAGGGGGAAAAGTAAGTAAAACATTGTTCTTTAGCTGGAATATCGTTAAGCCACGGTTAAGAAGTTACGATGAGCGTTGAGACAACGCTGAAGGTTTAGCCTCGTTTAAACGGGATTCGATAATTGAGACACGTTTGTTGTTTTTTTTCCCTGAAGAAATACAATCGGACTTCGATGACGAGTGGTCCTTTGAGAGACATTCAATGCTAGAAGACAATTTGCCTTATGTGAGCGCGCGTCGTAAGTCTGCGCCCACGAAGTCACGACGCTCAAACGAGAGATACGCGTGATATTACGATCAAGACGATTACAGATTTTAGTAATTTATATATCTATATATATATATATATATATATACACATATGCATATACATAGATATACAATACACTCGTCAATCATGATTCACACATGGACACAATATATAAGCTCGCGTGTTACACGCGTGCAAACGTTAATAGAATATATAGTATAAAATAATCGATAGAAATCGAAGAGATACTTGAATACCAACGGGAATACACAGTTTTAACAACCAAAGCTACAAAATGCGAAGCACGTACAGTCTGTTTCCCAGGATAAAGTGCCTAAAGTGACACAAAACGAGGTCGTTAGTTTTTAATGACGGAATGCATGTTTAAATCACACGAAACTATACATATGTATATACATACATCTGCGCATCTATACCCTGCGTTTTATATATGTGTATACATATATATATGTATATATATATAAAAAATCATATATGCACGTACATACGTATATATAAAGGAAGAAGAAAAGGAACGATAAAAGGAAGAAGAACGTAGAAGTTCTTGTCTCAAGAGCTACGTTCTGAAGTTCCCTTTATTTAGTTAACGAAGATCTCGAAGAGGTGTGTTCTGTTTTTTTTTTTCTTTTTTCGAGATCCATTGAAACGAGAGAAAGGGTCGAACCGGATTCTCATACACTGACACTGATTTGCCTTGCCGTTAAATGTCCTCGGTTCACTGTTAGACATATCTTGCATTCTTCTAATTGAGGAATAAACGAAAGACGACGTGAGGAGAGTGGAGAGGGAATGAAGGGAAATCGTGGAGGTTTTTGAAGGATTGTAAAGTTCGGTAGTTCGTTCCTTTTTCGTGTCCGAATGAAGCAAAGAGATGGATGAGATACGTGCGGGTATACCTGACGGTGTTTTCTATGCCTCGTCAGTATATATTTTGTCTACCTGGAAATTTCTTTTAGAGAACGGTCACTACCGTTGCTGAACCCAAACCAATTGTATATTTAATATTTTGGCCTGCCTGCAAAACGCGGGAGCATAATGACGACTTGTAATTAATTATATACTATTACACTACTACTACTGCTACTACTATTACACTATTACTACTACTACTATTACTACTACTACTACTATTATTACTACGGGCGAATGTTTAAAAAAAAAAATATGGAGGAAGCGAAGCTAAGTGTTATATTGTGTGAAAAGAAAAATCGGTATAATACGATTCTAAGTAGGTGTAGAATTTACGCCTCGAGCTTATTTATTACGTTACTACATTATATTGCATTGTACATAATTGATAATTAATTTCTAGTTGATAATCGAATTATTTCATACACTACGATCAATGAGACTACGACGCGGCGAGTATAGTCGTCGTGCAGGATTCCTTAATCGTAAAACACGAACGGTAATTAATGAGAAGGGTTTCGACATTTTCCGAGGTTCTTTGTATTTTTCTTTAAATAGTCCTGGTAATTTGTTTTTTTTTCCATTGATATCGTTGCCATGTGATGAGGAAATATAAGAAAACTAGGAGACTAGGAGAGGACCAGACGTGATTTAATTCCGGAGTGCGAATACCTCGGAAGTCACGCTTGTTCTCCTACTTCCGGTACCACAATTAACAACTTCTTATTACGTCATACACGTAATTAATAGAATATTGCCTTAGGAAAGCATTCGTGATTGATAAAAAAACGACCAGAATTTAGTAGAGCCAGTTTCTTGGTGATTTATAATAAATAGTTTGAGGAGGAAAGTTAAAAAAAAATGAAATAAATAAACTTAGAATTCTATTGCGGCCATTGCAAATCAGTTGCAATGTTAAAAGTTACAATGGGGTTTGAGAGAATTAGATGAGAAAAGAGAAAGAAGTCGTATCTCAATAATTAATGGACACTGCAATAAATGCATTATCGTGAATTATACGAGTATGGATATTTATTCCGTTTAGAACCGATTATAAAGAATGAACGTTAACGATGAGAGGATAGAAAATGTTTTGCGACACATCGTTGTCCATTTTGGATACATTTTGAATCATTTGATGTTACTTTCAATGATGTAGAACTATTCATACTTTTCACTTCTCCCATCGTATGGTGAATTGTACACGTAGATATCTCATAAGGTCTCGATGTCGTTCGTTCTTGTAAAGAAGATGAATTAACACGTAAAACTACGTGTTTCTTTATGTTATCGCTTTTTTGTCTCCTGCACTTGTTACGTCGTCACGAAAGTTTTTTTATCACGCGAAACGAAAATTAGGATAATAGGAATGTTGGGACATGGTGATAATTGTAATTGTGGATAAAAACATTTCATCGTGATAGGATTTAACGAGAGGTAATCGGTTCGAGAGGAACATATCCATTCGCGACTAAATATTAATTATATCGGCTGTGTTGATCTCGAATAATGATGAGAACGAGTCGTGTTCAAAATGATGGTCCAAACGATTGACGTTGAAAGACGCGGGGAGACATGCGAATTGCTTTCGAATTGAAACATTGTCTTCTTATTAAGAGGAAATAATTGAATCGTTGCTTTCTTCGTTCCTGCATTGATAATTGTTTAGGTCTTTCGTACGATTTGTAGAAACTTTGTAATTGTAAGATTTCAAAGTTCTTTTACATTTGAATAATTTTACTTCAGCCTCATTAACCACTTGCTGTAACAGTTCATTTGAGATTGTATGCACAATAATTTGAATTAATTGCTGGAACAACAAGTTATCCCTGATCTCGGATATAGTGTATAACTTATTGAGATAAAATTTTGGAAATTTCAATAACTTAAGACTAGATCTACTGACTATTAATCCAGTATATTTAAAGATACTGGATAAATACTTTAAAGGAAAGAGAATGAAGTGTGCAAGGAACTAAGTAGATTCAACTTCTCACGGTTTAAAAGGTAGATATGGAAAATGAAAAGGGATGCAGCACTGAAAGCTTCAAAAATATTTCAAAAATTGATACCCCTTTGGTAGAACTTTAATCCATTATTAATAGAAATAATTTAATCTTATCGCCACCCGCTGATGTTTTTAATTGATTAGTTTTGGGAAAACTTGGAAATTTCCTATTGCATTTACCGAGTCACGAGTGCTGCAAGGGGTTAATACAATTAAAGTTTAGTTTTAGTAAATGTACCCCCAGATGGCATTATTCTCTGGCGTTACATTAACTGGAAATAAGCTTTAATTATTACTACTATTATACCTAGATTTCTTGCATATTTATTTTCAAAATTGAAATTAATTTCAATTATTTACAAAGACCATAAACAGTAAAAGTCGTTTAAAGTCTGACATCCTTAAAACTCCAAACCCATGCAGATATTGGGCCTGTCAGAAGGTCCTAACGGATTTCATGACATAAATAAATGTTAATTTCAATTAATATTTATTATTACATCCTCACTCCATGTACAGTTCACCAATTGTAAGTTAATAAGTCACACGTCAAGAAGAAACAGTTAACTTCCATTGTGTAACCCCATGCCCTATAAGGACCAACACTAGCAACAAATGTAATGAAAAATTTCCAAATTTTTGCAACTACTATTAAATCAACGTTGTTTTGAACTATACCTGGAATTAATTCAGAGCTATTGCTTACAAAGTCACCAAAGAATCAGTACAGTAAGGAGTTAAGGATGTATAGGGTCAGACTCATTCTCACAAGTCCCAAATTCACATCTCCCATGACCTCTGACAAATTATTCCCATCTTACCATCCACAACATTTAATCCCTCACCCACCTACACCAAATAGCCTCCTCTAAAAATTCCCATAGCTATAAAAATCCCAAAAACCTCAATTTCCCCCCACACACCCCATTAGTCCCCCGCCTTCTGCTAACATTCAACAACAAAATCCAACAGAACATTCCAGCATACCCAATTCTCCAATTTTCTTTCATCCACTGGACATAATTCCAAAAAACCTAAATAAAAACCATAGTATCCATTCTCTCTCCTCATCTTTATAGTTCTACAATCGTACGTAGCTTCCTGTAAACAGGATTTCCATCATACTTGAAAAACTGTAGACACTTATCTCTGGACAAAGGGAACGAAGAAAGTCGGAACCCAACTTAATCTAATCTGAAAGGCATTCACGTGGCGACATATAAAAAAAAAGGGACGAACACAAACACAGATACACGTACGAGTTGTATATGAAAGGTCACGTGCACGCGTGGAAACGATTAAACGGAAATGGGGGAATAGGAATGGGGAGGGGGGTGTTTTGGCGTGGGTATTATATGTATATCGAATATATGTAATACTGTACGTTATAAATAAATATATATATATATATATATAGTGGACAAACTATGATAGAAAAAAAAAAGAGTACTTTGAACGGTACGTTATACATATTAAATGCTCTATTTTACTAAGGATATTTTTGATATATCTATATATATATATATATACATATATATAAATATAAATATATGTATATCGAAGTAAGAGGAAAGAAAAGCGAATTAACGAAACGATGAGATGATTGACGATCAATAATTATTGTTACATCGACGAGCGGTAGCGCTTGTGATCGCGATTATAGAGGAATTTTTACTGAGCTGCGTGCAGCGCGTGTTCGAGGTATCGATTATTTATAAACATTTCTCCCCCCACCCTTCTTTTTTGACGATCAACGATAATGAGGATGTTGAACGATCATTTTTTCTTTCGGGTCTTTACGTTAAAAAGAAGAGAAAAGGATTAAAAAAAAAATATATATATATATATAGACAGTCAAAAAGACTGTGATTTTTGGTGTTCTTTTCGTGTCGAGCTTTCCGTTTCTCTATTTATTTCTTCGCGCTTTACTTTCTCCGCATTGTCGCTCGAAACGAAGGAACTTGCGTGAAAATATGAAATTTGTGATAGTTGTTGAATAATTGTTACCGCCATTCTTGTTACGTGAAGAAATATGGAGAATGGAGATAAAGATCGACGTTCCTTCGTTCGAGTTTGTAGGATTTTCTTTTCTTTTCTTTCATTAGGACACTTTGTTACAGTGCGCCTTGAGATGAGCGCAATTTTCTTTTTTTTTAACGTAAGTGCTACCCCTCCATCGATATGTATTTAAGTATTGTATTACTTTCTGTATGTCGAATGCATTTTCTGCGTTAAAATACAATCCCTTTGAAACCACATTTCAGCGGGGGCTTCGCTTTTGGAAGTCGCATTTTTCTTTTTCAGGAGAATATTTATTAGTTCCATTTCCGGATTGTTCAGAGCGTCGATGATCAGTATTTTTTCTTTGGTACGATCCTGTAAATGAAACGAAACGGTGGATTAGTGATTAGTCTTATTTATCGAAGCCACTACGTTGCAATTTGTCACAAAGTAGACTGAGGAATCATTAATACGTTGACTGTCATGACAATTTTCCGTGGCATTGTCGATTTATTAAAAAAACAAAAAACAATGCAATGTACGATAGTTACGTTAATATTAAAATATGGTTATGGTGAACATAGGAATTATGGAAAGTTGCGAGAATCTGAATTCAACCCCTTGTCTTATGATTTCTTTTGTGATCGAGAGCGCAATAAGTTGGAATTAATTGTTGCAATATAATCTATCACTGATTTCCAATATATCGGTATAAATTAACACAATATTAATAAGATAGAACAAATTTCAACATCTGATTTACTGAAATTTTCAATTTAACCCTCTGTGGGCCCTAGTGACTTTGAGGTAACGCATGACACATTTGAACTTCTATTTTTCAAACTCAAAATTTCAACTTTATAATTTAGGTCGTGAAAATCATGAAGTTCTTTGCATTTCAGTGTGTAAAATATTACTTTTATCATTTTCTAATTGTGCTATTGTG
Organism: Cerceris rybyensis; assembly: GCA_910591515.1. NCBI lineage: Eukaryota > Metazoa > Arthropoda > Insecta > Hymenoptera > Crabronidae > Cerceris > Cerceris rybyensis. The sequence goes on along the minus strand of OU342800.1, from coordinate 3,606,015 downwards.
AAAATGATCTTTAAATATTACAAAAATTCGGTCTACAGAGGGTTATCAAAATTTCAACAGTCACTGTAAGGCAAGGGGTTAAATGTATCTAGGAATGTTGCCCCATGACCTTGAGTCTCATTGCTTGGATGATTTAAAATAAAGGAAGAACTGTGGTGCAAGCAAAAGCTTGAACAATAATGCACCCAAGATGCATTCGATGGTAAAGTAGTAGTGAAAAAAGTAAAGTGCTGTAGAGTATATAAGTGTTTCTATCGTTAAAATATTAACGATAGATGTATCGACGTTAATTGTATTATATTCTAATATATTTCATTTTTCTATTGTATTTAAATATATTAAGTAAGTACTTTGACAAATGCCGAATCAAGAGATGAGAAGTATGATCAGAAAGATCTTTGTAATCGAACGAAAAGTAGAGATATTAACACGTTGAATGCCACCAGTGTTTTGTTTTTCAAAATAGAGACCTTAACACTAGAACCACCGACGATTAATTCAATATATCTAAATTTGTGAAATAAATCTGTCTGAATCAATTAATTAATAGGGTCAAAAACTTTGATCGATTCGATCACTCAGAGTTTTCAAAATGGACGTCGAAAACTGGAAAAGAAACAACGTTAGAAATTTAAAAAACATTTTTAAAAAATTCAGAGCAAGTAATTTCGACCACTTGGTGTTAAAGACAGATATAGATATGCTTTGCCTTTTCATTGGCAATATTTAAATATTTAAAGCGTAAGAAAATTTCAATTATAAGGTCCTATGAAATTCAATAGCCGTTGACCCCTATGACATTCGACGTGTTAATTTTTCTACCCTCCAAAGATGCGACTTCGTTAGAAAAGCTTTCGTTCAAACAGAAACAACAAGTCAGCCGAAATACAAGTGTTTCAAGTTGATACAATTCGTTTGGAAATTCTCACGTTTCACGAAGTGAAAAATTTCGTCAAAAAGACAGCATGACAGTCATTGTATTAAAAGGAGGAACAACCAAACACAATTAGTTTTCTTAATTTATTCCAACCGTGCGGAAAGATTTTCCGGACCAGCAACGTGTGCATTTTATCGACACTCGCTGCACACTTCTCAGATAATAGTCGCATGATTCTGTGTAAGATACACGATAAAAGTGAGACAGAGAACGTGCCTGTGCCTGTGTTCGTGTATGTGTATATGTATGCGTGTTTTAGTATGTTGAAGAAAGAATGCATCGTTGCGAGAATGACAGAATTCGAAGAAGAAAGAAGAATTAATGTGCGCCTGAGCTGAGTTTAAGTTTTAAGAATTCTATTTTTGTGATGGCAGAAAGTATAATTATTGTAATCGGTGAGAAACAAAGGCAGAGGAGCAGGATTCGTCGAATGACTTTTTCATTGAAGGATACAAGCACGATTTATGGGTTCTATGGTGATTAAACACTAACCGTACCATGCGTGGGTGACCCTTTGCCCTTCAACAAACTGTAACACTCATAATAGAGTTAATGGAAAATAAAAAAGTAATAGAACATATGAGATTTCCTATGAAATTGAAAATATCAATGAGACTCTACACGATAAGATTATTTCTGTAATTATATTACACTGGATTGTACCATATATTAAGAAAAAGATGTTTAATTTATTAATTTAGCAATATAATTTGTAATTGTTCTGAAGCAGTTAGAGAAACTGGAGGGCAAGGGGTTAAAGTTGTAAAAGCTCGGACTTATGATCAGTAGCTCCCAAGTTACTCACAGTAAACTTTAACCTTCATTCGTCCTTGGGGTCTCTTTTGGTCCACATGGAGACAAATTATACTCAGTGAATATATATTATTTTCTATATAATAATTGTAGAAAAAAAGCAAGACAAAATCTTGCTTTTTAATGGAAAATTCACTATGAACTTTGGCGTGATTTTTTCTAACGAATGAATGAAGGCTAAGGAAGTATAATTTGTGATCAGTAGCTCTCAAGTTATTCACAGTCACCTCTAGGATACTTTAACCTTCATTCGTCCTTGGGGTCTCTTTTGGTCCACATTGAGACAAATTGTATACAGTGAATACATATTATTTCCTATATAATTATTATAGAGAAAAAGCAAGACAAAATCTTGCTTTATAATAAAAAATCAACTATGGACCAGAAAAGTCTATACGAACTTTCTTAGATTTTTTCTAAGGAATGGATGAAGGTTAAGGATATATAATTTATGATCAAATGGTCCCGAGTTCAAATCATAGGAAATCTAAATTTTTCCTATGTGATATTTGTATCGTAGCCACGGTGATTCGGAATCTTAAAAGAATTAAGTCACAGGCGAAACAATCAGCTAATTGAAGCTGCAAAATTAAAAGGAAATGGGGAGAAATTAATGTTTTTTCTCAGAGAATTTAATTCTTTGCGTTGTTTTAAGTACGACGACTCAAGACACGCGATGGAATGAATATTTGTGGCAAATGTAATCGGCCAGACTTGAAAACGATACTTTAAGTGGATGTCTGACAAGGTACGGTGGTGTTTCTACTTGCAGTAGATGGAATCTATATATGGTTCCACTTGGTACATGGGGACCTGCCTCTGAAGTGTATACAAATCGATCAATTATTAAGATTTATCGGTATAATTATTCACCGAAGTAATTACTCTAATAATGGGTCCGTTTAGTGTTTTCGAATGAGATGTTCGTTTATATTTGTTCCTGATATTATTGGTATTGGGGTAAATGTAATTTGATCTTTTGATATTTCGTAGTTTCATTTTCTATTCCAAACTAGCATGAATTACATGCAATTAGTACATTTACATATATATATACCTCTCTGGTACTAATTGTATTATTTATCAATTGCAAATATTATTTTTCCCAATTTAGCATGATGTAATTATTAAATTTGTTTTCAATATTTGTACATTTGGAAGATTCCTATAGACTACCTTTTGTAAACTAGTCTATGGTGTCAAAGCTTGATATTGAAATGTTATGATTTCTTTGTAATTAATTACACTTTCCATGGGATTAATCATGATTGCGAGAAGAGTAAAAGTAAAAGATTATTTATTACAATCGTTCGCCCATCGAAGTGCATCGATTCAAAGAAAAAAGTTACTCGACGCTCCCTGCGGCAAAGAAAATATTTTTTAAGACGACCGGAAGTGCGAGAACAGATCGAAGATCGACGATTCCCGGAAGTTGCACCGGCCAATCGTTCGATTTACTTAGAGATGAATAAACGTGAATATTTTATTACCCGAAATAAGAAAAGCCGCACTGCCGATGGCAAGTGCGTGCAGTGAATAAAAAAAGAACAGAAGCAATAAAAAAAAAAAGAATAAACGCGCGTTAGATTTTAGGCGTCGTAAACCTTATTCGCGCGAAGGGGACAAATGTGAAGTTTAAACCGTATTTTTAAGTATCGAGAGAGAATGCCAAACGCGTGAAACGTCGCTGCTGTCTCTCGATCGATTTCTATCGTATTGCAGAATCGATCGATAATCATAAGAACACTGCCGTATTGAATCGATCGTTTCTGCTTCACCTTTTTCTTTTTCTTTTTCTTTCCTCCTATAACTCAAGAGTATATTTCAAAGTCTATTGAAATCGATCGATCGAAATATTAACACGAGTATCGAAATCATTAGTATCGATTATAGATCTCATTTTCGAGATAGCTAGTCGATAGTTTGAAATGTCGATGCGATCGAACGAGCTCTACGCAGAATCCCGTTTAACTCTTATGGATTTTACCTTGACGATATATATGTACGCATGTATATAGATATTACGAATTATGGGATTCACGTTTAAAGGGTACTCGTACGTACGTCCGATAATACCGAAGATACATCCATTTCTATCATCCTCAAGCATAAAAAACAAATCATGTTCGCATTTTATATAACGTTTTATACTCGTGATATCCAAACCGATCACCTTTTCGACGTACGTATATATTCCACCCGATTCGCGTTCCGATGTATGTTCGTAATTGAATAGTTCCACGCGATAATCGCTGTATGAACGCACAAATCATCATTCGACAGGACGTACGTAAATGACGAGCCACTGGAAACGATAAAAGCTTCTTCTTTCACATTTTAACGCTAATAGCGCATCGGTATTTCAAGTTGAACACGCCGTTAAGGCGACAAACACGTTATACGATTGTTCGTAACGAACGAAACAAATGATTTATAGGTCAGAACGGGAGAATAATTTGTTCATAGGTGGACGCATCGATATGACGTCATTTTTTTTTCCTTAGAAGTCTTAACCCTTTGACTGCTGTGGGCGCATATATGCGTCCTGCGAAATCTATCGATATGGACTGTGGACGGAAATAAGCGCTCTGCGAAAACTGTCGGTATGAACTGTGGACGCAAATATGCGCTCTGCGAAATAATCGATAGAGACTATGGACGTATATATGCGTCCTGCGAGAGCCATCGATGGACAGTGTGGACGCAAATGTGCGCTCTGCAAAAGCTGTCGATGGAAACTATAGACGCATATATACGCTCTGCAAAATCTATCGATATGGACTGTGGACGGAAATATGCGCTCTGCGAAAGCTGTCGGTATGAACTGTGGACGCAAATATGTGCTCTGCGAAGTAATCGATAGAGACTGTGGACGTATATATGCGCTCTTCGAAAGCTATCGACATGAACTGTGGACGCAAATATGCGCTTCGCAAAAGCTATCGATATGAACCTTGGACGCAAATATGCGCTTCGCGATAGCTATCGCTATGAACTGTGGACGCATATATGCGCTCCGCAAAAGCTATCGATATGAACTGTGGTCGCAAATATGCGCTCTGCGAAAGCCATCAATGGAGTCTATGGGCGCGTATATACGCTCTGCGAAAGCTAATGATATGGACTGTGGACGCAAATATGCGCCAGACGGAGGCTTCGGCTGCCTACTATGGTCTCATAAATATGTTCGGCAATTGTTTCTATGATATATCCGTACTATGAAAGAAAGTATTCAGTCTGAAACGCTTCAACTTAGAACAGCTCGCAGTCAAAGGGTTTAAGGCGAAAGGAAAACGAAACGATCAAGTTAACTACCTCGTTCGATCGATTAATTAATCAAATTCTATTGTACAATTAGGGAGATTAGTAAATTGCTCGTGATATTCCATGAATATTCGGTGGGTTTGTATTACCTTTTTTTTTTATGATGAAAAAAAAAAAACGTTTGACGAAGCTGTGCGTGATTGTGGCGGGGATGTGTATTATCTTGATTTTTTTTTGTTTGTTTTTCATCATTTCTCATGATCGAGAGCGCCATTTTGAAAAATTGAATCCCATCGAACGAAGCCAGAGCGACGATCATGCGTGTAAACGACGACGAAACGAAAGATGATTAAGTAAAAAAGAAAAAAAAAAGAAATAGCAAAAGAGACGCGCTGAGGGTTCAAAAACACAGTGTTGATATTCTTTGAGAATTCTGGCAAACGATATTTTCTTCAACGTTCGAAACATCAGCGCGTCTGCGCTCACAACGCAGTTACGAATATTATGTTATTTAAATGAATATTAACACACGTTAATACTATTATAATAACCTTTGTTTATTTAGTTCTAATGTAATAGTTATTATTAGTTCTCCATCCTTTGTATATATTCGCAACACTCAATAAAAAAAAAAGAGGAAAAAAAAAAGATACGAAAGAAGTATACACAACGTGTTCTAGCAACGAAGTGTAAAAAAAAAGAAGTACAAAAGGCGTCAACTTTTTCCTTCTCTATTATTTTTTACTTGGAATTTTTAACGATAAATGTTTAATCCCTCTATAGTCGGAATTTTTTTGTGGTGCTTGAAGATCAGTTAAACGGTAGCTCATTAGAAAGTGATAAAAAAGACATTTTTTATAATTAATTTAACTTCAGTTTGAAATATCGAATTACAAAGAAATTCCTGACTTTTAATCCCTTGCCTTGCGATTTCTTTTGCGACCGAACGCGCAATAATTTAAAATTAATTGTTTCAATAATAATATATCACTAATTTCCGGTAAAAGTTATCGCAATATCAACCCCTTACTGTATTATAACGACTAACACTCGTGATGCGATACATTAGAAATTAAATTTTCAAGTTTGCAATAAAATTAAATTTATAATATTAATATTTTATCAATTTAATTCTAAATTATTGTGGAGTCAGTCACAAAATAAATGGTACGGTAAGGGGTTAATATCATAGAACTAATTTCAACGTCTCCAGACCTACTAATATTTTCAATTTGATAATTTTTAGAAAATTAAGAAAATATTTATTCTATTTACCGCGTCATTTAGTTAAGAATTAAGTTGTAGCATTTGTCAAAGATAAAAAACTTAATTAATTACCTCAAAGTCACGAGGTCTCGTAGAGGATTGAACGAGGGGTAGGTGAATTGCACGGTATACCGAAGAATTATATTTTTGCAGTTTATTTGCAATTTGTTCGTATAATTGGTAACTGATTTCAGATAACTAGTACTAAAAACCTAAACAACGTATGAAATTTTATACATAGCTAATTATCTTAAAGGTGCTAATGCGGCTATTTACAGAAACGGTTCGAGCCACGTGTCGAGTTATCTTTCGATATGCTAAACACCATAACTTTCAATCCTCTCTTCCATATCGAAACGAATTAATCCTCTCGAAACGCGACTCAGCCGTTTAAAGGAAGATTGGATTTCTGTGCATTATTTCCACACTTTTTCTTTTTTTTTTTCCTTTTACCATTAATGGATTTTCTTATTCTTCTTTCACCCACATTGCATCACCTCTGCGATTCGTCGAATATAAAACCATTGCCCAACGAAATATGTTGTTCGATATCTTTTTTTTCCTTTTTTGATTAACAGTCGTGGACGACTTTCACTTCGTTATACATCTCTACGTATAAAAACTTGCTGGTTTTCTAAGAAAAGAAAAACATTACACTTTGGGTACTGGAGATATTAAATGTAAAAAAAGAAAGTAAAATCAAACGATCTGAACGGAATTAAAATCTATAAGAACCATCTGCACGAGCGACATCTTTCATGGGAGACAATACGTTGAACATCCAATTCCTTTTAGCACTTTTGTGATTGGGAAGATTAATTTAACCCCTTGCCATATCATTTCATTGACTGAATTTTCAATAACACTGAATTAATTACTGAAATAACAATCTATATCTAATTACAGACATAGTGTATGATTTAACAAAATTAATTCTGCGTAGTTCAATTTTGTTAAGTCAATTTGGAAGTGCTACAAAAATTACTAAATTAAAAATATCAGTGGATCACGATAACAGAAAATTGAATAGTATAGAATTCAATTTCTTTTTAACCTTTTGCGGACTAGGGACGCATATATGCGGTCTGAGAAGAAATATAATTGTGGTTTACAGTTATATACACGGTTAAAATTAAAACATTGAAATTCAACTAGTGAGATATGATTAAAAGTGCAGCAATTTATAATTTATAGACATGAACAACCCAAATTTCTGATTGTAATGCGGTTTTGGACCATCTAAATGATTATCTGTCAATTTTGAAAAATGTATCCGTTCGCAAAGGGTTAATTAAATCATTTTTGAACCACTTCAAAATTGACTTCATAAAATTGAAAATTAAATAGTATAGAATTCATTTTCTTTTTTCTTGACCCACTGATGTTTTTAATTGAATAATTTTTGAAGTAATTGAAAATTGACTATTCTATTTATCATTCTTGTACGGCAAGGGGTTAAGAGAATTTCGGAGACACTTTAGCAATTTTATCTATGCAAAGTGACCTCCAAATCCGTTGACCAATGGCGAGCATTTTTTATATAACTATACAATAATATTGTTCAATGCTCGTGACAAGTCAACGGATCGTTAATTCCTCATTTTCAAAATGTGTCTTGAAACAAATTTCTCACAATGATAATTCGCGTTGAGTTACTCGCTTAAAGGAAAACCAAAATGTGGGACTTGGAGGGAGTATTGCACCGCACAATTATCTGCAGAACTCATGCTAAAACCCTTATCGCACGAACTTATATCATTGTATCTTTAAACAATACATTATATACAATATTTATGTATACAAATCATACAGTCGCCATTCTTTCGTAACAAAACGATCAACTTTCTCGCCGTAAAGCTTCCTCGCTATTATTATTCATACAAATTAGGGGTAAAAAAATAAACATTCGTCGTTAGTAAATGATCATTAACAAAGTTTCAAGTTTGTTAAAATATATTCAAAAGTCTATTAGTTAATATTTCGTTATCGTCGAAGAAAAAGAATTTATGTTGTCAAACATAATACAACAGGATATTTCAAAACAATTAATTTCCAGTTACGATTTTCTCGTACAATCTCGTGATTTCTTTCGCCATAAAATCATCCTCGACTTGTTACTCCTTGTCAATAAATACTTTAAAAACATTCTCAAAACTAATCCAGGAGATAACACCGTCATAGAAAAAAATTTCAACAATATCAAACGATAAAATGCACAGTCCAAAATTTAATAATAAATCAATGTAAAATTTAACCCTTTGCGGTCCAAATTATTTGCTTCATTTTGTAATGAACTAAATGAAAGTAATTTCATTAGACAAATAGATATCAATAACTGTTACAAAATTACTATGAAATTAGAAAACCGATATTACATTGTCACAAAATAAAATTAAGTAAAAATCAAGTGTGCATATGTCGAGTACTGCTCAACATAGGGTTGCAAAGGGTTAATAAAGAAAAACGACAGTGTCACAAAAGTCTGAACATTTTGAAAATTCTTAGAGGAAGCAATTTTATCCTACGATTGTCAGGATTTAGGATCGTCTTTGGCAAACTCATCCTTCGTCCTTCTCTGACAACGGAGACCAACACGAGGAAATCACCGCGGGGAAGGAATAATACAACTCGTTAGTCCAAGGTCGTCGATGGTAAAAAAAGAAAAAGAAACAAAGAGAAGTGGAATCATCGTAAACCAAAATCAGTTAACATCAGCTAAGGCCCGTTGTGAAGTTAACATACACAGCGTTATCCACTTCGATCGCGGATCACCATATTTCCGATGACTTCCATCTAATCTAAAGGCATTTATACACACATGCACACTCTCCCATTCATAATCCTATTGACAATCTTTACTTTCATTTCACCCATCCGCTCTCTTTCTCTCTCTCTGTATGCGTGTGTGCCATACAACTACGAATCGATCTACGTATCATAAACGTGCTCTTAAAAATTGTTATATCGAATATATACAAATTACATAGAACTTTACTCAAGGACATTTTGGTACCGGATTTAAAAGTTCTAACAATTCCACTAACTCCAACAACCATCCACCAGTTCCTTCAACCAGAAACCTACCCCATAAACACTGATTCTTCTTCATTCAACAATCAACTGTTCTTCGAGTCTTCTACAAATGTAAAGACTTGTCATACAAACTCCTTCAACATTCTTCCACGTTCTCCAAGCAATTTAACTCTTTTCTCCAAGTATTCGGTACCAAATATCCTCTCTGCGTCTCCATGTCAAACAGATCCAGAGATTACCCCAAATCTGTTGTCAATCGACGCAAGAACCGAGCGTTCACTTAACTGATCATTTGACCCTGTAAACGCATCGGCCAGCCGGAGAATCATAGCCTGTCCAGGCTTTTTTTTGCCACCCTCCAGCCTATTCAGGTTCATCCTCGCCGTGGTTCCTCTGTGCCGCGTAGCCTACTACCCGCATCATCGTCGTCGTTTTTATGGTTCTCCGTCGATCCAGATACAACGAGAGGAGGGTGCTCGAGGCACGAGGCTCCCTTCTAGGTCTCCAATCCAGGTACTAAGCTGTGGAAGGTCTGTATATCATGGAAAGCACGCCCACAGCTTTGGTTATTGTTCCTTTCGAATTTCGCCAAATCAAAATGTTCATCGAGTGATTGCAATTCAACCAAACGTTCTTCCAGACTTTTGGCAGAGTCTGCAAACCTGGTGAAGTCACAGATTCTGTCTGGATCAACGACATCGGCTACTTCCATCATACCGACGTCACCAGATCTGGTAACGGTTGATAGTTGACCGCTACCATCATCCAAATCGTTCGGGAAGAGAACGGAATTGCAACAATTACTTCCGGTTGTTGTACTGTTCGTCGTTGTGTTCGCTGTGTTCGTATTGATAATGGTACCAGTAGGTCGTACGTCGACGGAACCAAGACGATCTTCCGGGTAGACGAGATGATGATGATGAGGGGATTCCGGTTCCTGGACTTCGTCGATGTGAGAGAGGAGACGTGGAGTTGGAGGGAGGATATAAAAGTCGCTGAAGACATCGTCCTGGAGGTCAAGGTCATCGTGCCTTTGACGCTTTGGGCTGAGTCCTTCGTTCCTCATGTCGTCGCCCAATCTGTAATATGGATTATGTAGTTTAGGGTGGGAAGATCGTGTGCGTGAGTTTCGAAAGTGAGTCGACACTGAGAGTATTGTGCAATGTAGTTGATCGATTATGTAATGTATATTATGTAAAGAGGTGCGTGATGCTTGTACAAGTTTCCGGGATGTGTCGATAGAACTTTCATAGAGTTTGTATCCGATAATTTGAAGATTTGGTGTAAGGGATGGGGGTTGAGTTGGATTTGTTTTTTTGTGGTAACTTTAACCCTTTGAGCTCCGAATTATTTTACTAACTATCAGTCAGATAAGCAAATATAGTGTCTGAAAATTGTCTCCTGATAATTATTCCTTTTTACATTATACTAAAAAGATTTGTAATTACCGTGGGATATTTATGTTAAGATGCAAAATTATTGTTGAGTTTGAAAAGTCAATAATTAATTGATAACAGATTAAGTAGCACAGGAAGCTGTGTCGAGTGTAGCTCGACATAGGAGTGCAAAGGGTTAAAACTACTTGTGATATGTTAAGACTGCATTTACAGCCATTAAATTGACGGGTTTCTAATTTTTCAGAAATCTATCGTTTAAGTTAAAACTATTTTTTTTGTAAGAAATTTCAATATTCTTGTATCAGTCAAAATCTCTAGCGTTATCTTTTAGCAACCTGGTGACACTTTGTTAGTTTGTGTCATTTCAATAGAAAAGTTCAAGAGGACATATGTTTCTTAAAATGTTGCAATACAGTAAGTCAATACTCTGTAATTACTAGACTCCGGATGTTTATGCAAATTTCAATTTGAACAAATGCACCTAAGTTAGGAAAACCTATTTAGGGATTTGTTGCACTCGTCAAATATTACAGCGAATACCATACTTTGGATATTTTAGATATGTTTGTATATTATGTTCTTTTTGTATATTTTAGCCGTATCCATTTTGTCATAAATGCATAAAAATCCGGAGTCTAGTAATTACTAATAAATTAGTCGCCTTGGCAGAGATAACCGAATATTATAAGAAACTATGTCTTCTTAGGTGGAACATCGGAGTGCAAAGGGTTAAAAGAATTGTTTCGGGTGAAAAATAAACTGTTTTTTTGCAATCCAATTTATATTCGGCAATTCTGTGACGTACCTTTTCCTCGAGGACGTTTCATCGTCCGTCATTCCGACGATAAGGTTGCTGGAAACGTTGTTCTCCTTGGTAGAGTCGTTCAGGTACGTGACCACCGGAAGGCCGTAGTTTCTCGTCTTCTCATCCCGGTTTTCGCGTTGTAGTCGTCTTACAGCATTGTTTATGAGTACCGATCGACAGAGACTTGCTTCCGGATCTTCGATTCTTCTTAATTTACCGGCAGAAATTTTCAAAAGGCGGCGACGCTCTTCCCTCGCACGATACTTGGCGGAAATCATCGTGGGTCGGCTCCTACGGATCACGAGATCCTCTTCTAATCTCATTTTAGCGCCTGTAACACAAAAAGATAGGGAACCATTGATTATCCCATTCATTTGTCCAAATCAAATATTTCTCAATTAACGTTAGAACTACCGACGTTGAATCTATCATATTTCAATAAGTTAAATAAATATATTAGAAAACCAGGAAGGTGGAAAAGACGATTACATCAGTAATTTGTATTACTAAATATAATTACTATTCAGTAATTTATAAATGAATTATTAGTAGCATTTTTAACATTGCTTTTTGAAAAGAATTGGCACTAGAACTAGTGGCGTTGAATTTATTTTATTTCAATAAGTTAAATAAATAATTTAGAAAACCAGAAAGGTGGAAAAGATGATTAATTCAGTAATTTGTATTAGTAAATATAAATTACTATTCAGTAATTTATAAATTAATTATTAGTAGCATTTTTAACATTGCTTTTTGAATAGTATTGGCACTAGAACTAGTGGCGCTGAATTTATTTTATTTCAATAAGTTAAATAAATATTTTAGAAAACCAGGAAGGTGGAAAAGATGATTAATTCAGTAATTTGTATTACTAAATATAAATTACTATTCAGTAATTTTTAAATTAACTATTAATAGCATTTTTAACATTGTTTTTTTGAAAAGAATTAACACTCGAACTATTGGCGTTGAATCTATTATATTTAAATATATTAAATAAGTACTTTGAAGCTTAGAGAATTAAGATGTGGAAAAGATGATTAATTCGAGAATTAATTCGATTTCCTATAACTTTAAAAAGTTTTTAGAGAAAACAAGGGACGAGTCATTTTGACCTTTGGTAGTTCTAGTGTTAAAACTTCCTCCTCGTTTCTATATTTTCAACATCGCTTATTGAAAAGATCAAATAAGTATTTTGAGACTAAGAGAATTAAGAAGTGTAAAAGAAGATCGATTCGGTAATTTATGTTTTATAGGATCGATTTGGAATTTCTGGTTTGTGACTGTTCAATTTTTGGAAAAAATTAAAAACCATTTTGATTTGCTCGGTAGTTCCAATATTAATGTTCTTTCTAGTGACATTATCGATGTACCCTTTGCAGAACAAAAGGTCAACCTTTTCGAAGTAAACTTATCGAGTTACGCTTCACACAATACCTTTTATACTCGATTTTCTATGAGATCAATTCAGTCTTTAAAATTCCACAATGATCCGGTACATTTCGATTAATTATTCATATCGATATCATCAAATGAATACGAACCAATGAAGCAATATTACGAAAATTAATTCATGTTTATAGATCAATCTAGAGGGAGAGTTTGAATTGCAAAACTATCAGTCCCACAGGTCGAACTTTGTTCATCGTATTAAAATAGGAGTACAATAAAATTGCAACAGGTGAACGGAATTTTATCGAATGGATTAAAGATAAGTTGATAAGTATTCTTTTTTAACAGGACTTGCGCAACAATGTTATCAACGGAAAAAGGCGTGGAGAATTTTTATTTAACGGTACGTGGCGTCAGTAATGCGCAGTTATAGAGGGCAGGTTAGCGGTACGCAAGTACGTACTTACGCACTTGCGTGTCCGTACAAACTACACCGATAATGGGCCAGGTCTCTTTTTCTCGTACTCTATTGTCGCGACTGACCTACATACGAACTTCCGTCTTTCCGTGATGCACGAACGAAATATTCTCGATTCAAGGAATATCATTCGACTTACGATGGAAATCCATAGTACGTTTTAAACTTAATGACGTTTCTTTCGCTCTACTTTCAACGCTGCAATTGTCGGTATTGTGTCTATTATATTCAAATAATGCTGAATAATTACATTGAAAAAGTACGATCAATTATGTCATTTAGGTTTTGTACGATGGAAGTGGAATATTTTATGCTTTAGGTATTTTATCTATGTCATTTGAAATCGGCCATTTTTGCCGCCTCGTAGATGTTAGTCTTGTGCGCATGCTCGTCGATGATTCTTGAGTTTCTTTTATTCAGCTCACTCTAATTGGAGCTGGCAATTAGTGCGGTTGTAATTACTTGAAACTGATTGTATGGTGAAGAATTGATCGTAAATTGACGAAGATATTTGAAATTTCTATTGTGTTCGATGATATTAACAGTTAGGAATGTTAAATGTAACATTTTTTGAACAATGACGCTCATGTTAATTGGCTTTATGATATGCTTCGGAATTACGTGCACACGTGAGTCATTTAATGGTAATGCTGAAAAGTTTATCAAGCAATCAAGCAAGATAACAAAATAATATCGATCGTTTTGTAATTCCATTAACTGTAATTAGAGCAGCATAGAAAGGAGAGCTGTAACGATCGACAAGCTGTTGTCATCAACAATGACCGGGTATATGCACTCGAGGAGACGGAATTCGTTTAGAAATGTCCAATCAGCGACGATGCTTTAATATGCTGTGCAACAGACGAGTCACAGGGTTGCCATGAAAATGACGCATAATAGAGATACTCGTTAAACCAAACTACGCTTTTCGCGATCGCCCTCGACATCTCGTACTCTGAAAACTGCTTCATTTAAAACTTACACTTCTATTTAATTCACGAGGTAAATGGACTTTATTTTTTTTTCATATTTTTGACTTGAAAAATTGCAAGTCTAGGAAAAGATAATCAGAATTGAAAGTTTCAATCGTGACACTAGATCTACCGACGATTAATTCAATATATTTGTTATTGTCAAATAAATCTATTCGATAGAAATAAATAAAGGAGATAAAAGAAGTTATTTGATTCAATCGCTCACAATTTGCAAGATAGACGTAGAAAATTAAAAACGTAGTAGTGTTAAAAATTTAAATTAAATTTAAATTTTGGTAGATTTAGTGTTAAGAATTGACAATTACTAGAATTTAAGTCATTGTCAGTTCAAGGGGATTTTTTTCTAAATAGTTTATGTTAATTATTAGTGCTGTTTAATTTTGATCAAAGTTGGAGGTTAATTTTGTCGAATTCGCGATATGTCAATGATCTTGTAGACGTCTGAGCATGCGTGCTCGATTAAGGGACTGCGTAATACACTATTTATAGAATGTACACTTTTTCTACATAGGAACGCCATAGAAAATGACACAGTCATTTCTAATTCTATGAAAATAATTATTTGTGCATCGGTGAAGTAACTATATTGAAAACATTTACGAAATTATTTCTGGCATATTCTTTTTTCTTGCTGCATCGTCAAGCCGCAAAGTAATGTCAAACTCGTTCGTTATTTTCTTGTAATTGCACGTTATTTGCATAACGGTCATGCGAGTTTCTGTCACATGACACTGATTGTGAAAATTGCATGGTATCATGTTGCCCGTTGTAACAATGCAGTAAAGGAAACAACTACGTGGAAAGCAAGTAAACCGAATCAATCGTTTAACGAGGTCCACATGACTTTGCAATCTAGCAAATTATTAAATGTCTCGATTTACGAGTTTAGCGGGAAGCAAACGAAAAAGAAAGGCCGAGGTTTAAATCCTCCTTGCGATTGTTACAATTAACGTTTATTTGTTTCTTACACTTATTAACTACGTCGAGCTCGCCTGAACTCTGTTTTCCACGAAGTGAATCACAACGGTATTTCTAAACGCGTCAATTAACTTTTCGCGAGAATATACTTGAAATTATTTCAGGGAAAATCTATTTGAGTCATAATTCGCGGGGAAATAATTTGAAAAGTAGCTTGTCCAATCAGCTGGCAGATGGCAGCGCCGACACTACGGCGCGCGCGCACAAGATGGCCGCCGCGGAACATTAGTCTCACCCGTCGAAAGAATAGATTTCCGTCGCGCTTGACACTTGTTGCTAAATTATCGTTTGAATTCTCATTCGTAAAACAGTCGGCAAGTAATTTCGATACAGTTTCGTTAGTTCTAATAATTCTGTAATCTCGCGAAAGATAATCAAACTTTGTCGCTCAAAAGTTCCGTCGTACGGGAAGCAAAAAAACTAACTTCGCGCTAGTGTTTCGATTAGTGTTATAGTTTGAAATCAATGTTCGATTCATCGTTCTAAGACGAATGTAACTATTGCAGGAAGATTACTTAATTTCGTTGCTGAGGAAAATAGAGAGGAACCATGTATGCTGTGAGGCGATTTTACGCTCGAAGTGCGCCTAGGCGAACTTTCTCCGCAAGGGAAAAAACCGCCATGGAAACGTTACCTAACCTGCAAAGTCTGCTTTGGAGTCGCTGACTCGTACGTCGTCCTCTCCCTCCTCCTTTCCGTAAGTTTACTTACATGAATTCACGTATAAATACATGCTTATGGATATTTATATATAAATACGTTCATGTATATGTATATAAGTATGTGCATGCACATATATATTTGTACATACTTGTCCTATTCCTTCGCGCATTATAACTTCCCGCTCCAGCCATTTTTATCCGA
Organism: Cerceris rybyensis; assembly: GCA_910591515.1. Classification (NCBI taxonomy): domain Eukaryota; kingdom Metazoa; phylum Arthropoda; class Insecta; order Hymenoptera; family Crabronidae; genus Cerceris; species Cerceris rybyensis. The sequence continues at coordinate 3,589,793 of OU342800.1, read as the reverse complement.
GACAGTTATTTGAGGCAACATGTAACCGTCAACACAATAGAGCCTACATTTCTGACTTCGATAAGAAACGGAATAGAAAAAGTAATTGATCATATGTACAAAGATATTGGAATGCTTAATTTGAAAGTGATATGAGTACTTTTCTTCGCATGACGAAATATTTTGAAAGTTCGTTTCGAAGCTTTCATAGTGGAGTAATGATTGAAGCTTTTTTAAAGATATTTCATTCTATTTACATTTGAATGCCCATATTTAAATATTCAATATATTAAATTCATAAATATTCCAATTTACATGAAATTTCATTGAATTCCATTATAACTACAGTTTTTTTTTATAATATAATATGATTAAATTAAATTGACTTCCTACACCCGAGTTCTTAATACTATCATAGCAGTCAGCATGTTAAACACACCTTTTCCAAAAATAGACTTATGCCACTTTCAAAAATAAATGCTCATACATCGAGAGCTGTGGAAATTATTCAGCTAATTTGCAATTTTGTTGTCTTTCGTTATATTCAAAGTAGCTTAACCCTTTGCAGTCCTAAATTGAGCTGTACTCGACGATAGTTTATCATTTCATTTTATTTGTCTGACAATTTAACATCCACTTTCCAATTTCATAATTTTGTAATATCACCTAAATATTGAATACCTATAGTTATTCATATTTAAGAAAAATTACTAAGCGATGATACAAAGTGAGAAATTAATTACACTCAGCTCACTACAAAATTAACAATACAATTTTGACCACAAAGGGTTAAAACTTTCTCATAATCTGAAAGCAGTGATATAGAAAATAATCACTGAAAACAGTACACAGTAATTTTCGGGTCCCCGATTAATCTGGTCCAAGTCCAATTTCTCACGCGAATCGTTTTGAGAATACGTCATTTCGATGCCGTTACATCTAATCTTACATCATCGTAGCGCAGTGTTTGGCAATTAAACGATGCTTTGACCTCGGCCGAAATTAGATCCTCCTAAACGCGTCGCCTTAAAACCGGGCCTCACGTTTAACGGGACAACAATGGCATTCTTGCCGCTAGATTCCTTCGACTTTATCGCCATTCGTAAATACCGCGCATAGAAAGAAGTCACGTGATAAGATTCTTTGCTCTGATTCGCCCGACGAATAAGAGACGTCCCTCGTCCAATTTCGATTCTAATTCGTGATTGGTTAAAAAAAAAACATTCAACGACGAATAAGAGTTCAGTTTTCAATTGTCATTCGTTGAGCGCGGATTTCAAAAGCTGAAATGATAGAAATAAGGCGGTGCGAGGACAGTTTCCCTTTAACTCTACTTTATGTCGAATGACTTCTTGCTAAATTCTCTCAGTAGTGACGTTTGGAAGGAAAAGGCTTCGAAAGAGTGCCATATTGAACAGCTCGAAGTAGAAAGCGCTCGGTGCATGGAGACAGTCAGGTCAGACGGTTGCCGAGTACGTCCGTTCGTACGTCCGTTCTCTCTTACGGAGGCCTTGAAAGGAATGCGCGGATAAAAAGAAATCTGCGAGCGCTTTTACATGCTTATAAATAAAGTACGGCCGCTGAACCGGGTTGTCCACTAATTTTGTTCCTCTATTCCCACGATTTACGACTCATCTTCCGATGTTTATCTTCCATTTCGGCTCGCTCGTATCGTCGTATAATCATACGATTTGACTTTACGACCTTCGATTAGTAAACGAACACTTTGGACAATTTTTTACTGGTTTGTTAAATTTTCTTCTTTCCATTCTACAGTTTTTAGAGTCAAAGTTCAGATTTAGCTGGGGAAATTGTTCACGGATATTGTAATTAATGGCGCTAGTAAATTCTAGCGGGTGTAGTACATTGAACAGGCGTAATGTCGATATTTTATCACATTCTCCTTTTTTTCCCGCGTCGCAGGTATATGAAACACGTGTCGCATTCATTAATTACCGATAAACGTGATCATAATTTGAACGAATACCGTGGTTCACGTCAATTTGTTCCCAAGCATTGAAGTTCGTTAATTTATGTACATCATAAATACACGTGGAAACCTCGTGAACGATAAATACGTACAACGTACTCCAATAACGGCTAGTAATCGGAGAAAATAAAAAATCAAACGTTTTATTCACAAACTTCGAATTAGTCGTCGAAATACATCATTATCTCTGTAGAACAAAGAAACCTTTTAGTCAATTTCTTCCCGAGCATTGAAATTCCTTAACTTATCATAAAAACACATAGAATACCAATAAACGAGAAACCAATACATACAAAATACTCTAATAACCATTACTAATCGGACAAAACAAAGAATCAAATGTTCCTAATAACGTTTTATTCACAAACTTCAAATTAAACGCCGAAATACATAATTACCTCCGTAGAACAAAGAAAACCTGTTAGTCAAAGCCTTCAGTCAATTTCTTCCCAGGCATTGAAGTTCCTTAACTTACATACATCCTAAAAACACATAGAATCCCAAAACGAAGAACCAACACATACAAAATACTCCAATAGCCATTAGTAATCGGATAAAATAAAAAATCAAATGTTCCTAATAACGTTTTATTCACAAGCTTCAAATTAGACGTCGAAATACATCATTACCTCCGTAGCACAAAGAAACCATTTAGTCAAAGCCTCTAGTCAATATCTTCCCAAGCATTGAACTTCCTTAACTCCTATACATCATAAATACCCATAGAATCCCAATGGACAAGAAACCAATACATACAAAATCCTCTCCTAACTATTAGTAATCGGAGAAAATAAAAAATCAAATATTTCTAATAACTTGGAATTAGCCATTGCAACATGTTTTGAAAAATATCGAGTAAATAATACGTCAGCAAAATTACATCATCACCTATGTAGATCTTGAACAAAGAAACGTCGCTTATAGTCGTAACGTCGACGTAAAATTCGCGCGTTTCACGTAAGTCTTTCAGGTTGATCGTGCGTCACGCGTAATCGCGCCATACCACGGTGGCGACAACGCCGACGACAACAAAAGTGTTATCAGGCGTCGCGTGACGTCACGGCACACTGTGCGTACTACGTCCACAAGTCGCGCATGCGCAATGCATCCACCCGGTGGAGTCACTACGTATGGATACGTTCACGTACGCGCAACTCTATTGCATCGCTGTATGCGCATGCGCTCGCGTGCACTTAGCCTCGGATGCACTCTGTGACAGCGTGACAGGTACAGTTGCACGTGTGTATGCATAACACGTACGTGGAAGGCTCGAGTAAGGATTCCTCCGAGCTCGTTAATTGCACCAACGCAAGTACTTTTACTCGGTTCGAATAATGAAACGGATGAGTTTCTTTTTTCAACTCCAACGATTCCAAGCTACGTGTGTTTTTTTTTTGCATTTTCAATGAGATTTGAATTATTATTCTTTGTCGTTGATATGGCATGGAATGTTGATAGTTGAGAGGACAAATTGAAATGGATTTTTATCGATGATGGTTGAATTGGTTTTTAATGAGAATTTTTAATACGAGTGTTTGCGGAAGTAATATCACTTTGGTTGTATCTCTGATGAGAATACGGCGATGTTCTTTAAAGGGAAAGATGTATTTGAGAGATAATATTCTGGAGAGGCGAAGATTCTTGTCGTGATAGAGACTCATTCGTTGGAGACGGGTTTCCGTGAAGGACGATTCCCTAAGACCGTTATAACTTTTCCGTTTTTCCCACTTGCGCTTTACATTTTTATGCTCGAGACGCGTCATCGATTTTCGCTGAACTTCCTTGTACTGGGAAATATGGGAAAGTGGCACTCATTTTTACGAGTATATCATACATATCTCGGGTGCATTGAAAAATCATCGAAACTTCCCATCAATAACTGTCGCATATCAATTTTGATACTTTTATATTTTACGAACGATCGTAAATAATATTTTACATACAATTTTTTGTTTCGATTAAAACTCCTTCATATCTTCAATCAGAAACTTCCCCTTCCCGATGAATAAAAATTGAGATAGCTCTCATAACTATGTGTGTTAAATATATTATTTTCAAATATACTAAATACTTTGAAAAAAGAGAAATCGAGCAAGAAATGAAATAGTAGTAACGCGTCGATTTAACTTCCATAAATCCACTGTTGACACTAAAGTACCGAGATCAAAAGGACCGGTTATCAATTCTTCCTAAAAGTAAATCTTCCAGTTCTATCAAATAAAACCTAAATTACTTAATCGATCGTCCTCATTTCTCTTTTTCCAAAGTACTTCCTCAGTATTTACAAATCTAATAGTTAGGACGTAGGTAGATACAGTGTTAATCTTTTGAGACAGATGGACGCATATATGCGGTCTGAGAAAAAATCTGATTATAGTTTATCAGAGCTCAAAAATTAAAATATTATTATATAAATAGTAATCTATAACTTCTATATATTAGTAGTCTAAGTTTCTGATAATTGTGGTTTTTCACCCGGCAAAAATATGATTCTTTGTCAATATGCAAAAAAGTCTCCGTCCTCAAAGGGTTAACGAGTGAAACAATTCAGTTTCCACTCCCAGAAGTTGCCTATCGACCGGGAAGATAGTCGAAGGATTTCCTTAAATAACGATGGACGCATATATGCGGTCTGAGAAAAAATCTGATTACAGTTTATCAAAGCTGAAAAATTAAAATATTATTATACAAATAGTAATCTATAACTTCTATATATTAGTAGTCTAAGTTTCTGATAATTGTGGTTTTTCACCCGGCAAAAATATGATTCTTTCTCAATATTCAAAAAAGTCTCCGTCCTCAAAGGGTTAACGAGTGAAACAATTCAGTTTCCACTCCCAGAAGTTGCCTATCGATCGGCAAGGTAGTCGAAGCATTTCCTTAAATCTCGATGGAAGAACGTACGGTAAAAGATTCTACTATTCTCTGAATTTCTTTAACTTAGAGAGTGCACACAACCGTCGAGGTTGTACAGAACGCTCGTTAAATAGGCCGTGACCATTCGCGCGACTTTCTCCTGCAACCGCAATGAGCGAAGACATCGAGGAAAAAAAAGTGCTCTTATTTAGAACAACTCCGAGTTCTAGGCGCGTATATACTCGTCACTTGCATCTGAGCATACGTTTGGACATCTTGTTACCGAAACGGTAAAACTGGAGACAATTGGGCTCTCAAAATGAACCGGAACTGATTGATCTATAGTCCGACAAGTGTAAGATGGCTAGGCAGCGGTGGAACCTCTCATTTTCAAACGTCTATTCTCGCCATTTCGTTTTTGGAGTTTTCGAGTCTAGTTGTCTAAAATCTACGCTTCACAAGGTCGTTTACTTTAGGACGTTGGGTTTGAGGATTTCAAAAATGAAATGGCGGGAATAGACGTTTGAAAATGAGAGGTTCCATCTCTCATTCGAATTTAGTGTAAAGACGATTTGCAATTAGTAGAAATAGCATGTATCAATTGATATGATACATTTGATTACAAAATATCGCTACATTTCGGTGAATCAACTTAACGAACATTGTTCCTCTTTTAAACCAATTTGTCGTGAAAGTCTAGGCCAATTAGGTTATTATTGAAGACCCACTTTCTCGTGAATCGTACCAAGAATTTCATTACAAAGTACCAGACAGACACAGCCTACCTAAATTAATCAAATAAGACATAAAAAAATCCATTTAGAAAGATTTTATTAAATTCGTTATTATTTTTTGCGGGCTTTATTTTTGTGGTCTTCAATTTCGAAGTTTAAGCGGGAATAGTTACAGTTGGGAAAAACGAAAGGCCAAAGAAGGTGAGGGAACGTAGATCATACGATTACAGTTATTATGTATTACAAGAGTAGTGTGAAACGATATTCTTACATAAAGTCAAATTAACCTGTTAATGTATTAATTAAGTTTATAGGTTGTATTCGTCAAACGTCCTTGCTTTTTTTATCACAAATTTTCTTCCAACTCCCTATCGGTAATTATCTTCATAAAACTAACTTCACCAAGCTCCAAGAGAATAGTAAAATATTGTATTTAATTTACATAATGATATTAAAATTTAAATTAATACAATTTGTCATTATTTTCAGTATTAAAAGGACCGTGAGCTTTGAAAGAGGCACGTTTCAATTTGTTATTTCGACTATATAAAAAAAAATATATATGTATATACATGTATATATGGAAGAGTACACAGGATGCAACAGGTTGAGAAAAAAAAAATTAACGGATAAAAATTCAGCGAAAAATTCAGCAGATTTTCTATACAAGAGATATATGCTGTCTCTAAAACGGTTCAGTAACACCCAGCCGAGGAACGTGTGAAAGGAACGTCGCCCCTCACTTTCTCCGAATCACTGATTTCACATAACACACACCCTAGACTCGAGAAGTGTAACCGAGGCAAATCGAGAGGCAAAGTGCACTCGCTGTTCTCTATAATCGACAATGACCCTTCCCCTGTGTCTGATATTCGGTTCAGCCGTGTCCAAATACCACAATTTCCTTCGACATGCCAAAGGGGCAAACACACATTTCCTTGTCTTTTAGAAAAACTTAGAATTTCAAGTCAAAAGTAGCATTGCTGAAACTTTGATCAGAAACTTACAAGTTGAAAGAGATATAGCTCTAGAATACTCTATAGCAGTGATTCTCAACCTGGGGCCCTCGAAAGGGTCACCTGTTTAAAGTTCTGGCCTACTTTAGACAAATTGCATTTGTTATTTGCTATAATCACACCAAAAGGGCAGACACACATTCCCTTGTCATTTAGAAAAAGTTAGATTTTCAAGTCAAAAGTAAATTTGCTGAAACTTTGATCAGAAACTTACAAGTTGAAAGAGATATAGCTCTAGAATACTCTGCAGTAGTGATTCTCAACCTCGGGCCCTCGAAAGGGTCATTTGGTTAAAGTTCTGGCCTACTTTAGACAAATTCCATTTTTTATTTTCTATAATCACACCAAAAGGGCAAACACACATTCCCTCGTCTTTTAGAAAAACTTAGATTTTCAAGTCAAAAGTAAATGTGCTGAAACTTTATTCAGAAACTTACAAGTTGAAAGAGCTATAGCTCTAGAATACTCTATAGTAGTGATTCTCAACCTGGGGCCCTCGAAAGGGTCACCTGTTTAAAGTTCTGGCCTACTTTAGACAAATTGCATTTGTTATTTGCTATAATCACATCAAAAGGGCAAATAAACATTCCCTCGTCTTTTAGAGACACTTAGATTTTCAAGTCAAAAGTAGCATTGCTGAAACTTTGATCAGAAACTTACAAGTTGAAAGAACTATAGCTTTATAATACTCTACACCAGAGATTCTCAACCTGGGAGTCTTGAAAGGATCACCCAGTTGAAATTCTGGGCTAATTGAGGCAAAGTGCACTTGCTGTTCTCTATAATCGACAATGACCCTTCACCTGTGTCTGAAATTCGGTTTAGTCTTGTCCAAATACCACAATTTCCTTCGACATACCAAAGTGACAAATACACATTCCCTCGTCATTTAGAAAAACTTAGATTTTCAAGTCAAAAGTAGAATCGCTGAAAATTTGACGAGAAACTTACAGATCGAAAGAAATGTAGCTTTTATTTACTCTATTCCGTGGTTATCAACTTGAGGCTCTCAAAAGGGTCACTCATTTGAAATTTTGGGTTAATTCAGCCAAAATAGATACTACATAATATAATATAATTTATATTAGTGTAACCTCAATATAAATTTTCTAAACAATTTTTCAAATCCTACAAAAAACTCTAAAGAGATCAAAAATTCCAAAAAAGCTTGATAACCATTGATCTACAAGATTCCTCAAAATCGTACCATTTCCCCATCAATGCAGATATTGCATAACCATCGACGTCCGAAAGGGATATGTTTGTGTAACAGGTGGTAAAAAATAATTATATAATTCCAACATCAGAAAATATACCCACTCTCTTGTAAATCTTTCAAAGTATTCCTAACCATGCAATCATTTTCTCCGTATCTCCGATCCAATGCATCGTGTCCACTCCATTTTGACTCTATATGCCCGTGATACACGATACATACATAGCACACTCGCCGTCGATCTTTAACCCGAGGGTACACGGCGATCTCCGCATTTCTTGTCTACCTGCTGCTCGTAACGTAACTTTGCGAGTCTCGCATGGAACGCGGCAAGCACGCCGTGGAGTCATACGCAACGCAATATTCCGGCGGCCTCGAATTTCGCGCAGGGAACATTAACGATCATGGGCTTACTTTGTTACCCGCAACCCGCCGCGCGCCATAAAGCCACATCAATACACGGCAATCACGCTAAGAGCAGATGTTATCCCCACCCAGGAGTCGTCTCATCCCCACCTTTTCATCACTACCACTCTCCAGACTCGAGCCGGAGATCGGTTTAAAGGTAGTGGGGATGAATCGGCTCGTGTCGCCGATACTCGGTTTCTCCCACCACCTTGCTACCGTATCTACTACGTATCAGGGTCGTGCCGTGAATGTTTTCTTTGGTCGCAACTTCTGTTTGTTTTATGCTGCGATTTATCTCGCGATACGATCGAAATTATCGTGCACGTTAATCGATAAGCGTGACCGGAGAACTTTGTATTCAGGATCAGTTATATGTGCATCATTTATTCTAGAATTCAATTAAAATACAATTATCCTAACATTCCCCCTATTTAATTAATTTCTTCGATATATCTTCCGAAGTATTTCTCAACTCTAGCTTTCTAAAATTCCAATTTAAGTTCTATATATTTCAATATTAGTCAAAATATAGATATCAATTCTACATCAGTAATTAGGTATGAGAGCATAGAATTTTTAATTCACCATCCGGAAATACTAATAGTAATACCGGATACTAATATTAAACACAAAGAGCGTGTTTTACCTGATGTTTATATTCTGCTGGTCGTATTCAGAGGAGCTACGGCCCTGCCACGTGTCTCGTGCCACGTTCAACGGCGTACACTTATATGCCGAGTGATCGCGTCGCCTGTGTGAGTGGCCAATAGAGGCAGGAGTGGGGGAAACGGCTCGATGGTGGGGGAAACGGCTCGATGGTGGGGGGTCAGAGCGTATCGATAGAAGGTGAGGCAGCCGTGGAGAACGACGCGTCGGTGTAAGTAAACGCGTGACGTCACGCGTTCCACCAGCTGGTCGGGACGACGCGCCACTCTCCTTGTTGCCATGCCCGTGTTTCTCCCGCGACAAACACCGTGGAGGGGAGCCACAGCATGCACTTGCGGGGCCCATGAATTTTTGGGGGGCCGGTACGTCACGGTTCAAAGGTGCAAGTGCACTCGGTGGCGCGTTAACCCGTAACCTTTCCTACGGTCCGTTTTCTTGTCGTTTATACTTTGATTTTAACTTCTTAATTTGTCAGAATATTATTAATATTATTAAGCTATGTTATTAACCCTCTATAGTCCCAATTTATTGTGGTATGAAGATCAGTCACTGGATGATGCAATTAGAAAAAAATAGAATTTTGAATAATGGTTTAAACTTCATTTTTAAACATTGAATTGTAACAAATTTTATGTTTTTTGTGAGCTGGATTATAGTATTTGATAAAGTACAAATTTTGACTTTGAAGAATAGAAATTTAGTTTTGCGTTACCTCAAAGTCACAGGGGTTAAGTTTGTTTAAGTGGATATAGTAATTGAGAGATGTTATTAAAATTGTAAATGATTATAATACTGCATGGGAAGTGTCGTTTGATAATTATATATTAAATCTGTGGTACTTTTGTTGAAGTTCCAGCTACGGTTTTAATGTATGTATCGGCACGTTGTTCCTGCACAACACGTCGTTTTAATTATTTTTTATGGGCTGCGCGCATTTAATGAAGAACACGAAAGCACAACGTTATCACGATAACCCCCCCCCCCCCCCTGTGTTAAACGATACACGAGCGTGCATTGCAAAGGTGGTGTATTTATAATTAAACCTACTCAAGAGCGATCGAAGTGGTCGCGTTTTCATGAAATTAACGCATGTCTGACTCGTCAATTCTTCGCAACAGTGTTCGTTGTAATACAGTTGTACCGTTGAATATTTATGAAAGTTTTCTCAACTAGCATTTGCAGTCTTATCTTATCTTCAAGTAATTACAGGCGGGGACTCTACAAGCATGTATTTTCAGTTTTCCTCAATATTGCCAACCATTCTTGACAAGTAGATCTATACAACTTCTAAATTCAAAGGCATACAACTTCCTCGTTTAGTTAAAAAAAAATTGCAATTTTTTCAAAAACTCAAAATTAGATTAATAATAAAATTGTATATTTATTCGAATAGTCATTTTTGAGATTTATGGTATATCGTTAGAATTCATGTTTTATTAGTTGTTGGAATGAAAATACAAATGATTCTGCGTACAGGAATGAAATACCGGGACATCAACGGGTAGAGAAAATCTTTGTCACTATCGCGATTACTGTCGACAGAGTCACTCTCTATTTCTAGCTTAAGCGTCCTCTTCGATGCGTCACAGATGCCCATCTGCTTAGATTCTCACTCTCCATCACAATTATTCGAATTCTCAAGCTTAGCTTTTCGTCAATCTTTTTTTTATCTAGCATCCAATATTATTTTCAATCATTTGGAACTCTCAGAAATAATACATTCTTACTTCACTCTTAAATCAACGTTCTGCGCATGCGCAACATCACGTTACGCCACGAGGTACGAAAAAAAAAGTAGTTTGAAACTTTCTCTGCAAAGAGTTTTTGCTACAATTTGATAAAAACTGCTGTTTATGCACAGTTAGTTAATAAAATATTAAAACATCCTATCGATTACATAAAAATTTAACTGTTTCTTCATAATTATGATAAGTTGTAGGAAAAACGTAGTATTTTGAGGTTAAATATGGGAGAAACAAATATTAACTTATTGGATTGAAATGTCTTCGCGTAGGAGCATGTAAAAGATTCTTTTTTATTTTCTTTGCTGAAGAATATTTGTAGTATATAAACTACGAGCAATAAATTCACGATGCGACAAATCTCGATGCGATGCCAGAGTTGTTGAGCGTGTTGCAGCGCGTAACCCGAGGAAAGAGAAAACACCTGGCAGACATCCGATCCCGTGACTCCTCGACGGAAAGGTGCGCGACTTTCGATCGACGTAAATCGATTGAGACATTCAATGTGTTCGTCTTCTTTTCGTTCGACACGAATCTCAAATTTCTATTCTTTGGTTATGCTATTGTAAGTCCTAGAATTCGGCTAGAATTCCTTAAATTTAAATTTCAGAGAATATAGTTGGATTATTTTAATTAATGCAAAATGTATTCGAACACGAATACTTGAAAGATTCTCTTAATCAAATTTGAAGAAAGTTTTTTTTTTACGGTTACAAGATGGATGCCGATTATCGTAGAGGGGGTTAGGTTAAACTTTCTAGGTTAGGAATGGAATCAAAGTCTTTCACGAAAGGACTCGCTTTCTTTCGTTTCATTTCTACTTGAAACTTTAAAAGTCTATCTATTCAATCGTACAATTTTGCTCCAATCTTCCGAATACTTTAGGATAAGTTTCGTATGTGAATTCCATTATTTTTGGCGGGATTCTAAGGTTTGCTTGACTCTCGCTATTCTGAAGGAAAAAGCAGAAAAGAGAGAAAAAGTGCTTGAAATTAGGTATAGAATTTTGTAGTTTTATTCTATGAAAGGAAATCTTTTGAAAGAAATTTCGAAAGGTACATAGTTACGGCCCTGGGCGGTCAGTTTCACGGCATGGCGATTTGAAACGGGAGTCTATTTAACGGTTAAGGAAGATGCGCGAGATTCAGTGAGAAATGGTCGCCCAATGCGCAAGGAAAAGGATGACACGTTCCAGCGCGCAAAGAGAGGAGAGACCTATCGTAAATTTAGAGCACTGATCTCATTCTATGGTGAATCCGTCGACGAAAATAGCGATCCGTGAACGTACGTATATATTATTAAGGTGCGTTTAGACTGCACTCGATCGTACGGTGTGTAATCAAGCACTCTTAAGAGGTTCAAGCAACCGACTAAATCACACTGAACAAGATACTTTCAATTTGCGCCATACTTCTTGAATTCGCATATTAAAATATTCTCAAGATGCAATTACTTATCAGAAAATCCCTTGTAATTTTATAAGTTTAAATATTTCACTTCTATTAGGAAATACATCTAAGTAATCTTTTTATAATGGCGACGCAGTGTACATACTATAAAACTACCACGACTCTAATAGCTCTTACCGGCGCGAAATAACAGTTTCCCCCGATCTTTTATTTTTGAGAAACTAAAAACCCAGAAAGTACCTCTTTTTTTACACATCGTAATAACGATGCAAGTGAACTGTTCGAAATAAAGAAGCACTCCGCGGTTTCTGGCTTTCCTTGCTGTATAAAAGGTTAACAGCCGGCTGGTCGACGTCTAAGCGCACCTTTACAATGGAACCGGGCAATAGAGGCACCGTGCGTACGCGCATCCGTTCGTTCACTCCCTGGAATGCGTTTCGGGCCGAGTGCAGTACCGAAGTTCGTTGCACGTGGCGCTGCAGACACGAGACGCGACGCGAGTCGAAATTTCGGGAGGACGATGACTGGCTCGCCCCGAGAGAGGGAAAGAGAGAGGGAAACTGCGATCTCTCCGTTTTTCTGTCACTGACCTTCCGCGTGTGCGCGCTGAGACACGCGATAAAACATGATTGTTTCGTGTAAACTGTGCATTAGTTCAACGCACGAAATAAGGTTATGTTTGTTTAGGGTGAACCCATGATGCGTTTCTGTTCGTAGGACGTGTGGAATGATCGAATTAAAATCAATCATGTTCTACGGAGTGATTTAAACGTTACTAGATGACAAAATATATCCTATAACATTTGTCCTATTCATTTTTCTAAATTAGAGATAAAATGGCGTCCGTTTGGAGAATATAATATGGCAGATTAAAAGATAAAATGGCGTCCACTTTGAAGAACATAATATGGCGATTTAATTAAAGATAATTTTCAAGTAGTATATTTACATTGTTTGGAGGATAATGAACGTGAATTTTGAATAGATAAGAGTTATTCTATTTTTAGATGTCCAAGTGACTTTTAGGTCATCCTGTATTATCGTGATTCAATTGTGGACTTGTAATTTCATTAAGAATCGTAAGACATTTTGTCACATTAACATTCGGATTGGCGTCGATAGATTCGCGCAAGCTTTGACAAATATTTGCTTCTGTATCGCGTCGTATCGTGGCATAAACATCGTTACCTTCACGACGATACATGGTATTTGTGTTCTCGCGAGTGGAGATAGGGAAACAAATAATATCCGAAAGCTATTGACAATCCGAGTCGCGTGAATCGTCGAATCATATGATATTCTTGGAATCCCAAACACCGAATGGAGTGGGAGAGATTCTATTTAAGGTTATGTTCATAATTCGTGATTTAATTCGGTCGCAGACGATTCTCTTCGCGGCTCGTTTTCTCCGAATGACACACATGAACATAGAAATGCCTGTTGCGACCGTCAGAGAGCATTATGCCGCAATAATTAGTAATGCCTGCAATTACGTCATGGTTATATGCATTACACGCAACATCAGGAAAATCCTGCATGCGTTAACGTCATCAAGTCAATCGCGTCTTTGAAACTTTCAATGCGGTTGCCATGAAACTGGGAAGTTTTCCTGTTTCCAATTTAATTTCCTAACACTAGAAGATGAATTTCGATATATTACCATGATTTCCGCCATTTCCAATTTCGATACGGGTCAAACTGACCCGGTCGCCGAACCCGGTGTTAAGCCACGATGCATTAACACCAGGTCTGCCGGCCGAGTCATTTTGACTCTTTCCTAATTTCGTGATTTTCGTAATTTCCCTCGCAAATTTCGACACGGGTCAAACTGACCCGGTAGCCGAACCCGGTGTTAATGCACAATACATTATGGTATACTTATCGACCCATGAACCTAGGGTTAGTAAGCTCGTTAATGGGAAACTTAATTATGTTCATACATCGATTGAGTTCCTTTGCTGTTCAATTGCTAAGATAAAAATTTCTTAGATATTATCAAAACTTATTTGATCAGAATCCTGGGTTTCTAATTATTAACCATCTGTGCGGAGTGTTTACGTTAGAAAACTGGAATTCTTTGGAATTCCAAAAACGAAATGGCAGGAATAGGTGTTTGAAAACGAGAATTACCGTACCCTAGCCATCTTTCAATTATCAGACTATACATGCGTGCACCGTAATCGCCTTCAAGAGACGATTGCTGGCTATCGTCCGTTAAATATGCGCACGTGCGAGCCCCACGAATTCGGTATGCGTGTTAAGTAAATGTATATCGCTCGGGGCAGGTGCATAGACAAGCCTGGATTATTGCACTGTATTTCCTGACACTGGTGACTTTCATTTTAACCCACGTTTCAATTATTAAAGAATGAACGGTTCGTCTTTTAAACGGTCCCATGAACGATTACAAAAACAAATGATTTCAGGAGAGAATCAGATTATGTATACAACGATATAAAGCACCTAGATTACAATTTCAAATAGAAATCATGAATAATCAATGTCAATTCGCATTGCAATGTTAAAACGTGTAACGAGTCATTTGAACCGAACTTCCAATAGTCGTTAGAAACCTGTAATTTAATCCACAAGAAACATCGTTGGCCATTGCTAATTCTTTTCCGTTTGCGTGCAAAAATTCAAAAGACTCTCCACGCTGTCGTATCATTATTCTATGCCAGTGATTCTCAAACTTTCCTAATCCCTTGGCAATTCTTAAATTACTCACAACCCTTTTAAACTTAAATTACAATACAGACTACCATTATCAAATCATTTTTTAAGAAACAATTATTTATTCACAGTGAAATTTTAGCCATAAAATGAACATTTAATGTGGATTTGATTTGTCTCAATTGAATTGCTCATTTGATCTCAATCAAATTGAGATACCTATAGCCCAATTATTGAAAGATGGCTAGATAATTTCCCGCCATTTTGTAATCCTCAAACCCAACCTCCTAAAGTAAACAACCTTGTGGAGTGTTGACTTTAGAAAACTGGGCTTGGAAACTCCAAAACCAAAATGGCGGGAAAAGGCGTTTGAAAATGAGAGGGTCCACCTCTGCCATCTTTCAGTTATTGGACTATACCTAAGTGTCTACTACTATGGTGTCCACTAGAGGTCGTCTCATGGTCCTCAATTTGAGAAACCCTGTTCTATAAGCTTTCATAGACAAACAAAACCAAAAAAGGGATACAACGTCGATTGAAATTTCACAGAATAATTCCAATGGTACTTATGTACTCAGCGAGGGTAAGAAGTGTCGACTGAGTAATCGAGTTGTCTGATTGAAAGGAACAAAGCTTTATATCACTATGTTTCCGTGCACGTAAGTTTTCTTTCCGTTGTGTACGTGGCGTGCTCGGCCTATTGTGCACACAGCTACGTGTTTTCCATGTGTGCGAAGCAGCCAGTATCCGTTGTCTCGTAATGCGTCGATTCAACGAATAAGTGGCTCGCACAAAAGAGGTTATAATTTTCACGATACCACGTTCGAATAATGCTTTAATGGTAGACAATACGGGTCTACCTTAATGCAATTACAAAGGAGCTAACCGATAGTATTCGATTTTTCTTTTCACCTTTCAATACATACGTTTTGAGCGTATCAAGTTAACAATTCTGATTCAAGTGGAATCCCAATTAATCATGAAAATGACGCAATGAAAATGAGCCTTTTAGAGGACGATAAAAAAAAAATGGATGATTTTAAACGGTCATTTCGTTCGAACCGCTATTACTAACTGAATCGTTCTATACATCAACCGAAATGCAATTTCCCCGGGTATTCGATTTTACATTAACGAATATTCCTTTTTGACTGTAAATTACATTTGAAAATGAAAATTCTCTGAGATTAATAGCTATCGTAATTTCTTCGTTAAGTTTTAACAAACTTTACAATGTGGATTACTTAATGTTCGTTAAATTTGTTAAAGAGGTTTGTTGTAAAATAAATGTGGGTTGATTTTGAATAATTTTTTTAGGTTATATATGAGAAATGTTTTCGCAGAGTTTCTTAGTGTTATTGTTGTTATTTCTGCACGAGATACGATACGTATCAGTGCGGTTTACATAACACTTGTTTAGCAGTTATCGTTGACTTTCAATTTGTTGTGTCTCGTGGTGCCTCGATACTGGAAATTCGCGATACACGTATCTTCGTTTGTACGACACTCGAAGCGAAATATGGTCCTCTTTTTCATGACATCGTAGAGTAGTTGAGAGTCACGAGAAGCCATCAGATGGCACTGCGCCAACTAATCCATTCCTTGACGATTTTATTCAAAGAGGTCAAAAGCAATGATTGCGAGAGGTTTCACAATCACGATACAATTTCCATTGTGTTATTCGGGCGCATTAAATACTCTGTCACGACAGCCGTTTAACGTTGTACCAACGTCATTTTCGAACGAAACTTTTACAATCTCCAAGAAGTATGGCGAAAACTTAAATGCTTCTTCAAACTGTTTATCGTATTTCGGACTTTGTCATTGTTAATGCACGAAACGGTGGTAATTAGTTTTATAATAGATGGTGAACGGGATATTTCAAATGTTTAGGAATTTCGAGAGATCATGGCTTGTTAAAGGCTCAAATTTGCAATTAGGAGGCTACTCTAATATTTGTCACTTTTGATTTTTCAAAAACTACAGTAACTATACTCTCTAAATCACAGAAAGAGAATTTCGAAAAATTATGTGTTGTGGAAGGCTCAAATTTTCAATTAGGAGGCAACTCTAATATTTGTCACTTTTGATTTTTCAAAAATTATAGTAACTATACTCTCTAGATCAGAGAAAGAGAATTTCAAAAAATTACGTGTTGTTAAAGGCTCAAATTCGCAATTGGAAGGCTCTTCTAATATTTGTCAGCTCTAATTTTTCGAAAACTATAGTAACTATGCTATCTAAATCAGAGAAAGAGTATTTTGAGAAATTATGTGTTGTGGAAGGCTCAAATTTGCAATTAGGAGGCTACTCTAATATTTGTCACTTTTGATTTTTTAAAAACTACTGTAACTATACTCTCTAAATTAGAGAAAGAGAATTTCGAAAAATTATGTGTACTTAAAGGCTCAAATTCGCAATTTGAAGGCTCTTCTAATATTTGTCAGCTCTAATTTTTCGAAAACTATAGTAACTATGCTATCTAAATCAGAAAAAGAGTATTTTGAGAAATTATGTGTTGTGGAAGGCTTAAATTCGCAATTGGAAGGCTCTTCTAATATTTGTCATCTCTGACTTTTCGAAAATTACCGTAACTATAATTCCGAAAAGCAGAGAAAGAGAATTTTGAAAATTCCAGTGTTGTGGAAGGCTCGAATTCGCAATTAGGAGGCTACTCTAATATTTATCAGTTCTGATTTTTCGAAAATTACCGTAATTATAATTCCGAAAAGCAGAGAAAGAGAATTTCGAAAAATCCTGTGTTATTAAAGGCTCAAATTCGCAATTCTAATGTTCATCAGCTCTGGCAGATTTTTCGAAATCTAGCGTAACTATTATACCAAAAAAAAAATAGAAAAAAAGAACTTCGATGGTACGGAGGACCGAAGAAAACCGTTCCCTCCGATAAGATCGATCGGTTTCTTCTCTCGAAGAACCATTGCAGCAGGAAAAAACACAAAACATGTAATTTCGTCGTATTTATACACCGGACGTGTTATTTTCACAACTGAAAGAAACATTCGCAGACTTACTTATCTCGATTTCAGGCAACCCTCCCTTAATTTTGTCATCGAACGATGATCGTTGAAATCTCTCGAGACGTTAAAACGATATTTTAACTACCGCTTAAATCTTTACTAAATTACAATTTATATCCAAGTGGGGGGGAAAAAAAAGTTCTCCATTTTCGACCAATTAATTAATCGAACATGAAATCAAAACCGTTCCTCTCGCAATTGCAAAATAGAAACGCGTCCTGTGTATAAACCGGTTGCTATCGCAAGTAGCCACATAATTCACGTATTGACAACATTATCTTCCTCCGGTCGCGGAAACGCACGTCTCTCTTCGTGTTACGGCAATTGCGGTTAATTGGGTTATTTTTCGCGCGACCCTGGGAAGGTTCGCTCGACTCTCGCTCCAACGTTGGAAAAAGAGCGAAGAGGATCACTGTGCAAGTGAAAAAGAGCAAGATAAAGATAGATAAATATTACAAGCTAGCCGGAGAGAATCTAAGAGAGAAAAAGATCGTGGAGAGATTACCAAGTTAACCAGAGAGACAGAGAGAGTAAAAGAGAGAATGAAACTAGCCAAAGAGAATTGAAGAGAAAAAGAGACGCAGAAAGAGGGGAGGTGCTTATGTCGACGAAACGAAAAAAGGACGGAGGAACAGCACGACCTTTCAATTTCAAACGACGAGTCGGTGAGCGTGGATTTTCGTAACCTCTCGCACACAGACTGATCGAGTGAGCGAGATCCGTTCCTTCTTCGTTTTATTACGTATTCAGTCATTATGCTGAAAGCTTCGAATGAACTTCGTGTAACCTCCTCACCGAGCTGGTATCGCGGACTGAAGTTAAATATTCTCTTCTTCTTTTTTTCCTGGATTCGTCTGTATCTCGCTATGTTTGTGTCGTGGTTGCAGCCTGGTGGAGATAAAAGACTCAATTTCATGAGTATTTCGTTGGTAATAGAGCTCAAGAAGGAATCTCGACTACTTAGTTTTATTGAGTATTGATATAATGAAACTCTGCATTATATATTGAAATCAAACTCGATCAATGCGTTGGACTTTACACTAGGTTTATTGTCGTTTCTTCTGTACCTATTTCAGCGATTAATTAATAGATATACCATATAGAGAACTTCAAAATTGTTTCAAAAACAATGAATTTCAATACACTCGTCGTTGAGGGTGTAAAGGTCAGTAAAAGTGGCAGAAATACATGCAAATGATTTCGATGACTTTCCTCGCAAAATTGAAAATGGGTGGCGAACCTGGCGTTAAGGACCGTGGAGACACAGTAACACCAGGTTCGGCGACCGGGTCATTTTGACCCAATCCATATTTTTCATTTCTATGATTTTCCTCAAAGTTCCGAAAGGGTCAAAGTGACCCGCGCGGCGAACCTGGCGTTAAGGAACTTGGAGACGCAGTAACACTAAGGTCGGCGAACGGGTCATTTTGACCCATTCCATATCTTGTGATTTCTGTGGTTTTCCTCAAAGTACTGAAAGGGTCAAAGTGACCCGTGCGGCGAACTTGGCGTTAAGGAACTTGGAGACGGAGTAACACCAGTTTCGGTGAACGGGTCATATTGACCCATTCCATATTTTGTGATTTCAATGATTTTCTTCAAAGTTCCCAAAGGGTCAAACTGACCCGCGCGGTGAACCTGGCGTTAAGGAACTTGGAGACGCAGTAACACCAAGTTCGGCGAACGGGTCATTTTGATCCATGCCATATTTTGTGATTTCAATGATTGTCTTCAAAGGTCCGAAAGAGTCAAACTGACCCGGGATGTGAACCTGGCGTTAAGGACTGTGACGGCGCAGTAACACTAGGTCCGGTGTTCGGGTCACTTTGACCCATTCCATATTTCGCTAGCAAAATTGTAGAAATCTCCTTCTGCCACTTTTACTTACTTTCGTTCAACGAGACGAGTACATTTTGTAATGAAATCTCTCCAAAGTCTTCTAATTTTGAAATTCCACGTCTACTGACTCGTGTCGTCAGAGATAAGTATGTAAAAAATCTTGGGAATCTGGTGTTAAGAATAGTCACATGTTATTCTTTAAAAAGTCCAACTGAAATAAGCGTGTGAACTTAATATAGGCAGCGTAGGCCGAAACCACGTCACTTTTTTTTTTTTAAATGCCGCGCAGTAATAACTCTCCGATCTTATTATTGCAATCAATCGATACGACACGTTACTGCATGATAATCTCGAGCGTATCCCCACCATGGAGGATTTTCAACGCTGCCGTTTAGCGACGCTGATATTGGCCGAGCTCCAAACTCGTAACAATCACCTTGACGACAAGACTTTCTAGAACCTCTGACGGAATACGATTAATTTCCATGTCGGTATTACGAATATCCTGTCTCGTTGGTAAAAGTGACGAGCGAGAAAAATCGAGGTATCCCCACCCCCGCCTAAGCTCTTTTTCCTTTTGTAAGCAACTACTCGATCGGTAATCGATAATCTCTTAAGGAATTAGCACGGATGGAGAATTTATTCGTTATTTCACGAGAAGAAGAGTGGGAGGGATGGATACTGAATGTAAATCGAGACCAGTAGTTCAAAAGAATTGGCCATGTTAATTATCATATTCCATCGTCGGAGGGAAACTTCGATAACTTATCCAATAAAATATCCCCCTGGTGTATATGCATATTAACCCTTTGAACGCTCATCGTGGCGCTTCGTGTAATGCTTGCCAAAATTGCCACGAGCTTGATAGTTCTTCCTCGTTCCGAATAAAAGCTTGGATCTCGTAACGTGTAATAACTGCTTAGCTTCAAGTTGTACGCAACGATTACCAAATAATACTGATATTCACTCAGTTGAGCCTAGACATTCTAAATTCTATCACTAAACTTTCGTCTAACAGACTATCACTCCCTAGAAATTAAACGAATTTGCTATTTTTCTGTAACTCACGCTGTGAAGATCGAAACTAATCATTTCTAACACTTTTCTATTATTAAATTGCAAGATAGTAATACTTCCCTCAATCTATATTAATTCTCCTAATCAAATTAGTGATAGACCAGGATTAATTGAAATTTAGTAATCTAGAACTGAATACAGTAAGATTCAAATATTCAAAATGATACTAATTGTAAGAGCTAGCCAAACTGAGCAATCTCCTATTTCAATTCTCGCAAGGTCCTCAGCAATTCAATGATTAAGTTCTGTGAGGACAGAAACTAATAATTTTTGCCACTTTTCTATTACTTAATTGAAAGGCAGTAATACTTCTCTCAATCTAAATTAATTCCTAATCAAATTAGTGGTAGATCAGTATTAATTTCAAGTGAGTAATCTAGATCTTGCTAAATACAGTAAATTTCAAATATTGAAAGGTAGTGATACTTCCCTCAATCTAAATTAATTTCTAATCAAGTTAGTGATAAATCAGTATTAATTTCAAGTTAGTAATCTATTATAGATCTTGCTAAATACAGTAAGTTTTAAATATCCAAAACGACACTTAAAAGCTACATAAACTGAACAATCTTCTATTTCAATTCTTACAAGGTTCTCGGCAATCCAATGATTAAGTTCTGTGACGACAAAAACTAATAAGTTTTGTCACTTTTCTATTACTTAATTGAAAGGCAGTAATATTTCCCTCAATCAAAATTAATCCCTAATCAACTTAATGAGAGACTAAAAAATTAACTAAAATTCAGTGCTCCAGAGCTAAATACAGTAAATTTCAACCACCGATACTTAAAAGCTATCCAAACTGAGCAACCTCCATACAACAATCTATTATTTTAATTCTCCCAACTTTTGTAACTTTTATAACTTTTCTATTACTTAACACTAGAACTACCGAACCAGTCAAAATGACTGGTACACAATTTTTCCCAAAAATTTTCCAACTTCATAGAAGAGCCATAGAACAAAAATTCTGCCTTCATCACAAGAGACATAAATCACTAAATTGATCATCCTTTTTGTTACTCGATTCCTTCTTTTTCAAAGTACTTATTTAATATATTGAAATATGATAGATTTAACGCCGATAGTTCTAGTGTTAATTAAAACACAGTAATCCTTCTCTCAATCCAAATGACTCCCTAATCAAATGAACGCTAGACTAAAACATTAATTAAAATTTACTATTCTAAATTCTCATCCACCGATTAAGTTCGAATCGTGAGCAAGTAAAACGAACGTAAGATAACCAAATGCTATTCCAAAGACTGAAGAAATCTCTAAATGGAAGTCCAGAAAATCGTAATGACAGTATTGCCATCTCGGTAGCGCAATTTTCCGCGGTTAGACAAGAATCGCGGAGGATCCGCGAGCGGAAGGAAGAATCACGATGGTCGTGAGAGGCGGTGAAGGAAGGGGTGGGTTCTAGGTTGAACACTACTTCGAGCGGCCCACTTTCTTTACTTTCACGCTGCCGCCGTTCTTCTTTCGTCGCGGCTCTTGCTACTCAGGCTTCGTAACTCGACGACGACGACAAGGGGCCTATGGCGGACGTGAATACTTGCGCCTTCCAGAGATACGAGCGCACGCGCGCATATACACGCTCGTGAATTCTGCACGGTTGCAACGCGCGCGCGACATGCAAGAGTAGCATCGAATAATTTCTAACGGGTTTTCGTTCCTTCGATGCCGAGAAAGAGATAAAGACTACATGGAAATTCCGTTCGTTAAATTTCCTCCGTTTCCACATCCTTTTCCACGATGCGCGTACACGATATGGAATCCCGATGAATTACAAATTTCATCGGATACTTGTTAGGCTGCTGTATCATTATTATTGGATTTTTCACAGCGTTTTCGAAAGATGGCACAATTAATTAACACTTTGAACGCCACCGGTATTTCGCTAGATTCACCATTTCTACCGAAGTGGAACTTTTACTATTAAATTCGTATTTTTGCAAAGCAGAAACTTTAAAGATACAGATAGATAGATATTCGGTAGACCTTTATCTTTTTAACACTAAACCTACCAAGGCGGTCAAAAGACTGCTACCAAAATATTTTCTAAAAATGATCTAAATTAATAGAGTAGCCATGAAGTAAATATTCCACTTCTATCTTACAAAAGCAAAATGAGTCAATTAATTATCTTCTTTATCTCTCCACTTCTCTTTGTGTAAGGTCGTTATTGAGTATATTTAGATTTTAGTAGATATAACGTCGGTAGGTTTAGTGTTAATGTCGATATTTAAATGTTTAATATATCCGAAAATTCGTAAATATTACAATTTCAAAATTACACGGAAATTTAATGAATTCAATAGCGCCGGTCATCGGTGACCTCCATGGCGGTCAAAGTGTTAATGTGCTTTTTATGATTTCCATTTGTTATTAACCCCTTGTCCTACGATTTGTTTTGTCACTGTCTTCACTATAGTTTGGAATTTAATTTAACGTAATATTAATGTTTGAAAAATAATATTATTTCGTCGCGTTTCATTAATATTTCCAATTTAATAGGTTTTCGAAAACTTGAAAGTTTTCTATCTCATTTACCTCATGACGAGTGTCACTCGTCATTGTATGGCAAGGAGTTAATGTTATTTTGTAACAGTATGAGATTAAAGATCACATCTTCAGACATTGTTCAGAACAGAAAGTAATCAAATTATAATAGTAGCAGGAATATAGAAAACAGAAAAGTATATTTCTGACATTTAATGCTTTATTATTATAATAAATCGATATAAGTCTGATTATTAATTATTTAGGTCTACGCAAAATTTTTTCAATGGCAGAAAATTTAGTTCTTTTGGAGCGGTTGTTTATTGAGAGAAATCAAAAGTTTTTTGAGAAGGAAATTATGATAGAAATGGTGAATATATTATTGAATTAAGTATTTATTTTCCAATAATATATCGAGTTTGAATATTACTTAAGTATCGCTACGAAATTTTCCGAACGATCCAACATATTTGTGACGGTGAGAAATGAACTTTGAGAATTAGTAGGTATCATTCTTGTTGTTTTTGTACAGTTGGAAATCTTCTGCGTTTGAGAGTTTGCTGAGAAGTTGAAATTTCTGACTGTATTTGGTGCTTGGTTGACGCTGGTCTATTGTGTTTCGATTTACTGAATAAGTACATCAGAAATAAAGGAATCTAGAGGAGAAATGTATTATTAATTACATAACAAAGTTTTATATAGTAGAAGTGGAGTATTAACTTCATGGACTGGTGTATTAATTTGAGAAATTTTTAGAAATAGCTAGAAACTGATCTGTCTGACGGACTTGGTAGTTTAGTTTTGTCTTTTTCACTTGTATTTCTAAACATGAGCTTTTATATTGTGTACTTAACTATAGATCAGTGAATTGAAATTAATATCAGTCTATTACTAATTTTATTACGAATTAATATAGTTGGAGAGAACTTCAATTAAGTAGTACAAAAGTGATAAAAAGTATTAGTTTCAATTTCACAGTGAATTCGAGAAATTTCTAGGATGTGGTAGTATGTTTAGATTTACTGAATAAGTATATCAGAAATGGGGAGATGAAGAGGTGAAGTAGGTTATCAATCAAGTAATATAGCTTTTATAAAGTATAAGTGGAGTATTAATTTCATGGCTGACGTATTAATTTGAGGAATTTTTCGAATTGGCTAGAAACCGATAATTTTGACGGACTTAGTAGTTTTAGTGTTTCGTCGCTTGGCTTTGAACAGATGAGCTATTAAATTGTTCAAATTTTTTTTCTTTCGATAAAAATGTCCTTCGACGAACGCGAGATACCGTAAGAATCGTAACAATCTTCGAACTACGTAAGTCAGTTACTAGAACATTATTCATCATGATATTTGAAATGCTGGTGTTGCGTAACGATAAAATATCATTCGATTTACTTCACAGTCTTCGGACGACGGAAGTGTGTTTTCCACGAAAATATCTATGGAACGTCGTTCCTAGAATCTACTTTCGATGATTACTTGTCACTCTGATAGTATAACTGTGCAAACAAAGAATTAATACTTGTTCTGCATAATACGAGACATAATAACAGAAAAAAAGCTAACAGTAAATGACTGTTGAACACTGTGATATTTTCTCCGGATGCAAAACAAAGTCACTTTCGAATAATCTTGACGATACAATCTCCCAGACGATATCTTTATCGGCCGATACGAAATAAGAGTCGTCGAGTCATCGGTTTTGAAACAGTAAATCCATTAACATACATTCAACAAGAAGGAAATTGATTCCAAGTAAAACTATCGCATATATTCTAAAACTACATTATGCTTCAGCCTATCGAAGTCATTGAAAATCGATAGAAATAAAACTTACTGATCCACGATACCTACAAATACTCATAGTCCCAATTTATGACTTTCAAGTCTCTAAAATTCCAAATAATACTTTAAACTCTTTCCACATAAAAACAAATTTCCTTAATTTAATATTTAATATATCATTGTCACTTAACCCCTTGTCCTACGATCTCTTTTGCGATCAAACGCGAAATAACTCAGAATTAATTATTAAAATGATAATCTATCACTGATTTCCAATATATAATAGAAATTAATGCAATAGTAATAACATAGAACTAATTTTAACGCCTCGAGACTCATTGATATTTTTAATTAACAGTTTTATTCTATTTACACGTCATTGCAGGGCAAGGGGTTACACTCCATATTTCCACCCTAAACAAATCCAAGCAAATTTCCTCCTTAAATTCACCATCGACAATAAAAATGACACCTTCCACTCCAAAAATATTCAAACTCAAAAAAATAAATCTCAGAATTATATCGTTCCACGAATGACCGATAAACGAGCCAACTTCCCGCCTAAAATGGAATCCTCTTCCCTTAATTTTTTAAATTTCGGCATATCGTTATCACTTGATACTCCACTCTAGACAAATTCCAGCCAATATCCACCTTAAATTCACCACTGACAATAAAAATGACATCTTCCACTCCAAAAATATTCAAACTCAAAAAAATAATTCTCAGAATATATCGTTTCCACGAATGACCGATAAACGAGCGAACTTCCCGCCTAAAATGGAATCCTCTTCCCTCAATTTTTTAAATTTCGACATATCGTTATCACTCGATACTCCACTCTAGACAAATTCCAGCCAATTTCCACCTCAAATCCAGCAGTGACAATAATACATCTACCCCTCCAAAAATGTAGATTTAAAATAACATAAAATAAAATAAAAAATCAAAAAGAAAATCTCCCAGAATTGTATCATTTCACGAATGACCAATCAACGAGCCAACTTCCCGCCTAAAATGGAATCCTGTCCCCTTAATTTTTTATTTTCGACATATAATTATCACTCAATGCTCCTCTCTAGACAAATTCCAGCCGATATCCACCTTAAATTCACCACTGACAATAAAAATGACATCTTCCACTCCAAAAATATTCAAACTCAAAAAAATAATTCTCAGAATTATATCGTTTCCACGAATGACCGATAAACGAGCGAACTTCCCGCCTAAAATGGAATCCTCTTCCCTTAATTTTAAAAACTTCGACATATCGTTATCACTCGATACTCCACTCTAGACAAATTCCAATCAATTTCCACCTTAAATCCAGCAGTGACAATAACACATCTACCCCTCCAAAAATGTAGATTTAAAATAAAATAAAATAAAAACTCAAAAAGAAAATCTCCCAGAATTATATCGTTCCACGAATGACCGATCAACGAGCCAACTTCCCGTCTAAAACGGAATCCTGTTCCGTTAATTAGGAGAGTCCTCCGTCCATTGTTCTCTTCTTTTGCAAGGCACTTTTTCGCTGGTACACCGTTCGCGATAGTAACGGCCGCGTTCGTGTGTATGCCCTTTCGTAAGTCACTTTGTAATTCAACGCAGATCTGGTATGTGCGATAATACCTTTGTTTAGAGTCCAGATCGTCGTCTCGATGCACAGCGCACAGAGAAAGAGAGAAACGGGCTTGCATATGTTCGACGGTCAAACAGATGCGTCGCATATAAGCCCTATGAGAGTGGTTCTATATACTCGAGGCTATGGGGGGACGTAAATAGTTCCACGAGCCTTCTTACCGTAGAATTTTCAAGTAGCGTTAAATGTTCTACCTCAGCTTACGCGCAATACCTTTAAGGCGATATCTGACAAGTATATACGAAAGCTTCCGTGCCACTGAGCATGGATAGATATATATATTTCTTTGTTCGCGACTTTTACGCCACCTCTATCCGGATATATCTGCGACAATAAAATAAATCTCGAAGCGAGAGGAGTGTCGAGGAGACGATATTTGGAACAGGTGATCGACGAACAATTCGAATTCATTGCTCTTCAAGTTATCATATTGAAAGATGTGTTTTAACCCTTTGAGGCACAGTTGAATTAACCCCTTGCCTTACAATAACGAATTCCACTCGTGAAGAGATAAATGGAATAGTCAATTTTGAAGTGCTCCAAAAAAGATTTAATTTCAAATATCAGTGGATTCTAATAAAATAGAATTGATTCTACGCTACTCAATATTACGTTAAGTCATTTACTATTTACGAAATTAAGGGTTAAATTGTTATTTTAGTAATTAATTCAGAGTCATTGCACATTAGTCACGATAAAAATGGCACGGCAAGATAGCTTGGATGTAGATGCATGGTGGGACATTTTTTGTCCCACTTCAAAAATTCATATCATTAAATAACTTTGTGTAAAATGTATGTGCAACATGGGTCATTTTATTTTCTGAATTTCTGTGCCTCAACGAGTTAAGGTAGTTCTAGGCACTTATCATTTTTCGATAGATTTCCTTAAAATTTTGAAAATATATTCTTCATGATATTTTATCATTATAACCGGAAACTCAACGAGTTCGTCCACACGGTTTATGAATAAATCGTGTTTAAACATAACATATTTAACATGGGCCTTATGGAAAAAAATTTTTCCTGAGTCCGTAAAATCTTTTTTTATTTTTCTAATGGAAAAACGAGTCGATGGATTCTAATAAAAAATTAGCAATGTATTATTTTATGCTTTTGGAATATTATTGAATTTTTTTCATAATTTTTTGCTTCATAGTTATAGTGAAAGATGTTTTTTAATATCTAAAATGTCCCTGCATTAATTCTTACGCAATTATTTTCATTTCTAGTGAAAAAAGAAACTTTTAGTTCTGAATCCAGCTAGAAGTGCCTTAAAGTGATACCATTGGTGGACTTAGGTCGATGTACATTTTAAGTTTGTCGTATAGTAGATTATTTTGGATGGATATATGTGCGCTTTATTTATGCAAGTTTATTAACAACATGGGTGACGAGATATCGTAACATTACCATTTTAGAAATAAGTTTATCGTATTATGTCTTCCTGATATTTTCAATTCGATAGGTTTTGCGGAACTTGAAAATTGTCTAGATTTATCGCATCACGAGTATCACACGTTATTCTATTTTGTGCAAAGGGTTAAATTCCAGTATCGATATTAAATTCAAGTTTATTTGTCTAGTGGAAGTTTCTTAAGTTCTCCACACGATACGTTCGTGTTTCAATGATTTGCATCGATTTACGTGTAGCTATCTGTTCTCGATGACTTTGAATTTAAAATATGTCAAGTAAGCGAACCGTGTACGCGTTCGATTTGTGTTCTATCGTTGACCGAGTGTGGGACGTCGTGTGATCGTCTGGAGCACAGTCGTAAATAGTTACGACGATGGTGTCTTTGAATTTTAAGTTCCATGGGGCACGCAGACGTTCAGTCTGATGATACATAACACGTAGAATAATGTAGATCAGCCAGTCGGAAAGAGGACACTAATGTAACTTTAATATCCGCTGGTAACACGATAAACACGGACACCTCGTTTCAAACTTTTACAGACACCTTCTTTTTGCACTTTTTTTTTTAATAATTCGTTTTATATTTTCTTTTTCAACTTGAAACTGCTACACTCGTTTCACGTAGGATTTAAAGTTTGAGATTAGTTTCCATTGTTTACTGTTTGGCCGAGAATTCCACGATGGTTGGAAGAATTTCATAAGACTGAACGGCACGAAGACACTGAGAAAACAACAAATAAGAATGTCAGCTAAATAATTCAAGGTCGGAAAGTGGCAATTACTTCACTATCGACGACGAGAAACTGTTTCTTCTCGTCTCCCTTTGGAACTACGTAAAGGATATACACTCGAGAATGGTGTTACGTCTGAATTGTCCTTGAATGTAAGCGGAGACAAGGCGCGAACGAGTACGAAGAATGTAGAGTGTGTCTAACTACGGCCAAACTTGAAACCGACACATTTTGAATCTCCACGTTTGTTTCTGTTTTCTTTGTTTTGCTTTTTCTATGCTCACTTTGACTAGGAAGGAATTGGCGCGGGAGGATTTCGAAATATTGAGCTTACTATAGGTTAAATATTAATTAGAAAAATTATTTAAAGGTGTTGGATGACAATTTGATTTGAGATTCAGTGAGTGCTACTCCAAAACTTAGCTGAGTTATCTACTATTGCTCTCCATTTTTGGCGATGACCCTACCTAGGACGTAGTATCTTAGGTGGTTTCCAAATTTTCAAAATTTTTATATATTAAAGAGTACAGAAGAATAAATTTGCGAAATATAACAAAATCAATGTAATCTAGGGCCCTATGATCACAAGTTAATCACCAGTGATTCTATTTGCCAGGATGATTCCACTTAGGACCTAATTGCCTTAGGTGATTTCCGAATCACAGAGACTACAATATATTAAAAAGTAAATCACAATAAATTTGCCAAATACAACAAAAACCAATGTGATCTAGGGCCCACTGATCAAAAGTTAATCACGAGTGACTCTATTTGCCACGATTATTTCATTTAGGACCTAATTGTCTTAGGTGGTTTCAAAATTTTCAAAATTTTGATATATTAAAGGGCAAAGTAGAATAAATTTGCGAAATATAACAAAAATCAATGTAATTTAGGGCCCACTGATTAAAAGTTAATCGCCAGTGACTCCATTTGCCACGATGATTCCACCTACGATCTATCTTAGATAATTTCCAATTCCTCAAGACCACAATATATTAAACAGTAAATAAAAATAAATTTTCCAAACGCAACAAAGGCCCATTTCATCTAGGGCCCACTTATCACGAGTTCGAGTAATTGCTCCCTTAATCACCACTGACTCACTTTGCCACTGTGATTCCACCAAAGATCAAACTATCTTAGATCATTAATATTTAAAACTACCATACATTAAACAATAAATTTCCCAAACACAACAAAAGCCGACTTCCTCTAAAGCCCCCTAATCACAATTTGGAGGCTCAGCACCTTAACCGTTTGCGGTCCACCAGCATCCATAGTTTTTCACATAATTTTTTTCCTAACAATTTAATGTCACTTCCCACCAATGAAATTTCTTTAATAAAGAAATCATAAAATTAAAGTTCCAATATCATAACTAGACTGCGGATGTCTATGCAAATTTCGAGTTTCAAAAATGCAGGTGAGACAGGAAAACCTATCTAGGGATTTATTGCACTTAATAAATATTACAACAAATACCATACTTTGAATATTTTAGATATATTTTTATATTATGTTCTTTTTGTATATTTTAGCCGCATTTAATTTGTCATAAATGCATAAAAATCCGCAGTCTAATCATAACGAATGATTTTGCAACATCACCAAAATATCCACCAACACCTGTACCTATTCCTACCATTAAAAAAGAATTAACAATCACCAATAGAAAATATTATGAAATTCATTTTATTTAGCTCACTTCGAAATTAACAAAATAATTCGGCCCGCAAAGGATTAACCATAGGCTCCACCATCCACTCCAATTCCTTTTAAACTCCAACTATCTCAGATGGTTTTTAAATCACAAAGGCTACGATTGTTTACACACTAAGCTCAACGACAGAGGACGATTTGACCTAGGACTCGGTGCTTCCAAGAATTCACCTTCTTACTCGACACAGCTCGTAACAACATTGGTCGTACGCCGTAGACGATTAGCGGTCAATGGCGTTTCGTGCGAAGCAAAATAGATTCGGATACCTCAGCGGGTATCACTAGGCCCTTGTTACCGGTCTAGTGGTCGGGGTTAATGTGGTTCCCGCGATAATAACTCGATACGTTGGCTCGAACGCGTTCTATCCGTAAATCCGCGCGGCATACGTTACGGCAAAGTGGTGGTAGTTCGGGGTAGGAGCTGCAGGGGGTAGGAAATGGGGGGGAGAGAAAACCGCAGAAGCGCGACGAGAATCGTATTGTATCGTTAAAACGTTCGTATCCATCCCCTTGAAA
This sequence comes from Cerceris rybyensis, assembly GCA_910591515.1. NCBI lineage: Eukaryota > Metazoa > Arthropoda > Insecta > Hymenoptera > Crabronidae > Cerceris > Cerceris rybyensis. Next base: position 3,558,831 of record OU342800.1, on the reverse strand, counting down.
TCTCATTACATTCTTTCATTAATATTTCCTAAGAAAATCAATTTGTTTAGAAATTTCAAGTAGAAAATCCAATAAACGTACATTTCTTCGTTGATTCGAAGAAATTCGTTGAATCTTTAACACTTGATTGTACCTTTTTTTTCTAAAGTAAATCAATTTGACTCGTACGAGAAAATTGAGGTTTTTTTCCAAAGTGAAAATAATTCCGAAACAAATTTAGAACGATTTATTATTAAACGATTAACCAACCAATAAATGATATATATAGCAATCAAATTTTAATGAGGGAAATTGACTCCGTAAATCTAGTGTTAACCCTTTGCGGACGGAGGCATTTTTGAATATCAAGAAACAATCAATTATTTAGCGATGAAAAAACACTTTTTCATCGGAAAGACAGTCTGTTAACACGTTGACTGCCATGGGGGTCACCGGTGACCGGCGCTATTAAATTCAATGAAATTTCATGTTATGTTTAAATTGCAATATTTATGAATTTTCTAAGATATTGAATATTTAAATATTGGCGTTAAGAAGATCAAGATTTGCTGAATATCGATATATCACTGTCTTGAAAGTTTCTTCTTCATAAATATGTGATTTTAATAGAAAAAGATTCGCTTCAGTAGAAATGACGAAACAAGCAAAATATCAGCGGCGTTCAACGTGTTAATGTATACAAGTTGAAATTTACTTTTTGTAAAATAATATTTCAACGATTATATTTTAATTTTTCAACTCTAACCGTTTATATATGCACAGACAAACTATAACCATTTTTTTTACTCAGGGCGGATATATTCGCCCGTCGTCCGCAAAGAGTTAAACGATGGAAAAGTTGAAACACTGTTGCATCGATGATCGGTGTAATTGTATAGAAAATATCTACTTGTTTCGCATACGTAAAAAAAAAAAAATCGAATGTAATCGAGAATTTCGTTGGTCGCTTTGTACTCCATCGAATGACTTTTATTAACTGTACTCCAATATCGCGGGGAGAAATCGATGATGGAGGAACGAGCACGGGAGGATATGGATTGACCAAGATCATGCGTTACGGTGTTGTAGAAAATGTACAAAATCGATAGCGGCTGAGCAATCCACTTAATGGCATTCCCTAAGCAGCCACTGCTGGACGTGATAAATCGAAGGCTGCGGACTATTTAGATATGCCGTAACGATATATATCGTTCCCCGTCCCGTATTGCGCGTTACGAAAAGCAGTAGAAGAAAAAAAAAGAAAGATTAAACATTAACAACGAACGATCCTGTACACCAGGTAAAAAGAAATCGAAGAGTTGTCTCTCTAACGTAGCCTTTTCTTTATACCCGCATTCTCTATACCTCACGTCGAAACAGAGAAAATAAAGTATACAATGACTCTCAAGGTACTCGAAGGAATAGAGCCTTACGGTTCATCAATCCTCGAGTAACGCCCTCGTGAAAAAAAAAGGAAATCTCCCCCCCCCTCCAACGATAGACGTTTTTCCCTGGATTACGTTATCCATTGATGATAGATGCTGTGTCATACGCAGCGCGTAATATCGCTATGCTGTCGCGAGATCGTCACGCGGTAGTTTACAAGGGGGAGAAAACGTAGAAAAAGATAGAAGTAGGGTTTTACTGTTGGGGGAATAAAAGGAGAAGAGAAAGATATACAGTAAGGGAGAGAATAGTACGAACAAATAGTCAGCGCGACGCACGTAGATGGAGGTTGCTCAACTTGACATCGCTTTCGTGACGTCATTCAAAATCACTTTACCTCGAGACGAAACGAGCTCCCGTTGCCTGTCCACACCGCTACAGGGTTGAGAGAGAGAGTGAGAGATCTTCGGAGACGAAGAACAAAAAAAAAACGGGGGGGAAGCACAAGAGAGAACGAGTACAGAGGGGACAGTCTTTGCGCACGTAGGCTTCGCTTCCACAGACTGCCAGCAGCACGTCGCTTCTTTGTTCTTCCTTCCTGCTCTCTTCCAAAGCACTCTCAGTTTACTACGGCACACTCGGTTAGCTAACGGAACGAAGTTAATCGGAGCACGTTAAAATCCGCGTCCTTTCCTCACTGCTAACACTGATCGGTACAGAGAGTCGTAGATAAAGCGTTAAAGCAATAACACCACTGGTACTTTAAATCATTCGCACCCTGATACACTGTTCCTCTCGATTTCAATATTACGACTCTTTGGAAGACTCAACTTCGGTTGATGAACCGAAGGACAAAGACGGAACGACGCGTAGATTTATATATACGTATATGTATATACACCTATATAGGTTCGCACGTACGCCAAGATAGAAAACACTGTATTCGTTGTTATCTTGCCGAGTGCCTCCCGACCAACGTCCGTACGCAAGCGAGGTCGGAGCACGACTGAGCGCGTATGCGAGCCGACACCGGCCGAGCGTGTGGCCCACGATGCGGAGATACCCGACCGAACGTCGTACCGCTACGACACGAGTTCCGAGTCCTTTTCCCCTCCGCGCTCTGACCCTCCCCCCTCTCCCACGACCCTCCTCCTTTTTCCCTCCCCCTCCCGCCCTCTTCCCTCCCTCACTCCCCTCATCAGACGACGATCCCTCGTTTCTCCTCCGTCACCAGCCCCTTCTATCTTCGCTTAAACCCGTACACGTCCTTCGGTACGAGATACACCGCGATTTTTCCTCGACGATGAGCCCGTACGCTACGACTAAAAAGCTCCTCTATCTGTCGCCTTGTCACCTTCCTTTTTTCTCTTGGGAAAAATCGATGATATTGTTTCGAAGCGAGATTTTATAACATTTTCGGCATCCTTATAGAGACAGGGTTAAGCGAACTATCGAGTGTACTGGGTTAGGTTTATGGTAGATGGTAAACACTTGTTGGGAACCTGTCGATTATGTTTTCCACCCGGAGAAATATCGTGACCAAGGACAAACGTTGAGAAATAAAAACATGCTTTCACGACGTATCTGTTTGACGTCTTGGACGACTGTGTTTACCGTATATGTAAACCGTGGTTTTCTTTTGCTTGGAACGAGGAGATTCGAATTTGTAATCCGAAGTTGAGGTGGAGTTGGAAGATGAAGTTTGTATAGTTGTGATTGTGGAGAAGTTGTGTGATTGGTTGGAAGATTTGGGGAATGGTGAGTAGAGTTTTTTTGGAATATTGGGATGAGTTTAAATATGGTTTAAATGAACCGTCGAGGATCTAGGTGGCGTGCGTTTGATTTAATGGCAGATAGGAAGGGTAGGTTATATACACGGCGTAGCACACGTAGAATTTAGTAGATGTACGCGCGTGTAAGTACCGTAATGCGATATGATAATGCGCCGTGCGCTTTTGTGCGGACGTCCACGTGAAATATCACGAAGGAGAGAGAGCGAGTATCTATGGCGCGCCATATAACGATGGGATAAAAAGAAGATAAAAAAACAAAATGTATGAAAAAAAAAAGTAGAAGGAAAGAACTCTCTATCGAAACTTTAAACCTGTCTTTTAACCCTTTGTTTGGTAATGTCGCTTCCGGGTAATGTTTTCAACGTGATACTTTTACGGCCGCCATTTTTTCCCCATTGGTTCTCATAATTCTACGATAATTCGACGGGTGTGCATTCATTAAAAATGCTAATTTCTTTGTTATTTTTTCATCATCACTCAAACCAAACAATATTTTAGAACATAATTAGAAAATTACAATAACAAGGAAATCGTTAGAATTTCTCAAGTAGTCTCAAAATAGAAAATTTTCCCGTTATAAAAAAGTTACATTAACACGTTGACTATCATGGGGGTCACTGGTGACCGGCGCTATTGAATTCGACGAAATTTCATGTAATTTTTAAATTGAAATATTTATAAATTTTCGGACATATTAAATATTCCAACAAGATAAAAGTCTATCGTATATCTATCTGTAACTTTAAAAGTTTCTGCTCTATAAAGATGTGAATTTAATAGAAAAACTTTCACTTTGATAGAAATGATCAAATTAGCGAAACACTAGAAATTAACACTAGAACTATCGACTAATTCAGTATACTTAAAGATACTAGATAAATGCTTCACAAGAGGATTAAATGCGCACTAAACTAATTCGATTTAATCTCTCACGTTTTTCAAGGTAGATGTAGACAATTAAACAGGAAATGGTCCTAAAAATTTCAGCAATATTTAAAAAAAAATCCCCCTTGGTAAATCTACAGTTAATATTCACTCATACTATCAAATTCCACATCCCATACACTTTGGCCAACATAATTCAACTATCGATCCCATCCCATAATCAATTCAATTCCAATTTTGAATAAATCCTCAAAATTCAAACTCCTCTCTCCCTGCCAACGCACTCTTTAATCTTTATAAACAATACCTGCACACTTACAACTAGTTACAATTCTTATTGCCATCAATTTTCATAATGAACCCATAAAACTTCACCAAACCATCAACAACGTCCCCAATCGAAGAACGAAAGTACACCTTTTACATTATCATCGATCGAAGCGAAAGTATTAATACTTTTGTTCCTTTTCTTTTTCCATCATTCCCCATAAGAATATTGTACGTACGGTTTCTTCCTTTCACCAGGCCGAAGTCCACTTCGATCTGAAAATCCGTGCTTTTCTCGCTCACTTCCTGTGCGTGAATTCCTATCAATAATGGGATTCAGATCTTTCCCGCTTTCCTTCCAGCTTCGTTTGTAATCTAATGAGAATCCAGCATGGTTACTCCACGGGTGAGCCTTCCTGGAAGGGAATGGAAAAGAAGGGAGGGCAATGGAGGAGGGAGAGAAGAACGAGAGGGTTAAGAGCACTTTTGTGGCAAGAGATGCCCCTCTGTGTACACGCTGTGCCTCGATCTTGCGGGTGTCTTTGGATCGCAAAGAGACGATATCTCTTTTGGCAGAGATTTCGATCGTATCGAAAGATCGACCGTGGTTGAAACGTTAAGAAAAGGTTGCTCTTGTTTATTACACAATTTTAACAGTCATTTCTTCTCGGCCAGAGGTTGCAGAGTGTCTATGGTTATCGTGGTTTTGATTTTTTTCCAGTTTTAACTGTTGTGGTTATTTTATTTTGGGATTGCATATTTTTATTTGAGTTGAACGGTGGAAGTGCCGTTGTGATTGGTTAACCCTTTGCAATTTGACGTTATCTATTAGCACTTTGCTATTTTGTGCCATTTCAATAGAAAAGTTCTTAAAGTGTTACGGTGCAGTAAGTTTATCTTCTGTAATCATTAATAATTCGCTAATTAAATAATAGAGTTCACCTCAGGTGGGACACCGGAGTGCAAAGGGTCAAATAATAATTTAGAAAAAAATTCCTGACGAAGGATTCCAATTCAAATTCATTGATAGACACACAAATTTCCTAAGACTTTAACGATACAATTGTCAAACTAATAGGTTTCCAATTTTTCCCAAAAATATCAAAATTGATAAAACGAGGAATTTGAACTTTAATATTATAGCCACCATGGTCCTCTGATCATTAATATATTATAATCTATTATAATATATCATTAATATATATTAATAGACTCCCCCTCAGGTGAGATATCGGAATGTAAAGGCTTAAATAATAATTTAGAAAAAAATTCCTGACGAAGGATTCCAATTCAAATTCATTGATAGACACACAAACTTCCTGTGACTTTAACGATAAAATTGCCAAACTAACAGCTTTCCAATTTTGTCCAAAATTATCCTCTCATCACTGAGGCCAATGGAACAACACGACCTGAGAAAAATTCTCCAAAGGATGTCTCTAATTTAGAAAGACACACAAATTTCCTAAGACTTTAACGATACAATTGTCAAACTAATAGGTTTCCAATTTTGCCCAAAAATGTCAAAATTGATAAAACGAGGAATTTGAACTTTAATATTATAGCCACCATGGTCCTCTGATCATTAATATATTATAATCTATTATAATTAGATTGCGGATGTTTATGCAAATTTCGAGTTTCACAAATGCAGGTGAGACAGGAAAACCTATGTAGGGATTTATTGCACTCAATAAATATTACAACAAATACCACACTTTGGATATTTTAGATATATTTTTATATTATGTCCTTTTTGTATATTTTAGCCGTATTTAATTTGTCATAAATGCATAAAAGTCCGCAGTCTGATTATAATATATCATTAATATATATTAATAGACTCCCCCTCAGGTGAGACATCGGAATGTAAAGGCTTAAATAATAATTTAGAAAAAAAATTCCTAATGAAGGATTCCAATTCAAATTCATTGATAGACACACAAACTTCCTGTGACTTTAACGATAAAATTGCCAAACTAACAGGTTTCCAATTTTGTCCAAAATTGTCCTCTCATCACTGAAACCAATGGAACAACACGACCTAAGAAAAATTCTCCAAAGGGTGTCTCTAATTTACAAAGTCACTCTGTACATTTTACGCTTTTAGAGAATTACCATGAAACTTAGAGTCACGTTGAAAATGTATCAGCAAAGTAACACATCGGTGCTTCGCCGTATTTCCCTGGCGGAGTGTTTCACGTTACATTAGACGGGCATAGTAAAAAGGGAACTTCTTTCTCCGAGTATTTATGTAATCGGTTGTTCAGAAGGGTGTTATGTACCGTTGACAAAAAAAAATCTACCGTCCGTTTAAAGGGTTAATCGGGAGACACAGAGACAGAGTGAGGAGAGAAAAAAAAAAGAACACAGTCTCGGTGGAGATGTTTCAATAAAACGGGAAAAAATAGATAGAGTGTAAAGCGGTAGAGAGCTTATCGATCGTGAATTACGTAAGGAAAGCTAAAGAGACGGGAGTATTGTCGAGGGGTGAGTTGTTTTAGTAATTCCGTTATGCGTGATTTGTATTTTCAAACTGGAGAACCATTGTTGGAATTGGCGCTTCTGTGTGTTCACGTAAATTGCGTACGATTAGGATGTATCTATATGTGTCGCATGTACATATGTACATATATATACAAATGTATTGTACTGCTAGGTACAATTATAGGCCGCATACGTGATACTGAATCGTGAAACTGCAAAGGGACATTCGATATTCGCGACATCCGGCTCAAAATGCGACGTGGTTTTCAGTTCCTGATAATCCTCATTTATCCATTGAATCTTCAATGTCATTTAAAGAAGCTACTTTTATTCTCATCCTTACATTTTTCTTAGTTTCTTTTCGATACTTCGAAACTCACGATATAGCCTGGGCGTTTCTTTCACTCATTCAATTTTTAATTCCTTTGAAATAGTATGTTCAAAATCTCACACTTGAAGTAATATACCTTTATCTTCTATTGCACTACCGTGTCTTCGATTTTAAATACTTGCGCGAAGAATTAACACTGGAACTAGTCACATAAATCTATTGTATTTGGTGTAAACTAGGGGTGTGCGAATAGTATTCGAATCGAATCGAATCGAATAATGATATTTGATTCGAAATTTGAATCGAATATTCGAATTTTCGAATAGTGCGGATACTTCGAATAATTATCGAATAACTCGAGTAATTCTGAATTTTTATCGAATAAGTTGATTTTTCATCAAATAGATTGATTTCTTAAATAAAAAATCGATTAATATTCTGTATTTCCTATTATAATGAATAAAACACGTCGATATCATTTTTTATTCTCGAGATAATCGAGCAAAAAAATAATTCCGAACGCGCATACGTACATACACACACACAGACGTCCACTCAAAAACTATTGTATTCGACTTTGGGGATCTTGAAACGTGGAGATTTGTCAAAATTCGGGATTCGCAAAATCGGATCCATTACTATAACTTCCCACTGGGAAGTTAAAAATATAAAACTAATAAATATTTTCGGCAAAGCTTATAATCATAGTGTTATTTTACTAGTAAGAAACAATTTATATCTTAAGCAGTAGTTCTTTATCCCAAAACTAATCTTTTTTTTATATCTTACTGATAATAACGAACAATAAAAATGTATTAATAGATTTTTTATTGGAAAATTCGACTTATTCAATGAAAATTCGACTTATTCGATAATAATTCGGAATTATTCGATTATTCTTCGAATTATTCGATGATTATTCGAATTATTCGAAAATTCGAATATTCGATTCGAACCGAATTTTTCGAACATTCCGAATATTCGCACACCCCTAGTGTAAACTTATTTTACGCAAGTAGAAGGTAATTTATTTTTTTATTAGGCTTATTTTATACTAAAGTACCACGTACTTTGTACGTCTACTAAATATATTACATTTGGTGGAAAAGATGATCGATTCAATACTTTTGTATTTTACACGATCAAGGTAGAATACCTGCTCTATAACTGTCCTACAAACTTGGAGAATATTTGTAAAATATTAGGAACCAGCCACTTTGATTATCTTCTATTGCCCCACCTCGTCTTCGATTCTAAATACCTCCAGAAGAATTAACACTAGAACTAGTGACATAAATCTATTTTATTTGGTGGAAAAGATGATCAATTCAGTACTTTTGTATTTTACACGATCAACATAGAATATCTGCACTATAAGTGACCTAAAAACTTGGAAAACCATTGTAAAAAATTGTAAACCAGTAATTTTGACTTACTTGGTTATTCCAGTATTAAAAACCCAGTCGTTCAACACGAAACCACTCGACAAAATATCCACGGACGAGTATACCAAGAAATTTAAAGGGTTTCCATTTCGTCCTAGCGTTTTAAGGGTTAAGATTAATCGCCCCTGTAAATTATTCTCGAATTCAGCATGGAGGAGCAAGCCATGGGGACGTTGGGAGGGGTCATGCCGAGACAGAGTAACATTACATCCAGAGAATGCATTATTAAGGGACTCCATTTCGAATGGGAACATTTCGGGGCTAAGTTTCGATGGCGACGTCCTTTGTCTTAAGTTATGCCGTAGCGTTTTAGCCACCTCGGAAGGAAAGTTATCCCGTGCTTTGCGAAGTACTAGGAAAGGGTCGATCGAAAGAGGGAAGGCGAGAGGACTGGCACGGTGAGGGCACGAGCGGAGGGAAACTGAAAAGAGAGGAGAAACGATGCGCAGCACCGGCACAAAGTAGATACCGAGTTGGTACTTGTTTGTACCTAGCGGTATTCGTTTGCCTCGGACTGCCTCGGACCCAGCATGCTTCCATGCGATATCGACTTCGTTTCGTTTCCTTTCTCCGAGGACACTCGATTCGTTGTGTTTGCCGCGATATAATATTCGACTCTGAGCTCATATCAGAAACTAAGATAGGAATATTGAGAGGAAATCGTGAGACACGTGTCCTGATATTTTGTCATGATGATGGATGATACAACTCTTAGTCAATCGCTATTATTTCGTCATAAATTATCTTTTATATGGACTGACGTGCTGCGCGCAATTGTTATCCGAAGGAAATAATAACAAACTGTAAATATTGAAGGCGAAAGAAATTTAATTATCGTGAGAATTGCTCTAAAACGAGATATCTTTATTCGATTGGAAGTCTTAGGTATCGAGCATCGCTGGAAATTCTTTACAAATCTTTCGAGCTTCCTTCGCATTTGTTCTTGCATTTTGAGTTAACAATTTACCGACCGGAAGCCTATTAACACTAGAACTACCACACCAGTCAAAATGACTGGTACACAACTTTTTCAAAAAATTTTCCAAGTTCATAGAAGAGCTATAGAACAAAAATTCTGCGTCGATCACAAAAGATATAAATCACTAAATTGATCATGCTTTCTGCTACTCGATTCCTTCTTTTTCAAAGTACTTATTTAATATATTGAAATATGATAGATTTAACGCCGGTAGTTCTAGTGTTAATAGGCTTTTCGGATCCGATGACTTTGAAGTTTTAACTTATTAATTGGTTGCCACTCTAATTAATAAATTATCATTGTGTTAAGGACTCAGGGACGAGAATTTGTAATTTTCGAATAGATATCTGTATTAAGGAAGTATTTGTGGCCAGGTGATCGGTCAGAAGGGGGTAGGATGTTAAAAAAATACCGGTTGGTAAAGTGTTAATAGTTGTATAGAACCGAGAGACTTAACACTAGAATTACCGGCCTCAAATCTATCATATTTTAATAAATTAAATAAGTACTTTGAAAAAGGGGGAATCAAGCGACGGAAAATTTGATCGATTGGGTGTTTTATGTTTATTGATATAGACGTAGAATATTTATTCTATGACTCTTATGTAAACTTTGAGAATTTTTTGAAAAAATTGTGTACCAGTCATTTTGACTGGATTGGTAGTTCTAGTGTTAAGATTATCTATGGGAAACTAAGTGTATAGAAATAAATAACAAATATGGAAGTGAATGAGATTTGGTCATTCAGAGACTTGCTCGAAAACGAGGTCTCTCTATTCGATTGGAAGTCTCAAGTATCGAGCATCGTTCGATATTTCCTACGAAGCATCTTAAAATTTGTACTTGCACCGTGGATTAATGTAATCTGATGTAGAAATTAAGGCTTACAGTTACCTCTTGGAAACTAAGTAAACAAAAACAAATAGCAAACATGGAAGATGGAAAAAATTTAGTCATCCTGGGACTTGCTCCAAAACAAGATCTCTCCATTCGATTGTCTTAAGTATCGAGTACCGTTGGATGTTCTCTACAGGTCGTCCGAACTACCTTCAAATTTGTTCTTGCACCTTAGACTAATGCAATCTGATGTTGATACAATCAACAGCTTTACGGTTACCTACTCGAAACTAAGTAAACAAAAACAAATAATAACAAATAGCAAGTATGGAAAGAGACAAAAATTTAGTCATCCTAACATCTGCTCCAAAACGAGATCTCTCGACTCGATTTTAAGTCTCAAGTATCGAATATCATTGCCTATTCTCTCCATGTCGTACGACCGACCTTAACACTAGATTTACGGATGTTTATATACCTATTTTTCTGAAGTGAGTCAATTTGACTCATACAAGAAAATTGAAATTTTTTGCAAAGAAAATAGTTCCAAATCAATTTAAATGAAAGATTTAATATTACAAAATTAACCAACAAATATATTATATATATAGTAATCAAATTTTGAATGAGCCAAACTGGCTCCGTAAATCTACTGTTAAAATTCGTACTTTAACCATTAACACGTTGAACGCCAACCGTATTTCGCTAGTTTCACTGTTTCTACTGAAGCGAAATTTTTTCTATTAAATTCACATCTTTGTAAAACAGAAACTTTAAAGATACAGATAGATAGGTATTCGGCAGACCTCTATCTTTTAAACACCAAAATTTAACACTAGATTTACGGAGCCAATTTGGCTCATTCAAAATTTAATTTTAATAATAATCTTCTATTTTAATAATAAATCTTCCATTTAAATTAATTTGGAACTATTTTCTTTGCAGAAAACTTCAGTTTTCTTAAATAAGTCAAACCGGCACTCTTTAGAAAAATAGGTGTATCAAAATCCGTAAATCTAGTGTTAAATATACAGTATGTCTGAAAATTCATAAATATTGCAATTTCAAAGTAACATCAAATTTCATTGAATTTAACCCTCTATAGGCCCCTGTGACTTTGAGGTAACGCAAGACGCATCTAAGCTTCTATTCTTCAAGGTCAAATTTTGAACTTTACCCATTATTGTAATTCAGCTGGTAAAAATCATGAAATTCTTTACAATTCATTATTTCAAATTGAGATTTAAATCATTATTTAAAATAGTATTATTATCATTTCCAAATTGTGCTATCGTGCAACTGATCTTTGGATACCAGAAAAAATTCGGACCATAGAGGGTTAATAACACCGGTCACCGGTGACCCCCCCATCAACGTGTTAATGCAATCCGGTCTAGAGCAGAGATGTTTCCGGTCACCTTCAAAAATGCATTCCAGCCAATTACGACGATTCGGGCTCCAATTGTTAATGAGGATCGGTAGCCCAGTGAATTTAAAGTTGAGAAATTTCAGCTCTGACGTGCACGCTCTTACCCACGGTATATCGCGGTTATTCAATTTCGTGGCAACGAGATACGCGCGGCTGAGAAGAAAACGAGTACCGCTACGACACGAGTTCCGAGTCGTTTTCCCCTTCACGCGATTTACTCCCTCTCCTCCATTTTCTTCTGTCTTTTTCTTCCCCTTTCGAAGTCCCTCCGATTCTCTCTGTTCCTCCAAACGTCCTGTCTCTGTTTATCTTCGTCTCACTCTTTCCTCTTGCTCACCGTTACTACTCTGCCATTACTATACCTTCCACTTCCTCGACCGTCCTTCGTGAGTACACTGCAATTTTTCTCGGTTAGCTGGTAGGTCGGTGAGACTAAACATGAAAATCAAACTTTGAAAAAATATCCCCCGATTTCTATGTGGCTTGGGAATCAGCCGCTTTTTACGAGGGACGTATTTTCCATGAGACTTGGAATCGCAACATGGAAGTTAGATTTGAAATGAGATAAGGGGGAAAAGAGTATGAGAATATGAGACGTTTGTTTGGAAAATGCTGGAAGTTACTTTGACTTTGATTCGAGGTATTTAAATGTTTTTTTTTTGGTAGAAAGATTGATCGAATTTTGTATCAGGTTTGGAGATTACTTTGACGATAGATGAGTGTTAATGATAGAAATTTAATTACTTTATTTAATGTAATTATTGCATGTGACTCAAAGTTGCAAGGGTTTGTGGAGATTTAATGTGTTTGCTTGACTTTGATTCGAGATATTTAAACGTTTTTATTTTGGTAGAAAGATTGTTTGAATTTTGTATCAGACTTGAAGAATACTTTGGCGATAGATGAGTGTTAATAAATTTAATTAATTTATTTATATTGCATGTGACTCAAAGTTGCAAGGGTTTATAGAGAGTTAATATGTCTTTTTGACTTTGAGATATTTAAACATTTTTGTTTTGGTAGAAACATTGTTTGAATTTTGTATCTGACTTGAAGATTATTTTGACGATAGGTGAGTGTTAATAATAGAAGATTAATTAATTTATTTAACTTGCAATGTTTGTTTGACTTCGATTTGAGATATTGAAACGTTTTTGTCTTGGTAGAAAGATTGTTTGAATTTTGTATCAGACTTGAAGATTATTTTGGCAATAGATGAGTGTTAATAAATTTAATTAATTTATTTAAATTGTATGTGACTCAAAGTTGCAAGGGTTTATAGAGAGTTAATATGTTTTTTTGACTTTGAGATATTTAAACGTTTTTGTTTTGGTAGAAAGATTGTTTGAATTTTGTATCAGACTTGAAGATTACTTTGACGATAGATGAATTTTAATAACAGGAGATTAATTAATTTATTTAACTTGCATGTAACTTAAAGTTGCAAGGATTTATACAAAGTTAATATATTCGATAGTATTGATGCCAGTTTTCCAAAAGATTCACTTGCATTTCTCATTTCAGACTACTTATATTTATTTCAGTACACATAATCTTCGTAATCATTAAAAATCAACATTTCCCATCAGATAAAGTGACTTTCAAAACAAACGATTCATAAATCGATGAAAAACTTCCACGTTCCATATAAATAATTCTTTCCAGATCGACCATATTTTCGTTGAGCCACTTCGTTTATCGTGTCGTTAAATTTTTTACGGTCTTCGTGGATAATTCTTTTACCATAATAACTTATCTACCTTTAAAAAAAAATGAATTTATCGACGCGTTTCATTACGACCACGTTCGCAACACGTTACAACACCGTTTAACCCCTCGTCGTGCCATTTACTTTGTGACTGCCTCCACAATATTTCAGAATTAAGTTAGTAAAACAAACATTGATCAGTGATTCTCGACATATCCTACAATTCAACATAATATTAATATTATAGAAATAATTTTCTTGTGTCGCATCTCACCGATTTTAATTTAATAGGTTTCGTAACATTTGAGAATTTTCTTTCCAATTTATCGCATCACTCGTTATTGTACAGCAAAGGGTTAATCGATATGTAATTCCTGTCATTGGAAAGGAGAATTAACTGTCAGAAGTGAAAAAGTTAAACTGAAATCGTACCTTATCACTAGACTGCGGATGTTTATGCAAATTTCGAGTTTCACAAATGCAGGTGAGACAGGAAAACCTATCTAGGGATTTATTGCACTCAATAAATATTACAACAAATACCATACTTTGGATATTTTAGATATATTTTTATATTATGTCCTTTTTGTACATTTTAGCCGTATTCAATTTGTCATAAATGCATAAAAATCCGCAGTCTGCTTATCACGTTGACACTAGAACTACCAAGCAAGTCAAAATGACTTGTTCTCCATTTTTTCCAAGAGCTCTCAAAGCTTATTGGGGAGCCATAGAACAGATATTCTATATTGATCTTATAAAGTACAGATTACCGAATCGACCATCACTTCAATTCTTTAATTCCTCTTTTTCCAAAGTATTTATTTAATATATTGAAATATAACAAATTTAACGCCGGTAGTTCTAGTGTTAAATTAACAAATTCCCCATAAACTCAAGTGCCAGGAAAATCCAATAAAACAATAGAAACTAAGCAAAAAGCGTGTAACAACGTTCGACCGTAGAATTTGACGTTGAAATTTCCTGCGCTCCGAGGTCAGTAAATCACCATAGGTTTTTCATACTATCGAGATCAGATGTCGAAGATAACTCGCGAAAAATTGCAAATCCTCCTCCCTCTTATTGATACAGCAGGATACACTTCGTTACGAGAAGCGAAGGCTGCGGCGCAACTTTCGAGCTGTTTTCTACGGTAAACTTCCTTTCTCCGCCAGTGGCCACGGCTCGCCGTCCTTCGTCGGATATTAAAACCTCAATGTTTTCCGTAAAGTCAAGCGCCATGAGCTCCCTCTACGAAGTAGAAATTCGTGACGATCGAATGAGACGAAGTAAGTACGAAATACAGTCAAACAGAGATGCTGCTGCTTCGAACCAGTGGACCATTTAAATTCGAAAGGTTCTTGGCTCCTTAACCCTTTTAACCCTTCGATAATCTCGTCAGATCCTATAGATATCAAAGCTTTGGATTTCTAACACACTTGTCGTCTTTAGTTCCTTCTTTGATATGATTCTCCTTCTTCAAACTCTTTTAAAACTTAACGATAGTAAGTGACAACAATATTTTAACACTAAACCTACCAAGCCGGTCAAAATGACCGATAAACTATTTTTTCTAAAAATTCTCTAAACTGATAGGGAAGTCATGAAGGAAATATTCCACTTCTATCTTATAAAACAAAAATTACTTAATTGCTCACCTCTTTCACCTCTTCTTCTACACTATTTAATAAATGTATCTAAATTTTAGTAGATATAACGTCGGTAGTTTTAGTGTTAATTCGTCAGGTAGGACGTGGCAGGTAGAACTGTCGAAATTCGCGGTTTGTGAAATTCAGTGCGATTTTCTTGACAGTTAAACATTAGAAATGGAACAATTAACATTTTCAGTAATTTCTGCAGTCAATTTTGAATATATTGGGCCCAAAAATTGAAGGAAGAAAATATTGTCAATTTTCAAAGCGATAGTGTGGCCTAAAGAAGAAAACCAGAAATCTTCTGTGAAACGTGCAAGAAGAAACTACCCCTTCATGTTATAGATTATTCAAAAAATATCATACATTACAAATTCACAAATAATCGTTACATCTTACAAAACTTACAAACAGTTATAACATTATTATAATAAACTTGCAAAATCAATAGCTTGTAATGATCCATTAAATCCATTAAAATGAACCACTAAATCTATCAAGGCGGTCAAAATGACCGGTACCCAATTTTTTCTAAAAATTCCCAAAATTGATAGAGGAGTCATGAAGCAATTATTCCACTTCTATCTTATAAAACGTAAATTAGTTAATTAATCATCATTTTCACCTCTTGATTCCTCTTTTTCAGAACCACTATTTAGTTAGGTTGGTTTAGTGTTAAAAAAGAAGTGATTTCTATCAAAAATGTTCTTATAATTTTTGGCATATTTATGAGAACCAGGTGCAAACTGGAATCACGTATAAAAATCTAGCGAGTGATAAGGGTTAAAGGGGACATTGGAGAATTTAATAATGAACCAGTTCATTCTCAAAACGAGACATCGTAATTAACGTGTTTACTTGTAACTATGGAATTTCTGTCCAGTTTTTTCTGTCGACAATCTAGCCTGGCGGTTCCTACCGTTTTGTTTGTACTACGAAAAGATAACTATAGTGTTACGATAACAGGAATACCTTGGAATAAATTATTATAAGCTCCTCGGTATTCTTAGCCTCGAAACATCGGCCTTCAACGGATGGGCACAACGCACGTATACCAGCTCGTCCGCATAGATTACACGGATAACTACGATCGACCCGATATGCATTCCATTTAGTTCAAGCTTTCTTTCCTCAAATAACCATTTTCCTATCGGCTCAAACGAATCTCCAATTATCCACAGTCAATTGGAAACATATTCGCATTATACGTCTAATTAGTTTCTTTCATAAATTCTCTCTATGGACTTAAAATTTCCATCGTTGTTGCATCTACTTAAAGCGAAAATACAACCTGCAAATTGAATACCAAGCAGGAAGAAGAAGTGCAATTTAAAGTCTTCGAAATTAAGTCTTGAAATTCCATATATATAAATATATAAATTACATTTATCGAGTTAAAATTTCCATCGTTGTTTCATCTACAATTTATCTAGTTAATTCGTTGCCCTACGATTTCTTTTGTGACTTCCTCCGCTTTAGTTAGGAATTTAATTACTAAAATAAAAATTGGTCTGTGGTTCTTGATATTTCGTATAATTTAAGGCAATATTAATATTTTGGAGAAATAATATGATAGTTTTGGGTTTCATGAAAATTTTTAATTTGATAGGTTTTGCGACATTTGAAAATTTTTACCTCATCACGAGTGTAACTTCTCATTGTAGGGCAAAGTGTTAATCAAAAATATGACCTGCAAATTAAATACTGAGCAGGAACAACAAGTAAAGTGTAAGGTATACGAAACTGAGAAGATTACTCCGTTAAAGAATTAAGTCCCGAAATTGATCAGTGATTTTTGATATTTCGTACAATTTAACGTAATATTAATATTGTAGAAATAATACGATAGCCTGGTGTTTCATTAAAATTTTTAATTTGATTTTGCGACATTTGAAAATTTGCAAATTAAATACTAAGAAGGAATAACAAATACAGTGTAAAGTCTACGAAACGTAGAAAATTACTCCGTTAAAGAATTAAGTCCCAGAATTCGATACATATGAATATATATAAATTTCATTTATCGAGTTAAAGTTTCCATCATTGTTGTATCAACCATTTATCTAGCTAACCCGTTGCCCTACGATTTCTTTTGTGACTTCCTTCACTATAGTAGAGAATTTAATTGCTAAAATAATAATTGATCAGTGATTTTTGATATTACGTACAATCTAACGTAATATTAATATTGTAGAAATAATACGATAGCCTTATATTTCATTAAAATTCTTAATTCGATAGGTTTAGCGACATTTGACAATTTGCAAATTAAATACTAAGCAGTAATAACAAATACAGTGTAAAGTCTACGAAACTGACAAAATTACTCCGTTAGAGAATTAAGTCCCGAAATTGATCAGTGATTTTTGATATTTTGTATAATTTAACGTAATATTAATATTGTAGAAACAATACGATAGCCTTATATTTCATTAAAATTCTTAATTTGATAGGTTTAGCGACATTTGACAATTTGCAAATTAAGTACCAAGCAATAATAACAAATACAATGTAAAGTCTACGAAACGTAGAAAATTACTCCGTTAAAGAATTAAGTCCCAGAATTCCATACGTATGAATATCTATAAATTTCATTTATCGAGTTAAAATGTCCACCCTTGTTGCATCAACCATTTACCTTCTTAACCAAAAATACAACATGGAAATTAAATACCAAGCAGAAATAAAAAGTCCAGCGTAAAGTCTTCGAAACATAGAAGGTTACTCCATGGAAGAATTAAGTCCCGAAATTCCACATATATAAAAATATAAATTCCACTTATCGAGTAAAAATTTCCACCCTTGTTGCATCAACCATTTACCTTCTTAACCAAAAATACAACATGGAAATTAAATACCAAGCAGAAATAAGAAGACCAGCGTAAAGTTTTCGAAACATAGAAGGTTACTCCATGGAAGAATTAAGTCCCGAAATTCCACAGAAGCAACGAAGAAGCCTGGTTGCAACAAGTAAAAATAGAACGTGGAAATCGTTGCTCAAAAGCGGAAACTCGACGATTTCTCATCGAGGACAAACAAGCCTCTATAACGTAGGGTCGTAGGAGGATAGAAGAGGGTAAGAGGATAGGGAAGGGGAGGATAGGAGAGGACATAGGGATCGGCCCTTGGTAGAGGCCAGAAATAGGGATGATTCTCGGGTGGAACGGACTCACAAGGAAGTTTGGTGGCTCGTGTCTGTTCAATTACGAGACACCCAGAGTACAACGCTCCCAACAGCTCCGCTACGAAACGAGTCCTGACTCACGTTTTTCTCTCCTCCCGTATACACTGCCGTCCCTCTCTTTCTCCCTCTATTTCTACCTCTCTTTCTCCCTTTTCTCTCTCTCTCTTTCTCTCTTTTCCCCATCTTTTCATCCCTCTTTCTTCATCTGACTTTGCGTTTGAGGATGCCTCTTCGTTCTACACGCATGCAGAGTCTGCATAGCGTTTGGAAGATCGCAGAGCGAGAGTATTCACTTCTCGTGCACGTGAAATATTGCTCGATAACAAGATGCACTTTTTTCAGACGGTGAAAACCTTCGGGAGGAAATTCCGTTGAATTTTCAAGACTTTGTGGAGCGTTGGGCTCTTTCTCTCTTTTTCAAATTTTATTTAATAATATTTGGTACGATTAGGAGTATTATGAGCGGTTTGGCACTTGTTTAACCCCCTTAGCTTTGTATGTGTGACACTCGTGACGTGGAAAATGGAGTAGGAAATTTTGAAGTCTCTCTGAAATTATTAAATTGAAAATGTCTGGTGGTAGAGAAACTGTCTAATTATTTCTATGGTATAATATTAACACTTTACCGACCGGTATTTTTTTAACATCCTACCTCCTTCTGACCGATCACTTGTCAACAAATATTTTCTTGATACAGATACCTATTCGAAAATTACAAATTCCCGTCACTGAGTCCTTAACACAGGTAACCGCAATGATAAATTATAATTTATTAGTTGAAATGAGAACCAATTAATAAGTTAAAAGTTCAAAGGCGTTGGGTCCGAAAAGCCTATTAATAGGCTTCCGGTCGGTAAAGTGTTAATATTACTTTATACGAAATATCAGAAATCAGTGAGAAGTTTGGATTTTAGGAATTAATTTTGAATTAATTATACGCACAGTTGCGAAAGAAATTGGAGGCCAAAGGGAGGGTGAAGTGATAGGGCGATGAAAGTGAAAAGATACAGAGAAAAATGATGTTAATTATTTCCAATAAAGTTTGTATGTAATTATAGAGTTATCTATAGGTACTGATGGATATTTTGGTGATGGAAAGTCATCGTGAAATTAGAAATTCGAAATTAGAACGTTGGAAAACAAAATGATGGGAGCAGTTTTAGCGCTAAAACTACCGACGTTGCATATACTAAAATTTAGATGTAATGAACATGTACTTTGGAAAAAGTGAAAAGATTAGTTAATTAACTAATTTAGATTTTATAAAAGTGGAATTTTTACTTCACGGCTCTACTATGAATTTAGGTTTTTGAACAAATTGAGAATTCGCTATCTTGGGAGGTTTAATGTTAACAATAGCACTGTAAAATTGTCTCAAGATCTTGAGACATATTATAATTAATATAATAATGATTCTATCAATTTTTGTAAATATTCAGAGACAATTTGTACGTATAGTTTCAAAGGTGTAACTAAAACACCACCCAGTTTATTTATTATGCAGAAGATAAAAGCTTCCACGTCGTAAAAACAATTAAGGCATCAATATTAATACGTTAATTACGTCGGAAGCAGAAAACCAACCCTTCCGATGGCCAATAAAAAATAATCCACCGAACAAAACCAAATGAGCGCGTTAAAGTACCAAAGCGTATTTCGAAAATGCAATCCGGCTTTGAGTTCTTCAAATAATTTCCATCGAATTCCGGATTCGCGGTCGTTCACCGTCATACTACTCGTGAAAATATGTCGTGCGCAGTAAATAAACCGAATCATTGTACCCGGCCGATTCTGAGAGGGGAAAATGCAACCCCCCATAAACCCATGGCAGCAATATCTCGGGCGTATACGCGATATTCTATAAACCACGTCAAACTGCAGAATTCTCGTTCCACTGTTCGTTCAAAATCGCTCGTAGGACCCTGGAAATCCCATCGAACGAGTTACTGGGTGTTTCAAAAATACTTTTTATAATTTTAACCCTTTCTGCCCCATTGAAAGATATAGATCTCAACGCATACATTCACTAGGTCTTCCCTTGCTGAGTTAACCCTTTGTGGTGCGAATTGTTTCGACAATTTTCTTAGTGAGGTAATTAAAATTAACTTTGCGATATTTTCTATCATTGATTGTTAATTCTTTTTTAACCCCTTGCCGTACAATAACGAGTGCTTCTCGTGATGCGATAAATGGAATAGTCAATTTTGAAGTGCTCCAAGATGTAAGATATCCAAGTTTTTAGTACCTAATGTGTAAGTTTGTTGCAAATGTCGGTTTAACAATTTCAAAAAGCAGCGTCCGGCAACAAAAAAAAACAGACTTAGCTTTCTTTCAAATTTCTCCTAGGTATTATGTCTTCGTTGATCGTATGATTACTGATTTTAATTAACCCTGCTGTTCTGCAAGGGTCTATATGACTCGAAATGGATATTATATTTGAAGAAATACTATATTTCTAATTATTAATTTTTGATATTCAACTATTTGTATTCTATTCTATCTATTTATGCTTTTCCAAATGTGAATCTCCATTCTTCGGGTCACTATGACTTTAAGAAGTACGAATGTGAGATATAAATGAGCAGAACAGCTAAGAGGTAGTTTTCGCAGGGTATTTAAAACGTGCGTCTTTGTCTGTTTGTTTCAAGTTGCAAGGTTGTGAATGAGGCTCCCTTTACAATGAATTTTATCTCTGTCATTTTTCGGAAGCTACGAAATTGTGAACGATGCGCGTACGGCGTCAGGTTCGCTCAAGGACACTTCTGGAGAGTAAAACATAAACATAAACACTTGCGTTTCCTAGTACGTAGTTCGGTGACCCAGCCCTCCATTCTCTAATTCCGTGTAGCACTAGTATTTAAAGATCTCTCGTGTGTTTCTTTTCGAAAGGTCGGGAATCTGGAAGCCTGACTTATTCAGCTGAAATTTAATCGCGAAGACACAATTAACACTAGAACTACCGGCATTAAATCTATCATATTTCAATATGTTAAATAAGTACTTTAACCCTTTTAGTGCCGACCGAAAAAATTGATTAAATTAATAACAAATGTAGTTGCGAATAAAAAGAATGTTCATTTGGCAATAGTGTCATATAGAATACGCAATATGGAGCATAAATTGTGTATTTACAATTATATGTCATAAAATTACTGATATCGTATTGGAAACTGAATATTAACCCTTCGATGTCCAGTGTTAGCAATTTTGCTAACGACGATATATCGTCGTCCGGCACTAAAAGGGTTAAAAAAGGAGGAATCGAGTGACGGAAAAAATGATCATTTCGGTGATTTATGTCTTTTGTGATGGACGTAGAATTTTTGTTCCATGGGTCCTCTATGAACTTTGAGAATTTTTGGGAAAAATTGTGTACCAGTCATTTTGACTGGTTTGGTAGTTCTAGTGTTAAAAGTTCATTTGCGTGATAAATATTCGTTTCTGACCTATAATTTTTCTCAGATATTTTATTTACAAGATAAGTGCGATGAGACAGTAAAAAAAATTTGCTACCCTTTTGTGAGTTTTGCGACGACAAATCTCCATTGATTCGATTGTGTAGAACAAGATATTGTGTGTTTCTTTTCAAAAGGTCGGAAATCTGGAAGCCTGACTTATTCAGCTGAAATTTAATCGCCAAGACGCAATTAGAAGTTCATTTGCGTGATAGCGATTCGTTTCTAATTTATAATTTTTCTCAGATATTTTATTTACAAGATGAATGAGAGGAGGCAATAAAAAAAATTTACTACCCTTTCGTGAGTTTTGCGACGCCAAATCTTCATTGATCGAAGTGTTTAGAACAAGATCTCGTGTGTTTCTTTTCGAAAGGTCGGAAACCTGGAAGCCTCACTTATTCAGCTAAAATTTAATCACCAAGACGCAATTAGAAGTTTATTTGCGTGATGACGATTCGTTTCTGACCTATAATTTTTCTGAGATAGTTTATTTACAAGATAAATGCGATGAGACACTAAAAAAAACTACTTTTGAAACAACCTGTACAAAGTTGTTCCTTTCGAGACGAGTCTCCGCGTTTTCCATCGACAAATTGGGAATTCGAAAGGACCGTTCGCTTGGAATTAAAACGTTAATGTCGAGCAAAAGGATTATAGATGTCATAAACTCGAAGATGTTTGCGTTGTTGAGCTTATTTTGTATTTCGGTTTCGACTGCTGTGGTTATTTTATTTAGAACAGGGTTTCTCAAACTTGAGTCTACAGCCCCCTAAGACCGTTATGGTGAACATAGGGAACACGTGCCAGAGGCGTCACGCACAGCAGTTTAGCTGGCACGTGGATCGATTTACAGATTCAACTTTTTTGTAATAGTTCACTGATCTAATCGTAGTCATTTAAATAGATGAATAAATGAAAAGTTATTTAGTGCAATGGACAGACGACAAATAATATTAGGAAATTTCTTTTTTACTTAAATTTATTTAACATTTGCAATTTTTTGATAATTATCTGTTGAGAAATTTTGTGGTGACACTGGCCTATTTATTAATTACAGTTAATTTTAATAAATCCACGAGTAGCTTAACAAATAGTTTAACATCTAAGAAAATTTGAGAAACACTAAACTAGAGGCAATCGTTTTAGGTGAACATAGGACTACCTATTCTCGTAAGACAGTATCTATTTAATTAGATAAATGAAAATTTATTTACTACGATAGACAGTCGATAAATAATATCTGGAAATTTCTTTTTTATTTAAATTTATCTAACATTTACAATTTTTTGAATAGATAATTGTCGAGAATCTTCGTGGTAACGCTGCCCTATTTGTTAATTCCAGTTAATTTTAATAAAACCACAAGTAGTTTAACAAATAGTTTAACATCTAGGAAAGTTTGAAAACCACTCCACTAGAGGCTACAATTTTAGGTGAACATAGGACTATTCTCGTAAGACAGGGTGTTATCGAGACACCGTTTATTTTTCTTTCAATTAATTACCAAAAGAGTATTATTTTACCTCCTAACGCAAAGCTTCTACCAGGAACTGTACGAATCGTCGAGATATTTTCCTCGAAAATTACGATTATGTCTATGGAGCCTTCTGCGCTCGATATGCACGTCTCGAAAGAGGAAGGACTTTTCGAGAACGCTCCGGTGTAGTAGCAGATCGTCGAGCAATTCCTGGAGAGGTTGATTCTTAACGAGTTTCGTCGTGTTCTCTTGTGTAAGAACTCACTGTGGCTAAAAACATCGGGTTCTCTTCTCTTTCTCCCTTTCTCTCCCTCCTCCATCTCTTTCATCTCTGTCTTTCTCTCTCCTCTGTTCCTTTGTCAAACATTTACTGCAACGGAGGATTCTTCTTTGTCATTTGATCCGTTTATATATATTACTTGTTTATATTGGAATTATAAATATCCACGGACTTGTTTCTCAATCTGTGCGTCGATCGAATATCGACGATGGAGAAACGATGACAAGAAGTTCATTTAATTGGAACGCTTTTATTTCTTTTAACGTATTTTTAATCCCATTGTAATATCGTCGAGTGACATTTTAGGTGATGAGTAGAGCAATTAAGATTATTCTGTTAAAATCACATAGAAAAATCCTCAAAGGAATTAACCCTTTGCGGACGGAGGCATTTTTGAATATCGAGAAACTATCAATTATTTAGCGATGAAAAAACACTTTTTCATCGGAAAGACAGTGTGTTAATGTATACAAGTTGAAATTTACTCTTTGTAAAATAATATTTCAACGATTATATTTTAATTTTTCAACTCTAACCGTTTATATATGCACCGACAAACTGTAACCAATTTTTTTCTCAGGGCGGATATATTCGCCCGTCGTCCGCAAAGGGTTAAACGGGATATTTAATACTAGATTTACGGAGCCAATTTGGCTCATTCAAAGTTGATTACTATATGTATAATATGTCGGTTGGCTAATTTTTTTAACAATAAATCTTTCATTTAAATAGATTTGAAACTATTTGCTTTGCAAAAAAACTTCAATTTTCTTGTATCAGTCAAATTGTCTCACTTCAGAGAAATTGGTATATCAACATCCGTAAATCTAGTGTTAACAATTGTAAATACCAAGGTGATTAGAATTCCTTGTTTCTTATTTTTTCTACAAATATTTTAAATTTATAACCGAGCCATAGAGTAGATATTGTACGTCCATCTTATAAAATATAAATTATCGAATTAAATCCTCCTTTCCACCATTCGATTTCTCGTTTTCTGAAATTTTTTCTTCAATGTATTGAAAAACGATGGACTCAACACCGGTATTTCTAGTGTTGATAGAAAAGGCTTTATGCAAATAGAAATGATGAAATTTGCAAAATACTAGTGGCGTTCAAAGTGTTAATACTAGATTTACCAAGTCAGTCAAAATGACTGGTACACAATTTTTTCCAAAAATTCTACGGGTTTATGAGGGAGCCGTAGAATAAATATTCTTCGTCCATCGTATAAAACATAAATTACCGAATCTAGCATCTTTTCCAAGACTTAATTTTCCTTGCTTTAAGGTACATATTTAACATATTTAACACTAGAACTACCAAACCAGTCAAAATGACTGGTATACAATTTAAAAAAAAAATTCTCCAAGTTTATATAAGAGTCATAGAATAACTATTCTACGTCTATGTCAATAAACATAAATCACCCAATCGATCAAATCTTCCGCCGCTTGATTCCCCCTTTTTCAAAGTACTTATTTAATTTATTAAAATATTGGGTTGGCAACTAAGTGATTGCGGATTTTAAATGAGAAGGAAAATTGATGAGGGACCCATAAATCGAGTTTCTTGACATAGCCAAGCTGTTTTAATTGTTTTGAATGCATTTATGCGTTACATTGAGCTTCTGTGCAATTTTACGTGTTGTGCTATAGCGATCTAAATCGATAATAGCCTTGATACAAGTCTCACCAACTTTAACTGGAAGGCCAGATAGTTGAGTATTTTTCAGTGAAAAATCACCAGAACGGAATTTGGCAAACCAATTTTGACACTGCCTCTCTTTCAAGGCTTCATTCCCATATACAGCACATAACTTTTTGTGTCCTTGCTATGCGTTCTTGCCTTTTCGGAAATAATACAGTAAAATATGTCTGAAAAGCCCGTCTTGTTCTTCCATTTTTAAATTGGAATAAAAACGAAACTAAATAACTAATAGACACAAATTTTTTACTAAATTAAAGGTGGAAGTCCAAACAAACAGAAAACAGTACAGTTTAGGTGCTTTCAACACGTTGACAAACCAAAAGAATGCGCTAAAATTATCTATTGACAAAATCCGCAATAACTTAGTTGCCAACCCAATATGTTAGATTTGAGGCCGCTAGTTCTAGTGTTAAGTGTAATAGATTTCACGCTGGTAAATCTAGTGTTAAATTCGATGGTTCATTCTTCTAATAAAATCACTTTCCCAATTCCAACGTACTCCAGCGTGAGAAGAATTCGTCGAAATTATTCAATACAATTGAACTTTATTTAATGACAGAGAAAAGCAATATTCGCAGAATCCATAGTTCCTCGTTGAAATTAACCTCACGGGATTACATTAATCGGAACGTCAGGCTAACTTTTATATTTGAAGCGCATCCTTCGAATGAAAACGATATTCGCTCGTGAAGGTGCCTTCGCAGAGGAGAGAAGCGGTCGATCGGCAGGAATTAAAATATCGAGCGTCTCGAGCAGAGCGAGCTGCAGCTCGAAAGCTGTGCTCTCGAACGACAGAGAGAGAAAGAATTAACGGGGAAACATCGGCGAGAGGCAGAGAGAAAAGGCAAGTCCTGACTATCGTCTCGTCTCGCTCACTTTCTCTGTCGGAGACCATCGTATCCTCCTTCTTCCTCTCTTTTCTTTCGCTCGCCAATGGAGAACGGGAAGGTGGAGGATAGACAAAGAGAGAAAGCCTTTTGTTCTGGTTCGTCTACTGGATAATCCGTGTTTAGACGATTTTAGTTGATGGTTTCGTTTAATATTATTAGACGTCAAGCGTGCACCGAACGTGTAATCGTTTTAACGAACTGTTGACTCCGAAGCTTCCTAGCACGATCGTTCAACGCTGCAACTACTACCGTCATATCTGTTTAAATACACTGAATAAGTATTTTAGAGGGAGAGAGGTGATACGGCACAGTTTTATTGTTACTGCATTTAAATATAAGTAATTTACGTTTCACAAGATTGAAGTAGAATATTTGCTTCTTGGCCCCTCTTTCGATTGGAGCAGCTTTGAAGAAAAAATTGAGGACTCTTTATTTTGACCACCCTGATAGTTTTATTGCTAGTGCAATTAAATATAAGTATTTTATGTTTTAGAAGATTGAAGTGGAATATTTGCTTCTTGGCCCCCCTTTCGAATAGAGCAGTTTTGAGCACAAAGTTGGAGACCCTTTATTTTGACCACTATGATAGTTTGATTGTTAGTGAATCGAAGTATAAATAATTTATTTTTTACATAATTGAAGTAGAATATTTGCTTCCTTGCCCCCCTTTCGATTGGAGCAGCTTTGAAGAAAAAATTGAGGACTCTTTATTTTGGCCACCCTGATAGTTTTATTGCTAGTGCAATTAAATATAAGTATTTTATGTTTTAGAAGATTGAAGTAGAATATTTGCTTCTTGGCCCCCCTTTCGAATAGAGCAGTTTTGAGCACAAAGTTGGAGACCCTTTATTTTGACCACTATGATAGTTTGATTGTTAGTGAATCGAAGTATAAATAATTTATGTTTTACATAATTGAAGTAGAATATTTGCTTCCTTGCCCCCCTTTCGATTGGAGCAGCTTTGAAGAAAAAATTGAGGACTCTTTATTTTGACCATCCCGATAGTTTTATTGCTAGTGCATTTAAATATAAGTAAGTAATTTATGTTTTACAAGATTGAAATAGAATATTTGCTTCTTGGCCCCCCTTTCGATTGGAGCAGCTTTGTGGAAAAAATTGGGGACCCTTTATTTTGACCACCCTAATAATTTTATTTTTAGTGAATTTAAGTACAAATAATTTATTTTTTACAAGATTGAAGTAGAATATTTGCTTCTTGGGCTCCCTATCAATTGGAGTAGTTTTGAGGAAAAAATTGGTGACCCTCTACTTTAACTACCCTGATAGTTTTATTATTAGTGTATTTAAATATAAGTAATTTCTGTTTTACAAGATTAAAATAGAATATTTGCTTCTTGGCCCCCTTCCCTAATATACTTACGTCATTTATGTTATATGAGATTAAAGTAGAATATTTGCTTCATGGCAGCCCTATGAGTTGGAGCCATTTGTAGCAAAATGTTGGAAACAGTTTATTTTAAACGCCATGATAGTTTATTGTTAGTGTATTGAAGTAGAAGTAATTAATGTTTTGTCAGATTAAAGTAGAATATTTGCTTCTCGGCCCCCTATTAATTGTAGCAGCTTTGAGAAAAAAATTCGAGAGCGTTTATTTTGACCACTCTGATAGATTGATTGTTAGTGAATCGAAGTATAAGTAATTTATATTTTACATAATTGAAGTAGAATATTTGCTTCATGGTTTTCCCACCAATTGGAGCAATTTTTAAGAATATTATAAACTGTTTATTTTGGCTCCCATGATAGTTTTATTGTTAATACATTTAACTATAAGTAATTTATATTTTATGAGGTAGAAGTTGAATATTTACTTCATAGCTCACCTACTCGGGTGGTCCTAGCACTTTTTTTTACACGAGGAAATCTTCCAAAGGACCTAATCCAGACATAACCGAGACCTAATCCTCTTGGTACCCCGTTATTTCGACCATTCCGATAGTTCCGTTGTAACTTCCATAGAAAATCGAACACACTCCATTTCGACTTTGTTTTACCCCTCCTATGTTGCCCCAAAATAAATAATCATCCTCTAAGCGACGATCCCATCGATTCCACCATTCCACTCCATCCCCAATATTTGAAGTCCCCGAGGAGAGGAAAGATCCATATCATTCTTTTGGTTCGATACTTAGAATTTAAACCTATAACTCGGAGCATACTTATGCACGATTTTAATAAGGAGTGGACGAGCATAACCATAAGTGTCGTCGACTAATTGCAACAAACCCGTCGATTTTGCAGATACAAAAAGTTCCATTCCATATTGTTTGATTCATTTCCAGATAGTACACTCCGTCAGCGAGAAGCAGGTAGAGCGATAGAGGAAAGATAAAACGGAAGAGGAACGAAGGAAGACGGAAGACAAGTAGTCTCCGTCCTCCTTCGTTCCTGGAATCGTGATCTCTCTCCTCTCGTTTCCACCGTCTCGCAGGTAGAGAGAGAACCTTTTGTTCTGGTCCGTCTACCGTTCTACCCCATACGATTGTCACGTGGCCTCCCTCTCGTCTCTTTATCTTTTGCTCGTTCATTTGTTCACTCTCTCCCTCTCTCTTCCTCTTCATCCCGGTCCAATTCGTTTGCTTGCTCTTTCCATGCTCTCACTCTCTCTTTCCATCATTCGACCTTTCTCTCTTTCTCTACTTTCCTCTATCTTCTTCTCTCTCTGTCTTTCTAACCCTCTCTCTTTCTCTACTTTCCTCCATCTTCTTCTCTCTATCTTTCTACCCTTCTCTCTCCTTTCCACCCACACATTTACCATCTCTGGTCCTTTTCACCCTTCGTTTCTCTCCCTCTTTCTCCATCGTGCTACTTGTGCTCGCTTCCACCTCGTCTCTTTCTCTCCTCTCCGTCCTCCCTCTTCTCTCTTTCGAGGACTCTACGTGTAAGTGCACACTCGCACGCAGTTGCGTTTAGCGTGTCAGTGCGGACCGGCAATCTGTGAACACCCGGTTTAACCGGGGAGGAGACGACGGCCGATCGATTTTCATCGAGTCTCAAAATTCTCTATGCGCATCCTGGCCGGAAACTAACCACTCGTACCGAACCTCACCGGCGACCCTTTTTATCTACTTGACACGCCCCGAATTGATCCTTAATTCGTTCCTTCTTCTTCAATCGACTTCCATCGATTTCTACCTTCCGGAATGCGTTGCGATCTCACGAGTTATCGTGTATCGTGTCAACCAAGGACAATGTATTTCGTGGTACGATTACTTTCGTTCTGTAGTATCCGATGGGGGTAGTTTTAGATACATGGGTCTTCGAGGCTCTTAAATCTAGATATATCGGGGTTACGCTGTATTTAAATACACCGAGTGTGATACACACCGTGATTAGCACATTGGAAGGAGAGGAATCAAGAGGAGAGGATGTTCAATTAAGTAATTTAAGTTTTTGTAGACGTAGAATACTTGCTGCATGGTTCTTTTGCCAATTGGAGCAATTTTTGGCAAAGTATTGGGGACCGTTTACTTTGACCACCTAGATAGTTTTATTGTTAGTGTACTTAAGTATAAGTCATCTATGTTTTACAAGATTGAAGTAGAATATTTGATTCTTGGCCTCCCTATCAATTGGAGCAGCTTTGAGGAGAAATTGGAGACCGTTTATTTTGATCTCCCTTATAGTTTTATTGTTAGTGTATTGAAGTATAAGTAATTTATGGCCTATAAGATTGAACTCGAATGTTTGATTTATGATAGCTCTATCAGTTGGAGAAATTTTTAGTAAAATATTGGAGAACGTTTATTTTGACCTCCCTTATAGTTTTATTGTTAGTGCATTTAGATGTAAGTAATTTATCTTTTATAAAATTGAAATAGAATATTTGCTTCTTGGTTCCCCTACCAATTGGAGCAACTTTGAGGGAAAATTGGAGACCGTTTATTTTGACCAGCCTGATAGTTTTATTATTAGTGTATTGGAGTATAAGTAATTTATGTTCTATAAGATTGAACATGAATGTTTGATTCATGATAGCTCTATCAGTTGGAGAAATTTTTAGCAAAATATTGGAGAACGTTTATTTTGACCACCCAGATAGTTTTATTGTTAGTGTATTGAAGTATAAGTAATTTATGTTCTATAAGATTGAACTCGAATATTTGATTCATGATAGCTCTATCAGTTGGAGAAATTTTTAGCAAAGTATTGGAGAACATTTATTTTGACCACCTAGATAGTTTTATTGTTAGTGCATTTAGATGTAAGTAATTTATCTTTTATAAGATTGAAGTAGAATATTTGTCTCACGGCTCCTCTATCAATTAGAACAACTTTTAGGAAAATTAGGGACCGTTTACTTTGGCCACCTTGATAGTTTTATTATTAGTGCAGTTAACACTTTACCGACCGGTATTTTTTAACATCCTACCCACTTCTGATCGGTCACTTGCACGCAGATATTTCCCTGATACTGAAATCTCTTCGAAAATTGCAAAGTTTCTTCACTGAGTCCTTGGCACAGGAAAAATAATTTATTAATTTCCGTAGCGACCAATTAATAAGTTAAAAGCCCGAAAGTATTGGGCCCGAAAAGTCGATTAATCGACTACCGCTCGGTAAAGTGTTAACTATAAGCGATTTACGTTTTATAAGATTAGAGTAGAATTTTCTTCATGGCAATTAACACTAGAACTACCAAACCAGTCAAAATGACTGGTACACAATTTTTTCGAAAAATTGTCCAAGTTCATAGAATAGCCATAGAATAAAAATTCTGCGTCCATCACAAAAGACATAAATCACTGAATTGATCATCCTTTCTGCTACTCGATTTCTTCTTTTTCAAAGTACTTATTTTATATATTGAAATATGATAGATTTAACGCCGGTAGTTCTAGTGTTAATTGGACAAATTTTTAGGTTTAACCGGAAACCGGTTAAATTTACTACCTTGGTAGCTTTGGCGCTAATGTTTGAATAATAAATGAATGTTCTTCCAACGTCTTTAAGTCTTTTTTCGTAAGTAATTATTAATTAAGAATTTGATCGTGGCGTTTAGCGAATCATGGAGTGCACGGTCGATTTTCGTCGGATCTCCAGGGGATCGTTAAGCCCTTAGCTAATCTGCGAATAGACCAACGCTGTACGTAATTCTAGCAGCACAGTCTATGGAGTGTTTATTGAACTGAGATTTACTAGAGCCACTCGGAGTTCTCGAGTAGCTCGTATCTTCCGGTATTAACGGTATGATTAACGTTCCTATAATTCTTTTCTTTATTTCTCTTTCGGCTTATCGACTTTCCCGCCCGCCCGTCTTCGGATCTAATCAGATTATTTACTTTACTTTATTATATCGTTTAATCGTCATAGCCCAGTGGAAACTGTTGCTTGTGGACGTCGAGAGAAATCTTAATTCATCTCGACCTTTAAGATTTATCTGACTGGATGCAATTATAGAAATATTGTTGCACTTAACACTAGAACTACCAAACCAGTCAAAATGACTGGTACACAATTTTTCCCATAATTTCTCCAAGTTCATAGAGCACCCATGGAACAAAAATTCTACGTCCATCACAAAAGACATAAATCACCGAAATGATCATTCTTTCCGCCACTCGATTTCTCCTTTTTTAAAGTACTTATTTAACACTAGATTTACGGAGTCAATTTGACTAATTCAAAATTTGATTACTACATTTATAATATATTGGTTGGTGAATTTTTTAGTAATAAATCTTTCATTTCAATTGATTTGGAACTATTTTCTTTGCAAAAAATTTCAATTTTCTTGTATGATTCAAATTGGCTCACTTCAGAAAAATAGGTATATCAATATCCGTAAATCTAGTGTTAATATATTGAAATATGATAGATTTAACGCCGGTAGTTCTAGTGTTAAAGAGGAATAACATCGACAAAGCTTGAAATATCTACATTTTGTACTACTGTATTTGTAGGAGAGGTATTGCAAATCGATGGTAGAAAAATATATTAATAATCCCCCAGGTGGTAAATTCAACAAAGTATTAACCCCATGGTGCCAATTACAATTTCATCCAGCAAAAACGACGGACCGAATTGCGATGAAATTAAAATACCCCCGGAAAAACTTCATTTAGCGTTAAAACAATTCTCACCGACCGTTTGTACACAAAATATGGACCCTTCTATCATTGAAAATGCATTAATGTTCCCTTAATACTTCTTCCACACTTTATTATAATTTCAACACGCAGTACCAAGGCAGACAACGAATTGGATCCTCATTTTTTTTAATAGAAATTTTTCAAGTATATAAAATAACTATAGAATTCATTTTATGAAACTTAAATTACTGCATTAATCATTTTTTTCATATTTTGATTCCTCTTTCTGTAATATACTTTTATATCTTTAACCCCTCGAGTGATTCTGGTAGTTTGCCTCACCCTCATCTTCTTAAACATTCCTCGACACAATAATTAACTAATAAATTATAAATGTATTAATAAATAGTAACAATAAATTTAAAAACTAAGAATTATAAAACTGTAAATTAACATTAGATTACCGGAGTGAGTTAATTTGACTAATTTACCATTTTACTGCTACATATACATAGAAAAACTTAAGTAATGTTTTTAAAAAGTGTTTTTGGAATGAAAGGTATAGAAATATTAATTCTATCTCTAATAATAAATAAAATTAATAAATGCTATATCTACTCTGACGCATGTTACCCAGGCAATCTATTGTTAAATAACATATTGCCCAAACAATTTCCAGCATATAAAAAAATACAAATTTTGACACTATATTTCACTAATTTCTTCACCATAAATAAGTACACTTCAGTATTTTCAAATACATTTCCAAGAAAAGCTTTGTCACTTTAGGGGTTGAAGACAATAGATTTAACGCCCGTAGTTTTACTGTTAATAACTTTCCACGATGTCTTTGAAGACTCGTTGGGTATTCTCAGGTACCAAGATTTTTCAACGTTCACCATTAAGTGAAGAGAGAGAGGGTAGGAGAGAAAGAGAGAGTTAGAAAGAACAGTGCAACCCCATCGTAGGCGGGGGTGCACCGTGTTGCAGCTTCGTTGCACTTTATTGGCGGCCGCCCTGGCGCAACCACTTCGCGATTCATTGGCCAACGTTATATTACGCGCGCACGGGATTTCGTTGGGGGTTAATTCACCCCTTCCAGGCGCAATAGCCAACCCCACCGGCGACCGGTCGCTCCCTCCCGGCTTTCTGGTTAATCGGGTGCGGTTATTCGTAAATATTGAAAAGCGTGTTTAGGCTCTTCGCGATCTGCCACTGGCGATTTTCACCCCCTACCCCCTTGCAATCGGTTAACCCTCGATGGTTACGTTGTTTTTCCAGCGACGAAAGTCGGTAGGATCGAGGGAATAATTGGTTGCTTCTGTAAATGGTGATTAATGGTGGAACTAGGTATTTTAAATTGGAAATGAAGAGTGTGACGATGGTATTTGGTAATTTTGTCGATAAATATTAACAGGTTGAATGCCACCGATATTTCCCTTATATCGTCATTTCTATTGAGGTGAAACTTTTTTTATGAAAATCACATATTCATTGAAACAGAAATTTTAAGGACACTGATTGATTGGTGTTTAGCAGATCTTCATCTTCTTAACGCCAAAATTTAAATATTTAATATGTTAGAAAATTCATAAATATTTCAATTTAAACGTAACATAAAATTTCATTCAATTCAATAGCGCCGGTCACCGGTGACCCCCATGGCACTCAACCTGTTAATATAGTGGAGGAATTTGTAAGCAATGTAGTATAGTATCGATTTTCGCTCGTTTCTGGGATACTTTTTGGCCCAAATCGAGATTTAACCCTCTATTGGTCCCTGTGACTTTGGTAACGCAGGACACATCTAAACTTGTATTCTTCAAAGTCTAATTTGGAACTTTTCAAAGTCTAATTTTTAACAATTTAGTATTTTACATTCAGATTTAATCGATTATTTAAAATAGTGTTTTTATAATTTTCTAATTGCGATATTGTGAAACTGATTTTGGGGTACCATAACAAATTAGGACTATGGAGGGTTCATGTGACTAAAATTGAGATTAATTCTACACGATGAACGTAGATTATTATTAATTAATTTATTATAAAGAAAAACTAAGAGAAATCTTGTCTTCAAATAGAAAGTAGACTTGGGTTGAGAGAAGAATTTAGAGAATTTAATGTGACTGTTTTAACACTAGATTTACCAAACCAGTCAAAATGACTGGTGCACAATTTTTTTCAAAAATTCTACGGGTTTATGAGAGAGCCGTAGAATAAATATTCTTCGTCCATCGTATAAAACATAAATTACCGAATCTATCATCTCTTCCGCATCTTAATTTTCCTTGCTTTGAGGTACATATTTAACATATTTAAATATAGTAGATTTCACGCTGGTAAATCTAGTGTTAAAATAATTGTATTTTGTTCCTTTGTCTGTTGTACTTGCAAAATGTTAATTGTTGGATAATAGAAAATTATGTAAATAACAGCAGAGTCTAAGGAAAGGTGGGAAATTATTATTCGAATACATATAGGGTTAACCCCGAGCCTCCTCGTCGGTGCACCCTCGGTCACTACC
This sequence comes from Cerceris rybyensis, assembly GCA_910591515.1. NCBI lineage: Eukaryota > Metazoa > Arthropoda > Insecta > Hymenoptera > Crabronidae > Cerceris > Cerceris rybyensis. Next base: position 3,524,073 of record OU342800.1, on the reverse strand, counting down.
CCCTCTTCACCTCCAGCCCCTCTACGAGTAATTGTAAGGGCCGCTTTGAAGGTTCTCAATGGAACCTCGGCTCCATTGCCCTCTGTCCCACCCTTGATTTTCCACCCCGACTACCAACTCCCCACCCTCTCTACCCAGCTCACTCAGGTTGATAGAGGAACCCAGAACTTTCGCGAATTCTGTACTCGAGAAATGCCCGACGATTTGCTTTATTTTCGGCCAATGGCCACACAACTGCTTCTGTCTCGTTTCTTGCTACATGCAATTTACCTTGGCTCAAGGATTGATGATGATGGTATGCGTTTGGGAATTTCTATGAGGAATAATGAGAAAGGGGAAGTCTCAAAAATGTATGGAGTGTAGTTTGAGAATTTTCAAATTGAAAAGTGTAGAAAATGGAAAGATTACATTTACTGATTTGAAATTGCGGTGGGTGAGGAGATAGAAATTTGGACTTGTAGTCGTGGGCCCAAGTTCTAATGTTAAGACACTTTTGACGAATTTTTTCTAATTTACTATTTAGTATATTGCAGTCTCAGTGTTTCGGAACCCTTCTATGATAATAGATTCTAGGTAAAGTCACCACAGAAGTTCGGGAGTTGGAGTGAATAAATAATTGAAGTATCTGAATTCGCTCTCAGTGGGCCCAAGTTCTAATTTTAAGTCGCCTCTGGTAAATTTTTTCTAACTTACTAATTAGTGTATCGTAGCCTCAGTGTTTCGAAACCTATCTATGATAGTAGATTCTAGATGAAATCACCACCACAGATAAGGGGTTGCAGTGAGTAAAGAATCGACGCATCCGAATTCGCACTCAGTGGGCCTTAAGTCATCTCTGACGAATTTTTTTAATTCATTATTTAATATGTATCATAACCTCAGTGTTTCGAAACCCAGGTAAGACAATAAATTCTAGGTGAAGTCACCACAGAAATTAGGGAGTCGCAGTGAATAAATAATTGAAGTATCCGAATTCGCAATTCAGTGGGCCCAAGTTCTAATTTTAAGTCACCTCTGGTAAATTTTTTCTAATTTACTACTTAGTATATCGTAGCCTCAGTGTTTCGATACCTATCTATAATAATAGATTCTAGATGAAATCACCACCACAGATAGGGGGTTGCAGTGAGTAAAGAATTGTGGCAACCGAATTCGCTTTCAGTGGGCCTTAAGTCATCTCTGACGAATTTTTTTAAATTCATTATTTAATATGTATCATAGCCACAGTGTTTCGAAACCCACCTATGATAATAGATTCTAGAAGTCAGGGGGTCGCAGTGAGTAAATAATTGAAGTATCCGGATTCGCACTCAATGGGCCCAAGTTCTAATTTTAAGTCGCCTTCGGTAAATTTTTTCTAATTTACTACTTAGTATATCGTAGCCTCAGTGTTTCGATACCCACCTAAGACAATAGATTCTACAAGTTAGGCGATTGCAGTGAGTAAAGAATTGAGGCAGCCGAATTCGTCCTTAGTGGGCCCAAGTTCTAATTTTAAGTCGCCCCTGGTAAATTTTTTCTAATTTACTATTATTTAGTATATCATAGTCTCAGGGTTTTGGGACCCACCTAAGATAATAGATTCTAGAAGTTAGGGGGTCGCAGTGAATAAATAAATGAAGTATCCGGATTCGCACTCAGTGGGCCCAAGTTCTAATTTTAAGTCACCTCTGTCAAATTTTTTATAATTTACTATTATTTAGCATATTGTAGTCTCAGGGTTTCGGACCTCACCTATGATAGTAGCTCCTAAGTGAAACCACCACCGAAGTTAGGGGGCTGCAAGCAATAAATAGTTGAAATCTCGGACCTCCACTCACTGGGCCCAAGTTCCACCCTTCCGTGACCTCTAACAAATTTTTCCCAATTCACTATTTAATACATCACCCCCTCAATATTTCACAACCCTAAATCACTTGATCCTACATGACCGTATCTATTAAAATTGCAGAACACAGAATAAAAATTATTTTAAAATATCTCACGATAAGGTCGATCAGAGGTAGAACATTTAAAACAGCGAAGAAAGAATTTGTCAGCCTTGTTGAGTTTCCAATCTAGAGAACGTACACGGGTGATCGATGAAGGGGGAAAAATGGCGGGAAGACCGACGAAACGGCCGTTTAACAACTTGCTTCTCGCCGTTGTATTTGCTTGCCTCACGAGACTCCGTTCGATCCGTCGAAACCCGATCTCAGTCGGTGGAAACACAAGTTGTACTTGGAGCTATTGTACACACCGTCTCCAGGCGAATCGATAAAGAGGCGTTTCAAAGATATCGCTATTGGCTTTTCTTTTTCAACTTCGTACACCTGCTACTCGCAACTTCATATTTCCCTCTCCCTATCCTTCCAACGAATATTTCCCAACAGAGAGCACGAGTCGGATAGAATCGATTCTCGAATCGATTCGAAGACGAAGAGGAAAGATGAAAATAAAAAAGAAAAATTCCACGAATCTTTGGACGCCGTTCAACCTGAATTCTTTTCTCTCGTTTTAACGTACCTTCAATAAACTCCCTTTTTTTTTGTCGAAATTTTTCATTCGCATCGTCGTGAATGGAGTTCTCATTGAAATCATAAATACAATTGGAATATAAAAGTATGAAAAGGATCTCACTGGAACGTTATTTCATAATAATAAACAGTTTACTTTAGCATTAACGATAATACTGGAAATTTCGTGTAATAAGAATGCAATATAATTAAGCGGATTTGAAAATGAGGTTGAAGAGAGAGAAAGAGATGGGACAAATTAGAAGAACCGATCATCCGTAGGCTGTGCACGTAGTTGTGGAAAAAAAAATTTCACTTTTCAAAGGAAAGGATCGATCTCGAAACGGATTGCGTTAAACGTCCCTTGCCTTTCCAGTTCTACGACTTTCACTTGCGGTTATGTAAACTCTTGAAAATTCGAGCAACGAAGGACACTCTGATATCCTGCTCCTTGTACTTTAAATATAACAATTGTTACCACAAAAAGAGAGAAGATGAAGCAATTTTTTTTTCGTATCTTCTCGAAGATTTGGCAAGCGGTCTAAAAGTATGTTAAATTAGAAAGTACTTTCATCGATGTCGTTGCGTTATCGAATGTTAAATCAATCGTAATGAAGAAAGTTTGAGAAGAAAAATAAGCTACAACGATTCACAATTAAGATTGGATAAATGAAAATATAAAATGTTGAGGATTAATCCATGGCACAGTTCACGAAATGAGAGTATCATGGACGAAGTGCGTTAATAATCATAATTAATTAATCCGGCTAAGTTTTACCGATAAATAACCAACACGTTTAATCGATACGACCACGCGGTGTCGTCGTGAATTCCGTGAAACCATTAATTACAACCTGCTCCTGATTTTCAAGCGTACGCAAATAATCAAACAATCCCGTCAAATGATAACAATCAATAATTTTCTAACCCAACAAATATAAGTGAATCCAATTTCACGAATTGTAATTACCCAAAACAAAACCACAATTGCCAACAACACGGATCTCAGGGTTATCAATAAATCCATACTTCACCCCTTTGAACGCCAATAGACTTAAACCATATCATTCAGAGACTATCAACTCGATAGAATTTTGAAAAAAAAGGAAATCTGAAAAAAGAAAGTCTCAATTTTTAAAAAAAATTCTCCAAGTTTATAGAATTGTCATAGAGCAGAAATTCTACGTTGATTTCATAAAATATTAGGGGTACCGAAAAGTAATAAAAAAAAGTGAAAACGTAATTGGAATCGTTTTTCAAAAAACATCAAAGGAACCTTTTTAAAAAGGGAATCGAGCAACTGCAGAAAGTGTTAGAAAATTATGAAAATTATTTTATTGATGAATATTTACGATTTCTTTAATAAATAAATGTTTTTCGCCAGCAAAATGAAAATTTTTTATTACTTTTCGGTACCCTTAATGCAATCGATCATTTTTCCCAGCTATTGATTTCTGTTGTTCCAAAGTAATTACTTCATAGATTGAAATGCAATAGATTTATGCCCATGGTAAATACCAGTATTAATTTGATTTTCCATAGTACTTATTTCATATATTGAAATGCCGGCAGATTCCAGTGTTAATTTTTCGCAAAAGAATTTGAAATTTTTCTAAAATTTCGTTCCATTGTAAAAGAAGACAAAGCTGCAGTACTTTACGATCGAAAAGTTGAACGTATACATACATTTTCTAAAAAATTAAAAATTCGAATTAATATCGAAATCTAATAGATTTTACGCCGGTAGTTCCAGTGTTAATTTCGATTTTCCAACGTACTAATTTCATATTTTGAAATTCTAGTATTACATTGATTTTCCAAAGTACTTATTTCATAAATTCAAATACAATAGATTTATGCCGGCAAATTCCAGTGTTAATTCTTCGCAAAAGAATTTGAAATTTTTCTAAAATTTCGTTCCATCGTAAAAGAAGACAAAGCTGTAGCACTTCACGAGTGAAAAACGAATACATACTATTTCGAAGAAATTAAAAATGTCAAGACTAAAAGAAACATTGGGCCTTACAATATCGAAATCTACCAAATTCAACGCCAGTAGTTCCAGTGTTAATTTCGATTTTCCAACGTACTAATTTCATATTTTGAAATTCTAGTATAACATTGATTTTCCAAAGTACTTATTTCATAAATTCAAATACAACAGATTTATGCCGGCAAATTCCAGTGTTAATTCTTCGCAAAAGAATTTGAAATTTTTCTAAAATTTCGTTCCATCGTAAAAGAAGACAAAGCTATAGCACTTCACGAGTGAAATTTCCAACGAATACATACAGTTTCGAAGAAATTAAAAATTTCAAGACTAAAAGAAACATTGGGCCCTACAATATCGAAATCAACCAAATTCAACGCCAGTAGTTCCAGTGTTAATTTCGATTTTCCAAATTGCTGAACCTCGTTAGAAGGTACGAGCAACGAGTTCATTAAAACTTGATGTCAGATCGCCGGCAAAATGCCACCGACTCTCAAGAAGGTTAAGAACCTCATCCCTTCTCCCTTCCAGTCCCTTCAAAGTCCATCGTTCTTTCTCCTTTCCTTTTCTCCACCGTTTCGAAGGCGCCTTTTGCAACCGGCCAGCCTGGCCCCGGTAATCGGATTATTTTGGTGTGGTGCGTAAAACACGCTCGTTATCGGACGACTACAACTACTATTACCACCCCTACCATCATGGGGATGAAGAAGACGACGGAAAGGGTGACTGGAACTACAACGAGGACGGCGGCGGCGCTACCGGCGCCGACAGCTTTTCACAGTTAGTCGCGCCACACCGGAAGATCGATCAGCATGGATGGCCTCACGGTTGATACGCTATTGCGCCTGTATTACCTGAATCACGCTATCAAGAACACCTCGTGCTCTCGATTCTCGCGGATGTGTCGACTTTACTGCACTCTCTTTCACGCCAACAGAATATATTTGATGATCGTATGAATTAACTCGATTATGACTAGACTGGCGGATGTTTATGCAAATTTCGAGTTTCACAAATACAGGTGAGACAGGAAAACCTATCTAAGGATTTATTGCACTTAACCAGTTAAGTGTGTTTGACGACTATATCCGTCATGGAGAAATGACATAGGGGAGGGTGGGGCAAAGTGGGCCCCTTCAGCAAAAAATAGTCATATCTTTATTTTTTTGGGCTCCAAAATTTTAAGGGGCCCACTTTGCCCCCAGGGGCCCACTTTGCCCCACCCTCCCCTATATTTCGTGTCATGACGACTATATCCATTACGTGGGAAATTTAGTTACCATTTTCTATTTAACCAGTTAACTGTGATTGACGTGTATACTCGCCATCGCTAGATCTTCCCGACTCACGTGTAATAAATACGTAAATGCGCAATCTCAAAAGAAGTCGCCACAGTTAACTGGTTAATAAATATTACAACAAATACCATACTTTGGATATTTTAGACATATTTTTATATTATGTTCTTTTTGTATATTTTAGCCGTATTTAATTTGTCATAAATGGATAAAAATCCGCAGTCTAATAATGACATAGTAATTTAAAGTTGGAACTTTTAAGGGTTGAAGTAGAACTTTGTTTGACATTTTTCGGCACCTACTGCAATGGTTGATTTAAATGGGACCTGGTTTAGGTGGTTTTTGGGACCGTGAGGGGATGAGGTTTTAAATTTGGAAAAATTTGTGTAGGTTGATGGGGGTGGTTTTGAATTTGGGCCTACTGATTGTGAGATGGAGATTTTATTGGTAGGGTTTGCTTGGGAATTGTGGATTTTGGTGAGTTTGGAAGCAGGTAGGGAAATATCTGGTAGAAAATATTTGTTATGGTGAGAGAGGAGGGTTTGAACTTTGACCCATTTGATTGTGGGTTGTATTTAGTTATGCATTGTAGGTTTTATCGTGTTTGTGTAGGTTGGTTTAATTAAAGGGTTATGGATGTGATAGGGTGGATATCGAAATGAGATGTTTTTGGAGCTTTGGTGATTTGAAGTCTGTAAAGATGGAATTCTTTTAGGAGATGTAATCTTTTAATTGGATGTAGAAGTATTAAGAATCATTCGGTGGATTAATTGCTCTTTTCAAAGGTAGACGGTCCCACCTACGGGTTTTGTGCGGCGTTCATCCCCGAACGAGGGATTTAAATATTTAAAGGTCGAATTGCAGTCAAAGGAAATCTTCTCGAGGAAAAATGCTATTATTTGAAAAGGATTTTAGTTAGACAATTTGCCGAGCAGGCTGTAATTCTTCTACCTGAACTTTCATAGTTACATCTCTTTGATAGAAATCTCCAAAGAGGCAGGTAGTCTTCCGAGACATAACTTCCTTAACCCCTTAGCCTATAACAACGTTCGACACTCGTTGGAAATGGAACAGAAAATTTCAGATTTCCTATGAGCGAAAATTTTCAGATTTTCTATGAGCGAAACTTTTTAGAATTCCTGCGAGTGAAAATTTTCAAATTTTGTACAAGTGAAAATTTCCAGATTTCCTATGGGCGAAAATCTTCAGATCTCCTATGAGCGAAAATTCTAAACTTCTTATGACCGAACATTTTTAGACTCCCCATGAGTGAAAATTTTTAGATTTCTTATGACTGAAAATTTTCAGATTTCCTCTCGGTAAAAATTTTCAAATTTTGTACAAGTGAAAATTTCCAGATCTCCTGCGAGTGAAAATTTTCCAATTTTGTACAAGTGAAAATTTCCAGATTTCCTATGAGTGAAAATTTTTAGATTTCCTATGAGTGAAAATTTTCAGATTTTCTATGAGTGAAAATTTTTAGAATTCCTGCGAGTGAAAATTTTTAAATTTTGTACAAGTGAAAATGTCCAGATTTCCTATGAGTGAAAATTTTCAGATTTCCTGTGATTGAAAATTTTCAGATTTCCTACGAGTGAAAATTTTTAGATTTCTTATGACTGAAAATTTCCAGATTTCCTATGAGTGAAAATTTTCAGATTTCCTGTGAGTAAAAATTTCCAGTTTTGCTATGAGTGAAAATTTTCAGATTCGCGGAGCAGGTTAACATTATAGAAAGCGGAATATTCCGCGTACCGACGCAAATGTTAATTTTGAATCATTGGAAAGATAGTCACAAAGAATTCATAGGTCAAGGGGTTAATTGAAGCTAGAACAGTACATATTAAGAAGCAAATATTATTCGCACGTCGTTGACCCACGTAGGAGTGACTTGAAAATTTAAAAGGTCACAATACGGTCAAAGGTAATCTCGTAAAGGAAAAAAATTCGATTCAATGTGGCGGTTGCCGCGAAACGCCGTTACTATAAAATTGAAACGTGAGTAAGCGCTCGCAAAACAACCGGCGCACGCTCTGATAACTTCGCGTTTTCCAATAGGTTAGGTCAGGGACTCAGAGTGGAGGAACAACCTTCCGAATTGCGATACGAATGTTAACGTGATTTTTTGTCTGTTATTCACTGCTGCGGACATGTGAAACGTACAGGATGAGACAGAGTGAGATATATATATAGAGAGAGAGAAGTAGAGAGAATATTTTTTCCATTTGCTTCATCGTTATTCGCTTGATCTCGCAAAATATTTGCGGCCCGCTTTTAGGACACGATCGCTGCCAATTGTTTGGTACGATCCACGCAAAAATTTGCTCGGCCAGTTTTATTAAAAGGCCCGCTTCTAGTTTTCCCCAGTGTAATTGTAACTTGTACACTTTTCTCCAAAAATGAAATTTTCTCTTCATCCGATCGCGCCTTATTTTTTTATTATTAACTTGCACTTAATATTAACTAGCCTGTTCTCCAAAGCCTAAACCTAAGTCGTATCTTTTTGAGAAGTCTAATTTTTTTAATATTTTTTATTACTAGCTCAAGGAACACTGAGTGGGGTCACCTGGATAGGGGGATGATTTTTATATAAATTCGATATAAGATAAATATACTCAATTTTTTTTTAATTTTTCATTGTCTGCTCTCTCTTTTATGATATATCAATCTCTGACCCACGAGTTATAAATTTGCCATCACTGTTCGACACCATGGGGTGGTCCAAATATTTCTAAATAATTAAAAACTATAAAAAGACTTTTATCTATTAAAAATTCGCATTTGTTTTCGTATCCTACGTTCTCCAATGTCCGCCATTTTGTTTCCAACAGTGGCTTCCGTCTGTAGCAGTCTGATGACACCTGTGCCACCGTATACTTAAAAAGTGTAATTTGTAGACAATCAGTTGATTGTAAAAGATTTCTAAAATATTTATTTCATATGATATGAAATGAAACTGTAAAGTGGAGAATTACGAACGTTTCTTTTCATTGACATTAAGCCTGTTTTTCTAAATTCGTTTGATCGTCTCTAGCTGAGTATAAAGATCACAACGTGTTTCTAATGAAAACAGTGGAATGCAAGTGGAAAGCCGTCCTCCGTGTCGCCTCTCTGGCTTTTCTACTCTTTTTTCCTTCCTCCCCTTTCTCTGTCTCCTCCCCCTCGTGCCCCTCGTTCTCCTTCTGGCCGCTCCATCGACTTTCCTAGGGATCCCACGGAAAATGTATAGCTTTCATTCCTAAACCATACACACGCTACGTTCCCGGGGACTCTCCTCGTAAGTTCTAATAAATAATAACTTCGCTATCACGAAATTGCCCGTGCTTGTGTTCGTTTCATTTCTTTCTTTTTTTCCCCTCTCTCGAATGAAAGTGCAGAAAATTGTCATTCTCGTTCGGAAGAAAACGGTGTTTTTATCGATCGAAAGAATACACTGGACGAATGTATTTTTGCAAATATAATTTTTTTTTTCATGATTAAATGGATTTGATTTTGGGGTTGCAATCTGTAGGGTTGCAATGGTCGAATGGAGAGGGTGAGATTGAATTAAGGACGAAGATTTGTCAAGTAATTTAAGGTTTGTAAGATAGAAATAAAATATAGTGATTGTATGTTTGTAGATTTTTACAAATATAATTCTTTTTTGTGATTAAAAGTATTTGAATTTGGGGTTGGAATTGTTAGGGTTGAAAGCTTTAAAAAGAGAGGGAGAGGTTGAATTAAACACGAATATTTGTCAAGTAATTTAAGTTTTGTAAGATAGAAATAAAATAAAGTGGATGTATGTTTGTAGATTTTTGCAAATATCATCTTTTCATGATTAAATGTATTTGAATTTGGGGATTGCAATTATTAGGGTTAAAAGCTTTAAAAAGAGAGGGAGAGGTTGAATTAAGGACGAATATTTGTCAAGTAATTTAAGTTTTGTAAGATAGAAATAAAATACAGTGATTGTATGTTTGTAGATTTTTACAAATATCATTTTGTTCATGATTAAAAGTATTTGAATTTGGGAATTGCAATTATTAGGATTGAAAGCTTTAAATAGAGAGGGTGAGGTTGAATTAAGGACGAATATTTGTCAAGTAATTTAAGTTTTGTAAGATAGAAATAAAATACAGTGATTGTATGTTTGTAGATTTTTACAAATATCATTTTTTTTCATGATTAAAAGTATTTGAATTTGGGGTTGGAATTGTTAGGGTTGAAAGCTTTAAGAAGAGAGGGTGAGGTTGAATTAAGGACGAGAATTCGTCAATTTAGATTTTATAAGATAGGGTATTTAGTGTCTGTGTCCTCTGTGAATTATTTTAGAAGAAATTTTGAGCAAACAATTGGAATTAAAAATAATTTCTAAGAATTATATGTTAACGAAGAAATAGCTGTGTATTTTTAGTATTTTTAACCCTTCGAAGTCCTATGTCGAGTTATAGATTTTCACTTCATTTTATTTCCCAACGATTTTTCGACTTTCCAATTTCATAATGATTTTGTAATATCACATAATTATCCGCCAGTACCCATAGTCATTGCTATCATTAACAAAAATGAATATCCAACGATTGAATTTGTTTGAACATGAATTTCATTTAGCTCACTACAAAATTAACAAAATAATTCTTATCGCAAAGGGTTAAAAGTCATAATGGATCACGCTGTATTACTGGAAAAAGTCTTTGCGCGAAAATACTTAAAATTTTGACACTTTACCGACCGGAAGCGTATTAATAGGCTTTTCAGGCCCAACACTTCTGTTATTTTAACTAATTAATCGGTTACCACAGCGGTTAATAAATTATTGTTTATCATTACGATTAATTGTGCCAAGGACTCTGTGACGAGAATTTGTAATTTTCGAAGAGATATCGGTATCAGGGAAGTATTTGCGGACAAGTGATCGGTTAGAAGTGAGTAGGATGTAAAAAAAATACCGGTCCATAAAGTGTTAATAGGCTTTTCGGACTTTGAACTTTTAACTTATTAATTGGTTGCCGCACTAATTAATAAATTATCATTTATCATTTCGGTTACCTGTGATAAGGACTCAATGACGAGAATTTGTAATTTTCGAATAGATATCTGTATCAAGGAAGTATTTGTGGCTAAGTGATCGGTCAGAAGGGGTAGGATGTTAAAAAAATACCGGTCGGTAAAGTGTTAACAATTCTACGAGGAAATTCACGAATTGGGATGGAATACTTGCAATCGGTCAACCGGTTAACGTCTCATTGTTATCCAACTTACGTAATTGATTTTGTATCAGCTCTGACATTACGTACTGGAAAGTGTTCACAGTATAACTGGTCTCCATGGGCTACTTTATTATAAATAACATCTACTCCTGTTAACCTTTCAGTGCACGCAATAAATTTGAACCGCTTCAAAGAGGGTGAAAATCATCATCATCATCCACTTCACACACGATCAAAATATATCTCGAATATATTTTACAACCTTAATCGTTTTAATGAAACTCAAAAATATTGTTAGAAATATTACACTCAATATTATAATTTATAGTCGAATCTGGCGCAAAATAATGAAAGAAACAAGACATTAAAAATATATTGCAATTGTAGTTAGCCTTGCTTCTGATTCTGTTAAATCAATATTGATTCTGTTCACTCTTTCCTTATTATTCACAAATATATTTAACCCTTTGAGGACAAGCGACACATATAGGGGAGGGTGGGGCAAAGTGGGCCCCTTCAGCAAAAAATAGTCATATCTTTATTCTTTTGGGCTCCATAATTTTAAGGGGCCCACTTTGCCCCCAGGGGCCCACTTTGCCCCACCCTCCCCTATGTGGTCTGAGAAAAAATTTAATTATAGCCTATCTTCACATATCTACCTGGTTAGAGCTAAAAAATTGAGATACAACCGTTGAAATATGATTACAGAAATAGTAATTTATAATCTGTATACATTAATAGTCTAACTTTCTGATAAAAAAGTGGCTTTGAATTATCAAATAAATAATCGTCTCTCTAATATTGAAAAATGTCACCGTCCGCAAAGGATTGAAATATATTTTTACTAATATAGGAATATATAAGTAATTTATCTATCTACGCAACGATCTATATACCGACTTCTACAATAAAACGATTTAGATTCTTATTATAATTATAATAAATTAATATTTATTATTACAATTGCCAATAATTACTAAAGTTTGGCGCACAATTCCCGATTTCGAATGCAAGGCTAACTACAGTTTCCCTCGGCAGGGACGAAAAGAAGTGAAAGTCAATTTTTAACGAGCGATTACAAAAGCATAATTGCACAGTTAGCCAATCGGGCGATCATTGTTTTGAACGAAATGATAGATCCCATCGAACTATCATTAATGCACTTACGTAATCGGCTCTCGCGTTCTGAGCTTCAAAACCTCGCATCTCCATAGACGATACGTGCGCAAAAATTTATGTTATAAATAAAAAAATATTCTTTAATTCCTTTTTACATTTTGAAATTTCAATCTACGAGCAACGAGAGCAGTTATTTCCACTTGACTGGGCACCAGGTACGACGGTCGCGATTTGTTGTCAAAATATACTCGGCCGAGGTCGACTGTAACCTTTTGTTATCCTTTCCGGGAATCTTAACAATAAGGCACTTCGATGCTCACCTCGCCTCGCTATCAGTTCCCCCTTGACCGCCGACGAGTAATCACTGCTCCGTGATCGAGTTTAAATATTTTCTACTATTAGTGCGCGTTTCATTTTGTCATAGACGAGCTTCTGGATCACCAAGTGCCTCTCTTTTTGCTGACGACATGGACATTCATCCTCATGGTGGTATCAACCCTTAGTTCGCCCTTTGTCTGCTGGTTTTGGCTGCCCTCATCCACCGTGGCCATTGTAGGTCTACCCTCGGCCATTGAAGCAGAGAGTCAACACGTTTCTCAGGTATTTACAATTTTTACTAGTATTTTATTAAGTTTATTTTGACCCATTAAGTACTTGCAATATCCTTAAATTAATTAAGTATACATTTTTAAAATTTTTATAATACTTTTAGATTGAATCTCAATTATGAGTTGATAACTTTTTATAATTTTGACAATGTTCGTTACTATGAGATTATATTATAGTAGGGGAGGGTGGGGCAAAGTGGGCCCCTTCAGCAAAAAATAGTCATATCTTTATTTTTTTTTATTCGTTATAGGGGGGGGGGGGGGCAAAGTGGGCCCCTTCAGCAAAAAATAGTCATATCTTTATTCTTTTGGGCTCCAAAATTTTAAGGGGCCCACTTTGCCCCACCCTCCCCTATATATATTTACCCAATTTGTACTCTTTAGTTTGATGAAAATTCATTAAGTGTATATTTTTAAAATTTTTAGAATACTTCGTTTAAATCTCAATTATGATTTGATAACTTTTTATAATTCTGATAATGTTTGTTACTATCAGATTATATTATGATACATATATATTTACACAATTTATGCTCTTTAGTTTGATGAAAATGCAGTCCTTAAAGGGTTAAGGGCGATTGCACATTTTGTTTTTAATGAAACACGACCGCGAAGGGTTAAGTAACCTAGCCCCTTAGTAAGAAAGATAGAGTGAGTTATATTTCGATTTTGATGAAACTTTGTGTAAATATTTATTAGATATATTTTTGAAGATAGGCGTAATTGCTCTGTGCCCATTTTTCAATTTTAACACTAGATTTACGGATGTTGACAACACCTATTTTTCTGAAGTAAGCCAATTTGAGTCATACAAGAAAATTGAAGTTTTTTGTTAAGAACATAGTTTCAAATCAATTTGAATGAAAGATTTATTATTAAAAAAAAATTAACCAACCAATATATTATATATATAGTAATCAAAATTTGAATAAACCAAATTGGCTCCGTAAATCTAGTGTTAAGGGAGATATCGAGGGGGCCCCTCTTTAAGGGGGGTTCTTCCTGTCTCTTGTATTTTCTACATCTGTCCTGTTCTTCTTTGGGGGGTTCTTTTTTTAAAAAAACTAGCTGTATGGGTCTCTAAAAATTGTGTAACTTTTATATTAACTATTTTGCAATGTATTTTTTTGTTAACAATCAACAAGCATGAACATAGAAAGGGTTGATATTGTATAATTCCAGCTGTCTTCTTGGATATTTTTAATAAATACTTATTAAATATTTAATAAAAGTTTCATTAAGCAAAGTATAATGAAAATTGAAGTGTATTAGCCTCAGATTATCCGTTTTTAGTACATATACCTATTTTCTCAGTCAGACTTAAAACTATTGATTATTTATGAGTTGGTTAAAAAATCTTCTCTTTATGGATTCTTCAGTTTCAGCTTCGGTTTAGTTTAGTTCAATTTCGGTGTAAATTAGAGCGAATACATTACAGTTTTAGGGAAAAAAACGTACATAAAGTTGATATAGGATGTAAACAACTTCGTTACTTCGCAAGGAGCCTCGCAGAAGAAAAAGAATTATTCTCATCCTCTCGTGAGGCAAGTGGACAAATTCAAATGTGAAACGATTAAAATGTGCATCCTAATACAAGGGCCGTATAAATATTATAAATCGGAAACCGCGACATTTTGATTTCACTACGGATTACTGATAATATATACAAATTTCAAGCGTAAAATATTCATTGCTTGGAATACAGATACTAAAATATGGACATTTCGCGCGAATATATTTCGTAAACACTGTCTATTTATAATTTCGTGTGTATCAAATTCAAAGGTTAGAATGCAAACTTCGTTGTGTAAACGCACTCTGCCTCATGACAAAAGTGCATTGACTAATTCTTCGATTTATTCATCACAGAAAATCCCATAGTGTTAATACCATGACATTTTTTATAAAACAGTTAGTTCTTTATTAAACGACTTTTCATAAAATTAACACTAAAACTATCGACGTTATATCTACTAAAATTTAAATATACTCAATAACGACTTTATACAAAGAGAAGTGGAGTGATAAAGAAGATAATTAATTAACTAATTTTGGTTTTGTAAGATAGAAGTGGAATATTTACTCCATGGCTACTCTATTAATTTAGATAATTTTTAGAAAACATTTTGGAAGCGGTCTTTTGACCGCCTTGGTAGGTTTAGTGTTAAATATTTCAAAGTGCAAATGTGATCATTAGAAAGAAAAACTTTCGCTTCAGTAGAAACGATGAAACTAGAGATGTTTAACGTATTAACACTAGATTTACGGAGCCAATTTGGCTCACTTAAAATTTGATCTTACTATATGTATAATACATTGATTGTTTAATTTTTTAATAATGAATCTTTCATTTAAATTGATTTGGAACTATTTTCGTTACAAAAGACTTCAATTTTCTTGTATGAGTCAAATTGGCTCACTTCAGAAAAATAGGTGTATCAACATCCGTAAATCTAGTGTTAAGTGGAACAGATTTAACCTCCGTGGTGTTAAGAAACTGTCACGAACTGATTCTTCTTCGAGAAAGTGACACGAGGGTATAGATGAACGCATCGAAAGCAAAGCAATCGTTTGTCGAATGAGTGGTACTCGTCTTTATTTTCAGTGGTAGCGGTAGCTATTTTTAGTCGGCTTTGGTCACCTTCGAAAGTGCTTGCTCGTCGAAGACTATTCGACATATCGATGTCTAGCTCCGTATAATCAGAGCCACACAGCTTCGAACATTCATATTAACGTCTCTCTTTTCGAACTTATTACATAAAATAATATATTTGTCATTTTCTAATTGTACTATTGTGAATCTGATCTTCGGACAACAAAATTAGGACTCAGAATAGGAAATTCGGATAGAAAATTAGGACTAGAGGGCAACTGGTCATTTAACCCTCTATGGGCCCTTGTAAATTTGAGGTAACACAAAACAAATCTAAGCTTTTATTTTTCAAAATCGATTTTTTAACTTTCTCAAATATTACAAGTTAGCTCCTCAAAACCATGGTATTCGTTACAATCTAACTTTTCAAATTCAAGTACAATTTATTATTTGTAATAGTACTTTTATTATTTTTTAATTTGCTAGTGTGCAAGTAATCTTCTGATATCACAGAAAATTCGGCCCATAGAGGGTTAATTTATCGGTAGATTCCTCTTTTCTCAAAGTTCTTATTTAATATATCTAAGTAAATCTAGTGTTAAATATACTAAACAAGTCCTTTTGTAAAAGAGGAATGAAGGGGTGAAAAGGATGATTAATTAAGTAACTTAGATTTTTAATTTAAATTTATTTTATAGTCCTCCTATTAGCTTCGAGATCTTATCGAAAAAATTGATCATTTAGGTCACCTTGGTATTTTAACGTTAACCAAATTCCAAAGTATCGAAATCTACTGTTTCTTATTGCATAACAATTATTTTCTAACACCATAAACCCTCCTATCATAGATGTGGTCCTACCCTAGATGTGATAGGAAGGTTTACGGTGTTAGTTGACGTGAACACTAGAACTACAAAGCAAGTAAAAATGACTGGTTCCCAATTTTTTGCAAAAGTTCTCCAAGTTCACATCAGAGTCATAAAACAGATATTCCACGTTGATCTTATAAAATTCAGATTACCGAATTGGCGATATTTTCCACGCATTGATTTTTCTTTTTCTATAGAATTTATTTAACATATTGAAATGTAACACCTGTAGTTCTAGCGTTAAACTACCAATGTGACCTAAATGAACAGTTTCTTCTGTTCCACAACAAAAGTACCTATTCAATCCATTAAATCCAAGTAAAAGTATCCATCTTTCTTTCCAACCCCCTGCCATTCCACTCTTACGTCGTTTAAAGATAACAACTAATCCGTGAAGATTTAATTGCATACTTTTGACACATTTTCTAATTACCAGTCTATATTTTGTGCACACTTCGAACCAGTTCTCCGCTTGCTCTTCTAATTATACTTAAAATTGATAGTGCACAGTAGGAAGAAATCTTTCCGGTGTGCCAAAGAAACTAGCTTCTCTTATTACGGGCCTGTCGTTGGTTGGCATAGCGTAACTATAAGGCGTAGACGCCAGTCTCGCATCCTTTCCCGTGATTACAATGCAGGGATGCACGTTCACGTATTGATAACAGTGTTTACAGTATCTGACCTAACCTTATCTCCGCTAGCTTCCGCAATGTCCGTGCTTCTTTCAGAAATTCACATAGAATCTTGTTAATTATCGACTTTCTTTCTATCCATAGACATTAATTGCACCAAGTGAATGCATTGATTTTTCAGGCTACTTAAATTGTATGGAAATATTGATAGTTTATTTTTAAATCATGTGTTTGCATAGAAGTATTGTTAACGGTTACGTAATAGGGGTGACCTTTTTTATTTAACACTAGAACTATATTAAATCTATCGAATTTAACACTAGATTTACCAAGCCAGTCAAAATGACTGGTACACAATTTCTTCCAAAAATTCTACGGGTTTATGAGACAGTCGTAAAATAAATATTCTTTGTCCATCGTGTAAAACATAAATTACCGAATCTATCACCTTTTCCACGTCTTAATTTTCCTTGCTTTAAGGTACATATTTAACATATTTAAATATAATAGTGTGGGATTAGGCTAAGATTTAGG
Organism: Cerceris rybyensis; assembly: GCA_910591515.1. NCBI lineage: Eukaryota > Metazoa > Arthropoda > Insecta > Hymenoptera > Crabronidae > Cerceris > Cerceris rybyensis. Next base: position 3,506,743 of record OU342800.1, on the reverse strand, counting down.
TTAAGACTTACAATTAGATTAGGATATGGCGATTTGTGTTTCGCGGCATAGCGTCGTCATGGTGATAGCCCGCGATGCGGCGTGAGCGTTGCGGCGCCCAGCAATTGTTTTTTGCGACGTGTTAACAGTAGTCAAAAACCGCCCGTCTTCCGTTCAGCCTCATGTATCGCGTCGTTCGTAAAATAAAGTTTTTCTCTTATTCTTTTTTCACCTTAAGGCTTGTCCACCTGAATTCTCAACCATCACCTCATCCACATATTATTTTCCTATAATAGATTTCACGCTGGTAAATCTAGTGTTAAATTAATTAAATAAGTAGTTTAGATGAGAGAAAATTACAAGGTGGAATAGATGATTAATTCGGTGATTTATGTTTTATACTATGTAAATCGTTTGTGGTTTACTTATTTTGGAGACTTTTTGGAAAATATGAAGAACGAGTCATTTTTATAGCCTTGGTAGTTTTAGTGTTTTTTAAATATTGTTACACAAAATATTCTTGGGAGATATTACATCCACTTTCTCTGTGCGATTTAATCAATGGTATTCAATTAAGTCACGATATATTAAGAAGAATTTAAAAGATGTGTAGTGTCTGTAATCGGAGAGAGGATGAAATTTCACCTGGAGAAGTTTGTAAGGATTAAATTATGATATTGAAAATGTCTTCGCGAAGAGCGTAGATTTTCTGTTATTTTAGAGGAAACTTATTTGAGAGGAAACTTTTATCGCAAGAAACAATTTGAAGTATGTTGATAATACGAAGATTCATTCGTGACGTTGAAAGTTTGCACTCCTAATCAGCTGTTTTGTCTCGTTCCAAGAGATGCACTTTGACAGAGGGAAAATTTTATGCTCCTTCGATCAACTAACGTCCATTCTACCGTAAACCGTGAAATTCATATCAACGATCAACTTTTATTCCAAGATATTTATTTTCTAGATTCTCTCATATCTTCCATATTTTCGTTTTCTTTCGTCCGCCTCGTTTCTTCGTGCTGCGATAACGAATCTACCTGGTTTTTAATTACCTCGTAATACTTTATCGCCGTGACTCGTAGAAATTGTGAATATGTAAAAATAGAAATACCAAGAGGCATCGTTTTCTATGAAAAATTTCTATCCCACGAAGTAACGTTCTATCGTAGAATTGGATTGTTTAAAGTGAAAATATGGTATGTAGGAAATTCTATGAAAAATTTGATCATCGGTTTATCCCGGGGCTTTTGCTGGATGCGCCATATTGAAGAGGCTTGTGCCTTCGAGAACACATCGGGAGTCAAATCGGAGTGCGGCGAAAAATAGCGCATTTAATTATAGGTCAAACGCGGGATTCCACGGAGCAGCTGTTTAAATAGCAACGTAGTCAGCGTAGTCTTCGAGTTTACTTTCGCAAATCTCGATGCACCATCGATGTATTCGATCGATCGAACCAATTCTCTTGCTACTTCGATTAATTCAATTAACCTTCATTCGTCCTTCGTGCCTTTCTTTAGCCAAATTGAGATTTAATTTGACCGGAGTCGAGACAAATTGCGCCGAGTTGATACAATATTATTGTTAACAACAGGTCTTCCAATTTATTTAAATAATTTTCAAATTTGTAATTTTGCTTCTTTTTAAGTTTCTACGTCTTGAAGACTCAATTTGACCGGAGTCGAGACAAATTGTGTACAGTGAACCCAGTATTATTCTTAACAACAGGTCTTCCAATTTTTTAAAATAATTTTCAAATTTCTAATTTTGCTGCTTTTTAATTTTCGACGTCTTGAAAACTCGGTTTGACCGGAATCGAGACGAATTGTGCACAGTGGACCCAGTATTATTCTTAACAACAGGTCTTTCAATTTTTTAAAATAATTTTCAAATTTGTAATTTTGTTTCTTTTTAATTTTCTACGTCTTGAAGATTCAATTTGACTGGAATCGAGACAAACTGTACACAGCGGTTACAACATTCTTAACAACAAGTCTTTCAATTTTTTAAAATAATTTTCAAATTTCTAACTCTGCTTCTTTTTTATTTTCTACGTCTTGAAGACTCAATTTGACCGGAGTCGAGAGAAATTGTACACAGTGGATACAATATTTTTAACAGCAGGTCTTCCAATTTATTTAAATAATTTTCAAATTTGTAATTTTGCTTTTCTTTAATTTTCTACGTCTTGAAGACTCAATTTGACCGGAGTCGAGACAAATTGTGAACAGTGGATTCAATATGATTGTTAACAATAGGTGTTCCAATTTTTTTTAATTATTTTAAATTTGTAATTTTGCTTCCTTTTAATTTTTTATGTCTTGAGGACTTGATTTGATCGGAGTCGAGACATATTGTGAACTTTGGATCCAATATTATTGTTAACAATAGCTCTTCCAATTTTTTTTAAATATTTCAAATTTGTAATTTTGCTTCCTTTTAATTTTCTACATCTTAAAGACTGTAGACTGCTTTGACTTAACTACCAGTAGATCTAGTGTTGATAAAGTTATAAAAAAAACGTATATGTAATCTTAGTTTTACAATTAGACACTCGTGATTTGGTAGAGTGGATAAAAGATTTTGAAATTCTGTAATACCTATAAAATTAGAACTTTTACTCTAATATAAATATTACGTTAAATTGTACGACACGTTAAAAATTACTAATCAATATTTATTTTGCTAATTTTATTCTGAATTACTGCGGAGGCAGCCACAAAAGAAATCGTATGGCAAAGGGTTAATAGAAACTAAAGTACGGGTGAGAAAAGCCTCTGAGGATTTTGGGATTATTTTCATTTAAGTAGCTGTTTCAACGTAATTCTGAACGGTATTACGAAGAGACTATGTCCTTATCGACTAATCGTAATGTATTATTGCCGATAAACAAAATTTCAATAAGTATATCATTCATAAATTGTTTTTTAATGGATTTTAAAACGCCTCCGTGGAATCCTCATTATCGGCAATGAGAATAGGTAATCGTTCGTTTCTTTTAAATGTCTTACCGAAATCGTCAAAGCGTGACAAAAGGAGTCCATGAAATATTCCAGGGTTAACAAAGTGCGCATATTAAGGCAGAAGTCGCGCCACCGAACGTAACACGCTTTATACCACTTTATTTTTAACTCTCTATTTTTCTCGAAGTTATCCGTCAAGGTTAAACAATTATACAGAAATAGATACCGGCAGCCCTTTATAGAAGCGGTAAAGTTGCATCGCAAAATATTGTTTAACAGTCATTCAATTATACTTTTCTTTACATTTCCATAACAATAAAATAATCGATAACGATCAAAACATATTTCATAATGTATTTAACACCAGAACTACCAAGCAAATCAGAATTACTCGTTTCCAATTTTTTCAAAAATTTTCCAAGTTCCTAGCACACTATTAGAGTAGATATTCTATGTTAATTTTCTAAAATACAGATTACCAAATCGATCACCTTTTCCACCTCTTGATTTATCTTTTTCCAAAGTACATATTCAATATATTGAAATATAGTAGATTTAACACTGGTAGTTCTAGTGTTATAATTAGGCTCTATGAGATATAAAAGATCAATGGTCCTAAGTACAAGGTCTTGGGTTCTCACGCAAAGTTCTCAGGTTCGAATCCCAGCAGGGTGGTTTTGATAGATGGAATTTTTTTCAAACGATAAAAAATATTCTAATCCTCTCAACATTTTTTAATCATTCCGAATCAATTCGAAAACGTGCCCAGATTTTGACACTATCCAAAAAATGATCATTTCAACCAAACGTTGAAATTCCAACGGGACATTCTTTCTCATAAATATTCCTTTAAATGGAAACAATATCGAGCCCCGATGCTCTTCAATGAAACTCTCCGAATAGCCTCGAAATAACTGGCTTGCATATTCTACCTTCTCCACTCGTTTTCTACCTTCGATCCTATCGTCGGTGGCATCATAACTTGCGGGACAATGAAAACAATGTGCTCGGATGAGTAATCCTCCCTCTTGGATACCTTCAAGCAAATTGTAAGAGCTCTGGTGATGAGTGGGAATGAGAGAAACGATGGAAGGAAAAGAGAGGAGAGGAAGAAGGACGGGAAAAGAACCATCGTGACCCGCCCGTTTGGTAAGACGTTAGTCATACGCGCATACCTGCCTACTTAGAGAATTCGAAGCCAACTATGGCAAGACCTCGCGTTATTCGAATCGATGTTTCGCGTCAGAATCTCAAATAACATTTTCAGCATCGATATCTGTCTCTTTGCTAAATGAATAATTTACTGCGATTATTAAACAGTTAACTCGTTAGAATTTTCGACAGATTTTATAGTATTTATCTTTAGAATTATGAATTGTTTCGTGACTGTCTCTGATATAATTCAGAATTTAATTGGTAAAATAGAAATTGAATTAATGTTAGAGAAATAATATGATCGCGTCGAGTCTCATTAATATTTCCAATTTAATAGGTTTTCGAAATCTTGAAAAATTTCCTATTCCATTTATTTGATCACGAGTGTCACTCGTTATTGTATGGCAAGGGGTTAAAAGTAATTATCCAAATCAAGATTGATAATAAAATAATAGGATTTTCTATGTCCATGTGTCTCGTTGGAGACTAAAATATTTTCCAAGATTATTTACAAATTAATTTGTTTTCTAATTAAGTACGATTTTATTAATTGTTTTTGGTACAAAAAACATATCGTCCACGGTTCATTCGTTCTTTAGGCAACAAGCCGGAGAAGAAGATCTTGAACGGATTTCCTGAACGTTGAAATTTTCGACGCAAACTTTTCGCCCAGCATCTGCCACTAATTATTTTTATCCGCGCGGACGAGCTTATTAATTGAGCCACGAGAAGAGCGCGTGTTTGGCCGGCATCCGCGTCCTATCTCATCGAATAAATTATTATTATTGTGTAAAGTGCAGGATGGAGGTTAGAGTGGAATTACCGGATGATCTTAGTACGCGCTCTTCAACTTACGTATTACACGCCACTGAAAAAATGTTAAACCAAGTTTTTTTTAAATTTTTTCCTAATTTAAATTACCATGATAATTTAATAAATTACTAATATATTATATCAGTAAATAAAATGCGACCTACGATCATTGGTAGATTCCAAACCATTGGAGGATACTGCTATTAAACCCTTGTTTCGTGACAGCTTCCGCTTTAATTTAGAATTCAATTGCTAAAATAAAAATTAACGTAATATTAATGTTAGGGAAATAATATGATCGCATCGGGTCTCATTAATATTTCCAATTTAATAGGTTTTCGAAAACGCGAAAATTTCCTATTCCGTTTAACTGATCACGAGCCTCCCTCGTTATTGTAGAGCAAGTGGTTAATGTGATACAATGAAATAAATACTTTTTATAATTTTCTTTGTTAAATATGAGTAATTTCAAGAATATTGAGGACTTCTTTTCAGTGTCGTAGGATGGTAAACGGGAGTAGAAACCTACCACTTACATCGTCGTCGACGTGACGCTGATAGGAGCATTCAACTCGTGATAAGATAACGATGTCGCGCGATTAATCATTGCTGGTCGATCTGTGACCTTCTTCGGAGAAAATCTGAAATCTTTTCGCCCTCAACGGACAGACATACCTTTCGACTAATTTTTCGAAGCGTTTGAAAACAAAGGCATTTGTTCATTAGTTACTTCATCCATTATCCGCCAATGTTCTTTTTTGCGACTTTTTCATTTATTTTGTTCTAATTATATAGTATGAATCTCATTATACAGTTATTATTTTTGTTATTTTTGCATTGTGGCGGGTAATGGGTTAAAGTGTTGGATTTGGAAATTCTAACTCGATTTTTCCTGAAATTCCTTTTCGTTTGAAAACGTGCAATTCAATTGTCTGTATTTTCTTCTCGGAGTGGAGTATTTTACATCGCGCGGAAATTCGACGATGATGGAAGACAGACGGTGGTAGAAATCAAAATGGCAGAAAGAATGATGTATTCATTAGAGACAAACGAAACAAAAAGGCTGGTATGCGGAGAACAACGGCGAGCCGTCAGCTCTCACCGTTTGGATTATGCATCGAGGTAAATATTTGAATTCGAATCTACCGCCTCCATTTAGAGAGTATTTTTTTTGCACAGTCATGGAGACTGATTTAACTTTTCCTTTTCTTCAGGAAAATAATATTTTTTCACGTAAAAAAAACTCTCCTCCCCCCTTTAACTTTCACGATTTCACCAACGACAGACTCCATCATCGTTGTAATTAAAAGCTATTCTTTAAAAACGTCCATTAGGAAAATTAAACGATTACGAATCTTAATTGTCCCAAACAGAACTCATCAGAAAGTAAAATCTCATTTCAAGCACGATCAAAGATCAACGATTAACGGTATTTTTGTCCCTTTGAAAAAGAAAAATTCACGATCATAGAAACGATCATAAGTTTAATTGGAATTCGTGGTTTTCAAGAGACCAGGATGCATATGTAAAATGTGAGAAAAAAAAATAAAAGCAAGAGACACGACGCGTATAAACAAGGCAATTTCCTTTTAAACCAGCCGCACAGATAACGGGTAGTTCTTTGCTTATTCATTCATGCACAGCTAATTCGCGTTTTCGTTGCTTTCCAAACAGCAGATTGAACGGTCCTCACGAAGCGATGCGCCACGAACTTCCCTCGGTCGATTCTCCGACGAAATATGTAGGTTGTGTGCTTTCCCCTCTGTGTATTGTTATATACAGGGTGGGCACGCGCGCAAACGAGAATGTGTTAGAAACACTGCCCTCAACGCGCTTGCGTATTCGTGCAGGAACACAGTGGGATTCCGCTCGGATCGGTGTTTATTGTGTCCCTCGACACGTTTTCCCTTTGGGATTAAGAGTTACTCACATTTTACTTGTGTTTTCTTCTTCTAATCAGTATCTCGAGGTCTTCCGTTTAATTGCTCAATTCACACTATTTTTTGGTAGCTTGGTTACCTTACGCTTTAACGCGGAGTTCGGATAGCCGGATCCTTTTGACCCCTTTTGAATTTTGCGAGAGAATTACAGGTGACATTCAATCAAATCCATTGAAATGCGTACATTTCGAAATTCACTTCCTTCGGAGCTGTTTTTGATTTTAATTTACAAAGTATAATAACATCGATTAGTGTGAGTTACTGCTGGAATCGGTGTTTATTGTGTCCCTCGACACGTTTTCCCTTTGGGATTAAGAGTTACTCACATTTTACTTGTGTTTTCTTGGTCTAATCAGTATCTCGAGGTCTTCCGTTTAATTGCTCAATTCACACTATTTTTTGTAGCTTGGTTACCTTACGCTTTAACGCGGAGTTCGGTAGCCGGATCCTTTTAACCCCTTTTGAATTTTGCGAGAGAATTACAGGAGACATTCAATCGAATCCATTGAAATGACTACATTTCGAAATTCAATTCCTTCTGAGCTGTTTTTGATTTTAATTTACAAAGTATAATAACATCGATTAGTGTGAGTTACTGCTGGAATCGGTTTTTTCTGTCCCTCGACACATTTTCCCCTTGGAATTAAGAGTTACTCACATTTTACTTGTGTTTTCTTCGTCTAATCAGTATCTCGAGGTCTTCCGTTTAATTGCTCAATTCACACTATTTTTTGGTAGCTTGGTTACCTTACGCTTTAACGCGGAGTTCGGTAGCCGGATCCTTTTAACCCCTTTTGAATTTTGCGAGAGATTTACAAGAGACATTCAATCAAATCCATTGAAATGACTTCATTTCGAAATTCATTTCCTTCGGAGCTGTTTTTGATTTTAATTTACAAAGTATAATAACATCGATTAGTGTGAGTTACTGCTCGGATCGGTGTTTATTGTGTCCCTCGACTCACATTTTACTTGTGTTTTCTTCGTCTAATCAGCATCTCGAGGACTCCCGTTTAATTGCTCAATTCACACTATTTTTTGGTAGCTTGGTTACCTTACGCTTTAACACGGTGTTCGGTAGCCAGATCCTTTTAACCCCTTTTGAATTTTGCGAGAGAATTACAGGAGACATTCAATCAAATCCATTGAAATGACTTCATTTCGAAATTCATTTCCTTCGGAGCTGTTTTTGATTTTAATTTACAAAGTATAATAACATCGATTAGTGTGAGTTACTGCTCGGATCGGTGTTTATTGTGTCCCTCGACTCACATTTTACTTGTGTTTTCTTCGTCTAATCAGCATCTCGAGGACTCCCGTTTAATTGCTCAATTCATACTATTTTTTGGTAGCTTGGTTACATTAGGCTTTAACGCGGAGTTCGGTAGCCGGATCCTTTTAACCCCTTTTGAATTTTGCGAGAGAATTACAGGAGACATTCGATCAAATCCATTGAAATGACTACATTTCGAAATTCATTTCTGTCGGAGCTGTTTTTGATTTTTATTTACAAAGTATAATAACATCGATTAGTGTGAGTTACTGCTAGGAATCGGTGTTTATTGTGTCCCTCGATATATTTTCTCTTTGGAATTAAGAGTTACTCACATTTTACTTGTGTTTTCTTCGTCTAATCAGTATCTCGAGGACTCCCGTTTAATTGCTCAATTCACACTATTTCTTGGTAGCTTGGTTACATTACGCTTTAATACGGTATTCGGTAGCCGGATCCTTTTGACCCCTTTTGAATTTTGCGAGAGAATTACAGGAGACATTCGATCAAACTCATTGAAATGTCTACATTTCGAAATTCATTTCCTTCTGAGCTGTTTTTGATATTAATTTACAAAGTACAATAACATCGATTAGTGTGAGTTACTGCTGGAATCGCTGTTTATTGTGTCCCTCGATACATTTTCACTTTGGGATTAAGACTTACTTACTCACATTTTACTTGTGTTTTCTTCGTCTAATCAGTATCTCGAGGGCTCCCGTTTAATTGCTCAATTCATACTATTTTTTGGTAGCTCGATTACATTACGCTTTAACGCAAAGTTCGGTAGCCGGATCCTTTTGACTCCTTTCGAATTTTGCGAGGGCAATTACAAAAGACGTTAAATCGACTTCAAAGAAATGACTATATCTCGAAATTCGTTTTTTTTAAGCTATTTTTAATATTGATCCACAAAATATAGTAACATCGACGACGAGGATACTAATTAATCCAATTTCAAATTGAATTCCATTTCATGGAAGTATGAGAGCATCGATGTAAAAGAAAGCGTCGATAAGTTTGCTATCGTACGAGATTCGTTATCGGATTTAAAAATATAAACGTTACGACAAAGACGTGAAAGCCTGCTCAGCCGAGCAGGGCCGTCGTTTACTTTCCTACGCGATATTGCACGGGAACGAGAGGGGAAAAAAAATGTCTGGCGCACAGGAGCAGAGCGGAGAATAGGATCGAGACACGAGCAGAGGACTAGGAGCATTGTCCACCTGTCCCCCTTCGTTTCTCCCCGCCCTAAAGCACCTGCGTGACGTCACACGAGGAAACAGCTGGTCGTTCCTTTCTTACCTGCTTCGCAATCCGCTGCTCTGCATTCTGTGGGGGAAGTCCGTCGCTTCTTCCCCCACCATACTGTCTTTATCATCGTCTCACTTGTTTGCACGTTCCTCTTACCTTTTCCACCTACTTCGCCCACCTTATCATCTTCTCTGTCTCTCTATCTACATACTTCTCTTACTCTTTCCTCCCTTGTCTTTCTCTATTTCATGGATTCTCTCCTTTTCTCTCCCTCGTTCGACGTCTCTTTCGCTCAACACCAACTTGCCTTCCAACTTTGTCCAACCTTTTCAGTTTCTTCCGCCACGTTGACTCTCTTTCTCGCTCCCTTCAACCACGGGGAATCTTTCTTCGTCTAACTTGTAACGTTCTATCTCATTTTTGCTTTCGGTTTCTCCTTTTCTCCTTGGTCTACTCCTTGGAGCGAGTTGCGACTCCTTTCGCTGCGGCCAGAGAGCCTAAGGCCCCTTTAACCTCTACGTCCACGCCACTGATTGTGAGTGAGAAGAGAAGAGAGCTCGCGAACGGTCTTTAAACCGGCCGCATGCCAAGCGACGAGGACGCTTTACCACGTTGCATTATGCCTCTACTGGACTACGAGCCGGAAGGTGGTCTCTGGAAAAGGTGCTGGTTTCTCTATGAAGATACTCTTCGTTATTTTCTTTACTCCAGTTATCGTGACGTCCTTTCGAATCGTTAGCCTTCCCGGGCAGATCCATTCTTCGGTGAGATATTAAATTTCAAAGTGAAGACCTACAGGAACGTTCGTGAAGTCGAGGAACTTTCACGGAGACGGTTAATTATTTTTTCAACGTTCTACCAGACTTTAGATCTTTTCCTACTACTTTTCCTCGATTTTCCGACTACAAAAGACTGTAAATTTTCGGTGCACGGTTTATGGGACAACAAAGACCTGCTGCGCGAGTTCCTTAGTCTGGAGTATAGAGAAAAAGAAAAGTTTCTTGGTAAAGGCCGTTAATTATTTCCCTCCAAGTAATATTCTCGAAGATTTATAAAAAAAAATACAGAGATATCAAAGTTACTCTGTAAAATACCAGTTTGCAAGTTTCATCATTCCTTGACACCAGGTATATCAACATTTCTTATGTGCCTATCTCCAACACGGGTCAATGGGTATAAAATATACCAAATTTCAAACTAGAACTACCTAGAATTCATTATATCTCAATATATTAAATAAGTACTTTGGGGAAAAGAGAAATCAAGAAGTGGAAAAGCCGATCGATTCGACCATCCTTCTTCACTTACCCATAAACTTGTCGAATTTTTATAAAAAATTCGTTACCAGTCATTTTCACTTGCCTGGTAGTTTTAACATCAAATATTAGAAATCTTCAAAAAAAAATAAATTTCCACGAAAAAAGTACAAATGACTCCGTTCCAACACGAAGTTCTGTCTGTGGGTCATTTTAACCCCGGTAAATCCAATGCTAACGAACCCGATTTTCGTTTTCATTCAAGTACAACCACAAACCAATTCCCAATGGCGTTCGACCACTGCAATTCCATGTTCAAAGCTCTTTATCAGGATCGTTTAACGGACGACTGTATTATCTCGACTTAACGTTTAATAATTGGCCGTCGAAAGTTGCCCCTCGAGTTCGCCAGTATCGTCGACTACCTGGACTTCGGTCGAGAAGACCCTAAACACCGATGTCTCCCGGACGATATACATCCATTGTGTATCCGCCTTGTCCCGTCACTTAATATATGTTGGAATACTTGTATATCCATGCCGGTGTGCCTGACCGTTTGTGTTTCCCTCACGCAAACAATCCGGGTTGATGTGAATGAGAAATATGAAAGTGTATGCGCCTGCATTGTTTGTGTCAGTTTGTGCGTGCACGCGAGCGCACGAGAACGTGCCGAGCAGGATTTCAGGACAAGCTCGAAAGTGGTATGCTCCGAATGGATTTTATGCTTGACTATACCCCTCACCCCCGCTCTAGCATCCCTACTGAGACGAAAAAAACCTTTTCTGATGCTTCCATTTTCTTGTTCTTCTGTATTACGAGTTTGAGTAATTTCTAACCTCCATGCGATTTCGGTATAAAATGGAAAATGGTGGTTGTGTCGACTCGTTCGACATGATACTGGTGAAGATGATAATTGGAAGCAATATTGAATTAGAAAAGTCATGTTTTCGTTGTTGAGTTAGTTTGAAATTTTCATATTTGGGAGAATTTGGTTATCGTGGGTATTGTACTTTTGGATGGATTTAATAAACTATTCCTTTTCATCGTCATGGTGAATTCGAGACACGTACGAGGAGTTTGCGATGGTAGTTTCTAATTGAATACTTTAATTTGAGGATTTAAATTAAAGTCATCGTTTCTCCGGTGTTTCATAGAATTTTCGTATAATTAATCGCAACAGGAGTGTATGCTAAATTCGAAAACATTTACGAGCACGAGTTTCCAGCCGGAAAGTAATATTTCCATTCTACCTGAATTATCAAGCTCGTTTCCGCTATTTTTATTTCGCGGTTCTCGCTATTTCGAGTATTTTCACCGTTTTTCTCTATCGCTTCATAATAAATTGAATGTAACAAAAAAAAAAACAACCAAAGGACACTTCGTAACGAAGATTTATGTCAGCGTAGTTTCATCCGCGCCATCTTTTATTATATTTCAAATATCAAATGAAATTTTTCAGCGGTTCTAAAGGATAGTTTAAACGATACAATTAATTTATGACTAGTTATTTGTCTCATTGCATGTCAGATATGTCGTGGTTAATGAAAAATAATACTTAACCAGTTAGCTGTGTTTGACGAGTATACTCGTCATGCGTAGAAGCTACCACTGGTTATTTAACACTAAACCTACCAAGGCGGTCAAAAGACCGATTAAAAAATATTTTCTAAAAATTATCTAAATTAATAGAGTAGCCATAAAGTAAATATTCCACTTCTATCTTATAAAACCAAAATTAGTTTATTAATTATCTTCCTTATCTCTCCATTTCCCTTTTTATAAAGTCGTTATTAAGTATATTTTGATTTTAGTAGATATAACGTCGGTAGTTTTAGTGTTAAATTATAATTTTGACGAAAACTAAAATATATTCGTAAATTTCAAGATATTTGCAATATTTTGAGGCCATGCCGAAGTAAAAGGAATAACTACAGGGTATAAACAATTTGAAATAGATTTATGCTCATTTCTCGATTTTCGGGAGCCAAAATTTAAAAGAATTTTCGCCACAGTTAACTGGTTAAAAGTTCAAATTTCTTTGCTCCCCTGTGACGAGACATTCTTGACGACTACTTATTACGTGCTTCGAGCTTCGAAGGTTTCCCCGGCCTCTTTGAAACCTTCGTATATCCTTCGTGGCCTTGAGACTACTACCAAAAAACCAATCGATAGTCTCGGTGGAAAGAGCTCGTAAATCTACGCCGTTATCGCTGCCTCTTCGAGAATGACGAACTCCAAAGAGAGGTTCAAGAATTCGGCTTCTCTTTCGGTAGGGTAACATTTCCATGAAACTTTAGTTAGAGAGCAGAAAAAGTCGAAAATGCCTGACCTTAACACGCCAATTGCAGTTGGGAAAAGTAACTTTTATAATAGACTACTAACGTTTATAATAGAATGGAATAGTCAATTTTGAAGTGATCCAAAAATTATTTTATCAAAAATATCAGTTGGTCCTGATAAAATAAGATAAATTCTATAATATTCAATATTACGTTAAGTTGTTTACTATATCCGAAATTAGGGACTAGATTATTATTTTAGCAATTAATTCAGAGTTATCGCACATTTGATCACAAAAGGTATGGCACGGCAAGGGGTTAATTTTAAATGGAACCGGAGTTGAATTTCTTATTTTGAAATATACATGTTGAATGTCATGGGGGTCACCAGTGTACAGAGCGCTGTAGAATTGAATGAAATTTAGTATTACTTTGTAAGTGTAATATTTACAAATTTTTTTGCGCATTTAATACTTAAATACTGGCATTGATAAGGTAAAGACCCGCTGATTACATATCTCTTTCTGTCTTTCACATTTCTGCGTTGCGAAGATGTAACTTTAATATGAAAAGTTTTAATTCAGTAAAAGTGACGAAACAAGCAAAATGTCGATGGTTTTTAATGTGTTAAATAAGTACTTTGACTACCGAGGTATCAAGAGACAAAGAGGGTGATTGAGTCAGTAATTTATTTTTTTATAAGATTGATGTGGAAAATATATTGTACGGTAGTCCTATGAGGTTAGAGCATTTTTTGAAAAATTAGGAACCTGTCATTTTGACTGCCTTAGTAATTTTAGTGTTAACAAGCACACATCAGCTTTGATCAAAGGGGGATGATTTCAACCCTCTCACCTTGTTAATTATTAATGCACATGATAGAAGGTTGAATTGTGTGAATTATCAACAATTTCATAGGTCGATGACGACACATGTTTGGGGAAAACGGTCAGACATTGTATATTTCAATATAGCCACCCCTATGAGAAGAAATTGTCCGGCTCAAAGTAGTACAAGTCACTTTGCCTTAATGGAAAATATTGATTTTTCACTAACCATAGGAAATTATTTGTACTGACAACAATGACTATCCTGAAATAAAAGATGGAGGTAAATCTTGTCGAAATTTGGCATCAATATTTTCAAGCATATTGAACACCCCTAAATATTTTGATTTAAAGTGACACACTATTTTCAAAATAAACGACTCATACATCGTCCAAGTAGTAGCCAACGTTTTAATTTTTCTGAGACGAAGTTTCCTTTATATTAACCCCTTAACCTACAACTACGTGTGTGACTCGTAGCGTGGAAATTGGAATAGGAAATTTTGAAGTCTTTCAAAAACTATTAAATTGACAACATCAGCCATTCAAGAAACGGTCTTATTATTCCTACACTATTAATATTACATTCAATTACACGAAATATGAAAAATCAGTGAAAACTTTCGATTTCAGGAATTAATTTTGAGTCTTTGCGTGCCCCGTCAGAAAATAAATCGTAGGTCAAGGGGTTAAATTATATTAAAATATACAAAATTTCACGAAGTAGTAGAAGTGCAAGAAAATATTACAAAATGTATATTCGTTGGGATCATGGAAGTTGCAGTAAACATGAGTCGTCGAGTAACATAACCAATTAGCAATTCCGAGAATTGTATCGGTGATAAAACGTGATTAGGGAGCTCACCACCCTTGAAATAGCATGGAAATTAATTTTCGTCCGAGCCTCGGAGTAATCTCGATTAGCATTGTTCTCTTACTCTGCTTCGATTCGCGATGCTTTACGGCGCTGTAAATATACACGTTAATCGTATCGAATAACTGTCGACTGAGTGATCGTGAGAAACGAAGCATGACGAAAGAACGTATTAGGAATAGCTGTGTAGAAAAAAAAAAGGGTTCACCCTCCCGTCACGATCACCCTTGCCATGGCGATGCAGGTCACAAGATCCATAGAATTCTCTCGTGTGTGATCTCGCATTGAATTACTCTTTCCTCCCATTCTGTGTATCGACTCTCATGCAAAATGGTGGATCGCTCAGTTTAAAGAAGAAAAAACCTACATCGTATTATCTCAGACTACATGGCGAAACATGTTTACGCAATAATCTTAAACGATTCCAAGATTATTTCATCATTGTTCAAGAGATTCACTTTGATCATCCTTCGATTCGAAAGAATTCCATGTATCTTTGATATTAGGATAAGTAAGAAAAATAACGTTTAGAGTATTCAAGAGAGAAACGAAGAAAAAGATTCGTGTGCCGAATAAAAATCGTGAGCAGCTAGCTCGCTTATCTCGGAAATGTGCCACATGTTATTCGCAGTGTCCGTCTTTGTTCGGCTCCCGTGTCACCGGCCTCGGTCGGTTTCTCCCTCTCTTTATCCATCTTGAATTCTCTCTCCTTCCTCTTTCACGGTTTCCGCAGTGGATGAAGCGGGACGAGTCGTTCATTCGACATCCTCCTCTTTCTCGTGCGAAACTCGTTCCTCCTTCCCGCACCTTTCGACCTAACGCTGCCTCCTTCTCAATTCATCTGCCTCTCTTGTTCCTTCTCTTTCACTCTCATTCTCTCTCTTTCTCTCTTTTTCTCTCCTCTATGCACGCCCGAGGTTTCTCCCCTCGGTGGATAGTGCAACTGCACACAGGGTGTCCTAAAAGCACTTTTCGGCTATCCGTTTCTCAGCATTTCTCCCACCTTCCATCAAAGCCATGTTCTTCAATTTTTTTTTCATAGAAAAACAATGTTATCAACGTACACTCGTTAATTTGGACATTTAAGGAGACTAAGAACATAATGGAATTACAATGAGAACATACGTAAATTCCTTTATGGTGATATCGTTGCTATTGTTTTCCTCAGAGTCTTCCTCGTATAATCGACATTTATTGGGTAATCGTGCAAGTTTATACTGGACTTTATACCATGGCAAAGAGAATTCTTTGAAGAAATTCACCTAATCTGGAGTTCCAAGTATAATCATTTTTCCGGAAATAAGTATTTGAAGAATTATCCAGGAGAGTAGAAGTCCGACAATTATTTCCGTCGCAACGAATTTAGTGGCGTGGTGTGAAATAAACGAGGAAAAAAAAGAGGTATTCGAAAGGGTTCGAAAGCAATTGGAACGCTATCTTTGGAGCTCCCTACTTCCCGGACGCCTTTTGTGCATTCGAGTAGAAGTTCTATACGTGTACGCGTATGCATATGTATACGTTTGCATCGCTCGACTCTCGTCGTCATCGTCGTCGTCAGAGTTGTCGAGGGACAAAGCGCCTCGTTTCTGAGTGAGCCCAAGCTACGTTAAAACTACAGTTAATTCTCTCGATGGACGCGTGGCGCTGCTCGACCGACTATGCGAAAACATACACGCTGTATTCTTCTCCTTTCCTCGAGTATTCTTTGCGACTAGTATTCACAACGATTCACCTTAACACTTGAAAATCTCCCTATCTTTATAATCTTTGACCTTTCCGTCGTTTAATTCCAATACGATACTTCTAAACGTTGTAATACCGTAACGGTATTTCCGACAGGCAGAAAATTATGAGGTATTACGTTAAATCAATATGGCGGATAAAATATGAGCTCAGCTGAGGTAATCGGAAATACCAGACTTTTAACGATAGGACAACGTTAATGTAATAAATTATATATTAGATTATGATTCTTTTAAGTTTCTTTCTTTTCTTTTTACGAATGAAAATTCTATGCACGAGACTATTGTTTATTTCATAAATCGTACATCTTGGAGGTTCTTAGAGATGTGCCAGCTGGTGATAGCAGACTTTGCAATTATTTAAAAAGCTGCGGGCTTTATGATACGCAAAGATCTCTTTTGCGATGTCGTTTCGTGGTATTCGAATTCACGTATTCGCACAGTTTATTTACATAAACGACCGTGTTATCGGCGTCAGACGAAAACTATTTTTAGATCAACGGAGTATACGTATACCTTAATTTTACACTCCTATCGGTTCGAAGTTTCACAAATGTCCGTCGAGTTTGTTTCTAAATTAATATATTTACCGTTAAACAATTTATCGTTGGTAAATAGCAATTTGTCAATAGAGGGGACCTAGGATAGAAACGGTGATAGAGCCTCGGGCTCCCAAATAGTCGGCTCAAGTTCAAATCCCTTGACGTCACATCCGGGGAATTTTCACGTGATACCTATATCTATATATCATGGTATTCGTGGTTTGTGAACTCGCCCAAAACCGTTGGTCCTCGATAAAGTGACCATACCATTCAAAATTGAAAAAGGAAAACCGTTTGGCAGAATACTAACAAAAATGACCAAATGAGACAAAATGACCGGTACCCAATTTTTTCTAAAAATTACCTAAATTGATAGAGGAGTCATGAAGCAAATATTCCACTCCTATCTTGTAAAACGTAATTCCTCTTTTTCAGAACCACTTATTCGGTATATCTAGATATGAGTACATTTAACCCTAGATCACTAACCTTCGTCGATTCGACGACACGGATTCAATAAGAATGCCATATTAGTTAACGTTATCGTAATAAATAAATACCTATCTTTCATAATAGAAAAAAACATGTTTAAATTTTATTTAAATAATACCCTTCAACCCCTTTTGTAAACACCGTAGTCGAAGAGACGAAGGTTAGTGTTAAGCGTCGAAAAATAAGGTTAGTGATCTAGGGTTAATGTCGATAGGTTAAATAAAAATTCTCCAACCTTCTATAGTAACTATAGAATGAACATCATACGTCCATCTTGGAAAATACAAGTTCTCAAATTAATCATCTTTTCCACCTTTCCACTCAGCTTTTCCAAGAGTACTTTATAGTTAAAGATAATAGATTCAAAGCCGATAGTTCTAGTGTTAAACTACGGTTTCTCTTTTGCGCAACTGAACCAAAAACATCGACTCTACTATTCGTGCGAGCTCGAATCGTCCAAGTATTAAAGTCCTCGCGCGCCATCTCGTCGATGTTACTACGCTTTCATATCTGTTTTAAGTAAATCGTGCTGGAGTTCAATTCCAGCACATGCAAGACTACGTGCGCACACACGAGCCACGATGTATGTGACTGTTTCATCGATTGGCGATAAGAAGCACTTTGAAGTCAATGGAGTAGCGGAATATTCTCTACCTGCATGAAGGGTCGTAGAAAAAAAAATCACCAGAATGATACACGCTGAAAATATGAAGGGTTTCGGTACCCTTTTTTTTTTGAAGGTTGTAAATAGTGTTTAAGTAACCTGTCGTTGATTTATGAAGGTATGAAAAAGGAAGATGTCGATTGGTGCGTGGACTCTGCGTTGTTTTTCATTAAGGAATGCAGATGATTGCAATAAGTATGATTCGTTAGCGCGAAGACAAAGAGTTCCGGGATCATGAAATAATGCGTTATTACGTGAATTGTATGATCTTGAAAGATCTCTCGTAATATTAACGTTTGATATTGAGAATCCTGGGAAAAATGTTTCGTAATATGTTGATTGAAAAATGCTTTTCATTTTGTAATTATACGCGAGTATTCGAGAGGATTCGTATTACATTGTATTATTGGAGTTTTGTAAGTGAATTATAAAGTAAAAGTGAATATATTCCAATAGAATAAACAATTTTCTGTATTCGTTACGTAGAATGCGATTATATGCTCGTAATAACGAAGCGGGGCGAGACGATTAACTTTGCACGAATTCAGCCGAACGTATTTCGTCGATGGCGAACTCATTTATTAGCAGGTTAATAATTATGGTTTACATTATCGCAAATTGGCTCGTCGATCATTAAACTACCGAAGCGTGTGTGTTTCTTTAAAACGATGTGGAAACACCTGACCACCAACCGTTCAAAAGGGACTCGATCATATTTCTTTCTTTTTTTAAGTTACTTTGCAAAAAAGGATGGAGAATTAAATGGTTAAACGTCCCTCTTGGAAAGATAATAGAACGAAAATCGATTGTATGCGAGGACCACCCAAAAATACAAAGGAAACTTACGCTCAGAGAGGAACGTCGATTTTGAGTTTAATTCTTTTGTGCCTGGTAACTCTTCAACCTGATACGTTTAAAAAGGCGTTGAGAGTTTGAAATTAAAGTAGTTTGCGCAGTAGTTTGCGCAGTCGATACTGTGCTTTTAAATTTGTTCTATAACTCTGACATTATTAAAACAATTTCTCATTCTACTTGCAGTGTAGAGAAAATATTAACAATTTCTATAGAATTAAATATAAAGCAAGTTAAATGTGTAACTTTAGAAGGAGATTGATCAAACTGATATTGGTCAAGCGGAAAAGTCTCAGGTTCGTAAGCCGTAGGTCGCAGGTTCGAATCCTGAGTTTTTCCCTCTCCCATCTTTCTCAACATTTTAATTGCACAAATATTTTTCTTTGTTATAACAGTCTTTGAACCCACTCAAAATTGAAAGGTTCATTCGAAATGCACAAATAAGTTGCAAATAAAATATGAAGTAAAAGAAAGTATCTCCATTTGATCGATGAATTTCTGTGGCTATTGTGTTACAGTGTTATTCCGTGGAAACAGTTAACGAAACGTGTTGTAAGATCGAAAATACACAGAAAAGGCCAGGCCCAGTTGACACTTTGAATACAAAAGGGTTAAGTTTACCCGAGGGAGGAAGAGTATAATATAGAAGCTTCTTCTGCAGGTTCGCGTGCCAGTCAGACATACGTAAAACGTGGAGCTGGCACGCGCAGGTGGCCTCTCAGAGTCGCGAAATACAGTTGGGACAGGATATACATATACTTTACCTCTTCTTCCCTCCCTTTCCCTCCCACTCCCTCCTGTAATCTACATCTGCTATAGGTTAATTGAATGAAATTGTTTAACCGACTCTGCCCTGGACTTAGGACATGAAATTGATTCCCCTGTTCTCCTCAATATCCTATCGATTTTCTAATTTCAAGAAATGGAATGTAATACGAACATCTCATTGAATTTTCAATGTCGGTTCGACCTTCTGAATGATTTAACCGATGGACACCCCTCTGGCTCAATGTTGAAATTCAAATTGAAGTGTGCAAAGTGCACAACCGCAAGAGTGACAGAGAGGGAGGGATCTGTTTGTCAAGGGTTTTCACGGACTTCCTAGCACACGATTTTAAATTGTGCGTAGAGAGTGTGTCTCGTGCTCCTTTTTGATCTTACGCAGTCGAGACACAAAGACGACCCCTTTTAGGCGGAGAGAGCCGGCCAGGATTTTCCTCTTACAACGGGGCGCACCAATCTCAGTAGGTAGAGGGGGATATAATAGAGGGGCGCAGAATTACTTGCGTTCGATGATGGTTTTTTTTTTCCTACCTTTACTCCACCGGCTACGTTGGCTGAGCGATCAATATTGTTTTATTTCGGTGAACAGGACGGTGAACTTTTTTCATTTGCCTTTCATTCATGAAACCCTCCCCGCGAACGGTATTTTTTTTCGGGAATTCCTACACCATGATCTTCCAATTTGATCGAATGCCCCATCGACCTCGTGCGTCGTTCTTTTCATTGGTATTATTTTAACGATTAACCTGCAATTTGTATCGGTCATTTGTACTTTTCAATTTTACATCAATTTTCTTGTAATAATATATATTGTGGGGGGATGATTTTTTTATTCTTTTGAGGAAATTGTAATGGGTTGTTTAATATCAATTATAATGGAGGAAGTAATTGGTCAGGTTTAACTGACTTGGGTTAGGTTGAATGCTCATGCGCGAACAACCGGTCGCCATTAGGACATCCTAGTGTCTTAAATCTATCGGCCCTTTGTAGGCACAGATGTTAAGAGAAGGTTCACATATATCAGTCTGTCTACAGAACGTATAACTGGGTTTATTCACGTGCCAAGAAGATTTCGAAAACAACGGGACCGCATTTCAACGTCCGATAGCTGTTTAATCTCTGTCCAAAATCTCGAGGTGGACGCAACCGATGTCTATTCCTCCGTGAATCTAGAAATTTCAATTTTTCAACGAATGACTAAAGTACCGAAACGGCTTTATAAAGTTACTGTCAGCGAGATTAAAGTCTGTTGAATTTCCGGAGGCGCCCGAACGACGGAGTCACAAATCGTATTAATAATTCAGCCGTGAAACGGGAGTTACACCTGCGTACACAGCTAAAATACATACGGCAACGAGTACTCGTAATTTCATGCACTTACATAACCTCTTTCCTTCCTCTCCATCGCATGAAGTAAGCTTCTTCTGGGAGAAAGCAACAAATGAAAGGACAATTAAAGGTCATTACACTCCCGATGATTATTATCGATGAAAATCGTTGGAAAATGGGATTAAAATAATTCTGAATCTTTGAAAATCCGCCACTTAAGCTGCAATCGACCGATACGCTCGAGTCATCAGCGAGTATACGGATTCCAACGATGCCTTTCGAAATGCTGAAAATAGCCGGCCGCTTTATTTCAGGCGGGATTACAGGCGAGAAAGGGCTGACACAAGAAATCCGGGGAGAAACGTAGTAAGAGACATCGTAATACGGGCGACAAGGTGCAGCCTGTTAATGGTCGTAATTTAAACTGCAAATTGGTTACGGCACCTTCATTCAACGTTATAACCACTTTTCTTACTGTCAGGGAATATTTAGATAAGTGATTATTCGAATGTACTCGAATGAAATAATTAGGCTGTCTATCACGCTTCGGATTGTTACTTTGTATAGGCGCATCCTCAAGTTTCCCCTTTATTGCGTGCAGCTTTGAGTATGGTCATGATTCACCGGGAAATCTTGATGACGAGGATTCAAATTTATGAAACTACTATTTTAAGTGGATTCTAAATCATCATACTGATACCACTATATAAACTCGAATATCGTAATAATCGTAAATTGCAACAGTATCAAACGAAACCAGAACTATAATCGACTAAGAAAATTAGCAGGGATATTTAAACAAGGTTAAAGATAAAAAATAAACGAGGCAAATATTCCGGCAAATGATGTAGCTCTCATTATGGTGGCGACATCGAGTCCGGTTCGCAATTATTTCGAGCAGGATCCAATTTGAAGTTCGTTCCAGTGTTGGTGTTTTTATTAAATTGATTCGTGGGAGAGTACAGTTAGCCCGTCAAGCGGATAACGGACGAGCACGAGCGTCTACGAGGCCGGAGGAACGTTTATTAGCTCGCACTTGGCTAACACGGGCACCAGTGACGATATAATAATAACAGTAACGACAATGCCATCCTCTAGTACGCATAGACTTTCTTCTTTCATTACGAGGATCAAAAGTTTCACGATGAAACGAATATGCAAACGCGAATCGACAGTGTCGAATTACGCTTTGGCCGCCATATTTGTTCGGGCCATTGGTGTCATCGCAAACCTCATCGACTATTTTGACTCGATTACCCAAATTAATATTACCGATGACTAATTGTTAATTCTAAACATTTAAATAGCAAGCTGTTTAACACTAGATCTAACGACGATTAATTTAATATACTTAAAATTGTGAATCTGTCCGAATCAATTACTTGAAAGGGGTAGAAAATTTGATCAATTTAATAGCTTAAAGTCTTCAAGGTAGACGTAGAAAATTGGAAAAGTAGCAGCGTTAGAAATTTTGTTAATTGTAAAAACTATAAAATGTAGAAAATTCCTATAATCTTGAAGGGAAAATAGACTATCGAAAGTATAAGAGTAGTTCTACCATTTAGGAATTGAAACTTTCTTATTTGTGTCAACTAAATAATAGCGTAAGTGATTATTTTCATTAAAACCTGGATAAAATAGTAATCGAAGATCTATTGAAATATCCCATTTGCCAGTCTTTCAAGCGCATCCTATCATTTGCTCGCGCACAATGCAAAAGAGCGGCTCCCATCGTCGAACAAGATTTAGCAATAAAATTTGACCTATTTGCATCGTCCCTTCATTCTCCCCGTTTCTACGTAGATACGCTCGAAAAAAAGGGCGAAACTGGAAAAAAAGCTATAGAAACGAGAAAAAAAAAGACAAGAAAGAAGCAAGCAGAAACGACGACGTCGAATCAGCGGAAACCCGGCACTCCGAATAATTGGAAATTATCGTGGCGCTCGATTCGCGATGCTCCGCGAGCTGGAAAAGTATCTGCACAATTCGAAATGCCGGCGAGCGAGAAAAGATAAGGCTGTTATTCTTGCCTCGAGGAGAGCGAAAAAATGTCAACGCGAGAGATAACGGCACGGAGCGCGCTAAAATGTGACCGCAAACGATGATAAACGGATTCTTAAAAAAGCACGAAGAGCACTGAATCAACCGAAGTGCGCTCGAAAGAATCGGCAGGTGGATGGCGGTGAATTGACGCACTAAGAAACGAACGACGCGGTAGATCGCCTGCTGTTTACAATGTTTTCGGTCTTTTATTTCCCTTTTCGTCGATTACTTTTAGTTTCTTGAACGCCGTCTCTTGGTAAATACGATATTATCAATTTGTTGCACCTTCAACAGGACTAGTTCCACTTTATCATTCGACAGAACAAAGAAAGTCACTTGGTTCGATTATGGGGTTAGACGAGAGGGTACTCGTAACTAATGATTTTATAAGTGTAAGTTTATCTTTTAATACATTTTAACCAATTTCTATGTAACATGTGAGACTGGTAAGACAAGTTCGTTGACATTTTTCTATAGGGTGATACTTAGATAAAGATCTTAACTATAGTAATTTAGGTTATGTCTTTCTTCACGATCTTGTAGCGCAACTGGTATTCATTGGAATTATTTCATGGAATTATTCCACTGGATTTTATGTGCTCGAAGGAATCCGGTTGACAGTAAATAAATAACAATAACGGTGGGAATGATGGGCGTTTAAAGGAGAATACGCGCCATATTTGCTTACCGTTGAGATTTCCCGCGCAAATGTCTACTGGAATTCTAACCTCTTTTTGTCGTTATAGTTAACTATTTTGTTGAAATATAGATGAAGGAGTGCTATAGTGGTGGGATAGAGGGATAGAGACTTCTAAATAGTTTGTCAAAGTTTGAATTTCCTTGGCAGCATCTCTGCAAAAGTTTTCCCACGTGATGCCATAGGTTTGGTGAGTTTTAACCTACTTAAAAATCGATTTTAAACGATGTGATTGAAATTGGAATTGTCAGAATGATCAAAATAATTATATTTTTCTAGTTATCCTTGTTAAAAGTAGTAGTGATCAATTTACTTCAATTTACGGATACTTATGGGTCCGATGGTACCTTGTAAGCTATTCTGACACTTGACAAAGGGTCACACTGTATATAGCGTTAGATTCAACCTCCCAATTAGTGGGCACATGTTCAAATCCCTCTCACCTCTGGCATATTTTACCTAACTGATTCCAGAATGCCTGAAGTTCAGAAGGCCTCACTGGAATTACGATAGAAATGAAATTTCAGCACTAAGGAATGTTTGCCGACTGATGCATCAATTTAAAACAAACTTGAACTAATTTTTCGAAATCTCCATTCCTCTATCACATAATTTCACTAATTAACGTTAAACCTATCGAGCCAATCAAACTGACCGGTTGCCAATTCTCTCGAATAATTAACTAAATCAATATAGGAGTCACAAATGAAATATTCTATCTTATAAAACCTAAATTAGTTAATTAATCATTTTTTTATATTTATTTCTCTTTTTCTAAAGTACTTGTTGAGTGTATCTAAATTTGAGTAAATTAAGTTTTAGTGCTAAATGTTAGGGAACATCGACATTTTAATTATCAATTGACGTAAATTGAAGAAAGGTATCCTCCTATTTCACTTCAAACCAACGTCAAAACGCTTTGTTTGCAGTATTATCCCCGATCGTTACGTAACGTCAGTAGATAAAGAATTTTTTAGCAAACTATATCGAGGTCATTGTACTTGCCGCGAAACTTATCAACGAGTCGTCTGGTAGCAGCTGCTGTTTGGAGAACAACGACGTAGGACAGAGGCGAAATTATCCGAAAAAAAGAAGAAATACGAAGGAAGGAAAGAGACGAGAAACAAAATAAACGGTATGCGAGATTCTCGCGGATAACAGAAATCAAATAGTCAGCTCGTAACGAAATAACCGGTTAATTACAAGAGTTTTAATTACCGATTAACCCCCGGCATCCGCGTTTCGAGCGGCGCTTTAGTCTTCAACGACAACGGAAAAACTGGGTCGCAGTTTGTCTCTCATTTTCTTCAAAAATTCTATTCTCCATTGTTCACCATGTTTCACGTGAAAAAACAAATTCCAAAAGGTTCGAACCCATATCATTGATCGATAGTTTGTCAAGTTGTACGAAAGTTTATTCATAATTTTCAATTGTTTACAAACGGAAATGAGGCATTGAGTAACTGCAAAACGATGATTATTATCGTAGGTATTTTTCTCTATTTACTTTACCATGTTAAATCTGCCGAGAATTATTTGCACGTTAAATACAAAGTCCATCCAGGATGGTAGTCTATGGAGTTCAGTTATATCAAAAGATTTCAAGCAAAAGATGATTTACGATGCTCGAACGTCGGGAATTAAACGACCGGGAACGATCCGTATTGTTATCTGCATTACTCTCTATTTAACTTCACTATACTAATCTACCAAGAACTATTTCCAATTCAGCCAACAAAGTATATTAGAATAGTAAAGTTTGAAGGTCACTTAGACCGAACGGATTCAATGCAAAAGATGATTTACGAGGGACACTAAACTTCGAGAAACGTCCGTGAGAAGGCGCCCTGAAACTGCCAATATGGTAGTTTCTTTCCAAAGGACAATGCACGCCGAGTCGTGACTAAAAGTTGACGGTAATTCGACGATCACAACAACGTTACCGCAGGATTATCCTGCAAGGCTGACAAACAACCTGGCTACCTGCAATTTCCACCTATCTCCTTTCGCCTGAGAGTTTCGAGCGTTCGACTTCTTCGACTAGCACGATTAGGGAGGGCAATAATTTCCCTCGGAGTTACCTCCCTCTTCCTCCACCTCTCTCACTCTCTCTTTCTCCCTCTTCTGCCATAAATCAAGCCAACGAAATTCCCTGCCGACCCCAAAAACACCGACGTGGTATTTCGCATTGTTTGCGCGCGTCGAAAGACGTTTGGAGTTTGAATAAAACAGGCCAGTCATCCGAGCAAGTACTCCCAGGCTGAGATAGAGAGGGTTGCTGGAGTTTGTTATCCAGTTTTGCGTTAATCAATCTAACGATCGGGTATTTTGGTATTGTTGGCTTTTATTTCCTTGGAATAGACTATTTTGAAATTACTTTTCTATTCATCTTAGTTAAAAGCGTATATACAGATCCATCTGACGTATCTATATACTGTACGCAAAAAAAATGATGGCCTACAGCCAGTACTTTCGCCTGATTGGTCAGAAGCATAGACATCTCTCGTTCTCGCGCCATTTACTAACGTCCTATTGGCCAAAAAAGGCGCGCATGCGTTATATCTTCGTAAGAATGATGAAAGAAGAGCTTCGTTTTCGATTGTGATTGGTCTAGCTTAAAGTTTCTAGAAACGATACAGTAGAAATAGTTCCAAAGCATACTTCGAATCAGCGACCACCATTTAGAAGCACAGTTCCGACTGGTAGGTCTTGGAAACATCCGTAAACACCGTCGCCTCAAAGAAGATAATCAAACAAGGCCCAATGTTGCCTTTAAACAAACCAGAACCGACGGTCGATCTTTGAAACAGTCTCTGGGCCAGGCGGCTGGTTATCCTTGGAAAATTCACGTGGAACGGAACGGAACGGACAGAAAATGATGCAAACCTCGCATTGTCGTCGGGGCTTTTCACCCGTCACGGCTATCGTGCGGCTCCGTGAAATCAGGCCGTGCGAGGAATTAGACAACCGCCTCTATTTGTGTGCTCGTGCTTCTCTCTTCCTCTCTCTTTTGACTCGCTGTCTCTCTCCTTCTAACTCTCATTTCCCCCCCCCCCCCCCCTCTCTCTCTTTCTCTCTCCGTCAGTTTTTCTCCGTTTGCACGTTGCACTCGTTTGTAAACGTGTGTCCGTGTCTCTCTGTGCGTGTCTCTCCTCTCAATGCCAGGCCGCGTCACAATTCATTTCCCAACCGGTGCGCTGCCCGACATTCTTATCCTACCTGTCCGCCAGTTCGACCTCCCCTCTTCGCCCTCTTCGCCCTCTTCTCCGCCCTCTCCACCTCTTCTCACTCTTCTCCTGCCCTCTTCGCCCTCGACGAACGTCCGCGAGAGTATGTACAGTTAGACCTCGCTTCTCCTGTGGCGCTGCCTTGCCTTTCCAGGTGTGTTCGCGATTTCGTTTCAGAATTCTGCCACTCTCATAGAGTTGAGAGAGATGGAGAGTGATTTCTGCAGGATTTAGAGGGTTGGTGAGGTGATTGATAGGAATTTTGCGGTAGAAAAGAAAGAAAATAGGAGAGTGATGGGAAAGAGGGAGAGGAAAAGTAGGAGGAGAGGATAGAGGAAGAGATTAGACCCCTTGCTTATCATTTTTTTTAACTATATTGAGTGGTAGCTCAAAATTGATTGATGAAATGACAATCTATCTGTGGTTTCTGAAGTAACTTCTAAGTTATGGTGATATTAACACTAGATCTATGGATGCTGTCAAATTGAGGAGTTCCAACTTTTTTTTATAAATATTTTTCAAATTTATAGAAAAGCAATACAGTAGATATTTCATGTGTGTTTTATAATACAGAGATTGCCTAAAGGATTATCATCTTTGACAGCTGATTCTTCTTTTTCAAAGTCTTTATTTAATATATTGCATTGCAACAGATTTCACGCCCATAAATCTACAGTCCGACAATTGAAAGATGGCTAGGGAGAGGCGGAGTCTCTCACTTTCAATTGTCTACTTTTGCCATTTCATTTTTGCAGTTCCTCCCACGTTTCCTAAACTAAATAATTGGATAAATGAGACATTCTATCCCCTCCACCAATAAGACCCACATTCGTTCGCCAGCCATCATAAAGTTATCGGGCTATAGTGTTAATAGCATAGAAATAATTACGTCGTATCGGGGCCCACTGATATTTTTAATTTAATACTTTTTGGGAAATTCCAAAGTTTCTAATTTCGTCAAAGTATCGACAGGAATACCTTTTAGGAGAGGTGATAATACAGATATGAGTGCAGAGTCCCAAATACTGGGCCCGATAGAATTTCTTCTGTCCTAGACTAAGGAGTATCTACCTTGCTAATGGTATTTTCTCAACTTTGAACAACCAAAAGCGTACTGCAGGCGACTCAGGTACCAGAAAACCTATTGTTCAATTACTCCGAGGTACCTGCCTCGATATAGAGACCTCCAGCGAAGAAGACCGTGGGAAATAGGGTTTCTCTCGCATTGCGAAATCTCTCGGCTCGATGATACATGGTGGAAAAGTTGAGAAAATATCGTGACACCGAGGGAACATAATGTTTCTGCTCGAATGAAGGAAATATAGAAGAATCTGGGGAATTTGAGCAGAATACAGGAAAACTTCTGCTTACTGCTTCTCGGATTTGTGATAAGATAACGACACTACGACTTCCTCCTATGATACATCAAGAAGTGAAACCACTTATGGTGTCACTTCGGATAGAAAATTGTCGGTAATTTGTTCAAGGAATTAACTACGGTACTTAGTATACTTTCTAAAGTGTTATTCTGTTTGTAAATCATTACTTTGTGCTCGCTTGAGACAGTTATCTGAGTAATTATTTTTCTAGTGTCTGCTGTTTTATTTTAATTGACGTAAAGGTCTTTGAACGACACTGGAGTGGTCCCAAGTTCAAATCCTACTATGAGAAATTAAAATATTTTTTTATGTGATCTAAAACATGACCCACAACAATAGGTCCTAGGTAAAATGACCACAGGGCCCACGTAAAAAGAATCAGGATAGTCGCAATCAGGGGACCCAAATTCGGATGTTACTCCATTAATTTTACATAACTTTGGCCAACTAATTATTTATTATATCATTGTCTCAGCGGTTTCCATGTAAAACAATAAGTCCTGGGCAAAAAGACCATAGGGCCCACCTAAAAAAAAATCTACATAGTCGTAATCATAGGACCCAAGATCGAATGCAAGTCTATCTTATTATTTATTATACTATTGTCTCAGTGATTACCACCTAAAACAATAAGTCCCGGGCAAAGTGATAATTTAGAACATAATATACTTATTTATTGTAAAGAGAAATATTCTAAAATTGATAATAGTATTTTATTTCGAGAGATTATGATATCTTAGGGACTCATCTGTTGAGAGTCCTCCGTCACAATGTTAGCACGAGATGACTTCATAAACGACAGTAAGAGGAGATATAATAAGATATTATCAGATCAAATAGATCAACATCGGTATCTCGATCTTTAGTTAAACTTGCAAGTCTCTCGAAACAATTCAATTAGCGCTCCACCTTATCTGTTAGACCTCGTATTTCTGGCGCATTTAAACACATCCTCGGTGATTTAACGCACGATAATACATCGTGCTTACCCAGTTCGAAATGCACATTCCGCAGAGCGGAGAACGTAAAAGTTAGCATTGCCCCATCGAAACCTACGACTTTCACTCTCGGCAAAAATGTCTCCGTCGCTTCGTTGCCTCGAAACGGACGACTTATTACGGGACCCATGACGATTTCAGGCATTCCTCGTCCCACTTCGTGGCTCGATCAATGAGGGGAACGAAAGAACGGGACAACTGTCTTCTTGCAATTATTTCAATCGTTACAATTAACTTAGCTGAACCATTGAACAATTTTTAATTTAGAAATTTTCAAAAATATTATTTCCTTTGTCAGTTTTTCATGATTTTATTCCATTTCTAAAATGGAAACATTATTTTCTTTGAAATTTTCGTAACTATCGCTACAATTGATATTTTTGTCTTGTGATATGAAAGTATGAAATGTTCAATAATAAATGTACTTTAGAACTCTTGCCTCGAAATGGAAGAAATTAATAATGAAAGTGATGATAAAAAATTGAATTAGTAAATATATTATTATGGGTTGGAATAATATTTGATGTTGGATAATTTTAAAATTGTTCAATAATAAAGTAGGATGTCATATAAGTAGAATGCAGATGCTCGAGAGAATTCGCAAGGAAAGATCGATTAACAACTGTACTTTAATCTGCAGCTAAGAATTATGTCTAAAAATACGAAATTATTCAACCCTAACTTGAAAAATTCTATCGAAACATCTCCGACTCTCTCGCAATACATTTAAGTCCAAATCCGCCATATTTCAAGCAAACTTTTCCCACGTGACCTGCTAGCCTCAATGATCCTAACGTCCATTTCAAATATCCCATCCTAAACAATGCTAAACGACTTCAACCCAATAATTTATAAAAAGAAAAAACAAATATAATTCATAAAAATGAATAATCCATCCATAATACAAAAGTGGAGAAAAATTCTGCAAAATTCGCTCGATTCTCCGTAGAAGAGGCATCGAGGTAAATCTACGGCACTGTGCAGAAGAAAGTCGTTTCCCCGAGAGTGGTGTCAAGCCGTTGCCTCGTCGTTGCTCTGCGCCGCGCTTCGTATCGCCGCGATGCTGACCCAGAAACCCACTTTCTTACCGAATTAAAAGCGACATCGTCGAGTCCGCGTACACTCTTACGTGGTCTACGATTCGACACTAGATAGAACCACTAGTGTGGACAGAGTCGTCAGTAATACCTCCTGGTTATGATTTTTTAGAGGGTCCTACGGGATTTCGTTCAAGTTTGTTGAGAATTGTTTGGCAACTTTGCTGAGATTTAGGTTAAGGTGTCGATTTGAACGATGGCGGGAAAAATTGCGCGGGAAGTTGCTTCTTAAATATTGGCGGGAAGGATGAAAATGTTTAGTTACACAGGAGTTAATAAGTAGTTTAATGCATTGATTTTAAGTTGTGGGTGGTATCCTCTTTTCAGTTGACAGTAATATAGTTGATTTAATGAGAAATTAATTTAATAAGTTTATATTTTTCATCTAGGACCCACTGTTACAGATGGGTCCTTAACCACTTGTGCTATTTTCTTTGTGACTGGAACCGCAATAACTCAGTATTAAATTAGTAAACTAAAAATTAGTCAGTGATTCTTGATATATCCTACAATTCAACGCAATAATAATATTATAGGAATAATTTTATCGTGTCACGTCTCACTCATATCTTCAATTTTATAGGTTTCATAGAATTTGAAAACTTTCTATCCAATTTCCCTCATCACGAGTGCCATTCGTTATTGTACACCAAGGGGTTAATTATCGAGTTATTTCTTTCTAACACGTCAAATCGAGTAATCCAAACTTCACCATTCATTCCGAGGAATCTGAAGCGTATCGACAGATCGTCGAAGGAAGAAATATTCGAAGCACGCGGAATCCACGGCACGAAACGATAAAAAAGTATGCTACGGATAGAGTAGTATTACGAAATGCGATGACTCGACGGAACTGAAGCGCGTGCCCGTTGAAAATCCTCCTTTTTCGCGCGTCCCCCCGAAGCTGGCCACTCATGCCGTTCTTTCTGCGCTTTTTTATCGCTTCATTCGATGAGAAAAAGAAGTGCAAGGATCAAAACAATAACAGAAGATGCAAACGGGAGAGAATAACAAGCGAAAGATACGTGAAGAAATGAGGTTAAATAGTAGGCGCACAAGAGGAGCGGAAATACGCGCCCCCGATTTACTCAACGCGATGATTTCCGAGCTTACGTATGCAAGAGAGGCTCGGTCAGCCGACACACAGTTCACCATGGACTGCAATTTTTTTTACCTTCGCTAATCGATAATTCTATGCATCGAATTACACGTATCTCCATTTCCCTAATTTCTGTCGCCTTAGTTCCTCCGCCATCTCCGGAAGTTCACCTAGATAACCTTGACACTTCTAATCGTAGTCATCGTATTCGACGAGACCAAACCATGGTTATAAATAGCATAGAACGCTTTGTATATCAATTATAAAAGTACATTCGATGCACCTTATTTTTCGCTGAATTGATATGCAATTGGGCAGATTGTAAGGTGGATTAGAACCACCCACAATTCCCCCTTTGTTGGACGTTGCAGCAGCGAAATCAACACTCGTTATGTGCCTCTCATACCTCATACTTTACAATCACCTCTATAATTATATTAAAAATACCAAATATCTTTTATTAAATGTTTACGTTAATGTTTTTCTCAATTGAGTATAAAAAAATTGAAGTAACTTAAAGGAAAGTGCTACCGCTTAAGGTAGTTCTAGGCACTTATCATTTTTCGATAGATTTCCTTAAAATTTGGAAAATATATTCTTCATGATATTTTATAATTATAACCGGAATCTCAACGAGTTCGTCCACACGGTTTATGAATAAATCGTGTTTAAAAATAACATATTTAACATGGGCCTTATGGAAACAAATTTTTCCTGAGTCCGTAAAATCTTTTTTTATTTTTCTAATGGAAAAACGAGTCGATGGATTCTAATAAAAAATTAGCAACGTATTATTTTATGCTTTTGGAATATTATTGAATTTTTTCATAATTTTTTACTTCACAGTTATAGAGAAAGATGTTTTTTAATGTCTAAAAAGTGAATGAAATGTCCTCTGTGAAGTTAGCCCCTGCATTAATTCTTACGCAATTTTTTTCATTTCTAATGAAAAAAGAAACTTTTAGTTCTGAATCCAGCTAGAACTACCTTAAGACGAATTAGAACACGCATTCGATGAAGGCAGCAAGTAATATTTTCTACTCGTCCTACGCCACTGTTGGCAGTGATAAAAAAAGGGCAAACCGAAGAACTCGGCCAAAAATGGGATAAAGTATTAGGCGAGGATGGGGAGCAGGTTCGCTGGCCGTACAGGCAATGCGTGGCAAAAGGGGGAGGAGCAAAAGCCACCGAAGTTTAACGACGTCGTACGAGCTTGTACGAGGCACGAGACAGACAAAGAGACAGAGAAGTAGATAGAATGAGAAGGAGAAAGACGAAGAGGTCGAACGCACGACGCGAAAACGGCCGAGGCGACGACCTTGACTCCTTTCGACTGTTGTTCTTAGGACCACCTTGTCGGATGGGTGGCTCAGAGGGTGGAGGATACGTGGTGAAACGGGGGTGCTGGCGTGACGCGGCGTATCGATGCCTCTATTGAAACGTGTTTCGGTTAGGATTTGAATAATCCTCCGCTTCGGGGAATCCTCTTTGCTTCTGCTACTTGCATGTCCTCCACCTTCTGCTTTCTCTACCTGCCGTAAATGGGGATTCGAGGCTTTTTAACAGTTGCTCGGTAAGTAACACAATGTAGACTTGTATTTGATTTTTGGACGATCTCGTTGTAATTTTTGATGTTGACTGTACGATTCATTAAGGATTTGGAGTTTGAGGTGGGCTTTTGAAAAATTCAAAGTTCTGTAGAATATTTTCAAAATGCGAAAGGAGAATGGAGGATTTGAATTTTGGAGGTAAATGATCTACTGAGAGATTATTAGATTCAGTGTACTGATGTTTTAGGTACTTTGACTATAGTATCATTTTTCCTAAGGCTGTGAGAGTACACGACACCTCTATAATACGTTGTAGTCTCTTATATTTGCAAGTTGCCGCTACAGCAACAAAATATTGCATCGGATAGCTGCTGGCCTAGTGTGCATTTCACATAACATTTCCAGCTATCGCTTTTCAATCCCGAATCGAATTTCAATATGCTCCTGCTCTGTGTTTATATCGGTGCAAATTTATCCACTATCATCGGTGAAATATTTGCGACTATCGATTCTTATAATGGAAACCGGACCATTTCGATCAATCGTCCCTTCTGCTACGGTATATTTTTTAAATTCATTCATCATATTCTTTTTCTCTTAACAATTACCCGATTAAATCCTTTGATTAATGCTAGGTTCACCGAGATTTCTTCTACATCCATTTCCATTGAAATAAAATTAGAAGACTTTAATCAAAAGGAAAATTTAGTATACAATCTTATTATTGAATAGATAAAAGTCAGTGTCAGAAAAAGATGGTAAATTGTTTTCCTAATTTCCATGACGAAATTCCAAATGGGTCAGAATAACCCGGGCATAGTACTTGATGCCAAGCATCGATAATTCTCTATCATTTCAAGTATTAGCTGCGATTCAAAATTTGTTATGACCTTTTGCTGCAATCACACAGTCGCAGTTCGGTGCAAAACTGTTAATATGGCGACAGAGAGACGTCCATTCCATTCTAAAGCGGTTAATTTAGCACGAGTACGATTCCGCGTCCGGATATCTTACGTTAATTGTCAGTGACGCACGGGACGTGATGAAACGACGGTCCATCTAATTATGACAGAAGGCATGGCTCGGTGAAAGGCGCATAACTGCGACTAAAAGTCCACAATGTACAATGCTGCGTAACGTTAAATAAGTCCTGGCCAGAAGGACTCCTTCTGTTGCTCAACCGACTGCTATTTTAAAGACGCATTACTGCGCCGGAATGCGCCTCCGCGGTGCATAAAACCCTACTTACTAATCGTCAAGAATTAATGGTACAGTAGAAGCTCCATTATTCTACCTAATAACGAGACGTAAGTGTGTCGCGTGAGGGAATTTTCAGACATTATAATGCACATTCAATGTCTGACTAAACACATTCCCTCCAAAATGCTCGTATTGTCGTTGAAACGAAAAAATCATCGTTTGTTAACAGAAACTTTAAAAAAATGCAATTTAAATTCTTAATTACACTCATTTTGCTATAATCTTGTAAAACATAGATTACTAAATTTATCATTTCTTTTATTTCTAACTTCTGGTTTAGTTGCAGTATTTATTAATAATTAAACATTACAGATTTAGCGGATTTAGTTCAGTATTTAATTTAATCTCATCTCATTCGTCTGGGTCTGCGAATGGGACTGGGCCCCTAAATCTATCTTACGCACCTGCATGTACCCCAGGAGCGGCGCGATCGCCGATGATCGCCGAAGTTTTACGATGGTTCACGAGAGCGCAATCGATACCGCCGAGTGGGGGTCGTCGTCTCTCTCCTATAGTTACGTATTTGCTGTGTTCCGAAAATTAAGAATACGCTTTCTGTGCACATAAAGTGAGAGATCGAGGTTACACGAATCTCCGATCGATTAATTTCCTACGAAATCCTTTCGTTGACGTTTAAACGCTCAGATAGAAATATGTGAAAAATGCTCGAGCGTAAAAACGTTCGATCGTATAGTTATTTAAAAAGCCCGCTATTCCGCTCAAACGAGCCGGCGAAACTGCACGGCATCGATATCGAAAAAGTACTAAAACGCTCGAACTCTAAAACAACTTCGTATTTTTACGATACACGTCGGTGCCCTTTGTATCGGGATTTCAGATTCTTTTTTCATTTCCGGATAGATCTCGTATTATTTCATCCATTGATTAAAACTGCACGGATGAGAGGAGGGGAAAAAAGCGCGATGTTGGGAAAAAAAATGAGGGAGGAGAAAAAAATGAGGGAGGAGAAAAAAATGGAAGAGGAAGAGAAAGTAAAAGGATAAAATGGTGTATGTATACGCGGAGGTAAAAGAATTCTGGAGATTTCACGCGCACAGAACCAGCAGCGGTTTGTTTTTGTGCTCCCATTGTATACTCGTCGCGCATTATGTCCGACAATTATCTACGTGTGTGAATTTACGGCACTCGTTGGGTCTTTTAACGTTTCCTCGTGCATGGGGCATTTAAATAATTAAGCTTACAAATAAGCAGAAAAGTGAAATGAAAATTTTAAATGATATCGCATCCACTGATCTCTTCGTGCATGCCGGCCATTGTTTCATTATACGTGGCAATCTCTTTTTATCTTTTCCTTCAACGATTTTATTATCGTACAAACCTTCTTGGACATTTAGTCCAAGACATTAATAGATTCACGTGAAACAAAGTAGCCTAATAAACGTGACAATACCCGAACAATAACGAATACCCCGGGAATTGTTAAAGAGCAAGGGAGAAAGTGAATCCGAGCGAAAGACTGTCGAGTGTGATCAAGACAAAAGAGAAAGGAAAGGAAAGTGAAGCAAAGAAAAAAAGAAGAAACAAAAAGAAAATGAACCTATAGAGATTCTCAACATCGACGGTACACCAAATCAAAAATCACATTTTCCAGCATCTACCCTCGAAACATATCAATCTACCATGACCATACTGAAATAGATTAAAGACCGTGCGCAAATTAGCCAACGATAGAAAATATTGTGTATTGCAAACGAACCTTCCATAAACACAGAAACAAGTGAGAATGCCACAAAGACTCTTCTATATGGGAATACCAAGAAGAATACCTGTACCACAGAATTCGAAGAAAGATAGACAGTATAGAAAATCAAGAAGGTCCAAAAGCGTAGACAGAGAAGAGTAGAACAGTATAAAATAAAAGAAACCCATAGAACTTTAACCTCCAATAACTTCCCTCTCACAAATCACTCTTTCCAAACGGCTTTTCTCGAATCCTAACCGAAACACTACACACTCTACGACTCCACATAAATTTAAATACACTAAATACAAATTGGTTAAGGACAAAGAAGCGAATGCAAACGAAACGGTATAGAAGCGAGAAGAAAAGAGAAGAAAGAGGAGAAGGTAGAAGAGAGAGAGAGTGTAGACTCGATGGAAAGAGAAGAATCGAAAGAGTAGGTGGGGGATGAGGTGACGGTGGGGGAATAGGAATAAGAGAGAAAGGGGAAGAAAGAGAAGGGGAAACCCCCTGATGATTATCCGGCGCGTTTAATCTGGTCTATATACTCGTCGACTCTTTTCGAGCTGGCGACCCTACTCTCTCGCTCAGGAGGCATCGCCAGCGACGTAAGCGTACGTGTTTATGAGAGAAACTTTTGTACGCCGCCAAGGGACGAAGTTTCGCGGCGCTTCTGCCGGGTAGGCCCGATCGATGAGACGGCCCTGTTTAGGGTGGATTTCGCGCCACACGGCTCTAACATGTGTCACGCCATCAATGCAGAAAAATAGAAGCTATAAAGAGGTGTAAAAGATTTAATACAATTGATCGAATAAAGAGGGATTATGGGCACAGCTAACGTTGGCTTTGGGAGCTTTTGTTCTTTTGTCATCAGCGGCCTGTGTTTTAGGAGGGACTCGAGGCGATGAGGTTATGATAGGCGTATCGAATGTGTCATGGTGCGAATTGTGGTAACGTTTACTTTAATTGGAGGAATTTCAGCGAGGTAGAATTTTTTTTTATGGTTAATGGAGAATTTACCTCGACATTGTTAGTCATTTTACTTGATTTTCTAACGATTTAATATCAAGTTTCTGGTTTCATAATAATTCTGTAATGTGAGGTAAATATCCGGAAGTTTCTATAGTTGTCGTTGTTAGTAAAAGAAGAATTGGATAATTAAGGATAGAAAATGTGAAATTAATTTCATTGGGTGACTAGAAAATTGAGATAATAGTTTGCAAAGGGTTAACGTTAGAGTTATGATCATGTTATGATAGAATTGGATTGAATGATTGAATGTTAACCCTTTGCGGTCAGAATTGTTTTGTTAATTTTCTAGTAGACTAACAATAAGTGAAATTAATTTCGTATTTGCTACCATTGGTTTTCCATTTGTTTTAATGGTACCAATAAGTATAGATACTGATGGATATTTGGGTGATGGTATAAAGCTATTATAAAATTGGAAAGTGGATATTAAAAAACACGTTGACGTTAGAGTTATGATTATGTTATGATAGAATTGAATTGAATGATTGAATGTTAACCCTTTGCGATCAGAATTGTTTTGTTAATTTTTTAGTAGACTAAGTGAAATTAATTTCGTATTTACTATCATTGGTTTTCCTTTTTTTTTAATGGTACCAATAAGTATAGATACTTATGGATATTTAGGTGATGTTATAAAGCTATTATAAAATTGGAAAGTGGATATTAAAAAACACGTTAACGTTAGAATTATGATTATG
Organism: Cerceris rybyensis; assembly: GCA_910591515.1. Classification (NCBI taxonomy): domain Eukaryota; kingdom Metazoa; phylum Arthropoda; class Insecta; order Hymenoptera; family Crabronidae; genus Cerceris; species Cerceris rybyensis. The sequence continues at coordinate 3,468,947 of OU342800.1, read as the reverse complement.
TTATGATAGAATTGGATTGAATGATTGAATATGAACCCTTTGCGGTCCGAATTGTTTTGTTAATTTTTTAGTAGTCTAAGTGAAATTAATTTCGTATTTTCTATCATTGGTTTTCCATTTTTTTTAATGATACCAATAAGTATAGATACTGATGGATATTTGGATGATGTTATAAAGTCATTATGAAACTGGAAAGTGGATATTAACACTAGAACTACCGAACCAGTCAAAATGACTGGTACACTATTTTTTCAAAAAATTCTCCAAGTTTATATAAGAGTCATAGAATATATATTCTACGTCTATATCAATAACCATAAATTACCCAATCGATCAAATTTTCCGCCGCTTGATTCCCCCTTTTTCAAAGTACTTACTTAATTTATTAAAATATGTTGGATTTGACGCCGGTAGTTCTAGTGTTAAATTGTCAGAAAATAAAGTCAAGAGAAAAGCTACGTCGAGTTCTACTCGACATTGGACCGCGAAGTGTTAATGGTTTATTTTTGTAACCAGAGTTTTCGATGTCAGAGAACCGCATGGGGGGTTATGCGACATTTTTTGGCCAGAGTGTACAGTCGGTAACTATGGCGATGGTAAAATGGAGGATTAATAATGATACTTGGTCAAAGTAGGAGATATGAAATTTCGTAATCGGTGAAGGAGCTAGACAACGGAATTTCCGAAGACACAAAGACAGGATTACAACCGTACAGAGAATTAATTAAGGAATTTTGTCATCCATGAAGAATCGGGATTTTTCATTTCACAAAGATGCACATTTTATTAATATACCATTTAATCTTGAAAGAATGGAAATTTCTGAATGAAGTGACGAGTAGAATGATAGAGTAACGAAATAAGGAAATAGATGATGCAAAAGATGGACAAATTGGATTGGCAATAAACGTATACGAATATCAGTGTACACGCATGGAGAGCGTATGATTCGATTTTAATAGCGTACGATTTGAATTGCAGAGTCGTATTTGACACACATCGCGTATTTCCAACAAAACCAGATCGACGTAAAACTGACCTCTTAATTGTTCAAAATATTGAACTACCAGTAACTACAAAACCGTCCGTTGCCTCTTGAATAACATTTGCGTAAATGTTAAAATAAAATCTCTTTCTCTCTCTTCGCTGTTCAAACGAGAAAGGGTTGTAAAAAATGCAAAAGTTATATTAAATGCCTTATTAAACGACATTATTGTATCAAAAAAAGGGGGTGGAGGAAAAAAAAGAGTATGCATAGAAAAGAGAATTAAAAAGTGTTTAAAACTTCCACCACGTTTATCAAAGTTATCAACTGTTTTTTTCCCCCTTCTCAACGAGCAACACACGTAAAATACACGTAGGTCCCAGGTTAATTCCCGTTTCGAACTGCCACTTAAACCTTCGAGTCTCGAGATTTTTCTTTTTTTTTTGTCATAGCTTATTCCGATAAAACCGTCGCGGAAATTTTTAACCATTTAATACTCCGGTAATTTGTCGATCTTCAAAAAAGGGAAAGGCTTTCCTGTCACTGACACGACTTTTAGACGCACGCTTTTAAACGGCGCATTCGCCCGGCGAAGTTTGACTTTGCGTGTATGAAACTTTCCGAACTTTTCGGAACCCGTGGCAAATCTGCATTGTCGGCGACGTTTTACCGCGCAAAGAGGTGCGTCGACTGTGGACGTTGAACGAAACGAGAGGAAATTTGTTGTGTGAATTCCCAGTTTGCAAATTACTTTGAGAAATTGAACAGTAAAATTAGTATCTTGCGATAGTAGATTATTCCTAAATTGATCGAAAATTATTTGGGTATATTTCGAATATCGATGATCACGAAATTGAAGATTTCACAGAACTTTAGATCGGTGTGCAAAGTACAGTGGAGAAAATTGAATTTAATGTGGCACTTATTGATTAGTTTCTATAATAATGTATTCAATTTCTCCGATTGTACAGCTAAACTGAAAATTACATTTTAATCTTTACAGTAAGCTTGAGGAACTGTAAAAATATAGTGGTCACATGTTTGATTTTTTTACCCGCGTTCCAAGACTTTCAAAAATCGGAAAAAATTCCAAAATATACACACCTGAGGGTATAATATGTGTGATTTTTTTCAATATTTTCTATCGGGCCAAATGGGAGAAATTGGGCAAAATCTGTAAAGTACGTTTCACCCTCTAACTACCCCTACGCTGGGGATAGGGGATTTATACTTTCCAGAAAGGGATTTTCCGAAGAATCCTATCGAATGGTATGCCCCAATATTAATTACCTTTAGGCTATGCCATTTAACACTAAACCTACCAATCCGGTAAAAATGACCGGTTCTCAATTCTTTGAAAAAACTACCTAAATTGATAAGCGAGCGGTGAAGTAAAAATTCTACTTCTACCATATAAAGCCTAAATTAATTAATTTACTAATCCCTTCACTCCTTGATTTATCTTTTTCCAAAGTATTTGTTCAATAAATCCAAATTTTAGTAGATATAACGTCGGTAGTTTTAGTGTTAAAGAAGTTCTACTCTAACTGGGCCCACTGATTGCAATGCCCAACCTCCTAACCCATCAGAATTCTAAAATCGTAAGTCCCAAGTGAAAAAGTGAGGGTCAAAGTGCAATGCAACAACAAGAAATATTGATTAACGATAGAAATACCTCCAGCAAGAAACTCACTGACCGGAAGGAGCAATCTGCAACAAACCCCATAAACAGCATCGAGAGACTTTTGCCTCTTTCCGCTAAAAAACGTGCAATCGTAATACGGAGTGTACGTTCGCGCTTTCTTTTTAATTATCGTATTACACGGATACGCATACAAACACGGTAAGGAGGTGTTTACACGCGGCGGTAATAAAATCCAATGAAAGTTTCGAGTTGGACAACTCCGAGGGATCGTTTTACCAGAACACACCAGGATCGATATCAAACGCGCTCTTCTCTCTGCTGATAGAGGAACGGCTCGATAGTAATTCCGTGTTTTACGATGTTTCATCAACCTTCGACATAATTACGTGAAATGAGCGTGGTATCTAAACTATACTTAACGGTGGAGCAGTGCAATCGGAGCTTATGGAGTTTCCTCCAGGTTTTATTTATTCATACTTATTTATGTAGGACTTGTACCTATTTATACATATGGTATTGTTATATAGCCATAGCTATTTATACGTATGATAAATTTATTAAATTTCTACACATCGTATTGTAGAAATTTAAATGCTGACATTTTTTTTATAATTTAAGTGGCTTAATTTCATACAAGGTCATGCCAAAGGTCAAACCAAAGCTATTACTTCTCAAATGAGGGGATTTGAATGTTCAGATATTATCTACCCTATTTCCTTTCTTGCAAGTTAATTAAAAATATCTGTAATTTGTACTATTAACAAGGCTTACATCTTAACACTGAAACTACCGATGTTATGTCTACTCATATTTAGATATAGGGGAGGGTGGGGCAAAGTGGGCCCCTTCAGCAAAAAATAGTCATATCTTTATTTTTTTTTATTCGTTATAGGGGGGGGGGGGGCAAAGCGGGCCCCTTCAGCAAAAAATAGTCATATCTTTATTTTTTTGGGCTCCAAAATTTTAAGGGGCCCACTTTGCCCCACCCTCCCCTACCGAATAAGTGCTTTGAGAAAAGAAACATCAAGAGGTAAAAGCGATGTTTAATTAACTAATTTACATTTTATAACATAGAAGTGGAATATTTGTTTTATGAATTGCCTATTAATTTAGCGAATTTTTGGAAAAAATGGAGAACCGGTCATTTTGACTGGCTTGGTAGGTTTAGTGTTGAGTGGACTAAAGCACCCTTAATTTTTAATAAGCTAGGATATAGAGATTAGTTCTGAAAGAGTGGCAATAGTTTGAGAATAAAGTGTACTTTTATCCAGCGAATTGCAGCAGAATTAAATGTATCGAGTTCGTGTCTTTCGTGGTAGCAGTCACTAACTACCCTAAAGCCATTCCCTAGCTACGATTGACTGCTCTAACTGCGCGGGCCTTATGCACATGGTTCCGTTAGTACGCACGTGAACACCGTGCCGATGCAAACGTAATTATGGATTCACTTTGACGCAGTAAAAGGTTCACCGTTGGAGATACTATGTATCTTAGTTTCCGAGGTAGTTAATATAGAAGTTTATAGCTACCCAAGACAGCACTGAGTATCGATTGATGCGATAAAGGGGTGGAAAAGTCTACCTTAACATTTACGACTTTGGCTGTACTTTTACGGAATCTGGATTTTATTTAATTCCTATATACAGGAAGAAAGTAATTATTGTGCATTAACAAATATTTATATGTTACTTTTAAAATTAAAAGTAAAAAATAATTTTGTATTTTGATGGAAAGTAGTTTGTGTATTTGAAACCTAGGGACTTTGGTGATTCTTTTTAAGAATCAGATGAAGGTTAAATAGTGAGTAGATGAAATAACCCGACATTGCAGTTGGAGTTGGAAAGTAAAGTTTGAAGAATCTTTAAGCGAACAACATTTACGACTTTGGCTGTACTTTTACGGAATCTGGATTTTATTTAATTCCTATATACAGGAAGAAAGTAATTATTGTGCATTAACAAATATTTATATGTTACTTTTAAAATTAAAAGTAAAAAATAATTTTGTAGTTTGGTGGAAAGTAGTTTGTGTATTTGAAATCTAGGGATTTTAGTGATTCTTTTTAAGAATCAGATGAAGGTTAAATAGTGAGTAGATGAAATAACCCGCCATTGCAGTTGGAGTTGGAAAGTAAAGTTTGAAGAATCTTTGAGCGAACAAACAGTGTTTTTCCTTCTCCTTCATTAAAGCTGCGAATAATCGTTGATAGATTAAAACACGCAAAGTGGGGGTATAGATATCTATATATCTGCGTCAGTGAATCCAACGAAGTTACACACCCTCGGGTTACGCCATTGACCCAACTTTGGAACCCTCGTTTTCATTAATCCTTTCAACATCGTCCCGTCTCATCCACCTCTCGGACCTTTCCAGACAGCTCATTTATCCATCGATTCGAGGCTCCACGGATATAAATAGATTACCCTTGTCGACCCAAAATTTTGCTTTTCCAACCCCCCGTCACCCTATTTTTCTCTCAACAGAGATGTACAATTTGCAAATTTGATTTTTCAGAAATTCTGATAGATCATTCTTGTCATTATAATTCTCTACATTATTTATAATCAAATTTCTTTTTATGAAGACTTAAATTTTTAGCGTATCTCTGCCTAGAACTGCAATAAGAAAATTTGAAAATTATTATTTCAAAGTTGAAGTGATTTAAAATTCTAATTTTTCTTATTTCAAAAAAGAAATCGGATTATCATCTCCAAGGGATTTTTTTTAACCCTTTGCACTCCGATGTCCCACCTGAGGGGACATCGCAAGTTTAGCATATCACTCTGTTGCACCCTCTAAGAGGACCTTCGAATTTGTTAGTAATTGCAGAGGATGAACTTATTGCACCGCAAGGTTTTAAGAAATATATGTTTACCTGAATTTTTCTATTAAAATAGCACAAAATAGCAATTAATAATGTGCCGACAAATTGCTAACAAATAACGTCAGAGATGGCTCAGAGTGCAAAGGGTTAAATTTTCCATCGGTGTTACATATTGTAGCCTAAGAGTTTCAAAACTCATTTAAAACTGTAGATCATTCAACCAACCCCATAAGAATCAAGTTCTCCTTATCCTGTTCGATCGTGTTCAAGGTCGACCGAGGTAATCGATGACTCCGTGTCAGGATCTCGAGTGCTATCTTCCATGATCGACATTAACACGACAGAATCGAGAGAGGGTTCGCGTTTATTATGCCGGTGTTATGCGCGTACACGCCGGCATGGAGGCGGAGTTGCAAATCAATAACCCGTGTTATAAGGCATTTCGGTATGGCGAGATATCGATTATGTACACCGGTCTGCACGCCACCAAGGTGTCCGAAGACGATGAGGATGCGTAAAGCGACGTGACTCGATGGAAATTCGGAATGGAGTTGCAGAGAATTCACGAGGATCGATTATTAACAATGGATACCTTTGAAATTATAAGTATGGACCCTTGAGATGAGAATTCAGAGATTTGAATTCCTAAATAAGGGCTTTGAGGGTCGTTGCGGACGCAGCAAAATAGAAATCGCAGGGCAAAGGTCAACTTAACTTAACTTAACACATTGTATACTGGTCCCACTTTATTTTGTTTAAATTCTGCTTTATTTGATGCATAGAAATTTAATACTAACCTAAATAGTTTTGAAATTATAAGTATAAAGCCTAGAGAAATAGTCGATGAGAATTCAGAGATTTGAATTCCTGAATGAAGACTTTGAGGGTCATTGCGGACGCAGCAAAATAGAAATCGCAGGGCAAAGGGTCAACTTAACACGCTGTAAGCTGGTCCCACTTTATTTTGTCTAAATTGAGCATTACTCAATGCATAGAAATTTAGTATAAATTTAAATAGCTGTGAAATTATAAGTATAAAGCCTAGAGAAATAGTCGATGAGAATTCAGAGATTTGAATTCCTGAATGAAGACTTTGAGGGTCGTTGCGGACGCAGCAAAATAGAAATCGCAGGGCAAAGGGTCAACTTAACACGTTGTAAGCTGGTCCCATTTTATTTTATTTAAATAGAGCATTACTTAATGCATAGAAACTTAATATAAACTGAAATAGCTTTGAAATTATAAGTATAAAGCCTAGAGAAATAAGTAGTCGATGAGAATTCAGAGATTTGAATACCTGAGGACTTTGGAGGTCATTGTAGACGCAAATAAAATTGAAATTGTAGGGCAAAGGGTCAACTTAACACGCTGTAAGCTGGTCCCACTTTATTTTGTCTAAATTGAGCATTACTTAATGCATACAAACTTAGTATAAACTTAAATAGCTTTGAAATTATAAGTATAAAGCCTAGAGAAATAGTCGATGAGAATTCAGAGATTTGAATTCCTGAATGAAGACTTTGAGGGCCATTGCGAACATAGCACAATGGAAATGGCAGGGCAAAGGGTCAACTTAACACGTTGTAAGCTGGTCCCACTTTATTTTGTTTAAATTGTGCACTTCTTGATGCATAGAAATTTGATAATTTAGCTGGCGTGCAATATGTTCACTGAGAAAAATACTTGTCAGTCAATTAACATCCCCTACGTCTCATTTTCAGGAATATCTATTACGATGGAAAGGAATAAAAGGACGAAGAAGAAGAAGAAGCAGAAAAACTCCCACGGGTGAACGTGCGGTAGCGTGTCACACCGGAAGTCCGGCTAAGTAGCGGTTACGTACGAGGCCTCGATAAGTGGCACGAGAGGGAACCACTTTCGCCCGTGCGTGAACTTTTCTCAAAGGACACTTCTTCCTCTTCGTTGCCCTCGCCTGTCGAAATCGAGGACTGTCCTTTGTGCTTCCGAGATATTAAACCCTTAACGAAGGGCAACTCCAGGTAACCACTGTGTGTACATAGCTACAAATTCGTTTGTTCTTTTGATAACTATCGATTGAAGTTTTCTGCCTCGTTGATGATCAATCGTGCGAGCAACATTCGAGAATTCTGCACTATTGGATGTGGAGTTGAAGGAACTCTTAATTAGTAGACCCTTCGGACAGGGTTAAAGTATCTTAACTTCAAAGATTGGGAACCCTCTGTAAGATCGTTGGTCCTAGATGCAATAAATATGGTAATTAACACTTTACCGACCGGTAACCGATTAACCGGCTTTTCGGGCCCGACAATTTTGAACTTTCAACTCATTAATTGGTCGCTACGACAATTAATAAATTATTATTTTTCATTGCGGTTAACTGTGTCAAAGACTCAGTGAAGAAACTTTTCAATTTTCGAAGAGATATCAGTATCAGGGAAATATTTGCGTCCAAGTGACCGATCGGAAGTGGGCAGAATGTTAAAAAATACCGGTCGGTAAGGAGTTAAAATTCAAAGTACAAAGCAGGAAGAACAAAAATTCGATAAGTCTGAATTAGGTGCAATCGTGAAGCATACATTTGGGCCGTTTATCCACTGACTCAACATATGTGTCTTGTACAGCCTGAGAAATTGATTGCGACGTCCTATACCCTAGAAGACAGCTTTCTATTAATTACAAGCTCGGTTTCACGTAGAATATATCTTATTCTAATGGTTAGAATAGATTACATATGTAAATGGAATCTTATCCATTAGAATCTAAAGCGTCGTACTCTATTTCCCCAACTGTACACCGATTATTTTCCTTTATAAGGAATTAAGTAACAAGTGTTTCTCCAGTTTCCTAATGCCCAAATTTCGAGAGCTTCCCTGGTATAGTCCTGCGATAATAGATCCTCAAATATGTTAACACTAACAACCACTTGCATTTACTCTCCAAACTGTAAGTCAGGCTGTTCCATTGTTAGGCTAGTTTCACCCAGTCGCCTATGGCGGTTAAGACGCAGTAGTCTAACAGTCTAATGGTTGGTCTCTGACGATCAAAGAGAGAGAGATGGAGAGTGAGAAAGAGAAAGATAGTTAGTCTGCAACGAGTATTGCGTATTCCTTGGGCGAAATGAGCGCCAGTGGGAGCAGCCTTGCGGCTCTGCTTTCTATTGCGTCACACGAGGATGAGGCCTTCGCGAGACAGCATATTTTTCGCCTCTCCTTTCATTGGCTCTCTTGTTTCTTGCTAGGAAACCGTCCCGCCGAGGCGGATGACAATTAGGAATAATTAACGATCAATTGACCGATCGAGCACGGACGACGCGATGGACTCGATACTCGAAATTTTATCTCCACGCTGTACAGTTTGAAGTACAGTGTCGTCTACTTGACGACTATTGTTCGAGATGTGCTCTCATTAGGATTTTATAGTGTTTCTTAATTAGCTGGATGATTGTCGTGCTATTTGAAGGTATTTTCAGTGATTGGGTTGACTGTTTTTTTAATTATTTGAATGCAGTTGAGTTGAACTTGCAACTGAGTTGGATTTGAGGAAAATCGACCTGGTATTTTGAATTATATTAGTGTTGAAGAGTTAAGGGTAGTGTTTCTTGATTAACTGGATAATTGTCGGGTTATTTGAAGGTATCTTCATTGATTGGGTTGATTTATTTAACTATTTGACTGCAGTTGAGTTGAGGTTGCAGCTAAGTTGGATTTGAGAACAATCGACCTGGTATTTTGAATTATATTAGTGTTAAAATTGAAAGTATATTGTGTCAATCAATTTTTCGAAATTGGATTCCTTTAAGTGGCATATTTGTTAGACTACTTAGGTGATTTAATTCTATTTTTTGTTGGATTAATTCTAATGTTGTGAATTATTGTTAATTGTGGTATTTGAATGACAGAAATTCCTTTATAGATTATAGTAACTAATAGTGAGAAATAGCATAAGAGGTTTTCAATCTCAATTGCCAAAACATGGCACAGAAGGTAACATTTAATCACAAAAGCAGAGCATTCAATGGAGATAAAACGTTTATAGTGCAGAACCCTCGATTAAAGCGGAATCCGAATAAATTCGGTGTCCCATAGACTTCGTCCCGGGTAGAGGTGCACGTAATTAACGTGATCGAGGATGATTATCATTAATTACGAATAACAAATGTACACGATACGAGTGCGCCAATGGCTGATAATCAGCTTATCGTCGTTTTGTAATCGATGCAGAAATTTTTGCTACCATTCAATCGCACCTCGTGTCTCTCCTCTTCTACGTTGACAAGTATGATTCGAATTGCATGGAATTTTTCGAACACTCTCTTGCTTTTGTGTTTCACCAGCACTACGGAACGCTGGTTATCTTATCTGACGAGTGAGAGCGCAAAGAAAACGAGAATGACGTGTTTAAAGTTTCACCATGATTTCAACGATTTCAACGTTGATGGTAAAAGTGTCGAGGATTATTTTAAGGATTTTCTCTCACTATTAGAAGGATTTGAAATGATCAATTTTAACCCGTATAATAACGAATGACACTGGGGACGCAACAAACGAAATAGTTAATTTTGAAATGTTTCAGAGATTATTAAATTAAATATATCAGTGGGTCAAGATAAAATAAAATTAATTCTATACTATTCAATATTGCATTGAGACTTATACTATATCTAAAATTGAGGATAGATTATTGTTTGAGAAATGAATTCAGAGTTATTGCATTTTTAGTTAGAAAAGAAATGGTACTGCAAGGGTTTAATTGACTACTTTTAATTGATTACTATACGACCCCTAGCGATTTTTTTCTTAGCGAGAAATTAATATTCGAGGAACATTGGACTTAGGAGATTTAATTAGGGGAGGGTGGGGCAAAGTGGGCCCCTTCAGCAAAAAATAGTCATATCTTTATTTTTTTGGGCTCCAAAATTTTAAGGGGCCCACTTTGCCCCACCCTCCCCTATGAATTTTTAGTTAGCTTGAGGGTTGTATTAATTGTTTATACTCGGTACAAAAAGATAGATATAATTGTATCTTTGATTGAGTACAGTTTAACAACAAAATATATCAATTATTCCGCGCTGACCTCCAATAATTCAATTATTTAACATTTGATGTCTGCATAATTGAAAAAAGTGCTCAGAATCGATTGATTTCGTTTATATGAAGATGTTTCCCGTAATCCGCCTTAAGGATTGAATTCTCAGACGTTTTTCTCAGAACATAAACTTTCTCTCAACGTCCGCGACGTATGTAGCCTTCAAAAAGATGGGATAAAAAATTGACGAGCGTAATAAGATAAAAATTCCAGTAAAACTCAGGATGATCCGCGGAAACGTGAAACGTAAATGTCAGAAACTGTACGAAGCGACAAAGGAACTATGTTATTCGGCTTTGGAAGTCGAATGCGTTTAAAGGAAGACAAGTATCACGTCTGTTATTGATTAAGGATTCGACCTTGAATTTGCCAAGAACAGGAATTCCACGGTGCTCGAGTGTCTCCGTGGATTTGGATAGTGCGAAATTAAAAGAGTCGGTTTCAGCGGACTTTAAAACGGATGTTTATCATAAAGCAACGTTTTAAGAGAGAGATATTAATGGCCGTCTGGATGATGCACGATTTAAGAAAAGACACAATACAAATCCAAGAGGACACCGGCTGAGGAATGCGCCAAAGGATTTCGTGATGTATCACCGAGAATTCCTATTACAATCAACGCTTTTTCTTCGAACCTCTCTTTACAATCCTACGATTGATATTTTAATGAGAATTGTAACCTTTGATCGTACGAAATTCTATTTTGTTTCATTTTTAATATTACGATAAGTATGATTTCTATTTTACCAAAAACTGTAGGGTCAGATGTCGAATTAGTTCACCTCCTTGTTCAGATATTTAGAGATTTTTTTAATTCTTATTGTTATATTTTATGCAATAGGGTAACTATCGACTACCAAGCAAGTCAAAATCACTAGTTCCCAATTTTTTGCAAAATAAAAAAGGTTTGTAAGTGGGTCATAGAGCAGCCATTCTAAGTTGATCTTATAAAATACAGTTTACTGAATCGATCATCTTCTCGACCTATTGATTTCTCTTTTTCCAAAGTAACTTATTTAACATATCGAAAAATAATTGGTTTAACACCGGTAATTTTAATGTTAATACAATTTTTACCTGCGTCGTACCTATTATTATATTTGCACATGCTGAGGAAATACTTTGGAAAAATAGAAATGAATAGGTGAAAGACACGATCGATTAATTTAGATTTTATTTGATTTCATTTGCAGTGAAAGATTTACTTTTAGGAAAAATTTGGAACCGGTCATTTTGACCTTGTTAGTTTCGTTTACTTATTTCCTATATCAAAGAATAATAAATTTAACGCCAGTAATTCTAATATTACACGATTAAATTTCAAATAATTAGTTCCACCCCAATCGGTCCAAAAAAAATTGGATAACTTTTCAAATTTCACCCAAACTTTCATAATCATCTGTACAAGCATACTTGAAAATCAAGTCGATGGGGAGAGCGAAGTTATCATCGGAGTATCGTTTAATATAAGCAGATGTAATTAAAAGAAGCTCCGAAACAACGGGAATCCGCGAAAAACGTGTATAGCCGCGTTTATTTATGGAATCGTCAGACACGGTGGCGTAATTTCGCACTGGTATAAGGAATTCCAGCCGGCGAATATTCAACGAGAATCAACGCTCTCCGTAGGTGTATCGAGGTTGCACCTGAACCAGTTCCGCCGTCGAACCCTCCCCCGCCTGGCTACGTTTGCATTTTTTTCATCAAAACGTTTCAGAGCCGGTTAAAGAGTACGGTGTGCATAGCTTTTCCAGCGGGCCGGATGCATTTTAAATCTTGCCCGCGCCATGAAAATTCAGTGGGACGAATGATATAAACAGTCCTACGGAAGGGCGAGTTCTATCTTCTTCCCTTCATCGCCCTTCCTCTTTTCGTTGCCCTTTGAAAAACCCAGTATTCGTGATTTTGTTTCCTCCATGCTGCTTTTAAATTCGTAATTTCCTGAATCTCAATTTCACTTGGATTAAGGAGATTTTCGGAGTTGTGTCATATTTTTTTTAAATTTAGTTGTATAGGGCGGGGGGGGGGGGGGGAAAGTGGGCCCCTTCAGCAAAAAATAGTCATATCTTTATTTTTTTTTATTCGTTATATTACTTTGCCCCCAAATTTGTTTGGGCTCCAAAATTTTAAGGGGCCCACTTTGCCCCCCCCCCCCTCCCCTATTTGGAGGGTTGATTATTTATATAGTTATTGTTAATGATAGATTTACGGTCGCTAAATCTGGTATTTTTAAATATATATTAATTATTTTGAAAAAAGATTGTGTGCTAAAAATCTACTGTATTTTTTGTGTGCAAATAAGAGAGGTATTTAAAAAAAAGTAGGAACTTGTCGATTTAACGGCTATCGTAAATCTAGTGTTAATATCGTAGTAAAGTCGTTCGGTATTGGTGGATTAATTGACGGTCTATTTTAATCGTGAAATCATTGCACTGATTTTGTTGCACACGAGATCGTTCGCATGACTCCGAGACATTAACGATTAAAGCCACGAAGGCGAATGTAACTCTGGGAAAGGGCGATTATGAAAATCTTATTGGCAACGAGTTGCGATATTTATGGAATGAAATCAATTAACATAGATTGCAGAGGGATTCTGTGAATTATAAGTCGGTACTTACTTGAATGTTGCTCTCGAGAAAGAAATTTTTACGTATAAAAATTTAACTATTAATTTGACAATTATCTTGACAATTAATATTTCTAAGTTCAATTAATTTAATGAACTTACATGTTGAGATAAACTTTTAAATGTTACAAGGACGGTGAGAAAATCTTGATTTAATCTATCATCTTAGGAAAAAAAGTCAGGAGAAAATAAAAAAAAGGAATGTGGTAAGAAATAAGAATTTTCTGAAAATTCAGGAATCATATTAATTGGAAAAATAGCAAGGACAATGAACTCGAGAAGAAGCACGGACAAATAGTACAGCAGATCCAGTTCTTTGGAACAGCTTAAGACCACAATCCGTTGCTAGTTTTCTGAGAGTCCACCTGCAAGAAACCTGGAGTACTTTCACTCCCATAGAAAGCGATAGTTTCTCAAAATAAAATATTCGATAAAATCGCACGATACGATCAGCCTTGCAATCATTTGTTTCCCTCTCTCAACGAATAATTCAGACACGGATATGAACCATTACAGGAGCAAACAATCCACAAACCAATTATCCTTCTACGGACAAAACAATGCAAAAAAAGAATTTCACCCTTTCATTACATCCTCAATCCAATTTCATCTCTTCCTTAACACGATTCCTAATTTACATCATCATATAATTAAAAAAAAAAAAGGTACAACGATACAAAAAGAATAAGTGCTCATCTTCCTACTATCGTTAAAATCTCCAACCTTCAAGTAATTAGAAAGAACTCAACCCATTTACCTGAGAAACCCCACGAAACATGGCGTCATGGTGTTATTTCCGTTGCTTCTATTTATCGCAGACTCTCCCGAACGTTTCTCCCATTACTTCGCGTTGCGATTACGATCGAGATGTTCTATTTAATAAAATGAGGAAAATAGTGGAAGAGGAGGGCAAGGGTGGCGATATTTGCGAAGGAAATATGGGTTGCGGAATGGAGGACAATCCCGTATAATACAGGATGATGACCTCACCGATGGGTTAGCCAGGATAGGAGCCTTTCTTTCTCCGTGAAGCAGGAATACTTGCGTTGCCTTTAGATACGTGTTCATACGAACGTACATACACGAATGTACGTCTATACACGGACTTACGTTCGTACATATACGGACGGAGTGCATACAAAGACGCATATGGACACGAATAGACATGCATACTTACCTGTACACCTACATAGACGAGTATTCGTACGTTTAAACACAAGTGTATGTGCGCAAAACACGTATAGCCCGCACACGTTCGTGTATATACGGACGTGTGTGCGTATATACGCGGATAGGAATGCAGAAGTACGTGTATACACGGATAGACTTGCATACGTCTTCTGTATTCGAACATGTGTGCGTATATATACGGACAGATCCGCATAGGTACGTGTATACACGGATAGAGTTGCATATGTCGTGTATATTTGAACGTGTGTACGTATATACACGGATAGTTCCGCATAGGTACGTGTATACACGGATAGAGTTGCATATGTCGTGTATATTTGAACGTGTGTACGTATATACACGGATAGTTCTGCATAGGCACGTGTATACACGGACAGAGCTGCATACGTCGTGTATACACGGATGTGTGTGCGCATATACACGGGCGAACCTTCATAGGCACATGTATACATGGATAGAGTTGCATATGTCGTGTATATTTGAACGTGTGTACGTATATACACGGATAGGTCTGCATAGGCACGTGTATACACGGACAGAGCTGCATACGTCGTGTATACACGGATGTGTGTGCGCATATACACGGGTAAACCTGCATACGTACGTGTATGCACGGATAGAGTTGCATATGTCGTGTATACACGGACGTGTGTGCCTATATACACGGATAGAAATGCATAGATACGAGATTACAAGGATAGACGTACATACATGCGTATATGTACGTAGATACGTATAATACATCGATGGATATATAAACGTGCATACACTGGAGAACTTTGAGCACATGGATAAGATATACGTATGTTCGTAGACTGGGATACGAGCAATACATGGATAAATGCACATACATAGGTATAGACCGAGGCGAAACGAGCGGAGTGAACGAACTCTCTCGGAGGTCCTTGGGACGGTTGAATATATCCAGTCGAAACGCATCTGTGTAAAAGAGTCAGCCTTGTGTCCCTGATTCGCCAATTAGGCCAATGCCTCTGTAAATCGATGACCCATCGAAAAATCGTTCCTACTTCGAGGCACGTTCGTACGTTTGGTTCGCGCTGCTATTGAAATGTCAAGGAGCACGGTCAAAAGTGCAGTTTCCTGTTTCAAGTGATTTTTACAGTTGGGAGAATTAGATAGGAATTATTAAACGAGGATATTTGAGTTATCATATTAGGGATAATTTGTTTTGTTAAATTCGTATCAGGTTTCGTGGAAAAGTGTAGAGTGTTGAGGATGTATGTACAATTTTAAGGATGTAGTGAATTTTTGTATGGTAGAAATTTACTTGATAGTGGGTACTCATATTTTTCTGTTGAGGTGTTTTCGAATGAAAATACGCTCAATTTGAGTTACTTTTTACGTTGGAAAATTTAATTTTCTACGATGCATTTTGAGGGAGACTGGGTTTTATTAAGGTACACCCACCGCAATGCAACCCCCGTTGCTTGTACGACTGAAGGAACAAAAAAGTAGCGTGGAAGTAGTTTGGTAAATAAATATTCTACCCACCAAACGATTCTGAGTGAGAGAAATTACGAATGAAAACGTTTTAAGGGGTGCCATCGGTGAGCTGGTATAAATTGAAGCTGTTTTCCCGCCGAAAAGAACGGCGTCAACTCGTCCGCCATCTTTACTCCCTGCAGAGATAAACAGAATTGCGAAAGAGTAGCTTTGAAGCTTTCATAAACCGTCCTCTCTCTCTCTCTTTTATTTTTTTCTCTCGTTTCATGCAGGCAAATGCTAATGAATAACTGTTAACTTTCCTGCAAAAGCTTCGGTTGATAATTAAGATGTACTCAGCCACGTGAATTTTGTGGAATAATTTGACCGACGTGAAAGACTAACGAACTGTTGCATTAGAAATTCTAACTGCACAAAATAACCGAGTGCATTCTATGTACATTCGGTAATTTTCCTTCGTCTCGTTTTACGGTAAAATATTATCGGTCTTTTTCCACTGGTACAATTCCGTGTGGAAATTATTTAAGTTGAAACTAATAAGAAGCTGTTTTTATTCTTGTAACACGGTTATGTATTGAACGAAAGATTATGTCACCGTGTTAGTGGAGCACTGTTATATAAATAGTCGGTAGAAGTGACTTAGAACAATTTCAAGCAACGTAAAGAAGAAATAAAATATCTCGGAAATAATAGAAACGAGAAACTAAGCTGTTTTACACTAGAAATACCAAGCAGGTTAAAATTACTCTTTTCCAATTTTTTTTTTCAAAAGTTCTCTAAATTTGTAGGACGCTCAGAGAGCAGATATTCTACGTTGCACTTATAAAATACAGATTACCGAATCTATTATCTTTCCCACAACTCAGTTTATCTTTTTTCAAAGTATATAATCAATATATTGAAATATAATAGATTTAACGCCAGTAGTTCCAGTGTTAATACTTGAGTTCCACTTACAAGGGCTAAAGATAAAAAATCCTCGTCATTTCAGGTATTTTTATAAATTACATAACAATATTAAATTTATACAATTACAATTTTAACTTTATTGCAATCATGCAACTATAATTTACTTTATAATAATTTATAAAAAAATCTATCACACAAGACCAATCCTCTAAAAGCCACTCCAACAATTTAACACCCCATTCATCGCAAAACCTACCTAAAACAATCAAAAGAATCTTTAAAAACTTAACAAAAAATTTATCCAATCCACTTAAAAATAATTCCAAATGAAAATCAAGAAAACAAAGTGACGAAGAAACAATTCCACTGATAATACCGAGAGCCGACAGAAAAAATAAACGTTCGATAAAAATAACACGAAGTCCGACTCGTAAAGGCCGGTTCTCAATTATAACACCTTCCTTGAGAGGCTCGCCGACGTTCGGTGAATTCGAAACAGCCGTCAAAACCTTTCGCCGAGCGATCTTACTCTGCAAGCAACAACATTGCGAATCGCGTGGCAAAACGGGACTGATAAGTCGACGATAATTCCATGGCGTGCACGTGGCCATCTTGAACGGGCCCCATGGATGTATGGGAGCATTGTGGCCCGGGAAGAGACAGGTTAAGTTCAGTTTTTGGGACAGGTTTATGCATGTTCGTAATATACATCCGCAAACCTGGCGTCTTCGGTGTCAGGGACGTAGGAGGAAGGGGCGCCTTTGGGAGGCCTAAATTCGATGTCATAGGAGTTCTTTTAATAACGTCTAAAAAATTCTATTTCTGATGTAATTAAAAAACTATGATAGTCATTATTTAGTTTAAGTAACTATAGTAAAATGTGCAAAGTAGAATAATAGTATTGGCCCCTTTTTTTCTATTTAAGGAGGATTCTAATTAATTTTAGGAGGATGCACAGTCGTTGAGGTTATTGAAACGGTTGTATAGATGTCACTGAAGCTATACCCACTCCATTTTGAGATTAGTCGAACGTACAACTTCTTATCGAAGAATTATCTGTATCTTGGCACTGATAATTATTTTTCCTCCTACTAATTCTGTAGAACTTGTTCGGTAAATATTCCTAATGAAAGTTGTGCAAGAAATAGCAACTTTGAGAAATTACTGGCTTGTCTGATAGTGGATCTAATTGAAAGGAACAAAGTTGCAAAGTTAAAATGCACACTTGCCAAGTAGGTATATTAAGTAACAATGTATGATTTAGCACTAGATTTACGGATGTTGATATACCTACTTTTCTGAATTGAGCCAATTTAACTCACACAAGAAAATTGAAGTTTTTTGCAAAGAAAATAGTTACAAATCAATTTAAATGAAGGATTTATTATTAGAAAATTAATCAACTAATATATATAATAGTCAAATTTTCAATGAGCCACATTGGCTCCATAAATCTAGTGTTAAGTTCGATGAGGACACTTGTTGGGTGAAAAGACTGTCTCATATTTTTATTCTAAGTACAGGAAACTCATTAAAAAGTGGAACCTAAGAAGTACGCTCCTGACAGGACAGCCAGGTGGGCCAGGTATTGCCGAACGTGATATTGTTCCCGCAAACATTTATGTGCTGCCAGACAGGTGTGAGTCGTGCTTTTCATGGCGCAATGTGTGCACCGATATGTCCTGCTTGCAAAGGCGGATAACGGACAAGTGCTTCACGGATATTAAAAAAAAAGAAATTACCAATCACGGAGGAACGTTTTTCTCCATTTTTTCCCCACTTAACCTCTCCATGACTTGGTAATTTTCTACGTAATCGTGTTAACTTCACCTTTAAGCGAACGATCGCTCGATCAAAGCTGTATCAATTTCTATATCATTTTCGTATTAAATAATAATCTCACTTATAATTTACATGTAAATTATAAAAGATTAGAATCTTATCGGAGATATAAATTTCTATTAAAGAAGATATCAAATAAGCCGGTCGAGAATGAACCTTGACCTTTCAACTGAGGGCAAATGTTCTTACGATATTTGCAATTAGACACTTCCATGTATTGAAACGTGGAATTATAAAAATTAAAGCGATGAAACTATTTTCTAAGAATTATATTAATAATTCAACTGATAACTACTGATAAATCTCATTACGTAGAATTCAATGTACAATTGAAAAGTGAAGTCTGAATATGACAAAACGAGGAATAATTAAGTAAGATCACTCCTTATAATTATCTGCACGAATGAAAAAAACTGAATTAAATCAAGTCATTCTGCGTGAACATTCTTCCCGCGCGTGGATTATTGATGAATCTAGGGAAAATAGTAAAATAGATAATATCGTAGTATAAATTGACGAGACTTCATAGAATTCGTTGACAAATTTCGTAGAAACCCGGCAACAGGCACCAATCCCCCTAGCCTATTAATATTCATGATCTAACAATCTTGCGCAATCGAAATTCCCATTACACGGGAATGACGTAGCCATCCGTTCCTTTGTTTCGCAAGTGACAAAATTAATTTCGTCCTCGAAATCGTTCGGATTAATTCGTTTCACTGTTCCGGACCGATATATGTATCTAGAAAAGCATCGTTCACACTGTAAAACCATTCGGTGCATGGGGTTTTTGGCAGACGTAGTGGCGTCGAACATTATTTCCTCCGCGGTGAAATTCTGATGGTCTCGGTTAATTGAAGTTGAAGAAATATTTTCGTCGAATTTTTCGTTCCATTTAGCCGCAAAAATTCGGTCATTCCATTTAATTTCCATTTAATAATAATTATGTACTATATACATTTAAAATAGAAGGGAGACGAATTCAAAAAAATGGGTACATAAGTTTCAACATTCATTTATTGCAGTATTAGAGAAATTACTTAATATCTAACATTTCCCTTTTGAAAATTGAAATTTCAAGTTCTTTGATTGAAAATTCAAGTTTCTCCAATTAGTTTCACCAAGTGAAAATTACGTGAATTAAAACATTGGAAAAGAATTAAAAATAAGTAAGTAAATGTAGAAAGTGTGAAAATACAGGTAGGAAAAAAATACAGCTCGGATAAATCACAATTATCTGAAACATTGACCCCCCCATCCCCTTCCAGCCCCTGCCTTCGATCGTGAATTTGGAGTTTTCGTTGGAAACGTATAGTTTAACGCGTTCGACTCAACGACAGCTGACAGCGTTAATTTGGCTAGGCGAAATCATGTCAATGACAGAAATTATTAACGCGGCGCACAATCGCGGCAATATGTCGTGTACTCGGTCGGACAAAGCCTGATAATTGCAAGATATTCATTATCGAACGATACGCCGATAAAATTCCACCACGAAACGTCGTGAAATTAGTACGAGCTTGGTGCAATCTTGTCTGTCCTGTTTACTTTCGTTTTGAAATTAACCTGTTTCCTTTTTTTATCTCGTACATGAGAATATATAATGTTGCAAATAAACAAAATTATATTCGAAGAATTCGGCCTGTTTTCAACACCAATGTAGCAATATTTTTTAAGATTCTTGCGTGTAAATGGATGAAAGGTATTAGAAGTAGATAGACGAAAAATGTAATAAAGTTTAATTGTGTAGAGATAGGTAAAAGGTGAATATATTGGTAGATGTACTGTGTAAAATAGTTCGATAAATTTACAAAATGTTAATGTAGAGTCTGACGGACATGTTGAAAAAAACTGCATTGAAATCGCCCGAGAAACAAGCGAGATATGACCTTCCAAACTTTCGAAGATGGCGTCTTGGTATCAGGAGGGCATCAGAGGCGAGGAGGTAGAGATTTTCGTCAAACTTTGATTACGCGTTTCTCAGCTCCTATTTCTCGCAGAGACCTGATTCTTTTTTTATTCTGTGCGTCAGTTTGTGCACTTTCAGGTACCATACGTCCAGAAATCGTAGCCTGTTCGGTAAAAAAGTTATTAATAATATTTCCAAATAAAAAGTATGTCTATATAGTTTATCTGTATTCCTGTACTGTTAAGATATTATTAAATGGTTTTAATTTTTATGTTAAAGGGTAGGTTAATGTTTAACACCTACAGTAATTTTTTTTTAAAAGTACTGATTTAATTTTTTAATTGTAGTAGATTAATCATGGACACTTTTAGGGTGAGTTTGTTGAGATTATGGGATGGTAGGCATGCAAGATAATGTTAAAATGAAGACAATCTTTCTTAGTTTCTGAATGGCCGAGAATATTCAGGTTAAAACCACTACAAATCACAACTGTTCCGAGCGTGACCTCAAAGCCGCTCGACGAATACACGAGACCTTGTCTTGTTTAGTACTTTTTCACCTTGTTACGATTTGATAAGCTCCGCGACAGACCAAAAGGCACCTTCGTTTTAAAGAAGCTGCGTTCTAACGCATTGAATACCGAGACTTATTTCACCTGTTCTACCATTTATATCGAAATGGAGCGTTTCCTATTGAAATCATACCTTTATGGACACGAATCATTAGTCTTTTCCGTACGACTCCAACTTTTGAGGACTATGAAACGATAATTGTTTAGTGATAAAGGTAATTATATATTCATCGATACTTAATACATATTCTACTAGTATCTTGAGACCAAATATGTTATCAAGCTCGTAAATATTATCGTTTAAAAATGTCACAACAAAATTCACTGACTTTAGGAACACCGGGTACCAATGAAGTCGAAGGCATTTAATGTGTGAACGTGAAACTTATGTAATTAGCCAATTAATTATTATTATATGATACAATAAATTGCGGACAACGTTGTTACTTTTAGGGGAAATGGGGCAACGTGCGGTCTGTATTCCTTAAATCGCGGTACCACGATGTAAACACGCCTTCACATAAAATAAGAGACACAGAAGTAACGATATTTCGGGACAACCTTGAAACCGTACACTCACGACGGCTTCGACGCGAGACCTCTAGCGGTATTCGTTCGTAATTGTTTGCATGTCGCGAAACGGCAAGAGCTACCTATTATTGGACCAAAGAAAGAAGTCACTTCATAAGCGGTTTGCTCCTATTCACTCTACGAACAGAGACATCCCTCATTTCAACGTTATTTTCGATTCTAATTTGTGACTGAATGAAAAAGCGTTTAACAACAAAATAAATGTTTAATTGCAATTCGTCGAGTTCAGGTTTGTATGCAAGAAAAGTGACTCCACCATTTTGGCGGAGAGTAGGTCAGTGTATTAGGCATTTGTGCTGTATCGTTACCCCAAACTTGGTCTTTAAATATCCTAAATTAAAACTCGCGCCTTGGCTTTGAAAATACACAAAAAAATTCATTGACTGAGAAGGCAGATTCTCCATATTTTTGTTCAATCTTGTTTACCACAGGGAACAAAGAATAAGATAAACAAAAGCCACGGTTTTTTTCAACTCCACGGACACAAAAAGTTAAAATGATAATTTACAAAAAAACAAATTTCTTAAGAAATTCTACAGAATAAATTAAAAACAAACATTTCCAAATTGTCTCGAGCAGTGTAAATTTACAATAATCGTGAAGCGATTTAAAACGATCGGTTATCCAGTTCGTCAATGACCTTTCAAGTACGCAGATGCTACGATTTCATCAAACGACAATCGTTTGACACAAATAAGACTTAAAGTCATGTATCACGATTAAATCATCGAAACATCTCGATATAACGAAGGTGGTTCACGATTTGACATGGATTTCAACGTCGAGCAGCGATAACGCCGTCGACGCCACTGTTATGTCCTCCCCGCATTGAGAAGGGACGCTAAAGAGAGAAGAAAAATTGCGAAGGTCGTGTGCTCACCCTCGAGCAGGTGCCAGTCCTCATCGAGCGAAGCCAGTGCCTGTGCCTGATTGGCCTGTTGTTCGAAGTCGAGCATCCTGCCACTCTCCTCCTTTTCTTTCTTCTCCTCGTCCACTCTTCTTCCAAGTCTCCCCTCGTCCTATGATTTCTTCCTTAGCACGACAGAAGTCTCTCGACACTTTGTATCTCTTCCGCACTTTCGATGCTTCCGAGCGAATCCCTTTAATTACAAGCCGATCTACACGATTAAAATCGCCTTTAGGCCATTTCACGCGAATATGTCAGACACGACTGCCAAAAAGTGATATCAAGAGAGTACAGATACTCTTTGGAGATTAACGACAATCGGAGGTTATCTCGAGTGTCTTTTTCCGTTTGTATAAAGAACAGCAGAAAAGGAGAGACAGTGGAGAAAGAGACAGAGAAGTTTTAGCTCGCGCGTCTTCTTATGGACTCCTTTGAACGTATATAACTCTACTGTTTACATCGGTTTTTCTGATTGGCCTGCTACGCGCCAGTATATACCCCTTCCCTTTAAAAAGGCGCCGAGCGAGTTTTCAACCAACTGCGCGGAGGCGCGCGCGATTCGGCTTTGAACGCCGGAGAAAAGAATACGTTTTCTCGAGATTGACTGAACGTCTGGGAAAGGTCAGGATTGAATTAAGTCCTACCGAGAACGAGCGCGTTATTGTGTTTTATTTATGATTAATCTATGTGCCACGGTAAACCGTGTGGGTTTTTTTTTTATTGCGGGCAGTGAAGTAGCTTTAGACGACGAGCAAACTCGCTCACGTGCATACGCGGCGGTACTCAAACCGCGACTGATTTCCCCTATCACTCCGTGTTCAGCTGCCACCCACTATATCCTCCACTCCTTCGCCTGTTTTCCCCACTCTCGGTACATACTGCTGTCCGCTACGCGATCCAAGCTCTGGCTCGTTCCAAGCAACGGTGGAACGTCTGAACCCTCCTCTCACCTCTCTCCACCTCTCTTTCTCTTGAACCTCGAGTTTCTCTCTTGCTTTGCCTCTGCAAATTCTCTCTCTATCTATGCACGAGTATATTCTCTCACTCTACTGGACGATGTCTCACCAATGGCAGAGTACACAGCGATGGGACCGATCCAATATCCACTGTGCCACCTGAACGTTCGTACGTTCTGCTTGTCATTTTACGTGGGCCGCTATATTATGTGTGGATTTATGTCCCCTGTGAGCTAATATGACGCCATGAGACATTAACACTTTTGTCATGACTCCGTTCAACTGAAAACCGGTATCCCTATACTGTTGCAGACGTAAATGTGCACTGGGATTTAATGGACATGAATCTTGTGGTAGAAGTATCATGTTTTTTTTTTTCGACCACTCAAAACAAGGATTATATGATTATTTTGGTAGCCGATAAGACGAATTTGTATAATTCTACCGAAGAACGTTCGATTGAAGCTTCTACTGTTGCACAATTCTTTGCTTTACTGTAATCCTCATTCGACGAATGGATTACAAGTTTAAGATTATTAATTATAATATTAATTTCTGGTTTTAATCTTCAATTTATTGAGTAAAATTCTTTGTATCGAAAGGTAAGGATGAACTGCAACTTTCGAGAGTGTAAGTTTTGACCGGCGTCATCCAATAGAGATGCCCTACCTGAGAGCACGAGGGTATTGGTCCCATCGCTAAGTGTATATGCATCTCACTTCCGTTCTTTAGAGTCTCTTCGTTGCACCACGTAGTCCACGACCGTTAATGCAGAGAGAACTTCGTGAATCCTCTCCCACTCTATTTCAGTTCTCATCTCGCTCTCTGTGTTTCTATCCTGTTCTCTTTAAACCTCCTCCTTGCACTCGGTTGTTTCTCCCACTTTGTATCTCGTCTCTTTCTATTTCTCTCTCTCTGGTCTCTTTTCACCCTCCGTCCTTGGCGAAGGCTTCTCCGTCGCTCTGTACTCTCGGGTTGTGGCTAAGCCGGGTTACCGGTAACCGGCCGGTAAACGCAAAGTTATGCGTCTCCGGTTTTAACCCGCTACTTTTTAGCGTGCTTCCTGGGAAACGAGACAGATGCACCAGATTCTCTCTTCTGTTAGTATTGCGGAATACCGAACAGCAAACTGAAATTATGGTAACTATCTTCATTCTGGATTTATCCTTTTTTTTTGTCTTTCCCGCGTTTTTTTTGCCTTTTTTTTGCGAGTTTTTTTTTCAGATATGGAGACTTTTTTTGCGGTTTAATATCGTCTGCGAGGGAGCCACGATTATCGACGGGAATCGTTTGTGCGGAGGAAATTGAACGGGTTGTGATAAGATATTGGATTTTTAATGATATATTATTACCCGAACATCGACACTTGATGTTTCACACACTCGTCACCGCATACTTTTAATGGAGTCTAATGGAAAAATTGAAACACGCACTTGTTTCTAAAGTATTAATATGCTTTAGGTAAAAAAAATATATTGATCTGATATTCGACCGCTATTTTCAGTCAGTTCGCGAGAACGTGGACGTAGTGGTAAATAATTAAACGGTAACTATGTACAGTGTTAACAGACCTGCACATATTAACATGTCGAGCCGCTGTTTAATCATCCCCTACTTAGCTACCTTGTAAAGCAATACTTTAATAAATTACTCCGTTCAAACAAACCCGCCGAATATTTGCCTGAGAAATAATTTGAGAAAAATAACAAAACATCTTTTCACATGTGCCGAAGATTACATCGTTTCGTATGCTACTAAACAAATTAACGACAAAACTACGTTATGTCTATTACAATTTGTTAATTAATCATTAATTAACTAAGTTAGGTTTTATAAAATAAAAGTAGAACATTTACTTCATGGTGCTCCTATCAGTTTAGGTAATTTTTCGAAAAAATGGCAACCGGCCATTTTGAACGGCTCGGTAGGTGTAGTGTTATGAAATCCATTGATTTTTATATGCTTAGGAAATTCGAAGAAAAACTGTTAATCTTTCGGTCTTTTCACATCATTCGAGTAGCAAGGTGTGATAGTTGCATAGCAGTATCGTGACTTTTATTAAGCATACAACAGTTAGGGTTAAGGTCGCGCTCGCCATGGCTCCCGGAACGCGTGTCGCGTGCTCTCATACGGCCCTGATGGCTCGCGCGCGTCGTCATTTGTCCTCGCACCCCTCACCGCCGGTACCGTAACCATCTCCGCCTCCACCCGGTATATACCAGTCCCGCCGCCGTTCGCCAAGCCACTCGATTCACCCCTCTCCATTTCTCTTTGGCGGTAGCCTCTCTCTCTTTCTTTGCCTAGTTCGTCGCGTGGCACTCTCTCCCTTCCACTCTCTCTTTCACCCCACCAATCTCCCTATCCTCGCATCTCTTTCTCTAGTTCTTCCCACCCCCTCTTTTTCTTTCTCTTTCTCTCAGGCTGTGTCTGTTTTCTCCGCATCTGCCTTCGCTTGCTCCTTTTTTTTTGTGATCAACACGGTGATCATTTACTGATCGACTTTTACTTCTTCGCGAAATCGATATTATATTTACCGATGATTGAATAATCTGATCTTTTGAAACACTGGTTATGACGCAGACGAAATGTGAAATCTGAGACTTGTTACAGAATGAGGATGCTTCGTGCGGACTTATAATCATCCGATAAAAATTAATTCTTCTCAAATATAGACTTAACCTAGATCTAACCAAGATATTTTTTTTTACAGGAGGATATCGTCAAAAGACGCCCATCAAAAGGAGGAACAGCGGATAGTGCTAGATTTCTATTGGCTAGAACCCTACGGTGACCTAACTTAACGCCTTATGGCGTGGGCCCTGGGACTTAACCCACACCTAACTTAAATGTAGCTCGGATTCTGTGAAATTTTTAAAACTATAGACCCTTTTTCGAAGAAGACATATTCGTTCGATATTTATAACTACTTAGAAAGTGTGGAACCGTTTACTTGTTGGTGTCTTTATCATTCTTATCATGCGCTCAATATGGATCACGGTAAACGTCTACGCAACGCTCCGCTTTTTTTCCCTTTCCGTTCGGCGCGCGTTTTTTGTGCGGTGCGCGCGCACGGCAGGGCGATCGCTCGACGAACCGACCGCTCTGCCTTTTTCTATTTCGTTTCAGCTCTCGACCTCGAGAGGAATCGGCGTAAGGTTTCTCCCTCCTCGTCGCGCGTGCCACGATCGTTCTCCTCTCCACTGTTCTCTTTCTCGTTCGTTGTCTCCTCGTCGTTCTTCGTGGCGCGAGCTGCCTTTCCTTTTCTCTCCAGCGTTTTGTTCTTCGTCGCAGATGCTAGCCAGTGCCGACAACCTCCCCCACTCCATGGGCTGCCTCGTGCGAGGATAATCGAGACAGGCCGACAAACACCGAGCCCTGCCTCTGCCGAAATCAGTTTCCTATATCGGCGCTACCAACTTCGCGCACGATCTGTTTGCAGCCTGCTCGAAATAATTGAGCCTATTCCTCTGATGCGGCTGTTGATGTTTGGAAATTTTCAGTTGTTAAGTTCAAATGATTTCATGAATTTATTGTTCACTATGTAATTGTCGATAGTTTCGAGATTAATTAGAAATTCAAATTTGGACGTTTAAATAAACTAGTTCATGAAACTTGAACGTCGAAGCTGGAATTATCATCGGATATATCAGATATTGGAATATGAATTCCTGTTACTGGAAATTCGAGAGATGTAATCTCGGTTACTTTTCAAAGTGCCATCTGCTTTTTAGTTCGACTCAACGACGCGTAATATACGCTCTCACTTATTACACTTTACACGCCTGTACTACTTGCTTTCCAAAAAATCATCTCGTTGGACCGCTTCCAAAAGTAACATAAAGGGTGTCATGAAAATTTGCGAGAATATTTTCTCTCGTAAATTTCTTTGATGTCTTTTTCCGATTTCATGAACACGATGTTAAGGATTAAACTAAAGTGTACTGAATAATTAATTCCATAATTACTACACAAAACAAGTGAACCGTTTGTAATATGTCTCTTTGCAAAGTGTTTTCACGGAATTGCACAAAGGGCCTGTTCCATTATTGTATGTATAATCATAATGTATACTATCAACAGGAAATTAATTATACAAGATATTTTTCTCGTTCCATTGAAGTTACACAACAGAATTTTGGGACACCTCGTAGTCAAAGTTTCGAGTTCCCTGTGAACAGGAAACCGTATCATTTAGCGTCGCCGTCCCACGAGTGAAAATGCATTAACCGGCAGTAGCGACCAACATTGCGGCAAAGTGAAACCCCCTCGTCACGGTATAGTCACATTAAAGCGAACGACATGAAATAGTGTAACAATTGCGCCGACCGAACGCTGTAATCCTAGAAACGTTCCTTATTCTCTCTAGGGGTGACCTTCATATGTCCTTCAGCCATCTTTCCTATGAGATTCTCACAGATCCAACACGATGTGTTCTTTTGTCAACTGCTATCTGTATATTGGGTTTTTATTCCAAATCAAATATCTATCTATAGGTATATCACTATCGTCTTGAACTTACAGTTTTATATGGATTATGATGCATCAAAGTTAGTGCTTTACATTCAGTTTCCATATAAGTATTTAATAATGTTCTCCAGTGAATTTATAATTCCCGGATTTTTTTATATCGATTTTCGACTTTCGATATATCGATTTTCGATTATCGATATATCGATTGTCGACTTTCGATTATCGATTTTCGACTTTCGATATATCGATTGTCGACTTTCGATTATCGATATATCGATTATCGACTTTCGACTTTCGATATATCGATTTCCGACTTTCGACATTATTAATTTATTTTATTTTTGTTCACGGGTATTTTGTACCAAAGGATTTATTTACAGTAAATAGAAGTAGAATAAATAAATAAACAATAAGTACATATTGAGCTCGTATTGGAGTAATTGGGTACATAAGACATGTCAGTACATGTATTGTTAACAGTACTGGGGTGTTGTTCACGACAGCTACTGTTGTGCGTAGAGTTTGAAATTTAAAGGGAGCTATAATACAGCGACTTTACGAGGAGAATGTTATAGAGAAAAATGTCAGAGGTAGAGGGGACAAATCCAAAGGTACCCGCGTGGGAGTTTCGACCTTTGTTCGCTTGACCATTGCAGCCTTCAACGAGAACACTCTGTCGGGTATACACGTTTCGAAGGATGCTGAAATAATTACTGAAACTGATAATTCAAAACTACGCAAAAGTCAAAAGGACTCTGCGTCTTCAGCGTTAAAAATTTCTCAGGATGTCAACATAAGATCTCAGCATAAGTAAATCCTTAAATAAAATAATACCTTTCTCACATCATCCCTCGAACACCTATTCTTTAATTATCAACAGATTATTTTTATACAGCGACAATCTCCCATACTAAAAAAAGTCACCGTAAAATAATATTAAAATAACTTCAAAGAAAATATTTCAACCACAACAATTTCCATCCATTGTCCCGCCAGCCGCACTGTAACATCGAACGAAAGTCCGGTTTACAATGGTTGCGTCAAACTTCCGTTTTTCTCCGCGGAGAAAGCCTCATTATTATTTAATTATATCACTCCGCACTCGCTCGCGTTAATTCACATTCACGCGTACGGCCCGTGGGGTGAATATATTTTTTCAACATTTTACCTGTTGCTATTTCCGTCCTTTCATCCCTGACCTATCGCAAGGACTTTATCCGCAAAGCCGGGTGTGACGTCCGCAACGGGCAGAGAAGTTTAAAACCTCGTGGGCGTTCTCACGTTGATGCGCGAGGAAGGAGAGTTTCCATGGCGATCGTAGCCGCGTTGACCATGATTTCACCGTGTGACGTCATCGGTCGTCGAAAAGAGACGAGCACGTGTTACGTAGCGTCAAAAGGAGGTTAGAATGGGGGCAGATACTCTAACTTTTTTTTTTACGGCCTACGCGATTTTTTTCCCCCGGTTACGCCGGCGAGGAAAATAGCAATCCGGCATTGCAATTAGTTTTTCACCGTGGCTTCAGCGATACGTTTTATATCGGAGAGGAATTATGAAATGTTTGCCGCGCGGAAGGGGTGGGAAATCGAAAATCGAATCGATTAGTGGCTGGAGAGGGAGAACTAGAGAGAGAGAGAATGAAAGATTGAGTTTTGTATTGGAAATGAAATTGTAATTACCACAAACTGAACTGGGGTTTTGAATTTTCTCTTTTTTTTTTTAAATTTCCGAGTGGAAATGTAATCTATACGAGAAAGACCTGTTCGATTATAAAGGACATCATTTAATAATGGCAGACGACCTAACTGTAATCTAATCCAGACTTTTTTTTTACACAAGGAAATCTTGCATAAGACACCCGCTGTTTGAGAGAACGGCTGGTAGTTTGAGTTTCCTACCCTTAAAATCTCATGATAACATCATCTATATACGCCATCAGTTGAAGACTGCGTTAAAGAGACAAAGTAGAAAGCTACACCGACGAAGGAGAGGTAGAGTTAAAGAAAAATGTAGGCGGAAGATCAGAGAACAGGAAAGCAGTAGTCGAAGAGAGATATCATGAGAAAGACAGTCAAGAAAGCGGAAGAAAGGCAGCCAAAGCAAGCAAAACAGATAAAAGTAGTAATTGCAAAAAAAAAGAACTCCAAAGAGTACTTTAAACTGAAGATACCCGAGAGAGAAAGGAGTGGCAGTAGATTTACTACAATAATCGCCAGGTAGCGTTACGCCAGAGTTATTAACGGTACTGTAACACTGAATTTCTAAAAGCATTAGATTTCCTGATATTGAGAACGGTCAGACTCCATTGAACACACCATAAGCAAAGAGTAAACCCTCGTCCGCTTTATATCCGGATGATCATGCGCCCTCACGGCGATTATTTTTGAAAAAATCGATACACCTCGCGTCAATGAGCTCAAAGAACTTCCAAGTGACGTCGTATGAGGAAAATGAATTATGTTGTCGTACCATCTTTGTTGCGTGTTCGGCAATGAATGACGAAAGCCAACGGTGAAACTATGCTTTGCAAAATGTATCCTGCCATTTGAGCTTTCGTGACGATAGACATTCGGTCACGGGAATAATCTACGGCACTTGGTCCTCGAAAATTCGTTAGGCTACTCTCGATGGCTCGCCACGATATCGGACGGTTAGATAAGATAAGGGATTTTCAACGTTTGCGTTAGTTTATTCGCATAATAGAGTCACGAGATGGAACATTCGTGCGAGTTCGACTCGAGGGACTTAGAGAGTCGATATTTTTCAGTCGGTTCGTCGCGACTTCTAGATTTCTACCATCACTTTCGAGCTGGATGAAACAAGATATTATATCGGCTGAAATTTTCTTTATTAAATGTTTGTTAGTTTCCTTGTTCCGGATAGATCAAAGCAGAACAGCAAGTTTAGGCGTTAGCATGGTGTAAAAAAGAGAATTAGGTTTGAGGAGTTTTAATGCCATTCTTTAACTTATTTCATTGCAAGGTATTATTGAAGATGTTTAAGTTTAATGCATTTCGTACTTGAGAAAGGAAAAACGAGGATTAAGATGAGTATTTAGATATTAAAATTTCTATACAAGTGAGATTTCTAGAATATCATTGGAAAGTATTAAATATCAATTTAATACGATGTTATTTAATATTTATAAGAATATAAAATCATCGTGGCTTAGATTCCTTGCATTGCCAGAGTGTAGAACACGGAAGTAGGGCACGAACGTAGATCGAATTTGAAGTGACTGCGGTGAAACGAGGCTATACCGTTGTCTTCTATGAATTTGCCGTTAAAATGACGATTTTCAGAGTGTCCGTGAACGGGTAAATATCATTTTAATGTCGTACAAATACCGTTAAGCCAGTGATACATATCAGTGAGGATGCGCACACTCGTACACCCACGTTGTGATTATTATTAATATTATGAAACAATGTGTCCACAAATTTTCACGTAAAACCCGGAGAATGATAAACTTCAATGTTATTCGATCACCAATTGTGGTCCAATTTGCGTTACATTCTCAATTAAAAATGTTGTTTGGTCAGTACGTTCGAAGGACGTCTGCACGAATTATCATATCGGAACATTTGTGTCTCTTAATCCTTTTTAAGTAAAAATTGAACATTTCATTCCAATTTTTCAAGCTATATTGATGAATATAGTATCATGGAGATTAGAATAATAAAGAGATGGAAAGTCTTTTAATCTGTTAGTCTCGAAAGAATTTAAAAACATCGAAATTTCTTTTTACGTTCATCGTTTTGCCGAAGATATTTTTGATGCTTCTAATTCCGATAAATTCAGATCGCGATTGTTCTTGTGTACTTTATGTCGAAAGACACTTGAAGAAGCACTCATGAGTGTTAATCGCATTACTAAAAATGATTGATAAAAATGTGAATGCAATAGCGGCATCTCAAGAGTACTCGAAATGATTAGTTGAGGAACACCCTCGATTACAGAGTGTTGCAGTGAATGCATTTATCGACTGGTGGTACTAATGAGTCGGCAGTGTAGATTACTGTTATTTAGTTATCTGAAGCGCAAACAAGAAAAAATTTGCAGCCTTAAATGTAGTGAAGTTAAGTTAGCGCCGGACTAGAAGCAATCTTAATGAATTATAACTCAAAAAATTGCTCCAGTCTTAAATATCAATTAAAAATTGATCGCAAAATTCTATAAAACAGAATATCTCAAAAATAATGAATTACTTTCAAACTTCTTTGACCTCAAAGATGTGTTTATTCCTATCTACTGAGTCAACTTTAGGAACGAAGAGTCTAGATTTTTTATAAAATAACTTTAGTTTGTTGCAATTCAAAGGATCTGCATCATTTTTCATAAATTCTTAATTACTAACCGTCAGTCGATCATGGAACAAATGTTCACACGTGTTTACTTGACCGTTCAAAGAGGGCAGAACATGAGTGTTCCTTATCACAAACGGAGACGATTGGTGTTTGTAAAACAGCTGATAACCGTTCCTAACCTATCTAACCAATGTATTAACCGGATAATCTATCTTTACGGGCTTTCATTCATTCAAAAAATTCAAGTTTTCACTTTTAACATTCAGTGACAACGACACATTAAAAAATGTTTCGTTTCGGCGTTCGGCTTTCACTTGCTGTCAGAAATTTCAGCACGAAACTCGAGCAAATCGATGGTCTCGTAAAGGTGAGCAACTTTACGTTCAATCGAACAATGTGTCTAAATATTAATTATAATTCAATGGCAATTAAAATAATTTAAAAGATAAACCATCAAACTTCACGTCGTTAGTATTGAATTAGAATTACTTTCCTATTATCACGAGAACATTCTTTCTATTTTGTACTTAAACATAACCTCAATTGTTTGGAACATCTCGAAAAAGTTAAGATCTTAACGACGTTAAGTTGAATTTATAAAGTCAGAAAGGACAGTATAAATATTATGTTAAATTTTTCTCGTAGAACAATAAAGTAGTCATCTTCATGAAAGGTATTCCGGAGGAACCTAGGTGCGGTTTTAGTAATGCAGTTGTACAGATATTACGAATGCACGGTGTAACTTACGATGCTCACGATGTCCTCAAAGACGATGGACTCAGACAAGGTTTGTGAGCTTTGAATTCGTAGGAAAAAACTTTTAGGTGTTTTTGCCATTTGAAAGGAATCTCTTATTAAATCTTTAGGTATTAAGGACTACTCAAATTGGCCCACGATACCACAAGTGTTCATAAACGGAGAATTTGTTGGCGGATGCGACGTACTTTTAGAAATGCACAAAAATGGCGACTTAATCGAAGAACTGAAGAAAGTAGGTATTATCAGTGCACTCCTGGAAAAGGACGAATCCCAGAAGACAGAGGCTAAAAAGTCTAAGGATTAAATTATTTAGTTGTAAGCTGTGAATAAAATTGATGTTTGTTGATCGATAGTCGATTTTGTTATACGATATGTTATAATTTTAAGCAAGATTATTGTTGTCTACTTATTTTCAACCCTCCTACCTTCATAGTGAATCAGCACATTCTTATTATTATTAAACGCAATGTTAAATGACATAGAAATAATTTGTTATTGTGCAAGGGCTTAATTTATTATGTAATATTCGTCGAAAATTGTATCTCTGCATTTACAAACGAAACGATTACGTAACATTGATAATTTTCATCGTAGTAGATCAGATATAGTTTAAGGCTATTTTATTGCTAAATTTTCGTTCTGCACAATGAAATATTATTTCATCGCTGCAGTAAATTCGTAATAAGAATTTTGAGGGTGAAAACAAGCGCAGAAGATATTGCGAAAACAACATAGAAATCGTGGAATTAACGTTCGAAAACACGAGGCGTTGCTAGCCGCTTAGAGCAGCTAACACAGGACTGTTAAAAAGTCTTTTTAAAGTTTGGCAAGCAGCCCTTGAAATTTCATATTATCCAGAGAATTTAACTCTTTCCAACTTCGAGGATTTACGCTTGCTCGAGTGCTACGAAAAATCGAGAAGTATGGGAGAAAAAAGGTGAACTGACTGGACGTGACCCGAAGCTAAAATGATCGCATTAAGCGACATTCGTGAGAAATAAGTTCTTGATACTCTCCAAGTGACATTTGTAAAAAATTACTGTTAATCCGATTATAAAAGATTGTAAAGTACAATTAATCAGATTTTATTTAATACGCAAATTTCACATTTATTTTTTATCCTGACAAGAACGTCGTACGATTTTATTTTAACAATCACAAGTTATTGAACATGGACGTCGATACGTTCTGTTTGATTTGTGTTAATTCAAAATGATTGCAAGTAAAATGTATTATTAATATTTATCTGAAATATTAGCTAACTTGTAATTTTTACACTTCATAATTAACTGAATTATATTTTGATGTAGTATAATACTGTAAAATCTTGAAATTTGCATTAATCCTCTGCGTCAGTGATCCTACGTTCTCCATTTTATCGTAGTTACGAGAACACACGTTTCACGCTTATCCGGCTTTAAAACAAAATTCCATCTTTGCCATAATACACTATTATTCCCATCTGCACATTCTGGAATACTTTCTGCCCTTGGCTAGCTACTAATTTTTATCGTGGTACTTAAGGGTTAATTTACTATCGGATCTCGCTCACGCGCTTCCGAAGAAGCCGAGAAAGAAGAAAGTGGATCAAGGCCACGTGTACGGGTCACACGAAACTAAGCCCTCTTGGTTTTACGACCAGGGTGTAAAATCTGAAGTGTAAATAACGTGTGATGGCTTTCCATACCGAGTTTTCCTGCTAGTTCTATGTGCAGATAATCTCTAAATGCATCTTAAACCTGCTTTTAATGATCACATGCAATTTTCTTTGTAATATGGTTCATACATGAATATTCAATGATCAAATATTATTCAGCAGAATTAAAAAATGGAGATTAGTGACTAGCTAATGACTAGGAATGTACAATCGCCTTAAACGATTATGTCTTCTTTTTTTTAACACTACTTAAGTCCCTTTATTTAGGGCCTACTATTTTATATGGAGGTAAACGCACTCAAATTACGATATATTAAATATGAAAGTGAATTAATTTGGAAATATTTCTCAGAGATGATGACAGATTTGAACTTAGGGCCTACTGATCATGAGTCCCAGACTCATTTCTCAGAGTTTCTACTTCCTATGGTCATATTGCATAGGACCACATGTTTTTGGTAGATTCTCAACTACTTATCTTATTATATATTAAATAACAAATCAGGACAAATTCTTCTGAGGTAATAAAATACTTGAAATTTCTCTCCATTACACCACAAGGCCCAATCTTTATCTTCCAACCCGCAATAGTCTGCCAATTTCAATTTTGCTTAAGGCCTATTGCTTTAAGTAGCTTCTGACCCACCAAAAATAATTAGTAAAAAATTCTAAGACCTGAATTAGCACGATTTGAACCTAAGGCCCACTAATCGAGAGTTCTAATCTATAACTTCCTACCCACCATAACTTCGCATTCAGTTTCTCGCACTGTACCCCCTCCGATCTTCTTCTCTCATTGCCACCCCGTCAGCTCGTGTGTCTGGAGGGGGAAACTCAATCGTAGGACATTTATTGAGCTCACTGTACACAGACTAGCCGTGAAACTCTACGTTGTTCTCTTCCGCATTGCGTTGAGAACGCTATACGTACTTCTACACGTGTCTACCGACGACATTGCATGCACACGACATTCGTCATCGTTACTGTCGCCAGTGACGCAAAGACGTAAAACGAGTGCGGAATAATTAGCGTGTGTATGATATTGGTAAAGCGATATCCTCTCTTCTCGAAATAGTACAAGGTCTCGGATTTTCCTGAAGCTACCGAGCGAATTGGCCTTTGGATTTCGACGTCGATACGAGACTATAGTTAATAAAAATGTTACGTCAGACGAGACACCGTGTGACCGGTTTCTGTCGAATAAATCGAATCGAATTCGTTGTACAAATTGTAGGAAAAATTAGTATTATTTGGATCTCTCTCACTCTCACTCTATATATATTTCTCTTATAGTTGCTCCTAAATTATTGTTAGTATTAAACTGATGGCATCGTAGGTTAAACAACAAATTAAATGAGAGTAACAATGAATAACTTTATTAAAGATATTGAAATACTTTAACTCGCACTCACAAATTCTCAGACTCTCCTCTCAAGATTATACTCTCCACTGTTCTCAACTCAACTCTGTTCATAGCTCAACTACGTCTAAAAAACTATATATAAATAATATCTGAACAAATTATAAATAAATAATTGTATCAGTTCCAAAGCAAACGAATTTTAAAATCGCTTCGATATCCTCCTCTAAAGCGATTTGTCGTTCATAGTCAACGAAAGTAAACAAATAACCAGTAAAAACAAGACAACCTCGAAATTTATGTAGAACGCGCAGGGATATCGTATCCTTGAATCAGAACCGTGGAAGTCACCGAATCGCATAGAAGGGGAGCGACAGTAATTGTCTGGTTCACCTTCGTCCCTTTTTCTCACGTCCGCCGCTCCTTCCGGTTCCCTTTCTTCCGGATAAATGCAGAAGGTACAGTGATTTCGAGGATCGTGTCTCCTTCGAGTGCTTTTCCCTGGCTTCGATTTAACACCTGCTGCGAGAACTAGGAGGAAGTAGTTCGGTGGCATTAAGGAGCACTTCCGGACTCTGCAGTGCCTTACAGCCATTGAGCTCGGGCGGTGAAGTGTAGAAATGCCATCTTTTGCTCCTTCAACGGAATCCACGTCTTCCTATTTCGAGGATCGTTTGGAAAGATTTTTTTTTCATCTTCTTTCTTTTATCTTATCTTTTAGAAAGGGTGCGATCCGTTTTGGATAGGTCTTTATTAAATACGAACGGTGACTGTAATCATCTGAGAAAATTTCTAATAATTATTTATATTAGACCATAAGTCGTATCGTGACGCAGTAGCGAAAGTGTTAATAGACTTCTAAAATGTAATCAGTAACTTTGGCAAGATTAGGAGGCTCCTCTAGTCTCAGTTTTATTTTAAAGTGTCTACCATTTCAATTTCCTAATGGCTACTTCCTGTTCACAAGTAGCAATAGAAAAAACTGTAGCAAAACTTTGTAAAAAAATTTGACAACTTCCTTCCATCCTTCTGGAAGATTCGCAGTCGTCTCTGTGAAAATATTTAGTTTGGATTCACGGAGAAGACGATAGAAATAGTAAAAGAATCGTGAATCTTTTCAAGATGGCGACATCGTTGACGTATAAAAGGAATCCGGACGTTGTGGGTTATTTATTAAAAAGATTACAGCAGTTTGAATGCGTTATCGCGAAAAGAGGTAGCCATGAAATCGCAAGTAACACTTTACAGTGCCGTTCTTTAATGCAGTGGAGTCACTTTTTCGCCGCTCGTAAAGGAGCCTAATTCTGAAAGCAAGAGCCACTCGGGAAATAAAGTCAACATCTTTGAACTAGACTGTCTACTTTAAACTTGTATGACTCGCGGTAGAACGTGTAGATCTCGGAAGTGCTTGTTAGTGTCACCGGAACACTAGCTCGTCACCTTCTATTCATCGAAAAAGTTTCAAAGGTGATCCCCGTTCGCTTTGTGCTGGACAGAACTCTATAAAATGGTGGAAGAGATAGAATCTGAATATAGGTACATTAACACTCAAACTACCGGCGATTCGTAAAATCCATTTAATACTAGTTCTGTCTAGAAACAATTAATTCAATATATTTACAATTGTCAAATCTGTTGAAATCAAATAAATGATGGGAGCCAAAATCTTGATCGATTCAATCGCTTACAGTCTTCAAGATAGACATAGAAAATTTAAAAAATCAGCCATAGATATTTCAGGAACGTTGTCAACAAAATTTGAACAAGTAATTCTAACCACTCTAGTAGATCTAGTGTTAGAGATGCTAAACAAATACTTCAAATTAAAAGGATTGATGGAGGCAAGAAAGTCAACCAATTTGATCTTTTTCTTTTCGTAAAAGAGATGTAGAAAATTAACATTAGAATTACCAAGCCAATTGGAGCGACTGGTTCTAATTTTTTTGCAAAAATTCTGTCAGTATGAAAAGAGCCATAGATGTTCCATGTGTAAGAACATGAAAAGTGTATTTTATTTTTAAGTTTAATACACAATGGAATGATAAATAAATTTGAGAAAATTAATAATTGAAGATACAGTCTTAGTATAAGATTAACGTATGCCTGAGGGCACTTCATTGAAGTTTAATATTTAAAGAATTGGCGCTCAAACAAGTAGTAATTAATCCCGAGCAAGTTTCTAATACGAAGCGCAGTTCAATGACTGAAAATCTTGAATAAACATTTTCTCGGTGTTATCGTGGTGCCATGGTACACGCAGTATGGTGTTTGTGTCGGTGTCTGATACAGATGCACTTTGATTCTATGGCACTAATTGCAAGACGCGTCTGACGGTTCTCTCTCTCTCTCACTCTCTCTCTGGAGCTCCAAATTAATTAATGGCATACCAAATGACGAGCAAGTCTCGGTGCCGAGAGCATGCGGCTTGAAAAAGTTAAGTAATACGACGTACGGCCGAGAATATTCATGTTACCTCTGTCGTTCTTTTTATGTTAAGAAGTCCCGATGTCGTAATTAATAACGACGGTGCAAGCTGCTGAAAAAATGTCTATCCTTGTGAAACCTTTGATTTCAAACTAATAAGTTATATCCCTATCACGGTACGTATAATTCTACGTGTAGCTTCTTTTCATCATTTTTTGAAATCGAATCATCAGCTAGGACTCAATAAAGCTATGAGACGAATGGAGATAAAAGATGGTACTCTGAATGGCACCAGCTCAAATTCTTCAACTCTTATATATTCTACTTGAATTACTATTTAAATATTTAATATACCATTAATCTGAGTAATTAAGGTACGATATTATACCAGAGAAAAATAAATCTTGTGCGAAATATCTATAGCAAATAGCAAAATACATAATAAAGAAAAAGGAACTCAACATCCACTCAACAATACTTAGATATCTCCAAACCAAAAAACGCCCATAGCTCCACCGCCATAGTTTCCAACATAATAGTTGAAAAATAGAATTATTCACCATCTCAAAATAATGTTTCATTAATCACATGTAAAAGCAACGATGTAAGGTAATATGTATTCACAAAATGGCTCACCGTGCCAGGAAATCTTTATAAGTTCGCTTCTACAAATATTCTTCCAGTGAACTGGACAGAATTTCCGGAAGTTCCATCGAATGCGCGAGAAAGAACGATGACTCGACCCTTCTGCGAAATATGTGTTAATGGGACAATGTAGAATTCACGATTACAATAAGCCCGCGCGAAAATCGAGGTAAATATCTTACTTTTCTTCCGTCATGGAATTAATTACGCGCGATCTCCGAGTACTTAGAGGAAAGATATGCGCTATCTCGGCTGGACGGAAGCCAGGATGGACCTTTACGTTTCACTCCCGCGGGCGTACTAATATTGCAAAACAATAAATAGCTGGTATTGATCTCCAATGACGGAAATGGAATTTGCAAATTGACTGTCATCGAATTTTTACATTGATTTTATTAAATTGCTGATGCTTTTCTAAATGTTTCCTCGTTTATGGAAAATTGATTTCACACTAACAGTGAAATTCGAATTGGATTTATTGAAAATTGTATTCACATTGAGATAGGAAATTGAAGATAAATTATATTTTAAAAATTCCAAAGTGCATCAATTATTTTAGGAGGTAAAACGTGAACTATTCTTGGCAGGCTGTGTTAGAAATAATTATAGCACAGTATACAAAGACGTGGACGTCGAGGACTTAATCCTTTCGTCCAACCAGTCTGTCAGATATATTAAACTCTGTGCTAATACATGGATTACATTAAATTCCATTTATCAACGAATTTTCAACAATTCAAGATTAATATTCCAATATTTATTCCAACAATATTTCTCTATTAATCTCACTTCAAAATAACTCAACCTACATTTATTAATTCGTCGCAAACCTTCAAGGCATTCGTTTCCTCGATTCAATCTTTAATTATCTCCAAGAATGCCATTAAGTAGAGACTTTAATTGCGGATTTTTCCACGATACAAGATTTTCTAAACAAGCAATGTAAGATCAATTTAAACAACAATAATATAGTAATTTTCCATTGTTCTCCAATATTTAACAAATTAATACGACTTTCGTTGACATCGTTTCATGCAGGAATTATATTAAATTGTTAGGTTGAATAATTTCGCTCGAGGAGACGTTTTTATTCGCTCTGAATTTTTCCAACAATTCCGGACAAAGGACTGCGACTTTTTCGCGCGATTTAAGGTCTGAATAGGTGCGTTCCTACGAAACGCGTAGTCAAGTATGAAGTTGAAGCAGAGAGAGCTGCGAGACGGCAACAATTATGAGACAACGTTTCTGTCCGGAGGGCTCTCAGTCCTAGTTTTCTCCATTTTGTTAAAGTTGGAAAGTTTCTGGAGGGTAGCATGGTACAAGAACGTCACAGACTTTACAGTTGGCTGTAACTAATTTACTAAGTAACATCGTTTACGTTTCGATGGCGACGAGCCACGCCGCTTCGTTTGCTTTCGCTGGAACATCGGACGAGGAACTTTGCTATTTTGAGCCGGTCTTCGATTCATCGGAAACTTGCAAAGGAATTGAGTAAAGAACTCTTTGAGAGTGTGAATCTTTCAGATTTGGTACAGCAAGGATTTTTTTTTGACTTAATTTGGTACTTTTACTTTTATCGATGAAGTTGAAATTGAAAGCATTTCCATTTTATGATTAGTGGTTTTTCTTCGTTTCAATTATTTATAATAGTTTTGTCTTCAGATTATTTTTGTCATTAATCTGACGTTATTTAATTTTCTATCTATTTGACTGTTAGATTTAATAGGCTATTAGCGAATTCAGTGGAAAATTTATTCGATAGGATTCTCTTATTTTATTTCATTTCATTAACACCTCTGTGATAAATTAAATTGTTATTGAAACAACGGTAATATCGAGGTCTTTCGAACAATAAATACCCATGGGTATGAAGCAAATTCTGCAATGCAGAACAAGAAGATCGTTGAACGGTTTCGGCGCTGAATCCCGGGGGATCGACATTTTCATATGGGGAATTAG
Organism: Cerceris rybyensis; assembly: GCA_910591515.1. NCBI lineage: Eukaryota > Metazoa > Arthropoda > Insecta > Hymenoptera > Crabronidae > Cerceris > Cerceris rybyensis. The sequence goes on along the minus strand of OU342800.1, from coordinate 3,427,876 downwards.
CGGGAAACACGTAGGACGCGTTGCATCCTGCAATTTGTTTAACGAATGGTCGGAAATAATTTTCTATAATACGGACACACTTATGGCAATTTTCCCGGGGAGTCGTTAAGCGAATGCATAATTTCATTTATGCCCTGTTAATGCAGTTGTTGGAACGTCCTCTAAACTAAAGTAAATTGAATTATATCGTCGATAATGAGATAATTGGCCTTCCTGGTAGGCTGGTATCGAAATTACTGGGATATTTTGATCTGCCTATTGAGCTTACTCTGTTTCTTTCTCAGTTTTTTTCCTATTCATCTTCGATGAATTTGAAAATCCTCAAAATCTTGCACTGATTTAAAATTGATTAAAGTTAGGAATAAACTTAAAAAATGTATTTTGTATTTTTAAAGCATCTTATAGTTTTGTGTTTGCTCAAAATCCAAATGAGTATCAGCTCATAAATAAAGTAAATCAATTATGTTTCAGATGAATTTTCGCTATGCCTGGCTTGTCAGTGACTCGTACTACTTGTGAAATTCTCAATTTCTGAGAATTCACCGTTTACTTTGGATTACAGACAGGAAAGGAACATGACGAGTAGAATAGAAAAATGTAGGTTAGTAGCTTAATGCATTGTTTCATTTTTATACTTTTGTACATCAGTTGCAAAAATATATTTACAAATAATAGAAATATGTTTGTATATTATGTCTCTTACTAATTTGGTATGAATATATGCAGCAGAACAGTGGAAGGCAGGTCAGGACCGATACGTGACTGGCAGGACAGGCAGAGGGGAGTCAGGATAGTCACAGGACAACTAGGACAGGCACAGGACAATCAGGACAGGCAGAGACTTATTAGAACAGAAATAGGAGAGCCATGGCAGTCATAGGACAACCACGAGAGACAAAGGACGGCTAGGACAGGCAAAGGAAACCCAGAACAAGTAGAGGTGAAACAGATCAGTTAGAGGAGAGCGAGGACAGCCACAGGACAACCAGGACAAGCACAGGATAATCAGGACAGGCACAAAACTGTCAGGACATGCACAGGACAATCAGAACATGCTTAATGAAATAAATAACTTCTAGTCTTAGAGATACAACATTTTATTTTATGCAGTGTAATACAAATAATGTTCTATAATACAAATAATTAATAAAGAATTAGTTTAATTTGAAACAGTGTTAATCTTTTTTTCACCTTGTTCCGCTCCTAGAATCCAACATTCCATACAAACCAATAGTATATAAGTCGAATTTCCGCTTTGTCTGACTTGTCACTGACTTGTATCACTTGTCAACTTGTGAAATATTGCCTGGAATTAGTTGGTAAGTATAATCTGAGAAAGACGTTCAGCTCCGTCTGACTTATCGTCGATTTTACTACTTGTTCACTTTGCGAATTTTTCCGAAAAGTTCCAAAAGCGAAATCAGTAGTATAACCTGAAATTTCTCAGACATACCTTTAGCTCCGTCTGACTTATCACTGACTCGTACTACTTGCTCACTTTGCAAATTTTTCCGAAAAATTCCAAAAGCGAAATCAGTAGTATAACCTGAAATTTCTCAGACATACCTTTAGCTCCGTCTGACTTATCACTGACTCGTACTACTTGCTCACTTTGCAAATTTTTCCGAAAAATTCCAAAAGTGAATCAGTAGTATAACCCGAAATTTCTCAGACAGAATTTTAGCTCTTGTCTGACTTGTCACTGACTCGTACTACTTGCTCACTTTGCAAATTTTTCCGAAAAATTCCAAAAGTGAAATCAGTAGTATAACCCGAAATATCTCAGACCGACTTTCAGCTCGGTCTGACTTATCACTGACTCGTACTACTTGCTCACTTTGCAAATTTTTCCGAAAAATTCCAAAAGTGAATCAGTAGTATAACCCGAAATTTCTCAGACAGAATTTTAGCTCTTGTCTGACTTGTCACTGACTCGTACTACTTGCTCACTTTGCAAATTTTTCCGAAAAATTCCAAAAGTGAAATCAGTAGTATAACCCGAAATTTCTCAGACCGACTTTCAGCTCGGTCTGACTTATCACTGACTCGTACTACTTGCTCACTTTGCAAATTTTTCCGAAAAATTCCAAAAGTAAATCAGTAGTATAACCCGAAATTTCTCAGACAGAATTTTAGCTCTTGTCTGACTTGTCACTGACTCGTACTACTTACCTACTCCTAAAATTTTGCAGAGAAATTGCCAGCCTTGCAAGTAGTATAAACCAAAATATCTCAGACACAATGTTAGATGTTTCTGGCCTACCTCAATACTTACTTATAATGGAGAAAAATGGTCTACTTCGCAAGTAGTATAAACCAACATATCTCAGACGAACTTGTAGCTATGCAGTTCAAACTGGTGTGCAGCATACAACAGAACTTATAACTATCATACGTTCGCTCGCAATTTGTAGGGAATATGGAATTTTGGAAGTAGGTCAAGGTCAGCGCATAAATAAATGTAACAGTGTTTTAGGTATAACAAATTCTTTATTCATTATTTGTATTATATTACACTGTTGGTGTTACACATAATATAATAAAACTATCTATTTCTAAGGCTATGAGTTATTTATTTAATAAACACTGTTCTGGCTCTCCTCCGATTGACCTGGTAATCCTCTGCCTAACCTGGCTGTCCTCTGCCTGTCCTGGTTGTCCTGTGACTGTCTTGCCTCTCCTCTGTCTCTCCTGGTAATCCTCTGTTCAGGCTTCCCTCTACTTATCCTGCCTCCCCTCTACCTGACCTGCGTCTGTACACATGTACGGTGTCTCTCCTGCTTGTTCTGGATACATACTGCTTGCCTTGTGCCTGTAACGTATGAAATAGGTCTTATAAAAATCTAATAAACGTTTCACATATGTATTAAATTGACAGTCAATATAAAAAGACCACAAAACTTAAATTGATAATGTCATTGAACAAAGGAGTTTGTGGAGAAAATGGAATTTTATGAATGGTACAAACCTTTTCAATTTCCATGCACTTGTCATGTGTCGATTATCACGTAAATGTCACCAGTTGTTGACATTACCCTGACCATTCCACTCGATTGTATCTGGCTGCACTGACCCCGACAACTCGAATCCTTCGAGAGGACCATAAAACTTTCCCCCGTTGCAGCATCTGAGAGCTCGTACCTTCAGGGTAGGTTGGATCATCCCTGATCCGAGTACGAGCTTCCGAGGGTGGTAGCAAGGGTGGAAATCATCCTCTGGCATAATCCAGCCCCTATACATTGATGAATATTAATGTAAAGACGATGGAATTGATGCAGGCAAGAAGTAGGGTGTTTTAAAATTTAAATGGGAAAATCAGGTGCAAAGGCCGTTAATTAGTCTGTGGCAGTTAAACTTTCCTTTCGCGGTCATTTGCCTCCTACAAATTATTCATATGATATATTTGAATACCTGATGCAAATATAGACAAATTAAATTTTCTGTAACTCAAACTTTTGCAAAATAAAATTACCACGAGACACAAACTTAAAAAGTTCATACAAAAGACACTATTGGAACTATACATCGTGCTACTTTAAAGTCGTACAGAATTTCTCCGACTAAAAATCACAGTCGACACGAGAACTATCGACAATTTAGTTACGAGCTACGTATAGTGGGTTGCCATCGACGCAGTTTGATTTAGAATGCTTTCAAAAGTGCTCGCACATGAAAATCTAGCCATCAATTAAAGACCGAGAGTGGTATCTTGGCACAATCGTCGTTCGAGTATCGGTTAAAGAGTACCTATCGTTATGTAGGTCAATGATTATGGGACTATTTAATCGAGTATATCATGGTGTACGAGTTAGCAGAAGGAAAGTAGTGATAAGCAGTATGATAAGTGCGACGCGGCCCGCAGGAGCCGATGAAAATGGGGTGGCCGGCGAGGTGGCGCCCTCCCACCGATGACTTCGATCGAAACAACCCTCTTGCCATCTCTACCCTCTCTCTGTCACTCTGTTTTTCTCCATACTTCTCTCTTTCTCTTATTCTTTCTCCCTCCTCCAACTATTTTCCATCTCTTCTTATTTCCTTTCGCCCTTCTTTTACTTTTCCTCTTTCTCCACCTCTTTCCAACTTTTCATCCCTCTCTCTCAAAGTTTCCTTGGCTCTTTTCGTTTCTCTGGATCTTTCTACACTCTTTTCTCCCTCTTTTATCCACTCCTTCTCACGATTCTTTCGTTTCTCCTATCCAGGAATGTCACTTTGAATTGGAATGCCCTAAATAGATGGGGAGAATTGGAATTTTGTGTGAAGGTAAAAATATTAGTTGACATTTTTCGGAGAAGTCTGAGGAATTGGATTGAGGTGAGATTTTTAAGAACGTTGAGTTTTACAGAAATTGTCGAAGACGCGGTTAGAAAGTTTCAAGTCGATCGAATTGTTCGTGCAATCCGATTGTCTTTATTAGGTCGAGGAAAGTTTGTCTCCGGTGATTTCGATCGAAACGTGGATTTCCGTGACGCGAAGAATTCCACCTTCGAATTGCAGTTTAATTTGATTCTTCTTGATGGATGGAGAAAGTGCTTTTTGGAATTTCAACCTCGTCAACTCCACCCTGTGCAGGATTTGAAATAACTTCTTTAAACTTATACTCCAAATTGTCAAAAGCCTCCTTTTTGCTGCGCCAACAAAGAAATTGCTTCAAGGATTCATTTATGTAAATTCATTTATGTATTGTATCAATCCTGCTGTAATAAAAAGTTATTTTTAATTTTTAATTTCAAAGTGTTTTCAATCTCCCATAAAATCTTTTCCTTATATCCCTCATTAAGCTGAGAAAAAGGGAATCTACATTTAGCCCAGACTTGTCAATTCGCTGTATCATTCCCTTGCTTTAATTATATTTGCTTTAATTAAATTAGCGTCTTTTGAAAAGAGCAGGTATTTCAAGCACGCCGAATGGAGACGTCCCTGGCGGTTCACCCCACTCTTTTTTCATTTTCTCTCTCCTTCCCTCTCTATCTTTTGGCTACACCAACGAATCTCCTCTCTTTCCACTCTGGAGAGTCCACTTCCAGCATCCACTAGCTTCCAATGCATCTCGTGGCATCTCGCGATGATGCACGTAGGTGCATTGTATCTCCATTAACCCAATAAACCCGCGGCGCCCGAATCTACCCAGAAACCTACAAACTCGTAAAATACTCCAGCTGATTGTTTCCCATCGAACATTTGCGTATTCCCTTCAACCTCTGTACTTTTTCATCTATCCAATTACATCCCCATAACTAAACAAAATTTAAATATCTTCCTACCACCTTCCTCTCATTCTCCCTATCTCTTTAATTCCACGACAATCATAAGTCCAATAGAAACAACAAAATTGAAACAAAACATCAAAACTATCCTAAAGAAAAATCAATCGAAAAGAAACGCGATAAATGGAGTAAAAACACGCAACAGAAATTCTTGCAAGAAATCAGAAAGATTCGCAGAAGAACAAGGCAGAAAGACAGACACGAATAGAAGAAGATGGTAAAACAGCGGCAGAGAAAGAAAAACACATAGACAAAGAGAAACAGAGTATCAGAGTGGGGGTTAGTAAGAGAGGCTATAGGGTGGGAGATGGAAGACTTCTTCGGGGGTAGTCAGCGCCGCCATGGAGGGTGAGTCTCAGTCGCTACACGGTCAGCCTGCCGTACGGGTGGGCGCGGAATTTACTTGCGCGTAGACACGATTCCCCAGTTTTCCGTCTTTTTCTCTTTCCCTCTTACATTTAACACATCCACGAACGCACATCCAACACACATCGTAACACCGTGTCGAACGGGTTACACGTAAGATCGTGCCACGAAACGCAAAAAGAAACCGTACGATACCTTGGTACCATCCCCTAAGGTTACTCGACTCGCGGTAGTTCAAGGTGGTAGAATTAAACGTAGAGGTGTCCTAAAACGCGTTTTCTGGACGCGTACCCGCAACCGGTCAGCGCGTGTGCACCCGACGACGACGACGATCGATCCTCCGGGCGATACGATCCAGAGAAAGGCGATGGACGGTACCACCCTCCACGGAGACGGCAGATAGATACTGTCTGCGAAACGGAAGAAGGATTGCTTGGGGATAATCGACGGTACGCCGATCTTCGACTATGATCGTTACTTTTCGGCAGCGATCGGGGCTCGCGCGAAGAAGACAATTCGTATAGTCGGATGATTGCGGTCGCGTGGTGCGCCACCGGGTTTTCTCTGCTGTCTTTATCTACTTCCGTGACTGTACCTTGTTCTTTTCTTCATTTCTTTCTCTTCCTTTTCTGCTCTGATTTTTTTCGTAATTTTTGCTTATTCGGTAACGTGGGAATTTGCAAGCTTATTTTACTACGATATCTTCGGTGCATCAGAATTCTGTGCTTGAAGCTTTGGTTACCAGTATCCTTCGAATTTTGAGGAATCGTAATCATCGAGGTTATTTATTTCGTGAACTGTGCTGGCATCGGTGGTGGTAAGTTTTCAATTGATGGTAGATTATTACGTGGTTATAGAGTCGACGGTGGAGATGTAGATTTTGGAGAACTCGAGGTTTATGTGAGATCTAAGTGTTAATTGTATCGAAATACGTTTTATATTATGGTGTAGATGATTCTCGGGTGAATGGTTGACGTGTGTTTTGAGTTATGACATCTCTACCGAGATTTGACAGGCTTTTCGACGTCTGCCAATTGGGGCAATGGGAATGCCTGAAAATTGGGCTACTGCTTAAGACGTGGAATATCGTTCCGTGCGCAATTCTGACGTAGCGTTTCCGAGTTCAAGGATTACCTCGTTGTTACAAAACAACTTGGTATTTTCTCTTATTTAACATACATTAATTTCAATTATAAAATTAATGTGGTTAGAATTCTATTAAATTATTTAATATCAATGAGAATGTGTAGTTTCAAATTTGATCTATTTACTTGTCAAATTTCGCCAAGAAATCAGAAGGAAAAATGGAAATTTGTGATGTGTTATTTATTAAAATGACAGTGAAATTTACGATCGGGTTTCGTGCGTCAGAAACTTTGAATTAGACAGATTCGACGATGGGTTCGGAAGTATTGTTCGACGCGTGAATTATGAGGATCCCCATGAGGGTGGGGATGGGGTGAAATTTGTAAGGGTTTGTTAGTCGAGATAACCGAGAAAGGGTTCCGACACGCTTAATTACATTGCTGAAATTAGTTACAGTTACTTAGAGGGGTGGGTCTTTCCAGATTTTCGAGTATGAAAGTAAAAGGGTGTCATGGTCTTCTTCACGGATTTATCGACAATTTTGATCGCTTTTATGCGACAAGAATTCATCGACTGAAAAATCCTTCTCGCTCAAAATGTGCTAAAATTAATTCTTCGAAGTTTATGTATGGATAATTTACTTAAATATTGCAAGTGAATTTAGGTTGGCAATTTTAGGATTCAGGTTAAGAATGAAATGAGCCTCATTTTCGAAGCAGAAGATCTTTACGTCGCTATAACTGCTGCTAATGGTGCACAATCTAAATCCTCTTGAGAACCAGTGAAATTATTATTTTTTCTGCAGCCTCGTGAAGAATGTAGCAATATTTAAAAATCTTTCTGATTCTTTCTTTCTCTGTTCTTCATTCTGATTGTAATAGAATTACTTTGACTTTACTTGAATCCATACTTCGAAAAATTCAGTGAAACTTACATTTTCCATAGCCACAAACAACAAAATGCAATAGACTTAACTCTTTGCCCTACAATAACGAGTGATGAGGTAAATAGAATAGGAAATTTCTAAGTTTCAAAAAAACTCAGTAAATTGAAAATATTAATGAGGTAACATTATTTATATAATATTAATACTACGTTAACCCATTATAAGGTGTGACACTCCTGCCGAGGTAAATGCAATGAGAAATTTTGGAATCCTCCAAAAACTATTAAATTGAAACTACCCCTCGATAATAAAACGGTCAAATTATTTCTATATTTTGATTTTAAGAATTAATTCTGAGTTATTGCAAAAGAAATCGTAGAGCAAGGGAGTAAATTATGTGGGACATAAAGGACCACTGATCAATTTTTATTTTATCAATATAATTCTGAATTGTAGCTGAGGCAACCAAGACAAAAATTATAGGGCAAGGGGTTAAAAGTATATAATACTATTTCCAAACTTATTCCAAATTATCACGTCTTACAAGTTGAAAAGGTCAGCTGCAATACAGAAAAATTACAGCAGAACACTGAACAATAACAACCCATCAATCCTCTTCCATCAGCAAGCCTCTCAGAACCGTTTGACCCCTAGCCTCAACGTTTATCGCCACCCTCGTCCTTCCCTTTGTTATTTAGCACTTAGACGAAGCCAGGATCATCGATTTTATCGCATGGGAATTCGCGAGACCTATTATGAATCCCTCGAAGCACGTGCACAGATCGCCACGGAATTCCAATGGTCGTAGGACGACGACTGCGCGTCTCTTTCAATCCTTTCTGTTGACCTTCGTCGTTTCGCCCGCTGATATTGATCGGATTTCGAAATTTCTTTGACGTGCACGTGTGCACCGGTTGGTCCACATTTTCGGGGCTTTTCTTGCTGGCCTGATTTCTTCGAGGGCATTGGAACGACGTGGAAATACTTTGCCGTTTCGGCAAGAACCTTTTTCCAACTGGGGTGACTTTGGTACCAGCTGGTACCACTTGGTACCGCTTGGTACCACGCTTGGTCCCGCTTGTTAGATGCTATGCGTGGTCCTTGTTGCGAGATAGGGAATATAATTGAAAAGAGATTTTTAGTTGAAATTACAGTGGGGTTGATCCGCTAGGGAGAAACTTTTGATTATGGGGAGTTAACACTTCACCGATCGATAGCTTTTCAGGCCCAATGATTTTGGACTTTTAACTTATTAATTGGTTGTCACGGCAATCAATAAATTGTTATTTATCGTTGCAATTTACTGTGCCAAGGACTCAGTAACGAGAATTTCTAATTTTTGAAGAGGTATCGGTATCAGGGAAATATTTACAGCCAAGTGACCGGTCAGAAGTGAGTAGGCTGTTAAAAAAATATCGATCGGTAAAGTGTTAATCATTTCCTTGAGGTTGAGAATTGGTGGGAGAAGTAGTTGAGGTTTAGAAATCATGTATTAATTAGATTTCTACGAACTTCGGGTCTAACTGTATATATATGCACGGATTTAATTAGGTTTCTGTTAAAATAATATTGAAGTTATTAATTACTTGCTATGTTTAGACATGATAACGTATAGTACCTCCAGTTGTTGCCACAAGAAGAAATACATATTCGACGATTCATTTAAAATAGTTTGGTTCCCATAATACCAAAATTTTTAAAAATAATTTGGAGTTTAGTTCTCTACAATTAGTTCCTACATGTATAGCTCATTAACTTTACCATAAACCCTTCTCAAGCTTCTCTACAATCTCCATCTCTCTAACCATCATCCCCATCGAACGCAAAGCCACCAAGGAAAGGAACCACTCGAAAATCAACCCTACAGTTCTCCAACCAACGTCCTTGCTGGTAACTCTGTTAGATCAATCACGCAAAACCGTAATTTCTTCCACCGTTCCGCGTCTATTCATCGTCGTAAAACCGTGGTCGATGGTAGAAAAGCAGAAGCTTCCTCCCCTTTTATCGTGGCAACCCCGAAAAATACGTTCGCTAGAAGCGTCACCCTTAAAATCGTCCGGGGAACGTTTTCTCCCGTAGAACGTTACCTATCATTCGATAGAGCATAGAACAGCAAGGCTTATCACTATGGGGGTGGAATTCACGAGATGGATTTTATCAGGGACCGACGAATCACGAGCCAAGGATTTTCGGATAAGCCGACAACCGTAAGGTCTTTCAGACCCTCTCCTCTTCGCCTCGATGCTTTGCAATAACAATAATGTTGATAGGATGACCTGAACACCCTCGTACTGCTTTGCACCGATACCAAACGTGTTTTTTTTCGAAATTTTGCATTCTGCCTTTGTTTTTTTACCTATAGTTTTATGGAGGGAAAATGGATGTAATTTTCAGGGGCGGGTGATTTCAGTTTGAGTGGTGGAAGTAGCTTAACACTAGAACTACCGGCGTCAAATCCAACATATTTTAATAAATTAAATAAGTACTTTGAAAAAGGGGGAATCAAGCGGCGGAAAATCTGATCGATTGAGTGATTTATGTTTATTGATATAGACGTAGAATATTTATTCTATGACTCTTATATAAACTTGGAGAATTTTTTGAAAAAACTCCGTACCAGTCATTTTGACTGGTTTGGTAGTTCTAGTGTTAATTGAGAGTCGAAGATTAGGGTTGCTTTTGAGGCAGGAATTTGTGAGAAACAATTAAATAGAAGGAATTTTTTGAAATGCAGGGATTTAAGATTGGAATTGATTGTTTAGGGAATGCTGTTTTGTATTTAGACGCAGCATAAGTGGAGTATATGTTTCGGTTACACTTAGGTGAGGGGTTTAAGTTTTTCTTTGACTTCTTGATCAATTGCTGCCTGTTCTTGTAAATATTAATGTATATTAATATTAAATTGTTATAATACATACAACATATAATATAATCTATAGTGATCAAATACTAGAATTTTAAATTCCAGCTTGACACAGCTGCATTTACAACTTTTCGATTGAAAGATCTCCCATCATTTTATCCAACAGCGAAAACAATGAAATATTCATTAACAATCCAACGCAGCAAAGTATTCTACAATAACGGACAGTATATTTCTAACTACTATCGACCAAATCGAAGTGGACTCGCCAGATAGGAGTTATTTTTAATCTTCCCTCGAAAGAAGTTCATATATTGAAATACGCTTCGCGTTAATACTACAATATTAATCGACACGATGCACAACGCGTACGTGTTACCGTACGCGATTGCATCGTGTCACGGTATCAATATTAAATACATCTCTTTTTTTTCCTAGCGTGACTCTCTAATGTTTATTTCTTTCTGTGTTCATGTCCTCCAGATAGTCGATGGTCATTTTTCCCGCTTCTAAGTCTCACCTTGAAACATTCCTTTGTTTCCACATTCCTAGATTCCTTTTTCAATCATAGATATGTGTCAAAGACTTGATGAAACTTGATGAAACAGGAACTGAGTCCTGCAAGAACTTTGGAAATATTGTCTAAATTATTATTTCACGACCTTCTTGGTTTCTAAGTTTTAGCTCTGTTTCAAGATTCCTAGAAGTTTTTTAAAACTTTAGATATATATTAGAAACTGATTGATTTCAGTTCCTAATTTTTCTTTGAATTTCTGATAGAGAAATAAGTCAATCGATGCCCTAATGATCAATATTCCGTTGTAATTTATCGTCCTCACATTCCTCGTAATTCCTTATCTTTATGTATTCCCATGAATTATGGCAATTAATCTCGCGGAAGGTAATACCCAATATCCCGTCTTTAATCCTTTCCTGTCGAAATCGCATTAAAACGCAGCCTGTTCGGAGATTCTTTTTTGATTTTATTGAAAATCCTGTTGCTGATGTGCTGTGAAAGCTGATAAAACGAGGAATCACGTTTTTTTATTTTTGATCCTATTTTAGTAGGAATTATTTTCGCCATGGATTTACATTAGGGATTATTGCAATTTTCAGAAATGTTCCTCCTAGCGAAAATTCGTTCAATTCAATAATTTATACGTTACAAGATAAATAAAATATCTACAATGTGATTCTTCTACAAATTTGGAAAATTTAAAAATAAAAATGAAGGAACTAGACACTTTGACTATTTCAGTAGTTTTGCTGTTGATAAATCATCCATTGCATCAGTCTACTTTTTCCACCTAAACTCAACAACTTACACAATCAATTTCCAACAATGTACCTTATATTTCATTCTAAAATCTTCATCTCCCTAAACGTTTACTCCACGTCAAAACTAAATCATTCAGAAGAAAAAGACAGCAAAAAACGTCTGCATACAAATGTTATAAATAGCAAGGAAGTAGACGAAGTCTCGAAATCAGCTTTGGACACTTTGCCGATGGAGGGAAAGGGAATAAAAACGACAGAGTTTGTTACAACAACCGTCGTATTACCTGTCACACGTGTAATTGGCGACAGGACAAAGGAAACGATCTCGACGTCACTGGAAGGTTCTCTTTCGCGAGCAATCGGCTTTTTTCTTTTCTCTCTCTTTCTTTTTTTTTCTATCCTCATCCTCTTCATTCTCTTCTGCACCTTTATCGCGACTACCTGCATTCTGGATTGCTGCCAGATTTACAGGTCACCACGTTCGCGAACGTATGTCGCACGAGAGTGACAACGCGACCTTTCTATCCTGTCTTTCGCTGCCTTTCGCTGTTATCCGATATTGGGGTTGTTTTGCATTCTTGCTGGGGTCCCACTGATGCTTGCAGATTGCTATCACTGCGCTGGGTTCGAATGGATAGGGTTGTTTTAGCACTTTGGAGCTACTATGTCGTGAAACATTTTGGATTTATGGTTACTTTGTGTCTTGGTGAATTTAATTGGAATATTTTTGGAAATTTGGTTGTGGATATTACATGTAGGGTTCTGCTGGAATTTATTTTTTGTTGGGTTTGATTGCAGTGTGGATAGGGTTGTTTTAGCACTTTGGAGCTACTATGTCGTGAAACATTTTGGATTTATGGTTATTTTGTGACTTGGTGAATTTAATTGGAATATTTTTGGAAATTTGGTTGTGGATATTCCATGTAGGGTTCTGCTGAAATTTATTTTTTGTTGGATTTGGTTGCAGAGTGGATAGGGTTGTTTTAGCACTTTGGAGCTACTATGTCGTGAAACATTTTGGATTTATGGTTACTTTGTGTCTTGGTGAATTTAATTGGAATATTTTTGGAAATTTGGTTGTGGATATTACATGTAGGGTTCTGCTGGAATTTATTTTTTGTTGGGTTTGGTTGCAGAGTGGATAGGGTTGTTTTAGCACTTTGTAACCACCACTGTTTTTGTATTATTTTCATTTCTATTATCACAGAGAAGTATAAAAATAAGAGGAAAGAATTTTGGGAAATTATTTTCACTTGGATGATTAAAAATAGGGATGCATAGTTGTCTGAAAAGTTAGAAATCGAATTATTTGAGTTGCAGCTTTAAGAAATAATTGAGAGAACTTTAAAGAACTTGTTTCGAAGGTTGTCTGACCATTGCAAGTTGTTATCACTGCAATGGCTGATAAACACTAATTTCCAACGACGATTTTTCCACGTCTTAATTACAAATTATAAAACTATCGTCTTAAATGATTTATAACATTGTCAAAGGTATCGAGTAAAGTTTTACAACTGAGAAATTATTGACTCTGCGAGAATATACGTAGGCGGATAAACTCGTCCTACTGGAATGTCGCGTAGAAATATTTTCCTCTATTAAAAGGCTTAACACTTTAATCTTGATGAGCATTAATGTACCTGGCTTGATTAAGGATCTTGAAATTATAGTGCTGAATAATATTGCGCTACTGATAAAAGTCATTTTCATCGACCCTGAACGCCGATATTCTATTACATGTAATTCTTTAAATTGTTCGCAAGAAATTCTTTGACCTTTAATACCATGTTATTATTAATTTAATATTCAGGTCAGCCTGGATAAAAATAATCATAGTTTAATGATTCTTCGAATCTTTTACTCTCTTTGTTAGAAACTTTATTATCCACAGCTAGAATCTCAGCATAATGAAAATATCACAGCAAAGAAAACATTTCAAGATTAAAAATATATAACTAAAAATTTAGAGTCTCAAAAACAAATACAATATTTTTTCAAAAATTAAGACTAATCGATGAAAATGTACTTAATTTTTAATTTCAACAAAATTACACTCACATATTAAATTTCTTCCAGTTCCTCTTCCATTAAAATTTCAATTTGACAGTTTCTTTTAACCCAACACAATTTTTCATTAGCCCTAAGCAAAATGAGAGTTTCCTCCTCAAAGAATAATTGTTTTTCCTCGTTCTTTTTAATCCACAGTTAGAGACATCGATCTCGCAATATTCGATCGACACGAAACACATAGAGTGTACAATTTTTTTTCCCTCCTGGATATTGATTTTAGCTAATAACGACTGCACAATCGTTGCATCATCCGCCTCTTCCCCATTCTGTTTTCCCTCACGAATAGATCGGATTATGAATTTTCCCAGTTTTCCCGAGGGAAATCCAGAAGCTGTGCGTGCCCTCGGTGTTGACCCCTCGACGAAATACAATTTTGCGCTCGTTTCACATCAACGATCAATTATTTGGATACTGTTTTACTTTCTAAAGTGTTTGCTTTCATCATTACGGATAATTAATCGTATCATTTCCAACAATCTTTCTTTCCTTGCTCGGAAGAGCAAGCAATTTTTTTAAAAGTTTAATCCTTCAACTCTGCTTAACTTTATAAATTCTAACAATTTATTTCTAATGATATTTTAATTTAGTACTAGTGAAAATAAAATATTTCAAAATACATGGATGACGTAATGTTAGGTCTTCTGCAAATTTCAATTGCCCACACTAAATTTGTTCCACTTGCAAGGAATATTCCATAAGAAACATCTGAACTTCAAAGCAGACTCAAAATCACTTCATTTTCTTTCGAATATGCGTTGTTTTGAATTCCCCATCCCTTCGACGAGGTCTTTCGATACAATGGTCCCTTTCTATTCTTCCTTTACCATTCTTTGAGCATCATTGGACCGTTTTTTGTAGGGTTTATAATTTACCTGTAATTATCTTTCTCGCCACAGACGCGATACTTTTCCAGCCCTCTCGTTCTCACGATCCTCGCTCTCTTGTTTTTCATTACACACCTTCGTTCTCTTTTAAGTCTTCTTTTTGTTCAAGTCCCTGGTATCTATTTCCTACAAGGACTACCATCTTTTATTTCTTTCACTCTATATATACGTCTCTGTTTCCCTTTAATACTGTTTCTGCTCTTTTCATTTCTCTCAGAATCTCTTTGCTTTTCCAATTTATTTTTTTCTGCCACACAATCTATCTCTCTCGCTCTCTTTCTATTTCCTTTTTTCCCCCTTTCTACTCCTCTTACCCGTTTCTATTCATGCTGTAGCGACGAGTCGATACATTTCGATAAGGGAACACCACGGTAGAGGGATGAAAAAAAATGGAGCTATAGAACTCGTGTCGGGGATCAGTGATTTCTGGGTATCCACAGATAGAGAGACCGAGAGAGAGGAAGAGAGAATGGAGAGAAAGTGAGGGAGAGAGAAAGAGGTTTTATCAATCGTTGGAGGTTTGCATGCAGTTACCGAAATAAGTCCACAGGAATTTCGAAGGTTTACTCTTTTCTGCCATGTTTCTCCCGACTGTTCTATTTTCACTCGATTTTATTCGACCTCACTGATTCCTTGGTGAATTCGATCATCCCCTCAAACGAGAAAGTTGAAATTGTTTCTTTGGTATGGACTGCTTTAATTTTCTACGAATTGTTCACGATTATTTTATTTTCGGGGAGTAAAGTGTTGTAGAAATAGTGGGGAAAAGTTAGAACGAATTTTGAACGTTAAAAGGAGATTGTTGTATTATTATCGGGCTATTTTAATCTTGGCGGAGATTCTCTGGTGTCTTGGTATGAAATTTAGAAGCATGCGGGAAAATATCGAAGAATATTGGAACCGAGTTTCCGATTAGACGCTTCAGTGACTCCTCCATTTTGGTACCGCAACTTGAGCCACCCTGACTGGATACCAATTATAGCTTCATCCTAATTTATCAAAATATTCTTTAAAATACGTCAGGCTATTCTTAAATATAAATATAAAAACCAAATATTCAAATTTCCAACTTTAACCCTTCCAATTAAATAACCCAAAATGTCACTACATCTCTAAGTACTCCTCCATTTTGGTACCACAACTGGTCCCTCGAAACATCCGCAACCAAATAAACGCATTTTCCACCAACTCTAAAATATAAATACACAAACCAAATATTCAAATTCACTTTCCAAATTCAACCCTTCAAATAAAATCACCTCAGTGTATCACTACATTTCCTAACACTCCTCCATTTTGGTACCATAACTGGTCCCTCGAAACATCCCCAAACAAATAAACGACTTTTCCATCAACTCTAAAATATAAATACACAAACCAAATATTCAAATTCACTTTCCAAATTCAACCCTTCAAATAAAATCACCTCAGTGTATCACTACATTTCCTAACACTCCTCCATTTTGGTGCCACAACTGGTCCCCCGCAGCATCCCCAACCAAATAAACGACTTTTCCATCAACTCTAAAATATAAATACAAAATCCAAACATTCACATTCACTTCCCAATTTCAACCCTGCAAATAAAACTACCCCAAAGTGTTATTACATCTCCTAACACCTCTTCATCTCGGTACCACAATTGATCCCACGAAACATCTGGTTCGAATAATACTCCACCGATTTGCTACCGTAAATTTCACTATAGCCTTTGCGAAGCACGTCGGTAGATCGTCTAGAAATCGTCTAGAAATCGTCTTTACGAGGGACGTAAGAGAGCCACGGTGGCAAGAACGTAGAAAACGATGTTCCCGAGGATCGAGAAACAGGGCCACGCCATGCGACTGACGTCATCCCCTATTCTGAATTTCACTGACCGAGGAGCATTGTAAACTTGCTCCACGGAGATTGCTCTCTTCTGTCCGCTTTGGGGTGAGAGCTTTTTATGGGTATTACGTAAAACAGCAACTGAAAATCGTTCGCAGCTAGACGTCACTTACTTGCCGTTACGTAACTTCGAATGGTTCCTTTGGGAATTGGAATTACGCGCTTCAAGTTTCCATGGCTGACTTGCAAATGGGAGAGAATTTCTGACTGATGAGTGGTTGGATGTTTGTTAACGAGTTTTGCACACTACTTTATAGTGTACCGTTTAATCTTGGCATGGTGAAGTTATCTATTGAAGTTGATTTATTGGCTTGAATGTCTAAAGAATCAATGGGCTGATTTACCAAAGTCAATATTTATACGCTCGACTTGAATTGTAGAGATTTTAATTTACAATAATTAATTATGTGTTAATAAATCTTTTAATTTGTATCTTGTGTTGCAATTTTTATAAAATTAGATTCCTCTTCCATATCCCTGATCATTTTTCAATGTTGAAGTTTGAATTTTCTTTATTTTAAGTTATTTTAATTGTTGCATTTGTGAAGTAAAATAAGAAAATGGCGAAGAAACTAAGAAATCGTTCAAAATGGAGAAAGTTTTTTAAAAACGTGAAATTAATCAATTTAGTAAGCTTTCCGGGTGTTCCAAAAGCGATTTATAAATAACTGCATCACTTTCTCTTCTACGCATCTATTAATGAGGTGAAATCTACCATTAAACCTCTTCAATTTCATCCCCTCGTTCTCCCGTGAGTTTGTGCACATTAATCCGATAAAATTCTATCGGATTTTCATTTTTTGAGATAACGGTAAATGCGGATATCGGAAACTCCTCGAATCGATGCCGAGTCTGCCTCTAGGACTGCAAAGGGTTAAAGTGGAAGGACCACTTTCCCTTCTGCTTTCTTCCCTTTTAAATTCTCACCGAGAAAAACTACTCAAACCAGTCAGAAAACTTCAACTACGAAATGAAAAAAGAAATTTCGCAATCTTTCGTACATTCTTGATATTTTTTTTCTACTTTAACGAGATATCGAGAATGCCAACGATTTCTTGCCAAGTTTTGCCACAAAGAAGTTCACTTTTTCTTCCTCTTTCATTCCGTGCGTCCTTGGAAACTCTTTTGATGAAAAGCCCTCGAAAATTTCTGCAAAAATCTTTCCAAATATTCGCAATTTTCTCAATGGTATTAATCCACTGAATATTTAAATTCCCTTGAATTCAAGAGGGAGTTCTTCGTCTCTTCTTCAAGTTTGAAGAATGTCGCTGTCTTCGCCGGAAGTGCGCTCGAAGGAAGCAAAGAAGCGTCATCGAGGGGGATGAATTTTTCCGAACATGGGTGGCACTGTAGTTGAAAAGAAAATTTGAATTTCACGGAAAAAAAAACTCCGGGAGAATATTAATGGAGTATATTATTCTGTCGTATCCATCTTACGGGGGTTGCTTCGCCGTAAAGTCATTTTTATTCCATACGATGAAATCCTTCGAGCAGCATTTTTCCCCCTTAATTCTATTGCTTCCTTTTATTCACAGAGTATTCCTTTTTTTAATTTTCTATAAATATTTATTGATAATAATTTTAATTTCTTATCTATACAATTATTATTCTTTTTTATTACAGAAATTTTGCACCCCTTTCAACACTTTTACAAAAAGAATCTTCAATTCTTTTAATTCCTTTTGGTACAATGGCTCCTGGTATGAATTCTTTCGTTCAGAAAGTTTTCATTTAACAATATTCTTTTGCGATCAAACTTCTCAGCATCCCCGTTAGCCACAATTCGACGAAGAATGATCTTCTTTGTCGCTTTGAGAAATTACACGACGGAAGATCGATTCCTCGAGCGGAAAGAGGAGGACTTCATCGCGGTAGCAGTTCTCTTCATTTGGAAAGAGATAACTGTTCGACGATAGGAAATAGTAGAGTCGATAACGCGTGTTATTGGAAAGAAGAGTCGCGATGTTTCTTCACAGTGAAATCGGAACGTTCTTATCAGCGAGGTACATATTCTCTCTCTGTGAGACAACTATTGTCAACGTTGATGCATTATCAATTGGAATATTACGATGAGATTGAAGAATTGCGAGAAAAAACATTAAATTCCACTTTTGTTGTCAAAACTTTGATCCATGCTTTTGCTAAGAAATTACTGAAAGCACTGTCAAGTAACAGCAGCTCTATCAACGTAGCCAGGATGAATGATTATTAATTAGTTCCGCGATTCTTTAAGGTTTTGTTACTTTAAAAAAATAATAAAAATACTGGCAGTTGACAGCAGGTCTGTCGACATAGATAGAACGATTATTAATTGTTTTTGCGATTGTTTAAGATTTTTAGTATTTTAATAGAAATACTGGAAGCACTGTCATTTAGTAGCAGGTCTGTAGACGTAGCTAGGATGAACGATTATTAATTAGTTCTGCGATTCTTTAAGATTTTTTCTACTTTAAAAAAATAATAAAAATACTGACAGTTAATAGCAGGTCTGTCGACGTAGATAGAACGATTATTAATTGTTTTTGCGATTGTTTAGATTTTTAGTATTTTAATAGAAATACTGGAAGCACTGTCATTTTGTAGCAGGTCTGTAGACGTAGCTAGGATGGATGTTAATTAATTAGTTTCGCGATTCTTTAAGGTTTTGCTACTTTAAAAAAATAATAAAAATACTGACAGTTAACAGCAGGTCTGTCGACGTAGATAGAAGGATTATTAATTATTTTTGCGATTGTTTAAGATTTTTACTATTTTAATAGAAATACTGGAAGCACTGTCATTTAGTAGCAGGTCTGTAGACGTAGCTAGGATGAACGATTATTAATTTGTTCTGCGATTCTTCAAGATTTTTGCTACTTTAAAAAAATAGTAAAAATACTGGCAGTTGACAGCAGATCTGTGTACGTAGATAGAACGATTATTAATTATTTTTACGATTGTTTAAGATTTTTAGTATTTTAATAAAAATACTAGAAGCACTGTCATTTAGTAGCAGGTCTGTAGACGTAGCTAGGATGAACGATAATTAATTAGTTCCACGATTCTTTAAGATTTTTGTTACTTTAAAAAAATAATAAAAATACTGGCAGTTAATAGCAGATGTGTCGACGTAGATAGAACGATTATTAATTATTTTTGCGATTGTCTAAGATTTTTAGTATTGTAATAGAAATACTAGAAGCACTGTCATTTAGTAGCAGGTCTGTAGACGTAGCTAGGATGGATGTTAATTAATTAGTTTCGCGATTCTTTGAGATTTTTGCTACTTTAAAAAAATAATAAAAACACTGGCAGTTAATAGCAGGTCTGTCGACGTAGATAGAACGATTATTAATTATTTTTGCGATTGTTTAAGATTTTTAGTATTTTAATAAAAATACTGGAAGCACTGTCATTTAGTAGCAGGTTTGTAGACTAGGATGAACGATAATTAATTAGTTCCACGATTCCTTGAGATTTTTAATACTTCGTTAAATTGAATTGTGGTGATCTGGACTTAGAAACATGGACTTTTAATTAATAATACTGTGTAAAGTTGATGTTTACTAAAGTGTTGCAAAATAGATGTTGTAATACATGCCTTACAATCGAATATATCATTTGATAATTGTATTTTATCATTGAATTAATTTTCTCGCTGTGATAATTTCCAATAGGGATCGTATCGAAAGCTTCCCGATGATTTGAAAATTTTCCGAAATTATTCCAACAACTTGGAGGTCTCGATGGAAGTTCGCATGTATATACACATGGAACGATTGCGAATTTTGTATGCAGTCTGCACAGAGCCAACGAAATGTCGCGAATTCGCACGGCGAATGGGAAAGCGTTTCGCAAACTGGAAATTCCGTGGGGCGTTCGGGCACTCTGCTTGCCCGGAAGTTCCCGGAGCTTCGAAAATTATCCGGATTTCCCGAAGTTACGAAGAAATTTGTCGAAAATTCGAAATACCGTTCGTCGTCACTTTCGAGTGAATAGTTTTCCGTCACTCGATGCCTCGATATCGATGGAACTTCCGGCCGTTGATGGAATTGCACGTTCAGCTTTTTAAAACCGTGAAAATTTTCTTACGAAAGAATATTAATTTGGTAAAATTGTTTCATAATTTTGCGGTGGAATTGCGGAATTTCTAAGTGACACAGTTCATCGATTCGCAAATGGAAGTCATCCGAGTTTCAGAAGTTGTTTCAGATACCAAGTTTCCGTGCTCCAAATAATCTTGGAATGTAGTTCCAGAATCGACGGAAGGCTCTGACCAGGAGCTGAATATTGGATCTTTCCAAATATCAATGCAAAGTTGAAATTTAACGACTCTAGCTCGATATTCAAATTTGCTTTCATTTACTAGAATTCAATTATCTTCGAGTATAAATTCCGCCATTACTTCAAGTATCTTCAAACCTACAATTCAAATGCCTACCATCAAAATTCACCTCCTAAATAAAACTTTAAATTTAAAACTCAAAATCCTACCAGCCAAAGTCACCCCCTAAATTCAAACTTTAATACTAAAACTCAAATTACCATCTGTCTCATCCATTAATTAAATCTAAACTAAAAAGTGTAACAGAGTCCACATTTGGTATCTCTAAGCCTAAAATCTGAAGCATTATTCGCAAGTGTCCACTTCCTCAACTAAAAATTTAATAGCAAAACTCAACTAAACTAAACTAAAAAATGTAACAGAGTCCAAATTTGGGATCTCTAAGCCTAAAATCTGAAGCATTATTCGCAAGTGTCCACTTCCTCAATTAAAAATTTAACAGCAAAACTCAACTAAACTAAACTAAAAAATGTAACAAAGTACAAATTTGGGATCTCTAAGCCTAAAATCTGAAGCATTATTCGCAAGTGTCCACTTCCTCAACTAAAAATTTAATAGCAAAACTCAAACTACCACCTCTTTCATCCACCAATTGGATCCAAACCAAAAAGTATAACAAAGTCCAAATAAATCTCTAAGCCTAAATTCCAAATAAATATTCGCAAGTGTCCACTTCCTAAATTCAAACTTTAATACCAAAACTCAAATCACCTCCTATCTCATCCACTAATTAAATCTAAACTAAAAAATATAACAGAGTTCTAAGGAATCTCCAACCCTAAAATCCAAAGAATCATTCCCAACTATCCACGTCTCAAATTCTACCTTCCCATTTCCTTAACTTCAATTCAACCTAAAACTTTTCAAACTCAAAATCACTTCAAACCCTAAATCATCCACAAACTCTCCTCGACCGTCCAGCAGCCAAAATGAGCTCAAACGTGGAAGGACCCATTCCGAAAAGCAATCGACGTTGTTCGAAATGTTCTCTTCCGATCGGTGTTCCATCCTGAAGGCGACAAGATGGTCCTCTCATGCCGTCATGGCGTCTCCACGGGGTCATTTAGTGGTGTAAGCCACCACCGGACCCCCAACCGTGTTAAACTCGACTCGAGATCGATCGATCTCTCGAGAATGCGAAAAAGGAGTAGTAACGTATAGCTCCGTGCCAAAAAGTCCGACCACGAGAAACGATGGCCTAGTCCTGGTACAATTCCTTCCACCGAGAATACGTTTGAAATTGGGGTAACCTCTTTCCGCGCTCTTCCTTACATCTTCCACATTCTCCGCGTGCTTATTCTTTTTACCGTTACGGTTAACGGTTCGTCGGTAGATTCGCTTTGGGATAATGTTCCGCTTTTTGTTTTATCGTTTATGCCTTCCGTGTTCTTCCTATGCCGTCTTCGTATGTGAAATTGATCCTCGCCTGACTGCCTCTGCGACGGCTCATTCCGAGTTTCTTGCGCCACCATTTGGGTCTCCTTTTTTGGGGGTGATTTTGAAGTTAATGTTCCGGCTTCTGTTTTGTGGCTTGTTCTTTGTGTTCTTTGGTTAAGTATTGGTAGATGGGGTTGACCCTTGGGTAGATGAAGTAGGGGTAGTACTTTGTCTGATGGCTTCTGGTTGTCGGGGGTGTTTTCGGGTTCCTCCGCTTCTGAAGGTAGTGATGAGTTGTACTTCATTTTGTTTCTTCTTTAGATTCTTAATATTCGTGGGAGAAATTAATGGAATTGAACTTTGGGTAGATGAATTAGGGGTAGTACATTTTCTAGTGGTTTCTGGTTGTTTGAAGTTGTTGCTGCTGAAGGTGGTGTTGTTGATGAGATAAACTACACTTTGGTTGATCCGGCTTGTTCTTTGTTTAAGTATTGTTAGATGAAATTGGGCTTTGGGTATCTCAGTTAAGGGTAGTTCTTTGTCTGGTGATTTCTGGTTGTTGATGAGTTGTACTTCATTTTGTTTCTTCTTTAGATTCTTCATATTCGTGGGAGAAATTAATGGAATTGAACCTTGGGTAGATGAATTAGGGGTAGTACATTTTCTAGTGGTTTTTGGTTGTTTGAAGTTGTTGCTGCTGAAGGTGGTGTTGTTGATGAGCTACACTACACTTTGGTTGATCTGGCTTGTTCTTTTCGTTCTTTGTTTAAGTACTGTTAGATGAAATTGAGCTTTGGGTATCTCAGTTAAGGGTAGTTCTTTGTCTGGTGATTTTTGGTTGTTGAAGGTAGTGTTGTTGATGAGTTGTACTTCATTTTGTTTCTTTTTTAGATTTTTAATATTCTTGGGAGAAATTAATGGAATCGAACTTTGGGTAGATGAATTAGGGGTAGTACATTTTCTAGTGATTTCTGGTTGTTTGAAGTTGTTGCTTCTGAAGTTGTTGATGTGTTAAACTACACTTTGGTTGATCTGGCTTGTTCTTTTCGTTCTTTGTTTAAGTATTGTTAGATGGAATTGAGCTTTTGGGTATCTCAGTGAAGGGTTGTTCTTTGTCTGGTGATTTTTGGTTGTTGAAGGTGTCTCCGGTTTCTCCGCTTCTGAAGATGGTGTTGTGGATGAGCTGAATTTCATTTTAATTGATCTTTAGACTCTGTTAATTCTTGTGAGAGAAATTGATCCTTCAGTGAGTAGATTTAAAGCAGGACTTTATTCTTCCAACAGCCTCTGGTTCTTTATCTTTCAAAATGCTTGAAATTAATGCTCCACATCTTGTTTTACTACATATTCTCTATGATGTGCCTTCAACAATTCATATCTATTCCCTAAGTCCACTATTTTATACCATTCTTGACCTGCATTGCAAAAACTAGATTCCTAGTTATTCCCTGCATCCCCTTCTTCGTTAAAACTTCAACCTTCTCTACAATCATCCTCCTACATCGCCATCCATCTTTTTATTCGCAAAAACTCCACATATTTTATTATCCTTCAGTTCCACCATCTTCCACCCTCTCTCCATTTCTTCCAAGAACAACCGATCCTCGGAAGACCACCCGGAGCCATAATTCCCAAGGATTGTAAAGAAAGAATCGTAGAAATTCTCCATCTCGATAATTCTTGCAATACTGCTCGTCTTCGAGGAGGAATCTCAATATCTTCTCATCCATCCTACCATCGTTTCTTTTTTTTCTCTCCAACAAAAATCTATCCAACCAACTTTTCTTTAAACGTCTCAACAGAAACGAGTTTTCTCCTTCGTGAAAGGATTTCAACGTTTCTCCACCATTATCTCGAAAATGGTAAAACGTATTCCAGATGTCGCGTTTGGATGTTCCACCACTCCGGAATGGACTTTAGTTTTTTTTAGTGCGAAAAGTTATCATCGATCGCGCGTACTAGTTCTCCACTTTGGGACGACCTTCGTGCGTTATTAGAATTCTTGTAAATCGCTCGTACTCGATTCCACTTTGTTTCCAATATTAGTAACGTAGGTTCGCGTGTCAGCTGAGAAAGGGACACGCGATAAGAATCAGGCCATGCGCCGAAAACGGACTGATTTCGCGCCTTGTCGGAATTAAGGCTGACTGCGTATTCTTTTTAACGGTAGATCTGCCAAGGCAGCAAAAAGGATTGACGTTTCATTGAAAATTCCACTTCATACAGAAAAAACTTGATGAAGAAATGATAGATTGTGCTAGAATCATTAATTTGGCATTATGAAATGTTTCAATGGTACACGACATACGAAATTATCCAACCAGAATTCCTTTGACGTTGTGTAATAGTTAATATAAATGAGATTATTGATAAAACGTTTAATTCTCCTAAAGATAAATATATTTTAACTTAAATTCTCCTAATACATTTTAAATAAATTTAAATTCTCCTGATGATAAGCATATTTTAAGTTAAATTTCTATAATATATTTTAACTCCTGATATATTTACAATAAATTTAAATTCTCCTGATGATAAATATATTTTAAGTTAAATTTCCGTGTTATATTTAAAATGAGTTTAAATTCTCCTAAAGATAAATATATTTTAACTTAAATTCTCCTGATACATTTAAAATAAATTTCAATTCTCCTGATGATAAACATATTTTATGTTAAATTCTCCTGATATATTTAAAATGAATTTAAATTCTCCTAAAGATAAATATATTTTAACTTAAATTCTCCTGATACATTTAAAATAAATTTAAATTCTCCTGATGATAAATATATTTTATCTTAAATTCCCCTGTTATATTTAAAATAAATTTAAATTCTCCGGAAGATAAATATATTTCAATTTAAATTCTCCTGAAGATAATATTCTTATAATACTTGACTTTTAAATGTACAATAGCATGGATAATTTCCAGAGAGGTTTAAAGATCTTCAGAGATATTTCTTCTTTCAGACATTCCCAGTACACATTCCTCCAAGGAATGTTAATCGATCTGGGAAATTTGCGAAGAATGAAAAGACAATATCAGGGAGTCTCGTCCTCGAGGAGATCGAGTCTCATCGGTTTTGCTCGCGCCACTCGATTGCTCTCTTCTTCTACATCCGTGGACAAAACCTTCGGGAATATTCTCGAAAACAATCTGCCGAATCTCTCTCAGTTTCGAGAGGACCGGCATCTCCTTTGAGACGTTAGCTGGCGGTACTCTCGAGGCTGCCTTTGTTGTTACTTGCGTTGGGATCATTTGCTTGATAATGGACGACGTTGTGCATTTTCTCTGCATTAAAGATACTACTTTGGCAGAGGAACTGAACTTCTATTTCTTCGTTTGTGTCGAATTAATTGTCCATTTTCAAATTTTAATATTTCCTTTCTTTATAAATTGTAAGTGTTGAAAAAATGATGAAGAGGTAAATTCTCTCCTCTCTCACTCCCACAAATATCGGAAGATATAATTTAACTGAGCACTAATAAAATTGTTTATTAAGATATAAAGAGTATACAATATAAAACAAAATGTGTGAGTCCTATAATATTTTTTACTTCAATAAATGGTAATAGAAAATGGTAATAGAATTTTCTCTTTCAGTTGTTTATTAACACTAGAACTACCAAACCAGTCAAAATGACTGGTACACAATTTTTTCAAAAAATTCTCCAAGTTTATATAAGAGTCATGGAATAAATATTCTACGTCTATATCGATAAACATAATACACCCAATCGATCAAATTTTCCGCCGCCTGATTCCTCCTTTCTCAAAGTACTTATTTAATTTATTAAGATATGTTGGATTTGACGCCGGTAGTTCTAGTGTTAATAAGGATAACGAAATCTTTTTTAATTTGCCTGGTTCCGATGATTAAAAGGTTAAGGAACATCTGCGTGCAGCTAGCTAATTGACGCAACTTCGTTTTAATTGATAATTGTAATTTCTCAGGAAAGAGACTCGTCTAATCATAGTTGCATTATTTCGATTAATTCGATCAGGCTGGGTCGCGTACATGTATTTCTAGGGAAGCATTGACCTGGAAAGATAATACTGATTTACAATCTGTTAAATAATTTCCACCTCACGAGCACGTGAACATTTCGATTCCTTTGTCCGACGGTTTTAATGCTCCGCAAACCGACGGGCGATCGGTTTGCATTATGAATCGAGTGTAGTTGGTTGCGGAGGATGTGAATTTGTGGGTTTGTAGGATCGACTGCTTCGAGGATTAGCACGATGGCTTGTTTCACGGGGTAATATGGCTGTAAATTATTTTAACTTTGGTGAAGCTAAAGTTGGTGAAGTACTATGGTCCTTTTGGAATTTTGAATGAGAATAATTGGAGAAGTATTGTAGTAGCTTTGAAATTTTACATGCGATAGGCTGGTTTATTCTCGGTTTTTACTCGATGATTATTCTTACTTACAATTTTAGGCTATTTTTTAATAATTGAGCGAACCAACATACAGAAATTTCAAAAAAATTCCAGACCAGACATTTCAATCTCTCCAGTAGTTCGACCCCTTTGCGGTCCAAATTACTTTGTTAATTTTGTATTGAACTAAATGAAATTAATTTAATTTTCTATCACTAGTTATTATTTTTTTTAGCGATATCAATGACTCTAGGTACTGACAAATATTTTGATTATATTACAAAATCTTTATGAAATTGGAAAGCCCGTATTAAATTGTTAGAAAACAAAATCAAGTGAAAAGCTATGTCGAGTATACCAAAAGAGTTAACACCCCTTTCCCGCTCAAAATCTAAAGTCAACAACTTCCACTTTCAACCCTTCCAACGTTAAAAAAGATCCAAAGAATTTCAATCTCCCTCCACAATCTTTCACAAAGCTCCATAAAAATAAAAACCCTCTCTTTTCCAGCCACCGTCCGAATCGTGAAAAGCAGCCATCATTGATACCACCACGAAGAATCAAGCTACCAATTCCTAGCTAGGATCTCCAATCACAAAAATCGCCCATCCTTTATCAACGTTCGATCGTCAAATCTTCCCAGTGTCATCGATGAGGGAAACAATGTGATCAAAGTCACCGTACGTCGGCCCTCCTCTGAGGGATGTCCTCCGCGGGCACCACCTGCACCGACGCCGAGGAGGACGCCGAGGATGTGGAGAACGACGTCGCAGGAACGGCGCACACGTCTAACTGCCTGCCGTCGTCGGGTTTCGGTGATAACGCGCGCGATAACCTGGAAGGACTGCGGTTAGATGGGTCATCGATCGCAGGTCCACCAACCGAGGACACTTCCGCGAGCCCATCGACGTTCTCGTCGCCGTCGTCGTCGGTGTATCGATAAATCAGGTGGATCGGTGTGTTGGAAATCGTCATTGTCCCTTCCTTCAACGTTGGGAAAGTTAAAAAGTAAATCGTCATTGTCCTTTCCTTCAACGTTGGGAAAGTTAAAAAGGAAATCGTCATTGTCCTTTCCTTCAACGTTCGGAAAGTTAAAGAGGAAATCGTCATTGTCCTTTCCTTCAACATTGGGAGAGATAACAAGGAAATCGTCATTGTCCTTTCCTTCAACGTTGGGAAAGTTGATAAGGAAATCGTTGGAAAGAACTAGAAAAGACGATAGGTTCAAGGAGGAATCGATCCTAGGTGAAAAACTGATTACAATTCCTTCGATTGGATCGTCCTCGGTGATCGGAGAACCGGAAGTAAGAGGGGAAGGTCGACGGGGGTTGAAGATCTGGATCGTGTCGCTCGGAGGTGACGAGATGCCAAGGTGACGAAAGAGGATTAGATAAATCCTGATATATCCTCGGTCGTGAGGAAAGTTTAGATGTGTTGTGTCTCTTTTAGAGACTTGGAAGATCGAGTGTCGAAGGAAGAATTTGAAAGATCTTTGCAATTGGGTCAGGTGATAAGGTCGAAGAAACTGATCGGTCCGTTTAATTCGTTATCGTTCCTCCTCGTATCGAGGAGGTGAAATCAGAAGAGATTCGTTCTCCATTTGAATACATTCGGAGATACGTGACATTCAGAGTTCTTTGAAGGACGAGAAGTACGTCGAAGATTTAACATTTTTGGAGTATCAGTCCTACGTGACATCGATGGATTCTTAAAGACTCCGGAAGAATCACTATTGGGTACCGGTTACATAGGAAACTGATCAAGATAGAATAAAAAGGTTCTTCCTCTTGGACTATCAGAGATTAGTTCGATAAATATATTCAATTTGACCGAATGTAATTCGGTTTCTATCTAGGCAAGGTGACTCTGATGATTCGGGATGGTGAACTATCATCGAATCGTGACTTTGAAACGGTGAAGTGTTTCGTGCGACGTTCAAAGATAGTTCGCGACGAGGCGCGTGTGTTCGGAAGGCAACGAGGGTGACGAGGTTATCCGTTGGGTTTCGAGAGAGATAACAGCGATAAGAGCGCCATGAGGCGAGGAACGCTTGCGATCGTCGCCGTTGCCAGAGGCTGGCCGAGGTCCTGATAGCAGCACCGGCCAGGATTCGGGATCATCCAAAGGAGAAAGGATGCCTGGGGGGCGCAGGGGCCTGGTAGCCCCTCAAAACACATTCCTCGAGAATATTATACGACGGAGCAGCAGTCAACGTGAGTATTTCACCTTCTTTCTTTCCCTCCTCTGTATCTTTGCTTGGATATTTACTATTTTATTCTTTGCTTCCTTTCTTACAAGTTCTGAACACGTTCGGTGAAAGGGGAGGATCGTTGGGCATGGGGTTTTTGTGAGAAAAAATGTCATTTCATTGAACCGGTCACTCAATTCAATATGAGATTGTTAGTGTTACAAATATTAGTAGAATATTTTTTAAAGTGAATTTATTTTTCACTTGAATTGATTGATTGTTTAACTCTGATGTTTTGCTCGTTTATATTCCACGTTTGTGTTCCTTCCAGTCATAGTGACCTGAACAAAGGGTCGTATTTTAACACTAGATTTACGGATGTTGATATACCTTTTTTTCTGAAGTGAGCCGGTTTGACTCATAC
The DNA here is from genome assembly GCA_910591515.1 of Cerceris rybyensis. Lineage (NCBI taxonomy): Eukaryota > Metazoa > Arthropoda > Insecta > Hymenoptera > Crabronidae > Cerceris > Cerceris rybyensis. Next base: position 3,398,597 of record OU342800.1, on the reverse strand, counting down.
AAGAAAATTGAAGTTTTTTGCAAAGGAAATGGGTCCAAATCAAATTAACCCTCTATGGGCCGAATTTTCTGTGGTATCTGAAGATTAGTTGCACGATAGCTCATTAAAAAATGATAAAACAACTTTTTACAAATAATAAGTATAACTTGATTTTGAAACGTTGGATTGTAAAGAATTCTATGGTTTCGAAGAGCTAATTTGAAATTTTTGAGAAAGTTAAAAAATCGATTTTAAAAAATAAAAGCTTAGATTTGTTTTGTGTTACTTGAAAGTTACAAGGGCCCATAGAGGGTTAAGTGAAAGATTTATTGTTAAAAATTTAGCCAACCGATATATTAGATATATAGTAATCAAATTTTAAAGGAGCCAAATTGGCTCCGTAAATCTAGGGTTGAGAAATATAAAATATAGATGTAGGTAAACGTAAGTGTTAATTATATTGAATATCAAAAATTAGTAGCGGGTAAAATATAATCTCCATTTTGGAGTTGAGCGTTGAGCCAATTTCCTCCGATTCTATATTGACAGGACAAAGTTAATGTAATTCTGCAAATTTTATCCGTTTACGATTACGAGTTTTGTTATCAGTCTTTTGATACATTTTCAATTATTTTATCAGCAAGGATTAAAGTACCTTGTTCGATTCTGACCACCCACACTCCCCAGCCAGTGCTCCATTTGACCTTTTAAAACAAAAATCCTATCTGAAATGTCATGTAACAGGAAATCGTAGTAAAAAGTGTTATCAGTTCTTTGAACTTCGCATTGGAAGCTAACCGAGCGAGTTTTGGATTCTTGAAAATGTTGCAAACGAGAGATCAACGATATCCTGGGTTATCTCGTGTGTTTGCTTCAGCGTAAATTATTCCCGGATGAATTATTTCGTTTAAACGACAGAAATGTTTAATTCCCGGTTAACGCAGGTGCGGAGTTTAACCCAGTTTATTATATCAGCATTATTTTTATATATTTCGTTGAACGAAACGGGCATAGATGGAATTCATCAGAATGACAATGGGGTTAAATTCGAAATTAATGTCAGAGGCGACTTTGCTCGGTCGTGTTCATTTGCATTGACGCCATAATCCTGTCCTAATGCCGTGGAAATCTGGTGGAAAATATAATACTCTTTATGCGAGATATCGGACAATATATTGTATATTGCTATAGTATGCGCGATATGATGGATTTGGGGCTCTGTAACTGGAATTTTTGGCAGCGTCAGAAAAATAATTGAAGTATTAGTACATTAAAAATAATTAAAAGTAGAAAATATATAGTAGTTTGCAGTTGGATAAAAAAATAATAATTTGAAATTAGAAATTAATTAAAATAAATTTAACTTGACTTAGGCAGATGTAACTGAAAAATTAGTACATTAGGAATGGTTAATAATTGGAAATAAATAGCAAGTTTCAGTTAGATAAAGAAATAATAATTTGAAATGAACAATAATTTAATTAGAAATTAATTGAGATAAATTTAACTTGACTTAGGCAGATGTAATTGAAAAATTAGTACATTAGGAACGGTTAATAATTGGAAATAAATAGCAAGTTTCAGTTAGATAAAGAAATAATAATTTGAAATGAACAATAATTTAATTAGAAATTAATTGAGATAAATTTAACTTGACTTGGGATGATGTAATTGCAGAATTAGTACATCAGGAACGGTTAAAAGTAGAAAATAAATAGTAATTTGCAGTTGGATAAAAGAAATAATAGTTTGAAATGAATAATAAGTTAATTTTCAATCAGACATTAATTGAGATAAATTTAACTTGACTTGGGAGGATTAAATTGCAGAGATAGTTTCCAATTTTGAGAACTACAAGTCGTAGCAGCTTTGCAAGATTAAGAAATTTGTTCTGAAGAACAGAGATGCTTGTGTAAAATCGCAACGATTAATAAAAAGTTACTGGGAGTTTCAATTTAGAAATAATTATGATGGCAAACGTTCATTAAGAGAGGGGATACGATAAATAATTATAACTCGAAATATGGAGATAGTATGACAAAATGTGGTCATCGCTGACCTGTATTTTATTTAATTTGCCATTCAATATTAATGCATACGCTGCTCATCAAGAGTGATTGCGTCATCTAGAAATTCAAATTGCCTCAAATATGAAAATCATGGCCCTTGGGAAAATTCTGGGAATATAATAAAATTTTAATCAAAAAATATCTAACTTGTTTCCCCTTTGAGGGGAAAATCAACGATTTAAAAAGGAAACTCTCTGAACCATTTCCCATAAAAACAGCCAAAAATTCTAGTCACTTCCTGAATTTTCTATTTTAACAGACGAACGCTCTAACACCTTTGGATGAATTCTTTCCTGAATACTTAATTCTTCTCTGAAAGCAGCGGAAGTTTGATATCGATGTAAGTGGCACTCAGTGGTGAAGTATTCTCACGAATTGTGATCCACGGGGGGAAGAAAAATGGCGAATCGCTCGCGAAGGTTATCATTGCGAGGCGGTCAAAGGTCAACGATGAATGGATTCCCCTGAAAGGGTTAAACCAGTTGCAAGACACTCCTCTATTGAACCGTTAAGAGCCACAGATTTCAGGGTGTCGTCTTCGAGTCGATGCTTCATTGTTGCTTGTTATTTCCGGATCAATTTTGAGAGGGATTCTTATTGCCGTATATTTTAAAAAAGTATTTAGAGGATTTGCATACAGTGAAGGTGTTAGAAAAGTCTATTTTATGATAGAAACATAGGAGAATTATTATATTCGATAATATTTGAAGGGCTTGGCCGAAGCTGTGTTAGCTGTGGGCATAAAGGCATGGATTAGTAATTCAAAGTTCCCGGGTTCGAATCCCACATTAGGGTTGGATATTTTTTCTACGTGATATAGTCACATCATAGACTCGATTTCGAATTAACTCGAATTTTCGAAAATTCTAGATAAAGTAAAAAATGAAATTGAAAGTCAAAACTCCAAAAATGAACATCATTCTTTCACATTACATTACTATGCACGTAAAAAAACAGGGAGAAAGAGGTCATTAATTCTAAAAGAATGACCATAAAACTATTCAAAAAAATTAACATTCCTGAAATTAACTCCTTTAATGGAAAACAATGTTCATTCAAAAGTATATTCCTCTTACTCGTGCAGCTTTACCTGCCAGGCAACCAGAGTATAAAGGGATGAGTGCAGGAGAGGGACTCGCAGTAACGTTAATTATTAATTCCCCAAGATCAAAGGCGTATTAACAGTTAATATTCCAGCATGTTGAGCAGGATACCCATTCGCATAAGCTAGCTTAATCTCCTTCCAAAATGTGAATGATATTCTACCTCGATATGTCTGAAATCTAGGATTGAATTCTAATGCAAAAAGGTATATGTTGACTTCATGAAAAGACACGTCGCATGTTTACCCGACTTTCTTGGTATATTAATCGACTTTAGGATAATCAATTTGAAAGTTTCTCTTTCTATACTGTCCTTGAGTTATAGACAAGTGAGGCCTCCACTACTAGAGATTCATATGTTTCTGTTTGAACTTATAGAAGCCTTTGCAACATTAGTTCGTTAATAAAACAAATAATCGATCAACAAAATGCACAGTGTGGTGAAATAAAATAGATCGTCTATTCATAAAAATAAGACAAATTATAAAAGTACTTTCATGAATAAAATATGAAATTCTCCTAAGCATGGATATTTAAAAATTATAATATTGTTTGTATCTTGAAAAAAAAAATAGTGTTCGGTCATTAAGTCTAGGAACTTAAATTTCCGAAAGGTATAGAGGAACGTTTGGAAACTTCATAAGCGTCAGTTATCACCGAGGCTGGGAATTAAAGCACCCCGAACTTAATAATCCTCCATTCACCATCGATTATCTTTCCCACTCTACCGAGGGTCGAAGGGTTGAAAATTAGTTTCTTTTTTCCATCTCTCACGGACTATCCCCCTTAAAGCATGGTATCTCATCGAGAACTTTCATTTATTATGAAAATACTTGCTACACCCTAATTACCGTGCAGCTAGAAAATTGGGTTAATTCGAACGGCGTGCAATTAGGCCTCTTTCTGCGCGATATTATCGCATCTTTCGCGTCTTAACTCCGTCTTCTCGTCTGGCTCCCTTCAAGTCTGCCCATTATCGTTTTTTCCTCTCCTTCTTCTTCTACTATGTTTTCCGCCATTTTTTTCCCCCACGGTTTTTCCTCCTTCTTCGTTCCCCTTTAACTCGGATTATGCAGCACGTCGCAATTAGTACGTCCACGTAATTGGGTTAGATTAATGTTTAATACAGCCGCGCGTATCGTGACGAGTGCAAGAAATTCCAGCGTGCTAGTTGCACGATCCTGTGGACATTATTATCCCGATGCATTTTTTATAAATCACCGCAATGCCGTGACGGCGAGTTACGTGAATCGTCTGACACGTTTCGCAATTTCACGGAAATTACATTAGCTCTTTTATCGGGGAAACTCGCAAGATGTGAATTTCTCTATTTTTTTTTAAGTCGTCGTAAAGATATTTCAGCGCGTTTGAATTTGGCGCGCTTGAGCAAGTGCTCTAAAATGTAACTAGAGAGATTTAAACTAGGGGATGTTGGATATTATTTTAGCCACCGTACTTGCTGCAGTGATCTTTATTATTATATGAACGTTTACCTTGTGAAATTAGAATGTATCTCAAAGTAAATTGTAAAAAACTTGCAACAAATATCTATAAAAAATATTTAAAAATTCTTTCCCGTCGGACCAGGACCAACATGGTACCAAGATTAGTAACTAAAGTTTATTAAAGGTGCTTTAGGAAACAGAAAGAGACAAACGGCTGCTATAAATCTGTCTTCCTTGTTTGGATGTAGTTGAAAGACTGCACCATATGCCCTTTCCTCTTCCCTCTCTCACTCTCTTATGCACAGGTTGTTACGTCCTCAATTCAAACGTGGCGCGAATGAATTAACTAGCGTCGAGAGAAGTCAAGAGGAGCCGGCATCACGTACCAAGCTTTCATGTGCCTTTTCGTCCTCGTGGAAAAATACTTCGCGTGAAAAGTATAACTGGCGAGCTCTTTTTAGGGTGTTGAGACATCGAAAGAGGGGGTTTCCGGCAGAAGTGACTCCGCGAGGTTGATTCGAGTCGTTGAAAGACAAGGAGGAATGTTGCCATTTCTGGCAACCTTCATGTTTGAAAATTTCTATCCATAAAATTTTATTTTTAATTATTTATTAGTCCTCCCACTAGAATTCTTGTTATTTTTACTAAATCTTGTAGGAATTCGAACTTCTTTAGGGTTTTATGGGCGACTGGTAATTTATTTGGTGATTTGATCATGGCGTTGTGGTTGGCCTGGCTGACGAGGGAATTCTTAATTACTGCGGTCGAATTAAAACACCATAATATTTGAGAAATTTTTCCTAAATTGTTATCTAATATACAGTAATCTCAGTGATGCGAAATTCATTGAAAATTGTAAGATGAAAAGTCTTATTTTTAAATAGAAGATACTCTAAGGGTTAGAAAAGTTACTAGGGACTTCAATTCTTTGAGTTTAGTAATTTTTAGTGTGTTCTTTGCTAAGAAACAGATGAAGGTCAACCGAGGCTAGATAAAAGATTGCATTATCAATACGAAGTTTGATAAAAACATTAAATTCGTTAAATTGCATTCCAAGAATGCAGTTTTTTTTTCCAAATGGCAAAAAGTATCTCCGCATCATTAAAATCGCGATGAATTACGTAAAACTTACGTAACATCGATCGATAAGCGAGAGATATATCGATACGCGAATAGCCGAGGCATTATCATGATTGGAAATCGTGGAAAACGATCCGAGCTTGCTCGATGAGAGAGGAATTGTTTGAATTTCACCGGATAACGGGGCTTTCATTCGCAACTAAAGTCTTGGGTTTATGGTGCGCACGATTATGCCCGTTTTACTGTTTCCCAGTGATCCGGCTTTTTATTATTTAACCCGGCAACACATATGTACCGTTGCACTTCGGACGAAACAATTGAATACTCCTGCGGATAGAAAATACTTTGGATTTCCCAATCGCAGAAATGGCTAGAAATTTCTACCGAAGTGAAAATTTATAAATATCCCCTACTTTCCAGATCCCAAAATCGCAGGAATTTCGAGATTTCCAAACCTCAAAAAATATTTAAAAATCTCAAACACATATCGGATACTTTCAACATCAGACATTTCCAAATTTATAAATCTCTATGAATAATTGTACAGGTATAATTTTGCAATTTTAAGAAGTACTCGAATATTAAGTATATGTATTAAAAAAAATTTTTTTTTCCATAAAAGAGTAAATACAAATAAATAATGACGGTTGTTTAAAATTAGAGATGTAATGACCGCACAGTAGTTTGATTATCCCTAGATCACTAACCCTATTTTTCGACGCTTAACACTAACCTTCGTCTCTTCGACTACGATGTTTACAAAAGGGGTTAAAGGGTATTATTTAAATAAAATTTAAACATGTTTTTTTCTATTATTAAAGATAGGTATTTATTTATTACGATAACGTTAACTAATATGGCATACTTATTAAATTCGTGTCGTCGAATCGACGAAGGTTAATGATCTAGGGTTAATTAATAATAAAAAGGGGGAACAATTGAATGAGTTGGTATGAAACAGTAATATATTTTGCACACTGTCGTCAACTCAGCGCCATAGGGATTCCCTATTGGGCTGCCGGTTTAATGTTCAATTTGTAAAGCAATATACTCCCGGTCAAATATTGATGCCATTGCGGCGGTTAATTACAGCGTTAATGTAACCGCGGCGACGTTAACGCAACCGTGCCAGAAGCACGCAAGTTTAAACCTTCCCATTCGAAGTTACACTGCGGCGTAAAACGTTTAAAGAAAAAAATTTCATCTCCGCAATACGTTACACTCCAGATGTGCCCTGCGGAGATTGCAACTTGCCATCCAATTAAATTAATTGTCCTGACTTGGTCACACGTATTTGCTGAGTCAATTACACACACAAATAGATTTATGGTGTAACAGAGTCACCAAGAAGCAACGAAACGGAAGAAGAAAAAGGAGATATAGGGCGCAAAGACTGTAATGCATTGGCGTAGACGTCGACGAATAAGAATAATTCTTCTTATAAATGCGAGAACATTAATAATATTGAATTTCTTGGAAAAATTGTAATATAATTAGGAAAATAATCGTGGAGTGTAAAAATGATGAGAATTAATGCAAAATTACACGCTATATTTAAGCGCAAATTCATGAAATTAAATTGCAAAGGTAGGAGGACAATATTAATTTCATTTTATGAATTTCTTTTCACCAGAATTCAAGCGTAACGAAATCTCTGACATGAATAATTAAGAACACTCGTTCCTCTTCTCGACTCGAACGGCAAACTTATTGTTTAATTCTTAATGCACTCTGGAATGTGCTGGATTGAAATGAAAAAGAAGTCACTCAAGCAATTTCACACCATTATGAAATATATCGATTCCATTGAAATACCTCGAAGCAACTTTACCCTCGTGAAAATGAAATGTCGTTGTATTCGAAAAATAGCAAAAATTCCTGACGCAATTGCGTCCCCATTAAGCTTTGATTGGGCCATAAAATAGTCCATGGTTGATGGTAGATTTTTCTAATAAATTCTCCGCGTGTTCGAAGAGCATGCGCATGCCATGGATTGATCGTGTGGCGTTATAACAGTTTCCAACGGTAATATTGCCTGCTAATTATAATTATGTACCTCCCATCTGTTTATTATTAGTCCGAGTTCCATAGATATTAATAAGCGGGAACATAAATTTCGTGAAATTCGAATATAATACTATCGAGGCACGAATTTCATTGATCTATCGTCGAAATGTTCCAAAAACTTTCTGAGAATGAAGAATGTGCGAATTTTTTTCATCGAGTATACAACTTTCTCATCGATCTTTTGCATTTATGGCTTTTGTTGATACTTTACGGCGTAAACAGCGACGATATTGTAAGATAAAATAAAGTATGGGGTAGATAAACAACAGTAGTTTGTTGTGGAATCTTCTGGTAGTTTTTTTTTCTTGCACGTTTCGAAGATTCTAGGGAAGAATGAGATTTATTATGTTTTTATTTTGGGTTATTAAAAATATGGAAGTGTAGGAGTTAATTTGATATTTGGTTTGACACATTTTTCAGAGTTGGAGAGATGGAAGTAGCGTGACGATCGTTACGTGATTTCCGCCTATGGGGTACAGTTTTCGATGCAAATCTTACGTCATTTTGATTGACGTGAGATTTAAGAGTACGCAACACGCAAAGACAAATTTTCCAGATTATGCAGAATTCTCGAAGTTTCTGTACTTTCTAATCTGTCATTCGCGAAGTTTCGAGACACACGATATCCTTGTAATTTACGACTTTACAGATACGTCTAAACCCAAGGATATTCGTGGTGGTTTGCAAATTTGAAAATTCGCAAAAATTCAAAATTTCGCAAATTTAGAAATGTAGAAATTCTCCTATGTATAGATAGTCTGACAAATTGCTATCATACTCTGTCGTAATTTACAACTTAATAGATACGACTAAACCCAAGGATATTCGATATGGTTTGCAAATTTCAAAATTTTGGAATTTTAGAAATGTAGAAATTCTCCTATATATAGATAGTCTGACAAATTGCTATCATACTCTGTCGTAATTTACAAATTAATAGATGTGACTAAACCCAAGGATATTCGAGATGGTTTGCAAATTTCAAAATTTTGGAATTTTAGAAATGTAGAAATTCTCCTATGTATAGATAGTCTGACAAATTGCTATCATACTCTGTCGTAATTTACAAATTAATAGATGTGACTAAATCCAAGGATATTCGAGATGGTTTGCAAATTTCAAAATTTTTGAATTTTAGAAATGTAGAAATTCTCCTATGTATAGATAGTCTGACAAATTGCTATCATACTCTGTCGTAATTTACAAATTAATAGATGCGACTAAAGCCAAGGATATTCGAGATGGTTTGCAAATTTCAAAATTTGCAAAAATTCAAAATTTTGGAATTTTAGGAATGTAGAAATTCTCCTATGTATAAATAGTCTGACAAATTGCTATCATACTCTGTCGTAATTTACAAATTAATAGATATGTCTAAATCTATGGAGATTCGTGATGGTTTGCAAATATGAAAATTCGCAAAAATTCAAAATTTCGCAAATTGTGAATGCAGAAATTGTCCTATGTACAGAAAAATCCCCATCACACCCTGTCGTAATTTACAAGTCTACAGTCACGTCAATACCTATGAATATTCGTGATGGTTTGTAAATTTTTAAATTCGCAAAAATTTAAAATTTCACAAATTTACGAATACAGAAATTGTCCTACGTGCAGGTAGCCCGACAAATTGACATTAAACACTCCCGTAATTTACGAATTTGCAGCCACGTCTAAATCCACGGATATTCGCAATAATTTTGCAAATTCGGCAAATTGCCTGAAAAATTCGGAAACTCGCAAATTCAGAGATCCACAAATCAGCAAATTTGCGAATCCATAAACCACTCTTGAAGTAAACAGACTGACAAATCATCGACTAGACAGTGCTGAAAATTTCGCGAATTCGGTGAAGCTAATGCTTACTTAACGGTTTCACTGGCGCATTTCCTACTGAAATCTCGCGATAACTGTTCTCATTAAATGCGTAATTAACATTATAACCGACAATAATGACGGATCTTGCAGCGAGAAGATTGATAAACTTCCGTGAGACGATGAAGATTCCGGAGCTTCCGTGTGGTAGCGAGAAACTTCGAGCATGCTAAGCGATTTTAAAGTTGCTCCGATATCAACCCTGACTCGTTCTCCCTTCCTTGCTTCCTTGGATATAATAATTCTGTCCTTGTACTCCCTTCGCTCCATTAGTTTCGCTCGAATTTCTTCCACGAAGAGTCATTTCTCTTCTCTCGACCCTTGTCGCGACTACGGTTACATAAAGATCCTCGCCAATCGTGTTCGACGGCTGCGAAATAACGACGAGTTCGATCAGCCTCGAAGATTTTATTAGCAAGATTGAAAAGTTCCAATGTTCGCAATTGTTCTCGGAAAACTGCGCGTTCTATCAGTCTGATCGCTAGAATTTATTTAACGTATAGTTTTTTTTGAGTATTCTATTATAGTATGTAATAAGTAGATAATAGAAACTTGAACAATTAATGTTTGATTAACACTACAATTGTCAAGTCAGTCAAAACGATCTTCAATTTTTTATCAAGAATTTTTTAAATTTATAGTAGAGTGGTAGATTAGATATTCTACTATCTCATTAAGCCCTTGCCATTGGATCTTTCTTGTGACTCTGCATTAGTTCAGAATTAAGTTGGTACAATAAAAATTGAACTATTCGAATAAACAAGATGCACAACGTGCATATAAGTACTAAAGTTATCCTGCACGTACACCCACCCTTCGAATGCAGCCCTCTTGGCCTTCTTCGGCAAGGCGGATGCACGTACACTCGATCTCTTCATCTCTTTGTAAAGACCACAGGAAATTTTCAATAAATGCACGCTACATCTGTATCGATATTTCCAGAACATCCGAAACAGTTTCTTTTCACCATTCACAAAACGGAAATAACGTGGATATCGACGATTAGAACTATTAAGGGGCAATTAAAAAGATAGACAGTTCAACGTCCGCAATTAAATCTCTCTTGTCCAATGTCACATATTTTAAAAACGACCTCTATACTTTTACAAAGACATTAACACTAGATCTACTAAGGTGCTCAAAATGACTTACTTAGAATTTTTTTTAAATATTCCTGAAAATTCTAACGCTCTTTCTTTTCGAGTCGATCGAGCTTTCTGCTCTCTTCATTTATTTGATTCAGAGAAATTTATTTTACAATTTTAAATATATTGAATCGTCGGTAAATCTAGTGTTAACAATGTAGTCTACCAAGAGCAACTAAGAATCTACAAAATGTATTCCAAGTAAGATAAAAGAGACATAATAAAAACTCGTGACATTGAAACCATTATCACCATAATAATTAATGTCATTGTTGTAATAAAAGGAAAAGTAACGACATTTCGTGCAACAAGATCTAAGAAAGTACCCTCACCGACGTAACGAGGCATAGTTCCATGAATAACGGTCGGAATTCCGTGAATTACGAGGACGTTTTCGCGGATAATGGCAAATAAGTATGGTATATACACCGGCTTTTCCATAAATTCGGCGGAGACGTGAATTAAAAGACCATTAGAGACAGAAGCGAGAAACTGCACCGACAAAAGCGTGGCAATTAAAGCGCTCGCGAGGCAACGCGACGAGTCGGAAATTTTTTATACTCTGCTCCTAAAAAAAAAAAAAAGAAAGGAAAACTCCACGTACGAAGAACGACGTGGGAATGAGATTTGAAATTATTACTTTCCACCGTGAAACTATTCTACCAAGTTCATTTTCATACGTTCAGTCTCAACGAATAATTGATTGTACTTTCAACCATTTTGCAAAATCAGATTTTAATTGTTTCCTTGATTCTTCGTTTGATTTTCCGTGTTATTCTCGGGGGAGTTTCGGATTTTTCGGTACTCGGATTATCGGATATTCGATGCACGGATAAGGAGGTACTCCGATCTTCGAGTACTCGATGTACGCGAACTTGCAAGATTTGAATACCCGATGTATGGATAGCTTTATAATGGAGCATCGAGCAGATGCATCCACCTAAGTTGAATATTTGGTTGGATAGATGTGTAATCGGATACTGAATAGATGGATGCATGGAAAATAGGATATTTGACTCTGCTACCATCCCGAGTACCGAGTTAATGGGTATTTCAAACCTACAATTTTAATTGTCTGTGATATTTTGTAATTAAATATTGTATGATTGTAAAGTGTAAATATATTTACTCTGATTTTTTCATTTTGCTGTGAATTATTTATCGATTAAATTGGGAAATATTGAGAGTTAAATTAAGCTGGAATTATTAACTAGTTAGATATTAATTAGTCTGCAGCCAAAAGCTATTTTGAATACTTAGAGACTATAATTAAGTTTTAGTAGTAATTTATTTCAATTTTCTAATTTTTTTTTTTGCGAGATATTGGCTAATTAAATGCTGTTATGCCGAGTAGAATACTTGGAGGGTTGGATCGGGCATTAGAATGAATTCGGTGCAGCTTCAAGATTCTCTTTGGAGCATGGATTAACTAAATATCTAAATACCAACTTGAATATTCAGAGTCTTAGGTAAAATCTTGAAATTCCCTTATTTCACTTCCCGTATTGCACTGTGCAATATCGATTATTCTAATACCAAAATGCCAACACAAATCCCCAGACTTATTGTTAGTTTAAGTACCAGAATTAATTTGTTTCAGCTTCTAATCCCTACCATGACATATGTGTCAGCCAAATACCTAAATATCAATATCAATAATAGTAATATAACATCAATTCGTGCAAGCGAATATTTGTAAATGAAAACCACGCAATTACAATAAATCTACCTCACAATTTCTATATTTAATTTCTATATTATTAATTAATTTCTATATTTAATTTCTATATTTAATTTCTATATTTAATTTCTATATTTAATTTCTATATATTATACAATTTCTATATTTATCACAATTAAGAAAATCCAATCGTGTCAAAAATTCCTCCTCTACACCCCCCCAAAGAATAATTCCATCCGTCGACAATTCTCCCCCCCATTTTCGCGCCCGGTTAAAAATCGCGTTACGAAGGAAGTCTCAAAATCCCTTGTGCCATAAAAAGTGCCGTGGAAAATTGCCAATCGCATACAAACTAGGAAAAGAAAGGTTCTGAAAAAATCACAGATACCTGAACATCGTCCACTTGGTATTTATACGTTCCATCGGGTAATCGCATCGAGAACCGAGAGCTGCGCGCTCATACGCGAATTTGCATTTTCAAGCCGAGCGGAGAAACTGAATTCGTTCCACTCTTTCTCCGTTTTTTTTTCCCCTCTTTCTCTCTGTCCGGGTTTAAAGTGTACCATCGTGCCTCGTTCCTGTAATGGCTGTTTGTCGGAGCAACGAGCCAGTCGATTTTCGATAAAATCGAACGGATACTTGGCTATTTATTTTTCCTGTTGCTGGCCCCTGTTTTTTGCAAAAGATCGCGATCCTAATGAGATAAGCGAGAGAACGATTTGCTGCTCGATGAGAATTGTTTTAGCTATGGCGACGCACTTAGAATGATACTTTTTATTTACGAGGGTTTGGAATATTACTTTTGGACTGTTGAATCTTTTTTTTTAAATGTGTTAAGGTAACTTTTGGTTGTTGAAATTATGGCGAAATGATTTTATTTCACTTTTGACTTATTTACTGAGGTGGAATGTCGGTTGTTAAACTTACTTTGCTCCTTTAACTTGTTAGTTTAATTAATTTAAGTGTTTTTGGAGAACTTTGAAATTTCATATTTCTGTTACTGCGACATGAGTGTCACTCGTTATTTTAGGGAAGCGGTTGAATACTGTCAACCCTCTCATTTACTTAAAATTTCTTTCTGAATACTAAATTAAGTCAATTTCTTTCCTATACTGTTTCTAAATTTTTTACTGTGTTACACATAATTTCTACGTTTGCATTTGTTCAAGTAAATATAAATTTGAATGGAATATATTATAAAACATAAAGTAACAAAAGAAGGAGCTATGTAGACAAAATAATATGAGTTGGTATCGTAAAAATTCAATGTTATATTGTCCCTCAAACAATTCCCAGCAGCAGACTCGTTTTTGGTTCCATACAGGGACCGAATTTTCACGAAACCAACCCCGGTATTTTTTCGCACGCCACCGTTCGATGTCAATCTCGACGTCGAAACGAATAAAACGTTCCAAAGTATTCGCGAAATATTTTTAAACAATTCCCCTCGTTCCAGCCTCAAATTCGCCCGACAACCGCGGGCGCGTTTCATCGGTGAAACTTCCAACCCCTCGGGTTTTCGTGGTTGATTTTCCGCAAAGTTTTATCGCGTACGTGTAAAAAGTTGCCTCATGGAACGTTATATCGCTAATTACGCTTTCATAATATTTGCATTCGATACGATCGATACGCCGAAAGTACTCGGCTATTAAACGGAAGTTCTACATGTTCGTTATAGTCGACGGTGGCTGCCTTTTTAGTGAAATGTAGTTTGAGCCATTCAACCTGAATTTTACTTATACTTTGTTGAATGCAGATAGAACTATAACGAAACAACACGTGTGTGCAGAGTATTGTAGAAAAGCAAAATATATTTCGACATTTCTTTTTTTTTTTAATTTCTTGCTTCTGTTTTCGAATTTAGGTGGATGTAGAATGACCGAGACTATGTGGAATGAGAAATTGGGAAGAATTTTTTGGAAATGGAGGGGAAGAATTTGAACTAGGGCCCACTGATTGCGAGTCCAAGACTGGAAGTACCCATACACCATACCCCCCCTAATTGCAATAGTCACGTCACCTAGATTCTACTATTTTAAGTGACTTTTAAATCACTGTAATTGGCAAATATTATATAATAAATTAGTGAAAATTGATTACAAGTGACTCAATTGAACTAGGGCCCACTGATTGCGAGCCCCACACTTCAAACACTTATGCACCGTAGCCCCCTAATTGCTATGGTCACGTCACCTAGACTCTACTATTTTAAGTGACTTTTAAATCACTGTAATTGACAAATATTATATAACAAAATAGTGAAAATTGATTGCAAGTGACTAAATTGAACTAGGACCCACTGATTGCGAGTCCCACACTTCAAATACTCATGTGCCATAGTCCCCTAATTGCTATGGTCCCTCCGTGTAGCGCCTACTATTTTAGGTGGCTTTTAGACAACTGTAGTTAACAAATATTCTATAATAAATTAGTGAAAATTCATTGCAAGTGACCAAATTGAACATGGGCCCACTGATTGCGAGTCCCACGCTTCCAACACTTATGCACCGTAGCCCCCTAATTGCTATGGTCACGTCACCTAGATTCTACTATTTTAAGTGACTTTTAAATCACTGTAATTGACAAATATTATATAATAAATTAGTGAAAATTGATTGAAAGTGACTAAATTGAACTAGGGCCCACTGATTGCGATCCTAAGCCTTCAAATCCTTATTCGCCATAGTCCCCTAATATTGCTATGGTCCCTTCGCGTAGTACCTATTAATTTAGGTGGCTTTTAGACAACTGTAGTTAACATATACTATATAATAAATTAGTGAAAATGCATCGCAAGTGATTAATTTGAATTAAGGCCCACTGATTGCATGTAGCATCCAATATCTTCATCATCGTCAAAGACATCTCTGTCTCCGTTACAAATACGAACAATAATAGAATCCACGAAGCTATCATAATTCACTAGTGACCTTTCCTCAAGGTCTAGGGTCGACCCTCGGCATAAGCATAGGGTCGTCGGCGATTGTACAAAGAAGGGCACGAAACCCATTGCACGCAGCTCCCATCACCTTCCCAAATTCTCCGCTTTGTCTATGTGTTTCTCCTTCTTCGTGTCTCCAGAGAGAATAACGAGAATTGTGCGCGGAATTTTCGATAAGGTGTTAAGCGTCACGAAGACGTTGCTCTTGGTCGGCGCCTTTTCATTATCGTAAATTTCCACGGGGTGCCGTAAGAACTAAATTAACGCTCGACTCTCTCATCGCGAAGAGACGTTGAAGCTTTTGCGGTTAGGTTTTGAGAGGCCACAATTAACGTACTTATTTAACGAAGAAAATTAAGAACATTTACCTTCAAATTCGAATAGACGAACGACCATAATTAATTTCATGTCCTTTCACCCAAAACTAAATGAATAATCCATGATAATATGTTGAGAATTGCAAAAGATTTGTTTGAAAAATTGAAACAGAGAAATCTATCCTGGTTGCAGTTAAAATGTTAAGCACTCTAGGAGATATCATTATCAAAGGATTCTATAACTTCAAAGTACTTCTATGAAAAATAAAAAAAAATCAAATAGACATGAATCACAATTTTTACAATAATTCTTCAACCTCACTCTTTAAACAATCCCTGAAATTGTTTAAAACCTTTCCTCTGTTATTCAACCGCATTATACTCCTTTCTAAACATTACCCAAGAGAATTCATCTCTATCCACGTTTAATTAGTAACTCGGTCATCATTCGAATCAATTAAGACGTCAAAACGCAGACAAATAAGGAACATACCACTAATCTCTCCAAATCCACCAACTTCAAAACCACCCCTCTAACAACTTCCCAACTGTAACAACCATCGACGTTCCCGTCAAAGCGTTTTCCCTCATCATCCCCAGGTAAAAACCCCGTCGCAAAAATTGCCACGTAAGAGTCACCCCCTACCACCCCATACACGGTCGGAATGTCAAAAAGACAGGAAAACGTGAAAAGCGTCAAGAGGGTGAATCGAACGAGCATGGAAGAGGGTTGCGCAGACGACAGAGAGAAAGAGAGATGTATATCTGCGGGGGGAGTGAGGATGAAAGAGAGGGTGAGTCGAGAGAAAGAGGGTGTGGGTGGAAGACGGTCGGGCGTTTCCGCACGGTTTCGGCTCTGTCCGCTGGGTCATTGGGTCAAATCTTCGGTTACATGGGGGTAGCCGTATAGAGGTTGGCTGTACGCGTTCACAATGCAAACTTCAACCCTTACCGGCACGGCCGGCTCGTTATTCGATGCAGGGCTATTTTTAGAAGGAGCGACCGCCCCGAGTAAGAGAGCCGAGTGGCCGACCGAGGAGGAGGTCGCGCCGGAATGAAAGATGGATAACGCGTGCTGCACGAGACACACGCCACCCCCTTTGAGTAACCAGTAACCACCCTCTCGTTTACTCTTTTACTAGCTACCTCTCTCTCACTCACAGCCGATACTGTTATCGATTTTAAAGGAGAGTCGATTTCGCGAGATGCCAGTCTGACTTCTTGCAGCTGGGGGGTGGCAATCGTTTGCGGAGGGATTTGTGGAGGCTGATTGCAGTCTTAGCATTTTGATCGAGGTTAATGGTTGGTATGACTGCAGGAGAATAGGATCTTATTTATTTTATTCACTGTGCATGGTATTGTTTGCGTTAATTTAGCAATTTGGGGGATGATTACCCTTTGCAGGTGGAAGAATTAGGAACCATGTGCTTTACTGGGTTGAAATTAAATTTGATTTTGGTAGAAAGCTTACAATTTTGGATATTTTTAAACTGTTAGGTACTGTGATTGATATTGGTAAGTAAAGCTCTTCCAAGGGGTGGAAATTTTCGGTGTGGTGAACACATTAATTGGAAGTATAATTGTTTAACTTTATATTCGGAATAGTTTAATAATTATTACAATTGGAGGACTCTATGGTGGCTGAAATGTGAAAAAATCATGAATCAAAGTCGCCATCCACTCTGAGGCGTTAAGGGGTAGAAAAGAAGCCAAGGAAAAAGGGAGATAAAAAGAGCGGAGCAGAGCGAGCGACGTCGATGAAAGGAAAGATTGAAAGATAAATGGGATAGTCGTGTGTACGAAGATCGCATGAATTGCATTATTCGCCGATGCGGGATTCAACGCAGTAAGTGTCTGCGAAAAAAGGGATTCTTATCGTCGGTATGTGAATTAACGTAAGTGCACGAGAATCAGGACATGGAAATTCAACGTCATGATTCACGCACGTTATTCCGAGTCCATAAACGTTCCGCTAATTCGCCGGCATTTGGAGCAAACCCGAGACTACCGAGGATATTCCGGGAGAAATTGTACGTTAAATTTTCCCGGGGATGTTTAAACATTTCAGGCTGAATAAATTAAACGTTGCGAATTGGAGCATGAATCCCGTCAAGGATGAAAAGATCAGCGAGGGATGCTTTAAAGTTCATTTCAATTTTAGCAAAGATTTTTCAATAATTGTGAATGAATCACGTACATGCGTGGAAATTGATTTTGGATCTTCGAGAGTAAAGATGTCTTTGGGCAAGGGGTACATTTGGATTTTTTGTGATTATGAATCGTTATGTCTGTACTATAGTAATCTGTACTATAGTAATTTGTACCATAGTAATCTGTACTATAAGAATCTGTACTTTAGTAATTTGTACTATAGTAATCTGTACTATAAGAATCTGTATTTTAGTAATTTGTACTATAGTAATCTGTACTATAGTAACCTGTACTATAGTAGTCTGTACTATAAGAATCTGTACTTTAGTAATCTGTACTATAGTAATATGTACTATAAGAATCTGTACTATAGTAATCTGTACTATAAGAATCTGTACTATAGTAATCTGTACTATAAGAATCTGTACTATAGTAATCTGTACTATAGTAATCTGCACTATAGTAATATGTACTGCCACCACTGTACTATAGATCTACAGTGTTTTCCATTGGCGCTACTGTACGACACAATGGTGTTGCCCTTTATTAGAATAACTGTATCACAGGTCTACGGTATACTGAATTGCTACCAGTGCACCATACATCTACATTATTTTCCATTGGTACAACTGTACGACAAAATAATGGTATTCTTTATTACTGCGACTGTACCACACATCTACAGTATTCTATACTGCTACCACTGTACCACAGGTCTGAATTATTTTCCATTGGTGCAAGTGTACAATAGAATGGTGTTACTATTTATTACAATGACTGTACCACAGTGCTTCGTTACTCTGAACTAATACGAGTGTATCATAGATCAGCATTATTTTCTATTGATACAACTGTACGCTGCAATGGTGCTACTCTTTATTATTACGACTGTACCACAGATCTACAGTATTCTTTATTGCTACCACTGTACCATGGATCAGTATTATTTTCTATTGGTACAACTGCGCCACGCAAGAGCTTTTCTTTCTACTGGTACCACTACCAAAAATCTACGTTACTCTTTATCACTCTTACTGTACCGTGTGACCATGTCGCTCTTTATTTCCACCACTGTACTATACACGTTATAAGTCCATTACCTAATTAGCTGATACAACAGGACATTGAAACACAGTCGAATAAAAATCAGCAAAATGACTTATATTAATTACTCTAATACCAAATTACTTTGTCGTTAAAAAGACCAAACAGACTGTAAATCTCTAGAAAATGTTCAAAGAGGCAGAATGGAACGAACTGACCGATATTTCTGCTCGTTAATTCCACGGTCAGAGAAATTCTAAAGGAATATCCTACCGCTCGACCGTCCAATTAGCTAAACGAGAAGAATTTGAATTAATCTTAATCAGAAGTCAACGGGGGCGTGAGGGTGCTCTCTTCATTTCTCGAGTAGCTTCTTCAACACCTGTGCGACGGTGGTTCTTAGCACGCTGAGATGAGCCCGGGCTTTCGTTGAAACGAAAGGAACCACGTTGGATTAATGACTCCCTGTTGGCTGTTTTCTTTCTTATTTTATTCTTGTTTTCTTTCCTTTCTCATTGACGCACACGAGCATTCTTTTGGCGGTTGGACAGTCCGTGACGAAGTCGTTTGAGGGGAAGGGTTGCAAGATGGAAAGATAGCCTTGGATAGGGTGTATCTTTGAAGAGAGACAGGGGCAAAGAAAAAAATAAGAGTTGTGAAAAAAACAGAAAAATAGAGAATGAGTGATAGAGTGATAGAGATAGAAATAGAGATTCTGTTGGAGAAAGAGAGGTGCAGATAAATAAAGATAGGTGTTCAGAAAAAAAGAAACAGAACAAATGCGCGATTAAAAAGGAACATAGACAAACAGAGATACAAATAGCAATAGAGAAACAGAATAGAAAAAAGAACGGAAAAACCACCCAATAACTACAAACACACAGAAAGAATAAAATGAAAGATAAAGTGCGCGCTGGATCAGAAAAAGTCTAAAAATTGACCAAAAAAAAACAAAGTAGCGTAGAGAAATAGTACCATAAAAGAGTTAAATAAAAGAGGTGGCAAAGGTACAATCAACGACAGAAACCGAATGAAACAAAAACATATAAAGTAACCCAGACAGAAAGAAAATTCACAAAGAACAAAAAAGAAATCCTGACAAAGACATCGGTCTAGAAAAAAAGGTGACATACTCCCATAAAAAAATCACATGGAGGAAGTGGCAAAGGTAGAAACAACGGTGAGAACAGAAAGACAAAGGGAAGGAGAAAGACAGAGGAAGAGAAGAAAGGCGATTTCCTAGAGTCTCGAGAAGGGTGTTTGGGGAAGGGGTGTTTGTGGCGCTAGGTCATCGGGTCAGATACAGGGTTGCAGGGGCTCTGCACACGGATAGTGCAGGTTGCACGCGTTCATAATGGAAACTTCACCCTCTCCCTGTCTGTCCGCCGGGGCGCCTACTTTCTATAGGGATTTATTTTTAGTCGGCCGACGGTCTCAAAGGAAAGCAGGAAGGTCATCAAACTCTTCTTCCCCTATTATTCTCGTCGATCTTTGATTCCTAACGAAATCTTCAATTTTCGATCGACGTGAAAGGGATTAAAGACACTTCATTCAATGGCCTGTTTCTTCTTTTTATTCGTTATGGAAATTCAAATTGATTAATTCCTGTAATTACTATTTTTCGATAATTTCACATTTACTTTGTAGTCTTGTTTTAATGAGTGATAAAATTGTGTGGTAGAATTTTGTGATTTAAATTTCATAGGAATTACATTAAAGTTTCAGTGATAATAATTTTATATAAATTCCTGTGTGTTTTAGAATTTTTTGGGACTGAAATTAGGGAAAGTTAGAAGAGAAATTTCTGTGAGTTAGAATTTTTATTTAAAAATTAGTCAAATATTTGAGTTTAAGTTTGTTTCAGGATTTCGTGATGTTAATCAGTATAAATTAGAAAACACTCTCAGCGGCCACACCCCCTAGCAGCAGCCAACCCCCATGGGAGAAGCGTGCGCCGATTAAAATCCTTCTTGTGCCGTAAAATAATAAATTCTAATTTCCTCATAAATTACAAAGGTTTCTTCTGATTTTAATTAGAAAAGAAGACACCAAAGAATATATAGTCTACACTTTTTGTTAATACGGTTTTTTCATTGATTTAATGAAGTTTTACGATGGAAATGGTTACGCAATGGAATCAAGGATTAAGAAGTGAATTTGCTTTTACATCTTTGAATTTAGGTGATAACAATATCTTGAGAGACTTACAGTATTAGGTGGCTTCCAAACCATCGTTGAGTAATGGAATAGGGGATAGTAATTAAGGAGATTTCTAAGACTTATAATTTTAGGTGGCTTCCACATCATTGAGGTTGAATAACAGAATGTTAATTAAGGAGATTTCAACGAATACACCTTGGAGATGTATCTACGTTTGCGGAGCTTCTGAAATTCCTGTTTCACCTAATAACCGTCTCTTCTACATTTTCAACATTTTCATCTACAAATTGCACATATAAAAATTCTGCAAGTCTAAAGAAAATTGCTGATAGCTCAAAATTCTCTAACACTATATTTACTGAGCAAATTTATCTCATTAAAAATTTGATTACTGTATATATCAAATGGTGAATCTAGAGTTAACAAATTTTAAGCTATCAAAAATTTTCTTTAGATTTGGAAAACTTTTACATCTGCAATTTTAGTTACCAAGTGCTCTTTCCATATTTGTTAGCTTTCAAATAATGAAGATTGAATAATAAAATTTTTAAATAGACATTTTTACACTTTAAACTTGTTATATTTTAGTAAATTTTCCATTTGCAGAGCTTCTATGCCTAGAATTTTAGTTTACAGCAAAACTTTCCAAAGATTGTAATTTCTGATAGCTTCTAAGCCATGGAGGGGATAACAGGAGTACAAAAATTTCCCTGAGGGGATGGGGTTTCAGGCCCGACCTAGCTGTAATTAGAAATCCGACCATAATCTCCATAACGTTTGAGGGATGCGCATCGTGAGGGAAAACAACCCTGGAGTACACGTAACGATAATCCTCGTATCGTTGAAATTTCCTTACGACGTAGTAGAGTAAAGTTTGAAGGAATTACGAACGTTTCTTCCAAGACAAGCACTTTATAATACACATGGAATATTCACAGTCACGTTTTCCATATTATCCCATTGTCCTGTTTTCACATTCCATGTGTGAGCACAATTTACACGAATTTAGGCTCAAGCATGAGAAACAATAATTATGAACAATAATTTTGGACGTAGTAGCATAAATTAAGACAGTCACTTACTAAAAATGTAATAGAAGTATTTGAAACCTATGAGACGAATTAAAACGATGATGATAAAAAAATATGTTATGGCTGTCGGGTCAGAGGCACGGAGTCTTAATTCGTGAGCCCGAGTTCGAATCCCGTCACTGCAGGGAGATTTTTTTCCATTAAGTACTTTATAAATAGGGTTTGCAATTCAAAAAGGAACCAAAAACTTTGATTTTCCAAGTACTAAAAAGTATATACTAGAACAAAAAAAAATATATACCGTTCCGTTTTTCAAAATTCATCCTTTGCTCCCACACCGAGAATTGCAGATACAAAGCACAGAACCTAAAAAGGTCCAGCATGAGATTAAAAGAACGGATCAATATGTGGGACAAATTCGAAAAACTAAGATAAAAGAACAATAGAAAAACATACAACCTCAATAAAAAAAACAACAAGTAGTTAACAGACAGACAGCAGACAAAGTATATCTCCGAAAACTCTCCCGCTGTAAGGATTAAGAGGAGAGATAAAAAAAAGAAAAGAACTCTCATCGATAAAAAAAAAGATCAAGTAGAGAAGAGACGAACATCAGACACAGGACAGATCCGAAAATTCGCAAGCAAACCAACCCTCTGCTTCGCGTCTCTCTCGTTAATTTCGATTCCCCGCAAAACCTGGGGACTTCGTTATGCGCCGCTAATTGGCTCACCCAAACGCACACAAGCAAACTTCATCCCCACATCGAAGCTCTCACGTATGAACCCCTGGAAACACACAGACCCATACCATTTTACGGTTAACTCGGAAATGGAGAGTTGAATTTGTAAACGCAGCGAATTTCAGCTCGTATTCGCCGTACGGCCGCCTCGTCCTTTTGTTGGTTCACCCATTGCTTTTTCTCCGACCTCTTCGTCCCTCGTCCATGGCCCAACGTGCCGTGTAAAGTAAGCGATGCCGTTTCGTGTAATCGTCGCATTATCGTGTCTCATTATCTTCCGTGGAATTGCACCGACTCGAGTTGATAGTGTATTTTCGTGACAAAAGTTGGAAATTGCATTTCCGAGGCGGCCGACTTTAAGTTTGACGGTTTACATGAGTTCGAGGGTTGCGGAGGAGCGGGCTTTTCGAATATTGTTTTTTGGAAGATAATTGTCGATGCGAGTGACGAAAAGTTTGAGAGATTTGATAAGTCGAGGGTGTTTCTTTTAAAGGAATTGGAGGCTAGGTGTGTTTAATGACTGTGAGTCTTTGTGGGGGTGGAAATTAGCAATTAATTATTGTTGTAGGGTACTTTTTGAGGTGTGTTTTCGAAATTTGTGTTACATTAAAATTGGATATATTTAAACGTGTTCTATATCCCTTATTCTTTGAGAATAGCAGAAATAATTTATTTCATAAATAAATGTCTATGTTTGAGGAGCAGATTCCAAGGTGGAAATCTTTCGAGAGAAGAGACAATTTCAATTTTTCGTATGTTTCGTATTTTCTGCAGAGTTTGAAATTAGTTTTATAAAGTGTAATAAATTTCTTGAATGCCTGACTTTCCGCCACGGTTCTTAACTTCATAAATTAACTTCACCATCGCCAGAACAGCAGTCACAAAAGACTGAGATTCTTTACATATTTTCTGCTTCCTGGAAACTTATAATTCAATTTTTTAACGCGCCGAGCTTTAACACCATAAATTAACTTCGCATTGAATTACAGCTACAAAATTCGACCCGAGGTTTTCCACACGTTTTCAATTTTAATACGACTTCTATCAAATTACAGCACTTTTAATAGTTTCTTGATAAAAGTATCGATGAAATTGGACCCACTAATTGGGTGGCCAAACTTTCAACTTTATCCTCGTCGTGTCTCCTCTTCGCTACTCTTACGAGATTGAAGAACTAACGTGACTTAACGATTTCACTCCTTATTTACTTTATATGGTGCACTTTCTCCAGAATCATCTCTCAACGTGAAATTACAAGTTAGAAGTCATAGATGTGAAGCACTCGAAATCCTGCATTGCAGAAGCACTCGATAATATATAAAGTTCGTGCGATGCTTGATTTCCAGCGGGAAAGGTGACCTTTTACAAGCATCGATTCGATGCTCGAATTTCCCGCCATTCGGCTCGACTATCGACTGAAAAGGCCGTGTTGCTTCACCATTGAAAAACTCACTGATTTGTGTAACTCTCAGGAGGCATGAATCAGAGTTTCTTGTTTCTCAATTTTGTCTTCTTCTTTTGGTAATTATTTGTGAACCAAATGCAATCACTAACTGCCTTTGATCTTACATCAACGTCTTACTAAATTCCAATTGCAATCACTAGGGTTCCATTTATCTGATCATTTTCAGCCTCCACGCAAGTCAATTTTTTGCGAGAAAAACCAGTGACATATTGCAGTGAAATCAGCAAATTTCTTTTATTCCCAAGCCAAGAATTCACGATAAATCAAGATAGGAAGCAACCCCTTCACCTATAAGCCCGTAGAATATTCTTCAACGTTCCTCTTCTCTTTCATCTCCTTCCTCGTTTCTCCCGCGTGTTATGCGGCTGTTTGCGCGCGCAGTTCTCTTTGAAACTGAGCCATCCATAAACGAAGAAATCCGGCAGAAGTCGTCTCGGAATTCGGACGATGCCGAGCAATGGAATACTCGGAAAATTCGTAGGATTCCTCGCGTCCCCGTGCACTTTTCTCATTAATATCGACTCAGCCTGGGTCCTCGGTATTTCGATGGTACTCGAGACTAAATATACCTCGCTTACCGGATGTTCTCCGTTCGTTTGGTCACGTGAATTATTTGGATAGTTCGATTGCACCGTTAGGTAGTACCTGATAACTTAACGAACTCGACTTCAATCGGTTTTCTTTGCTAATTTAAATTTTAGAAGTACAATGTTGGCACGGCGATATAAAAAGGAGAATCAAAATGTGAACAAGATGAGTAATTAATTCACTGATTTATGTTTTATGAGATTGATGCAAAATACCAATGCTACGGCTGCCCTATGAACTTAGAGCATTTAAACAAATGAGGAACCAGTAATTTTGACTGCATCGATGATTCTAGAGTTAACTGGTTCAGGTCAAATAACAGAGTTTCTTGAGTACAGCCACCCCCTTTAGTGATGGGTGGAGGGACACCCTCCACGCCTCTCCCCCCTCCCCTACCGCTTCTCTGGTTTAATATAAAGCTCCATTGTCATTTCATAAAATAATTGATTCAGTTCAAATAGTTGTTTTATAAAACGACAATACAGCTTCATATGAGACAGGAGAAGCGGTAGGGGATGCCCCTCCACGCGTCGTTAAAGGAGGTGGTTGTACTCAAGAAGCTCTGTTCCGTTGGATGATCCGATGTAACATTTTGTTCTTCAGTTACTCGGACATGTTCTTACAGGTAGTGCTTCCTTTAGTACACGCAGATTATGACATGGAAATAGCTTTAACTCGTTGAATAACATGGGGGTAAGTCGCTTTTGTGTTCAATGAAACTTCATAGAACTCTTAAACTGCAATATTTACGAATTCATTTAAAATAAAATCTCTAAATATTGATATTAAATAGGTAGAGGCCTCCTGAGTACATAATTATTTGTACTTCCAAAGTTTCTACTCAATAAAGATGTAATTTTAGTAAAAAAAAATTTACTTCGAGGGAAATAACGAAAGTAATGAAATCTGGATGGTATTCAACGTGTTAAAAGGTGTGCACCGGAACAAACGTGGCTTCTGAGGCTACAGGAAACCGGAAGTTACAGCAATGTACACACATACGTTCATATTTAGTGTGGTAACGTTTCGATGTGATTTAAAAATCATAAAATAGAGTCTATGTAATTCTTTTTTATTAGAGAAAAATTATTACTGTAAAGTGTTCTCATGAAAATGTGAAAAAATGGGGAGGGGTTTTTTTTTTTCATGGAATTAAAACGAAAGGAAATCAGGACGAATTTGTTCGCCACTGTAGATCGCGTGCGGCTAGCCGAAAAGCGAAACTAAAGGTCAATAAATTTTTAGTCAGCAGGTATTTCCACCGTTAGCTCGACCGTAGAAGTGACTCCTCTAGTTATAAATTTATTTTTTACCTGACACACGAGAAGCCCGAGATAAAGGGAGCTTTGTCGAGCTGGAAAAATAACGGGCATAATCTGCGAATGGATTGACCTCTAGTATTATTTCCATCTATCCCTGCGATATACTATTTTATTTTATTTTTTTTTTGTGTTTTTGCCAACCTAAAAATTTTATCAGGTCAATTTGACGAGAAAATTCCATGCCAAATACGATTTTATAGCTGATGAAAAATGGCTCGAAATAAAATGGGTTTTCCTTTTAATTTTTGGAATTCCAAAAAAAAATCAAATCAAATGACAAAATCTATATATTTTAATCTTCGAGAAAATTCGATCAGTTGGGTTTTTTCGAATTACAAGAATTCTATTTATTTCAGCTACGATTATTTAAATTTTTCAGCAAACGAAAAATCGTAAGATCGCGATTCGATGGGTAATTTCAAACCGGAAATCCCGAAGAAACTCGGTCGAAAAGGGGGCCATTTGTCAGCTTGGAAAATCGACGTCTTCGTGATGCACCGATGCACACATGCATTTTCCTTTATCCTTTATCCTAGCCGCGTTTCCTTTCCCCTGCAGTTTGTCATTGTCCGTGCAGATCTTTCGAAAAAGTTGTAGGTTAAAGAATATCCGGCGACGTTTCTCACTTGGCAGGTGAATAATGCGGAAAGTTTGACGGAAAAGTACTTCCCAAGTATTTTTCCTTTTTTTTTTCAACTCCAGGGAATTTTCGTAGACCGATGGAATTTCACTCGAATGGTTGATTCTTCATTTTTTAACGCGTTCAAGTTTTACGGAGTGAAAGAACTCAAGTTTAAATGACTAGTAAGAAATTACTCGGCACAAATTGTGCGGAATAAGAACATATCACTTTAAATTTGAACAAAATTACCTATAGTCCCCTTTGTTCTCAACTCAACTCTGTCTATGGGTCAATTCTATGGCTCAAATCTATCTGTGGCTCAACTTTGTCCATAGCTCAATTCTGTTTATGATTCAACTCTGTCGACGACTCAACTTTGTCTATAATTCAACTCTATCTATGGCTCAACATTATCTATGGCTCAATTCTGTCTATGGTTTAACACTGTCTATGGCTCAACTCCATCTATGGCTCAACACTGTCAATGGTTCAACACTGTCTGTGGCTCAACACTGTCTATGGCTCAACACTGTCTATGTCTTAACACTATCTATTGCTCAACACTGTCTATGGCTCAACACTATCTATGGCTCAACTCCATCTATGGCTCAACACTGTCAATGGTTCAACACTGTCTATGGCTCAACATTATCTATGTCTCAACATTATCTATGGCTCAACTCTGTCTATGGCTCAACACTATCTATGGCTCAACATTATCTATGGCTCAACTCTATTTATGGCTCAACACTATCTATAGTTCAACTCTCTCTACGGCTCAATTCTATCTGTGGCTCAACTTTTTCTATGACTCAACACTATCTCTGGTTCAATTCTATGGTTCAACTCTATCTATGGCTCAACACTATCCATGGCTCACTCTGTCTATGGCTTAACACTGTGTATCTCTCAACACTGTCTATGACTCAACACTATCTCTGGCTCAATTCTATGGTTCAACTCTATCTATGGCTCAACACTATCCATGGCTCACTCTGTCTATGGCTTAACACTGTGTATCTCTCAACACTGTCTATGACTCAACACTATCTCTGGCTTAATTCTATGGTTCAACTCTGTCTTTGGCTCAACACTATCCATGGCTCAACTCTGTCTATGGTTCAACTCTGTCTACGACTCAACTGATTCTCCCCAAAAATTCACGCTCGCCATCCACCCCCGATACTCTTTCTCACAATATGCATTCTCTATTGCACTCCCTCAATTCCTCCTTATCCACATACTAAACATTCACGGTACAATACTCACAAATTACAAATTACTTTCTAATATTAAAAAACTACATTACTTTCACCATCGAAAAAGTAACGTCTTCGAGTAAAGAGCACTCGAGAAACGACAGAACGTCGCGCGGGAATAAATCGTCGATTTGAAATCGTCAGTACGAAAAGACCGGATGTCGAAGAGAGAAGGAAAAAAGAAAAGGGTCGCAAAAGCAAAGCCCATGAGTGCAACGGAGGGTGAAAACGAGAGGAGGAACGGTGGAAGGAGTAGGCAAGAGGGTAGACAATGGCTCGTCGATGTCGTCACCCCGTTGGCACCGTGTCGTCGCGATGATCCTCCGACTTGACATAAATTTTCTCTAAAGCCCGTACTATTTTTGGTTCCGAAAGGGTGCGACTGACAGAAGATAGGAATAAAAGGGGAACAGGGATCGTTAGAGAGCCGGAAATGCTGTTTATCGACTCGTGCTCTACCTGCGGTAGGTCGGTGACAGCGTAAAACGTGGGAAATACAAGAAAGCCTCGTCAAAAGTCCTCTTCTCATATTCGAAAATTTACCAAAGGTTTGCTAAAATTTGCCAGAAACTCGACGAATTCCTCGGAATAATTTCTCTCCACGTGGCAGCCTATAATTCATAAATGTACACGCAATATGGTAATCTCTCTTTCCCAAGAGAAATATCAAGATTGAGCCTCCTCTCTATTCTTCCCTCTTTCCTCGACCTTCGCGGAATTTTTCAGAGGGTAACAATAACCCAATATCTACCGCGAAAAGAAATTTCATCTCTTTTCGTTGAAAATTTAACAAGGCAGATTCGATGGTTCGCGCCAATGGTAGAAGGTCACGGTGAAATTACCAATTTTGTATTTCTTTTAAAATAAAATCTTGCGGATAAATTTGAAAATATGAAATCAAGTCCAAGTATTAATTATCAACAAATCAAAACAGCTATCCAAGATCAATTTTCAATGAAAATTCAAACGAAAACTTCGTCAGTTATCACGTCCATAATTAAAATTCGATTAAACCACCGAATCTTTCAACACAGTAACTTTAGACTCAATAAAATCGTGATCCAATTTATCGCACTGTGTGTGCACGACTCTACAGCTCGTAATTCGCGAAAGTTTCCCTCGAATTTCACCAACGGCACCGTATCCACGGGGATGGCTTTCTAACGAACCCTCTTCTTCCATCCTTTTCCACTCTCCTTCTCACCCTCTACTACCCTTTGCTTCCCTGAGAATACGTAAATTTACATATCGGGTTCGAGGCGCGATAAAAATCGATAGAAACCGAGTCTCTACGACGACCTTTCCTCGTGTACTATCTGCAGACTGCAATTCGAGGAAGTTCGCCTTATATCTCAATGGCGAAGTCGTCCTTGGGTTGGATTTCCATTTGTCCAAACGAATTACGTTGATTATTCCAAAGAACTACGGTCGTACTCGTAAACTTCATTTATGGAGTCGAAGTTTTATTCTTGTTTCCATGAATTCCTCTTGGAACGGTGCATTCGGGGATGGGGAATTGTGCTTGACTCTAGGGAAGTGTTTGAGGGTGGTTAAGTTTTAAGGGAAGTTTGTGCACATTTTTTGAAATGAGAACATGTGAAGAAATGTGGCGCAGTATCAATGATGTAGTATTGGAATTTTTTTGAGTTGAGAAATAGTTTATAATTAATAGGTGTGGGTGAATTTTGTATAAGCGAAAGTGGACGTTTAGAATATGTGATTTGGGGGCGACGAATGTCAGAACTAGCGTGAATGTTTGGCGTGTAAATAAGGGGAAAATGAATGAAAAATGTGTATTGTAAGAAAGAGTATCAAGGGTGGATATGAGCGTGAATTTTTGGGGGAGGTAATTGAGCCATAGACAGAGTCGAGTTGAGAACAGTTGAATGTATAATCTTAAGAGTACAATTAGAGAATTTGTGAGAGTGCGAGTTAAAGTGTTTAGAATTTTTATTGATTAATGTGTTTGTTATTTTTTATAATTTTACATGTCTTTAATAAAGTTATTAATTGCTATTTCGGTACTCTCTTCATAGAGAGAGGGAGAAATCTTATAATGAGTAATAAAAACCGTCAGAATCTCTCCCCAATATCCTCAAAATCGCTAATCGTTTCTAATAATCGCAAAGAGTGAGATCCTATCGTTAACTACCCTCGCCCTCGACTTCCTCCGGCAAATTCCACCCCAATTTCATCGTTATCTTTCACAAAACAAACTTTCCACAAACTTGAAATTTCAACGAGTAAATCAACCTGATCGTATAAATCACTCCCCCTTCCTTCACAGATTTATGTAAGTAAAAAAAAAAGCGGTGAGAACATTTCGGGAATTCCGAGGGTGAGAACAACCCCATGGTGAATTTCCATTGCGGCTTACACGATCGACGAGAGTACCTGCGACACGCGACACAGAATATTATCGAATAAATCAACCCTATAATCGTTATAGTTTTACCAAAAGTTACCTCGATACGGGCTGCGTGATATCCTTGATAGAAATCCACGAAAGGTTTGGAAATAAAGTCAAAGGGAGACGGAAAAATAGTGGTACCAAGTGCGTGACATTCGGAGAAATGCCAAAACTGGGTTTCTACAGTGGTTTTTATGGAGAAGGAATTTTTGTGAAGTCTTCTCGACACGAGAAAATCGAAGATTTCGTTGGCTCGCAACTAAATGTACAGGGACGTTCAAAAATGGAGGATAGTTACAGTAGAGGCACGATAAATGATAAAATACAATTAAGAAATTTTTTATATCGTGAGGTTTAAGTCTTTTAAGTCAAAAGAATTGAGAAACTACAGGGTTGTTCAGCGATAGAGGCAAATTGTAGAGAAAAATTAAAACAACATAAAATGGAGTTTAAATAACTTTTCTCCCCGAGATGTTACGATTAAAAGAAATAAGTGAAATAAGTTAATGATGTTTTGGTTAACATAACTCTTTGAAATGAATCGTTGGTTATTCATACAGTGCAGGTAATTCGTTTATAATTACAACAACGTTCCGTTTGACAGAGCATATCGGTTATTTAAACGCAGGCGTTCTCAATTTATCGACGATAATCTATGCTAATTTGTTTGCGGTGCAGTTCAGCCAGGCAGATGGTATAAATTGTATCGTATACCAGAATGAATCCTAAAATTGCAAATAGCTAGGGCGCAAATTGTGCTTCACAAATTCGCCATTCACGTGTCCTGTGTAACGTACACTATTTCATTTCTATCCGAATTGTTTGAAAACCCTCTTTTGTCAAACACACCACCTCTAGTGGCCTTCGGGGGAGTTTGAGAAAATGTGGTAGCAATAAATAAATACTTGAGCCAGAAAGCAGTGGGCTCAAATTCAAGATGCCACTGTTACATTTAGAAGCGTATATTAACACTAGAACTACCAAACCAGTCAAAATGACTGGTACACAATTTTTTCAAACAATTCTCCACGTTTATATAAGAGTCATAGAATAAATATTCTACGTCTATATCAATAAACATAAATCACTCAATCGATCAAAATTTTCGGCGCTTGATTCCCCCTTTATTAAAGTACTTATTTAATTTATTAAAATATGTTAGATCTGACGTCGGTAGTTCTAGTGTTAATTTACTTAACACTGCTATCATAGTCTCAATGAATTCAAACTCACTTTAAACTATCAAAGACTTATACTAACTATGCACATAGATCCAAATTCCAAATCTCTACTTTTCCTACACCACGCTGACCTTGTAATCTCCAAATTTGCAAATCCACCTATACTTTCAGAAAGCTAGAATAACTATCATTGATAAATGATCAGTCTTAGGTAGATAAAGCGTTATCCCCTATTCTAAGGGTGAACTACCTATCTTTGACAGTCCACACGTACAAAAGGGGCGAATCCATCGTCTCGACCTCACTCTCGGCTAATTTCATTTTGACTTCTCCACTATTACGCTACCGATTGACCTACAAGCGTCACTGATTAAGTTTCGTTCACTTCAATTCGTATTTTTGGTCATGAACATTAAAGTAATCATTTTACTAATCCTTTCGTGACTGGGGGGACTAGAGATTCTTCTCTTACCCGCGCAACACAAAATGAAACATTCATCAGTCCAAATGTTACTATTACAATTCCAAAAAGACCAAACAATCAAGCCAATTATCTCGTAACCCACCAATTTCAAAGTTAGCATCCTCGAGATGAATATCAGCACGAAGATGGTTCGTTTGAGCAATCATCGGAATAAATTTCTTGCCGTGAAGAGACAAAGGGAGAGAGAGATCGCAAATCGTTGGATAGGGATGGAATTTAATCGCACCTAGGTGGTGAGGGCACGTCGACACGGAATATGTGCCGACACGTACCGCAGTGGCCATTATTCCTGGGAATTC
This sequence comes from Cerceris rybyensis, assembly GCA_910591515.1. NCBI lineage: Eukaryota > Metazoa > Arthropoda > Insecta > Hymenoptera > Crabronidae > Cerceris > Cerceris rybyensis. The sequence continues at coordinate 3,366,137 of OU342800.1, read as the reverse complement.
CAGCTTCCTAATAACGCAGATACCGCCGTTGATTCGGTTATCTCGTTGCCATTCACCGAGATCGTTTCGTATTCCGTCTATACGCCGGTGAATATCGGCAATTTTCAATGATCCCATCGGGCCGGCACAATGCCATCGTCGATAGAGAGAAAGGCAGAGAGAGAAAAAGAGGTAGAGAGAAGTACATCAGGCTGAGTCTATTAAATTCCGGGCGATTCGACGATCAGGAACAATGAGTCTAATGCTCTGGTTATTCTTGCCCCTCTATCGACGATTGTCGGAGAGTAATGTGGTGTTTCCAATCGTCCTTAAGGATCCTTCAACTTTTTTGAGTTACTTTTTTATTTAACGGCTTATCTGACAAGTGTATCATGTCCTTTGGAGAAGTCCATGGGATTTCGAAGCAACCACAGTTGCAAGATTGACAATTGTGGTATATGAACCTTAACCCTAGATCACTAACCTTATTTTTCGACGCTTAACACTAACCTTCGTATCTTCGACTACGGCGTTTACAAAAGGGGTTAAAGGGTATTATTTAAATAAAATTTAAACAGGTTTTTTTCTATTATTAAAGATAGGTATTTATTTATTACGATAACATTAACTAATATGGCATACTTATTAAATCCATGTCGTCGAATCGACGAAGGTTAGTGATCTAGGGTTAATTTGGTTTTTCTAACAATTTTATTTTTGTAGTAACTTAGCAAAGTTTTTTACCGCAACCTCCAACAGTGGTTCTCAGTCAATTAACCAAATAGAATTCTTTTAATACGAAATCTATAGTCCGACAATTAAAAGATGGCTAGGGAGCAAGGGACTCTCTCGTTTTCAAATGTCTATTCTCGTTAATTCGTTTTTGGAGTTCTTTTAACACTAGATCTATAGTCCGATAACTAAAAGATGGCCAGGGAACAACAGAATCTCTCGTTTCCAAACGTCTATGCCTATCAATTCATTTTTGGAATTCTTTTAACACTAGATCTATAGTCCGATAACTAAAAGATGGCCAGGGAACAACAGAATCTCTCGTTTTCAATTGTAGCTTCTCGTCAATTCGTTTTTGGAGTTCTTTTAACACTAGATCTATAGTCCGACAACTAAAAGATGGCCAGGGAGCAACAGAATCTCTCGTTTCCAAATGTCGATTCTCGTCAATTCGTTTTTGGAGTTCTTTTAGCACTAGATCTATAGTCCGACAACTAAAAGATGGCCAGGGAGCAACAGAATCTCTCGTTTCCAAACGTCTATGCCTATCAATTCATTTTTGGAATTCTTTTAACACTAGATCTATAGTCCGACAACTAAAAGATGGCCAGGGAGCAACAGAATCTCTCGTTTCCAAACGTCTATTCCTATCAATTCATTTTTGGGATTCTTTTAACATTAGATCTATAGTCCGACAACTAAAAGATGGCCAGGGAACAACAGAACCTCTCGTTTTCAAATGTCGATTCTCGTCAATTCGTTTTTGGAGTTCTTTTAACACTAGATCTATAGTCCGACAACTAAAAGATGGCCAGGGAGCAACAGAATCTCTCGTTTCCAAACGTCTATTCCTATCAATTCATTTTTGGGATTCTTTTAACATTAGATCTATAGTCCGACAACTAAAAGATGGCCACGGAACAACAGAACCTCTCGTTTTCAAATGTCGATTCTCGTCAATTCGTTTTTGGAGTTCTTTTAGCACTAGATCTATAGTCCGACAACTAAAAGATGGCCAGGGAGCAACAGAATCTCTCGTTTCCAAACGACTATGCCTATCAATTCATTTTTGGAATTCTTTTAACACTAGATCTATAGTGCGACAACTAAAAGATGGCCAGGGGCAATAGAATCTCTCGTTTCTGAAATTCTCAAATCCAGTCTACTAAAGTGAATACAACGTACAGTCGTTTAATTTAGCAGGCTGAAATTTGGGGATTGCAAAAAACGAACAGATAGAATTTCTCTTTTCCGTAAATATTTCGAAAGTTCCTCTAAATATTACTCCTCTAAGAAAAATTAAAGTTCACTAGGTACGTACAAAAGAATAGGACCAACTCGAAGGAATGGAAATACCGGACGTTTCGATATGGAATACTAATTCCAAACGTTGAGGCCGTTTCGGTCGATCGAGGGTGGAAAACAATACTCCTAATGTTCCGATTATTCTCCGCCCTTGGTATCGATTCTATGCAATTAATGTCGCGCGTGTTCCTTTCATCGGCCGATTTCCCGTTTTCCGACTCCACTGTCGAGGACTCCCCTTTTTCAATGGTGCCTTTGAAACTTCGAAAATGGTTGCACAAACATCTCAATTTCTCTGAAAGGTTCGAGTGAAAACGATCATAGAGATCTCGAGAAAATTGCCTAAATATATTCGATATAACTCTAGCAATTCTAAGGTTTAAAAAAAAGTGATAAAGAAATTGAAATAAAAATGATTCTGACTCATTAACACTAATAGACCGGTTCCAAATTTTTTCTAAAAATTATCTAAATTAATAGGATAGTTAAGAAGTAAATATCATACTTGTATCGTATGAAAACTAAATTTTTTCCAAAGTAGTTATTAAGTATATCTAAGTTATTAACTTCTATCTAAATTTTAGTAGCTTTATCGACGGTAATTTTAACGTTAAAAATGAAATTGAAAAATCCCACAAATAACCAGTCCAGTGTTCTCTCATTAATGTCAACGATGTGATTGAATTGATACGAACTGCGGAACAATAGGGTAGAATTTGAATATCCGCGATAAAAAAAAAAGTTGCACGAGAATCGCGGAATACTTAACACGGTACTCGATAATCTGATAAAAGCGCTGCATATCTGCGTCACGACGTTGCTGCTTAACAACTCTATTTTCACTGATTACAATAACTATCGTTGTCGTTGCTATTGTCGCCATTAACATTGTTATTATTGCAGTTCAATAATGAAGCTACAAGTAAAAGTAGGTCACTGATAATAAAACCGATAAGTGTAAAAAAAAAACTGTTCATTGTACCAAAGTACTGCAGACTTTCTTCGAAATTCACCCGAGAATTATCTTTAGAAACTGTAGTTGGGGTTGTTTCGTACTTTTTTGGCTTCGATTGCTGTGGTCATTTCGCAGGAAATACAACAGGACCTATTGTTTTAGATTTTACGTCGGTTTCGACTAATTTGGGAAAAATTTCACAGCAGTGACGTAGGAGGATTTGAACCGTGGCCAACTGATTGAAAGTCGGACCATTTGCTTTGTTCTCTTCAATATTTTTTAATACATCTAGCTTTTGATTTTAGATAGATGTATGACTATTGAGGCTACGATGCATTTAATGATATTAAATTAATTAAATTAATAACGAAATTAGAACAAATTTTCTAGCGATGACTAATATGGGTTTGAACTTGGACATATTTAATGGGAGTCTAAGAAGTTACATTTTACTTCACCATAGCCCTTGAAATTATAATGTAAGTGGTATAAAAATAATCATTATTAATTTCCTTTTCCTCCTCGACGAACAACTGCCAGAGAAATACATTTATTCTCCTCGTTAAAAGGGGGAAAAAATTCTTACATTAATAATTTCGTAGAATTATAATAATCTCAATATTTACCTTCCCCTTCATCCGTTTTTAGGCCGTTCGTAATTTCAATAATATTTCCATACACTTTACATTTGCCGTACACGTTCTCTGCGTGCTTTCCTTTTTTTTCTCTCTCGGAAACTTTTTTTTTCTCCCCCCTCTTCTTTCCACTTTTACGATCTTTCTCCCGCATATTTTTCAACCGTCGTTTCCTTTCGTCGTTCCGTTCTTAAACGTCACGGCACGCGAACGTTAATAACATTGCCAGGTGGATTTAACGTCAGAGAAGTACAAACTCTCGCTCCGATTAATCATGCGAAATGTAGAAGCAATTAGGTGTGCTTTGTTTATGGACACGTCAAATCGTGACGCGTAATTACAGGGAGAGGCCGAGCCAACGAAAGGGCCAAGGACAACGATGATTATTTCATTACTTAATCCATTACGAATGTCTGTAGAACGATGGCGTGATTGGAAATTCCACCTGGATGTTTCCTAGTTTTGATTACTTTTTACGTCTGTCTATGTTGGATTTGCTATTTAATTCACTGAGAATGACGCTTTTATCTACTTTGGGGCGATTGAAAGAAGGCTAGCGCAAGGAATGTGGCTGTGATTCCCACAAGAAGACTCAATATGTTCCATGAAATCACATATAGACATTTGTATCTACTGTGGGACGATTGAAAGAAGGCTAGAGCAAGGAATGTGGATGGAATACGGCACTGATTCCCACAGAAGGACTTAATATGTTTCGTGAAATCAAATATAGTCACTTGTATCTACTGTGGGCGATTGAAAGAAGGCTAGCGCAAGGAATGTGGATGGAATACGGCTCTGATTCCCACAGAAGGACTTAATATGTTTCGTGAAATCACATATAGACATTTGTATCTACTGTGGTACGATTGAAAGAAGGCTAATGTAAGGAATGTGGATGGAATGTGGCTGTGATTCCCACAAGAGGACTTAATAAGTTTCGTGAAATCAAATATAGTTACTTGTATTTACTGTGCAACATTTGAAAGAAGGCTCGCACAAGGAATGTGGATGGAATGCGGCTCTAATTCCCACATTCGAGTAGACCTACAAGACAAAAGAAATGAGTTTTATTGAAATCAAATATAGACATTCGTATCTACTGTGGGACGATTGAAAGAAGACTAACGCAAGGAATGTGGATGGAATGAGGCTCTGATTCCCACAAAAAGACTCAATATGTTTCGTGAATTCAAATATAGACACTTGTATCTACTGTGGGCGATTGAAAGAAGGCTCACGCAAGGAAAGTGGATGGAATGCGGCTCTGATTCCCACAAAAAGACTCAATATGTTTCGTGAATTCAAATATAGACACTTGTATCTACTGTGCGACATTTCAAAGAAGGCTAGCGCAAGGAATGTGGACGGAATGCGACTCTGATTCCCACAATCGAATAGGATCGCAACACAAGAAGACTAAATATGTTTCATTGTAATTAAAGATGGAAAATAAAACATTATTCTCGTACTCTATGCATATCTTGGCCTCAGTTTTTCTAGACCCACCTAAAACTGTAAGTTTTCCACGAAAAAGGGGGAGAAGACTTCCAGCTGTCTTAGTTATTAATTTAATAATCGACTTAATTATTTTTCTACTCTATCTCTGATCCATGCGATAATTTCTCTAAAATACTGCAATACTTTGATTTTAGAAAAAGTGAGAAATCATTGTTACAATTAAAGCGTATTGCTTACAATTTATTTAATGTGTGTGGGAGTTAGAAGACTGTAAAAATCTTGCTTGGAGTTTACCTAAAGAATTTTAATTGTAGGAGTAGAGCTTTTGCCATAAAGGTATAACTCTGACACGTATTATCTCCGGCAGTGACATTAATACCGCTACGCTATAATTTAATACCTTATTGATCGTTGACGCAATAACGCGTCAATGAGAATGCAATTTAACCTGTCGCCGGCAATTCACTCGTGAGTATTCTCTGCACTCGCGTATAATTTATCCTCGTAAAAGCGACATACGTTTGTCATTTTTTGATTTGACGCGAGAGACTTCCCCCGTAAAGGATTTCTCTTCGATCAAATTAATATTCGCAAGCAATTTTTCACTATTTTCACAATTATTTAAGCGAGAAACTTAATCAAGATTGTTGCAGTTAATCAAACTAATTTTATTATTTCATTCGCACAGAATCTAAAAACGACACCGACTCAATTATATATCAAAATTTAGGGAAGTATTCTTTCAAAATTCCTTAAAATTCTATCACTCATTTCCTACATTCTCTTTGTTAAATAAAAATAATTAATATTAATTAACTATCCATTCATTCTATTTCTCTTGTACCACGACAAATTAATAGAATTTTTATAAAAAAAAAACTCCTCACCATCATTTAGTAATAGATTTTCAAATTCAATAATAACATAAGGGTCAAGTAATAAAAAAAATTAATGATAAGAGGGTAAAGGTCGCAAAGTGGCCCGAGCGAAAATCCGTTGATAAAAGAAACGAATTACATAATGGCTTTAGTGGATGAATGTTTGGCTGCATCAGCCGACGAAGGAACGTTGTGTCCATCAAGATTATCATAGAGGCGATCGAGATAGCCTGATTTATTCGAACTTCTTACACGGTAGAAAAGGTCAACTTGTCAATTAACGTCGAGCGACGATATCTACAAGGAGATGATGTAAGACCGATAAAGGGTTATATAATAAAATCGTTCATGTAAAGTAGCGCCGTGTAATCGGGAAATCTAGTTCCTGGGCGAACCTATACCTCGAATCGATAACAATATCTAAAGTGCTTTTGAGAAATCGTAAGTCGCATGATTTCAAAACCTGAGAAGGGTTCCTATTATTTGATGGTACTTTAGTAAAAAAGATTTGTTGGATTGTACAATTGTTTGGAAATTTTGTTAAGGTAGAATTAACATTTTCAAGGTAAAGATGCTTTTTTTTTGATGCTAGGTGTTTCACGAGTTTTGTGAAATGGACGTCAAACTACGTCAAACTTGAAAACACTTGAGGAATTAAGAACAAAGACATGTATCTCGTTGACATTAGAGTGGTGTACTTATCTCGAAGAAAATGTCAAGTGTCGAGTACGACCGTCAAACCTAGTCAAACATGAAAACACCCACAGTTTAGAAAATACAACAGTGCAAGTGGAATAATTTGCTCATTATCAGGAAAACGTCGAGAACCTACAATGAACTTCAAACCCACTTCAAACTTGCGAACCCTCACAGTTCCAAAAAAAGTCCTGTGTTCCACCAAAATAATTTTCTCGTCTTGAAGAACTCGTCAAGGTTTTAACATGAACTTTAAATCGCCTCCAACTTGCAAACACCCACAGTTTCTAAAGAAACAACCCTTTCTATAATTAAAATGATTTTCTAATCATCCAGACATCAACAGGGATCTTCCACAACTGTCAAAAAAATTTTAACTTGCAAACCTCCGAATTTACAAACGCAGCGATACAAATTTTTCAAATTGCTTCAACCTTGCAAATACCCACGCTTCAAAAAAGTCCTACGTGCAACCAAAATAATTTACTCATCATCACAGATCACTCACAATTTTCAAATCACCTCAAACTTGCAAACTTAAAAATTTCCAAACGAAGTGAATAAAAAATTTCAAATTACTTCAAATTTGCAAATACTCACTTCTAAAAAAAACTACGTTCAACCAAAATAATTTACTCGTCATCAGAGATCTCCCTCAATTTTCAAATCACCTCAAACCTGCAAACCTGAAAATTTCCAAATTAAGTAAACGAAAAATTTCAAATTACTTCAAATCTGCAAATACTCACTTTAAAAAAAACTACGTTCAACCAAAATAATTTGCTCGTCATCAGAGATCTCTCACAATTTTCAAATCACCTCAAACCTACAGACCTCCAAATTTCCAAACGCAGTAAACCAAGAACTTCAACCATCCCCGCCAAGTTTAAAAATCTCCGCAGTCCTAGCAGAAAAAAAATCAAAAATAAATTCTTGGAAAGAAAATCACTGATTGCACATCTGAAAAAAACATACAAGATGCAACACGAAGAAAGTTTACCCAAGCACGAAGGTGCGAACGTGGCTGTCACGAGGGATCCCAAGTGCGTGCAACTGCAGGGGCTGCACCTTGACCCGAGGCCTTACGAGCCACCTTCGATCGCGAGTTAAGTACTTACTTACTCGCGTGCGAATCAAGATTAAGTAGCTATTGGCTGACCTTACTCGCCGAATGCGATCGCCAGATGCGTAATAAGATCTTAGGAAATCGTGGAAAGGGAAACGAAGGGGGAAAAGGGCCGTTTTTACTTTATCCGTACTTTACCGTTTACCTTAGAGCCGGGTAGAACATTTATCGAATAACGATAAGACGTTACACGCGACGCTCTTTTATTTTACGAGGAAAAACAATGACGCTTGTGGTGGTTGAAGGCTCTCGGAGTTTTTCTTTGTTGCAGTTTTGAACATGAAGAGAGAAGGTATTAAAAAAAGGAAAAACGAAATGTAGTAGTTAATTTAAATTACTAAATACGAATTAAGCTTTTTGGAAATTAGTAATCTAATAAAAAGTCTTTCAACATCAAACTTGTGATTATTCATAGTTTATAAAAAATCTCATTTGGAAATTATTAAATACAAATTATTCTTATAATCAAACCACGTAAATTTCAAAACTACTTACAGCAAAAAAAAAATATATAATTAAGAAACTATACGTGATTGAAAAATAAATAATTAGCGGCGAGTGTTTCACCAAGATCCCCTAAAAGTAAAAACCCAGCTTAATTTCAAACTTCATCCCCTTAATCTCATTAACCTCAAAACTCTTCCAACGCCCACAAATTTTCCCACGGGTTTAAACTGCAGCAGATTAATTACAAAATTTTCATCCCAACCGAGGAAAAGAATAGCAACTCATCGATTACGTTGATCCACGAGAAAAAAGAAAGAAACCCCGTAAACTCGTCGCTGAATAATCGCCCGATAAATTCTCTTCTTATCACCGAGAGGAATTTTCTCGCCACGTTAAAAAAAAAGGAGCCTCTTAAACTCGTCGGGTACACCGTCGACGATAAAAATCGCTCGATAGAGTTTCCCGTCCAAAAATCCTCTCGTGTATTACGGTTTGTCGGGCGTGGCTTACCGGCAGTAGAATATCCCATTAATGCGCAGCCAGAATTCCAGTGGAAAGGGTTAACAATAGACGTCCTTTCAAAGTCGTTTGATAATCATTAAATTTTCCCCTAGTAAATTACACCTTTTCCTGTGTCCTAGGATTTTTCTATTCAATTAAATAATATTTTTAAGGGAGTGATAAGGGAAATAATCAACAGTGACCGTAGTTTCGAGACAGCTTGATGGTCGTTGATTTTTCTCGCGGTAAATCTCACTTTCTGTGATGCACCAGAGGTTCTATTTATTTTATCCTGTTCTTCCTGAACCGTGAAATTTCCCTCAAGGTTTGCCGAAAATGAGAGGAAAGATCGAAGTTTTGCTTAAGTTTAAACGCTTTGTTGCTCGAGAAAGTGTACTTATTTCTGTCTTTCTCAGGTAGAAGGGAAACGTTGAACATTTTGATCTCACGGTGCTCTTAATAATAATCGCTGCACTGCGGAGGTTTATGGTAATTTCAAGTTTGACGAGGGTAAGAAAGAAGAACTCAAATTTAGATCTTTTTCACTCGCTGAATTTTCCAACGAATGGCATATCTTGGAAATTTTAAATGTCTTTTTATATTAAAGGCTTTTTGAGAATTTTAACAGTGTTAATATTGACCTACTTGTGTGAAAATTTCATAGCTAAAATTTTCTTCCATAGAAATTCAAATTTCATTTTGTAAAAAGTTTGTATCTTTAAATTTTCTTCACATTTTCATTGTATAATATTGTTCTTTAATAACGTATATTTTTATAGTGGTGTATCTTCGTTCATGGAACAATCATTGAATTCTGTTAATTAAATACAAACACCGTGATTTATTCTAAATAGCAGGACCATTCCGATGTAGCAATTCGATGGGAATGACGTTATTTAACGATCTCAATTTTCCTGCGATTCGTGTAACGGCTCAAAACGGGCCATTTCACTGAGCGATTTAATTCCCATCGTCAAAGACAACCCGAAAGTTCAAAGTTGAAGCGCCAATACTACCGAGCTCGCGGTATTAAACAATTACAGTACCTTTTCGTGTCATACTTTGAAAAAAAAAACTTCGTTATTACCTTCTTCAAAGGAAGAAATCACAATCAACGAAAGGAAACCTCCTGTCTTTAGAACTAAACCAATTTCGTTCCTCTCACTGTCACAACTCTCCTACAAATTTGGAGAATTTTTATTCTAAAATTCTACAATTTTTATTTGACTAAGTTCTTATTAAATTGCAATTAATTATAATTCTATTCAATTCTAAAAAATACGGTCGCTAAGTTCGCTATACTGAAATATATTAAATCTGAACTTTGAAAAAAGTTGGATTTAGCACCAAAAAACTGCAATTAGTTAAGTAATTTCTGTATTATAAGATATGCATGAAATATGCACTGTACTGCTTCTCTAATTTGAGAAATATTTTTGGAAAAGAAGGAACCCGTCAATTTGGAGGGTGCCATAAATCTAGTGTTAAATTCTATTGTTATTAAATTCTGAATTATTGCAAGAGACAGTCACGGAAGAAATTCTGCAGGGGGTTAATGACCTCAGTAATTTTACCATTAAATTTCCATCCCAATTATATATCACTACGTCCAACACACCCCCAAAAATCGTGGTACATCAACCCCATCACCAGACGCCACGTACACATGAGCATCAAGCACCCTCTAATTTTCTTACCGTCATCCCTCACGTTTCTTTCCCAAAGTGTTTTAACATCCAAAAACATTGTTAGATCTCCCGTCTGCCCGTTAATTCCAACGACTTTCCACGTAAACCAATCTCCTCGATGACAACGGCTGTTACTTTTTTTCATCGGCCACTTTCCCGTTGGAATACGAGTACACTTTCAACCCCGGTATCTGCGCGAGGAGACGTTGAAAAACGAGCGTCTGCGTGGTCTCGATTCGTAGATAAAAACCGGCATGGTTTCAGCCGCGACGACAATCTATCGGCATCTTGTTCTTGCCCCCCTGATGTCTTGTAATTCTCCAAGTACAATTCCCTCGACCGACGTGTTTGCGGTTTGTCGGAGGCGGGACGGCAATTCTGTAGGACATCCACGAAGCTTCGTGAACGTGTATCAATCTATCGGTGCTTGGTTTAGGCAGCCAAATCCTTGTTAACCACTGACAACTTCCTGCGGCCGTCGCGCAGGGAGAAGACGATCGATTTTGATGGGGTGGGGGATGATGAAAAATTTTGGGGAGGATTGTCCAGCGGTGTTGGTGTTGATGGAGGGTTGTTAACTGCTGTGATCTATGGTGGACTGAAGTCTTAGATCAGGGGTGGCCAACCCGCGGCCCGCCTTGAACATTTTTCCGTACCGCGAGATTATCATCAGTACCATTATTATTATATTATTTATGTTTACATGTAAGAGTAATAGTAAACACAATAATAATAACTCATTATATTTCAATTTTTCACTCTGAAAAAATGCCTATAGTGAGCTTGAATCTAATTTATAGGGATATAGGGGAGGGTGGGGCAAAGTGGGCCCCTTAAAATTTTGGAGCCCAAAAAAATAAAGATATGACTATTTTTTGCTGAAGGGCCCCCTTTGCCCCCCCCCCCCCCCCTTATAACGAATAAAAAAAAATAAAGATATGACTATTTTTTGCTGAAGGGGCCCACTTTGCCCCACCCACCTCTACAATTTTATATGCGGCCTGCGGAGTTATGATGCATTTCCAAAGTGGCCCCCAAGATGATTTGGGTTGGCCACCCCTGTCTTAGATGTTACTGTTTCGGAAATGTTTGTGAATATTTATTGTACTAAAGTGGTAAATGGTTTTTATGGGTGGAATTTTTGGGGTTGGAGAAACTTTTGGGGGTTAAATGATGAAATTTGAGGTGAGATGATGGTTTGTGTGGAATTGATTAGACTTGGCTTGAGAAAGAGTCTTGAGGCTTTGAGAATTGGTAGTGTTAATTAAGTAAAAAAATGTAATGATAGGTGATTAATATTTTTGACATGGGACGTTGAAATTTGATTAGGTTTGATTTACACTGCTCGAGATGTAAATTAATAAAGATTCTATTATCAGGGGAAACGAATTACTATGTTGTTATTAACAAAATAAGTCAAAGAGGGAAAGAAATTTAATAGAGAAATGAAAATAGGATTTTAGCTATTAAAATAGAGATTCTCGGTGAAAAAAGGGCAGAGCTTCATTGAACATCAAGGCATCAATAAACTGCAAGATCAGCATTATCGAATATCCTGCAAGGACGGGGGCGAAAAGTCAAAGGTTGGACAACAACGGGTTAGCACCTCGTTCGCCACAGAATAATGGAGGAAAACCCTCTCGGACCTGAATAGACGAGATAATTACTTAACGAGGCGATATAACGTGCAAAGTTTTGTCTTCGCTCGCCAGGAATTTCTCAATTATCCTTACGCTTTATGCCCCGTGCGAGTCTGCTTTCTTAGTTAACGCGCTTGGAAATTATGGCAGCTTTTTCCTCGCGCAAAAAGCACCGGAAACAAGTGGTCGAAACAGCACTGGCAATTTTCTTACAGACTGCGAATATTCGACTTGGAGTTTCAGACTTAATCTCCTAACTTTTTGAACCAATGATGTTTCAGCTTCAGGCATTTGTATAAAATTCTACAACTCATAATAGAAATATATCTACCTTGTAACCCTAAATCCACCATAGTCCACTAATTTATTTCTCTCTGTACTTAATTAATATCAACAGTAGAACTATCGGCGTTACATCCATTTCTATATATTAAACTAGCTGAAAGTACCCGTGCTTCGCTATGGTTTAATATCATTAGGATTAAGGACTACTTAAATTAGCAAATATATATTCAATCATTTAAAACCTGCAATATTTTACGTGCTTCGAAACTAAAAAAAAAAACTTAAAATTTCGAATTTTGAAAAATCCTTTCTTAGTGAGTGCTTATACCCTAGAAGGAACGCTCATGCAAAATTTCAAGTTTCTAGGTCAAGTAGTTTCGGCTCTGCGTTGATGAGTTTGACCCATACTTTAACCCCCCCAAACCCCCCCTAAAATTTCGAATTTTTCAAAACCCTTTCTTAGTGAGCACCTAAGACCCAAGGGGAAGGTATGTTCCAAATTTCATTGCAATCCGTTCTGTGGTTTTTGAGACTTCGTGATGAGTGGATGAATGAGTCAGTCAGTCAGTCAGTCAGTCAGTGGTATTTGAGCTTTATATAATAGATAAATACTTTGGAAAAAGAAGAACCAAGAGGTGGAAAATTTGATCGATTCGACAATCTGTGTTTTATAAGGTCAATGTAGAATATTTACTCGAGGACTTTCCTATAAACCTGAAAGATTATTTGAGAAAATTGGGAGCCAGTCATTTAGACATGTTTGATAGTTCTAGTGTTAATGACACTACTTTCAGTTTACAGTGACACGTGAGAAATAAGAACTGATATACTTTGTACCCCGTAACTTTGATTAAAATAAATCAAGTGAAAATTAAAATTAGTTATAGTGAACACAATTCAAGAGTCTAATTACGAATTAATGGTCCACACATCAAATTTTCATCATGCGGGGAAAAAGTTTCCTAAATTGTTTCTTATATTGTATTCCTGTAGGTATTGAAGCCTCGATAACATTGAATTCAGCTGGTATGTTAAAAGTTAGTCCTTGATTATCATGTTTCTCTCTCGTCCTCCTTGAAGAGCACGTGGTGGCAGCATTGCGGGATAGATTAGGGCTTTCACGCGAAAGGGGAAAGATGTTCGGGACGGTTCGAGCACTTGATTGGCCTCTAAGTAGAAAAGTCCATTAAAACGTACCTCTCCGTGCGTGCATGTCCACGTGCGTGCGCACTCCCGCCTTCTACTTTGCCAATCTATGATTAGCAATTATCGCGATTACAGTGAAATCCAAATGGTATCAAAAATAAAAACAACTCAACTATAATATCTAAAGTATTACCTAGTTTTTAATTACTAGAAACTGTACTATTTGCTGCCAATTGCAAGATACCATTTAACTCTTTGAGCCACAGTGGGATGAAAAGTATCCCACCTCTTTGATACGTGAAGATGCATGGTGCGACATTATTTGTCCCACTTCGAAAATTCATATTTTTATATAACCTTGTCAAAAAATATAAACCACCATTATTCAATTAAAAGAAAAAAAAAATGTATGTGCAACTTGGGTCATTTTATTCTCTGAATTCCTATGCCTCAAAGAGTTAAGAGCATCAACTATCTAAAAAAAAAAGTGTAATTGTCTTCAGTAGTTGCAATTTTGTAATTACTAGAAACTGTAACAATTCACTGTGCTACTATTACATTGACCTCTATATATCTGTCAACGATACTTTGCATCCAACAATTTCTATAAACACGAGATTATTCAAAGGCAGAGTTACGTTAAATGCAAACTTCAAGAGGAAAATCAGCAACTATCGATTACAAAAGTGTAATTACACGAAGAGCATCGAACGAAAGGAGGGTATTCATGAAACAGCGACAATTGTGTACTCGCATTAACGTGAACGCGTATTGAGTAGCAACTATACACCTACACATGACTGCTATGTGACGCTGGTAAAAGTTACACTTCGTATTGTCGAAGCAACGAAACAAACTTCGTTTCCCATTTCAAAGGTCAAACGAGCCTCCTCGTGCACTGAAATATTTCTGCAGACGAAGCCACTTAAAAGTTAACGTAGCGAGAACCCGCGTTCCATTGCCATTGCAATTTCACGACTGTGTAGCACGATGTAGAACACCCGGAATTATTTCCGAGGTATCCTTAACGCTTGGGTGTCAGTAACCGTGTAACCATTTTCGTCTACTACTATATAACGTCTTTTTAGACGTCCTATAAATTCGTAAAGGATACTCTAAGTAACTCATACGACGTTGGAGTAGAACATGTGAACTACATTTAGGGAAAATTGATATTTGAATATTGGGTTGGAAAGGTTTAGATTTTCTACCGTAGATGGAGATCTTCTTGACGCTTGGGTGTCAATAACCGAGTAACCATTTACGCCTGCTACTATACATCTTTTTGGATTTTCTATTGTGGCATAATATTTGGTTGTCAATGCCCTTAGAATGACTTCTCCCCTTAAATGTGTGACCTAGAAAGAAGTGGGAGAGATCAACCTAAGAGGTTAGGTCTCAGGATGCGCAAGACAGTAGAGTTTTAGAGGAACTGTGAGACGTATTACTTTAGAAACCCTTAGATATATTAGATCATTAGTTATTTAGTATTTTGTTGTTTTTCGTGTATTCTATATTTTTCCATGTACTCAATATGTATATATAGGTACTATTTATTCATATTATATTCTTAGTGTGTTCTATATATTCATTAGTCCTGACATTTAGTTTCTTCCTTCTTTGTTCTTATTTTATCCACGCCTACACCTTAGTGCTATTTCACCGAATCCTACTACACTATTTCCCTAAGTAACTTATTTGGTAATGGAGTTGGAAATGTGAACTACATTTGGGGAAAATTGATATTTGAAAATTGGGTTGAGAAGGTTTAGATTTGCTATTGTAAATTAAGGTCTCCTTGACGCTTGGGTGTCAGTAACCGAGTAACCATTTTGGCCTACTACTATACATCTTTTTGAACGTTCTATTTCCCTAAGTAACTTATACGGTAGTGGAGTTTGAAATGTGAAATACATTTGGGGAAAATTGGGCCGAGAAGGTTTAGATTTGCTATTGTAAATCGAGGTCTTTTTGACGCTTAGGTGTCAGTAACCGAGTAACCATTTTCGCTTACTGCTATATATCTTTTTGGACGTTCTATTTCCCTAAGTAACTTATATGGTAGTGGAGTTTGAAATGTGAACTACTTTTGGGGAAAATTGATATTTCAAAATTGAGTTGAGAAGGTTTAGATTTGCTACCGTAGATCGAGGTCTTTTTGACGCTTGGGTGTCAGTAACCGAGTAACCATTTTGGCTTACTACAATACATGTTCTTGAACGTTCCATTTCCCTAAGTAACTCATATGGTAGTGGAGTTTGAAATGTGAACTACATTTAGGGAAAATTGATATTTCAAAATTGAGTTGAGAAGGTTTAGATTTGCTACCGTAGATCGAGATCTTTTTGACGCTTGGGTGTCAGTAACCGAGTAACCATTTTCGCCTACTACTATACATCTTTTTGGACTTTCAATTTCCCTAAGTAACTCATATGGTAGTGGAGTTTGAAATGTGAACTACATTTGGGGAAAATTGATATTTGAAAATTGGGCCGAGAAGGTTTAGATTTGCTACCGTAGATCGAGGTTTATAGTGGTACCGGTGGTAGCGGTACCAGTAGTAGTGTTACCCTTGGAATCAGTTGCAACGTAATTAGAAGAGTTTATAATTACGACAGAGAAGGTTATTTTGATAATATTGAGCGTAATTTAATATTACAAGTGTGGTAGCTGTCTGCTAGGACGATTATTATTCCTAAGAGATCTTAGCTATAGCAGTTTCAATAATAGAATACTTGTTGCAATATCGCTCGCTTGTAACAATATTCTAGGAAGTTAATTTCAAAATTTGTTATATAAACAAACAATACTGTACAATTGCATTTTCAATTTAAATTGCAAATTGTATATTATACCTTGTGCTCCAAAACAAGTGATTAGTTCCTTTCCTGTACTGTTACGTTTAGATCCACTAATTGCACGTTGTTCGAATGACCAAGTAGACAGCAAAACGAGAGTTATTAGGTGGTCCTCTTCGAATTTCCTCTTCTTATTGCACGCGCACTTGTAAGTGAAAATCCTGGAACCCGATCACGGAGCTTATTACTTGTCCGCGGTCGAGAGCAAACTGATAGCGAGGCCAATGTCGAAATGACTTTATGGGCCCATGAGACACTTGTAGGTCGCGATCGTCGAGCTCGGTTTGTGTATATTTTGAAAATACCTGGCGGTCATCGCACCTCTTGCTCAGTCAAGTGGAAATAATCACTCTCGTTCCTCGTCCGACTAATTTTGAAATTATGAATACGATTGAACAGTATTGTTTATTTATGTGATGCAATGTTGCAGATATAAAACTGTGACGTAGCGCTATTGTTATAAAATAAATCATGGAGAATAAATATTCTTGTAAAGCAAGGTACGATAGTAGCATGGTGTTATATGTTTCACATGGTTAAAATTTGCAAATTTAATACTTTGCATATTTAAAATTTACAAACTTTTTTTTATAGTGTTATTGTCAGAAAATAAGTTTAAGCATTGTTAAGCCATTTGCATCACAAGTTTCTTTTTCTGGTAACTATCACCGAAGTGCATTTATCCATCAGCATTGTGAGTGAATGGCGGTATATACGAATAGCCTAAATTATTTATACAACTGTTATGCTTAGAACTAATTAAAGAAACTCGATAATAGAGATATACTTTTGATTTACATAATGCAAATGGGTAAAATATATTTAGATGATCCTAACATTAATTATACGCGAGAGAATTTGTATATACTTGTTTCGCGCAAAGATCTAAACAATTTTAATGAAACAAGTGCAAGAAATACTCAAAGCAAAAAATTTCTAATCCCTGCATAAATTTAATTTCGTCAAAAATCTCCTAAAAGAAAAAAAGCAATGTCCTTCGTGGATTCAAACATTCTGATGTATCGATTCGACAATCTTAACATTAGAAACTATTTCTTGTGCATTATGTGGCACAACCCGAAAAAGGAATGATTCCAACGTGAAACTAGATTGCATCGTTCGATAAAAGATCGGAGGAAAAAAGTTGGTGAACAACAATAGAGCGACGTTTCACCCCAGTCGTCCGAGGAGAGTGATTTGAACGCGGAAAGTGGTTCAAGTACGACCAACGACGGCCGCGAGCGGTTTTGCCCGAAATAACGATTACTCCCACACTATTTACCTCAGATACGAACTATCGATTATGCAGCACGATAAATATAACGTAACTAAAGCCAGCCGACCTTCTTTAGCGACCATAGTCAATGGTCGTTTTCAAGGCGCCGCTTTAACCACGACATGGACGTGGAGAACCGTAAAGACAATGTAATGGATGCAAGAATAACCATTTGTATTTCGAATCTTCTTCTTTGTCCTTCTTAAAGCACACAGTACATAGAAATCTCTCAAATATATCAAGAAACTGAGCTACCAATTTGTTCTACTATTTCTCAGAAATTTAAATTCAAACGCATTCGTCTTAACCCCTTAGCCTACAACTATGTGTGAGCCTCGTAGCGCTGAAAATGGAATAGGAAATTCTGAAATTTTCCAAAAACTATTAAATTGACAATATCAGCCAATCACGAAACGGTCTCATTATTTCTGTACTATTAACACTAAACCTACCGACGTTATAGGGGAGGGTGGGGCAAAGTGGGCCCCTGGGGGCAAAGTGGGCCCCTTAAAATGTTGGAGCCCAAAAGAATAAAGATATGACTATTTTTTGCTGAAGGGGCCCACTTTGCCCCCCCCCCCCCCCTCCAATATAACGAATAAAAAAAATAAAGATATGACTATTTTTTGCTGAAGGGGCCCACTTTGCCCCACCCTGCCCTATCTACTAAAATCTAAATATACTCAATAACGACCTTACACAAAGAGAAGTGGCGAGATAAAGAAGATAATTAATTAACTCATTCTGCTTTTGTACGATAGAAGTGGAATATTTACTTCATGGTTACTCTATGAATTTAGATAATTTTTAGAAAATATTTTGGAATCGGTCTTTTGACCGCCTTGGTAGGTTTAGTGTTAATATTACATTTAGTTATATGAAATATTAGAAATCAGTGAAACCGTTTGATTTCAGGAATTAATTTTGTGTCTTTACACGCACCATCAGAAAATAAATCGTAGGTTAAGGGGTTAATGGTGCAAGTAGTATAACTCAAGATAAATCAGCCATTGTCTATTATTTGAGCTGAATGTACTGTCCGACAAATGAAAAATGGCCAGGGAGCGGCGGAGCATCTAACTTTCACCTGCTCATTTCTGTCATTTCGTTTTGGAAATTTTTAAACTCACTTTCCTAAAGTGAACGATCCACAAAGTCGTTAGCTTTAGGGAACTGGGTTTGAAGATTTAACAAACGAGATGGCGGGAGTAGTTGATTGAAAACGGGAGGCTCTGCCGCTCCCTAGACATCTTTCAATTGTCGGACTATACCATGCTGTATTCGAAAAGATGCTATCGGAAGAAAAATGACTTCAATCCATATACTAAAATCACAGCTCATAAAAAGAAAATGGAGTAAACTTATTTCAACCTTGTTGCAATTTTAATTATTCAATAAACTTTTTGGAAGCCCAATAAAAAGAAAATAATGTTTCACATCAAAGTTAACACGTTGAACACCGATATTTCGCTGGTCTCATCATTACTAAAATGAAACTTTTTTTATTAAATTAACATCTTTATAGTATTTGTGGGAACGGGGCGGGGAAGCCCTCCTATAAAGAACTTTAAGAGAAAAGGACGTGAAAGGAAATTGTCATCAGGGAGAGGTCGCTGGCGCAGTGGTTCCACGCCGACTAGGCGATTGTCGACGTTAAGCTACTCTGGCCGAGTTGCTGCCTTGGATGGGTTGCCGCGCGCCCCTCGTTTCTTTTTTACGATCCTACATATTTAATATCGATTATAAAATATTCAGCACGTTCGAAAATTCATAAACACTTCAATTTACGTTACGTGAAATTGTCGTGAATTTAATGCCGCCAGTCACCCCCGTAGCAATTAAGTGGAGCACCTCCAGGGTCAACTGGTTGGCTATCTTTGTAAAATTTAGTAATACTAATCAAATCACAGAGCTAAGACACAATTTCCTTTCCCGACTGTGGAGCATTAGAAAGAAATTGGACCACATGACAATGAGATTAAATGAGTTCCACATACGTAATTAAGGTCCGTCAAATAGCCATCTTTCTAATGCTCCACAGTACACACTTCGAGCATCGTAAGAGGAAATAAAAGCGCGCCACCGTGACGGCCGTAGGTCGATGAGGACAATTAATTGGATTTCAATCGGAATTTCTTGCCTTGCACGGCATGTTTGTATGCTTTATTCCGATCGATCAGACTATGAAAGAAATTCTATTTAACGCCTCGCGATTCTATTACACGGAGTGGCCCAAATTGCTGGCCATTCTTGACGAACAATATAAGTTCGTCCACTGTGCGCAGAATTTCCTTCGTAATTGTAACATTAAATTCTCTCATCAAAAGTATCATGAAATTATTAAGAGCCACTTCAAACCAGAATATTTCTATCACTATTTTTCAAACTTTGAATTTTATCTCTTTTCCCGAATTGAGTTTCCCCTTTAACTTGAATTAAGCTTTGAATGAATAATTAAAAATTGATAAAACAAGAAATACAAAATAAAAAAGTATTCTCAATTGAGACGTTTAATTAAGAGAAATAATCGTCGCAATTAAATTGAAAGCAGCTCGATCAAGATGTTGTCTTTTTTCGCACTAGGAAAGCAATTTCTTTGCAATGGTCATCGATAGGTCATTCATTAGGAAAAGGGAGAAAAATGGCGATGGCTCGTGTTTCTCGTTAAAGCGTTACTGCTGCATTTATTATAATTACAGGTTGCAACGGGTGGCAGGCCGACTATTAATTACCTCGGTCGGTTGGGTTTCTCTGTTTTTATCGTTCCCGGGCAAATATTTATTTCCTTCCGCCTTGGTCGAACATCCGGTAAGACTACAAGGTAGTCGCTTCGACTAACGGGTTTCATGTATTATCATGGTGAATCAACGCCGAGTTTCATT
The DNA here is from genome assembly GCA_910591515.1 of Cerceris rybyensis. Taxonomy (NCBI): domain Eukaryota; kingdom Metazoa; phylum Arthropoda; class Insecta; order Hymenoptera; family Crabronidae; genus Cerceris; species Cerceris rybyensis. The sequence continues at coordinate 3,345,647 of OU342800.1, read as the reverse complement.
AAAATTCGGTTGCACCTCGATGAAGAAATACTATGAGGATATCTCTGTGCAGGTTTTGCATTCTTTTAATTACAAAATTGTAAGGAGAGACAGCAAAGTATGAGAACAAAGATGAAGATTTATTCTGGGGTTGTATTAGGTTCATTCGTGGGTTTTGTTCGAGATTTCAATGGGTTTTGTTCTTTTGGGAATTTGAAAGATGGCTGGGAGATTTAGCGTGAGTTTTGTGAGGCTTGTTTGATGGGGTTCTTACGTGTTTGGAGATTCTATGTATTGTGGGATACTTGGAAGATGGCACTGAAATTTGGGAGGTTCTTTGAGAGTTTTTGCCTAATTTTAACTATTTAGGCCACAAGAACGTGTGAAAAATGGCGCGGAACATGGAATAGGAAATTTTGTAGTCATTCAAAAACTATTAAATTAAAAATATTAAACGGTCATGAAACTGTTTCGTTATTTCTATACTATTAACGCTGGAACTGCCGGTGATAAATCTATTATATTTCAATACATTAAATAAATAGTTTAGAAAACGAGGAATCGAGAAATGGAGGAGATAATTAATTCAGTAATTAATATTTTAGGAGATGGACTTACAATATCTACTCTATTGATCTCTTCTAAACTTGAAAAGATTTTAGAAAAAATAAAGAATGAGTCATTTTGATCACCTTGGTAGTTTCAGTGAATTCAGTTCTACGAAATATTCAAAATCAGTGAGAACTTTTGATTTGAGGAATTTATTTGGAGTTATTGCACGCCCAGTCATAAAAGAAATCGTAGATTAAAGGGTTAAGCGGTTACTTTAATTAATAGAATTTCAATTCATTAAATATATTTCGAAGAAAAGTTCTACGATAAGAAATCTCAAAGTCCTGATTCAAAATTAAAAGAAAGACGAGGGAATTGAGACACGTAGGGATAGTAATACGGTGTGACAACAAATAAAATCCTAGAAATGGTTAAATATTTGCCAGCCACAAATCCAATGCGATCTAAATGCAAAAGGCAAACAGAATACGAAGTGTAATCCCTTTTCTGATTTATCCGAAAGGCGGCGAACAAAAGGAAACATTTTCGCGAGTGGATCTGAAAAAGTGCCAAGAACAGCGATTCAGCATTTGCAGATTCAACATTTTAAGGCCCGCTGGTGATTCTTACGTTCCATTTGCTCCTCGACAGAAGAGTCCTCGAATCCACTACAATATGCAGACAATCAAAGTACCTAAGACATTAAACAACTATCGATTGCATCGACTCTTCTCAACAAACTTTTCTTCCACTATAAAATATTCAGTAAAAAATTCATATCTCAGTTAATCTTTGATAATACAATATTATAAAAATATCACAATATCCTATCAAAAACTAATGTCATTTATAGCTATGCTAGTTGCGGAATTAATAACTCAGACACTCAATTAAAAATGGACTCCTAACAAATCTCAATTCAAGTCACAATAACTTCTGAAGGAGTCTTCCTAAAACACTACTTACTATGACGTATCATAGACTAGTTTTTTTTAAATGCACCTAAAATTCTAAATCTTAGAAGAAAGAACCATAGTAATTAAAAGTGAAATGCTAAACAGTGACAGTGTACCCTTCAGAACTGATGCTAATTTGGAAGTACAGGGTGTAAAAAAATTAATGCTCATGGCTTTAAGGGGTTGTTCTACACCTTTGGATCGATGGAGATTTGCGAAGGCCGAATTAAAAGTTAATTTGTGAGAGAACGGTTCGTTTCTGATCCATGGTTCCTCTCAGACATTTTGCCTACGTAACAAGGTGAATACGACGAGCCAATAAAAAAATTTGCTACCCTTTCCCGAATTTTGCGGCCGGTTTTTTTTCGCAAATCTCCATCGATCCAGAGGTGTAGAACAACCCCTTAAAGCCATGACCATTAATTTTTTTACACCCTGTACAGTTAAAAGCTTCAACCCCCAATTACTGTGCCCGAATTCAAGTATCCGTCAGTGTCTTTTCCTAAATTCTCATTTAACACTACAACTACCGGCTATTGTACTTCAATACATTAAGTACTTTGGAAAAACAATCATCAAAAGCTGGGAAAGAAGATCGATTCAGTAATCTATATTTTATAAGATCTACTGAAATATCTGCTCTATGACTCTCCCATAAACTTGGAGAATTTCTAGAAAAAATTTAAAATCAGTCATTTGGACTTGCTTCGTAGTTCCAGTGTTAATATATCACGTTCAAAGATTCTGAGCTAAGTTTAAGACGAAATTTTTAACCCTTTTAGTGCCGAGCGAAGAAATTGATGGAATTAATAACAAATGTAATTGTGAATAAAAAGAATTTTCGTTTGGCGATAGTTGAGATAGAACACGCAATATAGAGCATAAACTGTGTGTTTACAATTATCTATCATATAATTACTAATAAAATCAAATTGTTCCCAGTATTTAGGTTAACAAAATATTGTTATTTCCGTGAACGGAAAAAGGATCGTCTTCTTCACAGCAACTCGACATTAAGGCCGAATATGTAGAAGACAATTTTTCAAATTGACATCTAGACTCAGGAAAAAATCCCGGAAAACTATGGAAACACATAAGTTTCGCGATAAAACAAACCACACATAACACAGAAACTCCTGAAGAGGGCATCGTAAGATGTCGAAACATGTAGAGTGAATAAAAATTTAACAATGTTTTGTCAACCTAAATACTGGGAACAATTTGATTTTATTTAAAACAAGGTTGAAATATAAAAATATACGTTATAATTACTAATATTGTATTGGAAAGTGAATATTAACCCTTCGATATCCAGTGTTAACACTATTGCTAACGACGATATATCGTCGTCCGGCACTAAAAGGGTTAAATAAGTCTGAGTTAGGTCGAAAATTTCTGTCACCGGCAACGAACAACTATTCCAAAATCTAATGAAAGTTTAGAAAGATAAAGACTCCTTAAAAATGTCGAACTACAATTATCCAAAGTAATCCCCCAAGAATGAACAAATCACTCAACGACTTGCAGAAAATCCACACCGTCAGATGCAAGAAGCTCGGATATCCTGAATATTTATAGGATCAACGAAGAAAGAAGGAAGTCCTAGTTGTCACCCGTAAACATCCTTGGATTTTCAGATAAGGATTCACGTTTCTCAGACACTCCGCCTCTCGAAAAGAGCTTGTGAATCGAATTCCTTGAAACATTTCAAACCCGATAAATTCTCGATGCCAGTTGACAATGAACCAACTGGCGATCCTTTCTTTGGTGATAAGAAAAAAACAATGAAGTGATAGAAGAGGAAGATGGCCTCTTCCTATTTGGATTTCCTGTTGCACAGACTTGACACAGGTGAGGAAATATATATTGTAGAGTGGAGGATATACCGTTGAAGTCTTTCAACGGTGAAGTGGCACCTTTCGAGAGTGCACTCGATCAAAAGTGCCTCCTTGTTGCAACGTGTCTCTCTCTTCTCCTCTTTGAGACGACTCTCGTCTTCCGTTTCAACGTTGTCGATGATTCCCTCGATATTCTGCGAATTTTGAATCATTTGGATGATGGATCTCATATACTTGTCTTCGTGGAACCAATGAAATAATATTTCTTATTTTCTTCTCTCGTAGAAATACTGTTATTTTTCAGAAATAATTTCTCTTATTTTGTTCTCTCGTAGAAATACAATTATTTTGCAGAAGCAATTTCTCTTGTTTTGTTTTTTTTCTCTTGTAGAAGTACAATTACTTTGGGGAAAATACTTCTTGTAGTTTCTATGGATTTTCGTGGGATTTTAACACTGGAACTACCGGCCTCAAATTTATCATATTTTAGTAAATTAAATAAGTACTTTGAAAAAGGGGGAATCAAGCAGCAGGAAATTTGATCGATTGGGTGATTTACGTTTATTGATATAGACGTAGAATATTTATTCTATGACTCTTATGTAAACTTGGAGAATTTTTTGAAAAAATTCTGTACCAGTCATTTTGACTGGTTTGGTAGTTCTAGTGTTAACTTGCATTTTTCGAATGGTTGATAGAAAGATGAGAATAGAAAGGGGGGTTTTAGGATACTAGTTGATAAGTTTGAGAATTTGTAAAATTGAAATTTGTAGAGACATCGCTTTAGAAAAAGTACCATGGTGATTGTGCACCTTTGAAAATTCCGTTGTTGATTATTTATTTATAAAATCATCTTTTTTTCCTTCCTATTTCACGTGCCTTTGCAGCCACCGTATTAATTGGTTTCCGCGTAGCTTGAAGCCCGAACAAAGGTACGTCGGTGGATTAAAAATCGTCGGGTGAATTTTCACGAAAAAAACGAAGACCATGACGAAGGGGGGAAAAAAAGCTCGTCGTAAAGGGTGTATTTATAAAAATTAGCTGCGACCACGCCGCGTGTCGTCGGTGTTTCTAAAGCCGTCGGTGCACCGCGTGGAAGAGAAAATGGGGGTGGAAAAAAGGAGGGAATAATGCACTTTCCTAGCTAGAAGAAAAGAGAGAGAGTAAAACAAAGTGGAAAAAAGAAAACGAGAAAAAGGGGTACCAAGAGAGAAGGAGAGAAAAAGGAGTGAAACAAAAAGGGAAGAAGAGGGTGGAATGTGAAAACAGTTATTCGCACGACAGCATCGACGTGAAAAATTCAAGAAATAAGAAGAAAAGAGAAAGGGCGACACTGTGGAAACGCGGCATCCGCCAAAGCTTCATCTCCTAATGGAAAGGTTTCTGCGTACCTTTGGAATTCTTTTGATAATCGTCCTTGTAAGAATAGCATTTACCAAGGCGTTTATTTTCCGCCTCATAATAGATACCAGTTTGCGACCGATACTTTCAAACTCAAAGAAAATTCAACAAAAGAACTATCTCTTCCTACAACTGATTATTGTTCGTTCCTCCATGATGGAACTAAAATTAATTTTAAAACATTAACAAACCTCAATCCACCAAATATTTTCACTTGCAAAAATATACGCCAAAACATAACAAAGTTATTTTACAAGAATTATTGCACTGATCAACCCCTCCATTTTCGAAGGTTCACAAGTATTTCATTATTCGAATTTAAAAAACGACCAAAATCAAAGTTGTGTACAATTAACAATCTCTTTTTGTAAAATACGTTTTTAGTTAGCAATTGCAGTGATTGAGAGTAAATAAAACCTGGCAGAGTTATTTTACAAGAATTATTGCACCAATCAACCCCTTCATTTTTGAAACTTCACAATTATTTTATTATTCGAATTTAAAAAACAACCAGTATCAAAGTTGTGTAAAACATTCTCTTTTTGTAAAATACGTTTTTAGTCAGCAATTGCAGTGATTGAGAGTAAATAAAACCTGGTAAAGTTATTTTACAAGAATTACTGCACCAATCAACCCCTTCATTTTTGAAACTTCACAATTATTTTATTACTTGAATTTAAAAAACGAAAAACATCCAAGTTGGGCACAATTAACATTCTCTTTTTGTAAAACATGTTTTTAGTTAGTAATTCAAGTGGTCGAGAGTATATAAAACCTGGCAGAGTAAAATAAAAAGTGACCGACTAACGAAGAGTTGAAAGAAACGAACCCCTGGTCGAATCGCTCGAACGACACGTAAGTTTTCACGTTAATTCGCGAAAACCTTGCACTTATCCGCGATAAAAGGGGCTACGAGTGTCGAACGACCTTAAATTCCTGGTGTAATGGGAAGAAGGGTGAAAAAGGGTAGAGCGAAAAGGGTGAGACGTTGTAAAAGAAAAAGAAGAAAAACTGGGGGTAAATTCTTTCACGATTCGCCAATTCAGGGGTTTTATATTGATATTGTTGAGACTTTAAAGCTGCTGGGGCAAAGTTTATTACTATTTGGATGAAGTTACCGCAGAATTTCGAATTTTTAGGGGTGTGCCATGGTGATTTGGTATTCTTGTACAACTATAAATTCTCTGCACCACATGGAAAGTGGTTACCGTTAAAAGTATCCAAACCAAGAAGCAAATATTGATCAAAGTTGAAGCGTATTTAAATATTGCACCACGAATCAACTGAAACCACTTCCAAACACTCCATTTTCAATACCCTGAGACGTAAAACTCGTACATTCTGTGGAAACATTCACAGACATCTCAGTTTGGAATAAAAAACAAAAAGATATACCACTATTCGAATATAATACTTGTACAAATTTTTCAACCTCTTTCATTTCCACTGCTCAATGCTCCTACTTTCAAAGTACCTATTTTATATATTTAATATATATATTTAACACAAGATTTCCAGATATACCTATTTTTCTGAAGTGAGCCAATTTAACTCATACAAGAAAACTGAAGTTTTCTACAAAAAAAAAGTTCCAAATGAAAGATATATTATTAAAAAATTGACCAACCATATATATATACAGTTATCAAATTTTAAATGAGCCCAATTGACTCCGTAAATCTAGTGTTAAATATAATAAATAGAACTAGTAATCCTAGTGTTAATTATTGTGTCTATGATAAAAAAGTGTTACTCAGACAAATGCTTATTGGAACCATCTTCCAATCTTTCTTCACCTACAGCAAATTACAAATTTTTCCTATGGTAAATTTACATAATACTCTTATTGGTTCAAAATCTACCTAAAATATTCGAATCCAGGTGAAATAAGTATGTTAGTTGAAGTATAAATTGAAAACAACACCGACAATACCCCTCTCGTTGATCTGCCCTAGAGCGAGCCATCTTTCAATCTTCGTGCTATACACTAGCAATGAATTCCTCGCAAGAAGCCGGCGTGTATAGCGCCGGCGGCCTTGACCCGCTTAAAACCGAGCCATCAGGTCAGGAGTGTGCGTTCTCTACAACTGTGGCAAATTGTAGGGCTTATTCATGGCGTGCATAGAGGCCGAGTTAACTCGTGCATAGGCACGATCAACATTATCGTTGCAATACCGAGGGCGAGTAGCGACGCCGGTAGCACCCAGCTTGACAAATGTCAGGGAAAATGACGGGAAGGTCGACTCGCCTCGGTTTTACAGTTTTATTATGAGACGTTAATTGCCGAGGGTGTGGACGATTATTATCGCCATTGGAGTTGAGTATCATGGGCTTTGACGAGCGTACACGTTCAATTGCGGTGAGGTGGGTACTGTCAGTGGCTTTTATTCTGGACCGGTGTAGACTCTAATGTTTAGGCGACACATCATATTATTCTGAGAGAAATTGACAAATTATATAATTGTAATTAACTAATCGTCACCTTAGAATTAACTTTTGCAACATCCTTCATTTTGTAAAAAAAAATAAATTAAAATCACTAGAAACTCTATGAAACACAAACTGATAAAAAATAGCATTGCAGAAGACACTGGCCCAAAATATCGCCCAATAATTCTCCAAATGAAGAAGACATTCCACTGTAAAAAAGATTCACTCAAACTCAAGTTGAATTTTGCAACAAATATCCCTAATTCCTCAAAAATAAGTAATACACCCAAATCCCTGGAAATTTCACAAATCCATGAAATACAAACAGATAAAAAATAGGCACTGAGGAAAACACTAGCTCAAAATGTGGTCCAATAATTCTCCAAAGGGATGGAAAAGAGATATTCCACGGTAAAAAGGGGCTACTCAAACTCAAATTAATTTTTGCAACAGATATCCTCGTTTTCATAAAAAAAATAGAATTAAAATCCCTAGAAACTCTATGAAACACAAAGTGATAAAAAATAGCATTGGGGAACACACTGGGCCAAAGTATCGTCCGATAATTTTCCAAAGAATGAAGACATTCCACGATGAAAAGGGATTACACAAACACAACTTGATTTTTGCCACAAATATCCCTAATTCCATAAAAATAAGTAATACATGCAAATCCCTGGAAATTTCACAAATCCATGAAATACAAACAGATAAAAAATGGGCACTGAGGAAGACACTAGCTCAAAATGTGGTCCAATAATTCTCCAAAGGGATGAAAAAGAGATATTCCACGGTAAAAAGGGATTACTCAAACTCAAGTTGATTTTTGGGTCACCCCAAAGGCACAAAAAGCACTAACCGGGTCATAACTGATCGTAGAAAGGAAACGATAATAAACGCAACGTTCCGCGTTATCGAAATGCACCTGAATATCGTGTCTGGATGTTGACGTTCTGTTAAGCGAACGATAAAAAATGAAGGAGCTCATGGAAGATTAAATCGGTCGACGTCGCTGAACACCAAAGGCTATTGATTTCACTCGCAAGAAACACTTTGCCGAATACATAGAGCGAGACGTCGACGTCGTAGGGTAGAATAGTGCAAATAATCTTTGAAACTCTATCTTCGAGCTCACATGAATAAATTAACGATCGACTGGATCGTACGAGCTGCATTTTATGGCTCTCTGATTGAACCACGATAGAGAATAGGTAGTCGTTCGTTTTGAGTGCATCTGCGACGATGGTCTTCGATGGGGAAGAAATTGGTTTGAGGGTGGTAGTTTTTTTACTTTGAGGGTAACAGTTTTTTACTTTCGGGATGGGTGGTGTTGAACGTATGTCTTTGGAATTTAGGTGATATTTATTATTATTTTTCAAGATGTAAGAATTTTAATTCGTGAAAATTAATTAATGTGGGTGTAAAATAAAGACTGATCTTTCTACTCAAAATTTTAGAAATGGTGCATACTGAAATGTTAAAGAAATATCTTTGGAATTTAGGTGATATTTATTACTAGTATTTTTCAAGATGTAAGAATTTTAATTCGTGAAAATTAATTAATGTGGATGTAAAATACAAAGCGATATTTCTATTCGAAATTTCATAAATACTGCATACTGAAATGCTGCAGAAATGTCTTTGGAATTTAGGTGATATTTATTATTACTAGACTCCGGATGTTTATGCATTTATGACAAAATGAATACGGCTAAAATACACAAAACGAACATAATATAAAAATATATCCGAAATATCCAAAGTATGGTATTCGTTGTTACATTTATCGAGTGCAACAAATCCCTAAATAGATTCTCTTGTCTTAACTGCATTTGTTGAATTTGAAATTTGCATAAACATCCGGAGTCTAATTATTACTAATTTTGAAGATGTAAGAATTTTAATTCGTGAAAATTAATTAATATGGGTGTAAAATACAGATTGATCTTTCTACTTAAAATTTTAGAAATGGTGGATACTGAAATGCTGAAAAACTGTGATTGGAATTTAGGTGATATTTATTATTACTAATTTTCAAGATGTAAGAATTTTAATTCGTCAAATTAATTAATGTGGATGTAAAATACAAAGCGATATTTCTATTCGAAATTTCAAAAAAACTGCACACTGAGATGCTCAAGAAATGTCTTTGGAATTTAGGTAATATTTATTATTACTAATTTTGAAGATATAAGAATTTTCAATCGTGAAAATTAATTACTGTGGATGTAAAATAACGATTGCTCTTTCTACTTAAAATTTTAGGAATGGTGCATACTGAAATGCTGAAAAACTGTGTTTGAAATTTAGGTGATCTTTATTATTAATATTTTTGAAAACCGAAAAGGATTGCTCGCCGGAAGCTGCACGAAATTCGCGATAGTTGCGCAACTCTAAGATGGAAATGTCAAGCAACGTTTTCCCTTGCACTATTCTTTTGCAAGAATAACCTCCTTAATTAACGATCTCGTCTCTTCATGCGGCTTGATATTCGCAAGACAATAACGAGCGAAGAGGAGTGTGACTTTGAACTAGTTTTTCACTTCTCCTTCTCGATTTCCTTTAGAAAAACGAATTTTCTAATTTGCGAATAACTAATTGGATTGAAGTGCTTCCTCTTACCAATTGTTCGTTTAATTAGAAATCACATTAGACTGTCACCCGCTAAAAAAATCTGGTCAATTAGGATATCTTGTATTTATTATAACATCCTTTTAATTTTATCGAATATTTTCAACTATTTTTTAACAAAGTATCGTACTATCTATCTATCAAAAATTCAGAACAAAATATTTTAACCACCCTGATTAATATAGTGTTCTATTCAAATTTTTTTCGACATTAATTCAAAGCACAAGAATTATAAATTCTCACTGAATTTTTTAGAGAAATGGATGACACTGATTTTCCAAAAATTCTGTAACAAAATTTCCCCGAGTAGTGTCCTTATTCTTGGAAGTTTCTTAGAAAGTCTTAGAGTCATTTTAAAAAAGAAAGGGCAGGTTTATCGTCGGTCTCTAAAAATCTTTTTGCCAGGTGGCATCTCGCGGGAAAAACAGACTGAAAGGAGGACCGTGAAGAAGTGCATGTCGGTTTGCCTGCGGCAGAATAAAACGACGTATCGGTGTCGTTGGGAAAACAAATGGAAAAACGCAGGTGCAACCGAGTGCTGCTGGCTTTCGATAATAAAAAAAAAAAAGGAACAGTGGTTTCCGAGCAAACAAACACATTTCTTTGGTATATTCTACTTTGGCGGTATTACATGTTGGAAGATTAAAAATTATTGGTACTTTCTATGTGAAAATATTAATGAAAGCTTTCTTTATGTAGAAATAAATAAATGAGAATGATTTTTATACTTGTGGCAGATTTTTGTATTAATTTCCGGCTTGTTAGTTTGGTCTTGGTGTCAAGGGCGCAACCCATCACTTAAAAAATCTGAGTTCGAATCCACCATAACACTTTGAATATTTTTTCATCTAAAATTTGTATGGTAAAAGTTTCTATTGCTACAAATAGTTGATATAATATATAAATCTGGATGAAATAATTATATTAAATACAAAATATTTAATTGAGAAGAAATAAAGGTTGGATTGAGTACTCTGCGGTTTTATGAATGGAGAATGTCGAATGTCAATAGGAAAATATATCCAAAACTTCACATTTCCATCTTCCAACATAAAAAAATCTATCTACAAAAAACACCTAGACTAAAAAGCAGTCCTGATAAGAAAAGAGCTATCAGTAAAACCAAAAAGAAATGTCAAACGTCTACAGAGAGATCATCATCGAATATGGGGGAACAAAGTGGGTGACAAGAAAAGCCGTGTAAATATATCATTCGTAAAGAAATATCAAATGTCCGACTAAACAAAACTGCAACACGATGAATCAAGCAAAATCCAAGGACTTTCACGCCTAGAAGGATTTTCACCCAGTTTCGCCGTTTCACGAGAGGGAACACAAATAAACAGAATAAATCTCATTAATACGATCGGTTCTGCCACGCAGAAATAAGTGGATAAGGAAACCCGACCGAGGGAAAAGCGTAGGAGTTGAAAATTTTCCCAAGGAACGAGCCAAGTTAAGCCTCCGACGCTAGCCAGAAAATCGAATCTCACGAATTGACACGCGAAAAAGGTTCTGCCAAACTTAAACCCCAAAAATGAACCCTGTTGCGAGCTTATCTTTTACCCCGATACGACGTTCAAATTTAACGTCAACCCTCGCAGAAATAAGTTTCATTTTTGAACTATACTTATTTCAAATATATCTCAGAGACAGACATTTCATATTGACATCTCATTGCGAGAGAATCCTTGGGATAAATAATGTATTTTAAGCTTAGCACGATATTATATTATTAGGTTGTTCGGAAAGTAATTTCGTTTTTTCTTGACGGAGGACATAATTATATTTTTTCACAATTAACTTCACACTTAATTCGCATTGCTATTATATACTTTGACAGTTGATATAGCAACGCTTGTTTGTGAAAAAATTTGTTTGATTCTACACAATAGTTTTTCTTTGGTGCTCCATTAAAGATGGAAAGTCGAAAGCAGCATTTTCGCCATATTTGACTTTTTTACTATCGAAACGGTAAAAATGCTGTTCAAGCGAGAAAAAAATTATTCGATTTTTATGGGGAAGATGCATTAACATAACGCCAGTGCCAAAACTGGATTGCAAAATTTTTTCAACGGCAAAACCTTTACTTCGAATGAGGACGTCAAAAAAGGCTTTGATTTTTTTGCCAGCAAAGATCAAAACTTTTATGAACGTCGAATCGTACTACTGCCAGAAAGATGACAAAAGGTATTAGAACAAAATGGAGAATATATAATTCAGTGACATATTTATGGACTACAAGAAAATCGTCTTTCATTCTCACCGAAAAAAACGAAACTACTTTCCGAACAACCCAATATATCATGGTATTATATTATTTTGAGGGTGTATAGAAAAAATGATGTTTGTCAGAACGGTAGGCTCGTATTCTCATTTTTTATTCATAAATATATTTAATCAAGATTGGCGGGAATGGCGATCGTTTAAAAACGTGCGGTTAGTTTGCGGATGAAGATAAAATCAATAGGACTGACTAGTTCTTTTTATGTATGCATGAAACATGGAAAAATAAAATATCGTCTTTTATTATACCGTCTGACCGTAGTATTTCTCAATATTGACTCTTTGCACGCTGTGCATATTTACATTTAAAATTGTTAAACAGAGATACCTAAAAGTGAAGATTTCCTGTATCATTTTTCCCTCGGTATTTAAATAATGCATCGATTATTAAATAATGATATTAAATGAGTGCATTTTAAAATCAATATGTCTAATTTTGATCAAAGTCTAGCAGTTTCATTATTTTACACTTTCAAACTCTATTCCCTCCATTTTGAAAAATCAAACAATTGACATTATAATACGTAATAATTTCGTACTAGTAAAATTACTAGTATAAAGTGGGATAAATATAGTTGCCAATTTTTCTATTTTGAGTTCTGGAAGTTAAATTGTTACAGAGCAATAATTTCATACTAGTAAAATTACTAGTATAAAGTAGGGTAAATATACTTACCAATTTTTCTATTTTGAGTTCTGGAAGTTAAATTGTTACAGTGCAATAATTTCATACTAGTAAAATTACTAGTATAAAGTGGGATAAATATACTTGCCAATTGTTCTATTTTGAGTTCTGTAAGTTAAATTGTTACAGTGCAATAATTTCATATTAGTAGAATTACTAGTATGAGAATTTATTGGCCATAGTGTATCGAGTACTGTGAACACAACTTGCCTATTTCTCTACTTTGAATTCTGGAAACTTGCCCATGTTTTAGGATACACTTTGTACATCTGTCGGTGTTACTAACAATATATACATCTTTTCTGTTTTCAGCTGACAGCAGTTTCCTATTGGCGAACGCCCAGATCGTCGACTTCCCTATTGTTTACTGCAACGAAAGCTTTAGCAAAATCTCTGGCTACAATCGTGCCGAGGTATCGTAGACGCCTTTATTTCACGCTGTTTTACAATTCGCGGTCCCCTTTTGCAAATTAACTCTTTGCAGCATTTAATCCCTGCTAATGTTCCTTCCTACCTGATTTTCCCGATTGCTTAATTAACACTAGATTTACCAAGCCAAACAAAATGACTGGTACAGAATTTTTTCCAAAAATTCTTCGAGTTTAAAAGAGTGCCGTAGAATAAATATTTTTCGTCTATCGCATAAAACATAAATTACCGAATCTATGATCTTTTCCACGTCTTAATTTTCCTTGCTCTAAGGTACATATTTAACATATTTAAATATAATAGATTTCACGCTGGTAAATGTAGTGTTAAAAACTTGAAATGCATTCGATACTTCTAACTAATGGGGCCACAAAGGGCTGAATTTTTGAAATATTTTAATTGCAAATACTGCAATCGTTCGAATTTATTGTAATGTTTTAATTGAAGATTGGAGAAAACAAAGATTTGTATAAAAAATTAATGATATTTCAAGACTAAGGAGAAATTCTTTGTTTAATTTATATATGAGGCATGGATTAATTAAATATACTTGAAGAATCAATTGCGAGTTAAAAATATATTGGGAAAGAAGTCAAAGATCTTCTTTGAGAATGAAATTCAACGTATCGATGAGAAACGGTGCAAATACAATCGAGTGCATCATTGAGATTCAATATTGAGGGAGGTTTTTCACACAAAAATAACATCAACGACTCCAAACTCTTTGTGGAACGAAAGGAAAAGCAAGTATTTTCAGTTAAAAGAAAATCTAATTAGTGAATCTAATTATTTTCTTACTTCTCAAGCAAAATCGGATTAGGATTGCAAAATACCTGCTATTCAGCAGGGTGCACCAATTCCATTGTTTTTCTCGGAATATCGCCCCTCTTAATTAAAGAACGAATATGCATAACCAAACAATTTGAAATTTCATCAAATCTGAAGTGAAAATTTGAAAAATAAATTCCACTTTCCGTAGGGGTTGAAAGTCGATTTACTACACGGTGTTCTAATTACAGCGACGACTTAATGTGTCTTTATTTAAATGTTTACATCGATTAAAAAAAATCAATTAAAAAGAAATAGCCAACTATTTTTTTTCTGTGACAATACAGATGGAATATTTACGTTGATGTAATTTGAGATTTATATTGAAATTCATCCTGAACTTCGATATTGAAGTTCGATCGATTGAAGCATTACAAAAAGTTCGATGGCAGATTACTCGATGGAATCTTCTCGTGTAATGCCATATTTGCAACAACTCCCGCCCATCTCGTTACGTCTACCGTAGTGTTGCTAACTTTATTAACGAAAATGACCATGATAATCCGATTATTTTAAGCATCCTCGAAAGTGTAATTGGTTTAATGTAATTGTACACTCGTACAGTTTCTCTCGTACGTCGCGTTTCAATTTCAACCTAATTCCACGTTATTGTCCCCAACATAAACATTCCTTTAAAATCAATTAAGTAAGCCCTTTTTTCTCGGTTGAGGTGTGTATTTTTGTTCAATCCGTTTTCTCTACATGTTTCGGCACAGTCTAGAGTGCCCTCTTCAGGAGTCTAAATTAAAATATTTATTATAATTGGTGTATGTTTAGTTATGTTATGGAAGGTATGGAAGGTACCTTCCATAACATAACTAAACATACACCAATTATAATAAATATTTTAATTTAGACTCCTGAAGAGGGCACACTAGACTGTGCCGAAACATGTAGAGAAAACGGATTGAACAAAAATACACACCTCAACCGAGAAAAAAGGGCTTACTTAATTGATTATATCGTAAGGTTGAGTAACACAATTAATTCCTTTAAAATGTTACAATTGTGAGGAAACAACTAGAATTCATCATGAATCGTTACATTTCCATTTGATTCCCATTAGGTTATGCAAAAGTCATGTCGCTGCGGATTCATGTACGGGGAGCTGACGGACAAGGAGACGATCGCCAGGATCGAGGAATGCCTCGAGGGCCAGATTCACGATCAGTTCGAGATCCTGCTGTACAAGAAGAACAGTAAGTAATTTCACTCGAATATACCGGCATGGAAAAGCTTAAGTGTGTTATTCGTGGCTTCTTCGTGAGAATCGACGATTTCCGTTTCTCCAAAATCAAATCTTATTGATTACACTGATTATTGTAATTCAAGATCATGTAGAAATCAACTTTTTTGAAGATGAATAGTTTCAATAGTATTTTTATTTAATTATACTATTGTTAACGTGTTAATATCGACTTTTAAATTTTCTAACGATTTTGTTATATCACGTAAATATTCGTCAGTAAATATAGTTATTAATATCACAAAAAAATGAATAACCAATGATAGAAAATGTGATCGCAAAGGGTTAAGTAGAAATCGAATAACGATCTTAATCCTTTGCACTCCTATGTCGAGCTACACTCGACACAGCTTCCTGTGCTACTTAACATGTTATCTATTAATTATTCACTTTTTAAAATCAACAATAATTTTACACCTTAACACTAAACCTACCAAGCCGGTCAAAATGACCGGTTTCCAATTTATTCTAAAACTCCTCTAAATTAATAGGAGAGCCATGAAGCAAAAATTCCACTTCTACCTTATAAAACGTACATTAAATAATTAATCATTGCTTCGCCTCTTGATTCTTCTTTTCCCAAAACACTTATTTGGTGTTTCTAAATATGAGTGGATATAACGCCGGTAGGTTTAGTGTTAAGATAAATATCCCGCGGTAATTACAAATCTTTTTAGTATAATGTAAAAATGAATAATTAACAGAAGACAATTTTCCGAGACTATATTTGCTTATCTGATGGATGGTTAGTAAAATAATTCGGAGCGCAAAGGGTTAAAGGTGGTGAGAGAATTATTTAAAAATCGAAAATAATTATAAAATTACTAATTAAAATATTATAAAAATTACTGTCAGAGTACTAATTAAAACATTAAGTCCCCAAATTTCCAAACTACCCTAGCTCCCTGCACAGACACTCTTCTCAAAAATATCCTCTAGGATTCCAAAAAGAAAAATTAATTTCCAACCTACCAAAGAGTAAAAATTAGGAACACACATATTCCTTTAAAAAAATCTAAAGAAATATATTAAAAATTAAGAAACGCTCGGAGAAACATGAAAACTCGCGGAAGAAATCGTCGATTCTCGAAAAACTAATTCTGAGAGAACGCCTCGAGGCACGAGATGTATTCATTGTGCATGCTCAATGCTGGTCGAAACATTCGAACCAAGACTTCTGTCTCTCTGTCTCTGCATTCGTCTTAACCCATTCGTGCAAAAATACGAGACAATCTTATGGTGTATTTTTGTGGTGATACGAATGAACAAATCATCCAATAACACAAAATGTTCAAAATGTGCGAATGGGATGAAGACAACGGCTTCGAGTGTCATTGGTGTCGCCTGATTCACGTAATATCATCTCGTGTTCAGTATAGAATTCCTCATCGAAGGTGTTAGAATAGATCTCTTCTCTGTGTCTCTCGTTTTCTTCGCTTCTCTCGTTCGAATTCTCATCCGAAGAGTACAAGAGCAAAGACAACAAATGGACACACATTTATGCTTTCTTTTTCTATTTTTTTTCCTATCGTAATTCCATATAAAAAAAGGGTCAATGAGAATTGTACAAAAATTTGTTTAAATCTTGAAATGTAAATGATTGAAATTTGATTTGGCGGGAAATTATTTCTGATTGATTTGATAAATGTTGCTCTTCCATGGTACCGATTTACAATAGTTAATTTAAAAGGGATGTTTTTTCGTGTTTATAATCATTTTTAATTATTTTTTAACTCACTAATTTTACTCTGATTAGTGATAATGTCGGCCGATAGAAGAGTACGTGATTCGTACGGTTTTCTAGCTGTACGACGATTTTAACGTGATATCGGTGAATTGCGAAAACACAGGTAACACCGATGAGCCACGTGAAATTACAAAATGTCTCTTTAAACCCGTCGTTTTCGAATTTCTTCGAAATTCCAATCACTGATCCGCCTGAATCCAAAAAAACTCGCCACCATGCAAATCTATTTAAACAAAAATCTTTCTTTCAACTCTACACAAGAAAAAATCCAATTAATTCAAGTCCTTCCGAACCCCTAGTCTATTATCTATTTAAAAAAAATTAATTCTTCTCACTTTGTCTCTATATTTCAACTTTCCTGAAAATTAGCATATATTCATTGTACACAATTGGTCTTGATTCGAGTCAAATTACATCTCGAGTCAAAAAAGACCCCAAGAGAGTGCCGAAGGTTAATCAGTAGGATCAGTGATAAAAACGACAAAAGGTAACGTTAAAAAAAAAGAATAAAAAAGAGAGAGAAAAAGATGAATTAAAATCAGTTACCCTGGTGTCCTCGAGAGACACCGGAAGCCACCCCTTCCTTCCATTAGACGACGAAGCCCAATGACAGGAGACCAATAATGAAAGATCGTTCTGTTTAAAGGTACCCCACGAGGTATGTCTATCACAGGTTCGCAAAAGAGCGCTCGAAAAACCCACCAGTAAGTCACCCTCGAATCTAAATCTAAAACGACACAATATAAAATATATACATATATACATATATATATATTTTTCTCTCTACTTATATATCTATATATATACATACATACATATATGTATATATAATGCATATGTACATGAAAGATATTGTTATACGAAATCTATAACACCCAATTTAGCGTGAACAAAAGAAGACATACGTACAAGGATCGTCGAACGGTCCCTGGACCAAGGGGCGGCCATAATGAGAGGACACTATACAACCTCCCACCTTCTCTTGATTTCAGTTAATTTTCCCTGAGTTATTCCTAAGTACTAAACATGTATTGTACAACGTAAATGCCGTTTTAATCGTTGTCATTGCTCGGCGAACTGTGCGGTTATTGCAGGGGGATGATTTTACTGCGAGTCTTTTCAATGGTTTTTGTACATTTGGGGTAGTATTGTATTGAGCTGATGAAGATTTTTGAAAATATAATTGAGTAGAGGTTTTTTAGGGGAGAGTTTATAGGGGGGGTGTAGGGTTGGACACCGTTTTGAGAAGTTTATCGATGGGGTTTTTCAATGGGGTGGGATTTACTCTGAAGTTTTGTTACTCTAGGTCTGGGGAAGAATGAAATTTTGTTTTTGAGTGATCTAATTTACCTTTGTTTTGGGATTTTACTGAAATGATTTCAAAACCAAAAAAGCATCGCAGAAAAATCGCGTGTAAGAAAGGAAAGTAATTATTTACACGTAAAAATAATTATTAAAATATTAAAGTAAAAACCAGTCGCCCTGTGAACGTTCGCCGAGTACGTACGCAAGTATAAAAAGTATTTTCCGTGTGTCTCGTCCAGGTTTAAGGCTGTTTATCGAAAAATTGGAATTAACAGTGACATAAATTTTTGTTCGTCGCCGTCTGTATCAAGTACTTTGCGAAAGATTCTGCATAGGCGATTTAGTTTGCTCGGAAAAAAGTATCTCATTGGATGGTTATCATCCATTAATTAAAAATGAATTTAACAATAAAATCTCAGGGTTTGTAACTGGCAAAATTTATCCACAAAAATGTATTCAACTTGCAACAAATTATAAAGTATTTTCTATTAAAATTAACTCTCTCTCTCGGGGAGTATTAATTATTGAGAAAAAGAAAACTTGCTGTCGAAGATCAAAATTACAAATTATAAATTAGAAACTTGAAAGGAAAGTTTATAAATGCAATTCTTCGACGGAGGGCATTTATTATTGCGTGTCCTTGTAATATATAGAGATTTATCGACAAAGAACGTAACGGGTATACGATAATAAATTCCTGCCTATCTTTATACCGCAGACGTTTTTCTCCAGTTGTAATACGAAACAAAAAATGGATTAATAACTAAAGAAGAGTCCAGGCTGTGCATGAAATTTAACGACTTCCGGCACAATCGATAATCCGTTCGTATATCTAATGAATCGCGGTGAAAACTCTTAAGCCGAGACAACGAATCGCTTGATTCAATTGGAAATATACATTATTCCATGCATCCAGCTACAGATTGCAAGTGGTATCTTTTTTAGCGATACACAATAAAAGATATCAGAGATCCTAAGGAATTTTATAGCCTTTCTTGCAATGATTTCTCTTTTAATAATTTTTTTTTAATTTTAGAAGAACCAATTACCAAAAAAAATATAAAACTGATTGTTTCTAATGTTCAAAGTCATGCAAGATCAGACCAATCTATAATTAACTCCAGAAAACCATGAAACACCCTATAAATTGCCATCTATCGTAAAATTACAAGTTGAAGATTTAAAAAATCCCTCCATTATTATACATCGAATAAAATGTCTCAGTTACCAACTTAAAAAAAAATGAAAATTCAAATTCCTCCAAACTCACAGAAATCGTCGTTTAATTAAAGACATATATGAAGTTTCAAAAATCCTGCAGAAAGTTACAAACCCTGGGTAAACCAAAAGTACCTGAAATTACCCCCATCTATCTAATTAGACGAAACCCCTAATCAGCATCTATCAAACAGAGGCCAAGTAGCCCTCGAGTGGAAAAAGGCGAACCGAGAGTGAGCGAGGAACGCGCAATAGAAACGCGTTGAAATTGGTAAAAATCGTCCATCCTCCTCGTCGGAGGAACGTGTTCCACGCTCTCTACGGTTCGTTGACCTCGTGGATGCTTATCCGGGACGTATTTAATGCAGCAAAGCCGACGTAGAAACATAGAAACGCGTCCACCTGACCCGCTAGCTCGACTTGGATACGCAAGGTCGTTTAATAATGCGTTTCGGAACGCGGAAGTGGAAAAGTACGGCGAAGAAGTAGCCTCGAGTATCCTCGATCGGTATCTCGGACGTAGAAGTTTGTTCTGGGATGTTGGAGAGCCTGGAGAAATGTTGGCAGCACTGTTTGAAAAAAACGGGACTTTTGTCAAAGCAGGAATTGAAGTTTAAAGTTGGGGAAGTTAAACTCTTGCTATGCAGTTTCTTTTTTTTTTACTGCATTGTTTCGTTTAGAAGCTATTGCTTTGGACTTTAAAGTTTGCCATTGAGGGATTTTAATATAATGATATTAAATTGTTTTGAAACTTAAAGAACAATTTTTGGGAATACAGTAAATGTGGGTATTGGAAAGCTTGTTTGGTATACTTGAAATGATACCGTTGCGGGAAAAATTGATTAGTAGGATTAAAATTAAAAGTTGCCGTATCAGCGGTGTAAAAAGTTGGGGAATTGGTCCAATTCGTTGACATGTTCGAAGACTCTCCGTCATCCAGACATTCCCCTAGAGACTCGGTTGATCGCGACGGTGACACTCTTCGGAACCCTAGCTAATATCGTTCTACATGGCTCGACGACCGAGACAGTATTACCATAAAACGACCGAGGCTGATACTTAATTAGATTTTCCATCCAGTTGCCGCTGAGTTGTGGAACTTTTAACAATTAACTCTCACCGCGAGTTACCAAATATTAGCCGGAATTCCCTAGTCGTGCGAGAGCTATCCGAGCTCTTCCACTTTGGATTCCAAAGTTTGCACAAAACACTTGGAATTGCATTTACCAACGATTCGAAAAGTCAACGTCAATTCGCGTTAACGTGAAAGGGAGGGAAAAAAATGGTTCGAGCTTGTCTCGAAATGAAATACGAATGACGTCCAATTTTAGAACTTACCGGACGATCAATTAAATGAGAACCCCTTTACTTGATATACATAATTTACGTTTATTCTAGTATATAGTGTCTACCTTTATTTCCCTTATAATGCACTCATCTGCATGGTCGCACAATTTTAAAAGAGAAAAAGAAATTGCTTTCTATCCTCCGGCATTTTTCTTGCTTTGTATTGCATCCGGCTTTGCTCGTGCGATTTATTTTCTTGTGGCGCAACCGCTGCATGGGATACGCTGCCTAACGTAGTAGAAGGTTGTAAACCGTGTTTTATTATGTGTTAGCGTACGAGCGATAGCTTTCAAATATGTAGCACGATAGATGGCGACACATATGGTTTCCTTTGTGGGAAGATTTAAAAAAATTTTTTTAAAGCGACAGTATTACATGCCATGTTTATTGCAATTTGTTTTAACTGAGGATCTAAGAGCAAAATGATTCTAAGTCGCGGAGTTAAAGCAGCGAATCTCAACCACTATGGTGCGCCACTTTAGTGTACCGCGGGAATTTTGAATTGTGCCGCGGGAATTTTGAATTACGTCGCGGAATTTATGAAGTGTGCCGTCAGAAGTATGTTAACAGCAGTGAAATCTCTAAAACTACGCTTCCCACAGGGAAAACCGAATTGAAACTGAAATTCCATATTTACATAGTTGATTAAGTTGAGAATTATTGTCCAGTCTTAGATACTAGAAGACTAGAAATCAACAGTATCCTTCCGAAGTATGACAGTACCCCTTTTCGATGAATGCACACAGAAACACCGCTATGGCTGCTTCTACAAATAGCGCCAATAAAAAACGAACGGGACCTGGTGGTCCTGTTCCTTCTGACCTTCCGGGACATCACTGCCCTGAAGCAGCCAATCGAAACGGACGACAGCAAGGGTGGCCTCTCGAAATTCGCCAAACTTGCCAGATCGGTCACCAGGTCCAGATCAGTCCTTGTCTCGCAATTCAGCTCACATCTGCCCGCCCTCAAGGATTCCTCGATACCAACCACCGGGAAGCAATCCCATTTAGCTCATGTAAGTCACGTGACAGCCAAAATTCAAAGCGCCGTTCAACGGTAAGCCCCATGGCGTTCAAAGTATTAAAACTCCATGAAGCCACCTTTGAAAGAAGTACATAGAGACTCACAAAGAGGGCGCTGTTATATCCCTAAAGAATCCGAACTTAGTGATATTATTTTCAAATGGAATGGCATACTAATTTACTTGCGCAACGATAAGAATGGCCCCTTTATGATCCTTTGTAGATGATGTCCTTAAGCGGCGACGTAATGCCGCAGTACAGACAAGAGGCACCGAAAACCCCGCCACATATTTTGTTACATTACTGCGCGTTCAAGGCGATCTGGGATTGGATAATTTTGTGTTTGACTTTTTACACGGCCATCATGGTGCCCTACAACGTTGCCTTCAAGAACAAAACCAGCGAGGATGTATCCCTCCTAGTCGTCGACAGTATCGTCGATGTCATATTCTTCATCGACATCGTCCTCAATTTTCACACCACATTCGTCGGCCCTGGTGGCGAAGTCGTGTCTGATCCGAAGGTACAGTGTGGGAAATTGAATTTAACGATTTAAACACTAGACAATGATCCGGTATTCTTTCGTTTAAGTTGGTCACATGATTAACTTGTTTTATAGTGATTTAAAGAAGAACTGAGAAATACACTATACGTATCTACCAACTGTGCGCTCTAAATTTCCTATATGTTTCACCGAAATCTGGTATCCCTTCTTCAATGGCCCTCTATTAACGTTTAAAACAGCAAATTGCAAATTTATACTTTCATCCAAAAAATGTCTACACCGTTTCAGGTAATCATGATGAACTATTTAAAATCATGGTTCATCATCGACCTTCTAAGCTGCCTGCCGTACGACGTCTTCAACGCCTTCGACCACGACGAAGACGGCATCGGCAGCCTATTCTCCGCCCTGAAGGTCGTCCGTCTTTTGCGTCTCGGTCGCGTCGTTCGCAAACTAGATCGGTATCTGGAGTATGGAGCCGCGATGCTCATTCTTCTGCTCTGTTTCTACATGTTGGTTGCTCACTGGCTAGCCTGTGTCTGGTACGTCACATTAAGGTGATTTTACTCTGCGTACACACAAGGTAACACTGATTGCAAACGGATCGCGGCATATGCCATCGTACATGCCACACTTACGCACGACATATACACACATCTACACGGTGAATATTTAACTCGTTGTCTGCCCGGTTAACTTTGGCGCTTATTCTTTAATAGAATAAAAAAACGCATCTTTGTTCTGTTTGAATTTGAACAATATGGCGGGATTTAGCTGATATAGTTATTTTTTTTCTGGTATGTTTCTAGGAACTATTTTAGGTGGGTTCCCAATAACCTGTAGCAGCTGAATAGTTAAACTTTAACTAGAAAGTCCGAATTCTTTTTCTTTATTTGATTTTAAAATTGGGTTTTCTTTGTTTCGAGATCATTTTGAAATTTTAAGAATATAGTTAAAGTTGGAGACCCACCTAAAACTTAGTACAGTAGTCGGCTGCAAATTGCATGATGACCATAGTTCTACTAATTTCGAAAGTCATTTGTAAATAAAACGAATATTTTCCAAGTACTTTTTGGGCTGTTAGAATTCCAATTCCTCTCCGATATTTATGGATTTCTTTTTATAAATTATAATGTAAAAAACTATAATAACGGGCAGACAAGGTGTTAATGGTACCTGGTGAAGTTGGATATCTGTATGTATCTAACGTAATCCTTAACAGTAGCCATATTTAAATCGCATATTATAGCAAACTAATAATGAATTGTAACAAAAACCATGGTACCATTTTCCCCAGGTACCAATTGGAATGCGCAGAGAATAAATAATCCCGCTTTATGCGCTTTGTATCTCGTACGATTCAAGGATAAAGCTTCTATTAAAAATTTCCTAATTCAAACATTGCAAGAATCCTCGAATCGAACGAACGAGCTTATAATAGCAACTAATAATTTTATCTTACATTATTTTCTCAATCGAAACGTGCTGTAAATAAGAGCACAGTACCGTTGCTTCTTTCTAGAAAAGAGCCTCCGAAAAACCTGACTTTTTTCCCCATAAACATCCCCTTAATATCTTTTGCATTAGCTGGAACAAAACCAACGAGCGAGCAGCAATTAAAAAATGAAAATGAAAAGCTACTTTATGTTTGCCTTCCCTCTCAAGCTTCCAAAAACTCAAACGATTACCTTTGACTGCGATATCAAGTTTCAAAAAAAAAGAATTCCAAAAAATCGACAGATCTAACGATTCCTTCTAAGAAAACCTAAATGGAGAAAGAGCAACTTAAAGTGTCGCAAAATCAAAAAGACAAAGAGATGTCAATATGCAGTCAGAGATGTAAGAAGTGAAAGACAAACTACGCTGTTCGCATTCGACTCATTATTGCATTCTCTAGTATCCTAGCTGTTCGGAGTAGCTCGCGGGGACCGAGTGGGCCCAATCGATAAGAAACATCCTTTCCTTGAAGGTATTCGATAGGAAGGTCGGACGCCGACAACGGGGTACAGTATTCATGGCTATGGAAACTAGCAAACGTGACGCAGTCACCGTACAGCTATCTTTGGACCAACACCAGCACCGCGCCGGAATTAATAGCTGGCCCATCGAGGAGGACTATGTACGTCACTGCTCTCTACTTCACGATGACCTGCATGACATCAGTGGGATTTGGTAATGTTGCTGCAGAGACCGACAACGAGAAGATTTTCACCATTTGCATGATGATCATTGCTGGTAAGTAAATGGACCATGGGAAAATTGTTCTACAGGAATTTGCAAATTGAAACAATCTAACTCTGAGTCTTCATCTCAATACCGCAAAATGAGGACAGGCCCCTAGGGGCAGTATATATTAACGAAGAATGAAAATACGTATTTTTTTATATTATTAGCTAAATAATTCTTTGATACACGTGTCCACCATTTTGATTTTGGACGTTGAAACAATTTGACTCGGGTACCCCGGGTTCGTCAAACCCGTACCTGCCCATCTCTGTACCGAGAGATGGTGACAGGCCCCTGGGGGGAATAGATATTAACATGGAATGAAAATATCGAATTGTTTTGTATTATCAGCTAAATAATTCTTTGATACACGTGTCCACCGTTTTGTTTTTGGACATTGTAACTATTTGACTCGGGTACCCCGGGTTCGTCAAACCCGTACCTGCCCATCCCTACATCGAAATATGGTGGCAGGCCCCTGGGGGGAATAGATATTAACACAGAATGAAAATATATAATTTTTGTATTATTAGTTAAGCAATTCTTCGATATACGGGCCCATAAACTAGAAAATGTTTCATATGAGGGACAGTTTAGTCGTAGTCCTAAGGGGGATGTTTCCAACCACCCATCGGAACCGCACCCACGAAAAAAAGGAATAAAAATCTGAATGAATAAATGAAGATGATAAATTGACGTTAATAAACATTATTGTTTATCGACAGCCCTCCTGTACGCGACGATATTCGGCCACGTCACCACGATAATCCAACAAATGACATCAGCCACCGCCAAATACCACGACATGCTGAACAACGTGAGGGAGTTCATGAAACTTCACGAAGTACCGAAAGCACTTAGCGAGCGTGTCATGGATTACGTCGTGAGTACCTGGGCAATGACCAAGGGCCTAGACACCGACAAAGTACTTAATTACTGCCCCAAGGACATGAAAGCTGACATCTGTGTTCACCTCAATAGAAAAGTCTTTAACGAACATCCGGCGTTCAGGCGAGTTATACTCATTAAGGATCATACTTTTTCTTCAACATCCTCATCATTATCATTTTTCGTCTTTCACCGTATAAGAAATGCAGGCCTCGCCGTTGAATCTCATTTGCTACTTAACACTTAGCACGTAGATCCACTTTTCTTAGCTCGATAGACCTACCCTCTTTCACTAATCACGCTCTTTCTCCAGATGGAAGGAAGTAATTAGTGATATGCTTTAACCTTTTTTGCATGCACTCTACTAATTGTATAGGGTTCCCCTGTGGTGGAATGAAATGTATGGCGTGGAAGAATCATTTTGGATAGGATTTTAAATAAGTTTCGGATGCTTCGTCTAAGTAGCTTTATTCTTAGTCGATTAACAGATTTTGACAATTTTCAAGTAGCATCTCTTTGTGTTTAGCATACTTGGCTGATTTTATACATTAAACTATTAACAAGTTGAACGCCATTTCACCGGTATCTCCGTTCCTATCGAAATGAAACTTTTTCTATTAAAATGATATCTTTGTAAAGCAGAAACTTTAAAGAGACACGTAGATATCTATAAAACAGGACTTTACTTTCTCGAGAAGAACCGTAAATGTTGAATAAATTAGCAAATTTGCAAATATTACAATTCGAAAGTCGTAAGAAACTTAAGTGAATTTAATGGCGGCGGTCGCCGGAGACCACCATGGCGTTCAACCTGTTATAAACCCTAGAACTTTGCCGCAAAGCAATTTTCAACATTACTAATTACTTGTAAATTAACAAAACACATTGTACATATGAAATTTGGAAATTTCTTATATATAGAAGCTTTCAAAATTTAAAAAAAAAATACTATTTTCAATCTTCAAGGGTCTATTCGAAAGTGTCCAGAGTTTCCTCATCCTCACGAATTCTCCTATTTTTAGTCTCCACCGTAAAAAAAAGGCCAACCACCCTATAAAGAACAAATAAACATTTAAAATTTCCAATACACTTATCGTAAACGTTGCATATTTATTTGACTGTGCAGACTGGCGTCCGATGGTTGTTTGCGCGCTTTGGCAATGCACTTCACAATGTCGCACAGTGCACCCGGTGATTTGCTTTATCACACTGGCGAATCGATCGATTCTCTGTGCTTCATCGTGACCGGTAGCCTGGAAGTGATACAGGACGACGAGGTGGTGGCGATCCTTGGGAAGGGTGATGTCTTCGGCGACAGCTTCTGGACGAATCCTGCCGTTGGGCAAAGCGCTGCCAATGTTAGAGCTCTTACTTATTGTGACTTGCATACCATCAAGAGGGACCGACTTCTGGAAGTTCTGGATTTTTATCAAGCCTTTGCAAACTCTTTCGCCAGGAATCTCGTTTTGACGTATAATCTGAGCCACCGGGTGAGTAGACTTCAAATTAAAGCATTGCCGATGTACAGTGCGCTCGATTAATGGCATTATAAGAAGAAACGCCCTCTGTTTGGAAGAAGTGGAAGTAAAGAACAGAAAAAGTAGATACAACTGTGTTGATTATGGGGTTAATAAGAAGCTATGGTGTGCAAAGAAGCAAAGATAAATGTAAGATAAAATCTTTCTTCGCCACCTTTGGGACATTTTTACAAAATTTTTATTAAATATATAATAGAATTAATGGCTTCAAACTTATCTAAAATAGTAGAGTCTAGGCAAAATTATTACAGCAGTTGAATTAATCCTGTTGTTCTGCTCATTTGCATCTCACATTCGTATTCCTTCCAGTCACAGTGTAGTAAATGTTAGATACATTCAATCTTGACAATTAATACTTAGAAACATAGTATCTGTTAAAGTATAATCTCCATTTCGAGCAGAACAGCAGGGTTAATGGAAAAGAAACAGAGATAAGAAGGTACCCCTTCCACTGGCCATTTATCGAACTGACTGTACCTATTTGGCAAAGATCTTTTTACCATTCTAACATTTGCCTGCATTCTGAACTCGAAGACTTCTTTATAGAATTAATTCAAGACCATTTTGTCTAATGTGTTTCTCATAGTTGTATTTTTTCGTATAAGGTATACGAGGAATAATAGGGAAGACGATAAGGTTTCCGTTCTTTATTGAACTCGTAACATATTGAATAACAGTGCAGTATCTTTGGCATTGTTCTCTTTTATAGTTCGTCGTACACAGATCTAAACGTGTGTCTAGCGATTATTTGTATACGATAAAACACACAGTCTTAGTTAACAATAGCGATACGTGTACAACGACGTTCATTGATGTAGAAGATCGCCGTGCATATCGAGAACATTGATTAGAAATGTTTGATGACTCACCAGGCACTAGATAATAGGCATTCAAAAGACACAGCAATTATACATCCTCAATATCACGACACGTCGTTCGTAATAAGCGTACGCACTTTTTAATAAAGCGGTAACAGAAATTGAATTTTACAAACTGGAATTAATGCGCGTATCAAACATATCAGGCCGTTACGGGGACACAGAACTTTAGACACACAATGAAACGAGTATTGAATTAAATATATTTATATACAGAAAACTCGTAAAACTCATGGCACATCGTTCTACTTCACGTGCGGTCTTTACATTTTTTTATAATTCGTTTCAAATATTATCCGCCCTCCATCCTCCTAATTTATTACATAATTTCATAACAATTACGAAATTATCTACATAAAAAAAAGGACGAAAGAAACAGCAATTGTTTTATTAGCATTAAGTCTCTATTTTTTGGATTAATTTTATTTCGAAAAAGCCGCTTTATAGTTTCATCAGCCTGATTACAATTTATACCTAATATTATTATTAAGTCTCGTTTTGAATCTCGTAGTTCAATATCACAATTACTCTTTCTCCTCCCTCAACCCTTCGCTGTGCATCTTACGACCTGAAATTTCTAACATTAGCTTAGACGTCGGATCCTGATCTAAAACGGATTTTGATTCTTTCGCATCGTCTTCCGTTTCCGGTATAGGTCCTACGCCCCATACTTCGCAATGTTTGATCTTAAAGTTCTCTTTACCGCTGAGTTGCACGTAATTCTGGAAGGTCGTGCACGATACACTGGATTTTCCATTTCCATATTCGCAATCGAGCCACAAGCCAGGATAATTGAGCTGCCCACCCATAAGCAAACCGTTAGGCATAGTTTGTTGATGAAGATTCAAATATTGATAGTGATTGTTGTACAATGTAGCGGAAAATGTAAGAATGTCTGGCTCAAGTTTAAACAAAAAGGAAGATTGATTTCCTATAAAATTCGGCCCAAGTGCCCAACTGTCCGATGCGAATCCACCAAAAACGTGATCGTCCGTGTCTTGAAGTATTATAATCGTTGCGCCTTGCATCGTAATTCTACCTAACATTGTGGAAAACGACTCGCCGTGTACTTGACTTGAAAATAAGAATCGCCATTCGTTACGGAGTTCGTGAGGCAGACTTAAATTTAGGAATAGTACATCACCCAAGCCTAAAATACTTGGAAAATGTGGAATATTCTCCAAGCCTTTACAAACAGGTAAAAGATTCAGGTCGTTTATTCGTGCACTGGTGTTCTTATCTCCTTTCTTTTGAGACACCAGGAAAAGATATTGGAAAACGTGGGATTGAATGGTTTTGAATGTAGCTGCAGACGCAAACCAATTTTCAACTTGGTCTACGGTCAGTGCATCTCCGTATTTAATAATATCTTCGCACAGACTTCTAGAACGCATTCCTATGCGTCTGGTATTAACAGTACATCCGATACTACTCCACGTGAGATAGTGCCCATTGCCAGAATTCTTCTGTAGTCTCAAGTAAGAATTTATCGTAGCTTGAACGTATTGAAGAAACGTAGCTGTTGGCATCTCATACTTTTGCTCTTCTTCTGAGAATCCATCGAAGATCAAATTTGTACGTTCCTCTGGACTGCCACGCACAGCGAATACATAGAGCCTGCCAAAATTCTCTCCGTTTATGGCAGAAACTCTTTTACCTGGCTCGTGACAGAGAAATCGCACAACAAACTGCAACAGTATATCATCCAAATGGGTGGACCAATGCTTAAATATATCTTCACGCTTTATGGAACCCGAACTCCGTGACATCGACTTGAATAGATTCTCCACTAAAGTCAGCTCGTCCGCGGATAAAATATTCGACGATGAAGCGGAACGACTCGATCCATGACCCATCTGTAAATTATTCCAAATATTGAATTATGTAACGCTATTTCTCCAATTATTCTTATTTTCTATTACAGAATTAAAAGAATTACTGTAAAGATAAGAAAATGCTACGATCTATACGACAAGTGTCTGACTGACAGACCTAATCTACTTAACTTTCAATTGGTCATTAAGAACTCAATCTTATCGAAACTCGCGAGAACTTTGTATCTTTTTCTTTCTAACGTAAGATTAACAAATAAATAAAGTAAATAATTTCTATACCTTTCGAAGACAAGGAATATTTTCTACGGCAATCCATATACTCCGTAATTCTCCCTCAATAATTCGATCAGAAAAGGATCACGTTCGCCGGAAGTAAGCGAGACACCAGTGTCTTTATTTAAAAATTGTGAATGACATTTCCGGAAGTCGATGTTTCGACGAGAAACCCATAAAGAATTGTTTCGGTGCTTTCACCAGACCCGTCACGATAAATAAAATATTTTGAGGTTATACGGACACAGGTAGTCTGCTACTTTGCCCGTACCTATCGACTGTTCTTGCAAGGCATGCGCGGCATCGTGTGTGAATATATAAAGCACTTTTCTGTCAGTCACACCTTTTCATCCAGAAAAAAAAAGAATGAAAGGAAAACGAAAAAATAGAGAAGACCGTCGTTTTTCCAGTATTAAAGCACTACCCACCGACGAAATTGGATCATTCGAGACACCCTGTTTCAACGAAAATCGTTGTGTGCTTTGGAACGATGAAACTTTCAAACGATTAAGGGTACCGGAAAATAACGTAAAAAGAAGGACTCATTGAATATTTTAAACAAAACTTCATCAAGATTTTAGATGGAAAAAAATTATATGAAATCGTGGAAATTATATTCAGGTTTAATATTTGTGAATTAAATTCTTATAAGTATTCGCATCTTTTATTTGAGAAAAAAGGGGATCATTTCCGGTACCACTAATACCCGCCATTTTGTTTTCTATGAAACGTGAAATTTAAGATTGTAACAATTGATTGGGTTTCTTTGAATAAAGTGGACGACCTGGATATATGTTGTTTGAGAAATATACATGATAAAAGTAGCTTTTAAAAGATTCCTGGTACGCGATGAAGTAGGAGTTTAATATCGAACGAAATTGCTGCATTATGCATGACATTATTATCTATAGTAAATAGATCTTTTTAGAGAGCAATAAATCTCGATTATCGTGACATCCTGTATCGGCTTTTCTACCCTTGTTATCTGTGCCATGTATGTAGCACGATAATTGCCGATACATAATAATTAACCAAATAATCGTAACTTATATAGGGCAAGGGGTCGGAAAAGCCAATAAAGGGTCTGGCAGGTTGGTGAACATTAATAAACTTTCTCCGCGGCGATCGAAGAGAAAGAATCTCCGACAGGAATAATTATTTAGAATGCCATAATTAAACTATCGGTAACTGTTCGATAAAACATATTAATATTCATTTCGAGTGAAAAGTCAGATGAATACGAATACTTATTAATATTAAATAGTACATTATAACTGCTAATTAATCAAAATCAATTACACCGCGGAAGAAACAAAATGGTAATGGAAATCTGACTTTCATTCTGTATAAATGGAATATCAGCGAGCTGCTTCTACCAATAGTAGAAATAATTAATTGAATTAAAGTAAAATAAAACGTTATGTTGATAAATATAAAACTAAGTCAGAATGTTATCAATTACAATATTCATTCTATTCAAACAAAATAACATTGAATAAATTTCTCTACAATTGAAAAATCTCTGAACAATCACTTCACATCTATTTGTCCAAAATAATTCAATTGTATCTGGCAAAAATGGAATATTGTCCACTAGATTCTATTACCAATAGAGACAACTGATTACATTAAACTAAATTAGAATATTAAATCGAAAAATAGAAGATAAGAAAATAAAACTAAGTAAGAACATTATCAAATTCAATATTCATTCTATTCAAATAGAACGACATTGAATAAATTTCTCTAAAAATTGAAAAATCTCTAAACAATCACTTCACATCTATTTGTTCAAAATAATTCAATTGTATCTTGCAAAAATGGAATATTGTCCACTAGATTCTATTACCAATAGAGACAACTGATTACATTAAACTAAATTAGAATATTAAATCGAAAAATAGAAGATGAGATAATAAAACTAAGTAAGAATATTATCAAATTCAATGTCTGTTCTATTCAAACAGAATAACATTGAATAAATTTCTCTACAAATTGAAAAATCTCTGAACAATCAGTTCACATCTATTTGTTCAAAATAATTCGATATTTTGCAAAAATGGAATATTGTCCACTAAATTCTGTTATTAATAGGGACAACTGATTCCATTAAACTGAAATAGAATATTAAAGCGAAAATAGAAGATAAGAAAATAAAACTAAGTAAGAATATTATCAAATTCAACATCTGTTCTATTGAAACAAAATAACATTGAATACATTTCTCTAAAAATTGAAAAATCTCTGAACAATCACTATTTGTTTAAAATAATTCGATATTTTGCAAAAATAGAATATTGTCCACTAAATTCTGTTATTAATAGGGACAACTGATTCCATTAAACTGAAATAGAATATTAAATCGAAAAATAGAAGAGCAGAATATGAAAGTAAAATAGAATACTACCAAATGCAATATTCATTCCATTCAAGTAGAATAAGATCGATCAAATTTCTCTAAAAATCTGTAAAATTGCAAAACAATAATATCGCAATCAACTTGTTTCAAATAAATCGATTATATCGTGCAGCTCATATTTCGCAAAGTGGCCGACGTCCGCCGGGAGAAGGAGTTGGCTGAAAGAAGAAAAAACGAGCCCCAACTGGATCAGGCGCAGGATCACCTAGTGCGAAAAATCTTTTCAAGGTAGGGAAAGACTTGTCACCATTAAATCAGAATGGACACCATCGGATCCATTCCACTGAACGATGATAAGATATTCTCAACTATCATTTATCGTGGCACAAGAATCCATTCCAAAGTAACAATTATATTTAATCCTCTAACTGAAACATAGAACTACAAGATTCTTTCGCCCGATAATAATGAAAGAAACTTTAATTACATTTTACTACCATAATTAATCATATGTGCATTCATCCGTGAAACGAATAAAAAAACTAATTACCAACGCTCTTGATGAAACCGTATCAACGTGTCTGACCAAGTGCGGTTAGTTACTACTTATTGGAACTTAAAAGACGTCTACAAAGAATTGAAAATGAATGAAAGAAATTGTACCAATTTCTATGGACAATTTAATTCCCATTTTACAAGTGGCATCGTCGTAAGTGTTTACGGATGAATACAATGGAAAAAAAAACAGTAGAAAGACCTAATGAATCGTACGATCTCTCTGTCTGTCGCGTTCAATCAACGTTAACAAAGCTGCACAGAGAATGCACGACCGTTCTGCATTCAGGATCCGCAATATTACAGTTTTCTTCTGAACATCTCGCGACGTGCGTTCAAACAAAGAACAAGAATGACTAAGACAACGAAAAAAAAAAAAATCAAAAGCGAGAGAAGGAAAGATGGATACTGAATGCAAGATACCACGTGCAATCTCTCTTATGAAATTTTTCGTGCGCGTGTACTCTCATCACAAAACTCATCCTAAAAGTAGACAACTCTCTCTTTATCTAAGAAATTTCAGAATAATTCTATTACTACTTTTTCAAAGTTTCAATAAAAAATTTCAATCGTCAAGTGCAATTTACACGACATGTGAAACTTTCCATCCAAAACGAGACTCTCCGTGTTTGTTGTCATTGAATTAACATCAATCAAGGTATAACAATAGAGATGACACGTGCACGAGGAAACCTGTGATTAATGTGTAAGTGCTAATTAGAAATAATAAATGAGAGAAAGAGAGAGAGATAGAGCAAAAGAAAAGAGAAAAAATGAGAGAGAAAGAAAGTGAAGGCAGAAGTGTCGTCAACGGGAGATTATGTTTTCTTTACTTTTCGTTTCTCTGTAATTGTTGACTGCTGATCGTTGCTTGGCTGGCCTGTTGTGTCCGTAAAGGTTCAAGACCGACGGGGAACCCCAGATGAGCGTGACCAGGGCCGTAAATGGACGGTCCCAGCAAGATTCCGACGAGGAGCTCACCGTGAACGTCCTGCCACCCTGGCCCAGTTTTAGGCAATTTCATTTCTTACGTATTTATTTCTTCTCCATCTTCTTTTTATTGCCATATTTGCTACTTCTTACGTACACTCTTATTATGATTAATTATTATCTTTATTATTATTGAATTTAATTATTCTATCATTATGATTATTATCATCGTTATTATTAATTCTATATCGTTATATCTATATACATATATTATTAATTAATATCAGCTGCGATATATCGATACCACCGACATACACATGTGTACATGAATGCCAGAACTTTTTTTCATATATTTACATACATATCTATATCTATATACACACATATATATATATATATACGTAAAAGAGAGAGATTTATAATGCGATATTATCAACGATAATCATCGAAGGGGAGGAACCTTTTTTTCACGTTACTCTCTCACGATTTAACCCCTTGTCGTACTGTAACAAGTGACTCTCCTGATACTGTGAATTGGATGGGAAATTTTCAAGTTTTGTTGAACCTATGAAATTGAAAATATCAATGGGAGGAGACATGATAAAATTATTTCTGTAATGTTAATATTACGTTCAATTGTAGGACGTGTGGAGAATAATTGATCAATTTTTATGTTACCAATTTGATTCTAATTGGGGTGGCAGAAAGGACATTGTACTGCAAGGGGTTAACGATCATATATCTTCTATGATAATAATCGACGGTGAATTATAATTGAAATGCACGGAAAAATGAAGAGTCGTTATTGTCTTCCATCTTGGTTTTAACTGTGACAACCGCCATGATGATTTCACCTGGAATCTACATATTTTAAATGGCTACCGAAGCAAAGAAACGAAATTACACAGATCTCGATGAATTTTTTGTACCTCTAATTTGAATTCCTTTCAACAAAATCCATGCATCTTAATTATATGCATTCCGAAAGGTTGCTCCTACCATCGGAGGGTATCACGGATGTGCAATTCGCTGTACACACGCTTGAAAGAGAATTCAATTCTCGCAGCACGTCTACAGCCCGGTCAAATCGAGATTAAATCTTCGAATAAATATCAAAGCCATCATTCTTCCTAATATTAAGATAATCTCATTAATTTCAAAGATTATACATCATCGACTATCGATGCTACTGCATTAATAAACAATCTTCTACGTTGGAAATCGAAGACCCAACTCGATTTGTCCGGCGAAAACGCATCTTTTTTCCAGATGCGTGACACCTGCCGGTGCCATTTATATATATACATACATATATATAAAATCTTTGCCATTTTGACGATCACTGCAGTTCTGATGAATGCTAGAGTGCTGTAAAATATACGGCTTTAGAGGGTTATGCGCATCTTTCCTCCACCATATTACTTTTAGTACGTAAAAGCCAGGATTGTATAGAGCGAATTTAACGAGGACTCCGTATTTCTTTCACTTACTGTTGACTTCAATTGTCTTCCCATCGTTTAAACGTTTATCTGCAACTGAAACAATTAAAGGGAAGATTCTATTATTATTTTTGTATATTTCAACGAAGTGAGAAAAATACTTAGATCCTCATTGTGCCTCGAGCATCCGATCCTTTCCGATTTTATGCAACGCCGAATGCATGTGACGAACACACTCTAGGATTCAAGATTTCTCTCTGTCACCTGTACTTATATATACATACGATATATACGTATGCATATGTGCATACGTATGTATATTATTGCCAGATAGCTGCTCGATGAACTTCCGGAATGCCGAGGAATTTTTGATAAGAAATAAATGAAATGATTGAGTGATTTTTTTCTCTTCCTTTTTTTACATATTAGAAATCTCCAAGTTCAGCATGTGAAATGCATGATAGAACGTTAGATTATGGTAGTTGATAAGAGTTAAAATTTTCATTGATACTTTTAGAGAAGATATGGGTGAAATTTGAATGGCATTCCTAAAGTTAATCAGGCAGCTCCGTCACCATTACAATTATATCGATCTATCGTTACGTCGATGAACTACGATCGAGGCTGATTCCTAAAAGTAAAATCAGGTTATTGATAAAGAATTTATTTGAGATATAAACATCGTGAAAATTCCCAATATTCGGATATTCCCAGGAGAATGTTCTCCGTAAAGATTGTCCTTGCAATATTCTCCATCGTTTGAGACTTCGATCAGTGAAATCGGGGTTAAGTTCTGTGATTCTCGAAGACAGTTTATTCAAACAACCCCGCGATAACGTGTTTAGCTATTTATTCTCATTTAATAGCATCCCTGTTGAATCGTATAACCGTCAATTTAAACTTTGGAATTCCCACAAGAAGATAGAGTTACAGTTTCATGAGCCTCGAGTTTCTAAGTCGGGTAATTCGTTGCAGGAAATAGAACGTCTCGACTTTTCACCGGGGAGAACTGGCGATAACTCGATACGCAGAGTATATCGCTTGGTCATACGTTTTCGAGAAGTTCTATCGCTGATGATTTCTTAAATGTAGCTAAAACACAAACAATAATACTTAATCCAGACCTAACTTCTTAAATACACGGTGACTAAGTTTCTCGGCGGTTCTACAGTAGATAGAACCCAAAATCAGACCTAACTTCTTAAATACACGGTGACTAAGTTTCTTGACGGTTCTATAGTAGGTAGAACCTAAAATCTAAACTTAACTCAGACTTAACTTCTTAAATACACGCGTGACTAGTTTCTCGAAGGTTCTCCAGTAGCTATAACCTACATTCTAAACTTAATCTACACCTAACTTGGTAAATACACTCGAGATTTTTTTCTTGAAGGTTCTACGTCATCTAGAACCTAAAACAGAGGTCTGAACAAATCCTAACTTCTCAAAATATACGTGGGACACAGCCCTAACTTAAACCTAACTTCTTAAATATACCCAAGATTCATTCCTTAGTGGTTCTACATCAGCTAGGACCTAAAACACAACTCTGACTCAAACCAAACTTCTTAAATATACCCAAGATTCATTCCTTAGTGGTTCTACATTAGCTAGGACCTAAAACACAGGCCTAATCAAAACCTAACTGTTTAAATATACCCAAGATTCATTCCTTGGTAGTTCTACATCAGCGAAAACCTAAAACTCAAGCCTAATCAAAACCTAACTGTTTAAATATATCACAAATTCATTCCTCGGTGGTTCTACATCAGCTAGAACCTAACAGAAAGCTAATATTTCCGATATACGCACCACTGATTCCTCGGAGGCTCTAAATCGCCTACAACCAAACCCAAATCCCGACCTAACTCAAAAAAAAATAAGTGTAAAAAAATGAAAATGTAATTTCGAGCAGGCCAAGATCGTTTCATCGACGTCACCGTTTTCCCGTATGTTTTATCGGCATTTTTTCACCACCGTGAATACTCTCTTTTGAATCCCGTAGGCACACCAAAGTAGGTTGCTCGTGAACACCGCTGGAGCTGTCTCCCCTTTTTCTAGCCTCAGTAGAACGAATTAAAACTGCATTTGCCACAAGAGTCAATGTTTCTTGACCTCGTGAAGCAAAGGCATTGAAAGCAAAAAGTTATAAAAAAAAAAAGAACGCCAGAGAGCAAATGGCAAAAAGGGAAAAGTTTCACTTTCATGCCCGTGAAACTTTTGGATCGTTGAGAAAAAAAATATATATACATATAACTAACCCCATCCACGATTTCTACACCATGTATTTTATTCTCCCCTCCCCCCTTAATTATTAATTACCTAGAGAAAATGACCTTCAACCCCCCCGTAATGTACATAGTCCAATGGGAAATTGAAGGTGATCTAAAGAAGGGTATCTCCCCTCTCGTTTTTTTTTTCGTTCAGGTTTCGCAGAGAAAGACACACCTCCGACGTGGAGAAAGGAGATGGAAAGGATGGAAAAGATGGCAAAGAGGGCGAATCCTCGCATGCCAGAAAACTTTCTACCACCGAAGAAAGCACTACCGTAGTAAAGCCAAGATCTGGAAAATGGGGACGGCTATTAGGTAAGAAATAATATTACTCATATATCATAATTCTCTTTCATCATTAACAAACACTTATCTTAATTCTCCGATTCCACTGTTTTCCCCAGGTAGTTCAAGTTTAGACTCAGGCAGCGAAACAGGAACAGGTGCTGACACCTTCAAAAGATCCCTAAGCGCCAGAGATTCTCGTCCAAGTTCCAGTGCCGGCACGAACAAGGTCTTCCCAAAATTCGGTAAACTTGGCGGCACCATCGAGGAGACCGGTGATAGTGGCGAAAATCCAAAAGAAATCCAACAATCCCCACAACCAAGTGCAGCCGATACGAAGCAACTTCAACTACGACGTTTAGAAAGTTACGACGGTGGTTTGATCACCACCCAGCCAAGTCACGATCGTGAGATCCTAGCGGCGGTCCTCGAAGTTAAAGTCGACCTGAAACTAGAAGTCCAACGTGTTAATCAAAGGCTAGCAAAGATCGAGGATATGCTGCAGGCTCTGATGAGTCGTTTACCACCGGCCAGTCCACCAGGAAGTGGCGGTGGTCAACAGCAACAGAGAGGTTCGAATTTCTCCTCAGGTGTGAATGGTTCGGCTCAAAATCAACCGTCCACCCAAGCGCAAATCACGGGACCTCAGCAAGGTACTCAGGGTACTCAAACATCCGTAAGCGGTATCGTCGAGCAGAAAATCTCTATAGCCACAACGTCCACGTCAACGACACCTAGCGAGGGCTATAGAGAACAATCGACGACAACCGAGAGACCCTCTAAAAGTCATGAGCATCATCATCATCATCACCATCATCAACAGCAACAGCTGAAAGATTCTGAAAGATTATCATCGGATTACAAGAGTTCATCGAGAGAAGTCAGTAAAGAACTTCTCGAGAGGCTTGCTCAAGCTTCGACATCACGCGGAGACGATTCAAATGCCCTGGGACCGTTGATACTGAGAAAACGTAGAAGCAAATCACGTAATAAGGGAGCAGCACCATTAGCACCCCTTGCAACGCAACCGATGAGCCCGTCTGAAGCCACGGAGACGACGCAGATGCTCGAATGTACCGATGATCGCGAACAAACATCCGGCACTGCCGAAAGAACCGAGAGATCGGAAAGAAAGAGGCCGCCACCTAGGCCTAGAGAGTATTTATGAAAGTTCTTGGGACTTTCTAAGGTTACCTTGAGATTCTACGTTTGAAAAACGTCGATGAGGATTGCCGTTAGGTGTTTCAGGATCGGTTTGAGATATCATCGTTTGATCAACGATCAAAGGTGTCTTTTGTTGAAAGATACGAAGTTTATTGGAGTACACAGGTGTTTTTGAAGTTGGTACCGAAGTCTCGAGCATTCTACGTCGAACTCTTTTGATAAAGTGAAGAAGATTCCTGGTTATTCGGTGGAGTTAAGCCGCGAATCGAACTATGATAATTATATCTGTAATTTTGACATAAGTTAAGGACGTTGCGCCTGCATTTTTCGCTAATCGCTTCGCGAGGAGAAGGGAGAAGGAGATGAAAGAGAATGTGGTCTTTTACGTTATCGACCTGAACATCGCCAATAAAAGTATACGCGAAGGATTTGAGAGGAGGGGAGAGAAAAAAATAGTGATTAAAAAAAAAGCGAGGGGGAAGGTGAAACGATATCCTCCCTCGTTGCCCAGTTGGCATATTTTTGCATGGCCAAAAAAAAAGCGATAAACGATATATGAAATTAATTGCTTGCGACGGCTTCTTCGAGACATCGAAAACCTATTCAGAGGGATATTCACGTTATACATGAATTATACACTGTAATCGCTGTAGGTTTACACGCATTTTAGGGGACTTCAGTTAGAGTCGCGATGGGTGAAGATAGATTTTAAGCGTATAAAAGAAAAAACAAACTACAGAATGGAGTTTACCGATCGAATCAACGTTTCCCGTCGATGCGATTTTATAATTAGAATTAGAAGACACGCGAGACGATCGAACATCGAGTGAGGCTCGGGCAGAATCGATATACGCCGAATGGTATTTTCCATTTTATTTTTACTTCCGGAGCACGACGACTAAGGTCACCGGTATCGTGCTTTGTCGTTTCAACTTAAACGAAGAGGACTCGTCGAGATGCATCGTCGCATCATTTATCGTTTCATTATTATCGCTCCAGAGATTCCACTAATACGTTTTTATACCTGGTCAAAATCCAAGGAAATAATCCTAACAATTTTCATTCTCAAAAATCCTGCACCTCTTCAACAAAAAGGATTTCACAAATTCTCCAACGATTTCTTTCAAAGTTTCTACAGTAAATCTTTTACAGTACAATTTCTAATTAAGTTATTGACCACGAATCATCGTCAAACCTAATTCTAATCCTGTCAACCTAATTAAGCAACTTTACCCTAAGAAATCTCAACATGGAGAACGCTATAGGGGTCATTGGTGACTCTCGGTCGTGCTATCAAATTCGATAGAATTTCATGGCGTTTAACCCTTTGCGGACGGAGGCATTTTTGAATATCGAGAAACTATCAATTATTTAGCGATGAAAAAACACTTTTTCATCGGAAAGACAGTCTGTTAATCTATACAAGTTGAAATTTACTCTTTGTAAAATAATATTTCAACGATGATATTTTAATTTTTCAACTCTAACCGTTTAGGGGAGGGTGGGGCAAAATGGGCCCCTTCAGCAAAAAATAGTCATATCTTTATTCTTTTGGGCTCCAAAATTTTAAGGGGCCCACTTTGCCCCACCCTCCCCTATATATGCACCGACAAACTATAACCAATTTTTTTCTCAGGGCGGATATATTCGCCTGTCGTCCGCAGAGGGTTAAAATCCAATATTTATGAGTTTTCTAACACATTCAATAATTTAATGTTGGCATCATAATTTCATGGGTTCTATTAAGTGTGACAAATCGTTAGGATTTTTTCCTTGGCACCAGATAACGTGATTTGCAAGAGTAACTTTGTCGAGCTAACATACTTCGTTACACGAAAAAAAAAAAGAAATGACCTAAACCGGCATATGGCACTCATGGAAGCCAAACAGCAATATTAGGTGTATATATCTTGTAACTATGACGTGTATATATTCACAGTGATTATTAACGCATACGTCCGTGATAGCGCGTTTGCATTGGTAGACAATCGACCGAGCAATTCTCGTGTTTCCTTTGCTTGCCACTTTGGCGATGCTCTAAGCTTCGAGTATTCGTGGCTCTTGTGATAACGGAAATGATAATGGACACGAAGGAGAGGAGGAGAAAATAGAACTTTAACGTGAACTACGGTGCTCTGATCTTTTGACCCCATTCTGATTTTTTAGCAAAATTAAACATCTTTAAACCAGCGGTGCAAATATTTTGCACGCCCCATTTATATTTTTATAACAAATTTAAGTTAATATCTTATATTAACCCTTTCGCTGCGGAATATTTTTCGACAAGCTAACACGACAGGAAGTAATTCCGCCACGGACGAATAACTTTTAATGACTAATGATGTAATATAGATAATTAATTCTTTATCACAGTTACAACGCATATAATACAGGAAAAATAAGAACTTGTGGTATTTAAAAAATATTTAATTACAAGATATCATCTTATAATTAATTCTCCGGGTGAAATTTTGTCGGGTGACTATAGTCATCGGTAGAATCGAAAGGGTTGAAATATTTAAAAATATCTGAAATATATAAAATACAGTATTGATTATAGTATTTAACGAGAGAACGAATCGTCTACTTCTACTTCTACTCAATTTGAAATTTACGTAAATATCCGCAGTGTATTGATAAATTTTCAAAGTTATACCCAGTATAATTGCATTTTTAACACTAAACCTACCAAGGCGGTCAAAAGACCGATTCCAAAATATTTTCTAAAAATTATCTAAATTCATAA
Organism: Cerceris rybyensis; assembly: GCA_910591515.1. NCBI lineage: Eukaryota > Metazoa > Arthropoda > Insecta > Hymenoptera > Crabronidae > Cerceris > Cerceris rybyensis. Next base: position 3,303,853 of record OU342800.1, on the reverse strand, counting down.
AGTAGCCATGAAGTAAATATTCCACTTCTATCTTACAAAAGTAAAATGAGTTAATTAATTATCTTCTTTATCTCGCCACTTCTCTTTGTGTAAGGTCGTTATTGAGTATATTTAGATTTTAGTAGATATAACGTCGGTAGGTTTAGTGTTAAATATACTTTTCAAGATAAATGACTTTTGTCTTATATCTATAGGTGAATAGTGATTGCTTTTAATTACTGACTAATTGAAGTTTCTAAAAGGAGCAAGTAAAAGTTTAATTTTGGTCAATGATCAAAAGAGCACCGGTGCCACGTCCCGGCAGCCATGAGGTACAATGGCCTCTCTCACAATAAAGATGGAGGTATTAAGAAGTTATCATAAATTTTCCCACTTTTTCTAATTAAAAACCTTTTCGCTTTTCCATTACTCGAGCCCCGCCCAACCCGAGAGACCGCGATATATTCCTGGTTTTCGCCGAGAGAACACAATTATGAAGGACAATCAAAGAAAGGAAAGTACACTGATCTCACTACGTAGGTCAAAAGCAATCTACTTGAGTAAGGCTAGATGTACTTCGTTAGTTTAAAATTAAGATACTTTACCAATTACGCAACAAGGAGAAACGATTATCCTGTGCCGGTAAAAAGAATAAATCACAACAAAACGAAGCATCGCGTACTTCACCGATCGTATAATTGCGCTTAATCGTATAATTAAAAGAAGAACAATTGTAACAATTTACCATAGTGTGCTCGTATTGTCTACCAAAAGCAAAAATGAGAAAAAAAAAACAAGCAGAAAGTATGTCGCAAACGCGCTCGCAAGGATAACAATTATGCGTGTACATATTATAAATATAGAAGAAAAGAAGAGACGAGAAGAGCGCGAGGGAGAGAGAGAAAGATAGAGTGTATGGAGAAGAATGCGGGAGAGAAAGAGAGAGAAAGACAGAGACAAAGAACGAAAGAGACAGTAAATAGATCTAATTTCATGTTACGTAATGAAACAAAAAAAAATGAATTATCGAAAAGTTACGAGGACTTTGTTAATTAGGTTTTAGTGACGGAGACGATATAGCTGGCTCTATCGTAGTTTATATACTTATAAATGCGCGAAAGTTTAATGCCGTTGGAAAAAAAAACAATTTTTAGCAGCTAAGCCACGATGCGTCGATCGAGTTTTAAAAAATGGTACGCAGGTTTTTCGTGCCCTGATGTCCCCTTTATCGCGCGGGTTCGTTCGATTGCAGAAACTGTCCTCGATTTGCAATTCAAAATTCTCCTTCGTGCACGGAAATTAACATCTCTTTCGACGCGTTTTCTTCTAAATCGGTGAATCTGCACGGGATCGTTTCCAAAACGTTTTCAATCTCCTCCAATAATTACTAATTTTAAAGGGATACTTTTACGAATCGCTGGAATTAAATTGAATAATAATTACGAAATTGAAATTGTAAATCGAAGTTGAAATTGTAAATCGAACTTTGGAAGTAATAGTTTAATTTGTTTTAATTCTTCTGTAAACGTTTACGAATCGATCTCGTTTTAATAATTGCATTTATCCGGAGTTGTATGCCGGTGCCTAAAATCTACGTTCACCGATTACAAACGAAGTGTTTGCTGATCGTCGCGAGAAAAAGTAAGTACGGCTTGTTCGAAGATCAACTTCTTGAAGCAACGAACGCGACAGTAAATATATTCTGAAGGAACAACGACAAGAAGGCGTAGTACTCGATTGATGGCACTTTTACGAGTGTCATTTTTAATGATATCAACTTTGCGCGCGTTATTTCGCCAAATTCCATCAGTGAATTTAATGAGCCTGCCAAATACGAAGTTCTTCCGATTCGATAACCCAAGAGTTTCAATGAAACTTTATTATAAAACTAATTTGTTATTCTACTCCGTTTCCACTGTGTAAAATGAGGTTTAATAATTGATTGAAATTTAAATTTGGCGGTCTATGTATTTGGCGGGCAAATTTAAATTTAGCGCTCTATATATTTGGCGGTCAAATTTAAATCTCCTACAATAGAAGTGACACGTATCTCGAAAACTTATCGCAAATGTGAGGATTTTTGGAAATTGTGCATGTCATTTCTTCGAAGTGCCGCTCGTTAAATTTCACGGAGACATTATGCAAAATGAAATTGTCGAAGGAGAAGCGAGTACGTCGATAAAATCGAAAACTATGTTGCACCGTTGCAGAAGAGATAGAATGCGAAACAGTTCTCTATCCGTTACGAGCCCGTTAAATTGCATCTCGCGTCATATTTAGAATCGCAGGACGATCTGCTTGCTCTGTTTTTCGACTCTGAGAGCTTCTCTCTTTACGCGTTTTCTTCGCTTCGTTTCATCGTACCCGTCGAATGACTACGTTGGTCGTAAAACGATTTCTGTTCATAATCAAAATAATACTTCCGCTAAAAGATACCTTAAACTCTTAACTCCATCAAGGACAAATAATATAAAAAAAAACTTTCTATCAAAAACTACCCATTATTTTCTATTTTAAATGTAATTCCTCCCGGAACTTCCAATTCGACTATTAAATTAAATAATTTCAATTGTAATCAACTTTAAGGTAGTTCTAGCTGGATTCAGAACTAAAAGTTTCTTTTTTCATTAAAAATGAAAAAAATTGCATAAGAATTAATGCAGGAGCTAACTTCACAGAGGTCATTTCATTAACTTTTTAGACATTAAAAAACATCTTTCTCTATAACTATGAAGTAAAAAATTATGAAAAAATTCAATAATATTCCAAAAGCATAAAATAATACATTGCAAATTTTTTATTAGAATCCATCGACTCGGTTTTTCCATTAGAAAAATAAAAAGATTTTACGGACTCAACAAAAATTGTTTTCCATAAGGCCCATGTTAAATATGTCATTTTTAAACACGATTTATTCATAAACCGTGTGGACGAACTCGTTGAGATTCCGGTTATAATTATAAAATATCATGAAGAATATATTTTCAAAATTGTAAGGAAATCTATCGAAAAATGACAAGTGCCTAGAACTACCTTAACACTAGAACTACCGGCGTTAAATTTATCATATTTCAATATATTAAATAAGTTCTTTAAAAAAATGTCTTCTTTCTTTAAAAATGATCATTTCAGTGATTTATATCTTTTGTGATGGACGTAGAATTTTTGTTCCATGGGTCCTCTATGAACTTGGAGAATTTTTGGGAAAAATTGTGTACCAGTCATTTTGACTAGCTTGGTAGTTCTAGTCTTAACGCCATAATTATAAACATTACAAGTGAAGATTCTACTGTACGTTTCAACGTAGCAATTATACAGTTATTATCAAGAAATAAATGTAAAAACCATGAAACTTGAGATACGGAATACGATCAGCGTATGTTAAGCCATCGTCGACGGGACGAAACGAAAAGAAATCAATTCCGAGCGTCATTGGAAAAGAGTGCAACGATGCGTTTTCACATTTTTATCATCGGCCGATGCTACGGTAGCACTTTCCCTAATGCGCCAAGCATTTCGGCATTGAAATGCTCCAACGAGAAAAAAAAACAACCGTAGTACGCATCGAACCGATGTCAGCGGGCAGATCGTTGTTGAGAGTACATATATATATATAAAAAAAAAGAAAAAAAATTGGAAGAACAAAAAGAAAAAAAATATGTGATATTACGATTTTTTATATCAGCTACTTTGCAATAATGAATTATCGCCCTATTCAAGGGGTAAAAGAAGAAAACGTGAACGTCGTGACACGTGTCGTCGTCCTTGATTTTGGAGAACGGTACACGAAGCAGCCGCACGATGATTTCATTTATTATTTCTTACATTCGATTCGATCTTGAAAATTTTCAAAAATAGAATTGACAATTGAATTCCAATATCGCGATTATTCTATTCTCGTTGCTTTCTTTCTACGCGTTCATCGATGGAACTTCCGATTACTTTTACGTTTACGTTCGTTTCAGCGATTTTATTAACACTAGATCTACCAAGATGGTCAAAATGACTTGCTCTGAATTTTTTTGAAAATGTCCCCAAAATTTCTGATGCTACTTCTTTTTCAATCTTCTACGTCTGTTTTAAAGACTGCAGGCGATTTAATCGATGAAGCTTTTAGCCCCCTTCATTTACTTCATGCGGATATATTTCTTTGATAATTTTAAATATTAGGGGTAGCCAAAAGTAATCAAAATCGGAAAATTGAAAACGTGATTGGAAATGTTTTTCAATAAAAAATCGAACTATCTTTACGCTGGCAGAAAGTGTTAGAAAATTATGGAAATTATTTTATTGATCAGTATTTAAGATTTCTTTAATAAATAAATGTTTTTCGTCAGCAAAAAAAATTTTGATTACTTTTCGGTACTCCTAATATATTGAATTAACCCTTTGCGCTCCAAATTGTTTTACTAACTGTCCGTCAGACAAGCAAATATAGTCTCTGAAAATTGTCTTCTGATAATTATTCATTTTTACATTATACTAAAAAAAAATTTGTAATTTCCGCGGGATATTTATGTTAAGATGCCAAATTATTGTTGATTTTGAAAAGCCAATAATTAATTGATAACACATTAAGTACCACAGTAAGCTGTGTAGCTCGACATAGGAGTGCAAAGGATTAATCGTCGGTATATCTAGTGTTAAATATCTCGTGTTTCTTTTGCACGCAAGCGATCAATTCCACCGTAATAAATTCTAACGTGGCAAATACAATGACGCGAAAACGGAAGTATAAATCAATGTCCCTCTTTCCGGTTAATCGAAAAGTAGAGAATCCAATGTTGAAAACCAAGACCAATGGAAATCGTAGAGAAATTTTGCGCGACTTAATAGCTCGAGTTTAGTCACTTTGAAATTTTGTAAAAAGGAGATGGAAAAAAAAAGAAGAGAATGAAATTGAATTAAGTGGAAATCGCTTCACATACTTCAATGAATTACACGTATATCTATACACATATAAATAAATATACATATTTATTTTCTCTCGTGGCACGAACACGTTACGAAACGAAAAAACTACCAAGTTTAACGTATGACGACGACGACAGTGATCGCAGCGACGATCGAAAAAAGCCGTGATTGTACCGTACGAATTTTTGTGAAAATGGTTAAGAGAGTCTATAGTAGCTATCGAGCGAAATAATAATAAAAAAAAAGAAATATATTATTATGATTATTATTATTAGAATTGGGGGGGTAAAAAAAAAATTTTTGCTATAACTAACACTTCGTCCATTTTTCTATATGGGCAATTCGTTGCACTGCAAAACAATCCTCGGCCTTGTAAATTCTCTGCCCTTGTCATTTTCCGGATGCACTTTCGATCGACGAGTGCCGTAAGAATATATCGTTAAAATCGTTCAAAAATTTTGCTCGAACGATCGTAAAATCGATAGAGAAATAGCGATTTATTTTCGCCTCGATAATGAGATTTTCGCGATATTTTTACGATTTGTTTCACGGCACTCCCGGATCGACAGTGAAATAACGTAAAAACTCCTGTAAATTCAATCGTTCGATCTCGATGGTGGGAAACGAAAGACAAAGGAAGAACATAGGGAGAATCCTTGCGAAATTAATGCGACTTTATTTTCAGTTCGAGCGATCGTCGACGGCCGATTAATCGCGGCTACTTTAATTAACATGATATTTCGTAAAACGAAAGTCAAATTTTGCGAGTAGATCTATTAAATGGCAAAGAATCAAAGTTTTTCTGTCATCGAAAGAAGTGAAGGAAAAAATGAGAAAGTTTTTATATGGATACCTTAATTCCTGCTGTTTAATACTAAAACTATCAGCGTTATATCTGTTATATTTAAATATAATAAATAAATACTTTGGAGAAAGCGAAATCAAGTGGTGAAGAAGATGTTTCATCGAGTAATTTAAATTTTATAATATAGAAATGGAATATTTGTTTCATTACTTTGCTATGAATTTGTGGAATTTTTTGAAGAACTCAAAACTTGGTTAATTTTGCAACCTTGGTAGTTTTAGTGTTAAATTAATTGAGAAGAGATGAAGTCGTTTGAAAATACGTGGCTAATGTTGATTGAAAGTTTATAAAAGAGATATTTCATCGCTCAGTTTAATTTTCTATTACATGCATATATTTCAATTTGCAAATCTAACTTTTAAATCGATGGATTATGGAAGTTTTTCAAAAGTCATGGTATTTTCAAATTTGTTGAGATTAGAGAAAGGTGAATTAGAAGTTTGCGCTTAAAATTGATCACATTTATCGGTGTAAATTCAACAATTCGATGTATCGCGTCTCAAAGGATCGTTCGATAAATCGAAAGAATCTTAGAATCGCGTTAGTTTTGGGGCAAAATTTAGATTCTCTGCGCAAATCGATGTTAGTCTTCCCCTTTGTTTCGAAGCACGAACGCGAAGCGACGAGATAAATTCGAGATCGAAGGCGCGAATACGAACGATTTTTAAAAAGATAACAGAAAAAAAAGAATGAGAGGAGAGGAAAATCATTTACGAATCGTCGTCAACGACCGCTCAAATAAACCTCGAGAGATCAAATTGTAGCATCGAATGAAGCCTGGCTAGAATACTCACAAAAAGCTGCTTTCGAACTTATAATAAAAAAAAAATTGAAACTTACGTCGGTGTGTGTTTCGAAATTCTTTCCTATACGAATTTACTCCTATATGTCATCACGTATCTTGTGTTTCTTATTTTTTCATTTTTTATTTTATTTCTTTTCTAAAAATTACATAATATCATTTAGCAGTGACAACATTCGTTCATTCGTGCAAAATATTTCGTTATGTCGATCAATAATTTTCAAAATAAACGAGATAATCAAATTTTTGATATTGAAAAAAAAAATAATTTTTTCTAAAAATAACATAGTGTTATTTAGCAATGACAATTCGTTTATTTATTCCGGTACTGATTATGATCGGCAAATTAAAAAATTTTGCACATTTCAAACATGGACGAGAATACACGTTGGTCCATTCGTGTAAAATATTTCGTCACACTGACCAATAATTTCCAAAATAATCAACAACGTACTCAAACTTTTGGTACTGAAAAGAACATAATTCACAAATATGGAAATAAAATCAACGAGTCTCCGATCGTAAAATGTGTTTGAGATTATAAAAAGAATATAAAAAAAGGCACATCATCGTCCTCGATGACAAAAGTTTGATCAAAATGAAAATATCAGTTCGCCACACTCCAAAAACTCATGCCGTTTGCTTTGAAAGTGCCATAAGCCATTTTCTTCGTAAATCGACGTAACTTCAAAATATTCATAACAATTTCCAAAGATTATTATTAAAAAATAAACTTCCACTATCTTTACTGGCTCACTCCACTTCCAATGCAACCCCTAACTGTGGCCAACATCCCCAAAATTTAATCTCAAGAAACATCCCTGCCATTCATCGATCATCAAGCAGATAAACTCAAAATCCTAAAAAATAAAAACAGCCGAGCCGAAACAACCCTCGATGATCATCGTTCCGAAGGCAAATAAAAAAAAAAACAGAAATAATGGCAATTCTTTCAGGCAGATCTCGCATCATTCATCGAGTCCTTCTTATACCGGCTTCTCCATCACGTGGATGTAGAAAGCAGGATGTTTTACTTCGTCGAGAGGTTTGAAATCACCATAAATGGTGTGCTTTGCTCTGAAGTTGAACACCTCGGACAACATGTTGGTGAAGACGCTAAGTTTGTGTGGATAATACGATAATCTAAATTCGCTAACGTGCTCAGAATTGTCACTGTCATCTCCATCGTCCAGGGTGATCACATAGTCAAGAGTAACGATGGCTGGTTTCCCCGCGACGAAGAGAACCGATGTTTTGATGTCGGTCATGTGTTGACTCTGAAATTCGAATTAAAACTTTAAACGCCACCGATATTTCGATTGTTTCCTCATCCCTACTTAACCCATTAAGGACCAAGCATTGAAATGAAGAAAGAAATTTATAACTAGTTTCTGGGTTACATAATGTTTCGTTAACGCAACTTTGGGCTTACGTGGTATCTTATAGTGCATAAATTTAGCCTTTGGTATGTTCTTTTACTATGACATAGGTTACAATATAAATTAAATTAATCCGATTCCCCAAAAAAAATTAGAAGTGAAATGTTGCGTTAACGCAACTTTGAGCCTTAATGGGTTAAGTGAAACTTTTTCTATTAAAATCACATGTTTATAAAGCAGAAACTTTAAAGACACTGTTAAATCAATGTTCAGTACATCTTTATTTTCTTAATGCCAATATTTAAATATTCAATATATTAGAAAATTCCTTAATATTGCAATTTAAACTTAAAGTGAAATTTCATTGAATTCAACAGCGTCGGTCACCGGTGACCCCTATGGCAGTCAACGTGTTAATACTTCTTCCTTTCTATCTTTGACGTAGAATTTTGAAGGTCACGGGGTCAAAGAGCCGCTTGGTCCATCGGTGTAATATCAACTTAACCGTTCTAATGTTAAACTTCGATAGATCGTGACACCGTACAATTATTTAATTTTCTCATATGACAGTGATAATTTTATTAGAAATAAATAATTAGATTTCTCATATGTTCTGAAAATTATTATGGGGTTATTTTGCGAAGTACTTACATTGTAATATATGCATTTGGAGGGTATGTCACCAGTGGCGATTATGTGGTCGTAATTTCTGTGATCGATCAACAATAAACCACCCGGCTTCACGCAGAACTCGAAGTTTGACAGAGCTTTCCTGAAATCATAAAAAAAAAACTGTCTCACAAGGAGAACGCAAGGCCTTCGGGTCACCGATTTTATTGAAATTTTACATACTCGTAGAGTAAGTCGTACTGATTAAGAATATACCCTATTATAGGGGCAGATGGTCAATAGTTTTTAAGATATTTGTAATTAAAGTTTCATTGGCATTCTCATCAAAAACTGTTGAATGCAGTACAAATATCTACCGTGGCAACAATATCACCTGCATTTTTTGTATCTCCCGAATATTTTCTTAATATTTTTAAAATATTTATTTTATATCTCCTGAATTTTTTCTTGATATTTTTTTTACCTTTATTTTATATCTCCTGGAGGTTTTACTGACCTTTTTTTTACCTTTGGTAATACTTCCTTCAGGGACCCTTCAGGGACCCTTCAGGGAACCTGAAATTTAGGTGAAATTTAGGTGAAATTTAGGTGAAATTCAGATGAAATATAGGTGAAATTCAGATGAAATTTAGGTGAAATATAGGCGAAATTCAGATGAAATTTAGGTGATATTTAGGTGAAATTCAGATGAAATATAGGTGAAATTCAGATGAAATTTAGGTGAAATATAGGTGAAATTCAGATGAAATTTAGGTGATATTTAGGTGAAATTCAGATGAAAAATAGGTGAAATTCAGATAAAATTTAGGTGAAATATAGGTGAAATTCAGATGAAATTTAGGTGATATTTAGGTGAAATTCAGATGAAATATAGGTGAAATTCAGATGAAAAATAGGTGAAATTCAGATGAAATTTAGGTGAAATATAGGTGAAATTCAGATGAAATTTAGGTGATATTTAGGTGAAATTCAGATGAAATATAGGTGAAATTCAGATGAAAAATAGGTGAAATTCAGATGAAATTTAGGTGAAATTCAGATGAAATATAGGTGAAATTCAGATGAAATTTAGGTGAAATATAGGTGAAATTCAGATGAAAAATAGGTGAAATTCAGATGAAATTTAGGTAAAATATAGGTGAAATTCAGATGAAATTTAGGTGATATTTAGGTGAAATTCAGATGAAATATAGGTGAAATTCAGATGAAATTTAGGTGAAATATAGGTGAAATTCAGATGAAATTTAGGTGATATTTAGGTGAAATTCAGATGAAATACAGGTGAAATTCTATGGATATCTATTTGATATCCCCCGAACATTCCCTGGACATTCTATGGATGTCTATTTGATATCCCCCGAACATTCCCTGGACATTCAATGGATGTCTATTTGATATCCCCCGAACATTCCCTGGACATTCAATGGATGTCTATTTGATATCCCCCGAACATTCCCTGGACATTCAATGGATGTCTATTTGATATCCCCCGAACATTCCCTGGACATTCAATGGATGTCTATTTGATATCCCCCGAACATTCCCTGGACATTCAATGGATGTCTATTTGATATCCCCCGAACATTCCCAGGACATTCAATGGATGTCTATTTGATATCCCCCGAACATTCCCTGGACATTCAATGGATGTCTATTTGATATCCCCCGAACATTCCCTGGACATTCTATGGATGTCTATTTGATATCCCCCGAACATTCCCTGGACATTCTATGGATGTCTATTTGATATCCCCCGAACATTCCCTGGACATTCAATGGATGTCTATTTGATATCCCCCGAACATTCCCTGGACATTCAATGGATGTCTATTTGATATCCCCCGAACATTCCCTGAATATTCTATGAATATTTATTTGATATCCCCCGAATATCCCCTGAATATTCTATGAATATTTATTTGATATCCCCCGAATATCCCCTGAATATTCTATGAATATTTATTTGATATCCCCCGAATATCCCCTGAATATTCTATGAATATTTATTTGATATCCCCCGAATATCCCCTGAATATTCTATGAATATTTATTTGATATCCCCCGAATATCCCCTGAATATTCAATGAATATTTAATTGATATCCCCCGAATATCCCCTGAATATTCTATGAATATTTATTTGATATCCCCCGAATATCCCCTGAATATTCTATGAATATTTATTTGATATCCCCCGAATATCCCCTGAATATTCTATGAATATTTATTTGATATCCCCCGAATATCCCCTGAATATTCTATGAATATTTATTTGATATCCCCCGAATATCCCCTGAATATTCTATAAATATTTATTTGATATCTCCCGAATATCCAGTGAATATTTATTTGATATCCCCTGAATATCCCCTGAATATCCCCTGAATATTCTATGAATATTTATTTGATATCTCCCGAATATCCCCTGAATATCCCCTGAATATCCTCTGAATATTCTCTGAATATTTATTGTATATCTCCTGAATATCCCCTGAATATTCTATGAATATTTATTTGATATCTCCCGAATATCCCCTGAATATTCTATGAATATTTATTTGATATCCCCCGAATATCCCCTGAATATTCTATGAATATTTATTTGATATCCCCCGAATATCCTCTGAATATTCTATGAATATTTATTTGATATCCCCCGAATATCCCCTGAATATTCTATGAATATTTATTTGATATCCCCCGAATATCCCCTGAATATTCTATGAATATTTATTTGATATCCCCCGAATATCCCCTGAATATTCTATGAATATTTATTTGATATCCCCCGAATATCCCCTGAATATTCTATGAATATTTATTTGATATCCCCCGAATATCCTCTGAATATTCTATGAATATTTATTTGATATCCCCCGAATATCCCCTGAATATTCTATGAATATTTATTTGATATCCCCCGAATATCCCCTGAATATTCTATGAATATTTATTTGATATCCCCCGAATATCCCCTGAATATTCTATGAATATTTATTTGATATCCCCCGAATATCCCCTGAATATTCTATTAATATTTATTTGATATCCCCCGAATATCCCCTGAATATTCTATGAATATTTATTTGATATCTCCCGAATATCCCCTGAATATTCTATGAATATTTATTTGATATCCCCCGAATATCCCCTGAATATTCTATGAATATTTATTTGATATCCCCCGAATATCCCCTGAATATTCTATGAATATTTATTTGATATCCCCCGAATATCCTCTGAATATTCTATGAATATTTATTTGATATCCCCCGAATATCCCCTGAATATTCTATGAATATTTATTTGATATCCCCCGAATATCCCCTGAATATTCTATGAATATTTATTTGATATCCCCCGAATATCCCCTGAATATTCTATGAATATTTATTTGATATCCCCCGAATATCCCCTGAATATTCAATGAATATTTATTTGATATCCCCCGAATATCCCCTGAATATTCTATGAATATTTATTTGATATCCCCCGAATATCCCCTGAATATTCTATGAATATTTATTTGATATCCCCCGAATATCCCCTGAATATTCTATGAATATTTATTTGATATCCCCCGAATATCCCCTGAATATTCTATGAATATTTATTTGATATCCCCCGAATATCCCCTGAATATTCTATGAATATTTATTTGATATCCCCCGAATATCCCCTGAATATTCTATGAATATTTATTTGATATCCCCCGAATATCCCCTGAATATTCAATGAATATTTATTTGATATCCCCCGAATATCCCCTGAATATTCTATGAATATTTATTTGATATCCCCCGAATATCCTCTGAATATTCTATGAATATTTATTTGATATCCCCCGAATATCCCCTGAATATTCTATAAATATTTATTTGATATCCCCCGAATATCCCCTGAATATTCTATGAATATTTATTTGATATCCCCCGAATATCCCCTGAATATTCTATGAATATTTATTTGATATCCCCCGAATATCCCCTGAATATTCTATGAATATTTATTTGATATCCCCCGAATATCCCCTGAATATTCAATGAATATTTATTTGATATCCCCCGAATATCCCCTGAATATTCTATGAATATTTATTTGATATCCCCCGAATATCCCCTGAATATTCTATGAATATTTATTTGATATCCCCCGAATATCCCCTGAATATTCTATGAATATTTATTTGATATCCCCCGAATATCCCCTGAATATTCTATGAATATTTATTTGATATCCCCCGAATATCCCCTGAATATTCTATAAATATTTATTTGATATCTCCCGAATATCCAGTGAATATTTATTTGATATCCCCTGAATATCCCCTGAATATTCTATGAATATTTATTTGATATCTCCCGAATATCCCCTGAATATCCCCTGAATATCCTCTGAATATTCTCTGAATATTTATTGTATATCTCCTGAATATCCCCTGAATATTCTATGAATATTTATTTGATATCCCCCGAATATCCCCTGAATATTCTATGAATATTTATTTGATATCCCCCGAATATCCCCTGAATATTCTATGAATATTTATTTGATATCCCCCGAATATCCCCTGAATATTCTATGAATATTTATTTGATATCCCCCGAATATCCCCTGAATATTCTATGAATATTTATTTGATATCCCCCGAATATCCCCTGAATATTCTATAAATATTTATTTGATATCTCCCGAATATCCAGTGAATATTTATTTGATATCCCCTGAATATCCCCTGAATATCCCCTGAATATTCTATGAATATTTATTTGATATCTCCCGAATATCCCCTGAATATTCAATGAATATTTATTTGATATCCCCCGAATATCCCCTGAATATTCTATGAATATTTATTTGATATCCCCCGAATATCCCCTGAATATTCTATGAATATTTATTTGATATCCCCCGAATATCCCCTGAATATTCTATGAATATTTATTTGATATCCCCCGAATATCCCCTGAATATTCTATGAATATTTATTTGATATCCCCCGAATATCCCCTGAATATTCAATGAATATTTATTTGATATCCCCCGAATATCCCCTGAATATTCTATGAATATTTATTTGATATCCCCCGAATATCCTCTGAATATTCTATGAATATTTATTTGATATCCCCCGAATATCCCCTGAATATTCTATGAATATTTATTTGATATCCCCCGAATATCCCCTGAATATTCTATGAATATTTATTTGATATCCCCCGAATATCCCCTGAATATTCTATGAATATTTATTTGATATCCCCCGAATATCCCCTGAATATTCAATGAATATTTATTTGATATCCCCCGAATATCCCCTGAATATTCTATGAATATTTATTTGATATCCCCCGAATATCCCCTGAATATTCTATGAATATTTATTTGATATCCCCCGAATATCCCCTGAATATTCTATGAATATTTATTTGATATCCCCCGAATATCCCCTGAATATTCTATGAATATTTATTTGATATCCCCCGAATATCCCCTGAATATTCTATAAATATTTATTTGATATCTCCCGAATATCCAGTGAATATTTATTTGATATCCCCTGAATATCCCCTGAATATCCCCTGAATATTCTATGAATATTTATTTGATATCTCCCGAATATCCCCTGAATATCCCCTGAATATCCTCTGAATATTCTCTGAATATTTATTGTATATCTCCTGAATATCCCCTGAATATTCTATGAATATTTATTTGATATCCCCCGAATATCCCCTGAATATTCTATGAATATTTATTTGATATCCCCCGAATATCCCCTGAATATTCTATGAATATTTATTTGATATCCTCCGAATATCCCCTGAATATTCTATGAATATTTATTTGATATCCCCCGAATATCCCCTGAATATTCTATGAATATTTATTTGATATCCCCCGAATATCCCCTGAATATTCTATGAATATTTATTTGATATCCCCCGAATATCCCCTGAATATTCTATGAATATTTATTTGATATCCCCCGAATATCCCCTGAATATTCTATGAATATTTATTTGATATCCCCCGAATATCCCCTGAATATTCTATGAATATTTATTTGATATCCCCCGAATATCCCCTGAATATTCTATAAATATTTATTTGATATCTCCCGAATATCCAGTGAATATTTATTTGATATCCCCTGAATATCCCCTGAATATTCTATGAATATTTATTTGATATCTCCCGAATATCCCCTGAATATCCTCTGAATATTCTCTGAATATTTATTGTATATCTCCTGAATATCCCCTGAATATTCTATGAATATTTATTTGATATCTCCCGAATATCCCCTGAATATTCTATGAATATTTATTTGATATCCCCCGAATATCCTCTGAATATTCTATGAATATTTATTTGATATCCCCCGAATATCCCCTGAATATTCTATGAATATTTATTTGATATCCCCCGAATATCCCCTGAATATTCTATGAATATTTATTTGATATCCCCCGAATATCCCCTGAATATTCTATGAATATTTATTTGATATCCCCCGAATATCCCCTGAATATTCAATGAATATTTATTTGATATCCCCCGAATATCCCCTGAATATTCTATGAATATTTATTTGATATCCCCCGAATATCCCCTGAATATTCTATGAATATTTATTTGATATCCCCCGAATATCCCCTGAATATTCTATGAATATTTATTTGATATCCCCCGAATATCCCCTGAATATTCTATGAATATTTATTTGATATCCCCCGAATATCCCCTGAATATTCTATAAATATTTATTTGATATCTCCCGAATATCCAGTGAATATTTATTTGATATCCCCTGAATATCCCCTGAATATCCCCTGAATATTCTATGAATATTTATTTGATATCTCCCGAATATCCCCTGAATATCCCCTGAATATCCTCTGAATATTCTATGAATATTTATTTGATATCCCCCGAATATCCCCTGAATATTCTATGAATATTTATTTGATATCCCCCGAATATCCCCTGAATATTCTATGAATATTTATTTGATATCCCCCGAATATCCCCTGAATATTCAATGAATATTTATTTGATATCCCCCGAATATCCCCTGAATATTCTATGAATATTTATTTGATATCCCCCGAATATCCTCTGAATATTCTATGAATATTTATTTGATATCCCCCGAATATCCCCTGAATATTCTATGAATATTTATTTGATATCCCCCGAATATCCCCTGAATATTCTATGAATATTTATTTGATATCCCCCGAATATCCCCTGAATATTCTATGAATATTTATTTGATATCCCCCGAATATCCCCTGAATATTCTATGAATATTTATTTGATATCCCCCGAACATTCCCTGGACATTCAATGGATGTCTATTTGATATCCCCCGAACATTCCCTGGACATTCAATGGATGTCTATTTGATATCCCCCGAACATTCCCTGGACATTCAATGGATGTCTATTTGATATCCCCCGAACATTCCCTGGACATTCAATGGATGTCTATTTGATATCCCCCGAACATTCCCTGGACATTCAATGGATGTCTATTTGATATCCCCCGAACATTCCCTGGACATTCAATGGATGTCTATTTGATATCCCCCGAACCAGATGAAATATAGGTGAAATTCAGATGAAATTTAGGTGAAATTCAGCTGAAATATAGGTTAAATTCAGCTGAAATTTAGGTCAAATTCAGCTGAAATATAGGTGAAATTTAGGTGAAATTCAGCTGAAATATAGGTGAAATTCAGATGAAATTCAGATGAAATTTAGGTCAAATTCAGCTGAAATATAGGTGAAATTTAGGTGAAAATCAGATGAAATTTAGGTGAAATTCAGATGAAATTTAGGTGAAAATCAGCTGAAATTTAGGTGAAATATAGGTGAAATTCAGCTGAAATTTAGGTGAAAATCAGCTGAAATATAGGTGAAATTCAGATGAAAATTAGGTGAAATTTAGGTGAAATTCAGCTGAAATATAGGTGAAATTCAGCTGAAATTTAGGTGAAAATCAGCTGAAATATAGGTGAAATTCAGATGAAATTTAGGTGAAATTCAGCTGAAATTTAGGTGAAATTTAGGTGAAATTCAGCTGAAATATAGGTGAAATTCAGATGAAATTTAGGTGAAATTCAGATGAAATATAGGTGAAATTCAGCTGAAATTTAGGTGAAATTCAGCTGAAATATAGGTGAAATTCAGATGAAATTTAGGTGAAATTCAGATGAAATATAGGTGAAATTCAGCTGAAATTTAGGTGAAATTTAGGTGAAATTTAGGTCAAATTCAGCTGAAAAATAGGTGAAATTTAGGTGAAATTCAGCTGAAATATAGGTGAAATTCAGATGAAATTTAGGTGAAAATCAGATGAAATTTAGGTGAAATTCAGCTGAAATATAGGTGAAATTCAGATGAAATTTAGGTGAAAATCAGCTGAAATATAGCTGAAATTTAGGTGAAATTCAGATGAAATATAGGTGAAATTCAGATGAAAATTAGGTGAAAATCAGCTGAAATATAGCTGAAATTTAGGTGAAATTCAGCTGAAATATAGGTGAAATTTAGGTGAAATTCAGATGAAATATAGGTGAAATTCAGATGAAAATTAGGTGAAAATCAGCTGAAATATAGCTGAAATTTAGGTGAAATTCAGCTGAAATTTAGGTGAAATTTAGGTGAAATTCAGCTGAAATATAGGTGAAATTTAGGTGAAATTCAGATGAAATATAGGTGAAATTTAGGTGAAATTTAGGTGAAATTTAGGTGAAATTCAGCTGAAATATAGGTGAAATTCAGCTGAAATTTAGGTGAAAATCAGCTGAAATATAGGTGAAATTCAGATGAAATTTAGGTGAAAATCAGCTGAAATATAGGTGAAATTTAGGTGAAATTCAGATGAAATATAGGTGAAATTCAGATGAAATTCAGCTGAAATATAGGTGAAATTCAGCTGAAATTTAGGTGAAAATCAGCTGAAATATAGCTGAAATTTAGGTGAAATTCAGCTGAAATATAGGTGAAATTTAGGTGAAATTCAGCTGAAATATAGGTGAAATTTAGGTGAAATTCAGATGAAATATAGGTGAAATTCAGATGAAATTCAGCTGAAATATAGGTGAAATTCAGCTGAAATTTAGGTGAAAATCAGCTGAAATATAGCTGAAATTTAGGTGAAATTCAGATGAAATATAGGTGAAATTCAGATGAAATTCAGATGAAATTTAGGTCAAATTCAGCTGAAATATAGGTGAAATTTAGGTGAAAATCAGCTGAAATATAGGTGAAATTCAGATGAAATTTAGGTGAAAATCAGCTGAAATATAGGTGAAATTCAGATGAAATATAGGTGAAATTCAGATGAAATTTAGGTGAAAATCAGCTGAAATATAGGTGAAATTTAGGTGAAATTCAGCTGAAATATAGGTGAAATTCAGATGAAAATTAGGTGAAAATCAGCTGAAATATAGGTGAAATTCAGATGAAATTTAGGTCAAATTCAGCTGAAATATAGGTGAAATTTAGGTGAAATTCAGCTGAAATATAGGTTAAATTCAGATGAAATTCAGATGAAATTTAGGTCAAATTCAGCTGAAATATAGGTGAAATTTAGGTGAAATTCAGCTGAAATATAGGTGAAATTCAGCTGAAATATAGGTGAAATTCAGCTGAAATTTAGGTGAAAATCAGCTGAAATATAGCTGAAATTTAGGTGAAATATAGGTGAAATTCAGATGAAATTTAGGTGAAATTCAGATGAAATTTAGGTGAAATTCAGATGAAATTTAGGTGAAAATCAGCTGAAATTTAGGTGAAAATCAGCTGAAATTTAGGTCAAATTCAGCTGAAATATAGGTGAAATTTAGGTGAAATTCAGATGAAATTTAGGTGAAATATAGGTGAAAATCAGCTGAAATATAGCTGAAATTTAGGTGAAAATCAGCTGAAATATAGGTGAAATTCAGATGAAATTTAGGTGAAATATAGGTGAAATTCAGATGAAATTTAGGTCAAATTCAGCTGAAATATAGGTGAAATTTAGGTGAAAATCAGCTGAAATATAGGTGAAATTCAGATGAAATTTAGGTGAAAATCAGCTGAAATATAGGTGAAATTTAGGTGAAATTCAGATGAAATATAGGTGAAATTCAGATGAAATTTAGGTCAAATTCAGCTGAAATATAGGTGAAATTTAGGTGAAAATCAGCTGAAATATAGGTGAAATTCAGATGAAATTTAGGTGAAAATCAGCTGAAATATAGGTGAAATTCAGATGAAATATAGGTGAAATTCAGATGAAATTTAGGTGAAAATCAGCTGAAATATAGGTGAAATTTAGGTGAAATTCAGCTGAAATATAGGTGAAATTCAGATGAAAATTAGGTGAAAATCAGCTGAAATATAGGTGAAATTCAGATGAAATTTAGGTCAAATTCAGCTGAAATATAGGTGAAATTTAGGTGAAATTCAGATGAAATATAGGTTAAATTCAGATGAAATTCAGATGAAATTTAGGTCAAATTCAGCTGAAATATAGGTGAAATTTAGGTGAAATTCAGCTGAAATATAGGTGAAATTCAGCTGAAATTTAGGTGAAAATCAGCTGAAATATAGCTGAAATTTAGGTGAAATATAGGTGAAATTCAGATGAAATTTAGGTGAAATTCAGATGAAATTTAGGTGAAATTCAGATGAAATTTAGGTGAAAATCAGCTGAAATTTAGGTGAAAATCAGCTGAAATATAGGTGAAATTTAGGTGAAATTCAGATGAAATTTAGGTGAAATATAGGTGAAATTCAGATGAAATTTAGGTCAAATTCAGCTGAAATATAGGTGAAATTTAGGTGAAAATCAGCTGAAATATAGGTGAAATTCAGATGAAAATTAGGTGAAAATCAGCTGAAATATAGGTGAAATTCAGATGAAATTTAGGTGATATTCAGATGAAATATAGGTGAAATTCAGATGAAATATAGGTGAAATTCAGCTGAAATATAGGTGAAATTTAGGTGAAAATCAGCTGAAATATAGCTGAAATTTAGGTGAAATTCAGCTGAAATATAGGTGAAATTTAGGTGAAATTCAGATGAAATTTAGGTGAAAATCAGCTGAAATATAGGTGAAATTTAGGTGAAATTCAGATGAAATTTAGGTGAAATATAGGTGAAAATCAGCTGAAATATAGCTGAAATTTAGGTGAAAATCAGCTGAAATATAGGTGAAATTCAGATGAAATTTAGGTGAAAATCAGCTGAAATATAGGTGAAATTTAGGTGAAATTCAGATGAAATATAGGTGAAATTCAGATGAAATTCAGATGAAATTTAGGTCAAATTCAGCTGAAATATAGGTGAAATTTAGGTGAAAATCAGCTGAAATATAGGTGAAATTCAGATGAAATTTAGGTGAAAATCAGCTGAAATATAGGTGAAATTCAGATGAAATATAGGTGAAATTCAGATGAAATTTAGGTGAAAATCAGCTGAAATATAGGTGAAATTTAGGTGAAATTCAGCTGAAATATAGGTGAAATTCAGATGAAAATTAGGTGAAAATCAGCTGAAATATAGGTGAAATTCAGATGAAATTTAGGTCAAATTCAGCTGAAATATAGGTGAAATTTAGGTGAAATTCAGCTGAAATATAGGTTAAATTCAGATGAAATTCAGATGAAATTTAGGTCAAATTCAGCTGAAATATAGGTGAAATTTAGGTGAAATTCAGCTGAAATATAGGTGAAATTCAGCTGAAATTTAGGTGAAAATCAGCTGAAATATAGCTGAAATTTAGGTGAAATATAGGTGAAATTCAGATGAAATTTAGGTGAAATTCAGATGAAATTTAGGTGAAATTCAGATGAAATTTAGGTGAAAATCAGCTGAAATTTAGGTGAAAATCAGCTGAAATATAGGTGAAATTTAGGTGAAATTCAGATGAAATTTAGGTGAAATATAGGTGAAATTCAGATGAAATTTAGGTCAAATTCAGCTGAAATATAGGTGAAATTTAGGTGAAAATCAGCTGAAATATAGGTGAAATTCAGATGAAAATTAGGTGAAAATCAGCTGAAATATAGGTGAAATTCAGATGAAATTTAGGTGATATTCAGATGAAATATAGGTGAAATTCAGATGAAATATAGGTGAAATTCAGCTGAAATTTAGGTGAAATTTAGGTGAAATTCAGCTGAAATATAGGTGAAATTTAGGTGAAATTCAGATGAAATTTAGGTGAAATTCAGCTGAAATATAGGTGAAATACAGATGAAATTTAGGTGATATTTCGGTGAAATTTGGGTGAAATTTGGGTGAAATTTGGGTGATATTTAGGTGAAATTTAGGTGAAATTTAGGTGATATTTAGGTAAATTTAGGTTGGAAATAGGTTGAAAATAGCTCCAGGGGACCTGAAATTTAGGTCTAAAATAGGTTGATAATACCTTCAGGGGACCTGAAATTCAGGTCTAAAATATGTTGATAATACCTTCAGGTGACTGACCTTTTTTTACCTTTAATTTATATCTCCTGAAGGTTTTCTTAACATTTTTTAAATATCTATTTTATATCTCCTGAATATTTACTTTACATGTTTTAAATATCTAGTTTATATCCGAATCTTTAATTAACAATTATAGTTTTATACTAAAAATGAAACGTTAATTATAAATATCTTAAAAACTATTGTCCATCTGCCCCTATAATAGGGTATATTCTTAATCAGAATGACTTACTCTACAAGTATATAAAATTTCAATAAAATCGGTGACCCGAAGGTCTTGCGTTCTCCTTGTCAGTATATATTCTGATCGATAGAAATCAGAAGACTACGGTGAATGAGAACTTAAAGGATCCAAGATTATTATCTAACTTTTTGATAAAGATTTTTTTTTTTGTATTTTTTCGGCTTTTAACCCTTTGCACTACGTTTCATTTTCTGACTGCCTCCGCTATAATTCAGAATTTAATTATGAGAATAAGAATTATTCAGTGATTCTTGATATGCCGTACAATTTAACATAATATTAATGTTAGAGAAATAATATTATCGCGTCCCGTCTCATTAATAGTTCCAATGTAATAGATTTTCGAAAAATTGCAAATTTTCTATTCCATTTATCTTATCACGATTGTCACTCGTTATTGTAGGGCAAGGGGTTAATTTGTATGGTCATTTTTCCTATAATCTATTGTTTTAGATCAATTGAAAAACATTGAAGCTATGATATATTAAATAATAACCCGGGAAAACAATTTTTTTATATAATTATATAAAATTATGTATAGTTGACCATATATAATTATATAAAATTATATTATTTTATATATATTTATATACAATAATATAAAAATTTATAAAATTTTATATATTTTAATCTAAGAAATTCAATAAAGTTTTATATATTTTTATAAAAAAATACAAAATATATAACTTTTTATATCTTTATATATATTTATATATCATAATATATAAGTCTACAGTTTAGGATTTACTGATTGATACATAATAGTATATAATTATATAAAATTTTATAAAATAAGATACAATTTTATATAATTTTATATACTTATATATAACTTTATATAATTTTTTTTTCCCGGGAAATTATAAAAAATCTCGTACAGGTTTATAGAGAATGAATTTCCCTTCTAACTCACCGTAGCCTTTTAACCGTTTGCATACCACGAGCCACTTTCGCGCTCTTCAGTTTTTGTGTCGAAAAACCCCAGGACATTTTTTCAATATTGACAATTGAAGGAAGACTTTGTTAAGAATGCATCAGGTTTCTCTTTTATAATATAAAATAATTCCAAATTAGGATACAAGCACGAGAAGATTGTTCTACATAAAATAAAACACCAACTTTAGTTTATTTTGAAATAAAATCTCAAGAGCGCGAAAGTGGCTTTTGGCTTTTTTCGAAGTAATTTTTTAAAACCCTCCCGGTATTCAAACGGTTAATAAAAATTCTGTGATTGTTACGAACAATTTGTGACAAAATGATTGATCGTTATTGTGTTAAATATTTGTTTTGAGTTATTCTTTCACCTCTGCTCTCTTTGGTCACCGAAAGAGTCCTGCATGTGAGCAAAACTGTTACCCAGGCAAATGACAGCATCGAATCCGTCTCCTATCAAGTCGTGGATATCGTTCGGCAAAGTCAACCAGTTGGCCTCTTCGATAACTATCGAAAATAGAAAAATTAAAACCTGATCATTTCTGCAGCCTTGTTTAATGTTAAATTAATTGAAAAAAGGTGGAAATGTTTGAAAGCAAAATATAGACTATTTTATTGCAATAAAAAAAAACTGTTCTCTATAGAAAAATCAGTTGAAAATTTCTTTTCGAAAGATCACATCTTTAAAGTGTCAATGGCATAACCAGATAGATAATGTTATCAACGACATCTCCTCGTTAATCGTACAATTTAATCGCTGGTAATTATTAGAACGGTTTACTATCGGAAATAAATTGAATTACTTTTCTCAATTATTGATTCATAATAGCAATAATAAAAAAAATGGAAAAGAAATTCGCTAATAAATATATGTTGTAATAATCTCATAAAATGCAAGAGAATGAAGAAATGACGCGATAAGTCGTAAGATTGACCTTCGCTGATAATGTAACGACCCTTTTCTTTCAGAACAGCTCTTCATCTCTGGGGTGATAACGATAAGCGACAACGGCGTTTCTGTTTTTGCCAAAACTTACAAAGCTGTAAGCATTCTTATCTAAAAACGGTTACACAATTACTTTTGCGGCTTTGTAATTGTGTCACTGCATTCTCTTCGAGGAGAAAACAACGAATCTATTCAATTTCATTTTTTCTCTTCAAAGTTCAGAGTAATCTGTCAATCGATTCGTTTTGTCCTCATTTCAAGTATTATTTCGATCTTGTTTTTCGTTGGGCAATATTCTATCGTCATTGGCAATTATTATTGATAATCGATAAGCGACCGTAGGAACGTAAAATTTCGGAGTGGATAAAATTCAAAAATACTCACAGAGACATAAATTAATAAAGTGGAGCAAAACAATGTATCACAACATATTCCTTATCTCGTATTTATCGTGAACGCGTGGCCATCGACATATTCTTGTTTTTTAGTTAATTCGAGAATAATTATCAATCGATACCTGATTAAGTACTTTAAAAAAATCTTTAATAATATTCTCATCCAAAAACAATTACAATATTTTCAATACTTCTCGATTTAAAAAAAAAAAAAAAAACACCGAATGAAGATTCTTGATGTAGTTTCTGATAAAGTTTCACGAGATTATCGACAAAATGTCAATTGATAGGTAGATTAGCTGTTTTTGGAGGGAAGAGATTAATAAGATAAGTAAACTAAAAAATGTAATGTAATGTAGGAAATTCCTTTTACCCCAATTGTCAAAGGCAGGTTCTTTTCTTCTCTCCCATCTAGATTTCAGCGCGTACTTCAACATTTTATCCGAAGCGTCAACACTGACGACTTCGAAACCTTCTTCGAGAAGCATGACAGAATCTACGCCTGTTCCGCATGCTACGTCTAGGATTCTACGGCAACCTTTTGCTCGTAGAAGGCCCACCAGGAAGTCACGGTAATTTTGAGTACGTTGCTTTTTGTCGCCAATGAAAACTTCCCAGACTTTTGCAGCCCTTCCGTCGGCATATTGGTCCCTTACACCCTCGGCTGCGGTTCCGAGGGAACGGGTGCGGAAAACTGAATCCACCATCGCTTTTTTTTGGTCTGTACGTGGAACTGTGGATGTACAGAGTTATGGAAATGTAGAGAGACAGAAGTTGAGAGAAGTTGAAATAGAGAGGAGTTGAAATAGAGAGAAGGTGAAATAGAGGGAAGTTGAAGTAGAGAGAAATTGAAATAGAGAGAGGTTGAAATAGAGGGAAGTTGAGTAGAGAGAAGTTGAAATAGAGGGAAGTTGAAATAGAGAGAAGTTGAAATAGAGAGAAGTTGAAATAGAGGGAAGTTGAAATAGAAGAAAGTTGAAATAGAGAGAAGGTGAAATAGAGGAAAGTTGAAATAGAGAGAAGTTGAAATAGAGAGAGGTTGAAATAGAGGGAAGTTGAGTAGAGAGAAGTTGAAATAGAGAGAAGTTGAAATAGAGGGAAGTTGAAATAGAGAGGAGTTGAATAAAAAGAAGTTGAAATAGAGGGAAGTTCAAATAGAGAGGAGTTGAAATAGAGGGAAGTTCAAATAGAGAGAAGTTGACATAGAGAGAAGTTGACATAGAGAGAAGTTGAAATAGAGAGAAGTTGAAATAGAGAGAAGTTGAAATAGAGGGAAGTTGAAATAGAGAGGAGTTGAATAGAAAGAAGTTGAAATAGAGGGAAGTTCAAATAGAGAGGAGTTGAAATAGAGGGAAGTTGAAATAGAGAGAAGTTGAAATAGAGGAAAGTTGAAATAGAGAGAAGTACAAATAGAGAGAGGTAGAAAATAGGAGATATCGAAACGTAGAGAGATAGAAATATAAAAATATAAAAACAGAGAGAGGTAGAAACAGATAGAAGTAAAAATACAGAGATGTAGAAATTTGAAGACATGCATATACAGAAATGCTGAAATATAGAAATACAGAACCATAGAAATATAGAAAGAGAAGTATTATACACTACAGATTAGGATTGTGTAACTATGAGTAACCAAAGCGTAATATTGCGGAAGAAACTAACGATTTTCTGATGCAATAGATTTCAAATGCACCAAATCGCGTCTCTAAACTATCTTTTACATTTTGTAACTTAATACTAATACATTCGCATATTTTTTATATCTATATTTACATCAATAGTCCTACGGTCTGAAGCTACAAGTGAAAATAATGGAGTGCAAACACGTCGGACTTTAAAACTTATAAATCGAATGCGTTCTAAACGACAAAACGTGCTTAGCTCTCGCCAAGTGTTCTCAGGAATTATATCGCTGTGTAAATATCAAAACTTAGCTTTGTAAACTGAAATTACGAGCCTATGTGACCGATAATAATGGCGATCTTTACAAGCACGTACACTTATTTTACTTTTGCTTATTAATCTATCCTATTTTAACTATAATTGCGATAAAAATTACCTTCATATAATTTCTTTAAATATAATCAAAATAGAAAAGAATCTCTACCTCTAAAAAATTAATAACACCGCACTTAACAAATTGAAGTCGTGAAAATTTCCAACACTTCACCAAAAATGACAAAAATGGACAAATAATAACAGCGAACTATGGAAATCTAAATCGTAAAAATTATCTTTACATTTCTGTCCCCAAACAGTATAAAAATAAAGCACAATATCTAACAGAAAGAAAGTTACCAATTTCGAATTTAACACGTTGAATGCCACGGTGGTCACCGGTGACCGGCACTATTCAATTCAATGAAATTTCTCACGATTTTCAAACAAATGCTCACGAATTTGTTGATAAACCCAACATTTAAGTGTTTCTACTAAAAAAATAAAGTACAACTTAATATATAACTATTTCTATCTTTAACATTTTCACTCTCTAAAGATAATTTCTTAATAGAAAAAAGTCTTACTCCAGTAAACTACTACTTGAAAAAAGTAGAACTCAACGTGTTAATAAACTTCAGCCGCAAATATGAAAATTCTGTACCTTTTCGATTCTTCAACTACGAAAACGAAGAGAGCTAACACCGAGGAGCAGAGATCGGAACACCGTACGAGGAGTTTAGAGATGAACGACTGAATCGTCCGCGACTTAAGAGCTAAGAGTTAAGAGAAACAAAGTAACAAACGTCTTATGTACACACTGATAAATTAATGTTAGTCGTGGCTGCCAGCAGATACGTATATAAGGCCTACCATTTCACGCGATATGATGTAATATTTTCTTCGCAACGCTCAATTTCCGGCCGAATCGCTGATAATTAAGCACGCCGCTTTCATTATTGGAAATGGGGAGGAAAAGGAGCTAAACTTTTTGACAGCCCTTTCGCACAATCACGATGTTTCATCAGCTTAGCTTATTTATGATGCATCATCGTGACTCGTTATTGCAATATAATCTAGGAAATTGTTAACACTTAAGTGTCATTTCATTATTGGAAAAATGACATTTCAGATAATTTCCTGAATCTTGTAGGTGGAGATACAAGATTTAAGGGCACTTTTATAGATGACTAGCTGAAAGTTCCCGTGCTTCGCTACGATTTAATCGAAACTAAAAAAAAAACCTTAAAATTTCGAATTTTGAAAAATTCTTTCTTAGCGGTTGCTAACACCCTAGAAGGAACGCTCATGCAAAATTTCAAGTTTCTAGGTCAAGTATTTTCGACTCTGCGTTGATGAGTTTGGCCCATACTTTAACCCCCCAAAACCCCCCTAAAATTTCGAATTTTTCAAAAGCCTTTCTTATTGAGCACCTAAGACCCAAGGGGAAGGTATGTTCCAAATTTCATTGCAATCCGTTCTGTGGTTTTTGAGATTTCGTGATGAGTGAGTGAGTGAGTCAGTGGTATTTGAGCTTTATATAATAGATGATCCGTTGAACCAATTTGGATAATTCTTTGATATGTTGGTAGAATTATGATTCTAAGCAACTTTTTCCTATACGTGTAATCCTCGCTTGACTTTCATTTGCGAGATATTTTCAAAGAACTTTTACAACTTCTACATGGAATTTTCCCTATACGTGAATGCTCTGGCAATGTGTAAGTTAGCACGATGCTGTCGCTTATCTACTCTTTCTGCGGCGACCGGCAACGAGTCTTTATAACGGGTGAACTTGTCGAAAAAGTATCTCATAAGCAAGTCTGTGAAGAATAAAATTTCAAAGTTTAATCGGTCCGCCTAACGATGGTCCTCTCTCCAAAGTTTGTTCAACCTATGTTAATTTATCTTTTCATTCCAAGCACTTAAATTAAACCAAACTCTTGGGGGGCACGAACCCTGTTATACACATTCCTTCCTTGGTCCCTATCCCTGAAGAGTCTGATTTAAATTTAGTGTCTGAAACAAAAAGATTAATTAGTATTAGCTGAGCATGGTTTTAAATAACGGCCACCCCATGTCCATCTGTACATTAGAATTATAGTTTTAACACTAAAACTACCAAAAGCAAGTCAAACTGACTCATTCTTAATTTTTTTCAAAAGTTCTCCAAGTTTGTAGGACAGTCATAGACCAAATAATCTACGTTGATCTTATAAACTGCAGAATTACCGAATCTCTAATCTTTTACACTCCTTGATTTCTCTTTTTCCAAAGTATATATTTAATATATTAAAATATAGTAGATTTAACGCCGGTAGTTCCAGTGTTAAATAAGGGCTGTGCGAGGGGCAGACTAAACATTGAAATTATAATGTAAAATATCTTTTCGACGAATTCACCCGTTATAAAGATTCTTTGCCAACCGCCGTATAAACAGTAGATAAGTGGCAGCATCGGGTTAACGCACACTTTGCCACGGATGTGCATGTGTAGATAAAATTCAATGTAGATGTAAAAAAAGGTTTTTTGACAATATCTGAAAAACTTAAGCCAATCGGAGGTAACGTATATGGGGAAAAGATGATTAGAATCACAATTCTGACAAGACATTTAAAAATCATTGAAATCGGTAGGACGGATCATCTGTACAATTATCATATGTAAAACATTGATTAGAACTTTAAGCTACGGTTAATACAGCTGTCCAAATTATTTGTTTAATTTTCGGCTGAGCAAATTAATTTTAGGAACTGTCCTACTATAAATTAGCCATTTTTTTTTAAAGTATGAACTATGTGTTCCGATATTTACTTTGGCTACGACGTGAAATCATTAGCGAATTCTTAAATAGAATAAAAATCTATGTATGAAACATCTAGTCATAGGTATGCAAACGATCGAGAGAAAATTGAAGTCATTGATAAATCAATTGGGATTCCAGGAAATCACTGGAGAACGTGTTCCACTGGAATAATAAGATGCTAACGATATCGTGTAAAATACTATAATTATTCCGACAGAACAAATTACATAATGCACATACTTATTCCTAAGCTAAACGCATGCTAGAAATTCCCATAAAACCTTGTCGACAGCGAACACGGATTGTTGCTTCTTTTTTTTTTAATCTTTAACACGTATTTCATGAACCTTTAAAGCATACTTTGGGATAGAATATATTAATATTATTAATCACGAGTCTCCGAGAATAATAGATTCTGTACTAAAACTAATTTCATCATGTACCACGGTAGAATTTATTTGAAATTTCTTCCAAGTGTACGAAAGCAAATGTACAATGCGTTTTAGAGTTCAAACACAGAAAAATGAAAGGCGCATATTTCGTCAGATAATCTCGAATCAATTATTCTCAGGCAGAGACAATTTAACAGTTTTAAGTACTAAATATACACAGTTTTGTTCTTCGAGCTGTATAAAAAACGGGTACCTATTTGTTTTGTATTATTTTCACGTAAAACAACGAATAAACTATCGATCGTAATAGAAATTCGATATCGGTGTACGAAGAATTCCTGATAAATGAAAACTTACAAAACGGACTACATAATATAACGTTCCAGCCATGTAACATCTTTATTTAACGTTTTAATTGGCAGAGACACTGTAAAATGGCAGTTCTTGTTATTTGTGGAATCCATTTGACAATCGCGATAATATTCTCGAGTATAATTTTATCGAAGATTCTATAGTTCCTTAAATAGAAACATATTTATTTCTACTACACCTCCTTGACAATTAAAGTGTGTTGGTACGCAAAATAATGTAATTCGCTATGCCTCTCTTTTTCTTTTCTCTCTCCCTTTCTTCTCACTCAATTAGCTGCGATTTCGACTTTTTCCTGATCATAGAAGACGAGGAAATTAACGCCGTTTACGCTTCTCGCTATGTCGCAATATGTGCTATGTAATAATTCTGTTAAATCTATTAACTTTATTTTTTTTTCCTTTTCTTTTAATAATGTACATATCAAATGAGAATGACCATGGTTCGTATGGATAACGGTTAGGTATCCTCGAAGGAAAACGTAGATCCCCTTCCCTCAGGAAAATCGTCAATTATGCCTTAACATTTTTGGGTGGTGCACGAAAATCGTTTCTTTAACCGTGCGATAGTTCATTTCAAAACACTAACAAGGTTTAATTTAGTTTCTTGTTTGAGACTATGTAATGATCGGATGAACGTAGAACTATATCACTTTGTCAGTTGCAGTAATTCTCTCTTGGCTCTGCCGTCCGCTCTCCCCCCATCTTAAGAAACGTCGTACCCTCATATATTTTTCAGATCCTCCGGTAAATCGTTTTTGGGATGCTTATTCTCAAAATGTTGCTTGTAAGTCTTTGGGTCTGGCATCTGTGCCTGTTGAAAGTAATGGTAGAAATTGTAGGCTTATAAGAATTTTACAAATACATATATACGCTCTTTGATAAAGGAATGGTGATAAAATTTACTCCATTCGATTAATCGCTAATAAAGCAACACAGACCTTACAAATTGTGCAAACATGAACGAGAGCTTTTTGCGCAGCCTTCTTTTGGTCGTTAGCACTATGCCCCTGTTGCTTCTTTACTTTTGCAGCCTTTTCCGCTGCCTTAGCTTGTGATTGTATTTTCTGTTGTCCACGTGCCATTCTGCAAGAAAGGTCGAATTAGAAAAAATAATTCTACATTTACCGAAACTACAAAATCTCAAAACAGTAACTGAGAAACGTAATAAACGATCGTCGAATTCGGAGTATTTATACACTCCATTTCGCAATAATATTAAAACTATACGAAATACATAAACTAATAAAAATTCATCTGAAAGCGACTACTCGTAGAGTAAAATACGTAAAGAATAACATCTAAATTAATACGAAAACAATAAATTTATAGTATTCATTCATATTTTCTCGTACAATAAGCTATAAATATCCAAACTACATTCGTGGCTTTCTGCTCCTTTCTCTTCTCTCGACTATTACTTTCTCCTCATCGAGATCACACCGATACATCCAACCTACAAAATAGACGACCGAAATACCATAAGTAACTCCGGAAACTTAATATTTCCCATTGTATCGTGGCAAATAATATCGGTCGTGATCTCGCCTAGGACACAGTCGAGACATCAACGAGAAAAGAAACAGACCAACAAGAAATGATGAATGAAAAAAGAACGACACGTGAGAAAGAACTGAATAGAACTATTCCACGAAAATTGTTTTACGGGAATGGATCGTACAATTGCTCTCACCTGTCCGAGGATGGAACGTACTTAAAACGAGATTCTTTTACTTCCTCGATTAATATAATCGTGCCTTTAAGTTTCACCCCGACAGACGTTTCACGATAGATTCTCACAAGATGTGTTTCTTCGCGTTTTCTTTTACGATTAATTAAAAGAAAAAGAAAAAGATCCGAGGAAAAGTCTGTATGAAAAATTTAACGACGAAACGGAGCAGAGTACAAACCAGCGCTCGCAGAACATCTGTCGAGTACTACTCGTCGACTATCCGCGTGCGAAGTACTACCTTTTAATCGAGAATAGCATAGAAAATAAAAATACCACGATACGTGTACATTGTTAGTTGGTTTGTACACGTACGAACGATCGTACGAGTATTCATTTTGTGCTTTTCAATGTATCGTTCGGTATTAGAAACTGTCTTTGATCAATATTTAAATATTGAGGCTTTTAAGTTCACTGACCGCGTTCACAAATGTGTAAGGAGATACAGTGCGCTTGTGGTGGAAGAATTCTCGTCCAATGGAAAGGACTTCTTTCCGTTCGTTCTTCGCGGCTAATGGCGGGAAATTGCGATATGTTTTCGAAAATTGTAATAATTTTTTGAATTCCTATTTCGCCTGGATACTGAATAATGATAAATTAGAAATTTTTGGAAAAATTGTATCATACTAATGGTATGATTTATTTGTAGATGACTTTTTTGTGACTTCTTACCTCCACCGAAGCGCAATATATCGATTATTTTGCTATATCTACTAATTTAGAAGGTGAAGTACTTCATTAAAATAAAGTAATTGATACTTAATTTTTCTACGATTTTATAAAATAAAAAAAAGGGGTAGAAACTATATATTCTTGTAATTCTACCAAAAGTTGTCGCATAACCCTCGTGCGCTCCTTAGAAATAGTTATACTAAACATTCTCGGATAATATTTCACCCAATTCTTCGTTTGCGCTTTAATTAATGTTATTAGTAATCTATTATATTGTAATTCATTTAAATTATTAATTTTCTAACATCTTAAAATAGGGATAGGGTGAAATTTCGGTCGGTGGAGCGTACGAGGGTTGAAAGGGGCATTCGGAGATACTTGAAGTGTTAAATTATTTTATTGAATATACGTAGGACATTTTATAAATTGTTATCAGTTATCTAGATATTTTCTTTGCACAATACGGCGTTGCTGTTATTATCGATACGGGGTTCTATAGCTTGTTAAGCATATTAACGTTTATCTTTAAAGAATCTATTACGTGGTGCCGCGTCGTAACCGCACAAAAACTTTTCATACAACGCAAGGTCAAATTACAAGAAGCCTCGATTATACGGCTAATTAGTGTACACGTTAATTGTAACTGAAATCATACAACAACATATTTATGTACAGATAAATAAATAAACCTTCTTGCTTTCTCTACAAAACTAATCTTCGTATTGATCACGGCAAAAACACGTATCCCCAGAGTATCCTTTATATCATTCTTTCCACTGAAAGCTCTCTTTTACTGGGAAATCAAATGTTTTCACCAAAGAACACAATAAAATGCAAAATTTTCAAAAGAAATAGAAAAGAAACAATAAAATTCGTGTAACCTCGATGATCTCTGAAGTTGCAAGTGCCATTAAACATTCATAACTGTCTTCGCTTGTATCTTAAACTCCTGAATTCATGGACTCATTGCTTGAAATAAAGAGAAGAAAGAAAAAGAAAGAGTGGAAAAAGTGTATTTTCCTGTGTTAACTCTAGATCAACCAAGATATTCTTTCCAAAGCTGTTGCTTTTTCAATTAGCTAAGTCCGTCTTGCAGACTGCGAGCGATTAAACCGATCGACTTTCTTCATTTTCTCCCGTCGAATTTATTCGACAATTATAAATATATTGCGTGAATCATTGGCAGATCTAGCGTTAATCGTTTCACGATCACAAAAACGCTATAAATTTTCTCACTCGTTGTATACGTACATGGAATAATAATGCAAAGCTTCAGGCATCATATAAGCTGTATTCTTTGGAACAAATCTAATTAACTTAATCAATCCACGTGATTTAGCTCACAATGAGTAAGGAAACAAAAACTTCCGAGGAATACAGCTGTACAGTTGTTCACGATATTTTTAACTATCGCTCCGCAAATACAAAGAATTGAAATCTTAATTTGCGATAAACATTGTAATCCTGTTACAATTAGTAACAATTATTTGTTCAATTTAGAATAATATCTTTCACTATACGCTGATTACTAATTATCGATTAAAGATTATTATGCATTGCCGCGTTAACAAACGATTGATCGTAACATACATCAACTAAATTATACAGCTACATTTAATTAATATACATGCACAGGAATTTTCTATATATATATATGTATATAGATAGATAGCTTGATATATAAATGTATACAAAGAAGATATTCGTGGAAGATTATACAGTTCAAACGCTATTTCTCCCATACAATCTATTCATTGAGATTTTTAACGTAAAACAATCGTTCTCTTCCGTTTCTCAATTGTTGACGTTTTCTGAGAGAAATATAACATCGTTATACCCGAAATTGCATAAGTATATGTAAATTTATGCAAGTGTTTATCTCGTTATTTCTGTGCATGCAAAAACTGTTTTATTCTACTCCTAGTTAACAATGAAATATCGCTATTTATGTATATGTATATCTATCGCAGCATTTTATATATAAGAATAAATTTTATATATAAAATGCTGTGCGATGTAATATTAAAGCAACGACCGTTAAGTAATATTAAAAACAGCTTAAAATAAATTAAAAACGCTTACAACGTTTCAACATACTTATACCTCCCATTCTCCTGCCGTATGTAATTTTCGAAACTATTTAAAAGTACGAGAAGATTCGTCGATGAAGTTAACTTCGAGTGTAAAATGAACGGATGAAAAATAAACGTATTTCTACAGCGGAGAAAAAAGAAAGACAGAAGGAAATAGAGCATATAAATGCACTTTACAATTACGTTTCCCCCGTCTTCTTTTTTATTCTTAACATCAACTCAAGTTAACGATATACTCGACGTAAGATACAAAGTACTGCGGTAAGAGTACAAGATTATTGCAGAAAGTATCGATACGATATCGACTTGTTATTATACATACACATTTAAGTATCTGCTGCTGAATTGCCAATTATTCTTTGCTTTTTTAAAGACGTCAATCTTCCAATGAAAATTGTTTTCTTTCTTAAATAAAATTTAAATTGAACCAAGAAGTGTAACAGATTTTAGATAAACAGTAATATACATGTACCACGCTCGATAATCTGATACTCTGGCAGTGTTACAGATAACAACTGACTATTACTTCGCTACAACAATTCCAAAACACATACTCCTGATGAAAATAATAGAAAATTATATTATACAAAAGATGTATATAGAGATATTCACGCACAATATCCATTGAATTACGAGAACAAAATCGTAACGTGTTACAACTTCAGCGTGATCAACGATAGCTTTCATAAAGCTATCGAAGAGAAAAGAGAAAAGACAGAAATCAAAATATTATACATTCTTAATCGCACCACATCTACTGTAATTAATTAATTAGCCTAGTAGAATCACTTTCGGCTCAATAATCCATTATCGTTGCTAAAACATGAGCGAGAAAGTAAAACTGCACAAGCTACAGTTCATTGCAATTAAGCTGGGATTTCTGTGTAATTCTGAATCACTATGACTAATGAAAGTCTCGATATTCGTTTAATTGCTATATTGAAATTTCTGCCATGTATACAACGGCATCGAGAATAAACTATTGAATAGAACTGTTAGAATATTTGAAATCGATCTCATTCTTAACGTTAAAATGACGTTTTACAGATGTACGCTAACTCCTTCGTAAATGAATAACGCGATAGTTGCCGAGTTAACTTAAAAGGGAGGCAATATGAAAAATATATTTGGATATAAAAAATGAAACTACTTTACAAGTTCCACTGAAAGCGGGGCATGACTTAAAAAAGAATATATATAGAGTTGGATTAATAATATCATCGACAAAAAATAGCACAGATGAAAAAGAGCCGATCAGCGTAGATCAGGATTTTCGTTGACCTGCTTTTTAATGCGTAATAATACTGTCGTGTACCATTGATCCAATCGAGAGATTGAATCGTACTCTTTTACAGCCTCTGTAAAACCTTCTAGATTTTGTTCCTCAAGATGTTCTATCAATACCTGAAATAGCAACGTTCGATATTTAAGAAATTCCATTGCATCTTCCATTAATATAATACTTTGATATCAGCAAGCTGTAATTGGCAGGAACGATTAATAGGTGAGCTTCTTTTAAATAAGGGTACCGGCAGATCATACCTTTATCAATTTGTACTCTCTAGAATCCTGAAATGCGGGATACTGCTCTTGGTAACGCTCGATTGCATGTTGCGCATTTAATAAGTCCACGCAGAGATGGCATAATGCCGCTCGGAAAAAGTAATCCTTCGCGCTGTATTTCAGTAAAGAACTTTCTAAGGACGAGGAAGCAACCTGTGAAATAAAATTGATTATATCGTAAAATCGTGCCATTTTCTTCGATCAATTGCAAAGATAATTGTTGTTAAATAAATTTCAACGTGCCTGCTCATATATCTGAATAGCTTTATCGTAATTTTGTAATTGCGCTGCGTATTGCGCAACTTTCAAAAGACACTTGTTCGCGGAGGAATTACTTTCCTCTCCGCGGAAATAATCAGCTGCCTGTTCGTAATGATGAACCGCGCGCTCTAAATCAACGGCCTCGCTTTCATACATTTCGGCTATACTTTGATGATGTTTTGCTGCCATTGTAAATCGACCCATGTCTGTGTAAATCTCGATTGCTTTCAACAGGCAACTAATTGCCTCTGTAAAGGAGGCAAATTGAATTAATAACACTGTATTTCGATATCTATTTACTGTACTAATTGTAACTACCATTTATGTCAGCTTTCTTAAAGCAATTAGCAGCATCCACGAAATTGGTAGCTGCGTCATGACGACTGCCCGCTTTGGCATGCAATTCTGCAGCGTCGTAAAACGCGCTTCCTGCGGAACTCCATTTCTTTGCCATTTTGAACATATTCGCGGCACGTTGGTAACATTCTACAGCCTCCTCTACTTTCGACGATCCTCTGCAATATAATTGTCATTTACATAAACAATAAATCGACTGACTTCCGAATAATTATAAGCCTCTATCTTGACCAATATCCTTATCATTAAAAATGGTTAATTAACATATTCGTGCACAACAATGCAACGATTCATGATGCAAAGTTCAACGTAAAATAAATCTTTCGTTAAGTTTGACAATCAAAGGGTATTTAAAAATAAGTCTTTCATTCATTCCATCGTCGCGTTTAACGCTAATTGACGAAGTTTAAGGTACAAAATGAATCGCAGAAGTTAATAATTCTCAAAAAGAATCTCAATTTCATATTTTTTCTTTTATACTCTACGACTTAATTCTACGCTCATACGCTACGAATGGAATCACGAACGAATGGCAGCTGTTACATATACATATATATGTAAGCACGCAACAATTAACGGTTCTAACGGATGAGAAAAAGTGCCAGGATAAATGTAATTAATTTTGGAAATGAAAAGAACCGTATCCCTAGATTGAACGGGAAGTGAACGTAAATAAATAATGGGATCTCAGATTGCAGGTTGAGTCGGACGAGTTCAAGTAAATCGATGTATCTAACGTACCCGAATAGAGAGCCGAAGAAGCCTTTCGAGGACGTTAATTTCTTCTCAGCCTCGGCTAATAATTGCATAGCTTTCTGCTCGTTGTCAGCCATGATTTCATCCAAGTTTGACAATCAAGAATCTTTCAAACTGTCTCAAATCATGAACTTCACACGAGAAAATCACCTTCTGCGAACCAACGTCACTAAAGTCAATGAAAGTGAATCAAGTGTCATCCATACCAGAATTGCCAACTGCAGAGTCCATAAGCTCGGATTAAGTTTCGTTCACACGAGTCTTCTTTCCAAAGAAATACATTTTCCGGTGGAAAAGAACATTCAAATTTCTATATTAAATGAATAAATAATATCTATTTTATCTGACAAAGCACACTTTATCCAGTTTAAGTATTCTTTTTCCTAGCTTCGCTCTGAGGAACTTCAGAGTACAATGTAAAGAGATTACTTTCTTTCAATTAAAAAAGTAAAAGTAAAATTGTTATTAAATACAGCTAAATTTGTCATTAATTTTAACATACAACTTTCTTAAGAATTTACAAGAATTTCTTACATCGCTACTACGAAGTATTTCTACTTAATTCGGATAAAGTTGGCAATAACGGCGCTGAAATTCCAACTCGTTGGATTCGTTCGAAAGGGAAACGTGTCGAGTAAAGATTACCAGCGATTTTCTAACAAAAGGGAATCAATTAAGTTGAAAAGACAATCAACAATGTCCGGAGTTCACAGGCAAGCATTAAACTCATTGCAACCAGGTGCACAAAATGCATTTGTTATCGGTGTCATTATAAACAGCTTAAACATGAAGACAATCGACACCACGCGAACAAGATGTACGTTTCAATCTCGAGTACCTTGCGAATAATTTTAATTGCTCTATTTAACAGGACAATAGCAACTAATTAAGTATTTTTGTAGTTAATAACGGTGAGCGTGGAGTTTGGACATTTACATTACGCGATTCCGAGGAAGACTACGCAAATGTTACCGTATGGGGGAGCGTAGAGTTCGTGAAAAAATTATCCTCCACCTTTCACATTGGCAGCGTAGGTGTGTAAAAATAAACATTATAATTTGTATTAAAAAATACGACACTCTATATAAAATCAATAATCAAACAATCAAATAAAATTAAAGAAGGCAATTTTTGAAGCATAGGTTTAGGGAGAGAGGAGAGGGGAGGGGAGATTTGTGGCGGGAAGGCGGTAAAAATTTGAACTCTCTATTACTGGGTTAGAGTTCAAATCTGTCCTTTGTGAGATTTTTCCTAAATTATTATCCAATACGCCATAGACTGGATGGTGCGCAAAGACCTAAGCAATAAATCTGCATCTGAAATTATAGAAAAAATAAATTATATGGCCTTAAATAATATTACGGCTATAATTAATCTCTCTATGGCCCAAAGTATCCATTGCATCTGCTTATATTTCTATCACTGCAATTAATTTAGTAAATTATTTCAATTAAGAGCTAATTTATCTCAACGTTCTATTCATAGTTGAAGTTATAAATCCAAAGGTGATCGGACGTATTCCTGGAGACAGAAACGAACCTTTCGTCCCTTCTACACCCTGTGCATTCAGTTTGACGGTAAACGAGGGCAACGCGCTGGTGCAAATCCATGATGCACCTACATGCAATAAATATGCACAATTGTTAGCTAATCCGGTTAAAAACCTCAGTGGAGTTCGAAGTCTGAAAAGTATTTTTGAGAACATGGAAGCCTGGCGTGATCAGTATGTCGACGTCCTGGTGATCGTCACTTTTGTACGTCCTAATTATTAAAATAATTATTATTGAAAGGAAATTCTATGATAAAAATTTCACAGTACAAATATTCGATTAATTAATTTCAACAGGTTAGCAATACACGAAATATCACCACACGTGACGGTAGAAGCTTAAAATTCTGTAATTTCGAGGCGACAGATAATTCGACTGACGAAGTCGTCTCTTTGAATCTCTGGGAAAACGAATGGATCGATAGAGCCGTATTTTGGGAACCAAAAAGAACCATTCTATTTCTCACTGATGCGCGTATCGCTCACGATAATTACAAGAAGAAAGTAGTTTTATCCATAGGTTAGTTAAACGGATAACTGCATTTAAAAAAACAATTAATCAAGCGTCAAAATACAATTATTCAATTGTCGTGCAACTTTGTCTATACTTTCTTCCTTTAATTTCCTACATTTGCAGTTAGGAAAACGCTGATCATGGAGAACCCAGATATACCGGAAGTAACGGCTGTGAGGAACGCGGTAAAACATTGCGATCCTGACGTGATATCGAGCAATCCATTCGCGATACCAAATCGTAAGAGTCAAATAATAATTAATGCATTTGGTAATTTGCAATTAAATAACATCTTTTTACAAAACAGCTGAAAGCATTACGAGTGTAATGACCATACAAGAAATCTCGTCAAGGTTGAACAAGAAGATGAAGTCGGGAGAGAGAATACAATTCGCCACGATTTTAAAAGCTTACGTGATGGAATTAAACATCGATAGCATGAATCCTGGAGTGATATCTATCCGATGGTATATTTCTTAGCTAATTAATTATCTACGTCATTAAACGCTGTTAATCATGGACAATATTAATATATTTTAAGCGCTTTGTGCAAGAGGCTCGTCCCTGATAATTGTGATTCATGCATGAATCTCGAATGTCCTTCGGGCAACGGAACTCGAGTTCCTTTGAACGTCATGAGTCTTAATTTTAAAGTCAATTTGAAAGACGATACGGGATACCTTATCGGCTGTCGACTCAGCGGAGACGCTGCCGAACATGCATTAGGATGCACGGCTGCTGAATTTCAGGTACTTCGAATTATTAACGAATTATTGTTATCGAATGACAACAGAGATGACAATGGAATTAATATAAATGTTAATATTTAACGTGCTATTCTCAGGCACTGACATCTCCTCAACGCACGGAATTAAAGTGGAAATACGTGTTAGAGAATTGCGAAATACGGTTGCACATTCTTGGTCCCACATCTGCCTTTCCAAACGCGGTCTACAATATCTTATCAATTAGCCGTATCGAAGAGGAGGATGACGAAACGCAATTAGTCGATAACGATATCAATTTGTGCGAATATTAATGTAAAATAGTACGAACATGCAGCTTTCATTAATATTAGACATCTATTGAAATAGACATCGTCCTTCATGAACACTCTTATCGATCACAATTATTATAAGACGGCAATTACGTTTCCGGGAATAATGTACATTATAATTGTCACTTGAAAGACGGACAAATACTTTGTAAATTGTAAAATACATTGTTACAGTGTTTATAATATCAAATGAGTTCATTATTTGCTAAAATTTCCTGAAAACCAACCTTTCAATAACCGCCAATGTTCCGATCAGCTGATGGCCGCCACGTGACACTTTACATTCAAACATGAACCGGTTCCAAACAGCCTGATGTCACTCATATTTACGAAAACAGGTTTGTACAATAGAAATCGCAATTTTGAATTTCTTCTTTGCATTTTTCGATATTTTGCAAGTTCAGGTTAACGAAAGGGAAGAAAATGGAGAAAGAATCATTGGCGAAAGACAGCGTGCTCGAGGCTATCAGAGATGGAATGAGAGACATTGCATCCTCAGAGAGAAAAGAACATCGTGCTAGTCTATTGAATAAAAACCGCGTAGCTCTAGGTGATATCGTCGAAGATGCCTCGTACACGACGGAATTCGTGACGAAGAAAGCTAAAGCACTTAAAAGGAAAGCATTACCTGTTCAGGAGTACAGACACCTCCAAAATGCTCTGATTCAGGTTATTTCTCTATGATTTTTCTATAGAAGAATTTTATAGAAACCAAAGACTTCTCTGCTCATTCTTTGACTTGATTTTTGTTCGTTTACAGAACGAGGAGAATGTGAATTCATTTTTGAAAGTGGATCATATATTGTCTGCTCTCGTGCGAGATATCTCCGGTAAAGATCCGACCTCTCAGTTATGTGCCGTGAGTTGCTGTTGCAACTTGGCACTTGGAAATGCTAAGGCTTGTATTTCCTTGGCGAAGAGTATCTCACCTTATCTTATAATGGAGCTGGAGAGTTTAAATCGTCCCTTACTGGTTGGTTGTAGAAAATTCGATAAAGTATAACATGAATAATGTTGGATACGTTGCACATTAGCAGAGTTAATTTATCGTTATCGATAAGAATATATAATGTTTGATTTATGAGCGCAAAAATATGTTACGAATAATGAGAAAAATATAGAAATATGTTACAATATAATTTTCTGCTAGGAAGTCTGCGCTTGGACGATTGGGAATCTAGTTGCTGGTAGCGCAAAAGCGTTTGAAATTCTCCACGCACAGGATTGCCTAAAATATATAATTTCATTGATTAAAGACTGCGATGCGGAGATTTTACCTTCTGTGATATATATGACTCTGTATTACGTTTATTCAGGCTGCAATCATATCTCGTAAGGATGAACTTTCTACTGCGACTGCGTTACTTTAAATTAAATAAACGATACTAATTTCGTTTTCAGGGAAAATGAAATGATAGAAGTCGCGCGCGTTTGTGCAGATAAAAGTCTTTCATTTGACGATCCATATTTTGTCTGGCTATTAGCTCTATTATCCTCGAATCCAGCATGCAATACTTATCTGTACAATAGAGTATCACAATTAGTGGATTATCTGTGTGAAAGCGCCGTAAATGATTTCGCCTCCGTCACAGAGGTTAGTAATTCCTAAATACTCCCAATTAATTGATTATCTTACTCTATCTTCTAATTACATTTTATTTTAGGTCACAGCATCCATAAGGATCCTAGCTAATACTACGTGCGAATCATCAGGAGAAGTTGCACTGCATTTTCTGGAGAATTCGAAATACGAGAGGACTAATTTGCAAATGTTATTAAACAAATTATTGTCCCATCAGCATATACACATACGAAAAGAAACATTATGGTTAATAGGTAATTATAAATGTTACATCGATAGCACAACGTTTAAGGGTGTTAATAATTCATCGATCTTTTCAGGAAATCTTTGCAACCACGAGTCACTGAAAATTCAGCAAATCATAAGAGACATTCTGCCTCATTTATCGTATCTGAATCAAGCAATTATGTCGTTGACGTGACGAATTGTATTGTATATATTCAGGTATTATATAAACGTGGTAATTTATTAAACATATTTACACGTACGTAGAATCGACAATAATCGCGAATAATTAGCCATCATACCCAATATTACATCCTAATAAACTCGTCCAATGAGACTGGTATAAAAAAGATAAACCTATGATTGAACAGCTTAAGGTGAATACGTCATACGTCTCTCGCAAGCTCCTTTCAGTAATTCATTCTAACAGAAATAAATTTCCTTTTCGGCTCTATGGAAGAGTGCCCGTTTCTTGGCATGTCTTCGATGCAAGGCACTTTTATAAGATTAAAGTATATGTGACCCATAATATTCGCAGTCGGATGTTCCGTAGCTTTTAAGCACTGATAGAGCGCCTCGTCGCACGTACAGTGTGATCTGTAAGGGATGCAAAATTCAGTCATTTTCTTCATTTGTTTAGTCCAAAATTAGACGTTTTCAAGTCCAAGAGGAGCTGAAGTTTTGAAAACTCAATTAGTGGGAATCTTCTTTGCCCACCTTTTCCTTTTATATTTACTGCTACTGAATCTACTGTTTAAAATTTTAAGCGGCTGAAAACCCATTAAGATTTGGCTCTCAAAACGGTCAATAATTAAAAAAGAAT
This sequence comes from Cerceris rybyensis, assembly GCA_910591515.1. Taxonomy (NCBI): domain Eukaryota; kingdom Metazoa; phylum Arthropoda; class Insecta; order Hymenoptera; family Crabronidae; genus Cerceris; species Cerceris rybyensis. Next base: position 3,261,591 of record OU342800.1, on the reverse strand, counting down.
GGTGTAAAATTAAAAAACTTTCATACTTAGTATACAAAGAGTAATTGGTGAGATTGTATCGCGTCTGTTGTGCCCGAACTTTAACAGGACAAAGGTCGTGGCTGCGACAACATCTAAAAAGAAAGCGACAGTACCGATTTACAAAACCGTATCAACACGCGTTATTATCATACACTATGTATAAATTCCATCTGACCTATCGATTCGAGCCTCGTGACCTAAGTCGTGATAATTTTCAGCGATGTCGCCCGTGCCGCACCACTTTGTACCTAAAATGAACATATAAAATGGCTGTCGTAGATTCGTCAAAGCAGCACTTTCACCGAAAGTGTAAGTTAAATGGAAAATCACCTGGCAAAATGCCCGAAAGAAGGGACAAAGAATTCCCAACGACCCGAGCTCGTAAATTGCTTGGCGTTGAAGTTGGTAGAACATCTTCTTGCAATTTATCTAACAATTCGCATTGCTGCATCAGTTTCGTCATTTGTCGAAACGACACCCTCTGCGGAAGAGTCGTCAATGACAAGTTTTTTAAGACTTCATCGGCTTCCGTTGGTTCACTGAAGAAATAACGTTTATTATATTCGATAGTTTGACTACTATGGACGTATATATACGTCGGGCTAAAGCTACAGGTGTGGTCTGTAGGCTTAGGTATGCAGTCAGAAAAAACTTGCTTTCAACAAGAACTTTGATGAATGCATGAGTTTGCCAATCTCCTTGACCTCATGTGTATTACAGTGAGAAGAAAAGTAGCATAAGCATGTGCCAGTTTTTTTTTAGCAAAAATAATTCAAGCAAAAAGACATATCGTCCTTGGTGATTGCAACTTTGAGCCGTTCCAGCAATATTATTCAGCAGATATTCAAAGATATTTCACTTTTTACAGCAAGATATTTCCTAATTATTGCCTCGATATTTAACACTGGAACTACCAAGGCGATTGGAATGATCGGTTTACGTTTTTTTCGAAGAATATCCAACACTGGTAGAAAAGCCGTGCAATAAATACTTCACGTCTATCTTTAAAAAACTCAGTTACTTCGTTCCTTATCATAAATATTAGCATTAAACTATGTTTCAGTTCTCGACTATTTCGAAATACTCCTAAAGTCGATAGAAAAGTAACACAGTAAATATTCCAAGTCCATCCTCTAGACCTGGTGGCAAATATAACAGATATAACGCCGATAGATCCAGTGTTAAAAAAATACTGTGCAGCTAAATTATAATTCTACCGACAATCATTTATATTATTGCATTAATATGAAAATATATTCCCCACAGGGCACTTACTAGACTTCAATAAGATTACAGTCGTGCAGATCATTGTTTAATCCAAGATCGACCAATGCTATTGTCTGCTCATAATAATAAACCGCCCTTATATCGCTCTTATCCACCAAAGGGTTTCTTGGCGCCACACCGTTCAGCCCTTTGAACGTGCTTCTAAAGAATGTCGGTTGCTGAATTGTCTTCGAACTTGCCAGCACAACGAGAAAGAACGTCCAGATTGTACAGTCCATCTCGATCGAACGAAAAATTCACCGGAAGCCAAGGACACTTTATTATTCTGTCACTTCCGCGTTGTTATTTCTCCGTGCACTTTTATAATCCACATGCTGGGATCACTCGTCACGCTTACGCGAGAATAAACATTCGCTAATAATTCGAGCGATCCCAGAGCGATGGAATGGCTTTACATAATCGACAGTGTAAGGCAATTACGTTATAAATACAAAACTTAGATAGTTCTAGGTAAAGAACTTCTTTTATACTATTTTCATCGTTGAAACTCTGTCCTTTAAATCGTATCGTCGTCTGTTTTCAGTTCCAAAATCCACAGTACAGTCGGTCAACTTGGGATAAAACTGTAAATAAAAATTTAGTTGAACAGTAGATCAATTAATTCAATACATTTCAAATTTCCAATAAAGTAAATTAAATTGAATAAAACTTGAGTGATTTAATCACTTGCAGTCTGCGAGAGAAACTTGGAAAATTGTAAAACTAATTCTAAAATATCATAAAATTAATTCTAACATTTTTACACATTAGCAACTAGATAAGTTTCTCTCACAACTTCAAGTTCCACAGATTATAATACATTTGAAACAAACACATTAAAATTCGTAGATAAAATCCTCACCAAATATCATCGTTCGTCTTTACACATCCGAATTGAAGTCCGAGCGATAACAGTTATCGATAATCGCAAAGAACGACTTCCGATTTTTAGACTGTACGCGTGGGTCTCTTAAATGGCAATACAGAAGTAGTCTTTCCTACGAGAAACACGGCTTGCGCATTTATAATGTACGACAGTGTCATGAACGTTCATGCCGGCTGGCAGACCGATCGAACCAGGATGTATGTAGTACATGCGACTCGCGAGGAAGGTATACCTGCTACGAGTTGTCCCCTCCTTTTCGTTTTATCAGAACGTTACAAGGTGTTATGCCTGAAACCAGACGATACCACGGTCTGGGAGGGGACCCACATTCAGGGAGACTAGGACGAAGAAAGTAGGACAAAAAGTAGAGAATACGATTATGCCTGCTGGCATGAACCTCGGCTTTTATGTGATTTTGCGTAAACGGAGACCCCGATGATCGCATATTTTGTCTTGCAGAATCGAAAGTTTTGTCCTCTTTTGAGCTTTTCGGAGCTGAGTCCAACCGTTTGATGAGAAGTTAGAAATTTTAGTAGGATCAGAGCCCGGAGATCGAGAATTGCATGTTGTAATTGGTGGAAGATTGTACGTTTTATTTGGTAGAATCGAAAGTTTTAGTTTCTTCCTGTTTTGTATTTTTCATAGCCACTGTCACTTGACCTAGGACCTTCAGGTGGGGTCGGAGCAAGCGGCTGAAAGTTTCGAGCTAAATTCAAGCATCAGAGATTCTATGCCATAGACCGATATGCAAAGTACATTTATTGTTCCTGATTTTACAAAGATCGGTGCTCGAAAATCGATTCAAAATTGATTATCAAAATGTAAGAGTATAATGTCAAAATATACAAAAGTTAAAAAATTCTTGATATCAAATATTTCTTGGTTTAAGGGCAAACTATCCGTTTCTCGTCCTGGTTACTTTCTACTTTGCTTCGTGAAGTTTGCGATCATTTGCCCTAAAAAAACTTCAGTCAAAAATTCGTTTCTTCGCCTTGTGCATTATCTTCGATTTTAAATGTGTCGTAATCATAATGCTCTTATGTAATTCCGTTTGATAATTTACGAAATAGTTGGTATTCGAAAATCGATTTTTTTCTTTTCTCTCTCTATATCTCAGTTAAGAATGATTTGGCTTTAAATGTTGCTCGTGAGATGATGTGTTCTTATTTGTGCCATTCACTGGATACTGATTTCCGACTCGCGTCGTGCTCAATGTGATGCTAATAGGTATAGCATTTGAAAGTTGCTGTCTAACAGGACACTGACGATAACCTGGAATTTTAAATGTATAGATAGAATATCAGCCGATCATATCAACATCGAAGAGCAGAGATTTGCTTTTCATAGTGATTTCAATCCTTTTTCTAATACAGTGATTCATTTTCTAATGACTCAATTTAACCCTCTATAGTCCAAATTTTTTGTGGTATCCGAAGATCAGTTTCACGATAGCACAATTAGAAAACGACAAAAATATTATTTTAAATATTGGATTTAACCTGAATTTTACACGTTGAATTGCAAAGAATTTGACTATGAAGAATGGAATCTTAGATGTGTGCATTACCTCAAAGTCACAGGGACCCATAGAGGATTAAGCTTTCAAGTATAACAATAATAATTAGAACTCCATCAATATCTATAGCTATTTCTATTACAAAAAAACTTTCACTGAGATGAAATTTCATTTTCGATTAATATTCCTTAGAGAAAGTAGTAATTCAAACCGCAAAGAGCCGACAACTACGATTACTTTGTCTAAGACCTACAATTTTAAGTCACTTAAAAAAGATTATTTCGAGAAGAAATTCATTCTATCCCATTGGGAAATTATTAAACTTCCTTTCCTATTTTAATAATAATACCGTCTACGCGTAATACAATTAATATTCAAATAACTTCCATGAAAAATGACAATTCTCAGTTTCACGCGGACAATCTCCAGGCTTGAATAACGAGAAAGAAACGAAGGTGTCATTGTCTAATAAAAGAGCGATTACCGGCATGATGAGGTCCGGAACAGTGACAGCAAATGGGGCTGTTCCGAGGTCTCGGACAGAATTCAACGCTATGCGGCTCGCCGCATCGAACACAACGAGGTAAATGTCGACAATTAGCGGCCACATGCCAGAAGCCTTGACATCGATAACACTGAAGTACACCGTCTCCCGTTTGAAAATTCGGAGTTTCGAAAAAGTTGCTAAGTATTCCCGGTACAGCTTGCAGTGGTCCATTGGTACTTCCGGTTCCACCGCGCCACCAGCGTTCCGGAACTGCACTGAAACGTGCCGCGCCGAAGAAATCTAAACCCTGGCGCAATAGAAGCTCGTAATGACCGGCATCGAGAACCTAAGATTAATTGAAATTATCGTTAGAATATTAAGGACCTATTATTCCTTTCTTATTTGCAATTCGATTTAATTAATGTGCTTATGTTGGGGGTGATATATTAAATAGTAATTAATGAAAGATCTCCCTCAACAGGTGGAGATTGCAATTAGGACTCGTTCATTAAGAATCTTTAACTCTTAGGTTTAACGAAAGGAGTCTTAAGATTTAAGGAAATGTCAAAGATTTCGTCTAATAGATGTTTCTTCACTGGACTTCCGCTTTCCGCTATTACCGTCGTTATCAATGGTCTGAGGCTTCCGGCTGTAAGCCACAGCTGAGGTTTAAGTTAAAATTGATATTATAGTATATAAATATATTCTCTCATTCTACTAAAACTAGCTGTATTCTTATGAAAACGTACTTGTGTATAAATTAGTGTCGATAAAGTGATTCTAATTGTTGTGCATTGTTTCTCCTTCGGTAAATTATCATTGTTACATAAGGTGCTGGCACTTTTCGCCGATAAATAACGATTACCTCTACACGAATGTATTGTCGTGCACGCTCAATACTTCCCGTTGCGATCCCTTGTTTCGTCAAGGCAGAGTTTATGTCTTGAAGAGGAATAGCCCATGGTACATCGCGCAGAAGAATAGCTTGCCGGTATCGAGAGTCTCGCGCCGAAAATCGAGCTACCTATTTAAATAAAAATTACCGCGTTATCGAATATTTACAATTATAGCAGTATCGATTATTTACAACTATGGCATCACTGATCATTTTTCCAAATAATCTGTCAACCCCTTCCCTTTAAGTACCAAGGATCAAAATAATTAGTTTCGAATTTTTTCAAAAAATTCCCACTTTTCTCTGATAAAACCTAAGCTACTTGATTGATCCTCTTTTCCACCTCTTAATTTCTCTCTTCCAAAGTGATTGTTCAGTGCATTTAAATATAATGGATATGCAATATTGAATATCCTGCAAATAGCCTAAACCACTGGATGGAGAAACTAAGAGAGGAATATTTGAAACCTCCACGAGAATAGCAATTGTGGCAAATTAAAGATACTTGAACAGGTCCTCCGAACACTCTTGCCAAATCACCATGCTGCAAGAGCTTTTCAGCATCAGCTTCTCGTGTAAAGGCTGCTATCAAGCCACAAGGGGTTTCGGAAACTTTCCATGCTCCCAATGGATCAGAAACACGAATAGCTTCTTCAAGAGTCGTGTGCAACAGTTCTCCACCTTTTTGCATAATGTATCTTTATGAATCTTTACTCAATGCAATGCCTTCAACACTGAGTCACTTTGTTTTCAAAGTAAAGTCACCGATCTTTGTAATTTTAATTGATTTTCTAAGAGTATATAGAGTTATGAAGCGCTAGCTTGGCAACCTTGTGCTCCATGAATTAGATTCTGAGGCCTGACAGCACGGGATACATAGAGAGAGCAGACAAACTCCTCTTCTTGATGGGAAGTACAATCTTGTATGTCACAGACGGTTTCCAGTGATTTGCTTGTGGCTATTGTGCTTGTCATCGCTGTGTCTAGTTTTTGATCTTCCTTGAAATCTTCCTCCTGCATTCTGTGCACTCTGTGCACCCTCAAGGGACCCCCTCGAATTAATAAAACAAATTGTATTACTTTCTATATCAAACCCATAGGTACATCTTGTTTTTCAAATTTATTTGCCAATTTCCAGATCCAGAATTTATAAATGATTGAGCTCGGTATTATTTCTCGTGGTGTAAGATTTGAAATATTTGAAAAAAAATTTGGAATATAGCATTTCGATTGAAAATGTCTTCGTTTCAATTACGAAAAGCATTTTGAACTTGTAACGGTATAATTCGTAGTTGATATGATGTCGTAGTAAATAATTAACTTGACGTAATTACTGTACGTCGATTGATTTATTTTCAAATATTAATTAACAGACGGATTTTCAGTTTCTCTTTATGAGTTTCAAAATTGTCGATAGTATATCGATGTCTGATAACGCTCATGCCTTTAAAATCTATATTTATGATATCTATATAGTAGGTCTGATTAGAAAATTATGAAAAAATACAAATTAACGATGAAAAACTGTAAATTCTTGTTTAAATTCGACATCTAAGTTTATCGTTATACGCGAGAATTAGATTTGCGATGAAAATTAACGGCGCGATTTGGCGTTCAAACTTTCATATCCAACGATCCGCGGATTTATTCCCTTTCACCAGTTTCAATTACCGTTTATCAGCCACTTTGTTTCGTGCCGGCAATTACAGCTACGATGATTTACTTTATGCGGTTTCCTCGACTCGTTGTATTCGTATAAAAAGGAAGGTTTGGGCCAAGAAAAACATGGCCCAATGCTGGCGCCATTAATCGACCTGTCACGATCGCAACAATATCGACTCTCTTTTTTTAAGGGTACACTTTAACCATATTTCCCCTCCTGTAAATTTCATTTATTCTCCGTACGATAATTTATATCCCATAGAATTAAAATAATACGCAAGAATCTCGAGAAATATATTTGGAAGAGTCTCATCAGCGAGTACGAAATTCAAATCGCCCAGTTTACTTTTCAAGGAATAAGGATTATTACGATGACAAAAATAGAATTGTATTGCTCATACGTTCAATTGGTACAATCAGATTGTACCACAATTGTCATTATAAAAGTTCACATCATGTAATATGAACATCGTAATTGGAAGTAGTTTGAATTTGCGCTAGAAGTTGGCTCCCTATCAACATGACTATAGCAGTCAAAATTTAAACATAAATACAAAGTTAATCAAATGTCTGCCTAATTAGAAAAGTCTTAACTCCATTAAAACATAATAATAGAAGCTTTATAACCAGAAAAACAATCTAATTACGAGTATAATTTCTATAAATATTCGATTTCTATCTAAAACGACAAGACTTCAACATCCATCATCGACCTGACTACAGCAGTCAAAATTTTAAGATAAAAACAAAGTTAACCAATTCTCTGCCAAATTAGACAACTATCAATCCCATCAAAATACCACAATACAAGCTTAATAGCCACAAAAACTATCCAATTACGTGTAAAACTTCTATAATAATTCGAAGCCTACCTAAAACCGTAAGTCCTCAAGATCCACAGCATAATCAAGCCCAAAGATCTTATCACCAATCGAATTCCTCCTCGATTCCCAAATTATTTTTCTCCTCTCTCCCAATAGAACGATATCGTGCGTCCCTCTATCGTCGCAAAACCAAAACACGACGATTTACAGCTGTGATTTGCATTTTTGATAAACGAGATCCCGATATTCGTGAGCAAACTTTTAGCCGTCACGTTAAAAGTATAATTCCGCCACTTTTAAGTTCCTACCTTCAACCATCGTATCATCCTCGACAATTTTCTTTCCCCAAAGAAATGAATCAATATCATCGATTCTCATCGTTCTATCCTAATTCCATCGTAGACAATAATCTCATGGAAAACTCCATGGTAAATTATCGTGCATTCGTGTTAATCGGCATTACTTTTACCATTATTTAAGTGGGGGTTGTGCCGCTGGTGGTTGGATGGCGAAGTCATCGCGGCAGCATATGCGCATGAAGACGTGACAGCAATTATTGCGACTGTATGTGTCGTGATTATCGTGGGCCTCTAGGAAAATGGCCGAAAGATGCGAGGCATGGGTGTTTTCCACGAAAAGTCTCTACGAACTGTGCGTATCAGCGGTCGCAGACAAGTTTTCCATCTACAAAAGGTACCTTAACTATCTGCCGGAGAATGTGCTCTTCGATGTCTATTATCAGGTAAACGTCAAAAACTTCCCCTTATGCTGTACGCCACGATTGAAATAAGTTTTTATCCGTCTCTCTCTCCTTGTTCGACGATGTCTTTTCGATAGAGACGTAAAGTCGATTTATCTATGAACGAAGGAATTGAAATGTTCCGATGGACTTGTAACGATTTCGTCTAGGACATTGATAAAACGGTACTTTCCAACGTGTTGACATAATCCGAGAATACGTGATATTGAAAGACGTACGACAAAGTTGCACGTACGTCTTTATTGTCATTGTAATTGCGATTAGTTTGTTAAGGATACATGACATTTGTGTGTACGAATAGAAGAAGATAAGAGGGAGAAATTCATGATGAAAAAAAAAGGTTCTTTGACTCGTAAGACGAAATTAAGGTACGGCGATAAGTGGAACTCTGGTATGCCTGTTTCAATTGTAATTTCCTTTGAAGAACGTTGCCTTTCGATCGATTCGATCTTTTGTCGTTTTACGATCGACGATGAAACGATTAATTGAGGAAAAATGAGAAGAAATCTATCGGTTTTCATGATTCCAGAGTTAATCTATCCATTGATACGTCATCGCTTACGTTTACTCGATGCTAATTGTTATGACGCTTGTGAATCATGAGAAACATCGTTCTCGTCTGATCGCACAGCGTGTTGTTTGAAATAAATACAATAAATATCCTCATCTAAAGGATGTATGTGAATTTTTGTAATAAAAATTAGAATTAATTAATCCGTTCATCGATGGATCTTCCTTTCTTTGTTTCAGTCGAACTTAATCGCGATTCGATCGGTGGCGATGATTATCGTAGTAATTATAGGTATACTTTTATTAAGTTCTTACATGATCGTTTTGCTTGGAATGATAATTTAACTAGGATCCTCCGTGAATTTTTTGATAAAAATAATTAATTGTTAGACATCATTAATTATATTAATCGTTGTTGAATCACCCAGTGAACAATTTAAAGATAATGTCTAATAGCCGTTGTTTATTTTCGTTGCAGTTATACAAGAAGAAAAGACTATGTTTACTGAGAATAGAACTGAGCAACTTGGAGACCTTCTCCAAGATGCTGAAAACTACCAACCGTCGTATTCAATTGTTGCAGTGTTTCCAGGTAATTATTTAACTAACGACGAAAGCATAAGAGTAGTTAAAATACTATTCATTTGATATTCTTCAAGGGTCTTATGAATCATGGAACAAGAGTTGGAAGAGACTTGGCTATTAGTTATAGCGTATGCTGCCTTCGCGTTATCAAAAATCCAGCAGCACAGGAGAAAATCATTAATTTAGGCTTAAGACTAGGAGGATTTCTAAGCGATGCTGGCTGGTATTTAGAAAGCGAACAAGTCTTATTGGCTTGCAAAGAATTATGCATCTTGGACAACCGAACGCCTGAAAATTGGTGTAGAACGTTAGACTGCTGTCACAAGTAAAACAAAAAAAAAACTGTCATAACGATCCTCTGTGACGTCTTAATTTATAAATATTCTCTAATCGTCGTATTGAATATTGACAGATTGCTACACGCACAAGCTGCGTACTGTGCGTTTCGCGGTGCAGCTGAGAGCCATGAGCTTGCGGTTAATATGATAGAACAATTGAAGAACGCGGGCTACGAAGATAATAATTACGCTGCGCTTTTTACGGAATTCAGTGTGTTATTTTTTATACGAGGCGAATACGATCAAACTTACAGGTACACATTGTACTTTGCGAATCTGACGATTGGAAATAATCTGAAAATATTGTATGTTTTAGATGGAGCATAGAAGCATTGAAGCAATTAAATCCTTCGCTACCTGCACGCATCACTATCGATGTTTTAAGGCAGGCGGCAAAGTCATGCGTCATGAAACGTAAATTTCAGAAAGCAGGACTGTTAATTAGACAAGCAGTATACCTTGCACAAGAAGTATTTGACACAGATCACCCAAAGTATAGCGATGTTCTTATAGATTACGGATTTTACTTGTTGCACTATGACAATATAATCAGTAGTGTAACTATTTACAAGGTGGGGATATTATTTGATGCAGAGAATTGCTCGTATTCCAACAATCGATTAAAACTCAATTGTCTTTTTGCTCAGACTACATTAGATATTAGGAAAGCGATATTCGGCGAAAAGAATCTTCACGTCGCGTTGGCTTACGAGGACTTAGCTTACGCTCTTTATGTATATGAATATACTTCAGGAAAATTCCAAGAAGCGAGGTAATTATTTTTGCACTTTGTTTCCCTATAAATTGATTCTCTCGCAGTTCTTCGTTATTCAAAGTATTTTTAATATTATCTAATGAAACGTGTCTCGATGCTACTGATTGTTAGACGATAATGCGATATCTGAGAAATTTAAAAATGTCCATACAGTTGATAGACTATTATAAGAATTTTTAATTATCTAGGCTTAAATGTAGAAGAGTCATTTAATTCTAATATCGCATTAAACAAACAGTGTCCACATTGGGAAAGCAATAGACATTATGGAAAAACTATTACCCAGAGACCATTTAATCCTAGCAAGCGCAAAGCGAGTAAAGGCATTAATTCTCGAGGAAATAGCATTAGATAATGCGTCGACGCCGTTGGCAGAACAGAATTTACTACTTAAATCCGAGTGTTTGCACTTGTCAGCCTTGCAACTGGTAAAAACTGCATTCGGCGAGAGAAACGTGCAAACTGCAAAACACTACGGTAATTTAGGAAGATTGTATCAAAGTATGAGGAAGTATGAAGTACGTATCACACATTTACATTATATAATTCCAAATCATTGTCTAAACATGAATGATATTGGGCTTTTTCAGGAAGCAGAAGCGATGCATTTAAAAGCGATAAGAATAAAAGAGGAATTGTTAGGGTGTGATGACTATGAGGTCGGTTTGTCCGTAGGACATTTGGCTTCTTTGTACAACTATCACATGGATCGTTACAAAGACGCTGAAAAGCTTTATCGTCGTAGCATCGCAATCAGTAAGCATGAAATATTTATACAGTCATGAATTTAGCCCTACGAATCCTAAAACTCCTGGAGTCTTGTGCCCTGAACATTTTCGAATTCTCACTTTTCCGACAAAGTTTGGGATTATCTCTTTATCCACCCTAGCTTACAAAATCGCCTCTTATCGTCAGTTTTACTTCGAAGTCTTTGATATAGAAAAAGAAACTGTTGATTTTTTCAAGTCATTGGGCAAAGAGTCAAAACAATTGAAGAATGATCGGCACAGGACTTTGCGAGTTAAAAAAAAAGAAAAATATTATTAGACATCGAATACACATAAGTATTGTTTCTACTGTGATAGGTTTAAAGTTATTTGGAAAGAACTACAGCGGCTTAGAGTACGATTATCGGGGACTTTTACACGTTTATACGAAACTAGAGAAATACGACAAAGTTTTAGAATGCAACGATGCGCTTAATCATTGGAATGAGCTGCGACAAAGGCACGCTCAGTCGGAAGATCCGCCGATAGATCTTCAAAAACATCCACAGCCCATTGAGGATATAATAAATACGTTCTTTTTTATGTGATATAACACTAAGCATACACTCGAATGTTAATAATCATTCTCTATTGCCGATCGAAATCATTAACCTCGATTTTGTTAGCATAGCTCGGGTCCCAAAGTATAGTGATCAGATCACGAGTCAACGTTGTCCTAGGATAATACGGCTCCTAGGATTTCTTTACTTTTTTTTTTGTAAATTATATTACTTTCCTTCCACCCCTTTGGCCGGTTGTGTTTAGTTCGCCACCCTTTTCCATTGTATATATATATATATTTATATATATATAAGATACAAATTTTATATATTATCCCTCCCCTCAGAGTACACATCACTCAGATCTTTGAATTCCCTTGGTTCGCTATGGAATTCTCCATGTTTATACTTTGTTACCTCACTGTTTTATACGCATTGTTTTGCCTTTAGTTTTTAACGAAAATTTAATTCGATCTGAATGTCAACTGCGCGGGAAAAACCGTCGGTCGCATTTATAATTTTATTGGTAAACACACTCCAAGGATTCTGTACGATTCGTACGAGATGCTTCGAGTTTGCGTTACAATTCAAGAGGTATTCGATGAAATTTCAGTAATTGTTTCACGTTTTATTACTTTCGGTCGAAAGGATGTATGATTAAATTGCCTTTAGATTTTTGAATTAATTGATTATCTCTGAAAAGTCAAAGGTAGTACGTAGTTAATATTAATTATACGAATAGAGTGTGTGTCGAGAGGAAAGAGTAAACGTAAATAAGAATATTATTTGTTATATGTATATACATATATGTATGTATGTGTGTACGTGTTTGTTGTGTGTGTACACATATATATATTTGTATATGTATATATTATGTGCGCTCCGAGTTTAATGCCGTTTGTATATATGTATTTTTAATCTAATATTATACAGTGCACATACGAGTCTCCTTTATGTTCGATTTCTCAATTGATTTATCGACAGTGGAAACAGAAATCTGCATTAGAGATAAGTTTCGGAACTTTTGTTCCCGAACGCGATTAATTGCATGTACCTACGCGTGAATTTTGATATTTCACTTTACAAAACTTAAACAATCAAAGATGTGATCTATATTATTTTTTATTAAACATTTCGTTCCTATATAGATATTATAACGAATGCCAGCGCTAAGTGATATATTCAATTTCCGAAATTTTGTTAAACAACGCTTATATATATGTATATTTAAATACTCAAGTGATTTGAAAAAAAAAATCGTGCAGCTTTTCTTCTTTTCGAGCTTTCTTTCTTTCAACTGTACTTTCTAGAAAGCATTAAGTTTCACTCGGATACATACTCAAAGATTTGTTTCCCTCCCCGGTTGAAATGCGTGGCATTTGTTTAAGAATGAGAATCTATACGTTTCTTTTACAATTCCATAGAAAATGATTGTAATATCTGAAAGCTGCTACAAAGTAATATGTGTTTATATAGTTGAATTTTTTTAGAGAATGTATTGAATATAAATAAATAGTTGATTAATAAAGCCTCTTTGAACAAAATCTAACACGTAATACGTGAATGTATCGACAAGAGAAGATAATCGATCCGAAAAAATGGGAAGTAAATTGAAGAATAATCGTCGTTCTATGCTGTATTTTTAATTGTATCGATAACAAGATAATAGATAAATATTCACAATTTTTTTCCGATAACTCACGTACATTCAAAAGCTTTAATCTTTTAAATTACAATAAACATTAAGTAGTACATCATTTCGTATTTACACGATATTTATTTTATCACTCCAGTTGTCAGGTAATAGGAATCTTATCTAGCCCACTCTCACACTAGCAGCGCTTCTACGTCTTTCTGAAAATAGTTAGAGCAAGAAGATAGAGACTTCCTGAAAATATAGCTAATGGAGGCTTTCTGAAAATAATTCGAGTAAATGGATAGACACTCTGAAAATCGAGCAAAAAGGCAGAGACTGCCTGAAAGTATCTCGAGCAAAGAGATAGAGACTTTCTGAAAATATCTCCAGCAAAGAGATGGAGATTCTCTGAAATCGAATAAGGAGATAGAGGCTTTCTGAAAACACCTCGAACGAAGAGACAGAAACTTTCTGCAAATATCTCTAACGATAAAATCAAAATCCTCTGAAAATCGAGCAAAGAGATAAGGACCTTCTAAACATAGTCACGTAAAATCAAGTGACCAACTATTTTTTAGTAATTTCATTAGTCGTTACTAAATGGAAGCGTGTAATTACCGCGTCGATATTGCACATCTCACTGGACTGTTTTTATTTGAAAATATCTAGTCAGGCGTGTGTGGTGGTTCTTGACTGAAATACGGTGCAGTGTCCTGCACTAACAATGTATGACAAACATCACAGACTCGGGATGGTCTTTGTTTCGGTCCGCTCTTTACGACGTGCGAAAGGCAAGACTGACAAAATATATGGCCACAATGACGGCAATGTACCTGTCGAAAATTATTAAATTAATATTCTCTTTTGCAATGCATACAAGAAAAAAAAAGCCGCGTGGTTTATCTCTTTATCATCACCTTCTTCTTGGTGACTGTAAAAGCGGTATGACAACTAGGACATTCTTCGACATCCTCCTCGTGTTGCCATCTAACTTCGCTTCCAGCCTGCCTAATTCTTTCTAATTGTACCTACGATTAGGAATTAAATTTAAGTGAATATCACATATAATAATATTCACTTTTATCTTTTATACCTGCAGTGACTGTGACAATCTAACAAAGTCCTTTTGAACTGCCTCGCTAGTATCTAATTCCTGCTGAAGGCTCATCACTCTTTGACGTAATTCAGCTATAGCAGATTCAGCGTCTTTTTTCTCTCTCAATACTTCTTCTAATCGCTTTTCCAAACGATCGAGTTTTTCTTCTCGATCGGCAAGACAACGATGGTCTCTCACATACTTATCTAACTGAACTCTGCAGGATGAAAAATAAACGTAGAAATTTCCCTACTATACGCTTGTTTATAGTTCGAACAACTAGCTATTTCAATTAGATATGAAATCATCGAAGGTGTAATTCATTATATAATAATTTTAGAAAAATCAGACGAAAGTGAAATTCGAGCTTGAACTCTATCCAAGTAACTTATCACAATTATATATTGTATTACCTTAATCCACTAATTTCATTTCTCAATATCGACGCCTCCTGCTCTTTAACTCTATTCTCTTGCTCCATTTGTTCCCGAAGTAATGTTACTTCGTATCTTAAAGTTTCCTCCTTCTCTTGCGCTACTTCCTGCGCTACTTTAGCCGTAATCAAATCCTCGCGCATTTTTAAAAGGCTCACGTGTAATTCCTCAACGTTATTCGGCATATTGATACTTTCACTTTGCAATTGTTGCGAGTGCTTACTATGCTTACCGACAAGATTTTCATTTTCCTTCTGCAGCCTGCAAAGATTCAACTAGATTTTCAATAAAATTTTATTGAAATTTCTATGGCAAAGCCACTTACCTTAACAACAGTTCGAAAAAAAGAAGAGAAAATGAAAAGTCGAGAGAAAATACGTATAAGCGCAGATATTAGAGAAAATTTTTCTTACGCGACAAGGTGTCTCTGTACTTCTTCACGACCGCGGGTCAATTTGGCGAGTTCATCTCGGACATTTCTCTGAACTTGTTCAAACGTTCTTTCCAACTCTATCGATGTCTGCTGTACGGTTTGCAAGGTAAGAGTAAGCTCCGCGACTTTGATTTTATGCTCCTCCTTTTTTTCATTCCATTTCTCCTCCATTTCCTTACGGAAATCTACTTCTTTGGCCAAATCTTCCTTCTGCACTTGCAACATTCGCTCAGAATCTAATAGCTGCTTCTCCAAATCCTTGGCAGTCGCTTGTATTTTGACTAATTGTGCCTCATAATTCGCACACATATCGCACATTGGCTCCGAAGAACCTGAATCCTGCTGTCTCTTTTGCAATTGCAATTCTTTACATTTCTGTAACTCATCGTCGGTCGCTCGAAGTTTCTCCTTTAAAGCCTTAATCTCCTCTTCGAGGGGCACCACGAGTGAACGTAAAACTTCCGCGTCTTCTTGGGCCTAGGAAACGTTATATTTTTAATATTTCTACGACGTTGCGATAAAGTATCTCTAAAAAATCAATTGCGCCTATGCAAATGAAATTGAAAAAGAAATATGGTACGTGCTTGGTCGTAATCTTTAAAACGATTCGTGAACACTTTCTGTAATGCGATGCTGTACTACAAGCTCATTGCAGAAAAGTTCATAAGCCCTATACAATTTTAAGCTTACGTACATATTTTTTTACCTTCCGCATACTTTCTTCCAAGTTATCCGGACCCAGAGATAAAGCATCTGCGCCTAGCTGAGAAACTACTTTTCGAGCTAACGTTTTCGTTACTGTAGACAATGATATCTGCGGCCCGTCGGCCGGCGGATCACGCGGCAATTGTGATTTTATTAGAGCATTTTCTTCTTGTAACTTAGAAAGAGTCATTTTTAGTTTAGATACTTCCGTATCGAGCTGTTTTCGCGAACAGGACGACGCCTCCACCGTCTCGTGTATAACTCTTTGCAAGGAGGCTATTTCTTCCTGAGCTTTTCGTTTTTCGATAAGCATATCATTCTGAATTTTTAAATCGGCAACAACTAATTGGCTTTTCGCCTCGTCCAACTCATTTTTTAACTTTGCATTCTCCTCCTGCAGACACATATTATCTTGCAGTCTCCTTTTCAGCTCCTCTGTAAATATTGTTTACAATAAAATAATCATGTCCGCATCAGCATCGTGCTGTACGATAAGATTAACCAGTTGAATAGTATTTTGCACACACGCAGGTGTTTCTGCCATTTAAAAACTAAGATAATTTCTACATCATACCATCGCCTCTAAACCTTACTGGCAACAAAACTCAAGATCGAATCAAGTGCACTGTGACCAGTGCGCTACATGTACTGCAAGACGTGTACAGACACCCTAACCACTTAACTGGTTAAACCTCAACGATAAAGAGAAACTGCATTACCTTCCTTCTGAAGAAACAATTCTTTCATCTTGGCTCTTTGGATGTTAAACTCTTCCCGTATCTTAACATTCTCCAGCTCTAATTTATTTACTTTTGTCTGCAGATCCTCTGAATCGTAACAAACACTCTCTTAGTTAAGATTTCGCAAGATTGCATTCGCGAAACTTTCGTGAATTTAAGTTACCGGCTAGAACGACATTTAAGTCCAAGAGCAAGGTAAGAATCTTTATCGAATGATTCCCGATAATACGATGAGTAATCTAACTTCAAGTTTCCGCGGAATTAACATCGACCAAAGTGTCATTCGCGTAACATTGTGAAAAAGAGGAAGAAAAAAAAGTTGACCGAAAATACTACCACTTCTCGCGTACCATTTCCATCCATGGTAATCGTATCGTCCTGCGTGTGATTCTCCATCGTTTAATAAATTAGCGAAACTAAATGAAATTTTGTTAGGGTGGGTCACTACCACTGATGCAAGACAGAGAAGCGTATCTTGAAACTCTCCTCGGGTGAAACTTTCGTTGACATTATGGCACACATGGTGACGATACTTTTCAAATATCAATGAACATCATTTTCGCAATGCGACTCCACGTTTGCGATTACGTTTGAGCATGGAAAACGGATGGTTCGATCGGCGAAACACTGAAATCAACCTCGACGAGTTAGCGGTCTGCTAGCGGTGTATTATCAGCACTTCCTCATCAATCGCTATCGATATTTTGAACGGACTTCGCTCGACAGTCGAATCGGCTCGATCGATTTATCGAAGATATCGTTCTGCCCTTGCGCGCAATTTGAATTGTGCCGCGAAAGAATTTCGTGGTACCGAGTAATTCTTCACGCAACGTAATAATTTTCTATTAATTTGCGCCTCATTGTTCGATTTTAAAATGTATATCTAAATTTGTATAATACAAAGAAAGTGTAAAGTCGTGTAATGCGTGGCATTGGATTATGTTATGTAAAAGATAATTTAATAGTAGCTTGTATACGTAATACTTTCAAGGTATGCGATAAATATATGAAAATAAAAATATGCCTGGCAGAAAGGTACTCAAGTTGCATCAAAAAATTAATAATAAAGCGTAGTGTCTCCGTTTTACTTATTGTCAGCAATAAAATTGCCAAGTCGTTCGGACTAATCGGTGTTTAATTTTTTAGAGGGCCCTTACATACTTCAGTTTACATTATGGAATCTGAATTAATTAATTAATCACCTTGTACACTTCTTAACTTCCCTTTAACTAAAGTACTTATTTACTATATTTAAATATAATACGTACAAATCCGTTAGGTCTAATATTAATCTTGAATTCTCTTCTACTGATAGCCCTTCGGTCAATCGTTTCCTATCGTTGGTTTTCGCGCATTGTTTTTATCACGTACAATTCACTTTTACGTTAATATTGAAGTAAAAACATTAAATAAATAAAATGTAAAAATTTTCAATTATTTTACACGTCTAATAAAATAAGAAAGAAAAGCATTTTTAATAAACTCCACTTCTACTGTGGAACTTACATATGTATCGAATATAAGAACTATTTTGCTTTGGAACTATTTTATTACGTTACAATTCCACGTAAAATCGACTCCAGCGATAAGAAACGATCAAGTGAAGGGCTGTCAGTCGAAAGAGGGAAAACTAATGTTTTACAATAAGTAAAACAGAGACAATGCGCTTTTGGCCTTGAAGTAGTTTCTGAATGTAATTCGTCAGACTGTTTTCAAAGCATGTCTGTTGCAATCGGCGCATCAGCTGCATCGTCAGCTGCTCTTGCAATGGCGGTACTCGTATTATTCTGTTATCTTTAGGCAACGTCAAAAATATTTCTTGTCCCACGTTACACCGAAGCACGAAATACCGTGCGTAATGTTGCACTAGGACGAAAAATCGGACGAACGAAATTTCCAAAGAGGTAAGAACGTCGCCATATCGTTTTCCGTTAATTTGCGCAGTTAACCGGCTGTCCTTTGAATCTATGTCGTCGTTTTTTTCGCGGTAGTCATTGAAAATATTGTAGCACGATGTATTGCGTACTGATTTCATGAATTCTTAATGCTGTTGTGTACGATCGATTAGTTTTTATTTACGCGTTTATGTTGTTTTGAAGTATCATTTTTGCCCGCGTTTTCCAATGCCTTTCTTGAATTGTTAATTTAATTAAAATTAAGCAAAGAATAATTCTTATCTGTACTATTTCGGGTTTATTGTAACTGTTTTATATTATTTTAGCAGTGGCCTCAGTTAATCGCATTATGAGCGCATTACGGAGAGAAGAGTTGATCGAAGCTGATAGTTCAGCGATTATGCAGGGCCTGGATAGTATCCAAATCTATGGAAACGACGTTCATTATCCTACTCGTGGGCCGATTTGCTCTAATGAGACTTGTAAGAGCAAATTGCACAGAAAATGCAAATGCGACGATGTTAAAAGTATTCTACTGATAGATGGTCAAGAGAAACTCAAGATCTCCAATGAGACGCAATTCGTGAAGGAACTAAATTGCAGTGAAAAGGACCTGAAGGTCAAGGTTGTTTCGATATTTGGTAGTACTGGAGATGGAAAAAGTCATACGTTAAATCAGACATTCTTCGGTGGACAAGAAGTATTCAAAACTTCGATAGAACAAGATTCTTGTACCCTTGGAATTTGGGCAGCCTTCGATCCAAATCTTAATGTAATTTGCTTGGACACAGAAGGTTTGTTAGGTATAAATACTGTAATTATGTTCGAAATTTATGTTTCTTCTTTTCATTATAGTTGAAAAATATAAAGAATCTCATAGATCAGCCGGTGACTTTGGAATTATCGTTCTAATCAAATTTGCATTTCTGACACAGGCGTTACAACTTATGAAAATGAGAGGACGAGGCTCCTGCTCAAAGTTCTCGCCGTGTCCGACATCGTAGTATATAGAACACAATCGGAAAGATTGAATAGGGATTTGTTTACATTTCTTGGTACAGCTTCGAGAGCCTACAATCATCACTTTCAGGCCGCTCTCCAAGCGGTATGGCAAAGAGAAGGAGTCTTGAGTTCGTTAAGCGCACTAGGACCAAGCATTATTATATTACACGAAACTAGGCACACCAGACCATTGACCAACAGTACATATCACCACATTCTTAAATCAATAACTCCAAACTAACATATTCGCAACAGACTTCAGCAATAGTTCCACCAAGAGAACGTATTACTTTCATATTCCAGATAATGGAGAGAGCGTGGAAGATATCCTCAGAACAAGATTTGCTCAAATGAAACTCGAAACTGAAGCATTCAGCTCTATAAAATACGTTGGACTGCAAACAGTGAATTCTGCCACGGATTACGAGCCATTTCAAATTGCCATTAAAAACGAATTAAACAATACGACAGTCCGTTCCGCGAGAAATCCGCAGTTCGTTTACAACACATTGAAAGTCTTAAACGAAAAATTTTCCGGAGAGATCGAACACTCTTCTAACATTCTATTTCCTGACCAGTATTTCACATGTTCCGTTAAGTGTCTAAGTTGTGGATGTAGATGCAGCAATAGCATGGGGCATTGTAGAGAAGGTAAACCCCATAGTAGCATTTCTAGGTCAGTTTTACAAACGTTTAAAATACTTACTAATACTTCTATCACTGACAAATAACGTGAATACCTCAACAGGTGTCGGTATCAGCATCAGTATGAAAATTTGGTGTACATGTGTAAAAAGTGTTATAGCGATGGGAGAGAAGTAAAAGTTGTAAAGAGAATTCAAACGGAAGATGATAATAGCTGGTACGGTTTAGTTAAATACGCCTGGTCCGGTGAAGTGTTGGAATGTCCACATTGTGGAGAAATATATAGAAGCCGGCAATATTGGTACGGTAATAAGGATCCAGAAGATATTGCCATTCGTACAGAAATCACGCATGTTTGGAATACGGTATGCTATTAATAAACAAACCTTCTCTCGCTTAATTTCAAAGATTAATTTAATCGCGTTGTAGTTTCCACTGTACTCAATATCATGAAGAATTCTACACTGCTTGAAAATCAATCGATATATGTACGTTTCTTTCAGGTAAATCATTCGGTTACGTTGCAAAACACGGGCCAAAAAGTTATCGATGGTGTTTCGTATATTACCGAAGCTGTTACCAATGTTTCTTTACAACCTACGAAGGTACTTTCAGCATGGGTCGCTGATCAAGTAGCACCTTCTTATTGGCGACCTAATAATGAAATAAAGCACTGTCACAAATGTAAAACAGCGTTTGGATCGATGGATACGAAGCACCATTGTCGTTCCTGCGGCGAAGGGTTTTGCACTCAGTGTTCATTAAAAACGAAATGCGTACCATTTAGAAATTGGTACACGCCAGTACGAGTCTGTGATATATGTTACGATAGGAATACAAATTCTCCCGACGAAAGTGAAGAAATATCGGAAGATGTTAACGTTAGGAAAGTCTCTGAGCATGTAGTCTCTACGTTGAGCGCTATTGGAACTGTTTTAAACTATTCGAAGTGTGAGTACACTTAATTCATCTGCAAATTTAAATATACATCTATGACAGGGGTCGACAACCTACGGCTCAGTAGAATCATGCTTGTGGCCCTTAAGTAGTTTAATAATATAAATAAATATATAAAAATATATGTTTCATGGCAAATAACGGTTATATTATTTTTTCTAATACATATTACCGATGTATGTACGTATATTTGGTTCTTTAAAAAAATAATTTGTCACATTGGGAAAAAAATTGCTCTTAACTCCAGAAAGGTTGTCGACCACTGATCAGTGATATTTATCATTTCACATTAATCATTGAAATGTATTAAAATAGATTTTCATTTGCAGCATTAATAAAGGACACGGTTCGACCATCGTATTGGATACCAGACGTTGAAATTGTTACTTGTTGCGTCTGCGATCAGAAATTCTCTGTCACGCTTTCCCTGCATCATTGCAGAGATTGCGGACGTGGTGTTTGTCAGAATTGTTCGCCACACCGTAAACCCGTGCCCCATAGAGGATGGGATAATCCTGTCCGTGTATGTAATTTGTGCGTTAAAGATGATGAAAGAGTATTAACAAATGGATGGTAAATTAAAGATATTATTAAATCATCTGTACAATCTTCGACGATAATTTTTCAAAGAATTTAATTACACAGAATGTTTATATTTCACTACACGGATGAGATGTATATACAGTATATATATATATGATACGAAAAGAATTCTTATTCTTCTTCGTTCGTGTTCACGAAACTGTTTTCAGTATATCGTGTTCTCCTTTCGTTTTCATGAAACCAACGAAAAAGTTACTTTTTTTTCGAGCATTTCAATTTTGTGATATTTTAACGAAGAGAAAGTTGCATTTCTTTGTGCAATTATACAAAGAGAATGTCGATATGTCGTGCCATGATTACTGGAGGCGTTTATTTTGAAAGTGGTACAAGTCACTTTCATCTTGACACGTTACTTCTTGGTAAAACTATCAGCATTATATCTAATTATATTTAAATGTACTGTATAAGTATTTCGAAAAAGAGAAATCTTGGTAGATTTAGTGCTAATATATTAGAAGTACCGAAAAGTGATCAAAATTATTTTTAAATACTAATCAACAAAATAGTTTCTATAATTTTCTAACACTTTTTGCCAATAAAAAGGTAGTTCGAATCTCTTTTTAAAAGAGTCCTTTGATATTTTGTTAAAAAATTTACAATTACGTTTTCACTTCATCAATTTTGATTACTTTTCGGTACCCCTAACATTTAAGTATAACAAGTAATTTATTTA
This sequence comes from Cerceris rybyensis, assembly GCA_910591515.1. Classification (NCBI taxonomy): domain Eukaryota; kingdom Metazoa; phylum Arthropoda; class Insecta; order Hymenoptera; family Crabronidae; genus Cerceris; species Cerceris rybyensis. Next base: position 3,238,980 of record OU342800.1, on the reverse strand, counting down.
CATGTCATTTATGTCTCCTAAGACAGAGGTTGAGTATTTACTTTATGGGTTTCCAAAAAAATTGGAAAATTAAAAAAAAAATTGCAAACTGGTTTGATAATTTAGTGTTAAATCGAGGTACTTGAAGTTTGAAAGAATCGTCATTTCTGATTACAAAGTGATTTGTACGTACTTTCACAATAAACGTCTTTTGTGTCCCTTTTGTGACAAAGATATATCGAAAGTAAGCTAGAGAAACGCTACGAATTAATACGTAGTATTATGGTGCAGTATATTATAGTTGTATGTAAATTCATACGTCTTTAAGATATTCTAATAAGGGCATGAAATGAGTGAGAAAGAATGTCAAATGGATTTTCTGTACGAGAGTTTCTGCAATTACGATACGTTTAGATTACAAAAACTGTGCATTTCTTACTTCCCCTGTCAGAGTACTGTTACAACTTGATGTAATTTTTAAAAAAATGTTACTTTTAATTGTCTACATCACTTTAATAGTTCAAAAAGGCTAAAATAATAACGATAGAAATAAAATATTATAAACTGAATGTTCTGGTTCTTTCTACTTCCTGCTGTTCTGTGTAGATATTTTATGAAAGTTTAACACTCACTATAATACACAATTTTTGTGTTCTATTTCAAATTTAATTATGGCTGTGTCACGAAGGATCTACTCGAATTTGACCCCTTTCTGTACAATAACAAATAGAAAATTTCTCAGTCTCCTAAAACATATCAAATTGTAGATATCAGTGACATAATAAAATGATTTCTGTAATAATATTACGCTAAAATATACGTTATGTCAAAAGCCACCGATCAATTCTCCTATTACCAATTTAATTCTGAATTATTGCGCTGACAGCATAAAAAAATCGCACGCCAAGAGATTAAATCATCAGATTTGATTATTCCCCTCAAAATAATTTATACTATACTTTCAATAGTCGAAAAAATACCTAAAATCAAATGAAATCATTCAAATTCGAGGTGAACTTAAGTTCAGCCTGTCCCAACGGAAAACCTCAATCTTCGATCCTAAATTGTACATACCTCGCATGGTAATTTTTGCGATTAAATTTGCATCAAATAAAAATTTACCCTTTTCCCTCAAAATATTCATCTTTTCCCGCGTCATTTGTGAAATACGATATATCGGTTTTCGAGGTGCGATAGATGATGTTTCGGTAGCCACGTGATGACGTCAAAATATGGCGTCTCAATCAGCTGGGTGTTGTGTAGAGTGTGCTTGAGATGCCCGTCTTTAGAAAACCAACGAAGACTGCCGTCTGTCTACTCGAATACGTAAGTTTTTAAAAGCCGTCTCATCAATCCATCTCACCCGGATAATTACGATCAAGAGAACATCTACGAACAACATCGTACGTCCTTCCAAGTGGAAAAAATAGAAAGACGCAAAACGTTATTTCATTTGTTAAGTAGTACAATCGTGCTTAACTTCTCAATGATTCTCAACAAAATCCCGTGTATCTCATTAACGTACGTTACGGTAATTAATACCGTAGGAAATTAACGAACAAGATGGTTTACGTTCACCATTAAATTCAACATCCATTGAAATTACGCGTATGTGAAAAAAAAACTTGTGAAAATATGGTCAGTTAAATGGTTCTTTTCACGATGCAACATCGTACCCCGTTTCACCTAGAATTATTCCAAAATTCCTCATTATTTTCTTATATAATTAACGAATGCATCTTCATCGAACACCATGTTGATACACCGTGTGCAAGTGATGCCGTGGCCATTTTCATGTTTGCTCCAGTTTCGTAATCATTATCAACTCCATATTTGAATTCAACAAGTAATGCAGTCGCACGTTTCGTTTGTTACTGTCTTTCCTTCTTTTTTTTCTATTATTCCTCTCTCTTTCACTTCACGTGTAAACCGATTCTATTGGAAATACGTTTTATCACGTTTTTTTTAAAATCTACGTGTTACCATAGGGACCGGGTAGAGATCGCGAAAAATTCGTAATACCTTGTGAATCCGTGATTAAGTTCGATCGTGTAAACGTAAAATCTGTTTATCACTTCTTCGATTATACGACCAACGACGTTCCTTTTTTTCGTATTTCGAACCAGCGAATTCCTGACGGATGCTCGTACGATCGTGGAAATTTTCTTTTCATCACGAAATCTTACATAGACACACGGTACATCGATGGAGATCGAAAGAGAGAAAAAAAAGGAGGTTGAAACTGCATGCCGAATAGACGCCATTTTTTCGAAAATCATTTAAAAAGGTGTCCCGTCGCTATGAAAGACGGTGTAAAATGTTACACGTATAAAATACCTTGGTTACCATCGTACAACGTGAAAAATCTGTGAAATAATATCGTACGACACACGGTTTCTTTTGAAGTTTATTTTAGATTTCCAATGTGTTCCTAATAGTACGGCCATTTTGTCGCTTATTAGTGGATAAACAAATGACGATGTTGGTAGTTTGGGTTCGAGGCTAGAGGCGCGTCATATGCGCGGAAATTCAATTTTACTACCTACGCATCCCTTCCGGAATTATAGTATTCACATCCGATACCAAAAATAGAAAACGTAGCAAAAATTCAGAAATTATTCTTATTTTTATATCTTCCCCCATTACGTGAAAACTTTACATTTCTTTTAATCGGATTTCTTCGCGCTTACAATGTTCCAAATGAATTCTCTTCATTTCTCTTTGACTGTTGGTATTCATTTTGGAAAGTTATTCGTATAATTTATAACATTACGTTAAGTAATTGGTAGATAATAATTACGAAACATTGTTCTTAATTTTCGAAAGTTGCTTGTACACTGTCCTATACCGCGTTAAACAATATAGACATTGAAGTTTGATCGATAACAATTGAGAAACATTGCCAAAATACTCGTCAAATTGAAATACTTTCTAATATATATTTCTTCTTTGTGTCTCTATATTTTAAGTTCCTCTCTATGCGTTAAACTCGTAGATAATTTCCATAAATACGATTTTATTACGTGTCGAATAATTCGAGATGTGACGTATAAGCGCGTTGCTACGATTACAGTGAAGCTGTTGCTTAGCAACAGCATCTCTGCTCTTATGCTATAGGCACCTATCGATGCTACTTCATCTTTTCCATTCCCCGCTGTTTTCGTTTCTCTTTCCTATGAAAAAAAATATGTATCCACTATATGCGATTATATGTATCGATTATTAAGAATGATTTTCAGGAAAAAATTAAATTACATGGAAAAAAAACTATATATATCTTTACTGGTATGCAAGTTATTTGTCACATAATTCGTATACTTGGGTCTTGTACGACCCCAGTCATATTTTTCCGGGGTCTATGATGACCCCAACTGTAAATAATTAAAAAACGATTAATATTGCTTGTATGCACTTTCAGCAATAATTAAAAGAGCACAAGACACGCTGCTACTGAGAATTTCGATACTGTTTTGCCGAATATTGCGAAATTATAGCCAATCTTTTGAGTCTGGGGTCACTAGAGACCCCAGCGTATCAGTTAAGGATTAAAGTCAACAATAAATTTTGTGATACAATATATTTTTGTACTACATAATTTATGTACGAGAACGATAATAAATAACTAAGTACTATTTATCTACTGTTATTTTTTACATGTATTGTAGATATGTAACTATTAATATATGCGCTGGCAAGTATGAAATTGGCCGGAATAATGTATTTGTAGAAATGAAGCTATCTCTTGTTTTGTATCTTTCTGAGGTACATCAGGATGCGATAGGACAACTTTGTAAAAATTATGAAAAAATAGGAATATTCAAGATAGGTGAAATTTTTCAAAACAAGATGTAAATTACTTAAATCGCTGTTCTAACTGCCAGCGATAACAGAAAATTATGCTCAGTGTATGGTATAATCGTAAGAAATATAAGTTATAATAAAATCATGTTGAACTTCAATAACACGAGTCTAAATTTGCACTACATTCTTAAATAATTTTTATGTTTCAGTGACAAAAAAAAAATAGTTAATACAATATGCCACCAGATAGACCAGATGCATCGGGTATAGAAACTGGTATTGGATTAAATACTACGCAGATTTTCAGTTTTGGAGAAACCGTTTATACAATGAAGGAAAGGGAAAATGCTAGTGCTTTCGTCGAAACGAATTCAACCGATGAACTTCACGAAGAGATTCCAGTTTGTGAGAAATCTAATGAGAAGAATAGTCAATCCGACGACGACTTGACATCCCTTAGTTGGCTTCATCAGCAAAATTTGCTCAAGGGACTGGATATCTCGAATCCCTCCAAAGACATTAAAAACGAGAATGTTCTCAACAATAACATTTGTGACGATGTGACAGACTTTTCCGAAAATACAAATTCTATTTCGAGTTTGGACGATGGTTACTGTCCAGGTAACTGTTACATTTTCATGTTACAAGACTAGTCAATAAGTATTATCCTTTTTTTTTTCAAAGACAGCGCCGATTAAGCCCTGATTTTTTTTCTCCTTCGATAAACAGCGGAGGGTAATGGAAAAACGAATAATTCAGTATCGCACAGACACAGCCAGAACTATCAGCACTTGAGCAAGAATTGTCAAAAGTCAATCTTTCAGGAGTCTGTGAAAAGTCACTACAACTCTTCGCAAAGTAATCAAACGAAGATTTCTTTGAGCAACAATAATCTGCCAGTTTCAAATCGCAACAAACACCCTACACATATACCGTACGATCCTCATTTGCACAGAAACAGTAAACCGCCATACTCATTCTCCTGCCTAATATTCATGGCTATCGAGGATAGTCCTGTGAAAGCTCTTCCGGTCAAGGAAGTCTATGCCTGGATTTTGGATCATTTTCCATACTTTAGAAACGCACCAACCGGTTGGAAGAACTCTGTTAGGCATAATCTAAGCCTCAATAAGTGCTTTCGTAAAGTAGAGAAAGCTCCTGTGAGTATTTTTTATAGAAGTATATTTTGATACAATTAAATGTAGCTAACGTATGAATACTATTTCTCTTTAGAATTTGGGCAAAGGTTCGTTATGGATGGTAGATGCCCAATACCGTCCAAATCTGATACAGGCATTATCTCGAGCTCCTTTTCCTCCTCCAACGGCACAAAATTTATCTTCACCCGAGAAACCACAGAAGAAGAACACAAACACGCGGCTTCCAGATCCTATTTTATTTCCCTACCTTTCTAAAAGACTGGCATCGAGCAATATAACTGATAACACCGAAACTGAAGTGGACAGTGATGTCGATGCAGCAGCCGCTGCGATGCTTTCATTCAAACACGGACCTATTATTTTAAATCATAATAAAGGTACAATAATCAATGAACAATCAATCGTTTATTGCACAATTACGAAACTTTATAAAACAGACTTGAATATTAAAACCTTTTTCTGCAGATCGTAAACGGAAGTTAGTAGAATCTGAAAAATTGGTTCCTGTAATAACTAGGAGCTCCAGTGAGGATCATACATATAGTTGCATTACCTCGATAAAGCAGGAAAGGCAAGTAATAATAAATTAATACATGATAATTAAAGATCCACTAATTACGACACTGATCCTTTATCTCCTATTTTGACTCTCAGTTACCCAACTCGAATCCTAAAGTAGCACTAAACCTACCAAGGCAGTTTTACAGATATAAATCCGATAGTTCTAGAGTTAAATTTGACTACTAAATATTCTCACTTTCGAGAGATCTCAACGTTCCAGGCTTACGTTTAATTTACATTTCAGTAAATACCCAAGCGAAGAGGCAAATCCTGACTTTGACGAGCAACGGAAAATAGCGGAAGGTGCGGACGCCCTTCTGAATCTAGCCGGCGTTAGTACAGCACTAAATCACAGTAGAACGCAACATATACAAGGTATCAATACAGCATCGAAGTCCGAGAGCACATCAAAGCCGAAGAGACGCTCGGCACCGAGTGATTACCCAAATCCACCCGAAAAACGGCGTAAACGTTGGCGAGAATGGGGCGAGGGTAATCGGTATTTAAAGCAGATTAGGGGTTAATACAAATGTTTCTATTATGTGTAAGTATAGCATCGCAAACTTCCTACTTTCTGCGCGTATTCAAAAACGAACTTTCGATAATAACATCCCACGATAAATCGGTCTTCACTTTTCCTTCCCAAGGACAAGTAACTTAAACTCATTTTCAATGTCGAATACTTGTTTACCTTACGAATACGAAGAGAGAGAGAGAGAGAGAGAGAGAAAACGAAAAATTGCATCGAAATTAACAACAGTTTTATCAACGTCGAAGGGAACGCGCAAATATCTCCGCAATATCCGATTAAGTTGGAAGAAAGGCTCTGTCAGGTGCATTTCAAAAAAAAAAGATGATGAAAATGAAAAACATTGGCGGTCGCTCAGGGTTTAGAACTCGCTAATATGCCAAAATAAAATTCAATAGCACTAAGCAACAAGCAATAATAGAGAGATAGAGTTAATGGAAACGAATGGAACGTTAATTTCTAAACGTGTTATTTGAAACATTGATACAACTAAAGGCGGTTCATGGAATGTCAATGATGGTGGACACTATTGCATACTAAAAAAAGGAAATACTAAAAATAACGATAAAACTTTTTAGACCTGTTGTGACGATTATACATATTAATTCATAGAGAGTTTAATTAATGATAATAGAGTTCTATATTAGGTTTTTTGTAGATATGTATAGAGATATAATTGATATCTATTCGATAGAGAAATTGATAATATATTTAAAAAGATTATATATGTATATATATATATATATATACATATATGCATACATATATACTTGTAAGTATAAATATACATATATGTACACATCATAAACACATAACACACATACATTCACACATTTGTTTACACATAAAACATACACATCTGGTCATGTACACAGGCTGTATGTGTGCAAAAGAATACGCGTGCCACGAGGTATATCAATAACAAAGTAACAAAATAACGTCGAGGTACGCTCAAAGTGGATTTGAAATGAGAAGAATGAAAAGAAAAAGATATTTATCATTTCATGCCTTTTTCTACTCTCTTCGTGGCTTTTGAGATGATTTTGATCAGTGCTGTAAATACGTAGATCCTACGATGTATGCATAGACCAGTTTCAAAATTTCGTCTGTAGATCAGTATATATATATATCTATATATATATATAAAAATATATGTGTGTATATACATAGATCTATATATATGGTAGCGTGTTGTATCGATATAACTGGTTGGAACATTGTAAAGGTATAGAAGAGCTAAAAAGAGGTCATCCTATTTTTATAAAAAAAAAAGAGAAGAGGAAGGAGAGGAGAGACGAAAAACAAAAATAACATTTAACGAATCCGTAATACTTAAGGGGAACTTTGTGAATACCTGATTAATAACGAAATGTAAATGCGTTAAATGAATATCGAATAGAACTGGTCTTGTATACATTAATATGTAGTTCTATATAGAGAGAACGTATATTTTTACAGGGCACTGCCCGCGTGATAAAAGCTCTTCCTAATAATTCGCTGATACACAGTTTATTAGCTTAAAACCATTTACTAATTGTAATCATAGTAAACGTGCGTGACACTACAGACACACACCTATGGTAGCGCAGCCTGAACGAATTTAGATATTTGAGTAACATCGTCGCATCGTTGAAATTTCGAATTGTAAAAGAGGAGATGAGGATAACAAACAAAAAAAAGCAAACAAACAAAACGAGAAAGCTGCGAAATCGTCCGATTCGTTGAACGAAACTTAATTGTAATATCGAGAAAAATGTTGGAATTACAGAAAACAGAAACATTTCTAGTCTCGCGACTATATATACGTCTATCGATGAATAATAATCATTCGCTCGTTCGGCAATGATACTATGCGTTGCAATTATTAATAATAATAAATTATTATCCGTAATATGCGTTACTGCTGGTTCAGATATACTCGTGAATACAAATTTCGTAATTATTGCTTCTAACGATGGTGCAATTTAGTTTTATCCGTTGATGATAAATCACTGATTATTGTCTTCTATGAAAATAAGAATTTTTAGATTATTTACCATAGCGGGTCTATTTCGAATTGAGAGAGCACAGTGAATTTTATTTCATTGTATTCTCCGAGAGTTTTACTGATTGAATAGACTTGAAAGTTTCTGTGCTAATGGAGTACCGAAAGTTTAATTGTACAATTATGTAATTAGCTCGAGGTCGTGATTTAAAACTGTTTTCATGTCTGTGAATGTAATATAGGACGAACTCGAAGGGAAAGATATTGATAAAGGTCGCGCTGCCAAAAACCTTTTATGTGATTGTAGCTAGTCGGCTACAAAGAAGAAAAAAAAGAAGAAATGAAATCTAGGATGAGGGTGCAAGGAAGAATGCCATGTTTAATTAATCAGGAGGAAACAACCTTCCGTTTCAAAATGCGAAAGAGAGTTGCATAACACGTTTACGCAACATGAAATTATTCTATTTAGAATGTATGATTTAATGCGTCGTAGAGATGTCTGCTCAAACGATAGATTAACATATTTTTTTGTCAAAATTCCTATAGTATATGCGAGCAAGACCGTATTTTTTTTTTCTTTTGTAGATTTTACGTTTCTATTGTCTGTGATATTATTGCAAAAAAGTTAAACACACCGTTATCGTTGTTGTTGTTGTACTTCGGTGAAACAGAAGTCTCTTCTTCTTCTTCTTCTTTTTAAGTGACTTTATAAGCTTTTACGGGAATTTAGCGGGAATGGTACTTCTTTTCGCCTGTTTCTGATATTATTATTGACTAATTGGCATTCTTACTGACACCTTAACTTTCCGACTTAGATAGGGAAACTTGGCATCTTCAAATTAGTAATATATATATATATATATATTGAAAGTAATATCACAGTTTTCACGATTTGTTGAAATTTTTAGTCTAGCTTTCGTTCGCTATGACTGAAGATCTGTTCTTCCATGTAGTTTATTCTAAACTAATCAATTAGGGGGATGGGATGCCATTTTATTATAATAGTAATGTGCCTAATCGATTGAATGCAAAGATAACGGGATGTAATCGATTAGAGACGCAATGTAAAGCAATACACCAGTAATCCCTGACATTGGGTTATAATGAAAAGAAAAAGAAAAATACTCTAGTCAGCCGGTTTTTTTTATTCTACGAAAGATACTTTTTATCGTGCGCCAATTAACGATTATTACATCCTCATTCTACAACGCAAGAAACAAAAATAGTTCGTGTTTTTTTTTGGAGTATTTTTGAGCAAGAGTATTAATGTCGCATATACAAAAGAACATATGGATCAACTACTTTCTTTTTCTTTTCCATACGATAATTTGTAACATGCGTGGATTATATTATTTAAATGCAATTATCGATTAAGATGCAACGTTTTAACACGTTCGAGTCACCGGTGGCTCGTACAATTTATATATTTGGAAAATTTTAATTAATTCAATTAGAATTTGTAGTGTTGCATATTCATTGGTTTTGTGATGAGCAAAGTGGTGAAATTTATTGATGTGAATGGAAACAAGTAAAGAACTGCTTTTGGAAGGATATGACAGAGTGTGCCGGGTTGAACGTTTTAAAACATTGCAATAATTAAACACGTTTTCCATCCTACCGGCTGACGCATAAGCGAAAAATCATTGTGCGAATATATACATGTCAAGAAATCAAGCATGCGAAGCAAAACACAAATAATATATATCGCAACTAGCCACGGACAATCAAAATGTAACATGGTGTTTAATTTGCTTCCCTTACATGACATCGTGCCAAACGCAGAAATGGTTTATTTTGAGGAACAGATATATTAATTTATATGTATATCTATAAGATATATATTGTAAAAAATTTTGTTGGCGTTATATATATATATGTAATATTATTATTATTATTATTATTATTAATTATTATTATTAATATAATTATTACTCATTTTAAATGGAAAATATGCTGTAAAATGTTTGTTAAGTTTTTGACCTTGCTTATATAACTTTGAGTATAATATTTAATATTTTAGGCTGTAACCACAACAGAACTTTATTAATGAAAAACAATAAGAAAAGAAGAAAAAAAAAAACATCTCGAATGTGAACGAAATTATTCGAACTCATCATCGCATCCTTTTTATTATCCATTTTGATAAAACAAAAGTGTTAATAAACGCGACGGAAAAGTTACTCACGGAATGCAAGAAACACGAATGATAAAAGACCCGATTGTTAATATCGATGTTAATTTAAATATATACATGTGCACATATGCATTTCTACAGTTAAATTTGTACATACATGTTATAAAGTATAAATCTGTTACTTCAAAAAGCGTATTTTTTTTTTACTAGCAATTATTACCGTACTTTTAAATGCATTTGAATCTTGCGCGGCTGGACACTACTACGTGGGAATTTAACGTAAAGTACGCGCAACTAGAGATGGCGCGGAATGTTACTTACGACTCACGAGTAAATTCATCAAGTTCTTTCTTAATATCAATGATTTTTCACAGTGTTGCAAATCTATTTTATACACACGTCACATAATTTGAACATTTTAGATATGTTAAATTAAAAATGTGAGTCGTACCTGAAAAAAGTAGCAAAATATCATCCGTACCTCGAGAAATTTCAAGGTAGCGGGGACTACGGTCACGGTCGTCTCCGTACTTCTCCATTTCGGCAGCCTGCAGCTACGAAAAGGAATTTAACCGTTTTAGTGCCGTACAACGATAAATCGCCGTTAGTAATAGTCCTGACGCGGGGCATCGTAGGATTATTATTTAGTTTCCTCATACGATATCAGTAATTTTATGATAGAATATTGAAAATATACAATTTATGCTCTATATATCGTTTTCTATGTGAAACTGTGACCAAATGACGATTATTTTTATTTGCAACTGCAATTGTTATTAATTCAATCAAATTTTTCTGTCGGCACTAAAAGGGTTAACTTTAAAATAGCCGTAAAATTATTCATTTTGAATTCTGCAAGTTTGTAATATCATTCTAAAAATAGAGTATGGTGGAACAACATTTAGAAATTTCTAAATCTTTTGAATTCGCAGCCAATTAGCCCGTTATTGCTTTCAATGAGAGAAAAATAAAGTAAAAAAAAAGTTTTCGAGTCATTGGGAGCAACAACGACCCGGGTCCCACCACGTGGAGGTTGCTACGAGTAGGGACCCAAAAAAATTGGCCATCCATCCTCCATTAAAATTATTTTGTCTTTCGCGTTACACATTCTCCCGCCATTTTACAAATTCAAACGGCGGAACACGACGATAAACGGGAGAGTGTGTCAAGCGAAATTTCTTGTTCTACTTTAATTACCCATCCTGGGCTTGGAGAAACAGATTTCTGGCCGGGATGCAACGAGCATCCGACGCTTAAATACAAACGCAACATTTGTTCCTTATATTCTAAAACTTAATCGTAAACTTATGAGTTAAATAACATCGAACTACGAACTTAAATTAATCGTACGAACGAGCTTAATCTAAACATACGACGACTAACTTAACGACTAATCCGTTATTTGACCTTCGATATGGAAAAAGTATTTTTACACAGTGCAAATTATTGTGTATATGTAAATTATTGTGTATATACAAATCATTGTGCATGTGTAAATACTATTACCATAATTTTATCGGTCAAATTAAATTAAATACTATTTACGCACGCAGTTACTTAAAGTTATCCTCGTTCTTCTTTCTTCAAGTGATCTTCAAAAATTTAAATCTTGAAAGTTTTCAATATTTGCCCAAATGAAAATAACAACAAATATAATTTCCCACCTAAGGGAAATTATGGAAAGAACAAGAGGTCTCTCTTGGTCAGAAAATAAGAAATACATTCTGCTTGAAGCAGAATAAAAGGAAACATCCTACAACTTCCAGAAGAAGGGAAGTCAAACGACAATTGCCTAATTAATCAAACCTCGATGACAATACAGACGATACTTTGATCCAGAAATCAAACGTATCGAAACCATTAACAATGAAACCATCAACAACGAAACCATTAAGAAATGGTAGCAACACAATCGTGACAAAATCTTTGAAGAAATATCTGAAAACCTAACACACAATTTGCAACACAAGATGTCGATGAGAAATATCCGTCTATTGTCCATCGATGGGGTTTGATCTATGGAGTTCCTGTAACAAAAACTCATTTTGGTCAGTACAATTTTAATTACACTGTGGAAATCTCCAGGATGTCGACACGATTACCTCTCTCAATTTCTATGGGTATGGTCCACTCCATATCCCTTAAATGTCCATGATTGTACCTATCCTATATTCTGCAACAGAACCTCATTAATTTTGCTCAAAACACGAATGATAAGATGGAATATCACCGACCGTTGAATAATTTAATACGAGTATCGAATTTTACGCAAAATCAAGAGGAGAATGATCTATTAAAAATTTTAAAAGTGCAAGAGTTTTATGAACTTCACGATAAGAAAAGGTTAAGAAATTGATCAAAGTAAAGACAAAATTTCAAGTTACATATCAAGTCGACAAACGCGAGTTGAAGAATACGAATAATTTGGCAAGTTGTGTAATGTCACGATCATTTGCCATCAAAGAAATTATTTAAATGAAAGAAGCTAATTACGACGCGGTTACATTCGAAATTATTGGAAACCTTTCCATTACACGAGCATGAAATAAATGCAAAAAAATGGTTAATTCGCGACGCGAGAGGTGTTAAATAAAGTCGGACTTCCTTCTCTGCTACAATATGACTCTAGTTACTATTTAAATAAACAAAGAAAACTTTCAAAACGACGCGTTTAATTTTTAAATATATTTCCAATCCGTTTATCGAACTGTAATGGCTTTATATATTTTTCGAGCGCAAGTTTCATATTTACATTCAATTAAAAAAGTAAAAGAAACCCGTGGTCCTCAATTTCTATAATGATTTTTCGAGAATCTATCGAAACCTCTACGTCGACGCGATTTTCTCAGAAAAATATCATCGCGATCAAATTAAAAACCCAAACAATCTCAAATTCGTAACTTTAACAGTGACAATCAGCAGTATGTTCCCTACTTCGTGAATTTTATTTTTACAGACACTCTTTTTCAATATGTGTCATCAAATGTGCACATCATTTGTTGCACTTTTATTTGCGGAGTGGTTTCAACGACCACGATCAAAATTCATTCTCTGATCGATCTCAATAAATAACACATAATATAATTTGAGAAAAATAATGTAAAAATCCTTCAAATTTCTCATATTAATGAAACATTTTCAGCAGTATTTCCATTTGCAAGCACTTGATTTACAACAGAAAAATCCCGAAATAATCGAGCAGCCAAAAAGGCGCTTTCAATAAAAATCGCGAGAAACCGGTGCCATTTTTGGCTTTTATTTTTCGCAACTCTACTTCAGAAACCCGCCTACTGCCATTTCATGGCTGTCATTCGTGATATTATTTAATAAGCAATCGCGTACTGCCATTTCGAGGCTTTCAAATACGCAACTCTACTTCAGAAACCCGCCTATTGCCATTCCGGGGGCTCTCATAATTCGCAACACTACCTATCCGGAAAAAAAAATAGCTATCGTTGGGAGCAAGCCTCCTGAGGCACTCCATGGGGAATTGCAATTTTGCAACTCCAATGGCTGAGTCTGAACTCAGCAGATGCGCATCAATCAGCTGTTTTTCTATTTCGCAACTCTAATTCCGCGATTGATCAAAGAAAAACACGTATGACTCATGTCTCGCAACGCTAATTTGAAATTTACAAAGAGCAAATTCCCGAACACCTATTTCAGGTGTTAAATCGTGATGTTATACTCTCCAAATTGGAAAATAGAAAACAAACTCCCGTGCTCCCTGTTCAAGAGGAAGGTCGCAACACTAAAGTTACAATTAATTATTCAAAGTCAAACCGGGCACTCATCGTGCTCCATTTCGCAACGCTACTTTACATAATTAATATTTAATGAAAAACCGGACACTTTTCGTGCTACATTTCGCAACTCTACTACTACAGAATTAATCGAAGCAAACTCCCGTTCGCCATCTTAGACGATTTCTCACGCAACTCTATCCTTAATTTAATATAATAATCTAATAAAGACAAAACCGAGTATATTCATATCGCAACACTAAAAACTACCAATTAATTCGAACAAATCCGTGGGTAGCACCCGTGGCTACTTTAATTGCGCAACACTAACGGTCAAAGGAAACGCAACTCTAACTTCGCGATTAAAAACCGTGTACAGCCAAGATGCGCTCGTTGGGCGGGAATGTTACATCCGCCAGAGGACAAACACAAAAAGCGAGCATAGTGAATAAACAAATACTAACAATGACTTTCCATGTTAGAATCGAAAAAAAATTCGAACATGAAAAGCCATTCGATGTAGCCCTCTTCGTGACAGTTTGTCGGGCCTCTTCGGCACTTGTTAGCCTCTTCTTCTGCCCCTAGAGAATGCTCAAATACTTTGCACCAATAAATTCTTAATATTATTCAAATTCAATAGTGAAAACCACACCACGAGCGTGCACAGCGTACCTATTCGCTGCTCGTGTAGCACAGTTTTCAAAAAAACGGCAAAGTATTTGAACCTCGCGCCGGGAGTTTCACCACGTGCGCAGAAATTTACATACTAAGAAACTACGGTCAAAAAGAGGGGGACACTCAGTTTGACCGTAGTTTAAACCCAAGTCCAGGCATATCACGTGCAAACTTACACGCTAAATGTGATATCCTGAAATCCTGGTCCTACCTGCTTAAATTAAGCTCACATTCAAGAACGAGTATGCTACCTACCTACCTAAGGCCTATATTTAAAATGCAAATCGCGACACAAATTCACAAACACACATCGCTCCACGATTCTCAAACAGGAACCCGGGTGCAGAGACCTAAACTAGGGAGGAATCCCCGGGGACCCTCCGACACCCGAGTTCACGAGCAACTTTCACACTCTAAAATTGTACGTACCAATTTCCTGAAATCGACTGACAAGGGTGGTGATCATTGCGTTTTGTGTTATATTACTACCGCGATTTTGTAACAATTAGAGAATTCTCGATGTTTGTCATTGTACCGTTTGACATTGAAGACGATGTATATGGTATATGTTGCGAAGAGAAAGAGAATTTCATCATTGTAATACCATATACATCGATGAGTTGTAGTAAAAGTAGAAAAGAAAATTAGGTAAAGGATTCGAGTATGTATGAATTATTTGATGTGAGGAGAAAGTTTTAAGCGACGCAAGATCCACAGCCTAACACACAACACACACACATGTGGAAATTACGTCGTGCACGATACACCACCGCAGTGTCAGTCGCTGATTTTTCAAAAAAAGGCCGGGCCCACCGCCTTTATCCATTCGAGTAGCCCTTTGGCACTCGAATGGATTCGGGCTTAAAGTGAACACGGCAGGAATTTGTACTCACTGTGACTTTTGCTGAAAATCCTAACTAATAAAATGATTAGTAGAATTCTAACGGTTTGACTTATTGAAAACTGAAGCAAATGACTCGAATTTTCTATATAATCAAACAAAAGACTCGACTTTTGTATTTATTCAAACAAATGACTCGACTTTTATATTTATTCAAACAAATGCTACTTTTATATCTGTTCAAGCAAGGAGAATTTCAATTGAAAACTTGAACTTTATAGAAGTAAAAGACTCTACTTTATATATTTGAAAATAAGGAAAATTTACTTTGAATTGAAATTGAATATTGGAAACTGGGAGATCTCGTCATCAGAGGAAGAATTTGAACAGGTAAACGTACCAATTGTCACTCTGACTTCAAGATCTACCGTCGCGAAATGCCTCCTTGTAGATAATATTATGATTGTCAATAAAACGACGCGAAACAAATTTGCAAAATACCAAAACTACGTGCACCGCCAGCAAAAACCAACCGATTTATGTATATAACATATAATATGTATATAAAACATAAATCGTCTCGAAGAAATATATTAATCGCGATCTTATAACGAATTGCGTTATAAGAATATTTTTTAAATAAATATAGAGAACGCACAATATTCGTGAATTGGTCATTTGAACTGATAAAGTCGCAACGCTAATTGTAAATTTCAGAAATCCAATTGTTAGGATTAATGCAAAAATCGCGCTACAAGGAGGCCCTGTCCTAAGTTAAAATAAATATGACAGTGTACATGGAAAATAAATGACAGTTTCTACTCACGAGTAATTTTTCAATTACTCGTGTTCACTATGCTCGCTTTATAGAACAATACAACCAGTCTCCAGTGCCGCTTCGGACCTTTCATCCTACGGCATGGTTTGGAGACCGGAGGGACAGTTGAAATGTGTGACTTACCTGTGTACACACAGTGTACACAAAGTGTACACACTCATTATGATACCTTAATTTCTGCCTTGTTTTTGCTGTTACTGCCGCAGTCCTTACTGCCATCTTTGTCTCTGCCGCAGATCTCTCTGCCAAAGTTGTCTCTACCGTCGTTGTTCTCTGGTAGTCTCAAGGAAGGTCCAAGGTCTAAACAGAACAAAGCATTTCGCGTCGTAGAAGGCAAAGTTCGTAGTACGTTAAAGTGCCTCTCTTTTTCGATTTTGCAAAGAGATCGACTTTATTTTTAAAAATTGAGGATACACAGAAAATCGTTACTATATATCAAGAGACGTTAAAAGTAATTCGTACAAATCGATTAATTTATCTATGTTTTCGAGAATTGAAGATGCATGGAAAAGTTATATGTTGAAGTATATATCGAAACTTTACGAAAAGTGCTCAGAAATAAAATTGACCTTGTCTCCGAGTCAAAATATCGCAGTGTTCACGTTACACTCACCGTCAAATCTCCAGGTGCGTCGTAGTTTCTTTGGAAATCCTTTCCACAGCTGCTGTTGCACTGACTCTACTTCCGGTACGTTGTAATTTAAAAGAAAAAGACAAATCGCGACCGAGAATCATTTGCGACGAACAATTTGACTCTACTTTCGCGTAAAGCTACAATGAATTGAATGATTACGGAAATTTATATGTACTAAAGAAAAATTATTAAAATTCAAATGTATAATATTAAATACGAGGCAAACACTGACTCTACTTTCGCGTGAAATTACTAGAAATTTAATTTAATTATTAAAAATGTAAGTAAAATACGAAACAAACACTCCAGTGATGCCTCACGAATTCGGAGATAGTCTATAACAAAAATAAAACACAACATGTAAAATACCTGCTCACTGAAATCTTCGAAAATTTAGGTAAATCTTTAGTTTGTAAAAAATGTATTGCAAAAATGTATAGCTACTTTATTTTCGTTAATTAAATTGATAGAAAGAACTAAGAGAAGTTTGCAAGAGAATTGACAACTATTAAATGGAAATTTTGAAATGATAAAGTGTTGTATTCGGTGAAACTTCAATTTACCTTAATAGACTTTCCCCATTGCCAAAGAATGATTGTCGCTGCTCAACCATTCCTTTCTATGACTGTTCTGTAACAAACAATTAAACATTTTAATTAGTATATGTATATGTTTTTATTTTTTGAATTTTTCAATTGAAATATTTCATTTGTGGATTATGTGATGCTTACCATTAAAATTCGTGAAGCCTTGCCCGATGGAAATCCTTTCCACAGCTGCTGCTCGATGCACTGACTCTACTTCCGGTTCGATCAATTTAGAAAAAAATTATAGAAGCTACCGCGACCGAGAATTATTTCCGGCGAACAATGTGACTCTACTTTCGCGGAGAAAAGAATTGATAATTTGAAGAATTATCAAGATATTATTAATAAGTAAAATAGCGGGTTGCAAACACTGACTCTACTTCCGCGTGAATTTATTACAAATTGAAAATATATATATAAATATAATACGGAACAAGCACTGACTCTAGACCGCATTGCGCGCGGCCACAAATTTAGCTGAAAATAAAAGGGAGGGGAGACACAAAAATATGAAAAACCATGTTTTTCTTTTTCTTATTCATTCAAGTGCTTGCGTCAAGAAATACTGCCTTTCAATTACTTCTTTAAACATTCATTCGTCATATTCTTTGCATAATACAATATATTATTAATTAAATGTACAAACAAGAAATATAAATACTGTGGGCTGCCACTGTTCAAGTCACATGATTAGTCTCATGCTTATTCCCTGTTAAATATAAACCTTGTAATCCCCTTCGACAAATTGTCGAAAATCTTTATAGAAATTGCGGACGAATCTAATGCAGGATCTTAATATCCTACATCGGCAAATACGACTTTTAATTACTTCTACACTTACGCGTCGAAACCTATGTAAAACCATTACAGCGTCTCAAAACGGAAGGATAGGTCATAACATTTGTATACTATGTGCAAGCGATTCACGATGTATTTGTAGCACAGAATTGTAGCCGTGAAAATTTAACACCAAAGTTTGTAAACACTGCCAGACTAGTGGGCAGAATTCTCAGAATTCGACTATCGTATTGTAAACATTCGCGAAATACTCGTATATTGTAAAAGGTTTCAAGTAATATCGAAAGATTTCAACCGTGGCATGTTTCCGTAGAACCGTAATAACGCGTAGAAATGTAAATTCAACTCGTCAGATGTTCGACTCGATACTAATTAATATGTAAACCGAGTAAACTGAAGCAAAATATCGCGAAGACCCGAAGTAGATAAAGGGATTACTTGCGTATGGCGTCGTAATATCTTACTCTTTGTTGTTATACCGTGTACCTGTCCGATCTGCCCGCAAGGTCGTCCGAGTCCTGTAAGCACGCAGGAGTAAACTATTAAATAACTGCGTAGAAGAACAAACATTTCGTATAATCAACTTTCAGAGCAAGAATAATCGCGTTACTTGTTAATAAAATGGAAATATGAAGAAATAGAACAAGTATTAATGCAGTAGACGAGAAAGTGACGCGTAAAAGTCGCGAGTGGTAAGGGACGCTATCAATTGCGTCGTAGTTATTTCGCGATTGTTACTAAATTTGTTAATTATTATTGTAAAAATTAGTAGATATGGAACAATAGAAGCAATACTAAGTATCGGATAAACGAGAGGACTGTGATTTCGCGATCGGTAAAGGAGGAAAATGTAAAAGGAGACTCACGGTAGACACGTGTTGACGGCACCAAGTCCAGAGAGAGAAAGAGGTAGACGACCGTTTGGTAGGAGTGGGGATAGCCTCGAGTGGCGCGACTACCGTCTGATTGGCGAACGGCGGACCAATCGGAATACGGCTTCGTGTCACGTGGTACAGGGCCTATCTTCTAGCGCGTCACAAGGAGAGATTTAAAAAGATTGTAAAATTGAACAACAAGTAATTGGAAGTAAAAGGATCTTGAAATGAAGAATTTGAACATGAATATTATTGAAATAATTAATAAATTAATGAGTTTAGAGCAGAGAAATTGATCCTTTTACTTCATTAGATATTCATTTTGATAATCCTACTAGGAATCCGAACATTCGGCAGTCCTAGCTACCGAATATTCGGATTTCGTGGCCAATTCGCTCGATACCATTTACTATTCAGCAATACTATTTAATGAAAGATCTTGCTTAAAGCACATTTAAAAAGATTCAAAATTGTAGTAAATGATATCGACCCAGGTCCCACCACGAGGAGGTTGCCACGAATAAGGACCCATAAATGCAAACACATTTCGGTGTAAAATTTATAAGTATCAAGGGAAAGTGTTTCAAAGGAAATATGAATTAAAGGAAAAAGGAAAGAAAGAAATACGGGACGAGAATAAATATTAGGCATTTGGAAGAAACTGTCACTTTATGTCACTGACATTTCCACAAAAAATATGCTTTTACAAGACGTTGTAGTTAATTATTAAAATTATGGAAAAACACTTGCACGTAACTGTCACTTGACGTCACTGACACTTCCGCAAAACATTGTATTTAATTGTTAAAATTGTTGAAAACCACTTGCACGAACTGTCACTTCAAGTCACTAACACTTCCACAAAACACTGTATTTAATTGCAAAAATTATTTATAATCACTGTTAATATATTGTTTAATTGGTTTAATATTATAGTCCATATGCACTAAAACACTTGCTGGTAACTGTCACTTGAGGTCACTAGCACTTCCGCAAAACATTGTGTTTAATTGTTAAAATTATTTATAATCACTGCCAATTTATTGTTTAATTAGTTTAGTATTATAGTCCATATGCGCTAATAGTCGTTACTAAATGTCAAAGGGGTCAAGAGAGTGACAGGTAGATCGAAAAGTACACGTACGGTCCGATCGGTTAGATTTGATCGATCGGTCCGGTGGCTGAAGCTATACTGACTCACGGAGGCTCCTCGCTGAACGCGGAGCATGCGCATTACCTCCAATCGTCACGAGTCAGTGGCC
Source organism: Cerceris rybyensis (assembly GCA_910591515.1). Taxonomy (NCBI): domain Eukaryota; kingdom Metazoa; phylum Arthropoda; class Insecta; order Hymenoptera; family Crabronidae; genus Cerceris; species Cerceris rybyensis. Next base: position 3,218,579 of record OU342800.1, on the reverse strand, counting down.
ATGCATCGAAATCACCTTCTTCCATGCAAAATTTTGCACATTTCGGTTAATACAACAGTTTTCATCAATAAATGTTTATTGCAAATGAAACTATTAATAAACAAAATGTCTCTCCTTAGTTTTAATTTCTTTTTTTAAAAAGAAGTTTTCCAAAGAAATATTTTTCATGTTATGGAAGTAAAATTGCATATGAAATACTTTCCCAAATAATTAAAAATGTATATATATATATATATATATTATATATTTATATGTATTATATATTTTATATATATAATATTATTTATTATTTATAATATATGTTATTTATTAATAAGATAAAAGTATTACATAAAGTATCAATTGTGTATGACCATTGAAAAATAAGTTGTCAATTATAAATCCACGTAACTTCACTCCCATAAGTTCTATTTATCATAAAATTTATTAAAATTAAGTAGAGACCCTTTGTTTATTAATAATTTTATTTGCAATAAATAATTATTGACGAAAATTATTGCAATAATCGAAATCTACAAAATTTTCCATGGAGGAAGGCGACTTCGTCGCAGGGTCACTGACTCGTGACGATTGGGGTACTGCGCATGCTCCGCGTTCAGCGAGGGCCTCGGCAGCCACATTACCCTCAGCCGCCGACCCGACCAGTCGAGTTTGACAGATCGGGTCGTACGTGTACCTTGGGCTTACCTATCGGTCCCTTGACCCTTTTGACCTTCAGTAACGACTCTTAGTGCATTTGGACTATAACAATAAACTAATTTAACAATAAATTAGCAGTGATTATAAATAATTTTAACAATTAAATACAGTGTTTTGTGGAAGTGTTAGTGACATCAAGTGACAGTTACCTGCAAGTGTTTTAGTGCATATGGATTATAATATTAAATCAATTTAACAATAAAGTGACAGTGAATATAAATAATTTTAACAATTAAATACAGTGTTTTGTGGAAGTGTTTGTGACATCAAGTGACAGTTACCTGCAAGTGTTTTAGTGCATATGGATTATAATATTAAATCAATTTAACAATAAAGTGACAGTGAATATAAATAATTTTAACAATTAAATACAATGTTTTGTGGATGTGGCAGTGACTTGAAGTGACAGTTCGTGCAAGTGGTTTTCAACAATTTTAACAATTGAATACAATGCTTTGTGGAAGTATTAGTGACATCAAGTGATAGTTACCTGCAAGAGTTTTTACATAATTTTAATAATTAATTACAACATTTCGTGGATATGTCAGTGACAACAAGTGATATTTATCTGCAAGTGTTTTTAATATACTTCGCCAACTAACTACAACGGTTTATGGAAGTGCCAGTGACAACAAGTGATAGTTATCTGTAAGTGTTTTTAACATACTTCGAGAACTAAATACAACGGTTTAAGAAAGTGTCAGTGACAACAAGTGATAGTTATCTGCAAGTGTTTTTAAGATACTTCGACAACTAAATACAATGTTTTGTGGATGTGCCGGTGACATCAAGTGACAGTTACCTGAAAGAGTTGTTACATAATTTTAATAATTAATTACAACGTTTCGTGGATATGTCAGTGACAACAAGTGATATTTATCTGCAAGTGTTTTTAAGATACTTCTCAACATCTAAATACAATGTTTTGTGTAAGTGTTGGTGATATCAAGTTACAGGTTCCCACAAGTGTTCTTAAATTATTCCAACAAGTGAATACGATGTTTAGTGGATGCTTCAGTGATATCAAGTGACAGTTATCTGTAAGTATTTTTAAATAATTGCGATAAATTAATTCAATTTCGTCCGGTTTACATACACGGGTCTCGATTCGTGGCAACCTCCTCGTGGTGGGACCTGGGTCGATATCACTTGCTATTGCTTTCATTTTTTTTTAAATAAATGTGCTTTTAGCACGATTCTTTGTTCAATATTAACGTCGAATAGCAAGTGGTATCGAGCGAATAGCCACGAAATCCGAATATTCGGTAGCCCTGACTACCGAATGTTCGGATTAATATATATTAGGTATATAATATAGTATTTATTCGAATGTTCTGTATATACAATGTAAAAATAGTGTATCTCAATTCAACTATCTTGAAATACTAGGAAAAAATGTGAACATTTTTCTCGTTCCGTCTTTTCTATATTTTTCTTAATTCATATCGTCACACAATGACGAAATTTTTAATTAGAAACGGGACTCTGATTTTCGCAACTCATTTGGGGAACTGTATCGTTGCATTAGCTTAATATTAATATATCCAAAGTAATTTTCTATTACTTTGTTGCTCAATGTTAATTCGAGCGACGAAAGTCAAAGTATTCGATCTTTTATTTCAGTAGCTTATAATTAGAGTCATTTAATTAACGTAATTTTTCTTTGACAATCGCTTGCTTTAGAGTCAGTGCCGGGTTTTGTACCGCAAATATAAAAAGACACTCGAAAAGAGTATTCGCGAAAGTAGAGTCAGTGTTTGTTCGTACCGCAAATCTTTTCAATATTTCGGTCGCGAATATCGGTCGTCGCTATCGCGAAAGTAGAGTCAGTTTTTGTTCGTACCGTAAATCGTTTGAAAATTTCGGTCGCGAATATCCGTCGTCGCGGTCGTGGAAGTCGAGTCTGTGCCTGCTCCTGCGGAGAGGACCTCCATCGTGCAGTCGGTGGACGATGGAGGTGTAAGTTTCATTTTTTAATTAATATTTTCTTCAATTGCCCCCTATTTCACTTGAAACTTAAAGTTCACTTCAACCGTTTGCGTCTCGATATCAAAAAGAATTTCTATATTTCATCGCTCTAAGGAAATAACTTTTATTTTGCATATAATTTATGTAGTATGCTCAGAGATTCAAGCGGTTAAGCGAATTAAATTAGAGTTTAATTGAGCCCACCCATTTTTCAATTAATTCTCTTTAGAGAACATACAGTTTGTATAATGTTGTCTTCTCTTTTGTTAAAGGACAGTCGCCATCGCAGTTTCACTCTCCACGCAATTCCAACATCGTGGTGGTGCACGTTCCTGTGGAGAGGACCTCCATCGTGCAGTCGGTGGACGATGGAGGTGTAAGTTTCATTACTTAATTAATATTTTTATTAATCAATCCCGATTTCACTTGAATTTTAAAGTTTACGAATTAAATTAGAGTTTTTTTATGCCCACCCATTATTCATATAATTGTCTTTAGAGAATATGCAGTTTATATAATGTTGTCTTCTCTTTTGTTAAAGGCAGCACCGCAGTTTTAACATCGACTCAACTGCAACTTCGAGGTGGTGTCTGTTCCTGTGGAGAGGACCTCCATCCTGCAGTCGGTGGACGATGGAGGTGTAAGTGTCATTATTTAATTAATATTTTCATCAATTGCCCCCTATTTCACTTGAAACTTAAAGTTTACGAATTCAATTAGAGTTTTTTTATGCCCACCCATTATTGAAATGATTCTCTTTGGAAAATAATGCAGTTTATATAATGTTGTCTTCTCTTTTGTTAAAGGAAGGACGATCTTTCATGGACTGGTGCAGCCTGACCGACAACGCAGTTCTACCACCGATGCAGCCATATCATCGACTACGACCGGGAGGAAAGGTACATATCATATTTTTTCGCCGATTGGTGAGTGAAAAATTTCAAAGTTCCTCCGGTCGTTCGATCATGCCGTAGGACGAATGGTCCGAAACGGCACCGAACGACTGGTTGTATTTTACGTGTGCCAGTAGTTTGCGAACATAGTGACCGCGATTATGGTAATTAGTACCATAGTCGCGAGTAGTAACGATTTTTCTAGGATGTATAGTATGTAAGATATTTCGCGGGTGGTCAATTCCATTGTCAAAGTAAAATTTACGATTGTATATTGAATTTTTCGAAGAGTTACTTTGACGATGGCTTTGACCGAGAAATTTCAATGTCTTTACTAGAGTCAATTTTAGTCAGTTTTAATTATTATTTTTCAATTGATTTGTATAATTTGAATAGAGCGTCAATGCTCGAAGTAGATTCACTTTTAATAGATTTTAATTCACTTTTTAATTCATTTAGAATTTCATTTTGTTTCAAAATCATGTTATTTGTTGAAATTTCTTACGCCGCTTTTTATTAGATTAATCATTTTCGTTAGGATTTTCAGATATTAACCCTAATTCTTCTTCTGTTTCTTTCAGAATCTTCCCTGTAAGTTTATGGTTTACGTTACTACTTTGTCACTATGTTCGCTTGTAGTAGTTGAATTAGTAGTTGTGTGGTAGTTAGTTGCTTCGCCGAATCGCAGCAAATAGCTGCGAATTCGGCATCGTCCGCGAGATTAGTGTTGCGAAAAATGATACGCGATTTTGCTCTTTTCATTATTTTATAAACTAGTGTTGCGAAAATTGATACGCGATTTTGCTCTTTTCTTTATTTTTCAGAGTAGTGTTGCGAAAAATGATACGCGATTTTGCTCTTTTCTTTATTTTTCAGAGTAGTGTTGCGAAACTTTATACGCGATTTGCATTTTTCTTTATTTTTCAGAGTAGTGTTGCGATAATTTATACGCGATTTGCATTTTTCTTTATTTTTCAGAGTAGTGTTGCGAAAATTACACGCGATTTTGCTCTTTCATATATTTTATAAAGTAGTGTTGCGAAAATTGATACGCGATTTGCATTTTTCTTTCTTCATTAAAGTAGTGTTGCGAAACAAAGTACACGGTTTGCTCGATATTATATTCGCGATTTCAATTCTGCGAAAAGTCGCAGAACTGCGACTAATATCGCAAAAGTGCGATAAATGTCGCAAAACTGCGATTAATATCGCAAAAGTGCGATGAATGTCGCAAAACTGCGATTAATGTCGCAAAAGTGCGACAAATATCGCAAAGTGCGAAAAAATTCGCGATTATTAGAGTTGCGAAATTAAAACTCCACCTCAGCGGAGGTTGCTCGCGATTTTGCTCTTTTCTATATTTCATAAAGTAGTGTTGCGAAAAACTTATACGCGTCTTTGCTCTTTTCATTATTATATAAATCAGTGTTGCGAAAAATTATACGTGATTTTGCTCTTTTCTTTATTTTTCAGAGTAGTGTTGCGAAAATTGATACGCGATTTTCCTCTTTTCTTTATTTTTCAGAGTAGTGTTGCGAAAATTGATACGCGATTTGCATTTTTCTTTCTTTATTAAAGTAGTGTTGCGAAACAAAGTACACGGTTTGCTCGATTTATATTCGCGATTTCAGCTCTGCGAAAGATCGCAGAATTGCGATTAACGTCGCAAAACTGCGATAAATATCGCAATTTACTGTTGCGTCTATGTTCTGACGCCAGTACGGGACATAGTCCCGTCAATTCTATAAAACATTCGCGATTATTAGAGTTGCGAAATTAAAACTCCATCTCAGTGGAGGTTGCTCGCGATTTTGCTCTTTTCTATATTTCATAAAGTAGTGTTGCGAAAATTTACACGCGATTTTGCTCTTTTCTTTATTTTTCAGAGTAGTGTTGCGAAAACTTACACGCGATTTTGCTCTTTTCTTTATTTTTCAGGGTAGTGTTGCGAAAATTGATACGCGATTTGCATTTTTCTTTCTTTTTTAAAGTAGTGTTGCGAAACTAAGTACACGGTTTGTTCGATTTTATATTCGCGATTTCAGGCTCCGAGAAATTCTACTTCTCGGTCCAGGATGGGACGTCTTTTAATTTTAAAAAAAGTGCGCGATTATTAGACTTGCGATATTATAAAATGGCACCTCGGACAGGTTGCCCGCGAATTTGTTCGTTTATTTTCCGCGAACTTAGCGTTGCGAACATTCATAGCGTCTCGCGAAGATGCTCGCGAATTTTGTTCGGCGCGAAATTAGAGTCGCGAAAGTTCATAGCGTCTCGCGAAGATGCTCGCGATTTTCCTCGCCGCGAAATTAGTGTTGCGATTATCGATAGCGCCTCGGATAGGCGCTCGCGATTTTTTACATTTAGAGTCAGTGTAATAAAAAATGGACATTTGTTTCGCAAGCCCTTGTCAAACGAAACATTGCGAAATACATGTTTAATCAATATATTGCTAAATATAGTGTTTTGTTTTATAGTAGTATTTAGTTCGAATACTATGACTGCTCGACGTTCGAATTAAGTAGATTTTTTTATTAGAATTGTAGTTTGGGAACTATAAAGTTCCGTCGATATATTTCCCTGAATGTTTTGCATAAATCATAGTTCATTTTTATCGCGTATTCGCGATTACATGAACTTCCGTACGTTTGCATTCTTCCTTTATTTTGAGATGTTATTGAGATACTTTATTTCAACGTATGATTTCTAGTTTAAGAGATTTGTAAAACTATACGTTTAAGTTCTGATAATTTTGCGTTTAGATTAACTTATTTCACTTTAGCCGTTTGAGTCTCAATATCAAAAAGATTCTTTATATTTCATCATTCTAAAGAAATAACTTTTATTTTGCGTAAAATTTATATAGTACGTGCAGAGACTCGAACGGTTAAGTGAACTGTTAGTTCTGATAATTTTGCATTTAAGTTAACTTTTAAGACTTTGCGTTTAAGTAGAATGTAAGCTTCGCAACGATGGAAAATCAACGTTGGGTTGTGATTTCCTCTCGTATTTTTTCTTTTTCAATCTTTCGCCGCCACAACAGGAAGACATCATTTGCCGTTAAGATAGTAATATCTTAGAGTTAAGATAGAATTGAAATATGTGTTTCTTAATATTGATTGTAATCAGAATTTAAGATAGTAATGTAAGTGAACAATGTACAGGGAGATCGACACCAATCGGCGGGTGTCTATCTCTTTTCGCGAAATAGAAAAGAAAAGTAGAGTCAGCGATTCCTTTGTTGCATCTTCTCTCGACACTGACGAGGTCAATGTCGAGAGAAAGTGTCTCAAAGGAACGCAGAATGCAATGGAGGTTGGTTGGATTTGCATTTTTGGGTCTCGATTCGTGGCAACCTCCTCGCGGTGGGACCCGGGTCGATATCACTTGCTATCGTTTCAATTTTTTTTAAAATGTACTTTTATCATGATATTTTATTAATTCAGATAGCAAGTGGTATCGAGCCAATAGCCACGATAGTTTAAGTTAGCATTAAGATTTCGCTTTTAAGTAGAATGTAAGCTTCGCAACGATGGAAACTCAACGTTGGGTTGTGATTTCCTCTCGTATTTTTTCTTTTTCAATCTTTCGCCGCCACAACAGGAAGACGTCATTTGCCGTTAAGATAGTTATATCTTAGAGTTAAGATAGAATTGAAATATGCGTTTCTTAATATTGATTGTAATCAGAATTTAAGATAGTAATGTAAGTGAACAATGTACAGGGAGATCGACACCAATCGGCGGGTGTCTATCTCTTTTCGCGAAATAGAAAAAGAAAAGTAGAGTTCGCGATTCCTTGTTGCCGTGTCGATATCACTTGCTATCGGTTCAATTTTTTTTTAAATATACCTTTATCATGATATTTTAATAATTCAGATAGCAAGTGGTATCGAGCCAATAGCCACGATAGTTTAAGTTAGCATTGAGATTTCGCGTTTAAGTAGAATGTAAGCTTCGCATCGATGGATAGTCAGCGTTGGGTTGCAATTTCCTCTCTCATACTTTTCTTTCCTGATCTTTCGCTCTTTAACGCTAGCTTTACCAAACCAGTCAAAATGACTGGTGCACAATTTTTTCCAAAGAATGTAAGCTTCGCATCGATGGATAGTCAGCGTTGGGTTGCAATTTCCTCTCTCATACTTTTCTTTCCTAATCTTTCGCTCTTTAACATTAGCTTTACCAAACCAGACAAAATGACTGGTGCACACTTTTTTCCAAAGAATGTAAGCTTCGCATCGACGGATAGTCAGCGTTGGGTTGCAATTTCCTCTCTCATACTTTTCTTTCCTAATCTTTCGCTCTTTAACACTAGTTTTACCAAACCAGTCAAAATGACTGGTGCACAATTTTTTCCAAAAATTCTACGGCTTTAAGAGAGAGCCGTAGAATAAATATTCTTCGTCCATCGTATAAAACATAAATTACCGAATCTATCATCTCCTCCGCATCTTAATTTTCCTTGCTTAGAGGTACATGTTTAACATATTTAAATATAGTAGATTTCACGCTGGTAAATCTAGTGTTAACATTAAATCTGAAATGATTAACTATAAATATTAAATGATTAACTATAAATATTAACTGATTAACTATAAATATTAAATGATTAAATTTTTAACGTTTCGTCTCGGAAGACTACGCCGCCACAACAGGAAGACGTGATTTAGCTTTAAGATAGTTATATTTTAGTTTTAAGATAGAGTTAAATTATCACGTAAGAATGAGCAAAACATTGTAAAATTATTGTGACTCGATACCGTGCTCATAGAAATTTCCGAGAGAAGACGAGTGATTTTCTTTGTTTGCTCTTTTTATCGTTCCGCTTTTTCCACCCGTTGTGCCCCTGCCCGGCTCGTACACCAGTGTTGTGTGGCGGCGGGGTGCGGTAGGTTGTGCGTTTGACAGGCGGTGTATCTCTCATTCGTTGGTATTTGGGCTGTAAGGTGGTGCGTTGACTTACGACTTTATGATCGGTTTATCTCGGGGAGAACGGGGGTGATTGTGTAGGTTGGTATATGCCTGGGCAGAGGTGATGTACCCGCCGTCATTCGTGGCTATAAACCGTGTCATCGCCTCGCTACGTCTGGGCATAGGCCGCTGGCTATACACTCTCGTTCTCCTCAGCCAAACCTTTCATTCTGTCGTTCGGTCAACGCACGCTGACCCGCTTGTTCAAACGCTTTAACGATGACTAGATTCCCATATGCCCGATTCCACGCCCCGCATGATGCCCTTAGCTTGGCCATGCACACCGTGGTCACTGCGTGGCTGGGGGTGCGTGCGCAACGCGGTTTTACCGCAAAAATTAACTTCTCCCCCCTTTGTTTTTTCTCGCGATCGCGTTTTCACTTAGTTTTCGGAAATTGCTCCCTTCCGCCTCGAAACTTTCTCGAGCACGATTGAGAGATTATAGTTTCCTTTAGATTTAAATTAGAAGTATTCGTGGCAACCTCCTCGCGGTGGGACCCGGGTCGATATCACTTGCTATCGTTTCAACTTTTTTTAAATATGCCTTTAGTATACTTTATTAATTCAGATAGGAAGTGGTATCGAGCCAATAGCCACGATAGTTTAAGTTAATATTAAGATTTCGCTTTTAAGTAGAATGTAAGCTTCGCATCGATGGATACTCAGCATTGGATTAAATCTTAAACGATTAATTATAAATATTAAATGATTAAATTTTTAACGTTTCGTCTCGGAAGACTACGCCGCCACAACAGGAAGATGTTATTTAGCTTTAAGTTATATCTTAGTTTTAAGATAGAGTTAAATTATCACGTAAGAATGAGCGAACCATTGTAAAATTATTGTGACTCGATACCGTGCTCATAGAAATTTCCGAGAGAAGACGAGTGATTTTCTTTGTTTGCTCTTTTTATCGTTCCGCTTTTTCCACCCGTTGTGCCCCTGCCCGGCTCGTACACCAGTGTTGTGTGGCGGCGGGGTGCGGTAGGTTGTGCGTTTGACAGGCGGTGTATCTCTCATTCGTTGGTATTTGGGCTGTAAGGTGGTGCGTTGACTTACGACTTTATGATCGGTTTGTCTCGGGGAGAACGGGGGTGATTGTGTAGGTTGGTATATGCCTGGGTAGAGGTGATGTACCCGCCGTCATTCGTGGCTATAAACCGTGTCATCGCCTCGCTACGTCTGGGCATAGGCCGCTGGCTATACACTCTCGTTCTCCTCAGCCAAACCTTTCATTCTGTCGTTCGGTCAACGCACGCTGACCCGCTTGTTCAAACGCTTTAACGATGACTAGATTCCCATATGCCCGATTCCACGCCCCGCATGATGCCCTTAGCTTGGCCATGCACACCGTGGTCACTGCGTGGCTGGGGGTGCGTGCGCAACGCGGTTTTACCGCAAAAATTAACTTCTCCCCCCTTTGTTTTTTCTCGCGATCGCGTTTTCACTTAGTGTTCGGAAATTGCTCCCTTCCGCCTCGAAACTTTCTCGAGCACGATTGAGAGATTATAGTTTCCTTTAGATTTAAATTAGAAGTATTCGTGGCAACCTCCTCGCGGTGGGACCCGGGTCGATATCACTTGCTATCGTTTCAACTTTTTTTAAATATGCCTTTAGTATACTTTATTAATTCAGATAGGAAGTGGTATCGAGCCAATAGCCACGATAGTTTAAGTTAATATTAAGATTTCGCTTTTAAGTAGAATGTAAGCTTCGCATCGATGGATACTCAGCATTGGATTAAATCTTAAACGATTAATTATAAACATTAAATGATTAAATTTGCTACGTTTCGTCTCGGAAGACTACGCCGCCACAACAGGAAGATGTTATTTAGCTTTAAGATAGTTATATCTTAGTTTTAAGATAGAGTTAAATTATCACGTAAGAATGAGCGTACCATTGTAAAATTATTGTGACTCGATACCGTGCTCATAGAAATTTCCGAGAGAAGACGAGTGATTTTCTTTGTTTGCTCTTTTTATCGTTCCGCTTTTTCCACCCGTTGTGCCCCTGCCCGGCTCGTACACCAGTGTTGTGTGGCGGCGGGGTGCGGTAGGTTGTGCGTTTGACAGGCGGTGTATCTCTCATTCGTTGGTATTTGGGCTGTAAGGTGGTGCGTTGACCTACGACTTTATGATCGGTTTGTCTCGGGGAGAACGGGGGTGATTGTGTAGGTTGGTATATGCCTGGGCAGAGGTGATGTACCCGCCGTCATTCGTGGCTATAAACCGTGTCATCGCCTCGCTACGTCTGGGCATAGGCCGCTGGCTATACACTCTCGTTCTCCTCAGCCAAACCTTTCATTCTGTCGTTCGGTCAACGCACGCTGACCCGCTTGTTCAAACGCTTCAACGATGACTAGATTCCCATATGCCCGATTCCACGCCCCGCATGATGCCCTTAGCTTGGCCATGCACACCGTGGTCACTGCGTGGCTGGGGGTGCGTGCGCAACGCGGTTTTACCGCAAAAATTAACTTCTCCCCCCTTTGTTTTTTCTCGCGATCGCGTTTTCACTTAGTTTTCGGAAATTGCTCCCTTCCGCCTCGAAACTTTCTCGAGCGCGGTTGAGAGATTATAGTTTCCTTTAGATTTAAATTAGAAGTATTCGTGGCAACCTCCTCGCGGTGGGGCCCGGGTCGATATCACTTGCTATCGTTTCAACTTTTTTTAAATATGCCTTTAGTATACTTTATTAATTCAGATAGGAAGTGGTATCGAGCCAATAGCCACGATAGTTTAAGTTAATATTAAGATTTCGCTTTTAAGTAGAATGTAAGCTTCGCATCGATGGATACTCAGCATTGGATTAAATCTTAAACGATTAATTACAAATATTAAATGATTAAATTTTTAACGTTTCGTCTCGGAAGACTACGCCGCCACAACAGGAAGATGTTATTTAGCTTTAAGTTATATCTTAGTTTTAAGATATAGTTAAACTATCACGTAAGAATGAGCAAAACATTGTAAAATTATTGTGACTCGATACCGTGCTCATAGAAATTTCCGAGAGAAGACGAGTGATTTTCTTTATTTGCTCTTTTTATCGTTCCGCTTTTTCCACCCGTTGTGCCCCTGCCCGGCTCGTACACCAGTGTTGTGTGGCGGCGGGGTGCGGTAGGTTGTGCGTTTGACAGGCGGTGTATCTCTCATTCGTTGGTATTTGGGCTGTAAGGTGGTGCGTTGACTTACGACTTTATGATCGGTTTGTTTCGGGGAGAACGGGGGTGATTGTGTAGGTTGGTATATGCCTGGGTAGAGGTGATGTACCCGCCGTCATTCGTGGCTATAAACCGTGTCATCGCCTCGCTACGTCTGGGCATAGGCCGCTGGCTATACACTCTCGTTCTCCTCAGCCAAACCTTTCATTCTGTCGTTCGGTCAACGCACGCTGACCCGCTTGTTCAAACGCTTTAACGATGACTAGATTCCCATATGCCCGATTCCACGCCCCGCATGATGCCCTTAGCTTGGCCATGCACACCGTGGTCACTGCGTGGCTGGGGGTGCGTGCGCAACGCGGCTTTACCGCAAAGATTAACTTCTTCCCCCTTTGTTTTTTCTCGCGATCGCGTTTTCGGAAATTGCTCCCTTCCCCCTCGAAACTTTCTCGAGCACGGTTGAGAGATTATAGTTTCCTTTAGATTTAAATTAGAAGTAAAATAGTAATTTAGTCGATTAAGTGAACACTGTAAAGGGAGATCGACACTAATCGGCGGGTGTCTATCTCTTTTCGCGAAATGGAAAGAGTAAAGTAGAGTCAGCGATTCCTTTGTTGCATTTTCTCTCGATATTGACGAGGTCAATGTCGAGGGAAAGTGCCTCAAAGGAACGCAAAATGCAATGGAGGTTGGTTGGGCTTTTTTGGGTCCCGATTCGTGGCAACCTCCTCGTGGTGGGACCTGGGTCGATAATATTTGTTATCTCATTGTCCCACGTGTTCAATTAATTCAATAAAAAATTGTGTGATGACGAATATTATCGAGCAGATAGCCACGAAATCCGAGTATTTGGTATCTATGAATACCGAATGTTCGGATTTGTAGTTTAGTTTACATTTAAGTCTTTGCGTTCAAACTAGTTCTAAAGTTTTGTGATCAAATAAAAAGCTCTCTCCGTGACGACAAATTTCATTGGATATTTTTTCTTAAACTTGTACAATTAACGGAATTTAGCTGTTAAATAGATAGGTTTCATTAGCTTTTAGGAAAACGTTAATATTCATTTTGGAGAGCAACTTTAATTTCTCTTACTTGTTTTTCATCGTATTTCAGTTTCCTCAATGGGATATTCCATATAAGTATAATCAAAGAAGACATTTCCTGTTCATATTCCATGTTTTAATCTACGTCAAAAAATGTATTGTTCCTTCGTAAAAATGGTAAAAAAAATTATGAATGTAATACGAGCCAATGTTTCGATGGAAACTTAATCGAAATTCATGGAGAAAGTATTAAATAAATCGAAAATTGATAAAATTAACGAAATATTATTTGTGCTCCGAGAGATTTCAAAGTCACGCGGAGTACGGTCATCTGCGCGCCCGAGTATTCAACGGGCATATCAGGCTTGCGAAAGCATGCATCGATGTACGAACGCGTCATTCGAACAGAAAAAAAAGCATTTGACTAATTGAGAGTAAAATTCGAAGATAGTTCTTGAAGATTTTGGATAAGAATAAACTACTGGTGCACACTTTTCACTACTCACCAATAGAATTATTCTCTAATGAGAGCCTTCGTTATACTTCCCAGACATTATATACATATCAAAAATTGTGACATTTCATACAATATGTTTAAGATGGAGAACGGAGGAATAATTTATGAAAACTTCCAGATTTTCCTGGACTCGCAGCCAATTAGCCCGTTATTGCTTTCAACAAGAACAAAATAAAATAAAATAAAAGTCTTCGAATCATTGCGAGCAATAACGACCCAGGTCCCACCACGTGGAGGATGCTGCAATTGGGACCCAAAAAATGGCCATCCATCCACCATCACATTTTGTCTTTCGTGTGACACATTTTTCCATCGTTTTCACAAGTTTAAACGACAGAATAAACCGGAGAATGTGACAGACGAAATTTCTTTGTCTACGTTACTTTCATTATCCATCTCGTACCGGAAGAGATAGATTTTCGATCGCGATGCACCGAGCATTCGATACATAAAAAGTAGCACGCAGCATTCATTCCATACATTCAGAGACTTAATTCTACATTTAAGATTTAACGAACTTATCCCCTACCCCATTGTGCCCTCACCCTCCCCTCTCGTATTTCAGTCTGACCATCAATATCGGAGCAGTTGTGGCAAAAAGTCAACACTGTGGTCTAATCATCCGAAATACTATTTCCCATTGCGCAGTTTGTCCACGTATATCTGAATTTTTTCTTCTTTCTTCAGCTAGCACTTGGATATCTTCAGGGACGAATTTATTCATCATATTCCCATGTACCATTTTGGTATATTTTGATATTTTCCCATTTTGGTATGTTCCCATATACCACCCCACTTCTCATGATAATAAGTTTCCCATACGAAAATCCTACCTGAGTAAAAATTGTAACGATAGTTTGGCACCAAAGAAAAGGGATAATCTCAATGAGGAATTGAATAATTAAAAACAAAGATTCTCTTCGAAGAATCATGCCTGCCTTCTTAATGATAAACCAGAAGGAAAGCAATTTGATGAGGAATGTGGAATGGATTTTACTCGACGCAGAATGGAAGGAAACATTCAGTTAGTACCAGAAAAGGAAATCAAACAAGTATTCCATGAATGGAACTTCGAGGACAGTACCAACAATACGAACATCCGAAAACCGTTCACCTTGAAATCATCAATGGAAACAATCACGCAAAGTTTCGAAAACGATATTTGGAATATCCGACACAGAATTTCCGATACAAAACACCAGCGAAAAATATCCATCGATCAGCTTTTGGAAATGTGTTGATCCGTGTATTTCCTGCAAGAAAAAAGTATTTGTTAATAAAATTATATAACACTGTGGTCACTTTCGAAGTCTTCAGATATCCGTGTCTTTTAATTTCCATGTCCATGACTCATTTCATTTCCAATAAATATCCATGATTGTACTTTATTTTTGATAAAACGACGGTATCAATTTCCATGTCCATTATTCATCATAAAAATCATCTTCGATCAACATTTCAAATTATATCTGTAAGTGTACTTCTTCGATCTACAACAGACTCTCATTAATTTTGTCGAGAAAAGGATAAAAAGAAGAGTCACATGTAATCTAAATTTAGCAACTGACTTTAACCATTATTTTCATTGATTTTAAAGTTTCTATAATATTTAATAATAAATTTTGCAAAAGTAAGTCTGCACAGAAATGCTTGACTTTCGTGAAATTACAATCAGTATAAGGGGTTAGGGGTCAGTTGAAAAGAAAAAAGAATTAGACAGGAAAAAACAACTCGAGAAGTTCAATCGAGCATTTTTGACGAATTCGCGAAAAAAATGCGAGCAGCCACTGTGGGCGCTATTTTCTTCCGTGACTCTAATTCATCAAATTCGCGAAAAAAACGCGAGCAGCCACTGCGGGCGCTATTATATTCCGCAACTCTAATTAATCAAATCCGCGAGCAAATCGCGGGGATCAATTTTCGCAACTCTAATTAATCAAATTCGCAAACAAATCGCGGGGATCAATTTTCGCAACTCTAATTAATCGAATATACGAGCAAATCGCAAGAATCAATCGTTGCAACTTTAATTGATCGAATTTGCAAAAAAACGCGAGCAGCCACTGTGGGCGCTATTTTCTCCCGTGACTCTAATTCAGCAAATTCGCGAACAAAAACGCGAGCAGCCACTGTGGGCGCTATTGTGTCTCGCAACTCTAATCAATCGAATTCCCGAAAAAAATCGCGAGCAGCCACTGTGGGCGCTACTGTGTCCCGCAACTCTAATGAATCGAATTCCCGAAAAAAATCGCGAGCAGCCGCTGTGGGCGCTACTGTGTCTCGCAACTCTAATGAATCGAATTCCCGAAAAAAATCGCGAGCAGCCGCTGTGGGCGCTACTGTGTCTCGCAACTCTAATCGAATTCGCGAGCAAATCGCGAGAATCAATTGCCGCAACTCTAATTCGCGGATAAAGAGAGCGGGCATTGAAACCGCTCACAGTGGAGTCGTCCTTTTTGCGACTCCAGGGTACCAAGTCAGGTACCTTATCCGGTACCAAGTTCCCGAGTTCGTGACTCTAATTCACCGAGTATTGAGCAAAGAAAAACCCGCTTGTATGTTCTTATCGCAACGCTAATATCGCGATAACTAGATAAAGATGAAACCTGAAAATCCCTGACTTTGTCAAACTCCCGCGCACCAATCTTAGGTGCTCTTTGCTCCGCAACGCTACTTTACCTAGACTCCTGACACGAGCAAAACCCGTGCACCCTACGGTGCTTCTTCTAATCTCGCAACTCTACATTTTACAAACCTAATACGTGGCAAACCCGTGCACCAGATTCCAGTGCAGTTTCTTTTTTCGCAACGCTACTTTACATCCAATTTAATAAAACTCCCGACGACCTTCCTCAAAGGTTAACAGCTTCGAGACTCTACCTTAAGTAAAAACCTAAACCGTGCAAAATCCCAGGCACAAATTGTGCCCTCTCGAAAAGTTACTTTGACGAATCTAATATAAAAATTCACCGCGTTTACATTTATTCGCAACGCTAATTTCGCGGGAGCTAATACGAACAAAATCGCGGCTTACTAACTACTAACTACTACTACATATACTAAGCGAGCACAGTGACAAATATTCAATGGCAATGGCGCCCATTCTAGAATCCGAGTACTCGAAAATGGTCAACCATTCGTTGCGACCCCTTCTTGCGACAGTTTGTTCGGGGTCTCTTCAGCGGATGCCTCTTCTTTCTTCGGGCTCCTGCCCCAGGAACGTTGCTCAAATATCTCGGCAGCACGTGAACAATTTTCAGCTACCCCGAGGAGCTTTCGCGAGGAAACGACCCGAGCGATGTCAGGACGAGCAGCGATTACGGCAATCGCCCCCCGTGTCTGCACCAATGCTCGCGTTGCTTCCTTATTTGGCCATGATATTCGAGCAAGCTGAAAAAATAACTCTAAGAATCGCGACCGAACGAGATCCGGATCCGTTCGATCACGATTGATCCCAGGGGCAGACGTCTCACCCTACTCGCGCGCGATTGTGATAGCCTCACCACCTGGCCCTACCTACTTAACTTAATAAAACGTAAACACCCAGTCGAGATGGTATGCTACCTACCTACCTATCACCTATATTTAAAATGGCAAATCGCGACTCAATCATCACAAAACATTCACTCACGATCATCATTTAAGAGCCCGGGTGCAGGGGCCTACACTAGAGAGCCACCCCGGGGTGACTCCGACACCCGAACTCCGTGCTCAACTTTCATCCTCTAAGTGTACGTACCATTTCCTGAAATCGACTGACAAGCAAAGCGGACATTGCGTAATAGTAAAGTGAATTTATCATCTACGTCGCGTACAATGGAACCGTGGTATCGTTGTATCTTTGAAACGTTGCGCGAGATAATTGAAAGCAATTTTAGGAAGAACGGTAACGCATATGGCTCGTGTTCATAATACATGTAAAATTGGATTTTACTTGGAAATTTAATATGGAATACCATATGCGTTAATTTATTCACCGAGCGATGAAACCGAGTATAAGTTACAATCGCGGAGGGTTCCTTCAGTAGAATGAATTCGAGCAAGAACGAACGGCAAATTATTGTTCGTTTCTATGAGTTTAAGATACGACGCAAGATCCACGGCCTAGCCACAACACACAAACGTGGAAATTACGACGTGCACGACTCGCCTTGACATTGTCAGTCGCTAAATGTGATTAGTCCTATCAGAGCTCTGCTCGCCGCCCAGACTTATCAGCATAGCACCTGGGCATGCCAATATGTCTGAGCAGAAAAGCGAACAGGAGCAAGTGTCAGCTAAAGATTAGTGCTGAAAATCCTGAGCTTGAAAAATGATTAATTAGTTGTATCGAACGTTCTATTTTTCTTTCTCAAAAATATTTCATTATTCAAGCAAGATGTGTATCATTATTGAAAGGTAACTGGTAATTTAAGCAAAGACTCTACTAAGAATATTTATAATATCTTCAAAAATCAAAGACTTTACGTTAAATTGAATATCATATTGAACTTTAAAGTGAATATTATATTGAACTTTATCTTGAAAATATTTATATTGAATTAATGCACTAAATGCAGTATCCTCGGGAGATTCCGCCATCGAAGTAAATGGTTTAACGTATATAGAAAGGACTTTGCAAACTGATACTTCGATTCTAGAATCTGCCCGTCGCGAAGTGTCTTCTTGCACATTATAGATGACAAAATTTTGCGGCTCTTTAGATCAACGGAAACGGAAAAAAGTCGAAAAGCAGCACGTAATCGTGCATTGTAATTCTCATTGCGCGATGGTTCGAGCAAATATAATAAAAAATACGAAGTCGAATGGTTAATCCGTCTTCTAATCTACCCGCGCAAAGTTAATTTCGCGGAATTCATTCGCGATTTGAGTGTATCGTTCATGTACATTCATTCATTGAGCAATCGCGGCATACAAGAAGACCTACCCTGAGCTAATAGACACCCTAAATGTGCAATTATACATGAGTAGGATACTAATTATCTAACCCATGGTCACGGTGCTCGCAACAAAAAATAATACAACCAGTCGCCCTTGCCGATTCGGACCAATCGTCCTACGACATGAATCGGGGTCCCGGAGGAATCTAAATACGTGCGACTCACCGAACGTAGAAAATAATCAACAGGATGCCCGTCCAAGGCCAGGTAAGCGCCACCCAAATGTCCAGGATCGTGTCGACGAGGCAAGCTCTAAAAGACAATAAAAGATTCTATTAAAATCAATTATCCTAATGTAAGCGCTGGAAAAAATACAAAGCTCATATATTTTAAAAGATTCAACTTACGGAATAAAATTCGATGTTCCAGTGGTGGTACATCTGCCAACTGGAATCTTGATGACTCTAACACCGAGACGAAAAATAAAATAGAAAAAAAACGCGGCCGTTTCCTTCTTAGCCGACGAAAAAAGTGAATCTACTTTCTTCGCGATAAAAATATTGCAATGAGAGCCACGACGCTCTGGAATAAATGTTCTATCTTTTTAATGTCGATGCAAACACTGACTTTACTCTCGCGGAGAAATTCATAGGCATCGGTGCCCTCTAATATTCTCTAATACCAAATTTTAAGGTTAAGTCAGAGACAGGTGCTCTGTACAAACAAAACTAGTATAAGAAGGTAAAACGCAATTAACACTGACTCTAAGACCGCATTGCGCGCGGCCACTAGTTGCTGAAAAGGAACATGGCGATGAGGGGGGTGAGGGGGGAGGGGTACTTGTGGCAGAAGGCCAGAATGCAGAAGAAACGACAAATTTCTTATATTTCCTGTCATTCAAAAGTCAAGCATCTCTATTGAAGACATTTTGCATCTAAAGGGACAAAAATTTGAGGAAATTATACTCACGAAACGCGAAATATTGGAAAATACGTCGTAGCAGCATCCCGGCCGGCCAGAGAGAATAGCACGAACTACATTTTGCCTCCTACTGTTGTGGAGACTGAAAAAATCAAGGGTTCCATATAATATTCGGATGCACAAGCACAAAGGACTACGTGAGACGCGAATTTTTGCAAAATTATCGAATATTTCTTACCGAAAAATGAAAGAAATGCAGGAGCAAAAATTGTCAACCGGACGTGGTGAACTTTCTAAGATGGCGGACGGTTTGCGTCTGCGTAGAAGCAGGATATGCGCGCGAGGTTTCTGCGCAGACGCCATGATGGAAGGGAAAAAGATAGAAATATAATACTAATTTTATTCGTGTATCGCGAGATTTAATGAGACAGCTGAGATAGTTTTTAACGAAATATTAAGAATTACATGTACTATGCGTCAATGTATGGAAGAGAACTCACGTATTCCGAAATATTCGTCCGCGAATCGCAGCAGTGTCCCGGTCAACGAGAGAGGAACAGCGCGAGCCGTATTTTACCTCCTATTGTCATAGAAACAAAAGAAACCAATGATTCACTATAATATTCGGCTGCACGAACACAAATGACTATCTGAGGCGCGAATTTGTGTAGAATTATCGAATATTTCTCACCGAAAAGTGAATCAAATGCAGGAGCACGAATCGTCAACTGAACGCGGCAAACTTTCCAAGATGGCTGACGCTCTGATGCTGCGACTGAGCAGGGCATGCGCGCGAGCCTTCTGCGCAGCCGCCATAACGGCAGAGAAAAAGATAGAAATTTAACACTAATTTTGCTTACATATCGTTAGATACGATGAGAAAATTGCGATAATCCTGATCCTAATGCTAAGAATTGCCTATACTACGTGCCAATGTAAGAAATAGAACTCACATATTCGGAATTATTTGTCCGTGAATCGCAGCGGCGTCCAGCCCGGTGAGGGAAGAACGCCACGATTATTTTTCGTCCTATCGTCGTAAAAAGAGAAAATATCCACGAGTCAGTATTATATCTGGACGCGGAAACACCGATAACTAAGTGAGACTAGAAATCAAGGACAGTTGTGGAAAATTTCTCACCAAAAAATGAATCCAACGGAGGAGCACGCGTTCTTGCATCCGAGCGCGGAAAATTGCCGACAACGACTCTAACGCCACTACTTTAGCAAACCGCCACGAACGAGCAAACTTCAGTGGCGGGAAATTCAAACAATGGAAAAATACACTTTGTTAATTACATATGAATACCATATGTATAATATTAAATATAATAAATGATTTCTCAAAGTTTAAAACATGGAATTAAAGATGGGGGATGGTAGAAATATATAGTCTTTCAATGTAAGAAAAATAAAATAAAATAAAAGTTTTCGAGTCATTGCGAGCAACAACGACCATTCGGATTCCACCATTTGGAGGTTTCTGTGATTGGAGATCCAAAAAAATTGGCCATCCATCCTAAATCGTAATTACTTTGTCTTTCGCGTAAATCATAAAATTGCGTGCCATTTTTGGCCCTTATTTTTCGCAACGACCCTTATTCGCCAGTAAAATGCAAATATGAAGCTACAGATCAAGTATTAATACCGTAGACGAAAAAAGTTACGCACAAAGGTCGCGCGTGGTAAGGGACGCTATCAATTGTGTCGTAGTTATTTCGCGATTGTTACTAAATTCGTTAATTATTGTTGTAAAAATTGATAGATGTGAAACAATAGAAGCAATACTATATAGCGGACAAACGAGAGAACTGCGTTATAGCAATCGGTAAACGAGGAAAATGTAAATGAGCTGTACTCACAGCAGATACGTGTTGACCGGTCCACATCCAAAGAGAGAGAGGTAGACGGTTACTCTGTTGGAGTGGGGACAGCGTCCGTTGGCTCAAATAGCATCTGATTGGGGAAAGACGGACCAATCAGAATACAGCTTCGTGTCCCGCGGTACACATTATCCTCTAGCGCGCAAAAACCAAAAATTCAAACAAGTATTTGTAAAAGAATCTTGAAATAAGGAATATGAACATAAATATTATTGAAATGATTACTAAATAAAAGCATCTGAACCAGTAATATGTACAAGACATATCATTCAGAGCAGAGAAACCAATCCTTTTACTCATTCAATTTACAAGAAGTTGTATTTCATTACATATTTATATCAATTATACTTAAACTACGAATGATAAAAACTATTATTACAATTTTTGACATAAACTAAATTCCACATTAATTTCTCCGCGCAATCACAGTCATGAATAAAATTAAATCACATCTACGATTGTGATCTGTAATAAATAACTTTTAAACATTTTGTGCTAAATTCTATTCACATCTGTAATTGCGATTTTGCGATCACTGTGACATACTGTTACCAATTTTGCGCGCCATCTACCCGCGTAACGGTTAAACCAACATCAATCATCATTTACCAAAAACAAATAAACTTTACATTTCACATATTTCACCCACATCATAGATCCCTTTAACTTCAAAATTGTCCAATAATCAAAATACCCTCCTCGAGTTTCATCGCAATAACAATTCTACAGTCCATTTTGAAATTCTCCTTTCAAACGCCATCACGTGACCAGCGCCATCGTACCAACCTGCCCACAAGTTACCTAGATCCCATCAGCACACCTCGTCGCTATACTTCCCATCGTCTCGGGTTCAAAACCTGTCGGTCTGCATTCCAGTGTTCTCGTAGACGCCAAGCGTCCAAGCGTCGTACCCCGGTCGAAGGATTGAATCGATCGAGGCTCGTGTTGAAGATCGTTAAGAGCAAGAAAAGAAACATGAAGTGATTCACCGTTTCGAAGATCTTAATTCCGGTGTGTTTCAACGAGGAGGTTTTCGCTGGGCTGAAAGTTCACGAGAACGAAAAGTATTTGGAACGGGAAGATCGCACGGCCGGATCAAAAAAAAAGGGTGAGTTTCTGACCGATCGCATTTGTTTCTCCATCTTCTTAGTTCCGTTGAATTACGTCGTTCTATTGTTTCGATGTTCTTTACGTGCTTCACTGCGCCGTGACTCGTGTTGATCGTTTATTAACGTTTATCAATCGAGACTTGTAATACGTTGAAAGCGTAGTGGAAGAATAGTAACGATAAGAAGAAGGAAAAAAAAGAAACACCTCTCTCGTGGTGTCGCTATGTGGGCCTTTGAGGAAGTATCACCTGCCGGAAAGGGTAGTCGTGGAGGATTTAAATGCAGGAGATGTTACAACCTAGCCAAATATGTATCACGAACAGCGGTACCTTGTAATTCTTTCTATACAATTCTTTCATATCCAATGTTCGGATAATACCGCGCGGCATATTGCGCCTGCGTTTGATAATGTACATACTGTCAGTTGGTTTTTGTTTATCGCATAATCTCGATCAGGTTATTCCTGCATTCTTAATCGATTCTATGGTAGTTCGATTATCCGTGGAGTTGAAAATTCTTGCATAGAATGAACCTAAATCATGACGTACGATGGCGATGGTATCGATGAAAAAATCGATTTAAATCACGAATAAGGAACAGAAAATGATTATTTCAGATTGATTTGAAGTAGGATTCTTGACTTATTTTTAACGGTATCGATAACAAATCCGATTTCCTCGTTTTCCGGAAGTATCGATGAGAAGTTCGATCTAACAGTGTTACATCTAAAGATCGAAACGACGAGGAAAAGTTAGGGTTAGAGGCAATTAAAAATAGTATTGTAATAGAAAAATGAGATTTATTTCTATATAATAGTATTGATTAAAGTAATTGATATAAAAGGAAACATATAATATGTTTTATCCTGCGTGTATAAAACAATGAGACGACAAAAGGCTTACCCGGAAGGAAAGAGCCACTTTTGGTCCGTAATCAATACGAACTCGATGCTCTTGATACCTGCTCGTTACGAATAACGGAACATCGCGTTTTACTCCTGTAAGGACTAAGAACAATCTCAAAATCTGGGGCAGACACGAATAAACGTACTGCCACGATCTATTATTAAACGTTCTATCAGGAACTCGGTGCATTGTTCGAAAAACAGTTAGCGATTCTTCCGCAATTAACGGGGTCGACGGTTTTTTTTTCAAAACTTACAACTTCCTCCAATAATTCTAACCTCGTGTGCCCTTCCTTCGTGAAAACATGAAAGAGAAATAGTCATTTACGAAGGTAATTATTCTTTAACTTAATGCTACATTTGAAAGTGTACGATTTGAAGAAACAACAGTAACAAACTTTACGTAGGCTGTTCCTGTAATTGCCGGTAGGTGGTAATATGCAAACGAAATTGCACGTGAAACACTTACATAAGCGTATTAACGATATTCGCCATATTTTTTATAATTAGTGAACAAACCTGTTAATTATAGTAGTAACAATTTCAAGCTTTACCTATAGGAAATCTATTGATACTGCATTAATTAAAGTTCACCCATTTTCCAGCAATTCTCATAGATGTCTACCCTTCTAAGTCTCCATTAACCGTTTGAAAACGACGGACGCATATATACGACGAGAAAGAATCCGATTACAATTTATCAACACATTTATGCCCCTTAGAATTGCAAACTAGAAACAAACCGTTAAAATACGATTCCACGAATAATAATTTTCAATTTCTATACATTAACACCCTTTCCAATAAAAAAACCCTCTTTGATAGCAAAATAAATGACTATTTTCTACTGCTAAAATTAAAGTCTCCATTCGCAAAAGGAAGGATAAAATCAAATTAAAATCGCCTCAAAAACACTGCCACCTAGTAAAACTTTCCTCGGATTTTCAATACACAGATGAAAAGTGCTTTTTGATCGCAAAATAAATGACTATTTTCTACTGCTAAAAAATAAAGTCTCCATTCGCAAAAGGTTAAGAACGAAATCGAATTAAAATCGCCTCAAAACTATTCCTACCACTGCCACCTAGTAAAAGTTTCCTCGGATTTTCAATATACAGATGACAAGTGCTTTTTGATCGCAAACTAAATGACTATTTTCTACTGCTCAAAAATAAAGTCACCGTTCGCAAAAGGTTAAGAATGAAATCGAATTAAAATCGCCTCAAAACAATTGCTATTACTTCTATCTAGTAAAAGTTTCCTCAGATTTTCAATATACAGATTAAAAATGCTTTTTGATCGCAAAATAAATGACTATTTTCTACTGCTAAAAAATAAATTCTCCATTCGCATAAGGTTAAGAGTGAAATCGAATTAAAATCGCCTCAAAACAATTGCTACCACTGCCACCTAGTAAAAGTTTCATAAGATTTTCAATATACAGATGCTACCATGTTTACAGAACTTTAGAAAAACTTGACAAGCAGAACGAAAAGTTCCGGCGAGAGTTTTTACGTGAGATCCAGGATCGAATTCGTGTTCGTTAGAATGAAACACGTACACACCGTAATATCGTTATGGTGTTGAGTCGTCGGTTAGGTTAGATTCACCGTGAAGCATCGGCGCGGGGCGAAGGGGGTTGACAACCACTGCTTTGGAATTCGAGTTCTTTATTTTTATGAGAGGCAACGTCGGAAACCAGCCTCTTTGGAGCCCTTCTCACCTGTTACATACCACCGGCATTTATGCTACCATTTAACCAGAAGTTAAGAGTCCTCTCCTATATAAAACACGTTAAACTGCCTCGGCAATGGGCCGAACGTGTGTTTCTTGTCGTGGGATTCGGACTTTCGTGAAAAATGTCGCGTACGATGGAAGAATGATTTCGTGGATTCTGTGAGTATCATTGATAAACGATTGAAGGTCAAATATCTTTGGAGAACAGTCGATCGGATTTATTTTATCAATTGAAAGTTCTATGGAACTTGGTAACATCGTTTTGATGTAGATATTGCAGGAGAATTCGAAAGGTTTTGCGATAGGAAATGTTTAGTGGGATGTAATTAAGTATTGTGATGCATTTACGATATACTTGAGGAAATAACGTGGGTATAGCTGTTTTGCAATACGTTCTCGCACGATTTGGTTTATAAGGAATAGGAGAATGATTGTTAATTGGGGGTTATTGTTTCTTAACACTAGATTTACGGATGTTGATACACCTATTTGTCTGAAGTAAGCCAATTTGACTCATACAAGAAAATTGAAGTTCTTTGCAATGAAAATAGTTTCAATTCGATTGAAATGAAAGATCTATTATTAAAAAGTTAACCAACCAATATATTATATATATGGTAATTAAATTATTAATGAGCCAAATTGACTCCGCAAATCTAGTGTTAACACGTTGACTGCCATGGGGGTCACCAGTGACCGGCGCTATTAAATTCAATGAAATTTCATGTAACGTTTAAACTACGATATTTATGAATTTTCTAATATATTTAATATATAAATAGTGGCATTAGAAAAATAAAGGTCTGCTGAGTATCTATATATGAGAATCTTTATAGTTTTTGCTTTATAAAAATGTGATTTTGATAGAAAAAATTTTACTTCAGTAGAAGTGACGCAGTTAGCGCAATATCGGTGGCGTTTAACGTGTTAATGATAAATCTACTGGTGATTAGTCCTAGATAATTAAATATACAACCAACGCAAAAATAGTTTAATATTTGACGCTTTTCTACGTTTTAATACAAATATATAAATATTCCATATTCCAGAAAATTCGAGAACAATACATTTAACACCGTGACCGTAGAGGTCACCGGTGACCGGCGATATTGAATTTAATGAAATTTCATGACTTTTCAATTGCAATATTTACGAATTTTCTAACACATTCAGTATTTGAATATTCTTTAACACTAGATTTACGGATATTGATATACCTATTTTTCTGAAATGAGCCATTTTGAATCATACAAGAAAATTGAAATCTTTTGCAAACAAAATAGTTCCAAATCAATTGAAATGAAAGATTTATTACTAAAAAATTAACCAACCAATATATTATAAATGTGGTAACCAAATTTTGAATGAGTCAAATTGACTCCGTAAATCTAGTGTTAAAATTTCTGCTTTACAAAGATGAGATTTTACTTGGAAAAGCATAAGTGTTTTTTTCTTCAGTAGAAATTATAAAATAGAATAGTATATGATACAGCAGAAATTAATAGTAATTAGTAGACTGCGGATGTTTATGCAAATTTCGAGTTTCACAAATGCAGGTGAGATAGGAAAACCTATCTAGGGATTTATTGCATTTAATAAATATTACAACAAATACCATACTTTGGATATTTTAGATATATTTTTATATTATGTCCTTTTTGTATATTTTAGACGTATTTAATTTGTCATAAATGCATAAAAATCCATAGTCTCGTAATTAGTAATATAAAATACTAGAAATGATAAAACGAGAAAATGTCAGCGGCGTTCAATCTATTAAAAAGTCACAAGAAAGTACATTAACCCTAGATCACTAGCCTTATTTTTCGACGCTTAACACTAACCTTCGTCTCTTCGACTACGGTGTTTACAAAAGGGGTCAAAGGGTATTATTTAAATAAAATTTAAACATATTTTTTTCTATTATTAAAGATAGGTATTTATTTATTACGATAACGTTAACTAAAATGACATATGTACTTATTAAATCCGTGTCGTCGAATCGACGAAGGTTAGTGATCTAGGGTTAAATTAACACTAGATTTACCAGCGCGAAATCCATTATATTTAAATATGTCAAATATGTACCTTAAAGCAAGGCAAATTAAGACGTGGAAAATATGATAGACTTGGTAATTTATGGACGAAAAATATTTATTCTACGGCTCTCTCATAAACCCATAGAATTTTTGGAAAAAATTCTGTACCAGTCATTTTGACTTGCTTGATAAATCTAGTATTAACAGCGTCGAACATCAAACCCCATTGAATTCAAAGCATTAGGAACGCAATCGCTATCAACCTAAACTAATATTATTCCACGGTAATTCAAAAGAAAGGGAAAAAAAGAAAATAAAACCGTTGCAATGATTTGATTCGTTGAAGTGTCGCGTGGGCGATTCAAGTACATAGTGTCTCTATGAATGAGTCTACCTACACACATTGCGTATTAGCCAACAAATAATTTCCATCGGTCTTCGACGTGTCGGTATCGTTTTCTAATCGTCATTCGCGACGGTCAGACGTTCGCACGTGGGTGGAAAACGGTTGCGCGCAATGAACGACTGTTTTCGTCACCGTATATGGTCATTTTTCGTGTCGTCATTGCCTTCGGTCCTTCGCTCACGGATTTATTATGACGCTCCGATGACCTTGCTGTCCGCTCTTTACGCTTCGATGGACTTTTCTCGGTTGAGCGTCGTAGCGATTGAATTTCATCAAAATAAAGAGGGTTCTCTTCAAGAGGATACGATTTTTCGGTATACCCTCTTCGACTTTGGAACTTGCCGATGATAGATTTGGCTGATTTAACCCTTTCAGGATGGCAGACGCATATATGTGGTCAGAGTAAAAAATCTGCTGTTGGAGCATGAATAAATATCTTCCAATATTCAAAAAAGTCTCCGTCCGCAGAGGATTTTAGTTTACTTAGAATCCATGAGAAATGACGGAAAATGGGTTAATTGTAATTAATTTAGTATTAATAAGTTTTCTTTAGGTGAAGCTTGAAATTACTACTACTGTAATTAATAGGTTTGTTCATTAATTAACCATTTGCGAATTCTTTTACTAACTTTTCGTCAGATGAGAAAATATAGTCTTGGAAAATTCTCTACCGTTGATTATCCATTTTTATTTAATACAAGGAACAATTATAGGTACCACGGTATATTTATGTTAACACTAAAACTACCGACGTTATGTCTAGTAAAATTTAGATTTATTGAACAAGTACTTTGAAAAAAGATAAATCAAGAAGTGAAACGATTAGTTAATTAACTAATTTAGGCTTTATATGGTAGAAGTAGAATTTTTACTTCACGGCACTCCTATCAATTTAGGTAGTTTTTTGAAAAAATTGAGAACCGGTCATTATGACCGGTTGGTAGGTTTAGTGTTAAGATGCAAAATTATTGTCGTTTTCGAAAAGTCCATAATTAGCAAACGTTAGGTGCCACAGAAAGCTGTGTTGAGTGCTCGCTGGTTCACAATTCTGAAATTTTTCGCAAATTGATGTAGCAGAAATTGCAAGAAATATTCCACATTTATATTGTAAAACGTAAATTGTTTGTAAATTAGTTTATACTTTGATGCATTAACCCTAAACTTTTCACTGAATGTAGCGCAGACTCGTTGGTTCTCAGGGTGGAGCAATCGTAGGAATTTAAGTAAAAAAATGTAAAAAATAATGTTCTCTACGTGTATGATGAATTCTTGTCCCTTCAACGCGGAAGATTCAACGTTCCTGAAGCTATATTTTCATTTTCCGCGAACTTCTGGGCCGTAATAGATAGGGAAAATACGGTCTATTTCCACGTGAACTCGCCGTTCTAAACTTAAACGTGCTTGCCCAGTATTAATTTTAGTGGGCTCTACCCGCAGGCACTTTGAGTCTCGCATTTTCGTCTCCTCAAACGAGGTCGGAAAAACGACAATGACGAAGAGAGATGTCCGGGTAACGTAACAAACTGTCCTCTTCGTTACAGAATGTTTCAAGATGCGACCTGTGCCCTCCCTACGTGGCCTCCACGCGGTTCTGCTTTATGCCCTAGTCACCTTCACAAATGGTAAGATTATTATCTTTACATTTTAATTCATTACTTTCATTCATCTCGTGAAAAATATTAATGAAAGTATTACACAAGATATCGAACATTTAAATTTGGCGGGGGAGTGTGCTTAACCTCCCATTATGGCGGGAATTATGAAAATAGTCCGAGTCGAAAATTTGAAAGTAGAAATCGTCTTTCAGCTTCTATGGAGCTTTCAATTATTCAAGATTTTTCCCCAATTATTGTTTGATATATCAGATGGCTGAGAGTTCACCTAAAACAGTGGTTTCTAGGCGAAATAACCATAGCATTACAGGGACCTATGATGCGTCAGAACATAAAGACTGGGACTCTTCATAAATAGGCCCAAATTCAAACTTCGATGTAGAAAATTTCTCTTAAATTATCTTTTAAAATATGGCAGCCTATGTAGCTAACAATCCAATTAAAACGATAAGTCTCAGATAAAATAATTATATTCAACTAAACGAAGAGTAATCGGAACACCCTCACGATCACCTACCGATTATTAATGATAATATAATTAATGAAATATAAGGTTTCATTGTTTCATCGTCAGGACAAAAGCAAGACCTGGGAATGTCTTTTACAAGGCATCCCCAGCCCCTGGATGCACCGCTAGGCGACGACGTGAATTTCGAGTGTAGCCTCAACCTCGCTGCTGAAAGATTTGCATGGCGCCATAGGCCTTTGGGCTCGGACAAATGGATACCACTTTCTCACTCGTCTAATAGTGGCAAGATATCGAGACACGTTGTCAATTTTGACAAGGAATCGAAAGCCGGGGACTTCCGTTGTATAGCATTTTATGGTAGGAGTCTACATGGAATACAAATGCAGAGGAATATAAATTATGCGTAGATAGAATTTTCAAATTATGAAGATTTCATCTCTTATCAGTATTTTCCATGTAGCAAAGAGCATGGTCAATAAATATAAGCTTTTATCTTAACTTGCATTACTTAATGCATTTAAATTTCACATTAATTTAAACAGCAATGTTATCAAATATAATGAATTTGATAGCAGATATTTAGCTGGCGTACAATGTGTTAATTGTTCTTGTCTTCAGCACTGAAAAGGGCAGACTGATTTATAGAATGAGTTATACCTTTTGCGCAAGCAATAAAAATAGTTGAAATTAAGCTCTTTGAATACATATTTCAATTCCTTTGTGTTACTATTGTTAAATATAATATTGCACTCTTGCTTCTACAGGTTCTAGTGGATTGGCTTCCGATCCTGCACGTTTAACCCTTGCTACGATGCAAGAGTTCTCCGACAAGAGCAATGTCATTGTACAAGCAGCAGTGGGGAACACTGTAACTATCACATGCCCTGTGCCTTATTCCGCTCCAGAGGCAATAGCTCAATTTTATAAAGATAAAAAGCTTATGGAAAATGTTAATTTAGTTGATAGTAAAACTATGATCATAGAAAATGTTAAACTATCCGACGCAGGATCGTATCATTGTACCGCAAGTAATTACATAACATTGCAGACATTTAATAGTAATCACAAAACGATCTTAAACGTGTATTCCAATTCCACCGTGCAAGCACCATATTTTATCAAGCAACCACAAAGAGAATACAAAGTTCTACGAGGTAGAAACATTACTTTGGAATGTTTCGGTGCTGGAAATCCAGTACCTCGCGTTACATGGACAAAATTGGGTAGCCCATTGCCATCAGAATCCATAAAGACTCCAATGGGTTTGAAGATTTTCAATGTCCAGCCATCCGACAGAGGAGAATACGATTGCATGTGGAGCAACAGTGTTGGACAAATTAAATCTGTTATTATATTGAAAGTAATGGAAGCACCGAAAGTTATTAGACCTCCAAAGGCATCAACGTTCTCCGAAGGTGGAGAATTGGAACTTTCCTGCACGGTAACTGGAGAACCGGAACCAGCGGTGGAATGGTTAATTAATGGAGAATCTTTAACACCCAATGGCAATTTAGAAATTAAGGGTTCGACTCTTCTTATCTCCGAGGTTGAGAAAAGACACGCAGGTATCGTGCAGTGTGTCGCAAGTAACGAATATGGTTCCCATTCTGGATACAACTTGTTGAAAGTAAATCCCAAGCAGCACATCGGAGGAACGACTGAGTCAAGACCGGAATATGGAACTCCCAGCTCGAGGCATAAACACACAAAAGGTGGTGGAAGAAGGAGAGGTAAAGAAGGGAAACGAAAAGGAGCTGGTAATTATTTCCATCAGTTTTCTTACGTTTCACAAGACTCTACATTTTTCTAGATGCATAAAAGAGTTCAAACATTTACGCAATATGTCTTATACTTTCAGCTGTTCTAGTACCCCCGAATCAACCAAACGTAACTAGACTCTCAGATGTGTCCGTTATGGTGAGATGGTCGGTACCAGATAATACAGGACTCCCGATTTTATTTTTCAAAGTGCAATATCGCGAGCTGGAGCAAAAGATGAACGGCAAGCAAGCAAAATGGATGACTGCAAACTCTGAAATACCAAATCACGTGCGATCCTTCGAAGTCACTGATCTGCAGCCTGATCATACTTATCGATTTCGAATCGCAGCTGTGTATTCGAACGACGATAACAAACTAAGTCCAAATTCTGTGCGCTTTCATCTCAACAGAGACGGTGGATTTGAAAGTAACAGGATGCCAATACCTCTGTTAACAAATACAGAAGCTTTGGGACCACACGAGGTGTTGCTCATTTGGCAGAATCCTGACAAGTCGGCGAACATCGATGGATTTTACGTTTATCATCGTGCCTCTACGTCCGCTGGAGAATACGTAAAGACCACTGTCGAAGGGAAGAATTCTTCCAACATAACGATTTCTCATTTACAACCTGATTCAACGTACGAGTTTAAAGTACAAAGCTTTTCCGTGGATGCTGCGTCGGAATTTTCAAAGATTCTTCGACAAAAGACTAAGAAACTTGTGATTGAGCATAATGGTCACAGTAATCATGACGATCACGGTGGAAATTTAACATTGGACAGTAGAGTAAGACCTGCGGAAGATAAAAATGCAAATATGTATGCAATAATTGGAGGTGTTCTCGGTGGAACGACTCTCTTAGGTGGTTTAGCAGCGATAGCAGTTGTGTATAAGCGAACGAAACACAAGCAGAGTCGTGAATCTTCGCAGAGTGAAGGTAAATTTCATTTTCGGTGTTTGGTGTTACAAACTTAAGATCATTGCAATGAATAAAGTGACTTTCAACAGGAAAGCCAATAACGAACGGAAGAGTAATGAACGGTGGAGTCACAGATTCTAAAATAAACATAACGTCAAATCCACTCGCCGGTCTCGATACATCCGAGGATATAATGCAGCCTAAGGTCGGTATTTGTAAGTAGAAGTATCGGTACTTTTGTTCTGCCAGAGGAAAAAGAATGATCGCAAGACACTTTCGAATTCTTCACTTTTCTCAGTACTTTATTAGTATATGCAAGTATAATAGATTCAACGCCTAGTGTTAAATATATCTTTAAATGTATGTTTAACTCTAGATCGAATTTGAATCGATTACACTTAAATATAATCAGTAAGTACTCAGAAAGAGGGAAGCATCAAGCAGCAAAGATGATTACTTAACACTTTAAGGACCGCTAACGAGTTTTCTCGTGTCTTCTACACTTTATCTTTAGATATCTCCTACTTTGATACACTGTATCTACTTTGTCTATTTAACACATTGTATACAGGTGTTTTGTAGCGCTTCACTAAAGCTCATGAGGGAAACTTGTTAAAAAACTTGCACAAATTTTATTCATCCCAAAAGTGTAGTCCCAGGCCTATATCTTACAGAATTCTTCTCGGTCCTTAAAGTGTTAAGTAATTTCTTTATTACAAGATACACGTGAATGAATTTAATTTCCTTCTTTCCAAAGCAGCTTGGTTTCTGCGGTCATTCGAGGTCATTCCCTTTTTTTCCTCTCAGTGTCAGAAGTACAATAGGCGAACGTAAACACAATCCTAGTCGCGTACGTGGCCGCGAGACATTTGTATGCTTGCATTTGACGCATTAATACCCATCGTGCCTCGTTTCGTTCTTTCAAAAGGCAATTTATCTTCTTCATTCGATTCCTTCGCACTTTGATTCCGCGCGACTGCATCTTGTATTTACATTCGACTAACGTGTTTCTGGTTTCAGACTATCCAATATTAAGGAGACTAGTCTTTTCTAGCTTTAGCATTGGTCGCGTGCTGCTCTTTAATTCTACTCGCTCTCTGCACTCTCTCTGGAGCCGCTTTTCTTTTGTTTTTCCGTACACGACACACGTACGTTACTTAAAACGCTCTAGATCTGAAAGAAGCGAACGAACACGCATGTTTCTAAACAGAGCGGGCAACAATCGCCGATGGAAATGGCCTCGTTTCTAAACGGGCAAAACAACAACAGCAACAACCATAACAACAGTGACACACCTGGAACCGACGTGAACACGTCGCATACCGAGCCACCACTTCTACAGGGATCGCTGCCTATCGAACAACCTCTCTGAACCACCCTCTTATGTTTATTTCATTGAAAGTGAACGAAGAACAGAGTTTACGTTGGAAGTATTTCTGTGTGTTTTATCACCGTACAAAGATCCTAGTGGTTGTTCCGCGAAAGACTCGTGCAGAGACATATTGCAGAATGGCGGCTATTTGTACTCAGTGAGTTGATCTTTTTGAAAATTTCCTCAAATTGTACGGTTGCTAACTTACAGACTGCAAGACATTTTACAGGGTGTCGTAAATAGGTATGCTCAAACATATCAATTAATCCTTTGCCCTGCGATTTCGAGTGACACTCTGGAGGCTGCAAATGGAATAGGAAATTTTGCAGTGTTCCAGAAATTGTTGAAATAAAATTATAGACACTAAAACTACCGGCGTTGTATTTAAGTAGTTTGAAAGCAGAAGAATCAAGAAGGGAGAAAGATGATCAATTAACCCATTTGCATCACTGGTCTAATTATAGCAGATGATGCACTGTATCGCGCATTTCCGTGCAATGGTTCAGCGATTGGAGAGTTGATTAATTTGAGTTTTATAAGATAGACGTGGAATATTTGTTGCATGGCTCTCGCTATTGATTTGAGGGGTTTAGAGAACATTGGGGGACAATTATTTTGATCGTCTTGGTAGTTTTAGTGTTTGTATTGAACTTAATCGTTTGATGTATCAGAAATCATAAATATGGTTTTATTGCAGCGTTGCTGCATTTGCGGAAGAAATCGTAGGGCAAGAGTTTAATGACTAGATGAATGCAAATTTCTCTACGTAGTTGTCCGTGTGCTATTAAGGAATTTGTAGAAGTTTCTTCTTTCTGCACACGATACCGTGTGAATTTCTAAGCTCAAAATATAGAATAGGTCCATACTTGACCATAAAGTGGGTACTTTAAAAAACAATTCATAGTGTACCTGTCGAATAAATGATTCTCCTCTCTTCATCGTCTCTCTGTACCCACTTAATGGTCGATGATCAACGAGCTCGACTCGAAACTCGACATTTTTAACGAATGAACGTTAACGAGCTCAGAACTGAACTATTTTTATCCTTAACGTTTATCGCAATTTATATGAATTTTATTCCAGGCAGCTTTCACGATTATCGTGTTTTCTTAATTTAAATTAACGTCCACGTTTTTGTATTGTACATAAATGAGATATCGATAGTTGTATTAAAAGAGAGGGAGAAAAAAGAGTAAGAAGTACGCGAAATGAAAATTGTGCCTGAAAAAAAGACAGCTGTGCTACGTGTTTTTATATTATATATTTTAATGTTATCAGTGATGTTAGAAGTTACGAAAATTCTCGATAAAATTCAGCATTCTCTCTCGGTCTAAATTTCATCAGATTTCTCCACGTTTCATAATTCATTCATTCGAGTTCATTGTCACGTTTCTTTCTTGCTTATTCGTTGTACAACTTTGAGAAAACAAGTCATCCTTGCATCGATAGATTATAAATATCGTTAGTGTAATACAGAACGATCCTGCCATATATAGGTAACAGTATTTTCTAACTAATAACTCGTCCTTTAATACATTAATAACAGTATTTTCCTAAGCTTCGACCTCGGACAATAATTCATTAACGTTATCATTAACAGATTAACAATCATGTTGTACTACAGACGGTAATCAAGCTTTACAGAAATCAACGTGTAAAATGAAAAGATTCGAAGAAGGTCAAAACCTAAAGGTCATCCGATGTTCATTAAATAATCAATGTACTTTTTAGAGTTTGAAGAAAAGCTGAGATAAAATGTGTTTGTACATAATCGTATGTAACATTTCTTTCGATGAACATAATTTTATATATACATATTCTTAATATAAAGTTATATTATTTAAATTCATTTCTTTTTAAAACGTTTTATGTGATCTGCGACATTAACGACACGAGTTGAGAACAGGAGGGAAAAGGAACAAGAAATTCTGTATATATTAGAAGTACCATAGGACTTTTACCAAGTATAAAGGAGTATATGTGCCTTAAGTCTTGCCCGTAAAAGAAAGTAATGTTAAAACTAATTATTTATAATGCCTATGTATGTATACCAACATTTTATGTACTTAATTTTTTAAAATAAACTTCCAAAAAGTATTCTCACCTTTTACCCTAATTACAGACATATGTATGGATGCAGTTCGACTTGAAGAATATGAAGATAAATGTACAATTGCGTAAAGGAAAGTTAATGTAATACAATCAGATAAGAATACGTCGATAATTGCGATAACTTTGTTATATATTTGGTATTTGTATTTGTTACAGTCGGCGAAGACCTAAGATCTAACAGACCAAGATTTTCCTATCATATATCAAAAGATATACAAGCGGTTTTCTATTAATTTTCTACTATTCAAGAGTTTATACAAAAGGTTCTATTTTCTGAAATGTAACAATTGAACTTTTCTGAAAGAAATGAGAATATTCCATGTACTTTGCCATTTGAAATGCAAAAGGGCATCTACGTTTAGCTGAAGCTAACTTAAGCTGTTATACATCAAAAAGTTATAAAAGCGGTTTCCTAATATTCAAGAGTTTATGCAAAAGGTTCTATTTTATAAAATGTAGCAATTTAACCTTTCTGAAAGAAATGAGAATCCATTTACTTTGCCATTTGAAATGCGAAAAGGCATCTACACTTAACTGAAGCTGACTTAACAAGCCTATTTAAAAAATGTACTTATGAAACTTTCAACAATTACTTGACAATTCATTGATAAGAAGATAACCGCAACATAACCTGCCATGAACATGCAGGTATTAAAAACAAGTATACATTCTGCAATTGATTGTCAATTATTAGAATTAATTAGATTCTACATTATTACATTAGACTGTCGTAAATACTAAGTATCATTCGTCGACTAATTTGAAAAGAACGTTTTCGTTTTTTGTCATTGTTAAAAAAAGAACAGGAAAAAAGGAGAGGCTAAGGATGAATGTAAATAGTACGATATCAGTAAAAACTGCCATTGATATGTTTACGGATATAATGCGATCGTTAAATGCTGTTGATCAACAAACGTTTTTGTCGTTTATCATCAATGAATGGGAACCCGAGCAGCCGAAGTTTCCATCATCTTTATGGGATAATGCAGGTTCATAGTAATTTATGTACACTGTTCAATATTACGAAAAAACAGATTGGATTGAAAGAATCCGCTTTCTATTTTAATACAGATAATGATGGTCATTGTGACGAAATGAATTCAGAAGAAATTCAATTGTTAAATATAAAGCGAATTGTTATGGACATTAGAGACAGGGTACCGTTCGATGGTGTACTACCATCAGAATCCATAGAACCACCGACAAAAGGAGAGGTTTGTATTTTTTTATTGCATAAATTAATATAGTATCTATTAATAGTATAAGTTATTTTAAA
Organism: Cerceris rybyensis; assembly: GCA_910591515.1. Lineage (NCBI taxonomy): Eukaryota > Metazoa > Arthropoda > Insecta > Hymenoptera > Crabronidae > Cerceris > Cerceris rybyensis. The sequence continues at coordinate 3,181,919 of OU342800.1, read as the reverse complement.
GTCATCTTTTTTAGAACTCTGACTGCGACGCAAAGACAACCAAGCACGTTGATGCATTCCTCTACGACAATAAAGAAGTAGATGAACTCATGGAAGAAGGAAAGTTAAAGAACTCTTACTGCTCCGATTGTGGATCTGACAATATCAAGGAATACAGTAAGGAAATCATTGTTTTAACATTCATTGTAATTGTTAATTATCGCTTAACATTGAAGAAACTAAAGGAAGATCATTTTCAGATATAATATCTCACTCTATGTCGGTGTCTGCCATGCTCTATATATTTCACTACACGCTACCATCTCTAGAGGGAAAAATCTTACTTGATATTGGCTCCAGGCTTGGCGCAGTCTTGTACGGAGTAAGTCTCGTTTCATTTCTCTATTTAATAGTCTCTAAGATATATGGAACCAAACAAAATACTTTCAGGCTCATATATTCAGTACTGCGAGAAAAATCGTGGGAGTTGAAATGAATATTGCACTCTGCAAGTTGCAACGTGATATTGTAAAAAAATACAAGCTGGACGATCGTATCGAAGTCGTTAATAAGAGAATAGAGAATTGTCCTGAAATTGTACATAATAGCGATATTATCATAATGAATAATCCCTTTGAGTTCTACATATCTGAATCTGAGCACATAGAAATCTGGAAATTCCTAAGGGCAAACATTCGAAAAGGGACGATTCTCGTAACAATACCTCATATCGAAACGACCTTTAAAGATCTCGAAACAGGAATAAAGCTAAGCAAATGGTTGAAGCATTACAAACCACAAAAATCCAAAGATAAATCTCTAGTCTTTGGATCCTTAATCCTCGATCCCGAGGAACACGATAATATTCAATTCTACGAGGTACTCTAGTATAGTGTAAAAGGATAAACCAAAGAGAAAGTCGTATACCAAGTGCTGTGAGTGAACCAAATGAATTTTATGACTCTTCCAAAGTCCTTTGTATATTTTATGAAGAAAGAAAGAGAAAGAACGACGTTATACAATATTATAAATGACTTGTTGCGAATAAATTGTTTTTTAGAACGAGGACGTTTTACAGTTGTACAGAGATTAAAGATAGGAGAGAATTATCGTCGATTAAGTGCATTTTTTCCAATGTTACTCATTACGTAAAATTGTTGTATTAATACATAGTTACGATTTCAATTGAACGTCCACCGCGAACGATACACGAAACATACGGAATCTCGTGCACGTAGATCGTCATCGTCGAACGACGATGAAAATCGGTACGTTTCATACATACTAATATGAATTATCGTATAAAACTCAAACGAGGAGATATTACAACTATAATCCGTGCGTCAGTCGTAGGTGGAGAAGCTTCCCTTCTAGGAGAAACGATTGCAATGCAATCGATCCCCCTCCTTTTTGCACCGGAACTCGAGAGCATAGGTGGTCAGAGTGGAGTGGTCAAGTTCAAATCTCGAGTTCAGTCGGCCATCAGCTACGATTGACGTACAATCATCGTATAAATTCCTTCAAATAAATTAACGCAATTAAGACATAACACCAGCTTCGTGGATAAAGGAAGCAAAAGAAAAACACAATGGCAGCCATGAAAGTTCGGACGAATTGCTTGATATCTAATTATAAAAATGAAATTGACTCGACTCGTCTATGTGTTACACGTTAATTTAACGCGGGATATTTGATCATTTTCTTATTACTCTAATTTCTACAAAGTACACGTTCAAATCGATTACGATGCCAATATCGTGTAATTAATGACGTATTATCGGTTAAGAAAAAATGCAGAATATGCATCGAAATGGACAGGTAAGAGTACAATCAGAAATAACGATCAGCAAAGTACGAACGTCATGATACACTCGATGCAGATTGTTTTACATTTAACGACCATCGACGATGTATTCTGCATGTTTAATACTTTGCGATTTTACGATTTGGTTATTCATTTCTTTCAAGGATTTCCATTAACTCTTTCAATTTCCCATTGTTCCAGACGGTTTACGGTGTTAATGATCACTTACCATGACTTCCTTCTTAACATTTACTTTTCACGCTTTCCGTTAATTAATGTGAAATTAAATCACACGTAAAATATTAAGTTCGCAAGTTTCCTCGTATTTCGACGCAATAGAAAATTAAAAAAAAAAAGTATATTAATTAAGAATAATTAGAAGCCAGTCACTTTGACTGCCTCTACAGTAAAAAAATGAAAAAACATGTCTCACTTTTGCGTCAAAGTACGAAGAAACTTATGATAATGTAGGCGTTAATTTATCATCGGCGGTGAGAAATTTCGTGAAACAGTGTCTACGATAGATTTTGCTGAAAGAAGAGCGGAATTTCTTCACCTGGCATGTAAGCATATACGTATGATAAGTTATTGCTTATCTGGGACACGAACGTGTCATTGGCCTTGAGCCGACATTGACCTGATTTCATCATAAATATGAGCCCGGCTAGTCTCGTCTAGCCTTCTTCGGCTCGTGTCATCTTTGACTTTCCAAACAGGAAGATCTCTCGTCCTCGATGTACCTCGTGTTTCCTCTATTATATTAATCAAAAGTGAAAGCCATTCGTTTCATTCTCTGCACGTTTTATCCAGCTTTTTCTGACGCACGAAGATTTACCTTGCGTGTTAAACATAATAGGAACAAATAACATTAATTTAATTCTTCTTTTGAACGAAATAACCAAGGACATATCTATAACGTTAGCTTGAAAGAAATATAACTAAAATTCTCTAAACTTTAACTTATTGCTCTTTTAATCAATTTCTTCAAGCTTGTCGTGAAAGTATATTTTTCATAACATCTCAATCTTTGCCTCTGTTCTTCATCTTTCAATCTGTTTCATGACTGCCTCCTCTATAATCCAGAATTTAGTTGCTAAAATAGTGCAACTAATCTTCAGATATGACAGAAAATGCAACCCATAGAGGATTTTAGAAAACTTGAAAATTTTCTGTCCAATTTAACTCATCACGAGCGTCACTCGTCATAGGGCAAGGGGTCAATTTAAAAATATCCTTTATTAATATCTCTGTATTATCACATCCTAAAAATATTCGACACGTACAGTGTACTTAAAGAGATAGCGTTTTACATAAGTTGAGCAAAGAGAAGCATCTCTTCCTGGAGGTGTGACTGCAGAAAACCAGCGGGCGATATGAATGGAAAAAAGAGTTTGCGATGCAACGTATAGTTGTAACCCCGTGGTTATTTCGTACAATAAAACAGTCGAACAGCCAGAGAGCACAGATAGGCTCAAGTGGCCAAGGGGCACTTGAACTGACGAGATAATGGACCGATTGTCGAGAAGGAGAAAGAATCAACGCTACCGAGCGGCGTGTAGTTGGTGCAGCCAGCGTGATCATTCAATCGCACTTTCTTGTTTCTTTGCCTCCAATGACGCACTTGTGACGTCAATCGAAGGAACAAGAAGCAACCCTGGCATACCTTCCCATGCATCTCTCTTCGCATTTCTTCGACCCGGATATTCGTTCCCTGATCCTTTCGACATTTATTTCCACCGTCCATTGATGGCCAGTCTAATGATATTGCATAAAAGGGATTTTAAATTCTTTGTTTTAAACTTTACAAAATTGTATTACTGTCATCTAATACTCTATCACCTGATACTGTTTGTCATCTATTCCATCATCCGTTGACGACCACTTTAATGAAATTTCACGATGACGTCAAAGGGATTTTAAATTCTTTATCTTAAATTTTACAAAACTGTTTTATTGTCATCTAATATTCTGTCATCCTGTCTTATTTGTCGTTTCATGTTACTTCTGTCATCTGATAGTATTTGTCATCTATTCCATCATCCGTTGACGACCACTTTAATGATATTTCACGATGGCGTCAAAGGGATTTTAAATTCTTTATCTTAAATTTTACAAAACTGTTTTATTGTCTTCTAATATTCTGTCATCCTGTCTTATTTGTCGTTTCATGTTACTTCTGTCATCTGATACTATTTGTCATCTATTCCATCATCCGTTGACGACCACTTTAACGATACTTCGCGATGGCGTCAAAGAGATTTTAAATTCTTTGTTTCAAACTTTACAAAATTGTATTATTGTCATCTAATATTCTGTCTTATTTGTCGTTTCATGTTACTTCTGTCATCTGATACTATTTGTCATCTATTCCATCATCCGTTGACGACGACTTTAATGATACTTCGCGATGGCGTCAAAGAGATTTCAAATTCTATGTCATTGTTGTGAAGATTTCAAAATCATATTTGTCATTTAATAGTATCTGTGTTACCTAATGTCACATTATTTCCCTTTTCGAATAAAATGTCTACGTCAAATACCGGAGAGAGATTAATGCGCATCGTTAGACGATGATCATGTACAAGAAACGAAAATATCGTAATTAAATTCGCTTCAAAGTTATGATTCAAGCAGTCGTTATTTGAAACTTAAGAATGATGAAAGAGAACGTCAACGTTAAATTACAGCTATACGTAGGAAATAATGATACGTATGAAGTAATTCCGAGATTAGATACGAGCAGATAGTAGAACTCCCGGCTCAAAATTCCCATCGATAAAAACCCATTGTTCGTTTCAAACCTAAAAACAATTCCACTTTAAAGTCAAACGTATCCAGTTCCATTCTAAAATCATTAAAATTCAAACTAGGTCGAGAACATACGATAATCGAAATTCTAACCGTCCTCATTACTGTTTCAGCCAAGCGTCTTTCTCCGACATCCTCGCCGATCGTCTACGGCCCATCGATTCTACCAGGAAAATCTCACTGGACAAAGGATCAAATTCATCGGAAAATATCAATAGTCCATCTCTAATTACGGACAAAGATAATAAAAATGCTATCGACGAAGAATATAATAACCGTTTTAAATCCGATCCGTTTCGATCGAGGCCACCGCGAATCGTTAAGCCGTGCTTCCTATCTAGTCCCCGCACGGTTCGTGGAAACCAACATGGCAGCCTCTATCATCGTCGGCGCCGCAATCGCGATTGGTGTAAGCTCAGTGCGCGATGCGTGTCCCGTATTTCAAATCGAAGGGGTGGCAACCGAGTGCTGAGAGGACGATGCTTCTTATCCTCTCGAAAACGCGCACGACGTGACAACGATCGTACGTCGATTCTAAGTTTAAAGGAGATCGAGCAGCTGTTGACTCCATCGCCAACAACAGTTTTAACTTCAAACGACGTGGTGGAAACAAAGAGTAATTCCTCATCCGACGTTGGACCATTGTTGTCCACGAGTGAACGTACCACGCGTAAACGTCGCGTCGGTATCGTGGAGAATCATTACGTCCCCGAAAGGAATACCGGCTCGTCGGTATGCGAGTTGGTACACGGCCTCGAGCGACTCCTAGCCGAGAAGAATAATGGGGTCACGATGAAGTCGAAGAACCATCAACAACAACAGCAGCAGGAGCAACAGGAGACGAGAAATCTCAACGAGCCGATCATCGATCCATCCGAAGAGAACGAGACATACGACGAATTCGACACGATCGGTATGCCGGTCGTACGTTCACTCAGTAAAAGTCCACAGAGCGACGAAGGTATCGAGACCGATCCGGAACGTAAGAGAGGTAACGTTTCTCGTTGCTGGAGTCTCGATTCTGCCGCTGCCAGCGATGACGACACGTCGCCGCTTAGCACGCACCAACAGAAACGGCACAAACTACGGGTCACTAGATGCTGTAGCTCCGACAGTGCGGTACTCAGCGATGAAGATCAAATAAAAGGTGAGGGGGTGAAAATCGCGATACGGTCGTTGCATGAGAAAGGGTGGGGGAAGTTTATTGGAGGAACATGATTCCTGTTTGCGCGTGTGTCGGTGACACTTCGAGGTCTCACTTTTTTTTTTTCCCGCCATCGCGCTGTGACTTTGGACGACTTGTTTGTATTTCTGATCTTGCGGAGAGGATCTCGACGATGGTGCGTATCTTTGGTGAAATTTAAAAATTGGATGCGCGGTTTTTTTGAATAGTTTTTTTGGAATTATGGTGATTGTTTTTTGGGGAGAGAGGAAATTTGGTTTTTGAGATTGAAGGGAGGTATTGGGTGGATTGTTTTGGGAAGATGTGGAGAATTTTGGTGGAATTAATGTTGGGATTTTGTTGCAGCATGGGATGGCTCCAGTGCGGTGGAAGGAAGCGAGTCGGAGCAGAATGAAGGAAGGCCTAGGTATTGGAGAACACCTAGCGTCGTTGTCAGCGATTATTCGGATTATTCTTATCTGGATGAGAAACTTGAGAGGAACGATATAGACCTTGAAAAGTATGACGGGACTAGTGGAAGTCCGAGTCAAGCTAGCAGCTGTTCTTGTCTGGATTGCGACGAAATCCGTGAATCATTGGATAACCAGTTCTTGCAAGTTTGCAGACATCGACGTCACTCTGATTCCTGTTGTTTGTGTCTAGACTCTACAAGTCCTGCCTCTGTTAGGTATCTATCTATTTATTGAATTGAATTTGTTAAATATATAAGCCTGAAATAATATTTATTCTCAATTTTTATATCTTTGCTCCTTTTCTTATTATTCAGAAATTTTAACGAGACAGGAAGCAGAAGGAACTCCTGCCTGGATTCTGCTACTTCGTACTATTCCAAATTCGACTCGCCTTTTCTGCAATACAATCAAGATAACTCCGTGGAATTGCAAGAAAGAACAAAGGTCGAACTTCTAAAAATTCCACCAGCTAGAAAGATTTCCGACTGCTCCACAACTTCCAGTCTCAGCGGAGACGAATGCGACGTTACAGAACTTCAGCAAATCAAGCCTTCCAGGGTGAGTAACAACTTTCTTCCATTACATTTAAAACAATTCCACTAGGAGGAACTAAAACAATCTTTCATATCACCGAATTATAAGCATCGTTATAAACCCTCCTTAAAAGTTTCATTAAACCACCAAAGTTTTATTGAATGGATAAAATTACGACAAAATAACATTGCAAACTGACTCATCGAGTCAATGACGACTCCGTAAATGAAAAATATCAACGTTAATTTCATCCAGACTTATCTACGAGCCGTCACAACACGTGTATGTTACTTGAAAGAAAATATCGCTCGTAAAAATGTAGAAAAATTTACGTAAATCCATTGAATGGCTTAGTCTCGCGTACTCTGACGTATTTGCATTCCAGGTGTATAAACATTTCAATGCTACACCAAGGAAAAAAAAAACTATGTTTAGCATGATATCACCGGCACATTGTTGCCCGACGAATTTACACGTAATTTATGTTACGCAACGACGCTCGTTTGTGCTCTAGTTGGCGAACAAACGAAGTATTTATGCGTTAAATGTGTAATTTATCTTCATATCGGGAGATCCTTAATTAAACCACAACATCGGGTTATTGTCTGAATTAAATCTTGCATGCAATACTATCAATACTTTAACACTAGAACCACCTACATTAGATTCATCAATATATTAAATAAGTACTTTGAAAAAAACAGAAATCAGAAGATAAAGAAAATGAACAATTCAGTAATCTCTATTTTAGAAGATAAACGTTAAATATCTGCTCTAAGACTGTCCTATACACTTGGAGAACACTTGGAAAAAACTTGGAAACCAATTTAAAAATTTGCAGTCATTTTGACTCCCTTGGTAGTTCTAGTGTTAATAGATCCCATTATAAAATCAAATTCTATGTCTCACACTTAATAATACTATTATTGATGTTTAATAGATACAAATAGATAAAGGAATTCGTTCTATCATTCTACTTTGCAAAACTATGCGGACTAAGAAGTACACGTGTACCACGCAGCCCACGGAATCTGTTATGCACGTTTCTTTTCTTTTGTGTACAAATGTGCGTACGTGCTTTTATCAGCATATTCGTTTACATGCAGGCCAGCATGTTTACAAACCTGATGCACACGTCTCCGTTTTGTGCATTCTTCGCGTAGGCTTTCTGTGACGTCTGCACTTAAGACGTCTCATTTTAGATAACATTGATTCAACGTCGATTCTTGTACCTGTTTTTTGAATCACTTAAAGTGTACAGGGTGATTCAAAAGTGAAAGACTTTCAAGGGATGTTCTACACCCTTGGATCAAGATTTGGAAAAGAAGGCTGTGGAAATTGCAAAAGGGTAGCAAATTGTAGCAACGAGAGCAATTATTTCCACTTCACTGGCTAAGAAGTACACCGGTCGTTGCGTGTTTTGAAAATATACTCGGCGTCCGTAACCTTTCGTTATCCTTTCCGGGAATCTTAACAATAAGCCATTTCGATGCTCGCCTGGCCTCGCCATCAGTTCCCCCTTGACCGTCGACGGGTAATCAGTGCTCCGTAATCGAGTTTAACTATTTTCACCTATCAGTGCACGTATAATACTTTGAAGACGAGATTTTGGATCATTAATTACCTCTCTTTTTACGGACTGCTTGGTAATTCATCTTGACACTGGTATCAACCCTTGGTGCGTCTACTCTCAGCTACCAAATAGTTTCACAGTCTACTCTTAGCCGGCAAGGCAAAGAATCGAGTTTGAGGTATATATTATTTTTACTAAGACTTTAGTAAGTTTGTTTTAAACCCAATTAGTTATTTGGTTATTAATGAAACATCATAGCGTCATCATAACAAATTAATTATCTAATCCATAAGTAATAAGACTCGTGGTGAGAAAGGTTCAATTCTTCAGCACCAAAATGTTAGTTTAACAATTTCAAAAAGTGCAACGACTAACAACAAGAGGACTGATTTTCTATTTCTTTCTAAAAAGAGTCTTTGTCTTTGTTGATCATATGAACATAGATTTTTATTTAACTTACCTGAGAGGGAGGTGTTGAAGTAGTATTTAACACGTATTTTTTATGGGTCTGTTTCTGTGTTAAGGTTTTGAATGTGATTCTCTGTACAATGAAACTTATCTATGTAATTTTTCGGAAGCGACGAAGACTTGAATGATCTGCGTTCGGTGTCAGGTTCGTTCAAGGACACTCTTGGGGAGTAGAACATAAACATAAACACTTGCGCTTTCTTTACTACGTAGTTCGGTGACCTAGCCCTCCATTCTATAATTTCGTGAGCGCTAGAATTTAAAGAGATCTCGTGTGCTTCTTTTCGAAAGGTCGTAGACCTGGAGGCTTGACTCATTCAGTTAAAATTCAATCGCGAAGACAAAATTAAAAGTTTATTTGCGTGAGAACGGTTCCAGTAAAACAGATTTTCTACCGTGAGAATTTTGCGACCGTTTTTTTCGTAAATAGGTCCAAGGGAGTGCTGCAACCTTGAAAGCGATGATAACTAATTTTGAAACACCATGTACATATTATGTAAGAAAAATTTGAAATTTCCTAAAGATGATCCTAAAGTAGTAGTTTTTAGTTCGAAACGTGTTATGTTTCTTTACATAGCAGGATTCAACCTGCATTGTGTACGTTTTAACCGTCTCGTTTTTCACTCTTAATGCGACGAGTTGAAAGAACAAGAAACCGATCTCATCCTTATCGCGATTGCAAATATTTTCACGGTATTTATGCTACTATTATCTCAACTATTGCGTTAACGACCGATTACAAAGTAGTTTAAAATTCTTATGTGATATCTAGACCATAGCGTAGGTGGTTTCGAAACCACTTAGCACAGTATATTATAGATGAAAGAATCATAGAGTAGTAGGACGAACAAGGAGATCAAGGATCAAATTCGCAATTAATGAGTGAGAAATTTAGAGTCAATATTGCCATCATCTCTGGAAAATTTGAAAGTGAGATACATATATCATAGCTTAGGTGGTTTAGGACCCAATTAAAACAGTAAATTCTATCTCAAGTAATCTTAGCTAATATGGGCCTAAGGTGAGCAAAGAGATCAAGAATTCAAAATCGCAATTAATTGATTAGAGTACAAAAGTCCCATTATCTCTGGAAAATTTGAAAGTGAGATCTATACATATCATAGTCTATCTGGTTCAGGAGCCTCCTAAAATAATAGATTCTGTCTCAAGTAACCATAACTAATTGGGGCCTAAGGTGAGCAAAGAAATCAAGAATTCAAAATCGCAATTAATAGACCAGGTACAAAACTCCCATCATCTCCAGAAATTTGAAAATGAGATCTATATATATCATAGTCTAGGTGGTTTAGGACCCAATTAAAACAGTAGATTCTATCTCAAGTAATCGTAACTAATAGGGGCCTAAGGTGAGCAAAGACATCAAGAATTCAAAATCGTAATTAATTGATCAGAGTACAAAAATCCCATTATCTCTGGAAAATTTGAAATTGAGGTAAAGTGCGGCAAAATTTGAATTAAAGAAATATCATTTTTTTACATATATATCACAGTATATAGGTAATTCAAGACCCCCTAAAACAGTAGATCCTATCTAAAACAACCATAACAAACAGGAGACTACGATGAGCAAAGACACCAAGGCTCGAACTCAATTAGAGCACAAACCCCATCCGAAATTTGAAACTTTTCCCCCCAAAATATTTCTACCACAGCCCAGATCCTTCATACACCATCTAAAATAGTAAATCCCACATTAAACAACCATACCGCACACGTTCTATGACGAGTAAAAATTAGGGGTGTGCAAATAGTATTCGTATCGAATCGAATCGAATATTCGAATTTTCGAATAGTTCGGATACTTCGAATGATTATCGAATAACTCGAATAATCGTCGAATAATTCTGAATATTTATCGAATAAGTTGATTTATATCAAATAGATTGATTTTTTAAATAAAAAATCGATTAATATTCTGCATTTCCTATTATAATCAATAAAACTGAAAAAAAAACTTAATAATTCCAAACAATATAATTATTTTTTATTTAACATATAAAACAGGTTTCTTATAAACAAAATAATATTTTGATTAGAAGCTAAATAAGAATTTTTATTAATTCTAACTTTTTTTATCACTAATTTAAATGATAGTTATAAAAATCAAACTGTTCTACCGAACTTAGCAAATAATATAGATGTTTTCAAAACATTTTATAATAAAACTAATAAATATTTTCGGCAAAGCTTACAATCAGAGTGTTATTTTACTAGTAAGAAACAACTTATATCTTAAGCAGTAGTTCTTTATCCCAAAACTAATCTTTTTTGTATATCTTACTGATAATAACGAACAATAAAAATGTATCAATAGATTTTTTATTGGAAAATTCGACTTATTCGATAATAATTCGGAATTATTCGATTATTCTTCGAATTATTCGGTGATTATTCGAATTATTCGAAAATTCGAATATTCGCACACCCCTAGTAAAAAGATATAATTCCCGACTAGCAATCACCGGTCCCCAATCCAAGTCCCCATTCCACTTGAGAAAATTCTATTTAAATTATCATTCAATATATCACAACCTCGTTAATTCCCAACCCACCACATATCGATGGTTCCTAGGTCAAATCGAGTACAACAATCGAAGCTGAATAAAAAATGTGAAACAAAGGCAAAGAAAAGATAAGGTGATTTGTCGCGCCCACACGCGTGAAAGTATCATTCAAACTGACCGCCCGTTCGATCGCATAATCTCGCTCGACCGAAAAACAGCTCGTGCGAAACGGGGCTTTAAGTATCGCTTTCCGAGGTAGCAGAGCTCGGCCACTGTCAGCCTCACTGGCCTCTCTTATATATACAGCGTGCCTCATTGTCATTGTCAGTCTGTACCGCGCGGTTTCATCCGCGAGATTCAAAGCTCTCGCAGTCTGACTTCTTCGACCGTTCAACAAACCTCCCACTCGTTCATGCAGCGGGAAAATTGTCCACTTACGCGAACCTAAGAACGGAAACGGAGGATTGCATTGCGTGCGCGAAACACGTTTCGACGTAATTCACTTGACAGCGTTCATTTTTCATCGTGTTTTCTACCAATCATCATTTGGACGGATGAGAAAACTTGGATGAATTATGATCGATTAACGCGGGTGATTTGAAACTGCAATTTTTTTCACTTGGTTATGACTGGTTATTTCAATCTTCTCGGGATGATATTTGAAAGATACAGTGATTGATATTTAATTGTTGTTTTATAAATGCGAGACTATTGGAATTTTTATGATATTGAATTTGGAAAAGTGTGGGGGAGTGGGGATATTTGGTACACGTGAAGCGTTAATTGAGCCTTTGTTTTTGAAAGTAGCGGGAGTCTGTTTTTTGAGTAACGATGTGCTAAGTATGGGTGTTTTCTTTTTCGCGGAAGGTAAAGTGAATGGAATGAGATATTCTAATGTTTTTTTTTCAAAAAGGTTGGACTGTTGCTTGGAATTGAATGAAAGTTTCTTTAGGAAGTCAGAGAGACTTGTACTGTTTTCAATTATAGTGGCTTAGAATAATTGGAGAGAGGAGAGATTTGCAGAGTAAAGGAATTTAGGTAATTTAATTTCCTTTGGCTGAGAAAGACGTGTATATTCGTTCGCGTAGATCTCAGAAGCATCCTGATACTGCGTTTTGTGCCAAAGGATTTTCTCCAGTTTCAAATATAATAGCTTACAATAATTAGAGAGAATAGTGATTTGTAGAGTACAGAAACTTAGGTAAATTTAACCTTTTGGCTGCGAAAGACGTGTATATTCGCTCTCGCAGATCTCAGAAGCATCCTGGTACACCGTTTTGTGCCAAAGGATTTGCACCAGTTTCAAATATAATAGCTTACAATAATTAGAGAGACTAGTGATTTGTAGAGTAAAGGAATTTGGGTAATTTAATTTCCTTTGGCTGAGAAAGACGTGTATATTCGTTCGCGTAGATCTCAGAAGCATCCTGGTACTGCGTTTTGTGCCAAAGGATTTGCACCAGTTTCAAATATAATAGCTTACAATAATTAGAGAGAATGGTGATTTGTAGAGTAAAGGATTTTGGGTAATTTAATTTCCTTTGGCTGCGAAAGACGTGTATATTCGTTCGCGTAGATCTCAGAAGCATCCTGATACACCGTTTTGTGCCAAAGGATTTGCACCAGTTTCAAATATAACAGCTTACGATAATTAGAGAGAATAGAGATTTTCAGAGTACACAGATTTAGGTAATTTAACCTTTTGGCTGAGAAAGACGTATATATTCGTTCGCCTAGATATCAGAAGCATCCTGGTACACCGTTTTGTGCCAAAGGATTTGCACCAGTTTCAAATATAATAGCTTACGATAATTAGAAAGAATAGAGATTTTCAGAGTACAGAAACTTAGGTAAATTTAACCTTTTGGCTGAGAAAGACGTGTATATTCGCTCTCATGCATCTCACACTACTTATTTCTTAAGTATTTTGATTTTTAATTCAACTGACTATGTTGTATTATATTGGTACACTGTTTCGTGACCCAAGGATTAATCCAGTTAGTTAAATTAAATTAAGTTGATGACACCAGCAAGACGAGTTGTTTAATCGAAATATTGGTCTGCAAATGAGCTTCTAAAATCTGAAAATTTCAAAGACGTGGCCTTAGTATTTTTTCGATGGTTTCTCCATAGATTGTGTCGCAGACAAAGGGTTAAATTGGTGCAAATTGGTACACACTTGAAGCAAGAGAATTAAAGAAAAATTTTGGACTTATTTGCATTTGTTTTCTCTTTCCTGGTGTTTAAAATTATGATAGTATGATATAGTGGAACAATAGGGTGTAAAGTTTGAGCGATTATAAAGAACGATGAACTTGAATGAAAAAATAATCGAGGAGTTGAGGGGAATTGTTGAAGGTAATTAAGATACTTTGTTGTTTCAACATCTGCACGTGAAATGAGAAGTATCTGCGAGGATTTTAGCGAATGTTAGTTATTTTTTGTCGGAACTTACGACGCATTTAACACGCGTTCTCAAATGGCATGGAAAATTATCCACTTATGTCGTTCAAGCGAGAAACGAGGATTAATTTCCACGCAGAAAATATCTCAGAGGAACAATTTTTCCTTGAAGTATTTTCCTACCGACGTCATGCAACTCGCGATAAAAATAAATCTGATTAAAAGTTGAACCGTTTAGGAAATTCCGAAAAAAAATTTACTATCAGGACAAAAATGTATCTTTATCTAGCGAGAAAGGCTTCGGCGATGGTCAACAATGAAATAATCTCTGTATCTATTCTCGATCTACAATTATAATAATATCTAATCGTGCTGATAACAAATCGTACGTTTATCAGGGTCAGGTGAGCTCTGTGAAATTCCAAATGATTATACCGCGCAAAAACAATATACAACATAACAATAAATTAATGTAAATTCACTCGCAAAGAATTAAATTCCACGAAATCACACCGTGCAAAAACAATACAAAATATAGCACTAATTAATGCAAATTCACTCACAAAGAATTGAATTCCAAATCTCACCGCGCAAAAACAATATAAAATATACCAATAGATTAATGTAAATTCTCTCGCAAAGAATTAAATTCCAGAAAATCACACCGCACGAAAACAATATAAAACATAACAATAAATTAATGCAAATTCACTCGCAAAGAATTAAATTCCACGAAATCACACTTCGCAAAAATAATATAAAGTATAACAATAAATTAATGCAAATTCACTCGCAAAGAATTAAATTCCACGAAATCACACCTCGGAAAAATAATATAAAATATAACAACAATTAATGCAAATTAATTCGCAAAGTATTAAATTCCGTAAATCTTCCTAATTCTCAAATCATTTCGAGTAATCAATCATTCCAAAGCAATCAATTTTCTATTCTACATGCAAATACTGAGTAAACAATTGCAATCCTACAATTATCCATCGCATAATACAAATTTTCAAGTGACATCGATCACTCTAATGCAAATCCAACATCAGTTAAACATCCCACGCGTAATTCTCAACCGCGACATGGTGTTTCGCTCAAACGTGATTCTATTTTGCCAGTAAAATCGTCGTTCCCCGATTTGCTTTCGAAATATTCCAGAAGTTGGCCAGAAAAGGCGATATCTCGCCCTTCCTTTGGTCTTCTACTTGCAAACTGTACCGAGTACAGACGACTGACCTTTCCGCGAGGGAAAGTAAACGTTAAAGGATCGTTCGCGAGCAACGATAGTTTAAGTAGCATGTCGCCGTATGTGTATCGCATTCTCCATTTTTTCTCCTTTCCTTAATTATCTTTTCCTCCGACCTAATACCCGCATACCTTTTAACTTGGACGATTAACGCTCGAACTACCAGCAAATAACTCGTCCCCAATTTTTTCCAAAAGTTCTCCAAATTCATAGAACGTTCGTAAAGCACCCGAGTCGAAAATTTTAAGCCCAAAATCCTCCTAAATTACCAAATAACTTAAGATATTTAGGCTGAATATGGAAAAATATGTTACATATAAAAGAATGCAAATTTTAATTACACAATCGCCCTAAACTTGTTCATTTTTGCCAGTTTTGCCTAGTTTAGGATCAATTTATTATATTAGCATTCTATAATGAGGAGTTTTAGAATTGGATTGGAATTGGAGTGGAATGATCTAGGTCTAAAAAAATTCTCAATATACTAAAAATTAATTTGATTTTAGGAGATTTAGAATTTATACGGAATAAAATGATAATTTAATTCCTACTTGCTCCTGAAAGCCCTATTTTTCGAATATGAGTCGACAGACTTGGAACTTCTGAAATATTTTTAGGGGATGTCAGATTAAATTGGAATAAAAATTTTACCTGATCAGTCCATGTAACTCCTAAAAATCATATTTACAGGACTTTGAAGGGCGTAGACACACTAGTTGAGGATTCTGAGGTTCAAAATGGTATACATAATTAAGCGGCAAATGAGAAATCAAAAGAATCTAGGATTTGAAGTTTCTTTTTAGGCTGGACTTTTCGACTCGGGCAGATGGTTAGTCTGGTGACCACTGACCTTTCAGGGACCACGAACAGACTACTTAGTTGAAAATTTAATCTAATCCATCCAAAACAGATGCACCTACTCCATTAAATTTACATTTGATCAAATCGTCTATTATTTGTGCGAAATTATTTGCTACAAAGTCAACCAACTAATTTCAAGTCCACCTAGTAAAATCCCAGTCAAAATGATATCAATTAAAGGCCAAGAAAATAAAGTAAAACCCTCGGCACGTACCATCAAGAGCCATGATTTGTTAACCTCTTGCCGTGACATTTCTTTTGTGACTGAATGTGCAATAACTCTGAATTAATTACTAAAATAACAAATCTAGCCCCTAATTTCGGATGTAATATATTTCTTAACCCCTTGCCGTACCATTTCTTTCGTGGCTGAGTGCGCAATAACTCTGAATTAATTGCTGAAACAACAGTCTATCCCTAATTTCGGATACAGCAGATGACCTAACCCTTTGCGCCCCGAATTATTTTATTAACTTTTTGTCAGATAAGCAAATATAATCTCAGAAAATTGTCTACTGTTGATTATTCGTTTTCATTTAATACTAGGAACAATTGTAGATACTGCGGTGTATTCCTGTTAAAATGCAAAATTATTGTTGATTTCGAAAAGTCGATAATTAATACATGAAATATGAAGTGTCACAGAAAGCTGTGTCGAGTGTACCTCGACATAGGAGTGCAAAGGGTTAACGCGACATTGAACAGTAAAAAATTAATTTTATTGCACTGTGACCCACTGATATTTTTAATTTCATAATTTTTAAAACAGTTGAAAATTGACTATTCTATTTATCGCATCTCGAGTGGCCATTGTACGCCAAGAGGTTAACGTAATATTAAAAAGCATAAAATTAATTTTCTTTTATCAATACTCACTAATATTATTAATTTTACAATTTTAGAAATACTTCAAAATAGACTATTCCATTTATCGCGTCACGAGTAGCACTCTTTAGTGTACGTCAAGGGGTTAATGAAACACAATCAATCGAAGTTACGTTTCTTTCCCAGAAGAAGTGCATTAAACTGTATAAGGGATTAAATCGTGTAATTATGTCATAAGGCGTCGCCAAATGCACTTTGCATCGTCCAATGAGACCATTATACCATGCTAAATGAATCGAGAGACAGAAAGAGATAGAAGGTTGCGTCTTTTCACGGCTGCCCGTATATACTGAAAGGTAGGCTGCTTTCCATAAACGGTCAGCAGCATTTCAAATGCTTCTTTCGATTTGTACGTTTATCATTTGTAGACCTGTGCACGACTTAAATGAATGACACGACTGGAATATTTATTGGTCTGGTTACTTTAACGGCGTTTTCCATCGACGAAGATATTTTATATCGTGTATATTGTCCATGGGGTCTTTCGATACTTGGAAGATAATATCCCGTGGAACTTGCCTCGCGTATTGAACGGGTTTGAGGAACTACATTGGAATTCACGACGTAGCTTTTTTTTTCTGCAGGAAGAGATTCGATCTAAATCCGTTTGTCCGACGAAACGAGATGGATTGCGATGAAGTATTCGATTTGAATAGCGCGCGCCTGACGTCATGGAGGCATTTTAAAATTTGCGCGGCAGAAATTCGATAGATGCGTTGAATATTTGAATAGAAATATATCTGAACGATTAACACTAGATCTATCGACGTGGTCAAAATGACTTGCTTTGAATTTTTTTTGACAATGTTCCTGCAATTTCTAACACTGTTTTTCTCAATTTTTCACATCTGGAAGACTGTGAGCCATGTTTTTTCCCACTTCATTGATTTGGACATTTTTATTGTATTGAATTAGTTATAGGTCTAGTATTGAGTTTTTTCTAAAAAGTTTCTAAGTTTTAAAAAGTTAAGTTTTGAAGCAATTAAAAAGACTGGTTCTAAATATTTCCAAATATTCTCTAAGTTTGTAGGAGAGTCGTAGTGCAGATATTCAACGTCGATGAATTGATCATCTTTTTATTTCTTTGATTTACTTATCTATTGATTTCTTTTGATTTACTTATTTAATAAGTACTGTTATTAAAATTTAGTAAGTAGTTATTTAATTAAGTACTTATTTAATATACTGAAATATAATAAATTTGACGCCGGTAGATCTAGTGTAAAATAGTGAATTTAATTTTGTAATTACTAAGATTTTATTACAATTAATCGACGCCGTTTAATTTCTCTTTTTATTTAAAAAAATAAACTGATCGTATTGTCAATAATTACGCAATTAGAGGAAATATTTAACGCATTAGAAATGCACCTTTTACGGCAGTGTACCCGGTAAATGTATTATATCAATCAACGAATCAAATTACCGGTTCGTTACGTAAGAGGACGATACCAGGAGGATGTAATTCTACACCTTTTGTTTTCTTTTTCAACATCCGTACAATCGCGGATTTCCAAATAATAGAGGTTTTATTGGAAAGATGATTCTTAATTAGACTTTGAAAATTCTCGGTACAGTAGAATCCCTCTAATGGTGAAAACACCGGCCAGGATCATTCGGTAATGTTGACACTCCCCTTTATCCCCACTTTTCATGACTTATTTTCCCCTATGCGCATACGCATGCGCAGAATTGAAAATTGAGTGAAGGATTCATGTAAACATCATCGATTTAAATAACGCGCCACGAAACTAAAATTCTATTGGATAATAAAAAGTCCAAGTGGGGGGAAAATACAAGTAACAGTAACGCGAGTATCCTGTAAACATTAGCGACAGAGCAACATTAAAGAGAGAAACATTAGAGGGATTCTACTGTCATTCTTTCGCTCGAATGTAAGCAGTTTTTTTTGCCCTTTAGATGGAGAATGATTGAAGAAAAATATTGATTGAATTTTGTGCGAGATGATTGAATAGAAAAATGGAATGAAATTCATTGGACAGAGAAAGTATTGACCTTTGAGTGGACGCGGGAATTTCATTGACCCTCGCAAAGATAATTGTTGCTTTGCAAGGCTATCTTTCACGGTGGATTTATTGTTTGGATAGCAAACAGAGAGAAAAGTTGATGTTTAAATTGCTATAGAATTATTACATCATAGTATAAACATTCTTATTTGAATTTTGTTGATATTAGGCTACGTTTTTCATCCTTGAGATATCGAAGAAGTGAAATTGTGCGGAATCATTGTAATTGTTTGATTAATAAGATTTTTTTTATTCATGAATTCCTTTTATTTGTATTAAGTGTAGTAATTTTGCGTAGTTATGAATTATTTGTCTAAACCATGCTGTGATGTAGAACCGCGACTTAAATTTTTCTATATTGTTAGTTTTATAATGAACCGTGCAATTTATTCTGACAATATTTCGAAACTAAAAATAATACAAGGATGTCGTGATATCTTCGTCATTAATCCCGGAAAACAAATTACTTTAATCGCGTCAATTCTTTCGAACTCAAATTACCAAGTCGAGATAACAATAGGGAAAAGTATAATTGGAAAGATAATGCGAAATGCAAATTCAATTTGCCAAGTCCAGCTAACAATAGGGAAAATTCAAATTTAAAGAAAATACAATATAAAATTGATATTCAATTTACCGAATCTACATAACAATAGGCAAAAATACCATAGAAAACACAATGCAAAATTCGAATTCAATTAATCCACTCCATCTAATAGTACGGAAGTTCAAATTCAAAGAAAAGACAATGCAAAAATCGAATTCAATTAATCTACTCCATCTAATGGTAGGAAAATTCAAACTCAAAGAAAATTCAATGCAAAATAGATATTCAATTTACCGAATCTACATAACAACAGGCAAAAATACCATAGAAAATACAATGCAAAATTCAAAATCAGTTAATCTACTCCATCTAATAGTACGGAAGTTCAAATTCAAAGAAAAGACAATGCAAAAATCGAATTCAATTAATCTACTCCATCTAATGGTAGAAAAATTCAAACTCAAAGAAAATTCAATGCAAAATAGATATTCAATTTACCGAATCTACATAACAACAGGCAAAAATACCATAGAAAATACAATGCAAAATTCAAAATCAATTAATCTGCTCCATCTAATGATAGGGAAGTTCAATTTGAAAAAAAAACATACAATGCAAAATTGATATTTAATTTACATAACAATGGGCAAAAATACCATAGAAAATACATTGCAAAATTCAATTTATCTACTCCATCTAATATTAGGGAAGTTCAAATTCAAAGAAAACAATGCAAAATTCGAATTCAATTAATCTACTCCAGCTAACAATAGGAAAATTCAAACACAAAGAAAATACAATGCAACATAGATATTCAATTTACCGAATCTACATAACAGTACGCGAAAATCCCATAGAAAATACAATGCAAAATTCAAATTCAATTCATCTACTCCAGCTAATCGTAGGGAAATTTTAATTCCAAGAAAAGACAATGCAAAATTGACATTCAATTTACCCGAGTGTACGTAACAAAAGGGAAAAATGTGAGGGATAAAAAAGGACAGGATATTCGATAGCCACGGTCTCGCGTTCTTCTGTGAATCCAGGGTCTTAATGAGCGTTGTAATACGAGACACCCGATGCATCGTTGCTACCAATATCCCAAGATTATTGCGTTCAAGAAACACGCCTTACAAGCCGCACACATATGCAATATATGGGATAGAATCGTCGAGTAATATGTGGTCAACTAGTAACAGGAAGCTCTCAATTCGGGTCAGTGGAGCAAAACCGTGCAACCGGACCTGATCGACAATATTTATTCCAGTCTTTGATATTCTCGTGAAATTTCTCTTCCTCCCCAAGGACGTTGGAATTAATTAGCAACGAACCGGCAATTGATATTCTCTGATAACCATGAAATCGATCCGCTCCTTCCTTTTTTGCTGCTAGCAGCAAAGATCTTTGCTCTTTTCGCAGCCATTCAAAGAATAATAAATATAGCGAGAGGATATTGAGTTTCTTCTTTTTATTCTTACTTTTTCACGCTATTAGAACTTTGTGATTTGAAAGTTATAATTCCTCGTTCAGTGATTCAATTAGGAGTAAGTGTCGGTGCTTTGAGTTAACAATTTGCGGACGGAGACATTTTTTAATATTGAGAGATTGATCATTTATTTAGTTGTCCAAAAGCACCTTTTTATCAAAAATTTTGGCTACTAATGTACGTAAATTATCAATTACTCCGTGTTTAATCATATCTTACCGAGTGTATTAGAATTTTTCAATTTTAACCGTGTAAATATACGGCGATAAACTATAATTACATTTCTTCTCAGACCGCATATGTGCGTCGCACAGTGGTCGATTTCGCCGAAATCCTGGTCCAGACCCCAAAATTTTTTTTCACGTTTTTCAAAATTTAGCAATTGCGTTTGATTTGTAACACATCAGAGCATCGTTTTCCATCAACACAAATTTTTATTGAATAATACTCTTAGAGATATGCAATGTCAAAGTTGACACTTGAATAATGTAACGTTTTCACGACAAAATTGAGAATACGTTTTCAAAATTCTGAGTTCGGATTCTTAATCAACGACCGGAAGAACATAAGACCACTGATTTTCGTGCCGATCCGACAATTTTTCGATACTCGCACCCGCCATTTTGTTTTTAGAAATTCTGGGTTCGGATTCTTAATCAGCGACCGGAAAAACATAAGACTACTGATTTTCGTGCCGATCCGACAATTTTTCGATACTCGCACCCGCCATTTTGTTTTTGGAAATTCTAGGTTCGGATTCTTAATCAGCGACCGGAAAAACATAAGACTACTGATTTTCGTGCCGATCCGACAATTTTTCGATACTCGCACCCGCCATATTACAGCCGCCATTTTGTTTTTGGAAATTCTGGGTTCGGATTCTTAATCAGCGACCGGAAAAACATAAGACTACTGATTTTCGTGCCGATCCGACAATTTTTCGATACTCGCACCCGCCATATTACAGCCGCCATTTTGTTTTTAGAAATTCTGAGTTCCGATTCTCAATCAACGACCGAAATAATACTAATATACCAATTGTCAGTTAAATTGAAAAACTCCTTGGGGTTTTGGCCAGGATTTCGATAATGACGCGTCGTTAGTCCGCAAAGAGTTAACCCTTCAATGGGCCTCTGTAACTTTGAAGTAAGAACAAATGTAACTTTTTGCTCCTCAAAGTCAATTTTTTAACTTTCTCAAATATTACAATTTAGCTGTTAAAAATCATAAATTTCTCCATGATCCAATGTTTCAAATTCAAGTTAACTCTATCATTTATAATAGTGTTTTTATCAGTTTCTAATGTGCTGTTGTGCAAGTGATCTTCAGATGCTATAAAAAATTCGGGTTAACGTAATGAAATTGCAAGCTGATCGGAACGTATCAACATTTGAAGAGTGATAAAAATTGACAAGCCGAGTGATTCACGTGTGGACTTACATTTCGCAATGTCTCATTAGTGATTGTAGCCATTCAGGAATATTCGTTCCTTTCGTTGCGCTGAATGAAACTGGATTTTGCGAGGAGCGTGCCGCCGAAACTAAAAGCCAGAGGATCCAATTACTATCCGACCAATTTCTCTTCGCAAATTATGTCAGCGTTATCTGTATTCATCATAATTAACAAAAGATATCGAACGGATGGTGTACATTCAAAATATCAACTTCTCTGAACTCTCGAGACCATCGTCATCGTTAAAACTTACTGTGCTTGGAGGAAAAAAATGAAGTACGAAATAAAAACTACATGGACACAAGAACTGAGGCTAATATTTGAAAATTAGCCTAGTATTTGGCCCACCACTTGGAAATAAGGCATATTGGTCCTAATATGCAAAAGCAAGGCTGACTTTCATCCCTGCATCTGAAAATAAGCTCAACAGCGACTCTGCTTGGAGAACAAAAATGAAATAAAAAATAAGAAACGCATTGACGCAAAAATTGAAGCTAATATTAGCCTAATACTTGAAAATCGGGCTAATATTTGGGCTGACACTTGAAAATAGGGCTAATTTTCATCGCGGAATTCAAAAACAAGCTCAACAACGACTCTGCCTGGAGAACAAAAATGAAATAAAAAACAAAAACTACATTTTCACAAAAGCTAAGGCTAATATTTGGACCTAATACTTGAAAATCGGGCTAATATTTGGTCTGGCACTTGAAAATAGGGCTGATTTTCATCCTGGAATTCAAAAACAAGCTCAACAACGACTCTGCTTGGAGAACAAAAATGAAACAAAAAATAAAAAACGCATTGACGCAAAAATTGAGGCTAATATTAGCCTAATACTTGAAAATCAGGCTAATTTTTGGGCTGACACTTGAAAATAGGGCTAATTTTCATCCCAGCATCCAGAAACAAGCTCAACAACGACTCTGCCTGGGCAACAAAAATGAAATAAAAAATATATTAACCAAAAACTAAGGCTAATATTTAGCCTAACACTTGAAAATTAACCTAGTATTTAGCCTAGCAATTGAAAATAAGGCTATCTCTCCCAATATACAAAACCAGAGCAGATTTTCATCCCAGCATCCAAAAACAAGCTCAACAACGACTCTGCCTGGGCAACAAAAATGAAATAAAAAATATATTAACCAAAAACTAAGGCTAATATTTAGCCTAACACTTGAAAATTAGCCTAGTATTTGACCTAGCAATTGGAAATAAGGCTACCTCTCCGAAAACACAAAACCAGGGCAGATTTTCACCCCGTTCAAAAATAAGCACAATAATTATCAATCGTGTAACGTAAAAAAAGAAGACAATGGAACACGAGAACAAAGGAGGTGGAGGGACCTCGAGGTACACGAAGACAGTGTCGCCGACCACGCCGACATCGCCGACGTTGAATCTAATGGAGCAGCTTCTGCTCGCGAAGATAGAAAGACAAAATCTCTGCGACGAGGATGACAATGGAAATGGAAATCATGGGGGAAATTTGGCCGCAGCAGGGAAGAATCTTCTTCTGAGAAGGACAGATTCAATGGATAGTCAAACCAGTGCCAGCACGTACAACTCTTTTCTATCAAGTGACTCCGTGTCGAGTAACAATCGATACTGCAAGTGCGACGATTGTCTGCTGGGAATCGTCGACAAGTATCAACGCAGTCCGCCTCTGGTTGGAAGAAAAAAGGTACAATATTAGGAAAACTTTCTTTCTCTTCACATAACAAATGTCATTTCTACACGAAAACGCGAGAACTTTATTAACCCTTTGATGTAAAATAACGAGTGACCCTCGTAATTTGATTAATTTGGAAAGGAAATGTTCAAGTTCTGCAAAGTCTAGGAAATTTCAAATATTAGAGAGATAAAACCATTTCTCTAATACTAATGGGTCAGTAAGAAAGTAATTTCGGTTTTTGATGTTTGTTCTCAATGATTTCTGACAATGTTATGATGTTTTTCTTCTAACAATCGAAAGTTGTGAAACTTTTGACTTGGCTTAGAAACAAATTGCGCTTTATTTTGTTTGTTTAGGAGAATTTTAACATAGAGTGAAAAACAAACATTTCTGATACGTTTTACTTCTTTATTTTTTGCAAAATCCAAGCTTGGTTGGATGTAGCATGTAGCCCTGATCTGACACCATTAGATTACCATTTATTTTTCAGCTTGCAAAACTTTTTCAATGGTAAAACTTTCAATGGCGATGATAGCCTAAAATTGCATTGGGTTCAGCTTTTTGTTGATATGGGCCAGTATTTCTATAAAAACGGAATCCCGAATTTGTCAAAACGATGGAAAAAGGTCGTCGAAAAAATTCTTTGTTAAAAAAAATTAAGTTCCATTTCACACTACAAAACCAAAATTACTTTCTTGCCAACCCAATAATATTACATTAGACTGTACAATATAGCTAGAATCACTAATTAATATTTATTTTACGAATTTAATTCTGAATTATTGGAAGGCAGTCGCACCGCAAGGGATTAATCCGTTTCCCGCCAATTCTTCCATAGCTCGATTATCTTAACCCTTTTAGTGCCGACCGAAAAAATTGATTGAATTAATAACAAATGTAGTTGCGAATAAAAAGAATTTTCATTTGGCTATAGTGTCATATAGAATACGCAATATGGAGCATTATTGTGTATTTACAATTATATGTCATAAAATTACTGATATCGTATTGAAAATTGAATATTAACCCTTCGATGTCCAGTGTTAGCAATTTTGCTAACGACGATATATCGTCGTCCGGCACTAAAAGGGTTAAGAAGCTTTGTCACAGTACAAAAATAAAACTAAATCATGAAAAATAAAAATCTCTATTGATAATAGAGTACCGTCACGGTTACCTGTTCTAATGACATATAGTACTTCTTATTAGATTTTATCGCAAACGTACGAAAGGTTGTCAATAATTAATTTTCGCCCGGCAAGAACACTCAGTTTAAACTAAATGCTTTATCACTCAAAGTCTGCCGAAATTTCATCGAGAGTATTGTCCTCTCGTTGTCAATCACGTTTCAGTGCGGCAACTTCGAATTAAACATTTCGAAATAGATCACATCTGTCTATCGATAAATTTCATTTTCATTCCGTGGGACAGTTCGACAAGACGTAATTAAATGTACGGATGTCGACAGCTCGATGATTGATTAGAAAATTATTACGAGCCGATTGTGCAACATTACGGAGCCCTAAATTCTTTAGTCTCTTTCGAGCCGTCTCCTTCTCTCATTCTCTCTTCTTGTCCTGTTTTTGCCTTTGTAATTCTCTCTCTCTCTCTTTCTTTCTCCATCTCTTTCTGTCCCTCTCTTAGTGCTCACCACTGTTTTATTTTTCTTTCTCTGTATTTTTGGTCTCTTTTTATTTTGATGGCATTGCTTTACCTATGATACTTTATCTATGTTTTACTGTTTTTGTTTACTCTCTTTACTCTTTATCGTATGCTTTATTTTATTCTATTCTATTCTATTTTTTTTAATTTAATTTTATTTTATGTTCTTTCTGTAAGCACTGTTGTACTGATTTTTTTTTGCCTTTGGAGCTTGTCTACATTGCAATGAACCACAATAAATATCTATCTATTGGGTTGTTCGGAAAGTAATTTCGTTTTTTTCGGTGAGAATGAAAGACGATTTTCTTGTAGTCCATAAATATGTCACTGAATTATATATTCTCCATTTTGTTCTAATACCTTTTGTCATCTTTCTGGCAGTAGTATGATTCGACGTTCATAAAAGTTTTGATCTTTGCTGGCAAAAAAATCAAAGCCTTTTTTGACCTCCTCATTCGAAGTAAAGGTTTTGCCGTTGAAAAAATTTTGCAATCCAGTTTTGGCACTGGCGTTATGTTAATGCTTCTTCCCCATAAAAATCGAATAATTTTTTTCTTGCTTGAACAGCATTTTTACCGTTTCGACAGTAAAAAAGTCAAATATGGCGAAAATGCTGCTTTCGACTTTCCATCTTTAATAGAACACCAAAGTGAAACTATTGTGTAGAATCAAACAAATTTTTTCACAAACAAGCGTTGCTATATCAACTGTGAAAATATATAATAGCAATGCGAATTAAGTGTGAAGTTAATTGTGAAAAAATATAATTATGTCCTCCGTCGGGAAAAAACGAAATTACTTTCCGAACAACCTAATATTTGTCTATTTCTCTATCTATCTATTTATCTATCTATTTATCTACCTTTCTCCTTCTCGCTTTCGACTCCACCTGGTAAAATGTGCTCGAGAGAGTGGTGGTAGCATAAATGCCTGAAAAGTAAATTTATGCGATTCCAGCGAGTCTTGCGACCGCCACGACAGGCGCTGCAGGTTCAATTAGTAGCTGTTCCCTTTAACTTCGATTTTATTGCCTAATCAACGCACGTCCAATTAGTTCGCTCGTTCTCGTTTCCTTTAAAAAGCGAAATGCCGCTCCTTCGCGATGTCTTTCGTTTTTGCCGCCTTTAAAAAAAAAAGAACACACGAAGAGAGTAAAGGAGCAACCTCGTTAAATTTTTACGGTCTTGCATTTAAGAACAATTGAACTTCGGTATTCGGACACTTCTTGCTCCTTACGGTACAGAGAAATAAATACGCCTTTTATTTTTCTCGCGTGTGAAGCAACTCGTTAAAAGATAATCGGTCACGAGATCGATTTTGATAGAGTTTTAATTAAGACAGATATTAACACTTGGACAATAGAGTACAATGAATCGTTTGTTTACGACGTTGAGTGTTCTAGATCGGATGTAATCGATACGTAATCACTTTTTCACGGATATCGTGTTAGTCTAATGAACGACGTCATTCACTTCAATGTGAGTTAAGGTTATTCGCCCTTTAGAGCAATGTATAGATAAAATTCTAGAATTTTGATATGTTATTTATACACAGCTCATACGTTTTACTGATTTTTTTTTTAAATATTGATCGTATAGTTTTTGAATAATTAAATATTAAAAATGCGACTTTTAACACATGGTAAATGGAAGAACTTGCCGGAAATGTCCTATTTATTGAAATTTCACCTAATTGGCTATTCAAAAATGTTCAAAAAACTTATTATTCAAAACTTTAACCGTTTTAATTACTATAAAAATTATAAAACATATACATTCACGTGTAATTTTAGACCAATATTTATTCAAAATAATGAAAAACTAGTGAGACAACCATCAGCCATGACAGAGGCTTGGTTCATGTTTGACTGCAAAGAAATTTGGCTACGCTGCATAAAAAGCGCGAAATTCAAAAATTAACTACATATAGTTTATCTACTACTGAGCGTGACAACATATAATTGCGTTAATAATAATATTTATTTTGCATTCTATGGTTATAAAAAAATTTGACAAGGAAATAAAAATAAAACTATTTCTTTACAATACACTAATTATGGATGAACATAATATATATGCATATACATTTCCATGCGTTGTTGTCAGATTTATTATAAGACACATAATACGATCATCAAGTAGCATTTAATTTTTAATTGTTAATAGTGTGAAAAATTTAATGAAATATTATTCAGTTTTGTGTAAAAGTAAAAACTAATAATTTTCAAACTCGAAATCTTTTTTTTCCATTAAAAAAAAATACAAACCGTTAACGACTAATACGGTTCTAGGCCAATAACCTTAACCAGTTAGTTAATTAACCAGTTGAGGTGAAAATTCTCTTGAATTTTGAGCCACGAAAATCGAGAGATGAGCATAAATCTATTTCAAATTATTTACACCCTTTAGTTATTAGTTTTATTTCGAAATGGTGACAAAATTCAAATTTTACAAATTGAAGTTTTCGACAATATTACAAGTGATAGATTTTACGTTTGACGAGTATACGCGTCAAATACAACTAATTGGTTAACACTAAACCTACCAAGGCGGTCATAATGACCGGTTCTCAATTTTTTCAAAAAACTACCCAAATTGATAGGAGTGCCGTGAATTAAAAATTCTACTTCTACCATATAAAGCCTAAATTAGTTAATTAACTATTCCTTTCGCTTCTTGATTTATCTTTTTCCAAAGTACTTGTTCAATAAATCTAAATTTTAGTAGATATAACGTCGGTACGCGAGTCGAAATATTAGTATATTTTTAAGTCTCCAAAGTCCTCATTTCTTTGATGTAGAAATATGCCGCCTACAATTGAATGCGAATATAGTTCTCAGAAAGTCTCAATGAGGATTTTGAGGATGAAAAAAGAGTTTTTTGATTATTTAAACTGAGATATTAAACTCAAAATCCTCAAAAATATTATAATTAAAATCTAAACCTAATTCTCAAAATTCTCAATGAGTTTTTTGAGGACTAAACCGACAATTAAACAATTACTTTAATTCAAATGGAAACCTCAAAATTCTCAATGGGTGTTTTGAGGACTAAACCGACATTAATAAAGCCAGTTCCAGTCCTCAAAGTGCGGAATCGGCGCGTAACTACAACTTTGAGGACTAAACATGTTTTTAAATTATATGTATTTACCGATCCAGGAATTCTTAGATAAGTCTCAAAATCTTCATTGAGGAGTTCGAAGACGAAGAATGAACGAAAATTTCGTCTCGGGTAGTTTTAGTGTTAATGATTCAACGTAAGGAGATGAAAAATAGGATCCTTTATAATTTGACTTCATTTTGAATCCTTCAATGATGCTGAAAAATTTGTTATTTGATCTCAGAGGCTCCAAATCAACGTAAAATAGTAAAATAACAGTTTGACCCAGAAAGATGCAAAACAAACGGAGAACACGTCATGGTAAAATGATTGCACCGATTTGCAAAGATGAATCGTGCATTGCGACGAAATTTATTAGCGTGACGTCATTCCGGTAACATTTAATTTGTTCAGGTGGTATCGGCCGGGCGTTCACCATGGAGGCGAAGCATTTAATTTCGCGACGAGACGTTTTCACGGCTCGAAACCTTGAAAGATATTGAATATTATTTGATGGAAGACATTTAGGTCAAGGGTTCTTGCTTTTCTCTTCTTCTTTATCCTTTTGCTTTCCCGCATTGTCCCTATGCCCGTTGTCTTTGGCGATTTTTCTTCTTTTACAGATTTCATCGAAAGTTTGTCCCTCGGCGATACTTTGCGATTCGATTCTCATTTGAAAAATGTGTGACACTCGTGGAGGGGAAAATGAAATAGGAAATTTTGACGTTTTTCAAAAACTATTGAATTGAAAATATCTACTGGTAGCGAAACGATTTCTGTGCTGTTAACACGTTGAACGCCACCGATATTTCACTAGTTTCGTCATTTCGGTTAAAGTGAAATTTTGTCTATTAAAATCACATCTTTTTAAAGCGGAAACTTTAAAGACACTGAGAGATAGATATTCAGCAGATCTTTATGTTATTAAACGCCAATATTTAAATATTCAATAAGTTAGAAAATGTAATTTAACACTAGAAGTAATCAAATCCATCATATTTTAATAAATTAAGTAAGTACTTTGCAAAAGGAGGAATCGGCGGAAAATTTGATCGATTGGGTGATTTATGTTTATTGATATAGACGTAGAATATTTATTCTATGATTCTTATGTAAACTTGGAGAATTTTTTGAAAAAATTGTGTATTAGTCTGGGTTAGGTAGTTTTAGCGTTAAACGTAACATGAAATTTCATTGATTTTAATAGCACCGGTCACCGGTGACCCCCATGGCAGTCAACGTATTAACCCTTTGCGGACGGAGACATTTTTGAATATTGACAGATAATCATTAATTTGATGGTCTAAAACCAACTTTTTATCAGAAATATGGGTTATTAATGTGTATAAAATATAAATTACTCCATTTTTAATCATATCTCACCGGTTGTATTTCAATTTTTCAATTTTAATCGTGTATACATACGACCATAAATTATAATTTCATTTTTCCTCCGACCGCATATATGCGTCGCTAGTCCGCAAAGGGTTAATATTATTTTGAGTTATACGAAATAATAGAAATCAATGAGAATTGTTGATTTCAGGAATTAATTTTCAACTATTTCATTACTAGTCAGAAAATAAATCGTAGATCAAATTACAGTTACGAGTTTCATCGAAGTTAATGCGATTTGACGTCATCGATACTTTTTCTCCCTGTAAAACATTACGATCGATCGACTCGTAAATTTTCGAGAAATTTCAAATTACACTCGGTATTATTTTATTTCATTTTCTTTTTCTCATTTTAAAGTTACGAGTTTCATCGAAGTTTATGAGCTTCGATGTCATCGAAGGATTTTTCTCTCTGTAAAACATTGCGATCGATTGTCGATAAATTTGAAATTATACTCGATATCCATTGATTTCTTTCCTTTTTCTCTTCCATTTCAAGTTATGAAATTAGTTCTCCATCGTTAAATCGAATATCGTGCTGTGCCATTAAAGTATATAAATTTGAATACGAAATCACGTTATAGGATTCTGTCACGATAAATTTACCAGCATCGACAGGTTGATACTGGTAATATCTTGTAACGATTACCTGCATATCATATTACGAAAATGCTCTCTTTAACGGAAGATCTTAATTAAAGTGTTACATGCGACGTGACGCAATATATATGTAATTACGATAATAAAGTTCCCCCGAGGATCGATAATCCATAGTGACCTGACACGTGTGCTTCCAGATAGTAAAAGAAAATTACCGTCTTTAAAATGGAATTATTTCCTTTGTTCCTTTTCATTGAAAATTATATACCACGTGGGTCTTTACCTTGTAGCGTAGTTAAAAAAAGAACAATTAAATACGACCATGAATTTACGCGCTCCTTACGTACGTACATTACCGTGCACTTTTTTCCTGTAACGACGTGAATGGGCGCCGATACGAGGAAAGCAACGTTTACGTGATATATTTGAATGATAAATGGAAAAGAATGACTTTGCTGGCTTTCTGTAGAGATGATAATTTCATGCTAATGTCAACGTGAAATTATAGATTACGGTTTCATTCAATTTTCCATGATTTTTGTACAGCTGCAAGGGGCGAATAATGTTATTAGCTCTTCTGGATCCACTGGAATAAGAGAACTTTTTGCTTTTGAGTCGGAATTGTATCGAAATTTTGCATTTTTCGAATAGCAATACAGTGGCGATGGATATTAGGAGAGTAAGAGAATAGTGGGAACTTGACGTTGATATGAATATTGAACTTGTAAGATTTTTGAATTGGAATTAGCAATGGCTTAGGATTGGCAATGACTTGGAATTAGCTAGGAATTAGAATTTGCAGTGAATTAGAATTTGCAATGAATTTGAATTTGCAATGAAATAGAATTTGCAATGACTTGGAATTAGCAGTGATTTAGAATTTGCAATAATTTACAATTTGTAATAAATTTGAATTAGCAATGAATTAGAATTAGCAATGATTTAGAATTTGCAATAATTTAGAATCTGTAATAAGTTTGAATTAGCAATGGCTTAGGATTACCAATGACTTGGAATTAGCAATGACTTAGAATTAGCAATGACTTAAAATTAGCAATGACTTAGAATTAGCAATGAATTAGAATTTGCAATGACTTGGAATTTGCAATGAATTAAAATTTGCAATAAATTTGAATTAGCGATGATTTAGAATTTGCCAAAATTTAGAATTTGTAATAAGTTTGAATTAGCAATGAATTAGAATTTTCAATGAATTAGAATTTTCAATGAAATAGAATTTGCAATAATTTAGAATTTGTAATAAGTTTGAATTAGCAATGAATTAGAATTTGCAATGACTTAGAATTAGCAATGACTTAGAATTAGCAATGATTTAGGATTACCAATGACTTGGAATTAACAATGAATTAGAATTAGCAATGACTTAGAGTTAGCAATGACTTAGAGTTAGCAATGACTTAGAGTTAGCAATGACTTGGAATTAGTAATGACTTGGGAACTTAATATGAATGAACTGAGTTGAACTGCTTTGCGGTGTGAAGAGTCATACGGCTTTTAACCATTTCGAGCCTAACGGGTCGTACTGTATATAATTTAATTCATGAATTAAATAATTTAACTAATTTAATAATTTGTTAATAAGGTGGCTTTACCCCTGTCCGCCAAAAAATCTCGTTAGCACGGTGTCAAGTATCTCGGAGGACTAAAATTTCATCGTTTCTATCGAGTATCTCGGAACGAACGAGAAAATAACATCGGAAGTGGCATTGAACTCCTTTTAACGATAAGAAAAAGAATCGGGACTAAAGAGCGTAATATAGATAGCCACGTGGATTCCGCATAAAGGCGCATAACTTCACGTTTCGTCGACTCCTAACAATCCCGCTAATAACGGCCGCATTAGTTGCTTAACCGGCTCGACGATGACGCATGTTCATCGTACAACGACGCGCGGTTTCCTCGTTTACGTGAATTCGAAGTCACGGGCACAATGTTCTCATTGAAAGATCGAGAAGCGACTGATAAGGAAGTTCGAGAGCAACGTTCGATAGTTTCCATCGACGTATCGAGACTGGTTGACGTGAATCATCGAACTTTTGAACAAAAAGATGAGGGCATTGTGGTATATGAGGTGGTAAAGATTCTGACTTGCGGCTAATGAGTCTCAGTTGAAAGTCCTCATTGCCTTTGGAAAATTTGAAACTTTTCCTGTGTGATACCATAACTTAGGCAATTCAGGATAGCCCATGGAATAGGCGAAATCCCCATAGAAAATAGGAGATGCGCTGGTTGAGACACAAAAAGTTGGAGTCTCAGTTATTGGGCCCAAATTCAAATTTTTTGCCGCCTCTGAGAAATTTGAAGTTTTGCCTATGTGGTACCATAACTTAGGTGGCTCAGAATAACCCATAGAATAGGAGAACCCCGCGAAATCCCCATAGTAAATAGAAGATGCGGTGATTAAGACACAGAAACTCGGAGTCTCAGTACAGTAGGCCCGATTTCAAATTCTTTGCCGCCTTTGGTAACTTTGAAATTTTTCCTGTGTGACACCATGACTTAGATAGTTCAGAACAGCCCATGGAATAGGCGAAATTCCCATAGAAAATATAAGATGCGGTGATTGAGACACAGAAACTCAGAGTCTCAGTTATTGGGCCCGAATACAAATTTTTTGCTTCCTCCGAGAAATTTGAAATTTTGCCTATGTAATACTATAACTTAGGTGGTTCGAAACAACCCATAGAATAGGAGATCCCAGCGAAGTCCCCATAGTAAATAGAAGTTGCGGTGATTGAGACATAGAAACTCAGAGTCTCAGTTATTGGGCCCGAATACTAATTTTTTGCTTCCTCTGAGAAATTTGAAATTTTTTCTATGTGGTTCCATAACTTAGGTGGTTCGAAACAACCCATAGAATAGGAGATCCCCGCGAAATCCCTATAGTAAATAGAAGTTGCGGTGATTGAGACAAAGAAACTCGGAGTCTCAGTTATTGGGCCCGAATACTAATTTTTTGCTTCCTCTGAGAAATTTGAAATTTTTTCTACGTGGATCCATAACTTAGGTGGCTCAGAATAACCCATAGAATAGGAGATCCCCGCGAAATCCCCATAGTAAATAGAAGTTGCGGTGATTGAGACAGAGAAATTCGGAGTCTCAGTTATTGGGCCCGAATACAAATTTTTTGCTTCCTCTGAGAAATTTGAAATTTTTTCTATGTGGTTCCATAACTTAGGTGGCTCAGAATAACCCATACAATAGGAGATCCCCGCGAAATCCCCGTAGTAAATAGAAGTTGCGGTGATTGAAACACAGAAACTCGGAATCTCAGTTATTGGGCCCGATTTCAAATTCTTTGCCGCCTTTGGAAAATTTGAAATTTTCCCTACGTGATACGTATACCGTAACTTAGGTGGCTCGAAGCCCCCATAGGACAGTATGTCTCCAATAAATTGACGACAGCAAGTAGAACAGTTGTTAAGCCATAGAAATTCGGCGTCGCAGTCAATTGGACCTCCGTACAAATTTTGAATATTTTATCGACCACCATTGCGCCAAACTTAACAAAGGAACGAACAAAACAGTGACATCTTCCGTGACTGCGGCTCATTACTATTAATTAGCATGATTGTACAACGTAAATGCAACTTTGAGTCATCCAACTACAAGCACCATCACCTTACAATTTCCAGTTTCTCTATATCTTCTCTCGAAAGTTTGAACGAAGACTAAAAAAAAGTTGAAATTTCATGAAACATTTATCACGATCGTTTTACGCTCTACTGGAAAAGCGATTGTTCCAATCAAAAAAGAGGAAGGAGGAAAACATAAAGTCCCCACCGAGGCTCGCGGAAATAGTGATTACGTCAGTATATCGATGACGTTGCCGGACGAAGGAACTGACGTTTTTCGTGTTGGCATATTGTTTCGCGTCGAAAGGAAACTTAAAGCCAAACCGACGATTATACATTTGCAACGTTGCGATAACTTCCACTCACCATAAACCACTACACCGTAAGCGTCAATTTTTCATCAGAACTTAAACTCAAATCCCATCAAAGATTCTCAATTTTTCACAAACTTCCGCAATCGCAAATCATTATCTTCACATTAAATTATTCCAAATATCCCGTGCCAATTTCAAAGAATTACCTCGATAGAAAATCACTTTAAAGTGTCCTCTATCAATTGCCTGTCAATTCCTCTATCAAATCATTGAATCATTATTAAATTACTTACACGAAGATATGGGAAAATTAAATTTCCTGAAGCAAGGTAAAACGTAACCTACACTGCGTGAATGCACTGAAAAGGAAACTGACACTGTCAGAAGGAGAACAAAAACAAGATACGTCTAAATGTACACGTGATCAATCACGATGCAGCTCGTTATTTCTTCCATTACTAATTCACGATTGTTTGTTATCTTACGATACAAGGAGGAAAGTAACGATCCAAGTTCAATAACGAGACACTGACGTCTTTTTTTTCCAATTACGCGTTCCAAATATACGTCAGAAGGTGATGAAAATTTCCAGACAAATTTGTGAAAATGGTTTGAATGTGCGTCACGAAATTCGTTAAAAGCAAACAAACGACGTTATTGTACTTAACGCGCAAGTGTTCAAACGGATAAGAATTCCTCGGAGAACCGTAGAACGATAGCAATCGCATGAAACGAGTGGTTTTCAAGTATAGAGACTTCCGTGTGAATATAATATAATATTTTGTTGATTGTATGCACACCACGAGAGAGAGGAAGTTGCCTCTCTCGATTCTGCGGGCGGACGTGACGCGATAAGAACATAGCCGCGTAACTCTGCCTCGATAATCCGCAAAAACTTTCCAGCATTCGACTTATGTAAGAGTCTACCGATAGAAAACGCACGTGGAGCGTCGTGAATGCGCGATGATTCGTGTGTAAATTGACTGGGGTTCGTGAAAAGTGCGTTAATTCGGACAGGAACTTGGAACGGATAATAGGAAGTTGTTGAGACAACGGGGTGAAACAACTGGAGCGTAAGAGTCGCTTGAACTGTA
The DNA here is from genome assembly GCA_910591515.1 of Cerceris rybyensis. Taxonomy (NCBI): domain Eukaryota; kingdom Metazoa; phylum Arthropoda; class Insecta; order Hymenoptera; family Crabronidae; genus Cerceris; species Cerceris rybyensis. The sequence goes on along the minus strand of OU342800.1, from coordinate 3,146,235 downwards.
ACTGGAGAGAAAGAGGATATTTTAATGCTAGATCTCCAAAGGAGGAGTCCCTGGTTAACGGACAGTGGGTATCGCAGGACGGAAACAACAGTGAAACAACTGATGGATAGTTGTTTTTAGACACTTGAGACCAAGAAGTGTAGGATATTTAAATAGTAGGATTGCAAGAGAGGTGGAATAATAGGGTAATATGCACAGTGGGTATCGCAGGACGAAAACAACGTAGTGAAACAACCGACTGATAGTTGTTTAAGACACTGGAGACCAAGAAAAGAAGGATATCTATATACTAGGATTTCAAGGCAGGAGGAATGACAGGATAATATGCACAGAACGTATTGTAGGACAGAAACAACGCAGTGAAACAACCGACTGATAGTTGTTTAAGACACTGGAGACCAAGAAAAGAAGGATATCTAGATACTAGGATCGCAAGGAAGGAAGAGTAGTAGAATACTATGTATAGCGGGTATCCCAGGACGGAAACAACGCAGTGAAACAACCGATGGATAGTTGTTTAAGACACTTGAGACCAAGAGAAGAAGGAGATTTGAATACTAGGATTGCAAGAGAGGAGACATAATAGGATAATACGCACAGTGGGTATCGCAGGACGGAAACAACACAGTGAAACAACCGACGGATAGTTGTTTAAGACACTGGAGATCTAGAAAAGAAGGATATCTAAATACTAGGATTGCAAGAGAGGAGAAATAATGGGATAATATGCACAGTGGGTATCGCAGGACGGAAACAACGCAGTGAAACAACCGATGGATAGTTGTTTAAGACACTGGAGACCAAGAAGAGTAGGATATCTAGGTACTAGGATCGCAAGGAAGGAAGAGTAGTAGAATACTATGTACAGTGGGTATCGTAGAACGGAAACAACGCAGTGAAACAACCAAAGGATAGTTGTTTAAGACACTTGAGACCAAGAAGAATAGGATATCTAAATACTAGGATTGCAAGGGAGGAAGAGTCAAAGGATAATATATAAAGTGTGTATCATAGGACGAGAACAACCGACGGAAAGTTGTTTAAGACACTTGAGACCAAGAAAAGAAGGATATCTAGATACTAGGATCGCAATGAAGGAAGAGTAGTAGAATACTATGTACAGTGGGTATCGCAGGACGGAAACAACGCAGTGAAACAACCGACGGATAGTTGTTTAAAACACTTGAGACCACGAAGAATAGGATATCTAAGTATTAGGATTGCAAGGAAGGAAGAGTCAAAGGATAATATATAAAGTGTGTATCATAGGACGAGAACAACCGACGGAAAGTTGTTTAAGACACTGGAGACCAAGAAAAGAAGGAGATCCGAATACTAGGATTGCAAGGAAGGAAGAGTGATAGAATACTATGTACAGTGCGTATCGCAGGACGGAAGCAACGCGGTGAACCAACCGTAGCACAGTAGTTCGAGCCATTGCAGGAAAAGAGAAGGAAGATATTTAAATACTAGTTCTATAAACCGAACAGTAATGACTAGTTATTAACATACATTGCGCGGATCACGGTACAGACGCTGCACATCGAAAGTTCTAGTCTCATAAATAATAAGAGTTTTCAAGATTACGGATCCATTTTCAAGGAAATTTGAAGTATACGCGATAGACGGAATGTTAAAAAATTAAGAGTTTGAGCTGTTTTAAAAAGTGAACTCTGGGAACGATAGCGCAAAATTTGTACAATCTTCCTAGTTCAAGCTATTCAGCCGGTACATTTAAATAGAATTTCTTAAGTCATTGTAGTTACACAGCTAATAACACCTGAACAACACCAATTTTGTTTGACTATCCGAAAATCGTTGTTTTTCTTCGTCGTAATTGCGCAATTGGAAAAAAAGACGGGCTTTAAATGCGCATTTACTAGGAACCTGTAAATCGATAACGAATCAGTGAGTCATCGTGCAAACAGATATAAAGAAGACAATCAACCGTGCGATTGTATCGAAAGACAGTCGGCGAAGTCATCGGAAGTATCAAACGCGTCACGAGTTGAAAAAGTTAGTGTGAATCCGTCAACGACGTCAATGGAGAACGATCCGTTCTCCATTCGTTAACGACACCAATTGGCTAGAAAGTTCGGAGAATTCATCTGGAAGAGTCGGTGTAAATTTACAATCAGATGACAATTTTACGGTGTAATATCTCTAATTACGTGCATGTGTATCTTCCTGAGATTTATCTCACCTTATAAAAACCATCCGGAGATCGTGCGTCAACGCGTTCTCCAACAAAGTACAGGCGAAAGTTTACACAAAATTTGAAAATAAATAGATCATCTCGTCGAGTGAGTCCAAGTGGATAAAATAAAAACTAAAAGACATTTTACAATTGCATTAAAACTACGCTATACATAATTTACTGTTCTCCAAGAAAGTACAAGCGGAAGTTTCCATAAAATCTTATAAAAAGTTTCCACAGATCATCTCGGCGAGTGAGTCCAAGTGGATAAAAAAATACTAAAAATTATTTTACAATTGAAGTGAAACTAAACCACATATACTTTACCGTTCTCCATCAAAGTACAATCGAAAGTTACCATAAAATTTGAAAATAAATAGATCATCTCGTCGAGTGAGTCCAAGTGGATAAAATAAAAGCTAAAAAACATTTTACAATTGCATTGAAACAACGCTATACATACTTTAGTGTTCTCCAAGAAAGTACAAGCGGAAGATTCCATAAAATCTTATAAAAAGTTTCCACAGATCATCTCGGCGAGTGAGTCCAAGTGGATGAAAAAAACACTAAAAATTATTTTACAATTGAAGTGAAACTAAACCACATATACTTTACCGTTCTCCAACAAAGTACAGGCGAAAGTTTCCATAAAATTTGGAAATAAATAGATCATCTCGGCGAGTGAGTCCAAGTGGATGAAAAAAATACTAAAAATTATTTTACAATTGAAGTGAAACTAAACCACATATACTTCAACGTTCTCCAATAAAGTACCATAAAATTTGGAAATAAATAGATCATCTGCTCCAAGAGGGTAAAGGAGATACTAAGGACAATTTTGCAATTACATTAAAACTATACCACACAGACTTTACTGTTCTCCAACAAAGTACCATCGAAAGTTTCCACAAAATTTGAAAATAAATAGATCCTCTCGGCAAGTGAATCCAAGTGAATAAAATAAAAACTAAAAAACATTTTACAATTACATTAAAACTACGCTATACATACTTTACTGTTCTCCAACAAAGTACAATCGAAAGTTTCCACAAAATTTGGAAATAACTAGACCATCTCGGCAAGTGAGTCCAAGTGAATAAAAAAAATACTAAAAAACATTTTACAATTACATTAAAACTACGCTATACATACTTAACTGTTCTCCAACAAAGTACAATCGAAAGTTTCCACAAAATTTCGAAACAAATAGATCCTCTCTTCGAGTGAGTCCAAGTGAATAAAATAAAAACTAAAAAACATTTTACAATTGCATTAAAACTACGCTATACATACTTAACTGTTCTCCAACAAAGTACAATCGAAAGTTTACACAAAATTTCGAAATAAAGAGATCCTCTCAACGAGTGAGTCCAAGCGGTTGAAAAAAAATACTAAAAGACATTTTATAATTACATAAAGCTACACCACACAATAAAGTTTCCATAAAATTACAAAATAAGTAGATAATCTCAACGAGTGAGTCCAAGCGCTTAAAAAAAACACTAACAGACATTTTATAATTACATAAAGCTACACCACACAGTAAAGTTTCCATAAAATTAGAAAATAAGTAGATAATCTCATCCAGTGAGTCCAAGTGGTTAAAAAAAATACTTAAAAACATTTTCCACTTACCTTAAAACGGCGCCACACATACTTTGCCGTTCTCCAGTCTCCGACAAGACAATTCCATCTTCTATAAACAGTTAAAACGACCGTCTTATAGAAACAATACAAACAATTCTCCTCTCAGTGACTATTTTCCAATTCTACATCAAGTGAATTATCCAACCTGCATTTCTCTCAAAAGTGTCGCAAAGTGCAAAGCAACTTAAACTTACAAAGAGAACCTCATAGAGACAAAGTGTAACTGTAGAATTGCTCGAAATTGCTTCCATTCGAAACTTCGATCATGAAAGTACCGTTAGAATTCACCTGGAAATGTTACGCACGATAATTGCAGGGACTGGGAAGAGTTTTGCGTAATACGATTCGAATCGGGTGTCGGCTCGCGCGCACACATCGTCGAATAAAAAGTGGCACACACACTTTGCTTTCCACGTTCGAAGACGGCACGAAGAAGAGGTGTACGACGTGGGTGGACACGTCCAGTCGAGCAGTGTGCCTCGTTTCGGTCGCACGTCGTCATTAAAATAATTATAACGTTGCGACACGTCCGCGGGACAATTAAAACTCACGCTTTCGTTGACGAGAACGAAACGCACCATATATTCGGATATATGCGTTATCGAGAGTTCATTTCACTTGGTAGTTTTTGGTGAAAGAAGCTACAAACTGTTCGTCTTCAAGAAAAGTTTTCTTTTTAAGAATTTTAATCGAAATCTGTGTTGCAAATATTTGGTGAAGCTGAACGTTGTTGGATTTTCCAAAATACGAGTTTATCGAGGATCACGATTTTGAAGAGGAATGAAGTAAAAACTATTTGACGATGTGGAAATCAAAGTGGAGAACGTGGAACGTCGTATCGAATATAAATAGGTATACTTGGGGAAAAAGAAACGTGGAACTGCAAACTTACTTTCCAATTTTCAAGTAACCAGAGAACCACACTCAAATTACACCGTTTGAAAATCGACACAATCTTTCAATTTTATAAACTTTTAGTGTGAATGCAATACATAAAAAAAATTCTATCTTGTGCAAGGGTACATCGCTAATCAACCCTTCCAGTGGAAAAGACTGACATCACCCTTACTACTTTTCCTCTCAACCTAATAAATGTGCCAATAATTAATCAACTTTAAATACATCCATCGTAATTCGAAATAAATTTAAAACACTAATTAAAAATACAGTTAAAATACTAATTTAAAATTGAAGTCCAAGAGGTCGAACCTAAGTCCTAAAGCAAGTAATCTAATAAATGTGTCTATAATTAAACAATTTTAAATAGATCCATCGTAATGCAATATAAATTTAAAATACACATTTAAAATTGAGGTTCAAGAGACTTAAAATCTAAGGCAAGGTGTTAAAAAACGATTAATCGTATCGATCAAAGACACTGTCCCAATTACGCACCTAAATTGCCACCGTAATCTAGTAAATGTGCCCATAATTAAACTATTTTAAATAGATCCATCGTAATGCAAAATAAATTTAAAATTGAAGTCCAAGAGATCGAACTTTAATTCTAAGGCAAGGTGTTAAAAGACGATTAATCGTATCGATCAAAGACACTGACCCAATTACGCACATAAATTGCCACCGTAATCTAGTAAATGTGCCGATAATTAAACTATTTTAAATAGATCCATCGCAATCAAAATAAATTTAAAATTGAAGTCCAAGAGGTCGGACTTAAATTCTAAAGCAAGGTGTTAAAATACGATTAATCGTATCGATCAAAGACACTGTCTCGATTACGCATACCGATTGCCACCGTAAGCAAAAGGGTATTAGAAAAATGCAGGACGCATACGAAAGGTTAACGATACCAAAGATCGTCGTCTGCTCAAAGTCAGCGATCGACAGTTGTGCAGAGACGATCGACGAATCCGAGAGAAAGTCATCGCCGAGACAGAGAAGAATCGTTAGGTCTCGATATCGACGTAATTCTCGAAGACACTCAACGAACTTCTTCGAGCGTCGATCACCATCGACATCTCGAAGTCCGTCGCCCTGTTTGAAGAGTCGATCTCAAGATCGTGATCAGAGGAGAACAACCCCTACAAGTCACATCGACGATGACAGATTAAATTACAAGGTCAAGGATGAAAATGACATCTACAACGAAGATAATCGAAATAAAGAGAATTATTTAAATGATTCTATAAGGACAAATAGTAAGGCTGAAAACGATCAGAGATTAAATATCGACGATATTCCCAATAATGTTCCTTACAACTTCTCCAATGACAATGGGGATGATTCTAAGGACACCAGAAGATTAAATTTCAACGATATTCCCAATAATATCCCCTGCAACTTCTGCAATGACAATGAGAATGATTCTAAGGACACCAGAAGATTAAATTTCAACGATATTCCCAATAATGTCCTCTGCAACTTCTGCAATGACAAGGGGGACGAAGTTGAGGACACCGGAAGGAGCGAAAATGAGATTTATAGCAAAGAAACCGGAGAAGATGAGATTGCAAATGATGAAAGGTTGGAAAATAGGAAGATTTCGAGTGATATTGTTAATTGTGATGTTGAATTGCGATTAGAGGAGGGGGAGAAAAGTAGAGGTGAAACGATAGAAAAGAATGTTGGGTGTACGAAATTAGGTAATGGTCTTGATAATTGTAAAGGTGCGAGTAATGTTAGGTGCGGAAAAATAACAAAGAGTGAGAATAGAAAGGAAGAGATCGGTCTTGATAATTGTCCAGGATATCGGCAGTATTTAAAATTGCTACAGGTGCCACAAACGAACTTAGAGTGGGGTGAAGGTAGTGGCGATGATTTGAGCTCGGAATGGGATTCCGATTATACGGATCGATCTATCGAACAACCTGTTATTAAGGTAAATTATAATGGGTTAATTTGTGGGAAGATAGGACATGATATTGTAAAATTTAATTCGGCGATTAAAATCGTAATTGAGGGGTTGAAAGAATGTAAGAAATCTTTTTGTGCGGAGAGGTGGTGGAAAATTTGAAAAAATAAATTGAGACTTTGAGGGATAATTGGTTTTTAATGAAATCTATTTGGATCTTTTGTTACAGTCGTCGGGTTGGAGGAAACTTCGAAATATCGTGCACTGGACGCCGTTCTTTCAGACTTACAAGAAGCAACGATATCCATGGGTGAGTTGTGCAATTTGGTTTGAATTTTTATTCCACTCTGAAGTTACGCGTTGACATTGTAGCTCGTTGAGGATAAAATTTCACATAGAAAGGATTACTTTTGTAATTTCTGGCGAAAGTAATATTAAATACGCAAGTAATTAAATAAATCAGTTTCCTGGTCTATACCTCCCTTCCATCTATAAATAATCTAACTTACAAATTAAAGTTCCACTATATTCTACATAGAAAAGTTCAAATTTCCAATTCTGGCCACTTCATAATTCTTGGCGCAAATAGAATAAAATAAATCAATTTCCTTATCTATACCTCCTGTCAGTTTATAAATAATTAAACTTACAAATTAAAGTTCCACTATATTCTACAGAAAAAAGTTCAACTTTCCAAATTTCCAATTTCGGCCACTTCATAATTTTTGGCGCAAATAAAATAAAATAAATCAATTTCCTTATCTATACCTCCTTTCAACCTATAAATAATCTAACTTACAAATGAAAGTTCCACTATATTCTACATAGAAAAGTTCAAATTTCCAATTCTGGCCACTTCATAATTTTTGGCGCAAATAAAATAAAATAAATCAATTTCCTTGTCTATACCTCCTTCCATCTATAAATAATCTAACTTATAAATTAAAGTTCCGCTACATTTTACATAGAAAAGTTCAATTTTCCAAATTCCCAATTTCGGCCACTTCATAATTCTTGGCGCGAATAGAATTAAATAAATCAATTTCCTTATCTATACTTCCTGTCAATTTATAAATAATCGAAATTACAAATTAAAGTTCCCCTATATTCTACAGAAAAAAGTTCAACTTTCCAAATTTCCAATTTCGGCCACTACATAACTTTTGGCGCAAATAAAATAAAATAAATCAATTTCCTTGTCTATACCTCCTTTGAACCTATAAATAATCTAATTTCAAATTAAAGTTCCACTACATTTTACATAGAAAAGTTCAATTTTCCAAATTCCCAAATTCGGGCCCCTTCATAATTTTGGGCGCAAATAAAATAAAGTAAATCAATTGCCTTGTCTATACCTCCTTCCAACCTATAAATAATCTAACTTACAAATTAAAGTGCCACTATATTCTACAGAAAAAAGTTCAATTTTCCAAATTTCCAATTCCGGCCCCTTCATAATTCTTAGCGCAAATAAAATTAAATACACGAGCAATTAAATAAATCAAATTCCTTATCTTTACCTCCCTTTCAACATATAAATAATCTCACTAACAAATTAAATATCAATAACGCCACTTCAATCGCGTTGCTTTCCATTTTTCAATTTTAATAATTACTACAGTCATTAAACCTACAACCTACAATTCTAGATAAATTCCGAGTCACCAAGTCAATCATATATTAAATAATAAATAATAAAACTTTTCAAAACCGTCGATGAAAAATTTTAAATCGGGCCCACTGATCGAAAGTCCCAATTCTTACCTCCTGACCCACCGTAGCATCTCTTAACCACCTTTTTTTCGGTTCAGGTGCAATTAGCGGGACACCAGGGAAACTTTCGAGCAGGCCCAACTCCTGGGACGATTTTAAAGAAGCTCTGCCCCCAGGAGGAAGCCTGCTTTCGTTTGCTAATGAATGACGTCCTGAGGCCTTACGTGCCGGAATTCAAAGGAGTCTTGGATGTCCGAGAAGTCGAGGAAAGGAGCGCCGAGGGAACAAATACCATGGAAACACCAAAAGACAGTACTGAAGCTGCAAACAAAAGGACCGTAGTGTCCTCGTATTTACAACTTCAGGATCTCCTTGGTGATTTCGAACATCCTTGCGTTATGGATTGCAAGGTTGGAGTCCGGACTTATCTCGAGTCTGAACTGGCGAAAGCCAAGGAAAGACCCAAGGTACGAATGCTCGTTGAATTATAATGAATTAATTCACCTATTAACACTAGAACTACCAAACAAATCAAAGTGACTAGTTCCTAATTTTTTCCAAAAGTTCTCCGAGTTTATAGAACAATCATAGAGCAGATATTTAACGTTGATCTTATAAAACACAGATTACAGAATCAGTCATCTCCACATCTTGACTCCTCTTTCTCCAAAGTAGTACTTATTTAACGCTACATCAGGTACATTTAAATATATTAAATAAGTGCTTTAAAAAAGGTAGATCAAGCGGTAAAAAATACGATTAATAAAGTAATTTGAGTACTTTAACATACACATTAAATTTTTGCTGTACTTCTGCTCTATCAGTTTGAAAAAAATTGTTAAAGAAGTAGGAACCCTTCAATTTCACGGCTGCCATAGATCTAGTGTTAATATATTGAAATATAACAAAGTTAATACCGGTAGTTCTAGTGTTAACTCATCTACTTGTAGTACTGCAACAATGAAAGATTCCTATGTTTAATCTCTGCTATTGTTACAGCTACGAAAAGACATGTATGAGAAAATGGTGCAAGTTGATCCCAGCGCACCAAGCGCCGAGGAACGCAGAGTGCAAGGGGTCACGAAGCCACGTTACATGGTCTGGCGGGAAACGATTTCGAGTACAGCCACCCTGGGTTTTCGCGTTGAAGGTATTAAACTTGCTCATGGTGGCTCATCGAAAGACTTCAAGACAACTAGAACTCGAGAACAGGTTTGTATTGATCCTGATGCTGTTTCGTATCTGGGAGAAAAAGGATGGCAGTCTCAGAATTCGTGAACTCACGTATACGCAACAGGGGCAGTCAAATTGATAACACTTTAAATACCGTGATGATAACGTTCATTCTTTTTGTTACTTGGCAAGATAGATAAAAATTGTGACATTTTTAAAAAAGTAATTTCAACGACAATCAGCAGGTTAATGTATACTTCATTTTCAAAAATTAATCAAGTTTACACCTCATGGGCTATCCTTCTTCTCGGAATTGTGCAATACAATTAATCTCTAATCTCTGCACGAGTATTTAGCATATTATAGAGCCATGAATTGAAATTTACTATTCACGAAAGTCCGGGAGATATTTCTTCATATAGGATGCAAGCACAATTATCTTAATCATTTAACAACTAGAAAAGAACTATGTTAAACAGTCCAAGAAAGTTGTACATTGTTTGGTAGACTTTATGACTTAAAATTTTCAAAAATAATTAGGAAATTGCACTGAGTGTATCGTTGAATGTGCAGATACTCCAGAAATTACAGAAATACCTCCCAATTCTTGTAAGATTTGTACTTCTAGCTTTAATCGTACCTTCAAGATATTACAAGAATTCTAGTCAATAGAAATCTCTTACCGGATTAATAGCAATTAAATGACTAATTTGAATTTTAGGTCACGGAAGCATTGAGGCGTTTCGTGGAGGGTTATCCGCATGCGATTGTAAAGTATTTGCAGCGTCTTAAAGCTATAAGGGCTACGTTAAAAGCATCGCCATTTTTTGCATCGCACGAGGTCGTCGGGTCGAGCTTGTTGTTCGTTCACGATGCGAAAAATGCCGGTATATGGATGATAGACTTCGCGAAAACTTTACCTCTGCCGCAACACTTGCCACGTATTCATCATGACGCCGAATGGCAAGTTGGAAATCACGAGGACGGATATTTAATAGGGGTTAATAATCTGATCGACATATTCCAAGACATACGAAATTCCGAAACGTAACTCGTATTACTGTGCTTTCTTTTTCTATCTTCTTCCCCTTTTTTTTTTAAATTACTATAATTATTATTATTATTACGACCACGACGAAGAGGATATCGAATTAACTTATGTAACGTGTAATTTATAAACAGACATCTTTTTTTGCATTTTTCTAGAGTGCTTTATACGTATTAAACTTTGTATATAGTCTTTCCAGTTCGAACATTTCCACGATGCATTTCCTTCGTCGATATCCTCGCAATAAACGGACCAAAGACGCGGTGGCTATATTTCGCTACCTAGGTAATTTTTCATGTAGAAAAACAAAAGGAAACTACGCTAGATAATCCTAGTGAATGTGTAAAAAAAGTAATTTAACGTTTCTCTACCGTACGTAAGTTTTATTTATACGTTTTAATTGTGACACACTGCAGAAGTCTTCTTGATACAAGAGAAAGATGGTGTTTTGTATTTAAAAAAAAGAACCATGCATCTGTAAATAATTCGACATTTAATACAAAAAACACGACGATGTTTTTACTTCTTTTTTTTCCAGTTCCGAACGTCCTCCTTAAAGCATTAATATTCTTTCCCCGCTATTAATGACTAAAAAAAAAAAAACTATTAAATTCAGCTTCTCTTCCAACCACGTCGAAGAATCACGATACTAATTATGCGCGTAACGTTACAACGTAATTATTCTACGCGTTTTATCTAGCTGGTTTCTTTTCCACTTTACTTTACAAGTAAGTCGCGTGCAAATTCGCGCTCCTCGCGAAACATCGAAATCATGCTAGAAACTGTAAATAAAGAATGCGTGCAATAAGTAATGAAAACAACGAGAGAGCAATGTCAATTCTGTCAGGGCGTGCCGTAAGGACTATTTCGTGACGATTGACTTTGAATCGTTTGTTGCTGATTTCCCGCCGATTGAGAAGACGTTATCGTGGTAGGAGCGATAACACGAGCGTAAACCGCTGCTCCTGTTGTCTTCAATCCCGCTGGTGTTGGTATCACTTTGAGACCGTGCAAAGTTTTGATATTTAGCAATTGGCTCGGTAAGATGATAGGTTGCTGTGTCTGCTGTTGCTGAGAGGATTGCTGTTTACCGAGAACGACGCTTCCGCTCGTGCTGACACCGACACCGACATTTTTGCTACTGCTTGCTAAAACGATCGGTTTTCCAGCTAATTGAGCGGTCACCATTCGCACGGTTTGAGCTTGCTGCGGCTGAGATTGCTGTTGCTGGGTACTAACTATGATCTTTGACTGTCCAGAGGACGTCTGTGCTTGGGATACCACCTGAAAGATGTTCTTGTGTTTAATGATTATGCATTGACTTCGAGAGATAGGTGGATAGTCGTTAAAATTGACACCAGATCCACCAAGATAGTCAAAGTGAATTTTTTTTTAAAAGAGTGTTCTTAGTGGTTTTCCTTTCATTTTAAAAATCTCTCTACCTTTTACGTTTAATACAGAATCGATGGCTGGTAGATTTAGTGCTAATTTTCAGCTACGTTAAACGCAAAATAAATTTGTTTTTCGTACTTGATACTGAGTTTGTATCACTTGTTTTCCCTGTCTGTTAAGCTGATTGACATGACTAGCAGTGGTCGCTAATTTTAATCCCTTCTGAGCGAGTAGACTCTCCACGGAAATGAGCTGTCCACCGCCAGAACTCGTTAAAACTTTCGCCAGTATCTTCTGTTGCTGCTGTTGCTGTTGTTGATGAGGAGATTGTTGGATCTGCACTGCGATCGGTTTTCCTCCTATTTGTGCTATTATGCGTTGCATGCCAGACGTTTGTATAGATTGCTGCTGACCAGCCACGACACGTTGCTGAATTTGTTGCTGTTGCTGCTGCTGTTGCTGTTGCTAGAAGTGATTTTTTCAATGAATACACACAATTAATATTATTTACAACGATCAAATCTTCCATCAATATAATAAATAACACACCTTCAGCTGCTGTTGCTGCAACTGCTGTGTCTGATTGCTAGACGGCGACGATTGTTTAATAAATATCGTTTGTCCCTGCAAGCCATGGCCCGTAAGAAGTGATTTTATTTGTCCCGAACTAACAAGCTTTATCTGAGACGCCAACAAAGTCTTTCCAGGTAGCACATGCTGTTGCTGCTGCTGTTGCTGTTGCTGCTGTTGTTGCTGTTGCTGCTGCTGATGTTGTTGCACCTGCTGCTTTATATTTGCAGTCTGTAAGATACTCTTTCCAGCCTGAGTCGTGACTATCGTTTGCTGTTGTTGCTGCTGCTGTTGCTGCGGCTGCTGCTGACTTTGTACTTTGGCAGTTGGGAATATCGTCGTTAAGTTTGCAGTTGGATTCGACGTGCTCGATGCACTACTGGCAGCAACCGACTGCGCCGAGTGCAACACAGAATGTCCTGATAATCTGATTGTTTGTAACCCAGCGGAAGTCGATACTTGTATCTGATGATGCGGAAAATGTTGCTGATTTGATTGTAACAAGCTCTGAGCAGCGTTTGTCTTAACAACTGCAACTGGTTTTCCTCCTATGTTGGTCACTTTCTTAATCGGCGTAGGCGTTGTAATTTGAGCCTTCACCTCGGGCACTGGAATCTCTTTCTCAACGGTGACGTTGCTGACAGAGGCGGTAGACGTTGCATGAGTTGTAATAGGAGCTACGGGTACGCTTACGGATACAACGGAAGTCGTCGTCGCGCTGGTCGTTGTTACGACATTTGTAACAACAACTGGTTGCTCCGTGGAGACAGGATGATCGACGACTTTCTCCTCGGCCTTGCGTTGCTCCTTCCTGCAGTTAATAAACGTTATTAAACAATGTATAGAATTACAACATACTTGGCCAAAGAATTAAAAGAAGATCTGCAATAATTACCTAGATACGACAGGCTGCGCCGGAGTGATAGTCCGTCTCTCCTTTTTGGGCGTAGTTTCTTTGGTACTACTTGGAGACTGTTCCTTGTTAGAATTCGGAGGTTTAACAGCCGGCACAGATTTATTCCGTGACATGCTACCAACGTTCTTTTTATTCTTCGCAACCCCTTGTAACTGTTGATGGTACATTTCTACAAGAAAAAACTCATGAAACGATTTGATAGAAAATAAATGTAAAGACACCTGCGGATAGAAACCAACCGAATTCGGACTCTGATCGTGCACGATGAAGGTACAGCCATTCTTTGCGTCTAGGATAATATCTGACGCAGGGATCAGTTTCGTAATGTAGCCGATCCAATGCACCAGACACGACAGAATGCAAATATCCTTCTTTATCGTCGGCCTCTCCCTGTTCTCTAATATACTGAGAATCTTTGAGTAACTGACAAATATCGGCTCTAGTTCCTTCACCATTGGGAAGTCGCGCGGTTGCATCTCTGACCAGTGCTAAAATCGTCACGAAGTTCGGCCGATCTGCCACTAACAGCGAATGTCCACGGGCTTTGGTTAATCCTGAAGCTGCAGGAAATTTTAATGTTAAATTATCACTGCAAATTGAAAATTTCCCAAGTCCATATGAAACATGGAGTTATACATACCGACATTGTGCTGATAAATGCCTTTAACTGGACCCACAACAGATGCATAGCCGTGCATACGATAAGTAAATGCTTTATGAGGTGCAGCGTAACGCATACGTTCCTGTCTTCTGAATTCCTCCCGTTCATCCGACGTGGATGGACGAACTTTCCACTCCGTTGGCCAAAGTGCACGAGGTGGTTCCCATTCTGCGACAGCTCCAAGAGCTCCATTGTCAACGTTGATAGATTCCAACGTTGGACTTACGCTTCTACAGCTTGTACTTGTAGTACTATTCCCAGCTACGTTATTAACGTTGCTGCTATTAGATTGACACAATTGTGATTGCTGCTTCACGGTAATCGTCGAGCAGCTGGCAGAACTTGTCGGCGGACCTAACGAATCTCTGGAGAAGACAGAATTCAACGTGAAGTAAAAATCAATAAAAGATGTAATTGAAAATATTTATACTGATGGATATTATCACTAAAACTTCCGACCTTATATGCACTCAAATTTAGATAAGTTTAACAACTATTTTAGAAACATTGAAATGAAGAGGATTTTATAAGATAGAAGTGGAATAATTATATCACAGGTATCCTATCAATTTAGATAATTTTTAGAAAAAATTTGGAACCGATCTTTTGACCGTCTTGGGATTAGTGTTATAGTTAGAACGTACTTGAACATCAGGAACTTGGTGCAAAGATCTGAAAGACGAGAATCTGAGTCACGCCCTGCGCCTATCCAGGCATAAATGCCGTGGCCCTTATTTTCTAAATAGGGCACGAGCTCCTGTTCGCGTTCCTGCCTTTGCTCCAATTCCTGAGAATACGTAAGCTCGCCTGCAAGGAACCCTAGAGCTAGGGCTACCAGTGATGGCCACGATGATGCCAGAGAGTACCTGCAAGAGAGAATAAGGATGGTTGGCAATATAGTTAAATCACTCATACAATTTCCAAGTAAAATACCTCACAAGTATTTTACCAAACTTACCAATCATTCAACGGCGAGATAGGATTCCCTTGCCACTGCATCACTGCATCCTTCATCTCAATCGCGCTCATTCTGTACTCGCCCTTTGAAATGAAAGCGTCTCTTAATAGCGAGAAGAAGCAAGCATGGGTTTCTTGCATCAATTCAGCTCCGCTATTAATATCCATAGCATCGTCGCTGGGTACAGTCAGTTCTTTATCCGGTATCGACATAACACCTTCGTCTTCGCACCTAAGATAACAATTGAATATTTTTTTAAAAATTACCGAGACTTCATTTTGTATCAGAAAGAAGATACTTACTTCACCTCATCCAGAATATCAATACCATCGTCAAGTTGTATCGGTATCTGCATCATATCGATATTATCCAAATCAAGTTCCTTCTTATCGTTCTCCTCGTCGTCTTCAGTTTCCGGTGGAATATCTTCATTCATCCCGACGCTCAATTCCGTTTTGATTTCATCGTATTCGATGTCCTCCACCTCTTTCTTTATCTCAGGAGTACTTAAGAGAGACGACTTGCTACCTTTCGGAGTAAGAGGACTTCTACGAAGATAAAGAAAGAGATTAAAATGAATATTATTATCAAACGAGATCTTACAATATGGTAAACGTACAATTTCTTCTTGCTCAGTTGGTGCATCTCGTATGGATCTATGGGCTCTGATTTTATCGGCGTCATCAACTTATGATCCATGTCCAACGCATTAGAATGCCTGTTGTCGTCCGTTGTATGAGAATAATCGCTGTTATCGCTCTCGTGCTTTATGGAATTCGCATTCATTAATTTCGGAGCAGGTGGACAGAGCGACGTTTGTTCAAGTTTAATTCGTTTCTTTGCTGGTGTAACGCGCATGGACGAACCAAACGAGAGTTTATGTTTCTGTCCAATTTGCGCTCTTTGAGTGAGATCCGCAAGAGCGATTCCCTGTGTATTCAATTCCGGATGAATCTACAAGACAAGGCATATTTTCTTTTAACAGATGAAACTATATTTTTAAATATACGTATTTTGTTTTGAATAATTTCATTACGCACATCCCGTCGAGATCTTCGTCTCTTGTGAGCGATCAACATCTCGCGATACATTTCATCCGTTTGCTCTCGAATAAATAACGATCTATTCATGTGATACTCGGCACGTTGCAGAGTAGAAAAGACAGGACGAATCGTCTCATCGTCGTGACTCATTTGCAAACCCCTGATCGATAAACCTTGAGGACCCATCAGCGAGCGCTTTTTCTTCCTCTGTTTAGCTCCAGACAATTGATAGTGCGGATAGTTCTCCTCATTCTCGGATGTCGTGTCGGCAGCTAAGTTTGCGCTCACCCCGAGATCAGCCCTCAATGCATTCAGTTCCTCCAAATAGCGCAGTTGCGTTTTCTCTTCAACTGTCAGTTCAGTGCTTGTTAGTATTGTCCCCCGGAAGTTACTACATACTTCTCTGCCAAATGGCTGGAGCGTGGGGGAGGTATAAACAGCCAGAAAGTATTTCAACGAATTTACAATAATAGCCGAACTTACCCATAGCTGGCTTTGGCTTCTTCCATTGCAGTTTAGAAACCATTCTCTGTGCTGGCTGACTGAAGCCTTGCTTGTAAGCGTTTGATAAGAGACTCTCTCTGGACTTAAGTAATTGACTGGCCAATTCGTAAGAACGTTTCCTCTCTTCGAACAGTAACCTTCTCTGTTGAGCCTTACGCACTAGACTGCACATCCTTCTGATATCGGGCCGATAGTGGCCGGCAGAGAGATGATTATGAAACGAGTCTAACGCTGCTACGCCAAATCTGTTTAGAAATTTGAATGAAACTTGAAAATTCTCAAGTTATCGCGGTATATTGAAAATTCTTGGAGGAACATCGGTTACCGATGATTTTCACGATCGAAGAGCATGCGCAATGTTTTCTCCATTTCAACATCGACGTCGCAATCCTTGGGAAAAGCTGGTAAAAGGCTACATAAAGACTCTCTTTGATTTTCGGTAAGGCATTCGTTCCAAAAACGGGGATAATCTAAGAGTTCCTTAAAAATTTCTGAATGTTCGCACAGATCCTGTGGTAGCTTCACCTTAGTGTTCGCAGCTATACAAGTTTCCCATCTCTAAAAGTACAACAAGAATAATAAAGAGTAATGCAAAAAACTATTTGCTTTAGGAATAAATAACATTCTGAACAAAGATTGTACCAGCGTATCTGGACTTTCTGCCTTCACAGAATACTCTGTATTATCATTTTCGTCTTCATCCTCTTCCCCGGAGCTGTGGGTCTCGCTCCCACTAGTGCCATGCTCCTCTCCACTTTCGTCTTCACTGTCCGTCGTAGTGCTACTTCCACTTATACTACTGCTGCTACTGTTACTCCTAGATGCACGAGAAGATGCATCATCTTCGTCCTCCTCTGCTCCACTATCTCCTCCGGCCGAGCATTCGTCCATCTGAAATTGCAACGTAAACTTAAAAAGAGAACGTATACAAAATTCACCACTGTGGTAAATCGCATTCAACCACCTTAACTTATGATGCTACGCGTAATTAAACTTTATTAACGATCAGATAGATTGTAGAGTTGGAGCCAATAGTGTTCAGTAAATTAGAAAAAAAAAGGACACATTCAACATAATAATAAACGTCTCAGAGGCATAATTTGTTATATCAAGAATTCTTCCACAATTAATAACTTATGCAATTGCGATAACGAATGATAATTGACGATAACACCGAACTGGGAACATTATTGCAAGACTTGTTGTTAGTCCCTTCCGGAGTAACGTGACACAGGGTATACATAACGCGTTTCCAGCGTGTACAGTGTTATCGATCACGCGGACATTAATTTCGAAATAATCATCGTAACCAACCTCCATTCTCTTAACTTTCTGCGCTTGCTCCTCCTCTGTCCCGTGAGTTCTGCCGTTTTCTACGAAAATCCGTAATCTCCTTTCGGCTAACAGTGATTCACGAAACCGTAACTGTTGCCCGAGAATGATTCTCACGGCGTTTTCCTCATCCGAGAGATCTCCGTCGTATCGAGCGAATATTAAGTAATCTCACTATTCGCCGTTTGACCTGTCACAGCTACTGCACTCCTACTCTTCCGACAAATTTTAGTCATGGCGTGGAATACAGCGAAACAGAACCACGGTGTTTGTATATTGAAAGATCTCGAGCGCCCACCTTCCTCGTCGCTTTACAACTCCGGGCTTTCAATGGCGGAGGTTTTTAGGGCCGGTTCAAACACCGTTTAATACGAGTGAACGGTACTTCATCTTTCGCTATTAATCGATAAAATATGCTTGGAGTAAGGTGTTTGCAAGTAATTAGTAAAATTTTATGGGGCTGATGGATTTCTGTGCTCATAAAATGTAGAAATTAATTTGTTCCGAGGCCCGGATAAGCCGGCTAGGAATATTTTTTTCTGAGCTGGTTGCATTGGTATTACCGAGTAAATTCAAAATCTTAATTGTTTCGACTACAGAGGATATTAATTAATAAGATATAGGGCACAGAATTGTTAATAGCAATTTATCCAAGGTATCTCAGAATCATGATCACAATCATGCTTTAATTTCATACACGACAGTGATTGTAATTTCATGTGAATTGTATTAGCATTTCGGATTTAAAGGATAAGTACAAAACAAAAGAAATTATAAAAGAATAATTTATTATAATCATACAGGACAATGTAATTGTATTTATTCGGTATATAATAGTAGGAAAGAAAATTATTTCAAACATGGCCACGATTACATTTTATGATAGTTTGAATTCCCCGCCACTGCAGCGCGCTGGTTCATGGCGTCCTCTCGAAGTAGCGGCGCCACTGTCGTCTTTGAAAGACGCGAGGCTTTGCTCCTCCGTTTGATTCGTTTTTTGCTAAGAAATTTTCAAAATTGGTGGTTGAATTTTACTCATAGTTGTTCATTAGCATGTCGTGCATCAAAATGTAACACTGTGTCGTATTCTTTTTCCTTTTTTACGACGAAAAATGGAAAAGTATTGGTCGGCCTCTTCCTTTCTCGTCGCCCGGGATGCTGTTGCAATTCACAATCAAATATTTCAGATTACATGAGTTCTATTTCCTCCATTGTGACATATAATGAATAATTCTTAACGTTACGATTTGAACTATCAAGGTTCTTTTGATATGTCTAATGACACACACGTAGAATTAATATATAATTGCAATTTCTCTATCTTTTCCAGTGGCGCCTTAGCATCTGTGCAGAAGCCTCGCGCGCATGCCGCGCGCAGACGCAGTGAGTCACATCGCCCGACATCTTGGAAGTTTCCCTCATTCGGTTGCAAACGCTTGTGCTCCTCGATTTCATTCCTTTTTCGGTAAGAAACTTTCAAAAGCTGTTCTTCAATTCTACTTTTGGTTAGACATTCGTGTTTGCGATGGTCTCATGCCATAACTTTTCCGTTAGGCTGATCATTTTTAACGCAAAATGTTGTTCCTGTTTGCAGATTACCTCATTTTGATGTCTTGCGTTCATCATTGCGATCATGGATCTCTTTGCGGCGCTTAGCTGACTTAGAAGGGCATGTCATTAGTTAATCACTCCGATTGGTAAGTCTCATGCGTTTAAATTCCTTCAGGAGCCCAATTCATGCCGTAGGACAATTGTTCGGCATGGGCAACTGGTTGTATTATTTCCTTTTGCGAGTGCAGTGAGCATAGTTCAATAAGTAGTATCGAACTCGTGCTCGAATCGCGAAATGAAGTTTGCGCTGGTAGATTTTGAAAATGGATCATCGATCCGTCAAATTTTGTGGCACTACCGCTTCCTATCACTTCCTGTAGAAACTAAATTCGTCGATATTGTCGCTTCCTCCAAATCTTCACAGGAAACTTTCTCTTTTCTCTCATTGAAGCTTGGATCCCTAGTAGATTAGAGTTACAGTGATCAGAAAATTTCTAATGAAATCTGATTAACTGAAACTCTAACCCAAGAGTATCTTATATTCGTCAGATGGTTCTTCAATAAACAACGCTAGACTTAATATTGCATAGATCTTTATTCGTGAAAAAAATGTTAACA
Organism: Cerceris rybyensis; assembly: GCA_910591515.1. Taxonomy (NCBI): domain Eukaryota; kingdom Metazoa; phylum Arthropoda; class Insecta; order Hymenoptera; family Crabronidae; genus Cerceris; species Cerceris rybyensis. The sequence continues at coordinate 3,126,100 of OU342800.1, read as the reverse complement.
ATCAAAATGAATGGGAGAATAAGTGAGAAAGATATGTTATCGAACTAAAAAAGTCATTTTTATAAAATTTTAGGGAAAATATTTGTTCTTTAAGTTTTCATGAATATACGATAACGTGAGGTATACTATATTACTTAAGTTTTTTAAATGATTAATATCATTATACTTTTAACTATCACTTTCTCCAACTTGCCTATCGCACCGTCATTGTGCCGTTTATCATTTATGGTATCTGCACGTAATTTCCTATTTCATTCGGCATTCGACTGCCGAAAGTTCAATCTACTATAGAAAAAGCTATTGCAAAAGATGGCACACATACTCCACCACTACACCAAAGAAATGTATCGATACATCTGCCAATGAGATCAGTAACTGGAATAGAAAGAACTCCGATCAACCTTAACCCTTTGAGTGCGATCTATTCTAAGTTGATGCCTTTCAACAAAAACAATTGCCTCCACTGAGCGCGTATTTGCGTTCACACTCTCAATCGGTGGCTTTCACAAAACGCATATATGCGTCCATAGCAGTCAAAGGGCTACCTACACGTCCGTTATATCAAATCAGAGGAAGATCACTCCTATTCCCAGAATTTTGCAACTAAAGCCATATTTAGAGACAGATACAGATGAAAATACCCTTAACTCTCAAAATTACTTTATCTCCAAATTAACACGAAGGTATATACGTTCTTTCAAAATGTTTCTTAACATCGTTATAGAAACTTGAATAGAATACTGAAACTTTAGGACGATGTAGGTTGACCAGAGTTCTGCACGATCCCATTGCAAGCCGCTTCCGGTGCAACCGGCAAAATCGGTGCATACTGCATGTAGTGCGGTTGTCCGGCAACCGCATACCAATGCTCTTGCATATTTTGTGCCGGAATATTGTACGGTGTCGGCTGTGGGCACATATATGGCGCGCACATTCCAGAATAAGCCTGCGCATAATCCATTCCGGGACACATGTGCGGAGAAAATGGTTGTATGTTGCTGTTATCGGGTATATCTGAATGCGGTAAGCAAGGAATCGGATAGTAACCGGGATTCGGAGTGTAATAAGGACTCCCGTATGTCTCAGCTTCGCTTGCGTAATATGGCGTACTTGGATAAACGTTTTGTTGCATGTACGGAGCGTGGAAAGAATTTGGTGCACTTGCCAGAGCATGAACTTGTTGAGGAGATGAATTTAAATGTTGCGAATGTGTAATATCGTTCTTTGATTCGTGAGACTTCTGATTCTTCGAGTTTGGACCATTTTGCTGGTACTGATTGTAGCTCTGGGCTTGCTGTTGTTGTTGAGGATACTGTTGAACGTTGTTTCGATGTCGTGCTGTGGAGAGACAGATTTTTTAGTTATTTGATAGATTAACCCTTTGACGTTGATAAAGTTTTTCATTCAATTATTAACGTGTGGAAAACGATTATTGTTAGTTCTATAGAAAAGAATACGTATAGATTTTGCAAAGAGTTAATGGAAATTCGAAAATATGTAAAATACAGACTGTCCGGATTTTTCTTGAATCTTGGAGCTAAGCCGTTTCTATTCATACGTTGAGAGTCTTTGTTGCCGTTTACTTGATCCTTTGGTTTTTCACGCGAGTAGTCCTTTCCAATTTCTCCCTTTGAGATCTCAGCTTTCTGAGTCTGCACTTCTTTTGTACCGCATTTATTAGTTCCTTGAGGCAATAACGGAGGAGTCAGGTCTTGCTGACTGTTGTAGTTATCTTCCTTTTGCTGTGTTATGGAGCAATTTTCCATAATACCGTTCTTAATCTCGTTAACGTCATCCTCGTTTTGAGGTGTACCTTAAATAGACCAACGGTATAAATTGTAGGATATTATTGTAAATCACTTGTAATTTACAATATTAGGAAAACAGCAATCATCCATATCTGGGTCCAAGGTGTTAATGAATTTAAATAATTACAGATACATATAGTTTTCGTACCTTGACACCACTGTCCGTTTGATGTGTAGCTCAAAGTATTACTCACACGGAAATACTGCAAAATATTTTACATTTCAATATATATTCCTAATAAATTATTTGAGAGTTATATTTGTAATATACAATAGTCTCATACCTCTAATCCTAAGTTATAAAAAAATCTTAAAGTGAAGGGATCTGTAAAGAAAAATTTGTTTGATTAAAGCTATTATGTTTTAAGATAGAAGTAATTTCGAATTTTACCTGATAATGGCAAATCATTGCCATTTAAATCGACGCTCTTTTGCACGGAACAGTTTATAGAACGTAGCATACGGTCCATCTGATCGCCGGACATTCCTGAATTAGAAACAAATAATTTGGTACCATAGAAAATTACTAATGTTGAATACAATTAACGTTTAAAGTTACCAGGATAAGGTTGACAATAGGATTCCTTTGGCGGTCTCTGTTTGGGGTGCAAATTAAATTCAGCATCATTTTCCGTGTTCATTGTCGATCTACATTTTGTAGTTTTATGTACCAAACTATTGTCAGAATTATTGCTCGAGAATGTTAATGAATTCCCTTGTGTTTCTTTATTTAGATCTTCACTAGAGTTTTCTGTACTCGACAGTTCATTGTCGAGAATTATCGCTCCACTTGTAAATATTTGACACGAATTCTATAAACAATTTTCATGACATTTCAATCCCTCTCTTGATATTAAAAATTTTATATTTTATAAAGAAATAATTAAACAAGTAACTTACTACTGAATAGGTAGAACATTTTTCGGGCGTATAACTCTCACATGTTTCCCGATTCATATTTCTGAAAACAGAGAAAAATTACCGCCTTCTATTTCCTTGCGTTCGATTCAAAAAATTAATTGTAACACTTACAAAGATTCCTCTTTCCATTGATTTCCTTGAAAGTTACTTTTGTTATTGTCATGAATACCGTCATTGTTCGTGTTTTTATCAATACTCGTTGATAAAACGTTCATTGTAGAAATCGAATCTTTCAATTTACGTGAACTTGTAGCGCAAGCTTTCTTCCACTTTGGATCTAATAAAAGTATAACATAAATTTATCGAAGTTCCTATATATGGTTTCAAAAATTTCACATGTTTTCTTACTAACTTGATTCTAAAACGGCATTGCGTTTGCATATCGGCATCCAAGTGTTTTGCTTATTCTTTCGTAAAGGCAACGGCTTCAAAGCAGAATAAGCAACTGTTTTCTTTTCACCTAGTTCTTCTATAAAAACCACTACTGGTCCTTGATTCTTGCTCATCTCTTGAACATGACCATAGAAAAAAATAGGCTCTTTACTCTTTTTTGCCAACACTTTCCCCTCGCCATTATTCGTATTCTTTTCAAGAGAAGACACATAGATGCTATTGTTATTAGCTTTGTCACATTCTTCCTCATCGAAGTCCATCTGCACTAAACATTTACCACCAACTTGCAATTCGTGACTGTTGTGTCTCGTCCATCCTGCATTTTTTACCTCTAGAAATTAAAAAATTTATAGAATCTTCCATTTTACAATAGTTCCATGTCTCTTTAATGATCTCATTGGGTCTGTTACCTCGTCGAATTTCATGCCATATGTCGAAATCAGTGTTACGATAAATGTTAGGATCAAGGGCTTTAGCAACTCTGTATGGGAAAGGTGGAACTCCTTTCGCTATAGCCACAGCATCGTCGGTTTCGTCATTTTCATCTTCAAGTTTATTATATATCTCGGTTGCCAACTGCCTGAAAGATACATCGACGTTAAACCATTTGTTATGGTCATTATTAAAAGTAGTCAATTCTAAACTTACTCTCGTATCTCAAGATTTCCTTTAAGGAAAAATTTGTCGTGTCTGAATGTGGCACTTCTGTCGTGTAACATTTTATGAACCGTGGAGTCTATGTTAGCCATATGAAAGACATCCTTGTAAAGTGTCTGATATACGATGGCTGTAAAATGATTAATAAAATCTCTTATTTCTAGTATTCCTATGTTAATAGCGTATTAGTAAAATAAGGAACCTACACTGGCAAAATGCAGCTGTTGCCACATAGTCTCTAGTGTAAATACTTTCATACTGCCTCTGCGGAATATGGCACAAGTATATTGTTTCTTTAAATCCATTATTGGTCACGGTTCTCTGTGTCTGCTTCTGACCGTTAAATATTACAAATTCTCTTTTATACAGTAAGGACATGGCTTGAATCTCATTCATGCCACCCCACTCGGTAAAACAGGCCATTTGTTCGAGATAACTTTCGAATGGAATAATTGTATGCTAAAAAACAGATATAAATTTAAGTGAATAGAATTTTTGATGTGTCTTTCATATTTTCCTAAATGTAGAAACCAGAGATGAACACAATTTGCCCTGCTTCTTTTTATATAGTTAATTCTATTTGAGAAATCAGCTTTGCTGCTACCTCTGCAAATAAGTGCTTCATCTTTCTCATGAATTCCACGCATTCCTTCCTAACTTTTATATGATAATGCTGCGTCAAATAGACTTGTTCGCTAACTGCACGGAACAAGCAAGTCGGATCCCTAGGTGCGTGTTTCCTGAAGTACCCTTCGCTTTGCAACCACTCGTCGACAGGTTCCTGTGCCCGTTTCGATGGCTTTCTTGGTGATATCTCCATTTTTTTCTATTAAAATCAAACACAAGATGTATTTCTCGCAAGAATATCGATCAATCACTTTGTAAATTATTTTCTCAAATATCTTCCACTATGTACACTTTTGCCTACTTGTTCTCTGTAAACTTACATTTATACAATTAATTCAAGATGTCTGTAAACACAGCAGGATGATTTTTTTTCAAGAATTCGAGACCTACGAACCTTTCGATCAAGCTACACTTTGAATGAACCCAGAAAAACTTGTTTATTTAGAATATTTCTTAGAAGTCTTACCCGTCGTTCGTTATTCGTTGAATCGTTAATTCGAAATTAGAGAGAACGATGAAATTATAAGTAAAAGAAGTAAGCAATCCATACCTACTTTGACCGATAAATGACGCTTGGGTATGTTCGTTCGATGAAGAGCTTTGAATGGCAAAAAAAAAATGTCCTAATGCGAACTAACTTTTGCTTATCAGAAGTCGCGGCATGGCTACCAAAAGGACTAGCAACAGGTTTCTTCCTCACGAGGGTTCCCTTTAGAATAAGTCTCTACGCGTTTATTGGACGGATAGTATCCGATAACCAATCCCATTTCATTGTTTGTATATTTATCTTAACGATTTTCGAGAGCAAGGACCTATCAACACTTGATGTCCCTTCTCGATCATCAGTTTTCTTCCTTTCGAATTTAAGCGCGCTCATTCGAATAGTATTTCGACATGAATCGTCGTAAAAGGCCAATCGATAGTTTCAATAATCAAAAGTCTTTTCTATTGTTATATTCTATTCTATTATATTCTACTGTGTCTATTTGAAATACTAATTTACCGTAGAATCCCATGAAATCCAAGTTCCCACAATGTGCCGAATAAAAACGTATAAACGAGCCAGTCCCTTAAATGATAATACAATTATGGAATAATTACTTATAAAATATGATAATGAAACGGAACAAAGATAAACAAATAGATTTGTACAAATTACTTTTTATTCGTCGTAATAATTTTTTTCGGAATGACAATGCGATGTGTATGAAATATTAAAAAAGTACAATAGCCCGTTATATAAAATATGATTTTTACAGAAATATAAGATCAACCGCTGTACCATTGCGATATCTGTAACGCATGCAATGCCACCAATTTTTGCTGCTATCGAAAATAACACGTTTTGCTTTGCGTGCAGCTCTCTTAGTATAAAAAGTACAGTCCTTTGGCGAGTTAGTGTTGCATCGACGTTGATGCAAGCCCAAAGTTTATTTAAATCTAGCTGGTAACAAATAGGAATGGGATCTTCTATCCCGTTAGTAGTTTTTAAATGAAGTTTGGGCTCGATTCATCATCGCCGTAGATTAGTAGTTTCCGTGTAAAAATCGACTTGTGCGATCTCGCCGAAAGGAACGACGTTTGTGGCGGTAGGATAAGTATAATCATAAGATTACATTAACACAGTGTTTCGCATTCACCCTTCTTTTCCTTTCTTTTTTTTTCTGTTGGCAATGTATGAATAATTATTATAAAATGTCACGATATAGAAAATGGAAGAAATGTCGAGTCGCTGCTCCCGTTTCTTTTCCTTCTCGTTTCGAAGCTTCTTTAAGCAGCTATTTTCTCAGCATCGATAGCTGGAAATATTACAAATTAATATATTTATTTGAAACTAAGTGTAATTAGTAGTTTTAATTATTGATTTTATATCAAAGAACTTACCTTCTTTGGTAGGCAAGGGATTCTTCTCAAGCGTTTCTGCGTGCTTTAATTTCGTTGGATCGAAATTTTCAATACCGGAAATTAGTTGTTGTTTTCCCTTTTCTTGTTGGATCGCTTAAAAATTAAAATAAAATATTAGAAATGTTCACCATATTACAATATTAATTGTACAATGTATTGAAATATGAGATTATGTTTTGTGTGGCTTTACAATTGCGAAAGTAGTCGCTGTTGAAAATTGAAACGTGGAAATTTGTAGGTGCAAAAATTATGAAATTTGATAGTGTACCATCCTTGTCGGGTAGTGGATTCTTTTCTTGGGTTTCAGTATGCTTCAAACTGCTTGGATCGAATTTCTCGATGCCTGCGATCAATGTTTGTTGAGTCTTCTCCGCAGCTACATCTACAACCATGAAATTCTTAATGAACAAACAATTTCTTCCAACAATTTCTCCAGACATTACTTCAAAAACAATTCCATTACAAGTAGAATCTTTATCTAAAAATTCTAGCAACCAGAGGAAATAATACTTGAATCAATATGAATTGTTTTTGCAATAATTCTTTCCTTGACAAAATACATCAAAGCAACATTGTTATTTTGGCAATATCCCTGAAACGTTTATCACCAAAGCGGACCTAACATTTTGTTAATATAATAATCCACAGGGCAGAGTATCCCAAGCAGAAAAATCTTCTCTTTTCACTTCCTAAATAAAGCTAGAAAAGCATAAGCGAAGATTGATCCATTCTTGCCACCTAGAATTTCCAAAAGCAACAGAGAAACTGAAGAATCTTCTTTGTATCGCAAAGATAGAAAGCCTGAGACGTATTCCACCTAGAAATGTTGAAAATCTTAAGATACCTTTGGCATTGGGTAATATCATCTTCTCTTTCGTATCGGCATGCTTCAATTGATCTGTCTTAAAGGACTCCACGCCATGAATTAATTCAGAATGTTGCCTCTCCTGTCGTACGTCTATATGATTGATTTTACGTCACAATTTGTTTATATTAATTAATTAATTATGCTTTATCTCGGAGCTATCGTTTTAAGACTTATATTCTTATGGAATTGCAGTATGATATTTCGTAATAATATAAAATGGTGAGATTTAGTTTCGGGGCGATTATTTTTCTGATTTATATTGAAAAGAATAATAGAACGATGTTGTACCTTCGGCGGAAGGTAGGACATTCTTTTCAGCGGTGGCAGCTTTCTTCATGTCGCTATGGTTAAAACCTTCCAGTTCGCTTTTCAAGTCTAAGGCTACTTTTGGTAGATCTTTCAACGACGGACTCGACATGGTGATGTGTTGTACTTCTCGAACTGAAATGGAAAAATTTTTATTGTTAGTAATTGTTGGTTTTGCGACACGCTTGAAAGATTCATTGATATTGAATTAATTGGTGTTTAGGTCTATGAAAAATAGTGGGGTTTGGAAATGTTATTTAGATACGATTTATTTATTACTATCACGGTAATTGTTGGTATGAGCGGTGATGAGTTTCATAAAATTAGGCTTGATATTTTGTAGTTCTCGCGATTTTTTACTATGACGATGCTGGAAAGTACGTCGTAAAGGAATTTTTTAATTGATGTCAAATTTGAAGTTGGCCGTGGATTTTGCACATCCGATGTTCCTATTAGGATTTATCGAGAGGCGCAAATTGCTATGATCAGGGTACAAAATATCGGTAACAATTATATATATATATATAAAAGGAAATTGCAAAATTACAGTTTGCACAAAAACTATTTTCATTCGTCGCGATAAATTTCAATGAAACGGAACATTTTTGGATCATTGGGCGTTTCGACATGGCTTTCGCCTCAAGATTTCTTTTGCGGTTGCTCGTGTTTTCGCCTAGGACTTAAATTTTAGTTTTTAGGGTGGACTCAAAAAACTGACAGGGTTTTGTGGAACTAAAATGTAATTTATATCCATCATAGCGTCATAATCAAAAGCTCAAACTTTCCGAAGAAATCTATTTCTACAAAATCTGAAGAACAAATCTGTTAGAAGATCTCAAACTTTTACACAAAGTCTCTTAGGAAATCTCAAGCTCGTAGGAAAATGTATTTTCGGACATCTCCAGCTTTCAGACAAAGTCTGCTGGTAAATCTCAAGCTTTCAGACAAAGTCAGATGAGAAATCTCAAGCTTTGAGGAAAAGTCTCTTCGAAAATATCAATCTCGTAGAAAAATGTCTTTTCGGACATTTCCCGCTTTCAGACAAAGTCAGATGAGAAATCTCAAACTTTCAGGAAAAATCCCTTCGAAAATATCAATCTCGTAGGAAAATGTCTTTTCGGAAATTCTCCCGCTTTCAGACAAAGTCTGCTGGGAAATCTCAAGCTTTCAGACAAAGTCAGATGAGAAATCTCAAGCTTTCAGGAAAAGTCCCTTCGAAAATATCAATCTCGTAGAAAAGTGTCTTTTCGTACATCTCCCGCTTTCAGACAAAGTCTGCTGGGAAATCTCAAGCTTTCAGACAAAGTGAGCCGAGAAATCTCAAGCTTTCAGAAAAAGTCTCTTAGAAAATATAAATCTCGTAGAAAAATGTCTTTTCGGAAATGCTTGAGCTTTCAGACAAAGTCTGCTGGGAAATGTCAAGCTTTCAGACAAAGTGAGCCGAGAAATCTCAAGCTTTCAGAAAAAGTCTCTTAGAAAATATAAATCTCGTAGAAAAATGTCTTTTCGGAAATGCTTGAGCTTTCAGACAAAGTCTGCTGGGAAATGTCAAGCTTTCAGACAAAGTCAGCTGAGAAATCTCAGGTTTCGAAGAAAAGTCTCTTAGAAAATCTCAATCTCGTAGAAAAATGTACTTTCGGAAAATCTGTCGCTTTCAGAAAAAGTCTGCTAGGAGATCTCAAGTTCGTAGATAAATTGTATTTTCGAAAAATCTCAAGTTCTTTTAATTCTCGTTGTTGTAGGAGAAAAGAATGAAATACTATTTGAGTATTTCACTTCTAGTCGTTTAATAACAGTGGCAGTTTTCCGGTAGCGGCTGAACGTGCCGGTTCATTGTTATCGTGTTATCAGGAATGAAGCGCTTTCGCATGTATCGACTCGCAATGTTTGCGTCTATTGACGTGTATCGATACCGAGCAATGTTTCTGAAATGTATCGACAGATACGCCGGAATTAAACATCCTACAAGACATAAGTCTGCACGATGAAATATCCACACTATATTTTCTTACATAGCAATACTCACGGTGTATTTTGTTTAACGAATAAATAGAAGAATATGAGGAAGGAAATAATAATAGAAAGCCTTCGAGTCCAATAGAAATAGAGACGATGATTCAAACGAATGCAAATGGCAAGCAAAACAGGGAAGAGTAGAGTTAGACTGACAGATTTTCTGCAATCTTTCTGACGCGATGAAATCACAAGGCGAAGCATAAATGCCATAAATTCCAGACGAATAACGGCACTGCGTTTCAGGTAGATACAAAGGTGAGCAGAAGTATCCTCTTTGCTTGGCGTTTTTGATTATTCTGTTTTTTTTTCTCCTTCGTCGATCAATGTAACGGAATGTTCACGATTAGTATTTTTGCTTGAAATATAATTAGTCCTCTTAAATCTACTTCTCGATATTAATATTCAAATTTCATTCGAAATGTAAAAAAATATTTTACATGAATTATTACCGATACCGGATGAATTTTCATGGATTTTAATGAGTTTCATCTATCATAAAAACCTGTCTCGTGCTTTAACATGGATATAACATTAATTTTTAACATTATTAAAAATTATCTTACTTGAATTTACAATGAAAATGTTTTTGCGACAAAAACAATGAAAAGTTGTAAAAGTAGAATAGGAAATTTAGATTTATCATTAAGTTTCACAGTTACAAAGTGCCGTGTAATGCACTACGAAGCGGAAACAGCAGTGGCTGTGTACTTCCGGTCTCTGCTTCCTTCTACGTTTTGTTTCTTGTCACATAATCCTTCCCGCATGACATCCCGACGAAACTTAGGCTCCAGTTTGACACAGCAATTAACGCTACATCCAACGCGAGAAAAATTTATTCTCAACATTTCTATAATTATTACGTAATTTTTCAATTTTTCATCTCGTAGATTTCAAGCGTTTAAATCGTCCAACTTTTTTCCTTTCTTCCTACTCATTATATTCGATGATTTTAAATAAACCGAATTTATTGTCAGCAGATGTAGCATGAATTCGGTGAATTTTATCTTTGTATAGACAGAACACAAAAATTCTCACACGATAAACCGCACGGGATTATTGAAACACCGTAAAAAGAAAAAGTATGTCTCAAGTAATTCGTGGACTCGTTTATGAGTCACTTGAAATATTCTTCTTATCTATTCCTTTTACGCGCACGTAAAACCAACTCAACGAAACAGAACGTGCAATGTAAAATTAAAGATTACGTTGTTTTTTTCTCTCCTTTTCTTTTTTTTTGATGCGAAACGAACACGTCGAAAAATAATTCACAGTCTTCGCACGTTGGCAAGCAGACTCCGGCTCCGTATGTCAAATCCGGTATACAACGATGCTTTCTACGCTTTACTGTTGGTTCAAGCAGTGATGCACAATCTGCAGTTTCTTTGAACATCGAGCTATGTTCGGTTGGGTCTCACGCTTTACAATCACAGTGGAGAATAGAGAGTATCAAAGAGTGCATTGACATTTAACAGTAAACATGTGGAACTATGCAAGTCTAATTTAAAAGGATATGCAATTGGAAAAAAAAAAGTTTGTGCACCACTGGAGTTGCAGTGACTCATTCCCGTTGCTCTTTCTTTCTCGTCCTCTCTCTGGTTCTCTTTTTCCCTCCAGCTGTGGCTCTCTTTCTCTGATTCTGTCGCTCTTTCTGACTCTCTTTCTCTCTGGTTCTCTTTTTCTCTCCATCTATGAGTCTTTTTCTCTCATTCTCTTTCTCTGATTTTGTCGTGCTTTCTGACTCTATTTCTCTCTGATTTTCCCTCAATCTATGACTCTATTTCTCTGATTCTGTCGCGCTTTCTGACTCTCTTTGTCTCTGATTCTTTCATCCTCTGACTCTATTTCTCTCTGATTCTGTCGCTCTTTCTGACTCTCTTTTTTTCTGATTCTTTCATCCTCTGACTCTATTTCTCTCTGATTCTGTCGTGCTTTCTGACTCTCTTTCTCCCGGATTCTCTCGTCCTGTGACTCTATTTCTCTCTGATTTTCCCTCAATCTATGACTCTATTTCTCTGATTCTATCGCGCGTTCTGACTCTCTTTCTCTCTGATTCTTTCATCCTCTGACTCTATTTCTCTCTGATTCTGTCGCTCTTTCTGACTCTCTTTCTCCCTGATTCTCTCGTCCTGTGATTCTATTTCTCTCTGATTTTCCCTCAATCTATGACTCTATTTCTCTGATTCTGTCGCGCTTTCTGACTCTATTTCTCTCTGAATCTTTCATCCTATGACTCTATTTCTCTCTGATTTTGCCTCAATCTATGACTCTATTTCTCTGATTCTGTCGCTCTTTCTAACTCTCTTTCTCTCTGATTCTTTCATCCTATGACTCTATTTCTCTCTGATTTTCCCTCAATCTATGACTCTATTTCTCTGATTCTGTCGCGCTTTCTGACTCTCTTTCTCTCTGATTCTCTCGTCCTCTGACTCTATTTTTCTCTCTGTTGCACGCTCTTCTTTGCTTCTCCAACTTCTTTTTCCAAGCAGAAATGTGGTGTAATTCGCTCGCAACGTATTCCCCTCGCGCAGAAATATTGCACGCGCCGTGAATTTATTCTCCGTGTTGTGCATCGTTGCGGTTTCATGTACTTTTTTTCTCTCCGCGGTGCAATTAACTCTCGCGGTTGTATGCCAATTTTTTACACGATGTATCGCGTTAAAAATATCGAGGATCCCGAAGAAATTACATTTCTCGGTCAGCGCGATATTACTAAATTGCAAGAGATGTTTGTCGGCCGGTCTCGCCGGAATTTGCATAAACGTAAAAAGAAGAGCGACCTAAAGGAGGGTTTGCATTCCATGTGGGTGAGGTCACTGAATGGCGAGAGGAATTGCCATGTGTCTTATCAGCGTTCAAAATGATTATGACAGAGTACAAGGCCATTCCGTTTGACGCCAAGTTATATTTGGATTCGACACAGGACCTTCCACGATCTTTTTTCAAATCATCAGGTTTTCAATTTGACTTTTTAATATCAATGGTTCGATGTATTCACTAGATTCTCGTTTCAGGCAAAAGTCAAACTTTATACGTATACGATTTAACACTAGAACTATCAAACAACTCAAATTGAAGAAGTTTCGGAAAAAATTGGAAACAAGCAACTCAAAATGATTCGTTTCCAATTTTTTTCCAAAAATTCTCCAAGTTTGAAGGTCAGTCATAGAGCAGATATTCTAAAAATCTGAATCAGTAATTTTTTTTCACTTCTTGATTTATTTTTCCAAAGTACGTTTTTAATATATTGAAATATAATAGATTTGACGCCGGTAGTTCTAGTGTTAAGAGGATTTTTCTACATATTGGACGGAAATACGATACTTCCTGAGGATTCTCAGGAAGCTGAAAATTGAACCCTGCCTTACCAAGACCAGAGTCAAATTGCAACTCTGGTTTTGGTAAACACTGAAAGGAAGACCTATCAAAATACGCTGTTAATTTCACATCGAAACCATAATCTGTCCAAAAACTCGTAGCCTAGAGGTAGCCGAATCTTTGTTTTAACAATACATTTTAAAAATTCTAACTACAAAGCATCTTAAACCAAATTTATATTTTGAGTCAAACTAAAAAATTCACTTCGACCTAAAACACTTGAAACAAATTCCACGTAATAATTTCACGTGTGAGATAATTTACAATATCTTTCTTCGCGCGTTATTATAATTACCATGATAACTTGAAATTACTCCGCATTTAGATTAACACTAGAACTACCAAACCAGTCAAAATGACTGGTACACAATTTTTTCAAAAAATTCTCCAAGTTTACATAAGAGTCATAGAATAAATATTCTACGACTGTATCAATAAACATGAATCATCCAATGGATCAAAGTTTCCGCCGCTTGATTCCCCCTTTTTCAAAGTACTTATTTAATTTATTAAAATATGATAGATTTGAGGCCGGTAGTTCTAGTGTTAAACCTATCGATATCTGTCCAGCCAGTCTGAATCGTCTCTTAACGTTACCATATTCAGAACGTCCTATGTATATCATTAACAGTATCCATAATTATTACCACCGGTGCTTTATCTTTAATTCATGCAACCGGCAAAAATTCATTACAATATTTTGCGGTACAATAACGAGTGATACTCGTGACACGATAAATGGAAAAGTTAATTTTGAAGTGAACCAACAATCAGAAAAATTAAAAATATCAGTGGGTCACGATAAAGTAAGATTAATTCTATACTATTCAATATTGCATTAAGTCATATAACATATCAGAAATTAGGTATAGATTGCTTTTTCACCAATTAATACATAGTTATTTGCATTAAAAGAAATGGTACAGCAAGGGGTTAACTAATTCAAGTTTTACCACTACACGGCTCTTCCATCAATTTGTATTTTTTTCAAAAACAAATAAACCGATCAATTCAACACTAGAGGTATTACAAGTCTAAATGACTAGTTTCCAATTTTTTAAAAATTTTATAAGAGAGTCATTATTTTAACACATTAAGCACCGGCTTCATTTGCTTGTCTCTGAGCAGTAAGTACCTAAAAACAATATTTGATACTTTATACATTTCCACAACAATTTGTTTCCCTGATCCAATGATTCCAACACTTTCACAATTCTTTATATCACGCGAAAGTCTCTAAAGGCGATCATCTTTTGATCTGCGAGAAACAAATTTTGCAGGACCGGCGCTTAAGATACTTCTAGGCACTTATCATTTTTCGATAGATTTCCTTAAAATTTTGCAAATATATTCTTCATAATATTTTACAATTATAACCGGAATCTCAACGAGTTCGTCCACACGGTTTATGAATAAATCGTGTTTAAAAATAACATATTTAACATGGGCCTTATGGGAAAAAATTTTTCCTGAGTCCGTAAAATCTCTTTTTTTCATTTTCTAATGGAAAAACGAGTCGATGGATTCTAATAAAAAATTGGCAATGTATTATTTTACGCTTTTGGAATATTATTGAATTTTTTCATAATTTTTTACTTCATAGTTATAGAGAAAGTTGTTTTTTTATGTCTAAAAAGTGATTGAAATGACCTCTGTGAAGTTAGCTCCCTTAATTCTTACGCAATTTTTTTTCATTTCTAATGGAAAAAGAAACTTTTAGTTCTGAATCCAGCTAGAACTACCTTAACACTTTAACGACCGCTCACACAACATGTGTGTGATGCTACCGCCGAAGATTGTTGGCCAGTACCACACTCTCTTTGTGATAATTTATGAATGTAAACAAAGTATGGATATTGCTATTGGCTTCGTATTTCATCGCCACGTCTTTGATTTTATTTTTATTCTCTTCCTTTTCTCTTAAGTTTAACCCCTTGCCGTGCCATTTCTTTTGTGATTAAATGTGCAATGACTCTGAATTAATTACTAAAATATTAATCTAACCCCTAATTTCGGATATAGTGAATGACTTAACGTAATATTGAATAGCGTAGAATTAATTTTATTTTATCAGGACCCACTGATATTTGTAATCAAATAACTTTTGGAGCACTTCAAAATTGACTATTCCATTTATCGCGTCACGAGTAGCACTCGTTATTGTACGGCAAGGGGTTAATAAACTTTTTCTAAATTAATTCTTCAAAAATACTGCCGGCCCCTGGCAACGTTTCACTGCGTAGACGTGCGGTTGTTAAAGTATTAATGTGTGAAGAGATTGCAAGTTGGAGGCGCAGGGCCTATCGGACAAGGATACGGCACTGGCCCACAGGAGAGCGTTTCGAGGGATACGTTCAAACGGTGGGTCAGCATCGACAAGGCTGTGTATAGGTCCTTATATGGTAGCCGGTCGTATGCCTCTATATAGAGAGCTCGAAAGAGGCCGAATACGCAACCGTGGAGAGCACGCTCTTGCGTCCTTTACACGCTTGCGAGTTGAATATTTCTTCTTTTCTTTTTTTTCCTTCGACTCTTGGATGCGCTCGTGTAGGAGTCTCTTGTATTACCGTGCGCACTTGGATACTTTGGCTGCACGTAACGGTAACAAGACGAAGACGAGATATCTCGATTAGTCGAACGGTTAGCACGGCTGGATGAAATCCGTGGTAGACGCGAATAGACTGTGGGGATACGTTTCAATTAGCTTTTTAAGGCGATGTTACGTTCTATGGTGTACTACTGTTGGGCTAGTTATGTGTCTTTTTGTGTTTAGTGGCTTTGGGTTTGCTTAGGATCCAGTTTTAGATTTTGCATTGGTTGCAATGGTCCGGAGATCAAATTCTTTCCTATTATTTTTGGAGTTTTGCTATAGATTTTAATTCCATATATGATACCACCATAACAATAAGTCCTACGATAAATGATATAGCATTTTGAACGTTATCTGTATTTCATTAGTTTCATCACGTTTACTAAAGTGAAATTTTTTATTGCTAATATTAAAATATCAAATGTATTAGAGTATTTTAATTTGAAATTCCACCAAATCGAATGGGGCCGGTCATCGGCGACCAAAATGGCGTTCAATGTGTTAACCCTTTGCGGTCCTATGTCGAGCAGTACTCGACATAGATTTTTACTTGATTTTATTTTCTGAAAATTTAATATCGACTTTCCAATTTCACAATGACCTTGTAATATCACCTAAATGTCCGCCAATACCTATAGTTACTGATATGATTTAAAAAAATGAATAACCAATGATAGAAAATATTGCAAAATTAATCTTTTCTAACTCACTAGCAAAATTAGTGAATTAATTCAGACCGCAAAGGGTTAAAACCAAAAAATTCTTGAGTACACGTATGTCTCATTTTTTGATCTGACGATTTTAAAGTGCTGATAGGATTAAGAAAATTTGTAATATGTTTCTCCATTTTAAGATTAAGTTTGAGGATGATATTTGTATCGGAATAAATAGAAATATTCGTTCTCCACGGTATCCACGTAAATGGGCTACGAGGAAGTGGTAGATATCGTGGGGAAATTGCGGAGCACTGGTTGGCGCATCTCATTGGATCATTATGCCACGAGGAGAGAAATGAAAATCCTCGGTACGGTAAAATCGAGAGAAATCTCGATAAATCCTACTCGATCTTCTTGAGTGGATACATCGCGAAGAGAAAAGAGGCCTGCAAGTTAATAAGGAAACTAGGTTGCTCACACCGACGCGCTAGCCGGTTTGCAAGATGCGTCGGTGTACGGTCCGCTTCGTCGAGTAATACTCATCTCGAAAGATTGAACATGAGCAGAGATTTGTACTTAGTGATTCTTTCGAGGATCTCTTTGGAAAAGGAGCACAAGAATTCCCCCATCGAAGTATCAAGACGATAAAATGCAATCTACAACATTCTACAGAAACAACGATAAATGAAGACTTCATTCATCATAACTGATTACAATAAAAATTACGAAATAAACTCCAGCAGTTCAATATTACAAAACTCGCCGCCATTGAAACCCACAGCTCTGCGCATGCGCCGCCTGCGCAACTGCAATGTGCGCATGTAATCGAAAATTTGAATTTGAATTTTTCCTAAATTTAAACAAGCAACATCCGCTATATTGAACAGGCAGCTAAAGTCTTGAACTTGCAATCAGTGGGCCCAAGTACGATCTTTCCTTCGCCCCAATAAAATGATCTTACGTTACAAATATTCATAACAACCAAATTAATTCAGATCCACCCTAAAACATCAGCTCCAAAACGAAATAATCATTTCAACTAAAGAACCACGGCCAATAAAGCGAATAAAATTACAATTCAACATATAATACCCTCAACAATATGAGCCCCATCTAAAACAATAAGTCCCAATCAAAGTAATCAAACCAAAAAAAAAATTGCAGGGTAACTAAAAGCCTAGAACACGGTTCAAACCAGACCACCCATAAATGCATCCGGTATAACCGATCATCGAAGGGTTTCGTCGTCCATTGTCGTGGGTTTAGCAGCGAAAAAGAGATCTTACGGTCGGCGACTAACGAGTTCGCGCGGGCTACCAATTAACTTGGGTAATCGTATTTAATGGAGGGTTCCACTGGCGTATGCAGCGCTTCAGTTACGTACGTACAGGGCGTATGCCTGTATCGACCGGTGGGCCGTAGTCTCGGACACCTACGTGCACGTAATACCCACGTAAAATTGTCCGTGTGCCTAGAAAATGCTCCGCGACGATTCCACATCGCACTTGCACCACCATCAAACCCAATAGTACCTCTCTTTTCCTCCCTCTCTCGTTCCTCCGTGCGACCGTGACGGCTAACGAACCCTGGACGCGCGCGTATCGTATCGAGCGGTGGCGCGTACGTTTCAGGGGCGTATTACGTGTTACCAGGCGAGCTGGGACGGTACGATTTCCGGTTATTTTTCAAATTTCACATCGTGCTGTACCGGTCGACTCTTCTCCGTAACGGTTTGTAATTATATGATGTATTCTGCTTGTATACGTACTTTTTTTTCTCTCACATAGTTGAAGAACGGGTTTGGAATTAAGAAGTACCGAAATTACATTGAGACGGGACATCGAAGAAATTATACAAAAAAAAATTTGATGAATATAGATAAAATGAATTGATTTGAATCGATTGGCAGTATCTGAAGTAGTTAAGTGTTTAACGGTGATATGGTTGGAAATTATTCTGGAATTGATATCTTGATTTCTGATTGGAAGATAAGTTGATATGCGTTAATGCAATTTCTTTTTTAACCAGTTAACTGTGGAGAAAATTCTTTGGAATTTTGGGCCACGAAAATCAACAGATAAGTATCAATCTATTTCAAATTATCTATACCCTTTAGTTATTCGTTTTATTTCGGCATCGCCTCAAAATATTCCAAACATCTTGAATTTTACGAATAGATTTTAGTTTTCGTCAAAATTACAATTTGAATATCCAATGGTTGCTTTTACGCATGACGAGTATACTCGTCAAACACAGCTAACTGGTTAATGGAGGTTTATATATTTGTTGAGGATTTCAGTTCTTTTTTGGAGATTCGTAAGTGTGGGAAGTGTGATAAATTATAGCGGTAACTCGATGTAATAGCAGCGAAAGGGATGAACCTCAGGGGTCAAGATTTCGTGAACAAGTACCAGGGTGTATTCTGTGAATGAATAGAACCCCAAAGAGAACCCTCTGACCCAATCTCGTAGATTGTAGATTGCTTTCGTCATTACGCTCCTGTACGAGCAACGTCCTGGCTGCAGTACCGATAACGAGCAGGAACGTATAGTCTCGTGCAAAAGTTTCCGGGAAGATACCGATTCGATGTTTCTGTCGAGAGTACTGTGACGGTTGTAGGATTAACACGTTCACGACGGGCTGAACCACCGGTGGCGCATTCATGTCTGTCTCATAGGGCGGGCTGAACCACCGATGGCACATTTATGTCTGTCCATTCGGGCGGGCTGAACCACCGGTGGTACATTTATGTCTGTCACATCGGGCGGGCTGAACCACCGGTGGTACATTTTTCTTTGTCCCATCGGGCAGGCTGAGCCGCTAGTGCTGGCGCATTTAAAGAACTAATTATTGTAATTGGTAAATTTATTTACATTTTTATATAGAGTAATATAATATTATGTTGGAATGTTTTTCTTAAGCGGCTATAATAAGATGACATTTGTTCAGACGAATCAATTTCTTTTTTTTACATTGCTACGCCGCCATGATAGAAGAAAATAGGAAAAACGCAACCGCCCCATGGTAGGAACACTAAATTCAGGCCCCGTCGTGAACGTGTTAAAGGCGTTACTCTTAATTGGCAAGGTCAAGTTCAAATTTTTCTAAACTCTGCGAGATTTCTTAAAATTATTATTTAACATACGATAGCAGGTAGTTGCACTAATTTAAAAGTAAATATTATATTTTGAGATTAAGTTACTTGACCGCGAATACTTCTCTGATACCGATATCTCTTCGAAAATTACGAATTTTCGTCACTGAATTCCTTGGCACAGTAAACGGCAATAAATAACAATTTATAAATTGCCATAGGAACTGATTAATAAGCTAAAAGTTCAAAATCGTTGCGCTCAAAGTGTTTATTGATAAGCCACCGGTCAGTAAACTGTTAAATTTTAAATTACAAAAATTTCCTGCAGAATTCCAACCAGGGCAACTGATTGAAATTGCGATAGAATTTTTAACCCCGAAAAAATACAAAATTTTTCCAACTGAAAATGTTGAAATTTAGGAATAACATTGGTAAATTTATAACTTGTTGTAAACTTTTAATTCTTTTTATTTTCTTGTCTCTAAGGCACGTACGAGTCAACCGCCCCTAGATCGGACTCCTCCCCTAATCTTTAAATATCCGGACCTCGAAACTTTTGGTTACCATTAGAGATGAAAGTCAGAAAAATAAAATTTCTTCTGTTGGTAGCATGAATGGGGTGTGCACGTGTGGGTACATATACAGGGGGTTGCATCGGGGGAGCAGTCGACTCGCGGCAGACGGTTTCATCGATTGGCAATGCGGGGGTCGAAGAGTGGGGTTCGTGAACTCTGCTATCTATCTATAGGTACTACCATAGAGTATCGACGACCTCGACTTTCATGGTCACGAGTTGCAGGGTAACTTTTTTAACGCGTTCCAAAACTACAAATTTCAACGTTCATTTTCAATGTCAAATAATATCCTGAAAACTAATATTGCAAATGTCCTTATAGCCCTGTGATTTGTACAGTTGGCACCAAATATATAAAAATTGAATAGTTTGACTTACAATTCGTATATTTCTATAATATTCTATGCTGTACGATACTTAATCTCGCCGTAGATATGCCAGCAGTGAAAATGGCTAGCCTCATTTTTCCTTCGCGAAAAAGGGAATACAAAATTAAACTTGCAGAGCACATGTCAACGAAGTCGATTTATTGAATAGTCCACTTATTCAAAAGAGACCTTCTTGTTCGCCTTGAAACAAGAACGGAGTCGTTCGGGACATGATAAGATGCAAATATTTCTTCGATTCTCCCTTCTGAAGATGTAACGCGTAAAAGTATTCACGCTATATAAAAATGCACCTGAGTAGTTATTTTTGCAACTGCTCCATTTCTGACAAAACTATGTTTCAATTAAATTTATTCTAAATATAGTGTCTTCTCGCTCTACAAATGGCAAAAGAAATGGAGTAATATATTCTCAAGATTTCATTTAAATCAACTTTAAAGTATCTCAAAATAAGAAGAAAGAAATGATGCACTAAATCGTTTAATTCTATCAGAAGGAATGTTGTTTTAACAAATTGGAGTTGCATAAACGGTCATTTTTGTTCAGCGATCTGTGCATCGTTAACTGCATTGTTCGGAGGAAATGCCTGCGAAGGTTCGATTATAAGGGATACAGAGTGGCATTTACAACGCTCGACAACCAGAAATGCATTTGCGTGCCTGATGCGCAGCCGAGTGCATCTGTCAAAACCACGCCCTTGTCCCATCCTATCGCCCTACCGCTTAACGACGAAGGACGGCCGGCTGAAAATATGTGCTGGCCACTCCAAAACGAGACGCGATTCATTTACTCAGCTTTCTTCAACATATTCCATTTAACTTTGCACAATTCAAAACGTTAACTCGTATTTCCACCATTACTCAAAGAATATAAGACGATTTTACACGAACCACTCGAACTTCAAGGAAAGCTAATATTAAAAATTTCAAAAAAATATTACTGTAATAAATATTACAAATTATATCAATGAAAAAAAATGATACTAAAAGATTCTAACCAGAAGTAAATAATGAGACATTCAATATCGATTCACGGAAGAGAGAAAGAACCCTACCAAATATTCACGGCCACACCCCTCCACTTTCGATTCTTCAATGGCAAAGTCGATCGATATCCACAGACTATCTTCAAACCTTAATTAATTAACATTGAAAACAATGATCCATCCCGCATCTTAATAACGACCGGCTTAAAGCGATTCTCCCATTAGTTTAACAACACACCGTTCCAACGACCGCCTTTCCTCAAGCGTACGAAGAAAGCCGGTCGCCGATTGCCGTTAAGCCGGCAAAAGATCCTCGGCGTTTTAATATAAACGTAGAGACTCTACGTTTTATAATGCAGATTACGAGATGAAGTACGGTACATGACGAAAAAGTGCACTGACCTGTCAGTTGTCACCACGAAGAAGGCAGGAAAGTGCAGATACCGTCGAACCGAGCGTTCAAAGGCAGGAAGTTGACGCTACACTGACTGACCGGCTAGTGTGCCTATGGCACGTATCGCCAGGTAACTCCGCCAATCGCTCTCCACTTCCCCCACTCCTCCCACTCACGACGCTACCGTTCCCCCACCACCGATACAATCGGGCTCTCGACCAATAGGATATCCCGCTTCATCTCATTCCCTACTCTTCTTTTGCTCCCACTACTATACATACGCTGAGTGCCTACTCCAATCATCTCCTTGACCGTCATCGGAGGTTGGTTGACTCACCCATCACGGAGAGTATAATTTCACATTCGGCGCACGAAAAAGTTCGACGTCCCGTAGGAAACATCGACTGCTGGAGCTTCTCGCTTTCGATAGTTTCGTATGGTCTACATTTCCTGTGAGAATATATGTATATATGGGGTATATATATGTAAGTATAAGTACTGTGGTAGGTGTAGATTTCAGTCTGAATTGTGAAGGTTTGAAGGAAATGCTTGTTGCTATTTTTGGCCCAATGGGGGAAGCTAGGGACCTTCAGGGGTTGTCGAGTTGGAATGAGTCACCGTGTAGTTATCCCAGCTGCGCGTCATATGGCAGTCCCGTTGGGTGTTCCCATTGCTTGGAAATAGCACAAAATAAAACCATGAGTTGACAGTCCATGAAATCTGTCGAGTTTCAAACTCGGAGTTTTTTTCTCTTAAATATATGATGCTCGGTTTTACTTGGAGTAGGTATTTTTAGCGGAGCTTTTTTAGAATTCTGTGTAAGTATGTATAGGTTCAAGACGATTTTTGGAAGTCAATTTCTAACTGTATTGTTAAATAGGATAGGTAAATATATGTATGGGGTTAGAGAATAAGACAAAGAAGGTAGGCTTGGCATGAGTTTTTTTATTGATAATAACATACCTCTTACCGCTAAATTTAATACACATCACATAATATCTTATTTGCAATGTGATTGTTAGGAATATATACAAAAAGCCATTACAGGGAATTCCTATGATATACGGCGATACATCGAAAACGTGTAGTGTCCGTTCAAGGTACGAATGAAGACATTCTTATTTTCCTAAATGCGTGTGGTGTTCGTAAAGATGACGCGTGTATGATTTAAAATTAAACGAAACCAACATACGAATTGGTTCAATTAAGTAAACTTTATAACAGTTACTCCCGGAAGCCGATTACAATTACAATTCTTACTGATTTTAGTGACCGCGCGGAATTTCTTGTTAGGTTTCGATTTCCTTCGTATAACAAATTACATACACACGTACTGTGAGAATAAATGTTACAAAAATCGACAGTTCAAACCAAACGGCATGAAAAATTGGCTTCTTGAATGTGTTTGTGTACAAAAATTAGGGGGATAATGAAACTCTCTCTCTCTCCCTCCCTACGTCAAGTCTCGTTTCATGATCCCATTCTTTTCTTCTCTTCTCCGCTCACAAGTTTAATCGACTTTTTGTTTGTTACTTTCCGGCGATTTATCTCCGTTCATTGGCGAGCGAGAACGGCTGCGGCTTTTGCTGTGTTTACTTCCTGATCGGGATCTTGACCTGTCGCCCCTTGAACGTTCGCGACTAGATCTATCTCTGTAAGGGACAAAGTGAAAACAGAAACAGTAGAGACAATATCAAATACATAATATCGTTTCGTATATTTGCCGTTCTTGCGCTAATATATCGATTTATTTCATGTGAACATTATATATCGTACACGCCGACTGAAAACACTCCAAAGCATCAAATTAAAGGAACTCACTTTGAGGGAGACTTGGCTTTGGATTTGGACTGCGACCTGGACTTTGACCTCTCAGCCTTGGACCTAGAACGAGATCTGGATTTGGACTTTGACTTAGATTTCGACTTTGAGCGGTCTCTTGATCTGTAAAATTATAGTTCAAATGAAGGAGACAAAGGTAGAAGAAGTAAAAATACAAAAAAGAAAACTCGCTTTTCTGCTTTTGTTTTTTCTTGGTTCTTTTCTATCGCGCGCGCACGATGGAATTTTGTGCTCGTATAAAAGCGGTATGAAACAAGCGGTGAGAGGCGATTTAAAAAAAGTATAAACAAAAAAAGAACAGCCCAAAAACAATGCCAGTAACACGATGTGGGAGTGAAAATTATAAACGGTAAAAACGTTCGTCGGTAATTGCGCAAGAAACGGAGCAAATAAAATAAATCGATTTGGACACACACACACAACACACCGGACATGATGGAGAACGACGACAGATTTTTCAGATACAACACAGAATAAATACACATAGAGGAGAATAACGTGTGACGTCGAATACTCACTTGGATTTGGAACGTGAACGGCTACGTTCGGGGGATTTGGATTTGGATTTTGATTTAGATTTTGAATGTGCCCTTGATTTCGAGCGGCTGCTGCGGCGACTACGGCTACGAGAGCTACGGCGGCTCCTAATAAAAAATAAAAACAAGCCCCATGAACAATGCTTTCGGTTTGTTTAACCCCTTGCTCGACACCAGTAACTCGTTAACTGCTGCCGGAAATTTTTAAACTATTCAGAAACTATCAAATTATTTCTACATTTATAATATTTCATTACACTTTACTCCGTAATCACTGATCAATTTTTTATATTCAATTTCAAATCACTGGGAATACAGTCACAGAGAAAATCGTAGGGCAAGGGGTCAAAGGACATCTGAACTAATTATCCAATGTTAAGTAACTGAAATTTGCCAACTGCGCAGCTCAAACCCGAAAATTTCAGATCATCTCTGGTAAAATATATTTAAAATTCCCTACAGTACAGTCGGACAACTGAAAAATGGCTAAGTCTCTCCTTTTGAAAAGTCCATTTTTGGAAACTCCAAATTTCCTAAAGTAATCGACAATGTGGAGCCTTCACTTTAGGAGATTGGATTTGGAAATTCCAAAAACGAAATGGCAAGAATAGGTGTTTGAAAATGAGATATTTCTCTGCTAACTGGCCATCTTTCAGTCGTCGGACTATACCTTCATGGAGTTCGAGAACAATGACAATACCTTGAGCGGGAGCGAGATCGGCGGCGTGATCGAGATCGTGATCGCGACCTTGATCTTGAACTTGATGATCTTGAACGACGTCCACGTCTTTTGTCTTCAATGAGTCTGATTCTGCGTCCATTCAATTCCGTATCATCCAATTTGTCGATTGCATTCTTCAGATCCGAATAAGTTGCGAATTCTACGACTCTGTAAAATTAGAAATTCCAATGCGTGGATAATAAACAAGCACACGTAGACATGGCTCCTGATGGGTGTCGTTTTAACGAGGCGTGTGTTTCGATTAAATGGGCATTTTTTCATGATTTTCTGAAATTAAAAAGTCAAATTGAATTTCCAAAAAGACTTACCCTTCGTTTCTGCGCTGTTTGTGTGCATCTGCATATGTCACCTCTCCAGCCTGTCTCATATAATCCTTCAAATCCTGAGCATCACACAAAATAATGAATTAATAGGAGGCAAAGAGTTATTTGACGATTACGATTAAGCATTAAATATACGATTAATAGATCTCGTATGAATAATACTACATTTGTGTTCCTATACTAAAAAAAGAACTCCACGGAGGTTAAAATGTATTATCCTGTGCACTTTCTTTTTTTTTTGTTATTAACATATCCCTAAACGATTATTTCATATCCTCGGGAAATCATTCGAAATTCTATTAATATCGAAAGAGAGCCAAAGCAATTATCCTGTCTGTTCACATCTTCAGTGTTGAGTAATGTTGGAAATAATGTGCTCGAATTTAGTATCTGCGAGTGATGCAACCTTTCTTTTTATGCAATTCAATCTTTAAAACAAGTATCATCATTGGTTTCCAGAAAGTATCTCCGCCCTGCAGAAAAGAAACATTTCTATTTAATTCTGTATTGAGTGAATGATAAAAATGAATTAATTAATTCTTGGCATGTTGAAATTTCTGCAGAGCAGCTCACAATGTAGCCTTTACTTTGTAGAGGGTCGCAAAAAAAAATCAGCAATTCGAGACCTATACGAGTCAAAATTTCCCCTCGAAATTCTTCGAATTCGTTTGAAAATATAGAAACATAAAATGATCAAATACATCGATCGAATCGTTAACACTCCAGGGAATCTTTACATAGGAAGTTAAAAAGATGGAACTGCATAAGGCAGAGAGAAAGATAGTTGCTCATAGAAATAACTTGGAACGCTAAAAAAGATGAGCGATTCTGAACGAACAAAAAAACAAATATTCTATCTAAATGCCTGTTACTATACCAAATATACCATATTCTCAAAAATTGTACAAAATTCTCTAAGGTGTAAAATAAATGCAGTGTATCACGGAAACATTCGATGAACAAAATGTGCGACTGCGGGAAGAGATCGATACGATTGAAGAAAAGAAAAAATTCCTTTTTCTGAATTACAGTCAGACTGAAGAAAACCAACTGTCGAGAGAAGAGACAATCGATGATGCGATAAACCTATGGATATTGTTTTTTAGCAACGTCGTCCTCTTAATGATAGTTTTAGGGGGGTTTTCATCCGTTCTCCAAATTTTTCAAGATTCAATGCCATTGTCGTTTCTCTTCTTAGCTTTAAACAAGTCGTTTCCGTTAATCCATGACGATGTTATCCTCCTTGCGAATGGAAAAAAATCTCTTTGATGTCCAATTGCGTTTGTTCATCGACGAAATGTTGTTCTCGTATTTGTGGGAACCAGGTACGGCTTTATGTTGTGGACTCTCGGTAGGTGCGTGTGCGAATTACCAGTCGTAATTAATTCTCTGTGTGTTTCACATCTTCGGGTCTTCGTGTTCATCCGCAGATACAACCAGTGATATTTCCACATAAATTGCACTCGAAGTTAAAAACGTTATAATTCCCTCCGGTCTTCCGTAAAATAAAACAATCCGCGCTCTTTTCAAACCGCTGGAGTTTCTTTCATTCTCTGTCGAATAAACGTGGACAGCGAAACCGCTTATTCTTCACTGAAATCGTCTCCTTCCGTGAACAATGAAACTCAAAATCGGTAACGTAATGAGAAGCAATTGCCTTGCATAAAGAAAAGTTGATTTTCGTTTTCTTTCCTTACTACGTACAAATATTTAAACAGTACACGTCGTGTACTTGGCCCATTAGGCTCGCAATTACAAAAGATCTACGGGAAGAAAAAAACAAAAAAGACATGAGATAAAGAACCATACCTCGAAAGTCGATATAATTTAAGTTACACGGAAAATAGAACGATGAGAAGAGAAAAAAATAAAAATAAAAGAAAAACGAATGGATGCCTAATTTCGAGCACAGTAGATATTAATTAGGTATATACAATTCGTTTAAAACTGGTCCCAAGTCTCTTGGTTTACTTGCGTGTACACGGCTCCAGGCTCGATGATTATTTCGACAAAGTGATCTATGTATAAAAAACACCTGAACTATGGTGCACAGTTAACAGACACAATGATAGATAATGAATTATAAATTACAAGTGTGTATACATATATATATTTCTAATATAAATATATATGTGTATATATATAGAGATATAGATATATATATGTAATAGATATAACGTATATATCTAAAGAGTACACTCGGTTAAGGTGACGCATTTACCTTGGGCCCAGGCACCACCTTGCTTACGGACAGAGAGAAAGGCCAGACACACGGCGCTTGGTCGGGTCGAACGGATCTGTGTGGCGTAGTCGCGGATGGTTCGGGTATCGGCCCGTGTATGCCCTCATGGGTGGCCGCTGCCTGACTTACTAGATGGCTAGGTTGGTGGCGGTACCAGTAGCAGTAACAGTCGTCGTGTTGGTTATAAATGTGATAGTAGAGAGTTACAGTGAAACTTGGAGTTGGGTATTTTTTTTTTTTGATTAAACGGAAATGACGAAGGCGGATGATACGTGAGATAGAAAGATGTCAAGTAAGTTTGAGAATAGGGATAAAGATATGAATTTGGTGATACTGTTCATTGGTAGTTAGGATTGTTAAGAAACAGTAGTGATGATTGGTGATGTTACAGTTATGGAGAAAAAAAGTAACGGAGTATCAACATATAATCCAGGCGGTATAATCGTAGGTCAGAGTCATTGGTGGTTGGTAGTAGAGGCAGACGTATTGTTTCTCCCAGCGATCGTGGATGAGAGGTATCGAAGAGATCGTAAGAACACCTATATCATCTCTTTTTTTCACTCTCGCCACCGGGATATTCACTGGGTTTCACCATGTATCACTGCGCTAGTAGAAGTAGGTGGTAGATAGGTGGTAGGTGTACCCAGTGCCACGCGGCTATCTCTCTCACCCGGGACACCTCAGAAACCAACCTGGTGCCACTTGACCTCAAGGCGGGCCCATCGCGTGCATCGTCATCTTTATCATCGCACATCATCAGTCTATTGGCCCTACCGGTCGCCCCTCCTCGGTGAAGAGGACATGGCTCTTCGGAAAGAACATCAATTTTTATTGTTTTTCACAAACTGTTGGCCGAACGTAAATGAAATAATAAATTGAAAAAGGAACGTCGAAGAATCGAGAAATCGACTGAGTGAGAAATTCTTTTTCATCAAAAGACAACCAATCATCCGAAAAGTGCAACGATAGACGTATTATTACAATGTATATTGATCAAGTAAGACTTGGTCCACATGCACACAAAGTGGTAGGCTTTTATTTTTTTTTTGTTATATATATTTAATTCGTCGGTATTTGATATATACCGCTTTTTTTTATATATTTTATGTGCGTATCTATTCATTTGATCGAACGTTTCGAAAGATCGAGTGCGTCCTGGTATTTCCCACATCGTTTTGCATTTCCCATGTATCGGCCCTTCGTTTAAATCTATTGCCTCTGAGTGTCTATCTTCTTCGTTGATTCACATCTTCCGGTTCGTACCCTCTTCTTCCGAAGTACGCCCTTTGATCGCACGAGCTCGTTAAGTTCTTCGCATATACTCGTAACTTGGTCAAAGATACACGTTGATTCGAGAGATTTTTTTTGATGGAATTCATGTATACCTGGTTATATACGGGATTGTTATCATTCTCAGCGTTGTCCCTTTCTTGCACCTTTCGTGTCCGTTATCTTTTACTTGTCCGCTGTTTCCTCGCTCTT
Organism: Cerceris rybyensis; assembly: GCA_910591515.1. Classification (NCBI taxonomy): domain Eukaryota; kingdom Metazoa; phylum Arthropoda; class Insecta; order Hymenoptera; family Crabronidae; genus Cerceris; species Cerceris rybyensis. Next base: position 3,097,378 of record OU342800.1, on the reverse strand, counting down.
TTAATGCATTACTTTACTTTACTTTACTTTTTTTTGGTCAAAGCGGAAGTAACATTGGATTAGGAAAATTTCGTTTTTCAAATGCCATAGACTTACTTGATCAAAATGTACATCTTTTTCTATCCGGAATATAGGGTTTTGATGAATAAAACGAACTTAAAAATGACGAAAGAAAAAATCGAATAAAAACATTAATACTAAATATTTGCCGCGTGTAAGTTTGGTACGACTCGGGGTGATTTGATAATGCAAATGCAGAAACACATCACCAGCCAATAACGAACGATATAATGCTCGTTTCTATATCCATATTGGGAATACGTGACTTTCTGAAAAACCTCGAGTAGTAATCAAACTCACGAAAAAGCCATTAAGGACAAATACAAAACGATGTACGGATGATGTCGCTTACCTGCCAGCTGACACGACTCGAGAGATTTTCCACGGTGAGCCGGTACTCCGTGCGTGTTGGCGGGCCGTATCTAAAAAATGCAAAATAATGTTATTATCTTTTTGAATGTCAACAAAACATGCAGGTTTGTCTTGGACCTGACTTTTACTTGAAATGTTATAATAGTGAAAAATCTTTTATATGGAAATGTTAAGTTTTGATATAATTGAAATTTAAAGAATGAAATTGAATATATTAAAGATGTAAATCGTTAGAGCGTAACATTGGATGTATGTACCTGGGCAATGATTGCTTGTAGCTAGATGCAGTCCTCGTGTTTCTGTTCACACTATCTCTGCAAAAAGGGATGTCATGTGAACAGAAATAACGGATCGATGGTTAAACCTTCAGCAAATAACTACAGATCTGCACTCATTGCTCAGGCACACAATCAATCACCTGTTCCAATCGAATCAAATCTACTCAAAATGCAGCAATAGCGTACCTGTCGTGCCGCATATCGTCTCGGCTGTAACAAACACAATACCACACATCTATTAGTCGCCAATTACAGTCTCTCCACCTCTCTCAACTACCAGCAATAAAACATAATGTCTGGGAGGGTATCGCTAGGCATTATGTGCTATAAGTTTCAAACTTTCTCATCTATCAGATTCGACAATTATTTTTTTCTCTTCTCTTCTTTTTTTAGTCATTCTTTTAAATTCGACATACTCGGGAGAGCAGTCAAATCTAAGACAACCAAATATTGAAACAAATTAAAAAGTGAGTTCTCAATGCCTAAGACGAATTTCTTTCTTTTTTTTTTTAATCTCTTCACATTTCCTCTACTTCTCTCGCGTACGCGTTTAAAGTTAAGTCAGAAAACGCGTCATTCACTCTATGCTCTCTATTACTAGAGCTTATCATATCCAAGGTTACGTTCTTCCCTGTACGGACGATGTACGAAATCATATATATCTCTTGCAAAAAGAAATCAAAAACGATAAGCGCGACAAGTCTACTGGGTAACATAATATAAAGGGAAATCATCATTTTACAAATACATTGAAAGAACAAAGTAAAATTGAACGAGTCACCAAAAGTGGTTCACGAAGCTACGACCAAGATTTCGCACATCTCTTGTTGGCTGCCTGCAGGGGAGGAGGGGATAATGATCGCTCTGATAAAATAAAAAAAAGGATAGCGTGTCTTACGCAGATCGCCTCGAGTCCCCATAACCACCACGGGAGTCACCATAGCGCCACTGGTCACTACCCCTAGGTGTCCCCCGGGCCCTCTCTACAGTAATTCTGTAACAAGACACATTGGATATGCTTACTTGTCTCTCCAGGAGCGTGAGCGTCCGTAGCCACGGTCGCCTCGCCTCCCTGAAACACCCCGTGCTATCTCCACCGCCACTCTGAAACACACCCAACAAAACCCCGCCTAAGTCCTCGACTAATTCTTACTCTAAAGCTGCTTCCTTCCTTCCTTCCATCCTTCTTATCCTTTTCTTTCCATTCCTCAGCCTCCTCTCGAAATCCGATCAAATATCATCCGTCTCTCCTTTATCTATAGTCCGGTTCACAGAGGCGCTGTCCCCTCAAGCTCGTCTTCGTTCCCTATATGCTTTTTTTTTCTTTTTTTTCTCTAGTTGCTGTCCATTTAATGCAACTTATTTTCACCGATCTATGTACTTTGTAGCGCTTTCTCATAATTAACATCTGTGATCTAGTTTTGTGTGTATTCGAATGTAATTATCGCAATAAAGGGGGGGAGGGTTGATAAAACTTGATCATCAGAGAATTATGAAAAGGCATTGAATTAACGCGACTTATTGCTTGGTTTTTTGTAGTTTGTTTTCTTAAGAAGCAATATACATTTTAAGATGCTTTAGGCATTCGTTTTGTACAAAGTATATTCGATAAATCAGTCTTTTACGATCGGGGAATTGATGGAAGTAGTTCAAAATGGCGGCAAGTCATATCGGCTATTTAAGATGCACTTTTATGTCTCAGAAACAAACCCAATCGATAATTTGGAGGACAGACGCCGTTTACTAGAAATGTTAACTTAAAGGGAAATAACGAAAGTGTTTTCATATAAATTATACTTCGAATTATTACAGAAGCAACAGCAGACAATAGTATTGGTACGGGATCGTAAAGTTCGATCGGAGATCTTAAGAACTTTCAAATGCATGGTGGTTTTCTTTTGTTTTTTCTTTGATTATCGTCAAAAAGATGCACGAAAGAAAGGATAAAATAAATTTTGGAAATTAGACTAGGAATATTCGCTGTGTTTTCTTTTACACGCGGTTACTTTTGTACAAGCAAAAATATGCGAACTGAATGATACTTGAAAATAATAGTTTTTCGACGTTTCGTCTTCCATGATCAAATTAATTCCCACAAATGCCACAAAAGGTCTGTTAATTACTACGTAATAAATCTTCAATGCTATTGCTTCTCGTGAATAAACCTACCTAATTTCCACAACATTGGCAACCTATTTTTTCTGTTTTATGTAATTCTTTCTATTGATAAAAGTTCTTTAACGTTAGAGCATGGAATACATGAAATTTTAATCATTATTATTATCGTATTTGCCGAAATGATATTAATCGAATGCATTTTTCAACATAGCCATTATAAGAAGCATAAGAAAAGATGCTACAAATGCTTCAACGAATTTAAACTGAGATATGAAATAAAAACAGTCGTTATTGCAATTATAAAAAATTGCAGGAAAATAAGAAAAAAAGAATGATTGTACAATGGTACGTATTTCCAGTACCAATAATATTATCTCTATGGCAAAATTTACGTTTGCTAATTCGTTCACATATTAAACGAACAGTAACAAAAACTAATCATGCAATTCATGCTACCTACACCATTTTTCATACTCCTAATTTCTTCTGCTTGCTTATTCAAAGACTTATATCTCGAAATTATGTGCGTATTACCTTTCTCCTAGAAGTTCCTTCCCGTTGAGCTCGTACACGGCGTCGTCGGCATCCCTGTAGTCGTCGAATTCCTGTGAACAGAACGTATTTGTTACGACCTAAAATTGAAACAATTATAATCGTACTTGTACGTTATCTTGCATGCAAAATTACAACATGTCCCCAATCATAATTTTACGGCTTTAATCGCATTCACTGGCCAACTAATAATAATAATAAAAATAACAATAATAATGGTAATAATAATAATAATAATATATAAACATTTGCATAATCAATACTGCGAGGGTCCATAGATTTTCGTGCAATACACAACGACCTGTAACTTGTAACATTTGGAATTTAAAAGATACACACGATACGCAGTTTATTTATCTTGAAGAGCTTATCAACGACTTTTTTTACGATAAAGAATTACTTTTTCTATGGAAATGGAATATTAAAAGTTTACCATGTTTATTTCGGAGATAGAGTTTAACGCTGAAAAGTCTGAAAAATTGTTTATATATGGAATTATAATTTTACTGTTGGTGTTTTCGCACAAACAGTAGTATAGTAAATGTTAGTCACATACGGCTCTTTCGGTCATACATAACTTACAAACGTTTTGTAGATTAATCGATGGAAACCAGCACACAGCTCCTCTAAGCAGCCACAGTACCAATGTGCTCGGGACTCAAGGTAGGTCGGGTCAACTCACATATACGAGTTATGTTTATAGTAAAAAAAAAAGAAACACACATTGCACCGTACCCACTTTGGTCCACAATAAAGCAGCAAAATTATGTTCTCTTTATTAGATTTTTAAAAAAATTTAGACAAGAATTATTTGGAAGCCATATACCTTAGGAATCAGTTTATTATCGCAGAATGGAATATTTCCGTTATACCATGTATTTACAGGCGTCACAGGACCAATCTGAGCATAGCGAAGTGTCAGGTATATATTTACGACTTGATAGAATTACTTACAACAAAGCCGTAACCATTCTTGATGAGAACATCACGAAATCGACCGTAGCCTCTGAAAAATCTCTCAAGGTCTCTTTCCCTGGTGCCGTATGGAAGCCCACCGACATAGACCCTTGTCCCTACCATACTGTAAAAAAAACAATTGAACCACATTAGACTTACCACAAAGGCAAATCCATTCTTCATAGCGACCTCCTTGATTCTACCATATTTCCGGAAGAACTTCTCAAGGTCGCGCTCTCTCACCCGGTATGTTAATCCACCAACGAATACTCGGGTGCTCATTCTTAAAGGAAAATATAAAAACACGATACATAACAGGCTTCCTTAAAAACCTGCCATTTAGTCACATGACAACATAAGAATCGTTACGTTAATTTCCAATATTCTGGCTGAGAATTGTAAGGTACATTTTACTGAGACTCGATCGACTCGAAGATAATCGACATTGAATAACACGATTGTCATTTTAACGTTGTTGGAATAACTTTGTTCAATAGATAAAAATTACGTCCTAGGTTAATCAAATCAAATATAACGAGTCACAAGTGCGATGCAGAAGTGCTGTTAAGACAATGAAATTGTGATATTGTGCCTCTGAAATAAGATTTTATGCATGATACATATAATTTACTTTTTTTTCCCCACTTTCTTTTTTATTTTTACATGAAATTACTTATTGCATGGTTAGTTCGCACACACACACGTATGACACATAGAAAACAATTTTCCATAGAAGACTACAAAACTTGAACTCAATACTGAACTTTACAATACCTTAAACAATGTTAATATACTCCACAAATTTTAGGAATATGTGTACAAATTTTGATTGCCATGCTTCGTAAATATAAAGAAAAGCTATGTATATATAAATGTGGATATATTTGAAAACAATACATGCATTTTGGAGGGGGAAAAAAGTAAAACAAAAAAAAATACCTATAAATCGTGAATAGTGCACGCATTAAAAACGATATTAAAAAGCATTGCGTACAATTCCTATTGCAAACGTGAAATTCAATCTTTCAACATTGCACAAATTCGTAAGGTAGAATCTTCGATAAAAGACCGAGTTTATAATGTACACACTGATTTATTAAAACGTGAATTTAATCTTTATTATTATTCAAAATCTTCTGCGAGAAATAATACAATACTGAATGTAATGCAACATGATTTTTTAGCTATATTAAGCACATCTCATGCACTTGTGTATGCCGAGACATTATCTTCATAAACAATGTATTAATGACAATATTTGTGATATTACTAAGGTATGCGTCACTACTGTATACTAATGTATCTCGTTTTCGTGCTTACTCAGCCAAAAATGTGTTTACATTAGAATCATATGTATGCGTAATCATCAGCCGCGTTCGGTAAACTTTCGCCAAAATCATTGCAAATTTTAAGAACAAACGAAACTCAACCAATTATTTACAAAGGACAAAACCAATCCGCCATACCGAACGCGTCTAATGCCGTAAATAAAGGTAATTTAAAGCAAGAATAACGAAATAGTATGAAAACTACATTTGTATAAGTATCAGAAACGAATTACTCGAAAATTGCCCTTAACGCTGAAACTACCGGCGATATATCTGTTATATTTAAATACTCTGAATAAGTACATTGCAAAAAGACGATCGATTAAGTAATTTAAGTCTTAGAAGATAGGAATAATTACTGTATGGCAATCAATTCGAAGGATTTTCTGAAAAAATAGATAACCGGTCATTTCGTTCGCCATGGTAGTTTTAGTGTTAAGAAGTCTCGGGAAAGAGGCACTTGAAAATCGACCTTAAAAGGGATTTACGCAATTAAATAATGTACTATTGAAAAGGAAGAAACTTTAGATTATTTTCAGATAAAAAGAAGTTCCCTTTTTTCATGATTGGTTTAATCTTCAAGTTCCGTCAGATAACGTTACTTGTAAACCGTCTAGCGTGTACCGTTAGCAAACGCAAGTCCTTCGAAGATTTTAGAATTCACACGTTTTTGTATGAAAGGAAAACTTTTTTTTTTCTTGCTGTCTGTCATTAATCGTCGGCTTTCAACTCTCAAAGGAACAAGAAGCAGCTAGGATATCATAAAATGTGTTCAAACCTGATTTACGACGAACGTATTTTCTGTAGACTGTCGTTCTATAAAATGGCGGTCGCGAAACGTTTTATCGCGGCACTCGGCGTTTTCGGATCTCGACGATGTTTTATCGAAAGATTTCCGATAAAAAAAAGCCGCGATTACAGTAGATATCGCACGTACACACTTCTAATTATTAATAGATTCAGTACTACAATATTTCTGTCAATCGGCAAAAATATTTCGTTCGTCTAATTAAATAAACACGCACGATATAAAACGAATTTCTCTATTGAAAATAGAAAAAAAGTAAGGCGAACTGCGTCTTAATTCACGTAGACAGCAATGAAAATATTTCTACGGGAACAACCGTGTGACGTAGAACTCTAAAAAATTATCGCCACGTCATTAATTCACAGCACGGAAATTTCGGCGAAACGGGCGAAAAGAATAAATGCGAAAGCCGTAAGAGAGATAATTTTATCTTAATTATGAAATATCGTAGATGAGATTATCTCTCAACGGTGAATCCTATGGAGTTATTACGAAAGAATATCAAGTCAGCTTATCGTGAAACGTTGACTACTGCTTTATTCGTATAATATAAAACGAAACAATTACAAAGAATTCGTTACTCTTTCGTGTTTACTCGATGTATCGAATAATGTAAAATATGTTTACAAACTCACCTGAATGAACTTGAATTAACGTTGTTCGGACCACTTAAATCTTATGGAGTTTTACGACACGAAACCACTGAAATTACTAGAAGAAGTAATGATCGGCGTCTGAAGCAAGATGGCTCGCTGCAATAACGGAAACAAAACGGGGCTCACACGAGTCAAAGTAGGGACGCGGCGAATCGTAACCTCGACGGTAGACGCTCTTTTCTTGAAACTAATAATATACAAAGCAATTATAAACAAATGTGATTAGTCAAATAAATATTAAAGTTCATTAAAAACACATTTATGATAGTAATAATTTTTAATATGAGACAATATATTGTCAATACATCGAGATAATCTTCTATCTCTCTCGTCTTCGGAACTACCGTTTTGGTTATTGTATATTTCTTCGTTTAAAGCCAATAAGTTTCAGAAATAATAATCTTTTCATTTATTTTGGTATTTTTCCAAGTTTATCAGAGTTATTAACAATTTATAACGTCCTGATAAGTAAATGAAAATGTGTTTAGTTTGTGATTTGGGTTCGAGGTTAACGTGCGCAGTAATATCGAGCGGGAAATGGAACGCGCAGAGGGGAGCATTTAAATTTAATATCACTCGAGTACGATTCAATGTAAAGACTCTGAGATAAAATAGAAAGCATTTCCATTAGTTTCATATTTACTTTATGAAATTTCATTATTAATGTTATAGATTTAGAAGATCTTTCACAAAAGAAATACATCGCCTTATCGTACGACATAGAGCTAAGAAGAAGATTATAATCAAGACAACGTATTGTGCCATTACTTTATTAATACATGTTAAATTTTATATAAAATTATACAAATTACTTCACTATTTCTAAGAAATATCCTTTTATCCTAAAGTCTTCATCGTAAGAATTCTTATTCACCTTAAACAATCATGTATTGGAATAATATTAAAAAGACCTGTAATAAGACAGCTTTAGAACCAGCGTATAAGCCTGATCGATAAATCGTATTTATAGAATGTCGAATTGTGCAAAATTAAAAGGAATACTGAAGTTGGCTATAGAATTGACAATAAACGTTAGTGAACCGGGTGATCGGCATTATGTCGATGGTACTGGCGCCACCTACTGAAAACAAAAATGGTGGCCAACAATATGCCCTATCCCTGCCCTGGTTTTATGGCACACCAAATGTCTGCGTTCTCTAGGCTTCTTTCTACTATGTATTTCCCTTCGACCGATATACCCAATTTCCATGTGAACAAAGAGAATCATTCTCTCGCGATCGACCCTATCTTACGTGCTAAATAAGTGGGGCTACTTCTAACCAAACAGAAGGTGATCCAAAACTAACGAATATTTCGAGAAATTATAACCGCACCCGCTAGATTCGCCGTGTCAGTTGCCTTATATAATGTAATCGGTTACACGCTATTATACACGGCACTTACATGACTTCAACATGTATCGCCCGTTGTAGGAAACGCAAAAAACCAATCTAGCATTGTGCCAAGACAATAAGGAATGAAATGTTAACATTTAATAAATGGAGAACATAGAATGAAAGATTTATTTTGCTACGTAACACGTAGAAATTCCGTACGTGCTTTTTTTCCATGATCTATGGAAAACGTGGCCACAGAGTTATATTGTTATCAAAATGTCATATTATTATTAACTACCTGGTTTACCTTAGACTCGTACAGCATTAAGGAAGAGGTGTTTCCGTTGCCTTGACAACAGACCCGTTGATGAGCTTATTTTTTATGAATTCAGTACCATGGGAGAGATATCTTCTAACGTTTGCATTATTAAATGCTCCCTGTTAAGTGGTTAATAAATTTTCTCTCAGATATTGTCATTATGTTTCATGGGATTTAATAAAGACTTTGTTTCGTTGTTTTTAACAGTGTATTTTTCTGTTATTTTAGATCACTGAATTATATGTAACCTGGTAATGACAGATAGGGCATACACGATGAAGTTGGACAATGAAATGGCTGCTCCTTTGCATCTGCAGAGATTAGAGCGTAGCCTTAATGTACAGCCCTTCTTGAAACAAATCAATGAATTGTTTCAAGATGCAGCTAGGTAGATGTCTTGTCTTTTATGTATATAAAGTTATTTAGGTACATACGTGTACATGAGTTAATGGTACTTTATTTTTTCAGCGAGGATGATAAATCAATCTCGTCGGAATCTTCTGATGGGTCTGACAATTATCTCGATAATGTTTTAATACGGAAGGAAGGTCTGCATGTATACTATATTTTCGTAATATTTCACGTTTTTGCGATGTAATTTTCGCCCGTATTATTATACAAGAATTATTCATTTTTTTAGAGGAGAGGATCAATAAATTGAGACTGTACAACATGTCTAGCGTGGGAGAAGAACGACGCTGGTTGCAGGATATTCTTTTAAGCGATTCTTCAGATAGCTCTGCCTCTGGATCCGATACGGATGGTCCCATCACCGAAGAAGATTTTCAGGATATGTTAAAGTTTCATATACTCAGAAAAAAATATCAGGGCCGTTTTTATCAAAAACCGGAGGTAAAAGAGAAGCACCGACAAACTACGAAGACACGGGATGTAACGAAAATTTTTTTTAGAACATACAATACCAGTACTACAGTGCCGGGTTATTATCGAGTTACGATAGATTCTTAGAGCATCAGAAATTAATCGTTGGAAATAAAAAAAAGAAGGAGAAGAAGCCGGAGAAGAAAGTTATGAAGATAAAAAAGGAGAAGATTCCCCGTCATAGAGCATCGGTTGATTACCCTGTATATATTCTTAACGCATGATATTTTTTTTTGTATCTCTCGAATTTCTTTTTGCATCATATATTGCGTTATATTCTCAGGAAGGAGATTATCCTGACGAAGAATGGGATCGTTCAATTCCCAGGGAAGAAGAATTGGACGAGGCCGAGTTGGAGGCGATAATGCGCCATCAACCTCGGCCTCGCGGTAGAAAAAAACATAATAACAAGAGTCCAGAAGTAATGGCAATGAGGAGACGAAAGATTTGGGTAATGATGTCGAAGAAAGAGTTGGGAAAAGTACAAAGGGCAAAAACGAATAACCATAAGGAAATGTTAATAAGTTGTAAGAAAGTAGCGCAACACTGTATGAAATATTGGAGGCAGAAGGCTATGCAAGTACGTAGTGATATTTTAAGTAATCTTTATTACTCTCAAGTATTTAATAATTCGCGTATTTGGATCTTCTAGTCGCAGAAAAATATGAAGGAGACTATATGGAGAGCCAAACGTCTTACGAGAGAAATGCAGTCTTATTGGAAACGTTACGATCGCGTTGAACGTGAAACAAGAAGACGATTAGAAAAAGAGGCCGAAGAGCAACGCAAGATGGACGTGGAACTTATTGAGGTAGAAGTTCTTCGCATCTTTAATACCTTACAAGCCAACAAATGTATTAAGTATTTTTCTTTGTTACAGGCGAAACGTCAGCAGAGAAAATTAAATTTTCTTATTACTCAAACCGAGCTGTATGCGCATTTTATGTCTCGTAAATTAGGGAAAGCATCTCCCGAAGAGCAGTTAAGAATTTTAAATCAATTGGACGAGGAGAAGAATCCGAGGCTCGTCGGAATTGATGATTACGATAGGTAGGATTTGAGATAAGACCACAATGTTTCTTAATATTAAAAGTACAATATAATATTTCATACTTTTACAATTATACAGCGAGTTCATGAAACACAAAGCGAAGAAAAATGCTACCGAAGCCTTTGACAATGAGAGAGCTCGAACGAGACAATTCGATACAGCAGCAGCGTCTCAGGAGTTGCGTCTTAGCGACACCCCGGAAAATTTGGAGCATCCTCAGCCTTCAATTTTCAAAGGAAATTTAAAAGGCTATCAACTGAAGGGGATGAATTGGCTAGCTAATTTATACGACCAGGTTCGTCTATATTAATATTTCTTAAACTTGTGTCTTATCGTTAAGTTTGACACAGAAAACTTTATCGTCCTTTTTTCAGGGTATTAGTGGAATCCTGGCAGACGAAATGGGTTTAGGAAAAACTGTACAGTCCATAGCGTTTTTATGTCACGTTGCCGAAAGATACTGTAAGTCCAGGTTAAAAAATAATTGTTCACGTCTATTATTAAGACATTTTAAAACATTTTCAAATAATTCTTCCAGCTGTATGGGGGCCATTTTTAATTATATCGCCAGCATCGACGTTACACAACTGGCAGCAGGAAATGGCACGGTTTGTTCCGGTTTTTAAAGTAGTCCCTTATTGGGGAAATCCACAAGAACGTAAGATATTGAGACAATTTTGGGACACCAAGGATCTTCACACGAAGGAAGCTTCGTTTCACGTAGTAATAACCAGTTATCAGTTAGTGATCACGGATTATAAATATTTTAATAGAATAAAATGGCAGTACATGATACTCGACGAAGCACAGGCTATAAAAAGTACTAGCAGGTTGGTATTCACAATTGTATTCTTTTGTCGGGAAATTCGAGCAGATGAAACAGAAACAATATTTATTTGTTTTACAGTATGAGATGGAAATTACTGCTTGGATTTAGTTGTCGTAATAGACTGTTACTCAGTGGTACACCTATACAGAACAGTATGGCGGAATTATGGGCTTTGCTCCACTTTATAATGCCAACGCTGTTCGATTCTCATGACGAGTTTAACGAATGGTTTTCCAAAGATATCGAAAGTCACGCAGAGAATAAAACTGGAATCGACGAGAGTAAGAAAAAAAAGATTTCTTCTATATTTTACATTATTCTATGTCTGTTCGCGTACTAATTTCTTCTTTTTTCGTTGTCAGAACATTTGTCAAGATTGCACATGATTTTGAAGCCCTTTATGTTGCGGAGGATAAAGAAGGATGTTGAGAATGAATTATCCGATAAGATTGAAGTAATGGTGTATTGTCCTCTTACGACGCGACAAAAGTTACTTTATTCAGGTGTGTAAAATGTTTTTTAATATTTCTGTGCTTTGTTAGGTATTAATTGCAATATTAATTAATATAGTTTCGTTCTTGTAGCTTTGAAGAAGAAAATTCGGATAGAAGATCTGTTACATTATACGGTAGGCGGTGATACCGCGTCTAATGATAAAAATTTCACGTCAAATCTTATGAATCTAGTCATGCAATTCCGAAAGGTAATAGTGGAATTTCATTTTGCTAATGATCTCTTGATATCTTTAATTCTATCGATACGATATAATATATCGAAGGAATTGAATGGTAGTTAAAAGATTTTTAGACTGCTTATTTTACATCTGATAATGAACATTTCAGGTTTGCAATCATCCCGAACTTTTTGAGCGTAGAGATGCTAAATCTCCATTTTTCATGAACACGGAATGCTACGAAATGCCGGCACTGTTATACACCGAGGGTCTTTTGCATCTATCGTTGCCATCCAAAGATCATCTGTTGTACAATAAATTTTTTATATTTACTACCGAGTACATACATAGAGCTCTTCACGATAATGAAAAATGTTCGGAGAATCCCTTCTCATTTAGTAGATTTACTAACTTATCTCCAATGGAAATAAATAAGATATTTATTATTGGTATATTATTCAGGTTCGTAGTTGGCTATAAAAATTCAGAAAGAAACATCAAACTTATTTTGTTCACGATCTAAATATTCATTCACAGATTATGCCTAGCAACTGTATTGGAAAGGAGGAAAAGAATGGTGCGATATTGGGAAGATTGGAACGTCGACGAGAAAATAGAAACGCCAAAAAGTTCTCTGCTATTTTTGCCTCGAAAACTTGACTCATTATCGCAAAATATATCTCAGGATTTAATTTTCACAAGGAAGATTATCGAAGGTGAACCAGTATACACGCATACAATGCACACAATACACTCAATGCCGGAAACAGTCGCCCATCGAATATTACGTAGTAGTAAGAAATCCACTAATCAATCTTTAAAGGTAAGCAAATCTTTAATTCTCAATTTACTCCTTTTGAGGTGTCCACTCGCAATCTAATTTTTCAATATTCCAGAGATTACTACCTTCTACTAAAACCGAACAAGGAGAAGAATCCAAGCTGTCCTTATTACCGGAACATCCGCATTTTCCGAGACCACCGTTGATGCGACTCTGTCAGCAAACCACCATTCCACCTTTTATCTGCGATAATTATCCTAAGGTAATTAGAACGAAAATAATTAATATTTGAACGTATGAGAAGAAATTAATGAATATTAACGATTTCAGATACAAGCTAGTCCACGGAAATTGTACGTTAGCAGTAGTTCAGCAACTTGTGCATGGAAAAGACACGAAGAATGCGGTGGTCGATTTGGCCAACGTTTATTATGGCTTGGAAGTGAACAAGCTCTTTCTTCGTCTCAGACAATTCCTAATTTACGCATGGGGCAAACAACTTGTACGTTTTCGTACGAATTACAGGGCGGAATATCTGCTTGCACTCCCATCAACGGCTGGTCGAATATCATTGTTCCAGGCAAGTCGATTTTTTTATTACTATCTATAATAGAAATTTTATTTGTTGGGTTTTTAACGTTGAATATCGATTGTTGTTTTAGATAAGCAAACATTGGTTACGGACGCAGGAAAACTTTCTGTACTGGATAGTTTATTGCGCCGTTTAAAGGAACAGGGTCACCGAGTACTCATTTACTCCCAGATGACGAAAATGATCGATTTATTGGAGGTAAAGTAATACTATGATTACTAATTATTCTATGTTCCACTAATTTATTTTATCTGTTACAGGAATATATGTACCACAGGAAGCACACTTTCATGAGATTAGACGGTTCTTCTAAAATCTCGGATAGACGTGATATGGTTGCAGATTTTCAAAAAAGGTATATATTACTTTGGCTGCATTTTCAACCAATAATAATTTCATTCTTGACAGAGCGCAGAATGTGCATTGTCTTCTAATTGATTTACATCGTGTTGCATGCCTATAGTGCAGTTTGTAGATAGCATTTCGTACGTTGGTTCACTCGCGCATAACCAACGTGCGAATTAATTGGCGAATCGGCCGTGTCTCGTAGACAGCTGCTGCATCGACTGCTCGAAACCCATTCTAATAACGGACTATCATAATCTCCCTAGCATGCAATTCGTATTTTAATATGTTTTGATCCACCGACTTTCTAATTTATACGCTGTATATAACTCATCTTGCTGGAATTCCCAATATTCCTAAATTTTTAGAAAATTGTGAGCCAACATTTGACAAATTCCGTTTAATAATTACGCATATCGATTACTTCCTTTTTTCTTTCGATCTAAGCTCGATCAATAGGAATTAAAAATGATAGCATAAGTATAAAGTAAAAGTTGAAAATAATGGCACTGACCGATTTCGTCCGCGTTAAACTCGAGATACTCGGATTTCATTGTGGAAATCCTCTAAGTGCGGTGCTAGTATTTCGAATTAATTTACATACAAAACGTACAGTGCCTTTGCCGGGTTATTCCAATCTTAAGGGACTGTTTCATGTTTCAGGGCGGACATATTCGTCTTTCTCCTGAGTACCCGAGCTGGAGGCCTGGGAATCAACCTCACTGCCGCAGACACGGTCAGTAATTTTGTCCTTTACACCGTGCTTTATATATACTAGTGATTATGACAATAATGTAAGAAATATGTACATGAAACTGTACCTATTGTTTTATATACTTATTTTATTATATAATTGGTAACTCGATTCAATAATTCTCTTAAATTAAAACTTAGTAATGCAACTGGGAATTAAATTCTTAGTAATAAAAATCAATGATAAAATAGAAGAAGCATGCAGAGGCTACAATAAATCATATTTGAGAATATTATTCTTCTCGGTACAGGTGATATTTTACGATAGCGACTGGAATCCAACGGTGGACCAACAAGCCATGGATCGAGCCCATAGATTAGGACAAACGAAACAGGTCACAGTTTACCGGCTAATTTGCAAGGGAACCATCGAGGAAAGAATATTGCAACGAGCTCGTGAGAAAAGCGAGGTTTGTTCTTTATAACCATCTGAGGGAAAAGCTGCTATCTTTGTAATCGATCATCGATAACACAAACGTTTGCAGATCCAACGGATGGTGATCAGTGGCGGGAATTTCAAACCGGATACTCTAAAACCGAAAGAGGTGGTTTCTCTACTATTAGATGACGAAGAGATTGAAGCGAAATGTAAGTGAGATTCATATGTACCCTAAAAGCAAAAAATTGGGCTCTACTTTTATTCTACATTAACAAAATCGAACTCAAAGTGTAAATAAAATTATTCTCAAAGTCTCATTTCATCCACTGTGCGCGGAATTCCAAATACTTTAACTTCCGTCCCAAATTTGGCTGCTGCACGATAAATTCTACGGTTTAGATACTTATATAGGAGATAATTGAAAATGTAAATGAGTAACTGCACACAGTCGCGCATTTTTGCTCGCTGAAGCGAGTCTTCGGTTGCATTCGCCACGTTTGCATTGGGCCTGAGCTTATGCATAAACGGCGCGAGGAGCAAAAGGAAAGGAAAGAAACCGAAAGAGTGCCGAGATGCAATTACATTATGCTCGTTAGGTTATGCTAATGCCCTAATAACGAATAATAATAAGAAAAAGAGTAACGAATGCACCGCGTCCTCGTGTATAAGCCCATGTCCGTATATTTCAGACAGCCAACGGAGCGAGGAGAGAAAGCAGCACGCGGAGGATACTCGCCTCGAGTCCAGCCTATACCACAAGGAGAAGGACCGGAAGAGGAAGTTAACCGCGCTTCCGGTCAAGGTGAGCCCAGCGCCCTTAGAGTCGCTATCGGTCGCCTCGATGTTTCGTCCCTCATCTTCTTCCTTTTCTTCTTCCTATCGTTTGGCTTCTTCTTGGATTCATCCTTTTATAGATTTTTTCTTTGCAACTCTGTGCAGGATATTTAATTCGTGATGTAGTTTCTACCGTTTCGTTTAGATATTTTAACTTTTTTTTCGTGAAAATGATTGCAAGTAAATTCGCAATTTCGGATGTGATAGATGTAGATTTTTTCTTTTAATTATTTTTTCTATTAGTCTTTGTCTGGGGATTTAAATGGAGTACATATTTAACAAGTCCTTGGGGATGTTGTTTAGGGTGATGCAAAGAGACCCTGTATGGCAGATACGAATGGCGATAAGGTTGGCGATATCGCTCAAGCTGGTTGCTCTGAAAATAATCAAACGGATGGCATGTTTCAACCTAGCCAACTTAATAATAATCATCAGCAGCTGCTTGAAAACACGGACGATTACAGTGTACCAACCAGTCCAGTTAAATCAGAGGTTTGTGGCTCTTTGTGAATATTTCTGCCATTTATAAATTAAATCAGAATTTTTTACTTCCACTAGTATTCAAAGATATTAATTACTACTTTTCATTAATATTCAAATATAGAAACCATTTATTTCCATAAGAATTCAGATATAGCAACTATAAACTCTCTCTAGTATTCAAACATAAGAACTATGTAAATTTTGCTATTTTTATTTTCTCAGGATGAAACGAGCAACGAAGGACTAGTAGTAGACGTCGACGGTCCAGTGTCATCCTCCGGTAGCGATGTTCGTCAGCCACGAGCAAACCAGTTCAGAGAAATTGGAAAATCTTCTCGATTGGGTCATCACTTCAATTTCGACGCTGGTTCCGGTGTTCGAGTGCGACCTAACATTCGAGGTACCAGCAAACGTGGTAGACCACGAGGTTCCCGAAGAGGAGGACCTATCGGTGGAAAGGGCAGAGGTCTTTTGCTACTGCATCCACCTTCAAAGGGTCTTGGTACCGATGCGCAATCACCCTCGTCATTGTCTCCGACCGGGAGCACCGCATCCGCTGAGAATTTGCAACACGGTGAGTGCTCGCATGTTCGCTTTTTGTTGCTTGTCTTGGAATGTGTTAAAATCGTGTGTTGCATTTGATCGGTGACTTGAGAATTCTCAATTAAACGTTGATAATGAAGACGTAAAATTTGCATATTTTCTTCTCGTTTTCATTTCAATTTATTTACCAGATTGAATGTATCAAATCCGACATTTTCTATTATCTCCAGCAGATTTTTAAAATCTGAGTTTAACGTGCCGACTTTGATGGTTTAGAAGCCACCGCAGTTCGAGCCAAAATACAGAGCAGCAACAAATAAATCAGATGCAATAATTAAAGTTATCATTTCTCCTCACAAATCTTCTCTCCATAAATACAATAACATATTTCCAATCGCACTCAAACCCTATTAGTCCCACAAAGTAACTATAACCATATTAAAAAAATAAAGTTTCAAGTGCAATTAATTCCTATCGTTTCCCAAAACCATTAA
Source organism: Cerceris rybyensis (assembly GCA_910591515.1). Lineage (NCBI taxonomy): Eukaryota > Metazoa > Arthropoda > Insecta > Hymenoptera > Crabronidae > Cerceris > Cerceris rybyensis. Next base: position 3,079,954 of record OU342800.1, on the reverse strand, counting down.
TCTCTCTCTCTCTCAATCTTTCTCTTTCTATTTGACAACTGCATTTCCCACATCAAACGAAACTAAAACGTCACGAAGACTTCATTCATCCACCCATACATCTGCATCCCATCGTCGTAGTTCTCATCGGGAAGTTTAAGCCAGCCAGAAACAAACAGAGGCAGCTGAGAGGATTACGCGAAACTTGCGGAGGATTGATAGCAGCCGAAATTCGAAAGCCAGATGAAAATGACTTTTCGTGACGCACCCTCAAATCGATACACCGTTAATCCCGGCTGACTCTTTCATAGGCTTTGGCCCCCTTTTGCCCTCGTCCCAGGCACTTGGCCGGGTTCTCATGGGATTTTCTGCCGCCGAAGAAAAGTGCCCCTGGGCACACGGACCCCGTTTGACGCGGATCTATCGAAATTCCCTCGCGGGCACATGTGCGCACAAGTGCTGAAGGGAGGGAACAGTTGGTGCACTTCCTAAGGGCACAAGGACGACCCTTCGAGATATACATCCACCCCCTCGAAGTCTCGTGACTCACCCTTCCACTCGCGATTTTCGTCCGCTTAGGTGGTGCAAGTGCATGTCTATGGGGACGGACCTGCGGTGTCCCCGATGATCGAATGTGGCGTACTTTAGGATTTCCCGAAGCTTTTGTATTTTCCTTTTGTACTCTGATAGTTGGGGCTTCTTACTTTTTCATGCGGAATGGGATCTTCTGTTATAATTACAATCTTTTGTGGTTTTAGGTCATCTTGCTTGTATTGAAATGTGCGCTGTTTTTTTAAATTTTCAGTGGATATGTGGTGGATACTTTAGTAGGGTAGCGGGACCCAATTTAACACTAGAACTACCGACATTTAACCTATTATATTTACTGTAAAACAAGGAAATTTAAGGGGTGGAAAAGATTACCGACTCAGTAATTTATGTTTTATAGGATAGGCATAGAATATGTATTCTATGACTGTCCAATAAACTTGGAGAATTTTTGGAAAAAATTTGACTTGCTTAGTACTTCTAGTGTTAATGCCCCCAAAACGGTACAGTCAAAAACCGGCTTACTTTTTCACCCATTAAAAATTCGACATTTCCCGTTTTCTAAACGATATAAATATACTTCTTAGAAGTTATTTAAACCAAGTTTCCTAAATCAAGTCCTCCAAGTATCCAATGCTATCAAATTCTTTGCACTCTACTGCAGTAATTTTTGTGCAATCTTCTGCGCTCCAAACCGTAACTGTAAAAATTGAATGAAATCCTAAAGACATAAAATTACAAATACCCCTTTCATCCTACCATCTTCTACTTCCGAACTATCAAAATTATCTTCGCTACAAGTTGCCAGATACCCGAAAATCTTAAAAATCATCATTAAACGTTCCCTGCATCCTCTTTGCAACGACGGACATCCTGCGAGCGAGGATAGTAATGGCTTTCAGTTTCATCCACGTTACGTAATGACGCGTCATATCGCGTGGTGGATAACACGCGAGGAATAATAAACGGTAGCACAAAAGGGGGAGGAAAAAAGAAATGCAAACGTGACGATCTCCGTGCACAAAAGCGAGCCGGCCGAGTAAACGAGTAGGTGGCCTCACGCAACGACACGTGGACCGGAGTTTACGCGGCAACGTGCGCACCTCGTGCGTACGCTCCTCGTGCTACATATACGGAAAGGAAAGGGGTCGTTTTTTTCTCTCTCTCTTTCTCCACGTTTCTCATTCTTCCTCTCTCTTTTTCTTCTTTCTCAGGGAAGCTTCTCTTTCTCTCACTTATCGTCGACTGGAAGGCGAGCGGACAATAGCAGGTGCGGAGCGAAGGCGACAGCTGCGATCGATGATGCTCTTCTTAGGTTTTTGGAACTCGCTTACCCCTCTCCTCTTACCTTTCTCCCACCTTCTTTCGACTATCACTTCGTAACTTTGCTTTCCCCCTACTTGGACACCTCTTTCTCTTCCTCTTGCAATTGTATCTGCTGTAGTTCTCTTCTGCTTCTTTCTTTTTTCCTGCTTTTACCTAATTCTTCCTCTTTTCACTTTTTTAACAACTTTTTCTACTCTTTGTCGAGGACTTCTTCCTATTGCTCTGTTTCTTTGGCGACACTTTTACTTCTATTCTCGTTCAGTTTCTTCATGATTGTCTGAACTTGCTGTGCTTTCTTTTGAACATCTTTTTACTTGATATGTAACAATTTCGATGCTTTGGACCCCATGTAAGACTATGGATCCTGGACGAAATGACCATGACAGTTAACACTAGAACTACCAAGCAAGTTAAAACGACTGGTTCCTAATTTTTTACAAAATTTTTCCAAGTTTATATGAAAGTCATAGAGCAGATGTTCCACTTTGATTTTATAAAATACAGATCACCGAATCAGATCAACTTTTCCACCTCTTAATTTCCCTTTTTTCAAAGTATTTATTTAATATAATGAAATATAGTAGATTTAACACCGGTAGTTCTAGCGTTAATTGAAATTCTGTCCCATCATCTCCAGGGAATCTTTCCTAATTAATTAATATGTAGGAGGATCAATGGGTTGGACCCCATATAATGTAGTAGGTCCCAGGCAATTTCTTATAGTGATCAAACGAGCTATGGTGGATAAAGAATTCACAGCTCGGACTTGCAATCATTGGAGCCAAATTCAAATTTCTTTCTCGTTATTTTGGGGAAATTTTAATAGAAGATGCCCTTGGCAGACTGGATTTGTGGACTTAAAAACTTCTGTTAATTAATCGTGTTTCTCTCGGACGATTATTATCGCGTTTGTTTCGCAAAGCGCGGGAGGACTTTGACCATGCTATGGTGGTGATGGGGATCGACGTGCCATTCGAGCAGATACCAATCGAGATTCGGTTCACGCGAGTAAGGCATATGGTGGATACAGGCGTGAAAGGTAGCAAACATCTGCAGTATTTTGTGCATGCTTACAGATATTTCCATGCTGAAAGCTGTACACTTCTTCTTTCAAGTTCCCACGCTGTTTCATTTGTATCTTGTAATTTTCCTCTTCAATGATTTTTCATTTTTTCTATCAGCACATTGAATATCTTCCTCCATTAACGTTTGAAATCGAGGAGAATTAGATACAAATTTAATTCTATAAAAAAGGTACTGTGGCCTGCACCATTAAGTAAATTACTACCAAATAACATTTGAAGATTGTCGATCAAACGTTATTTCTTTCATAGCAGACATTTTCACTGTTCGTATATTAACATATTCCATTTGCATGATTCGTCGAAAGCAAATAGTTTGTCCGTGTTTGGAAAAAGAGCAAGGTAAGATACTCCAGTTTACGGGGGTTGAATATCATCGATTCGTGCCGTACCTCATCGTACCTCACCGTATCATCTTGTTCCTCCGCGTCGTTTCCATCCTGAATATCATATTTTCGTGTCGAGTAACGAACGGCAAGTTCAACTCGTTCGAGTGGCTATGCCAAGCATACTTATGGCTTCCTGATTCTTCAACGATAAACAGAAGATAGCCAAGAATATCTATAAACCTAGATTACATCAGAAATTTTAAAAGACCAGCCATCAGTTAATGTACACCACAATTATTATGGTTATTTCCACCATCACTTTCAAACACACTTGCCCTATAAACTATAAAATTAGCTTCAATTCATTTTAAAAATCTCAGCCATTAATTACTATCAGGTCTTATCAGTTCCAAACAAATGTATGTCACCGGCTACAAAACTGGCCTAAATTAGAAATTTCCATCACAATATTTAACAAAACCACCCTTAATTAGAAAGTTCCAAAAATCTATCTCTAATTGCTTCCCATCGTTTCGGATCATGTATATATTCCTATCTACGAAATTGGTCTCAAGAATCAAAAAAATCTCAACCAACAATTACTTTGCACCCAATAGCCATAACAATCTCTCTACAATCGCGATCCGACATCCAATCATGTTTGTCACCAGCTATAACTGGCCTATAACAGAAATTTCAATCACCCAATCGCCAGTTACTCTGCATCCCAATCATAATTACAATTACCATCACAACGTTTAACAAAACCACCCTAACTTACAAAATTCCAAAACTGGATCTCACTTATATATCCCTAGCTGCGAAATTGGTCTCAGGAATCAAAAAATCTCAACCACCAATTTCTTTGCATCCCAAAAGCCATAGCAACCTCTCTACAATCGCGATCCGATATTCAATCATGTTTGTCACCAGCTAAAACTGGTCTAAATCATAAATTTCAATCACCCAATCGCCAGTTACTCTGCATCCCAATCATAATTATGATTTCCATCACAACGTTTAACAAAACCACCCTAAGTTACAAAATTCCAAAACTCTATCTCACTTATATATCCCTAGCTGCGAAATCGGTCTCAAGAATCAAAAAATCCCAACCATCAATTACTTTGCACCCCAATAGCCATAACAACCTCTCTACAATCGCGATCCGACATTCAATCATGTTTGTCACCAGCTAAAACTGGTCTAAATCATAAATTTCAATCACCCAATCGCCAATTACTCTGCATCCCAATCATAATTATGATTTCCATCACAACGTTTAACAAAACCACCCTAAGTTACAAAATTCCAAAACTCTATCTCACTTATATATCCCTAGCTGCGAAATTGGTCTCAAGAATCAAAAAAACTCAACCACCAATTACTTTGCACCCAATAGCCATAGCAATCTCTCTACAATCGCGATCCGACATCCAACCATGTTTGTCACCAGCTAAAACTGGTCTAAGTCCGAATTTCAATCACCCAATCACCAGTTACTCTGCACACCAATCATAATTATAATTTCCATCACAACGTTTAACAAAACCACCCTAAAAGTTACAAAATCCTATCACTAATTGCTTCCCATCACTTCCAATCACATATACATCCCTAGCTACGAAGCAAGTCTCAAGAGTTACAAAATCCCAACCACCGTTTCCTTTTCACCCCAATAGCCATCGAACCTTTCTACAATCGCACCCAGACATCCCATCAAACCCCTTTATCGGCATCAGCCGATAAAACGCCGACTACTTCGTATCTCCCTATTTTTCTTCCAATCCCAGAGAGAGAGAGAGAGCCCTCTCCAATCTTCAACCCCTCTATCTCCTCTCAAGGTGGTGGTCGTAGGATTAAAACTATTTCATTGTCTCCGTTTTAAAGCGCAATAATTTTCTCAGCACCAAGGTGCTTAAGGCGAAGAAGAGGGTCTCCTCTCGAGGCATCGTGAAAGAAGGCGGTCGGTGGTAAAAGACAAGAGGGGAGGAAGAGAGGGCAAAGGGAAAGAGTTTGGCTGTTCCTCCGCTTGAGATACGGCAGGATAATGCGGGAAGATAGGACGAGGCAAGGATATTGCCAGCCGGACGGTCGGCATTCCGCGGATCCTCGCGTTCCATTCGCCCTTCCAGCTACCTCGAAACCTCTCTGGAGACCCTCTTTGTATATCCACCAGCCTCTATCTCCCGCCGGGGATCTCGCCCACGCACACTTTTCGCGAGAAACGCGGCCTTTCGATGCGAGAAATATTTTAAACGCGACGTTACGCCCTTCGTTTTACTTGGATTAATGAGGATTAATTGCTTCTTGGATAGCCGATGGAGAATTCTTCTCGTTGTTTGGCTTTTGGGTTTGGTTGATGTGGATTTGGAGATTGAATGGATTTTTTTTTTTGAGATGTTGATTATCGTGGATGATTTGATCAGTTGTCTTTGATCTTGATGGTGATGGTATTTCAGGGGTGTAGTTGTATGCTGATGAGGATTTACTTGATGTTGCCTCTTTGAGTGGTAGGACATTGTAGGAACATTGCTTTTTTTTGATTTTAATTGACACAATTGTGAGATCTAGGAGGTATAGTTTGAGATTAATATGGAAAAAATGTCACAGAGGAGATCTATGTATAACCGGGGCCCAGTCGAGGCCTAACAGAGACTTGACCGTAGTTTCTTTTATTTTTCTGCTTTTAGACAAAGCAACTCTCAATTATTTTGGCTGTTGCCTCTTTGAGTGATAGGACACTGTAGGAACACTGCTTTTTTTTATTTTAATTGACACAATTGTGAGATCTAGGAGGTATAGTTTTAGATTAATATGGAAAAAATGTTACGGAGAAGATCTATTTATAACCGAGGCCCAGTCGAGGCTTAACAGAGACTTGACCGTAGTTTCTTTTATTTTTCTGCTTTTAGACAAAGCAACTCTCAATTATTTTGGCTGTTGCCTCTTTGAGTGGTAGGACTCTGTAGGAACACTGCATTTTTTTATTTTAATTGACACAATTGTGAACCTAGGAGGTATAGTTATAGATTAATATGGAAAAAATGTCACAGAGGAGATCTATTTATAACCGGGGCCCAGTCGAGGCCTAACAGTGACTTGACCGTAGTTTCTTTTGTGTTTCTGCTTTTTGACAAAGCAACTCTCAATTATTTTGGCTGTTGCCTCTTTGAGTGGTAGGACTCTGTAGGAACACTGCATTTTTTTATTTTAATTGACACAATTGTGAACCTAGGAGGTATAGTTATAGATTAATATGGAAAAAATGTCACAGAGGAGATCTATTTATAACCGGGGCCCAGTCGAGGCCTAACAGTGACTTGACCGTAGTTTCTTTTGTGTTTCTGCTTTTTGACAAAGCAACTCTCAATTATTTTGGCTGTTGCCTCTTCGAGTTGTAGGACACTGGAGGAACATTGGTCTTTTCGTTTTTAATTGATGGAATTGAGGTCTGAGAGGTGTAGTTTTAGTTTAATTTAGAAAAAGTGTCACAGAACAGATCTACATATAACCGAGGCCTAACAGAGACCTGACCGTAGTTTCTTTTACTTTTCTCCTTTTAGGCAAATCAACTCTTAATTATTTTGCCAATTCAGTGTCCAGAAGTCTTTCAGAGGCGTCAAACGTTAGATCTTGATCCCACTAATCGGAAGATAGAGCCGTAATCTCCACCCCTTTAAAAAATTCTCCGTCCACCCTCAATTTCTATCTCTCACTTCGATAATCCGTTCACGTATCGTGAAAGACCACGTCGAATAAACCTCGCGAATCCCTCTTCTCCGCTCGAGGCAGTCCCGGAATCACGTATGGAATTTTCAAAGCGCATAACAATGTGCTTTTCAGCCATCTTTCCGTCTTTTCCACCCTTTTCGCATTGTCCCCGAGTGGCCACTCGAGCCCTCTCCTGCGAAGTGGCTGCGAATAAGTGCCTCCTGAAAGGACCTCGAACGTGCCAAGGAATGTCGACGAGTCGGAACGTAGGAAAGGAATAAAAGTAACGAAAAAAAAGAAAAGTTAGGGGGTTATGGGAGAGAAGAGGGTGAAGTGAGGAAGAAGGAAGGTAAAAAAAAAAAGAGGGAACGCAAGAAGGAAGGAAGAAAAGCAAGGAGGACGGAACAGTCTCGTATATCCTTGCTCGGCTACTGACCTTCGACCCTGTCACTCACCCTCCTCCTCTTCCTCCTACTTCGTCGGCCAGAATCTTCTTCCTTCGCTATCCCATTAAATTCTTCCCTCCTCTTCTCGTCCTTACGGGGTCCCTCCTGCGCTTACGATCGGTCGAATAGATGCCATGGCACGATCCTCCGCGAGGTTCGTCTTCGTTCCTCTTCGCGATGTACCGGTGAATAACCGATTAACTGGTCAGACCACTCCACGTTAAATGCAGCGCCTTGGTACCCTGCATCTGCCATTATAATCACGAAAAGTTACAGGACCTTGTAATCCTTTCGGTATCTTTTCTTTGTGATATTCGAGAGGACGAAGGTATGAGTGATTTTATTAATGGGGTTGATACGGAGTGTTTGTCATTCTAAGAGCACCTGATATGGATTTATATCTTTCGCGCTATTTCATAATTAACACTTTGGCGACTGGTATTTTTTAAACATTCTATCCACTTTTGACTGGCCACTTGGTTGGAAATACTTCTCTGATCTTGGTATCTCTTTGAAATTATAAATTCTCGTCATTAAGTCCTTGGCACAGTAAACCTCGATGATAATTGATAATTTATCAATTGCTGTGGCAAGCGATTAATAAGTCCAAAAGTGTTGGGCCTGAAAAGTTTATTAACCCCCTAGCCTACGACTACGTGTGAAACTCGTGGCCTGGATAATGGAATAGGAAATTTTGAAGTCTTTCAAAGCCTATTAAATTGAAAATCTCAGCTGGTAGCAAAACGGTCTTATTATTCCTATGCTGTTAATATTATTTTAGTTATTAATTAATTATGAATCGTTGGTTCAATAGGCTACCACTGAATAAAGTGTAAATATCAACAATTAGATTTCTACCCTCATTGTGTTCCTCTAAAACTACAAAGATTCTCATCACCCTAAATAACAGAGGAAGGAAATTTCTGTTTCAGGAGCCCAAGGAAGTTCGGGACCAGCGGAAGGAGATGGTCCCAGTTCAGTGGGCCCCCTGGGACCAGTCGGTTCGTTGGGTCCCCTGCCAGGAAGAGGAGGTCCACCAACCATTCGCAGAGGTCCTGGACGACCTCGACTTCGACCGACCGGTCCAGGTCATCAAGGATATCGTACACCAGGTCATCATCATGGCAGGAAGGTCCAACGGCCACTTCCGGTGCCTCTGAGGTCTCATCAGACAATCGCAAGTGTTAACCAACAGAAATCATCGACTCAACGTCCCTCAGGAACGTCTGGATCCGTTTCATCACCGTCCTTGAACGCAACTACGTCATATTCTTCATCCACCAGTGGTGAATCCCGACCATTTGGTTTTTATACGCAACAACAGCAACAACAATCTCGTTCAGGATCCTCCTAGCTCCCGGATGGTGAGTTCCTTCGAATGATTCTCGATGGAGATTCTCGAGCTGCCTCGTAATGAAGAGAATTCAAATTTGGATTGAAAAGGAGACAAGATAAAAAGTGAAAATACATCTTTTTGAAGTACGAGAATCTAGGAATTTTCATGAGAATTTAAAGAGGAACTGGGTATGTGGTGTTACCTGTAATCATCATTATCATTGGATGATTATCCAACGGTCCTGGGTATATAGTTTTATGGTTAATTATCCGGATAACTGCGAGGACATTAATGAAGGAGATTTACGAGGAGGAGAGAACTTTGGATGTTGTGTTCAGTGATGACAAACACCCTGGAATTTTTCATGGTGTCTGTCATTTCAATGAGGTATCTTGAAACTCAATTCTTAGGTATAAACACGATGACTTTGTTTCTTGTAAAGATATTATGCTCAAATAGTGCAATGCAAATCTCCTCGTGCACGAGGACTTAGTTCGTTCGCGTTTCAAATTAGTTCATTATAGGGGAAATAGAAAAAGATTCAATACTATAGTCAGCACATCGAAGTTTGACAATTTGATGAACGCGGTGAACGGTAAATGTAAAGTTCAAAGCACACACAGCCTCTCACCGGAAAGGCGATGAGAACTGCGAGGAAATAATTCATGCCACTTGTTTCCCCGCTTAATAAATTTCGTAACGTAATTTAGTGAGGTAATCGTGCATTTTTGGCGGTCAAAGAAATTGAATAATTTGTATAAAAAAACGTCGGTGTTTCATTCGGAACAATCGCGTCGAGAGTATCTTCGAATTAGTCTCTTTAAAAAAGAAATAAATGAAAAGGGAAAATCCCTATTGAACGTGTCGTCTAGAGAAATTTGTATAAATCAATTAAATCACTTTTCGTTAGGTACTTAAATGAAACACTCACTTCTTGGTCGACGTTTACGGGAAAAATTGTACATTACCTATGATATTTTCAACGAGCCATCAACAAATGGTTGATATAAAAGAAAAAAAAAAAGAACGATATGAATGATCCTCGAAAGTTACAACAGTATTCCAATTTCACGAGGACAATATTCTTGCCCGAAGCTCATTAAGTGCGCCACGTTGCACGGAATAGAAAGGAAGCAAATGAAATGAAACGTGGAGGAAGTTTCGAGCGGCATCGGTATAGCTTTTAATTATATTTTTTAGTTCTACAATTGAGACGACGTATCGTCGTACATGACGCGAGTATATACCGACTAGCAGTATGTTCAATCGTCGAAAAGTAGTTAAATTTATTCCCATCAGGAGGGTAATGATCGATTACTCGTAATTATTAGAAAATAAAACATTTTCCCATTTTTCCCCTCATCTTCTTTTCATCTATCTATATTTATCTCTATCTATCCACTTTTCTCTTTGTCTATCCTATCTTTCTTTTTCTCTTTCTCTATTCTTCTCTCTCGACGTATTGCGAATCGTCAATGGTAGAGCATTGTTCCGTCTTTAGGCTCGGTTAGCCGATATTTTTTATGCGTGTTATGAAACGTCATTAAGCCGATTCGATTTGTAAGAGAATGGTATTTATATTAGCAATAAACGATTTAAACGACCACTAAAACACGGTGAATTATCGATCGTGTTCGATTCCACCCTTCCGCTGTATGGAGATTTTAGTACCTCGATTTCCACTCGTCCATGGGGAATGTCCTTCTTACTGTTATTGCCACTGCCTTAAAAGATAGTAGTATAGAAAATGTTGCGATTAGTCTTTCGATGTCGCTTTAACATATCCAGTGTATTTACAATTGCTAGCTTTATTTCTAATGAAATATAAACGATTAATGTTTTAAATACATTTAAGAACATTTTCCTATAGAATATTCATTTTCCAAGGGACGATTGTTGGACGAATACGATGACGATATTACGAAATAAATGGTAATTGAAATTGAGTATACACATTTGTAAGTTACTTAATGCCATGAGAATTTTGCTAATGTCCTTTCTTTCAATGATTCGAAATTTTCGAAGTCTTCTTAAAATCGTTGGATTGAAATTCTTCGAAATTCTTGGAATTCTGTACTATTCGTTGGGATTTAACGGCCTTAAATAACTTATAAATTTAGTAGAAACGATTTCCGGATTGTGTGCGTACCATAAGGACACTTCTCATTATTGCAAACATAGCAATGCAACGATAAAAGCCCTGGGAATTCCTTCCTTCCTTTGCCGTTTGATGCAACTGATACATAGAAAGTAAGATGGCTCTAAGCACGAAACTACCAGAGTCTCTACTTTTGGCACGGAGTTTAACATTAACAGTATAATTCATGCGCCGTTAAAATTCAACTGAATTTCCGCACTTTGAAAGAGGAATTTCAATTGAAGTCAAATGATTTTCCCGCTTTGTAAAGGCAATACCGTTTCTACGCCGTTGCATTTATTTTGCTGCATTCCTGGTGTCGCGACGTAAGCATCACAACTGCATATGTTGCCGACGTTTCGTTGTGCAAGACAATAATGTGTCGGTCGATCTCTTGAAAGGAAATTAGCAATTCATTGAGTCGAGAGATTTCAACGATTCTTCATTCACGAGGGTTTTCAACGTAGTAACACTTTTCCATCGACTTTTAATTTTCCAATGGTAGATAATTAATTTATTAATAGTATAAGTCATTTATCCTTTTTGCTTTGAGACATCTGGAGCTTTAGATTGCTCGTTGATAGTTTCAACTTTTGAGTATTTCTGTGAAACAGTTGCACCGTATTGTAATGGAGATCTTTACGATGTAATACAGTGGTTGGAAAATCATTGGATCATTTAAAAATAGAATAACTTTTATATATTAAAAATTCACCCTTATTCTTTTATATAAATGTACATACAGTTTTCGGAAATTATTCCTTACTATTTGTCTAGATTGTGTCCTTCGAGTGGCTGCCATTTTGTTCTAAATTTGAAACATTAGTAGCAACAAAGTTATTGTACTTGAACATGATCAATTGATTTTTTAACCCCTTAGCCTACAACTATGTGTTGGACTCGTAGCGCGGAAAATGAAATAGGAAATTTTGAAGTCTTTTAAAAATCGAAACGGTCTCATTATTTCTAAACTATTAATATTACATTTAGTAAAACGAAATATCAGAAATCAGTGGAAATTTTAGATTCGAGGAATTAATTTTGAGGCTGCGAGACCTGTCAGAAAAGAAATCGTAGGTCAAGGGGTCAATGACCCTGTATAATTGAAAGATTCAATTTTTTAAGTCGCCAGAAATGTGTTTTTTTAATACTCTTAGAACAATAGATTGCAATAGCCAGCAAGGTGTTAGATCTTCGTGTGAAAGATCCAGGTTCAAATCCTCGATTATATTATTAACATTTTTTAATATTACGTCGTGTACATTGTAGCGTCTATGATTAAGTGATTAATATAAAATTGTAAATTCTAAAAGCAAAGGTTAATTTAATAATAATAATTTATCAACTTAAGCGTTTGAAACTTAGCGTGAGAATAGTTTTAGAAACTTCTCCTTAGACGCAACAGTGCGTGGAATATGTCAACGGAGAGTCAGACACGAGAGTTAAAGGTCTTTCGCTAATATTAATAGATTTAATGGTTGTAGAACTTGAAATAGTGCAATTAATACATTACAATTCATTAAAAAAAAAGCCACTAACTATTTAATCTCAAGTTATTAGAAACTTGACATTGCGTTGCATGATAAAAGAGAAATGAACTTTGCTTACAAGTATCATTAATACTGGCGCAAAGCAACAACCATTTCTCTTCATTCAAGATTTTCATGTAGAATTTCTTTCGAATTTTCACATCGTGCACCACTTTCTACAGTTACTGCGTGTACAGAAAATAATACATAATATAAAGAGACCCAGCAATTGATTATAGGCAGCTATTTCATTAAATTATTAGTTACATCTAGCATGCTCACTGTTCGTTGATCCATATCATTATTCGAGCATCGATAATGAAGTGAAACTCTGCGCAGAATGTACGGAAGCCTTCGTATCAGCTTTTCTGATGTGTAACATTTAAATGCTTCTGATATTATCCAGAATTTTTTAATAAAAATCCAGCAACTTGTAGGCTCAGAATTTTCTTTACAAAAATTCCTATTTTCCGGAATACTTACATCGACACTCAATTATTTCATTTTCACCTTGACTTCTAAACATATTCAAATTTACAAATTACAAATTACAATATGTTACCAACATTTTAAGCATAACGAATAAAGTCGTGATGACAGGAAATCCTGCCATTTCTCCATGACGGATATAGTCGTCCAATATATTTAACTGGTTAAAAATCGTTCTTATTCTAACTAAACACTGCCAACGATGGATATACTTAAATTTCGAAAGGAAAATCGATTGATTGAGTCAGTCAATTGATTGATAGCTTTTATTTATAAAAAAAAAACATTAAAAAATGATCTTGACTTAATCTGAGACTTAAATCAGCACCTCATTATCAAAATGACCACGGTACTCAAAAGTAAGGAGTAGAAAAGAGAAAAAAGGAGGCGGAGAAATACTTTCTATTGTTACAACTGAACAGCAACTTCAAACAAAGGCTGTTTAGTCTTGCAGCGTGTGCTGGCAGAAGGGAATTAGGATTTTCATCGATTTCTACGGTGACAACGTCGTCGACAATGACGAGAGACGCCTGAAACCTGGAGGCAATGTTCATCGACGCGAGCAAGCAGCTGCCGTTCGTAGCCGCGTCATCATTCGCGTGATTGGATTCGAGCTGATCGTTTTAAGTTCTACAACGCCGACCTTCTCATTTCGATTATTCCACGATCTCTCCTCCCACGTGTCATTAATGCTGGCCAGTTGGCTGTTTCACATATTTTCAAACATTTTTCACTCCCTCTCGTTCCTCTTTCGTATTTCTACCATCAGCTGGGTAGCGTTTTTTCTTTCAGTTCTTTGATAATTCAATTTAGTTTTGGACTTACGAGATAAATCAAATGGTTTTAATATGATTACTGAAAAATTAAAATTTGTTGGAATGCCAGGTGTAACTTGGAATTATTTTCATACCAGTAAATAATTTATTGTCGATTTCATGGTTTTCAAAATGAATGAGGTTCCTAACGATACTGATATGCAAAGTAGAGCTTTAATGCGTCAGAATTTTCAACACTTTTAGGGTAATGCTGGTGTTTCCTTTTATAGGATTCATTAAAGTTTGTAAATTTTTAGAATTTTCATGTCATTATCTATTTTATAAAAAAACTAGAATCCCTTAAATGTCAGACGTTAAAGTCGCTCGTCGACAGGGAATTATAAACGTTATTTCGACGGTTTCCAATTTTATTTATACACTCTCATTTGTACTTAATACTAGTTATTATATATTTTTTTTCTAGTATTCCAACACTATTGTCTACCCCTTTTCTATTATACTCCGATCTTTCCACGCCCTTACGAACCTTTCCCGGAGAAATAAAAGCTGCTGAGTGGAACTAATCGTGCCAGCTGGAGAAATAAATTGTTCTTTCGATACAGGAAATGGGAGGTCGTTCCGCGAGACTGTCAGGATTCTGTTCCTCTTATCTTTCGACTTGGAACAAAGAACATTTACGTTGAAACTTATATATACGTTGGTTCTACAATTTTCCAAGAATTTTTCATTCTAAAAGCTTTTCATTTAAAAGAGTTTGCAATGTAAGTTTTAACGCTGGACAGACGAGAGTTTGTTGTTTCAGTATGAAAGTTTGATCAAAGTTTCCTTTCGTCATCACGAGAATCATTCAGAAGTTATAAAAGGATTATTGCAAGAAAACGAGTATAGTGGAAGGCCCGCATTCAGATTGCAGTCTTTCAAGGTCACACGCAAATATTGCATACAAAAGAGCAAAATCGAAAAACCGAAGTACCGGGAACTCGATGGTAACAAATATGGAAACAAGATACTCGTTTCTAAAAATTAGCTGTTAGCTCCCAGTTAAGTATTACAAGAGAAGTTTCAGAAAAAAATACTCCGATTTTGTTGAAACTCTGCAAAAATATTTATTACACTTATTACAGAAAACAGCTGTAATTCGCTTATGTCAGTTTTCAACGTTGAGGGAGATATAAATCCTTTTGTTCGAACAGTTCTTTCTATATCCGACCTTGTTATATTTTTCCTTGAGATCTATAAACTTGCGTTTTTTGGATAATCGAACACCCTGGAGAAAAGTAGGAGAGGTAGAATAGGCAACAGACAGGCAGGATTGGCAGGCCAGGCAGGGAAAAGCAGGACAGGCAAAAAAGATGTAGGAGAGGCACAGGGCAGTCGCAGTACAGACGCAGGACAAGCAGTACAGGAGCAGGACAGGCAGTATAGAAATAGCCGAGGCATGAGAAGCACAGGGCAGGCAGAACAGATACAGAACCAACGCAGGACAGACAGTGCAGGAGCAGAATAGGCAATGCAGACACAGGCCAAGCAGGAGAGGCAGAGGACAGGATCTACAGGAATAGGACAGACAGAGGAGACCCGTAACAGTCACTGGACAACCTGGAGAGGTACAGGACAACCAGGACAATTAGAGGGCAGCCAGGACAAGCTGAGGGCAGCCAGGACAGGCAAAGGGCAGCCAGAACAAGCAAAAGGCAGCTAGGACAGGCAGAGAGCAGCTAGGCCAGTCAGAGGAAAGCCAGGACAGGCAAAGGACAGCCAGGACAAGCTGAGGGCAGCCAGGACAGGCAAAGAGCAGCCAGAACAGGCAGAGGAGAGCCAGGACAGGCAAAGGGCAGCCAGGACAAGCAGAGGGCAGCCAGAACAGTGTTTATTAAATAAATAACTCACAGCCTTAGAAATAGATAGTTTGATTATATTATGTGTAACACCAACAGTGTAATATAATACAAATAATGAATAAAGAATTTGTTATACCTAAAACACTGTTATATTTCTTTATGCGCTGACCTTGACCTACTCCCAAAATTCCATATTCCCTACAAATTGCGAGCGAGCGTATGATAGTTATAAGTTCTGTCGTATGCTGCACACCAGTTTGAACTGCATAGCTACAAGTTCGTCTGAGATATGTTGGTTTATACTACTTGCGAGGTAGACCATTTTTCTCCATTATAAGTAAGTATTGAGATAGGCCAGAAACATCTAACATTGCGTCTGAGATATTTTGGTTTATACTACTTGCAAGGCTGGCAATTTCTCTGCAAAATTTTACGAGTAGGTAAGTAGTACGAGTCAGTGACAAGTCAGGCAAGAGCTAAAATTCTGTCTGAGATATTTCGGGTTATACTACTGATTCACTTTTGGAATTTTTCGGAAAAATTCGCGAAATGAGCAAGTAGTACGAGTCAGTGACAAGTCAGACAAGAGCTAAAATTCTGTCTGAGATATTTCGGGTTATACTACTGATTCACTTTTGGAATTTTTCGGAAAAATTCGCAAAGTGAGCAAGTAGTACGAGTCAGTGACAAGTCAGACAAGAGCTAAAATTTTGTCTGAGAAATTTCGGGTTATACTACTTGCTGGGTTTGCAAATTTTTCGGAAAAATTCGCAAAGTGAGCAAGTAGTACGAGTCAGTGACAAGTCAGACAAGAGCTAAAATTTTGTCTGAGAAATTTCGGGTTATACTACTTGCTGGGTTTGCAAATTTTTCGGAAAAATTCGCAAAGTGAGCAAGTAGTACGAGTCAGTGATAAGTCAGACGGAGCTAAAGGTCGGTCTGAGAAATTTCGGGTTATACTACTGATTTCACTTTTGGCATTTTTCGGAAAAATTTGCAAAGTGTGCAAGTAGTACGAGTCAGTGATAAGTCAGACGGAGCTAAAGGTCGGTCTGAGAAATTTCGGGTTATACTACTGATTTCACTTTTGGAGCTTTTCGGCGAAAATTTCCAAGTGTGCAAGTAGTACGAGTCAGTGATAAGTCAGACGGAGCTAAAGGTCGGTCTGAGAAATTTCGGATTATACTACTGAATTCACTTTTAACACTGTTCGGCGAAAAATTCCAAGTGTGCAAGTAGTACGAGTCGATGATAAGTCAGACAGAGTGAAAAATTCTGAGATATAACTGCTGTACTCCATTTCCGAGTTGACAGTAACTCCGGCAAAGTTTCACAACTATGCAAGTGATACAAGTCAGCGACAAGTCAGACGAAGCGAAAAATTCTTATAAGATACTATTACCTCAAACAGTACACGCAGAAGAGAGACAAGATAGTCAAGGAACTACTCAAGGTCAGGCAGGACAATTAGAACAAGGTTTATTAAATAAATAATTCATTATTTGAAAAATACACAATTTTATTTTATAACTAAATATAATACATATATAATTATATAAATATTAAATACATTCAACTTATCACTAAGCGGAGGGTGGGGATCTTCTTCAATTAAACTCTCGCCGCAGAAAGAAGTACAAGGGCTGGCGAAGAGAAGATAGAAAGAGAGAAGGAAAACGAAGATCCACTAACCGGATCGGATCGATTTTATGTCCCCTGTATCGGCCGATTGTCCAGCAATACCATGAAAGAGTGAAGAGAAGGAGGAGTGGAGAGGACCGAGACCTTGCGATGCACCTGCTCTCAGGTGTACGTCCGCACCTTCCACCATCCGCGCGTGCAATGCATCTCGCCTTCTCCCTTCTTCTCGTCCTCCCGCGATCAATCTCATTCGGTGTTATATATCGCGGATAAATGTGCGAGCTTGCCGATGATAATCCTTGGGTGAGGATTCTACAGGGTTCTTCACGGTGCAGGGTGCACTCGTGGCTTTTAACTCACTGCAACACGTCAAAAGATAATTGAGACATTAATAACATACCATTTAATTAATTTTAGAAATATTTACTTACTTGTGCATTCATATTGTGAAATAGTTAATTTGTAATTTTCCTAAGGCTTGAAATAAAGTAACAATTACTGAAATCAACTGAGAGTTTTGATTATCCTTCAACTCCTGGTCCACAATTTCCTACAATTACTGAAATAATTCAATACTCTGATAACAGAGCAATGGAATTTCCTAGAAACCATCATCGTCTCTTGGAACAGCCAACTAAAGAAACAATTGCATCGTTTAGCAACAACGGAATGTCGATCCCATAAATCCACGTTACGTGAGAAAAATCTGTGTCACAGTGCCATGAGTAGAAAGCACTTACGGACAATGTAACGATCTCGTAAATTAACACCGTGACGAATAGAAACTGAGTCATTAATATGTATGAATTTTTACGTAGCCTTTCATATTTCTCCTCGTATCGACAATCGCATAATTCACCATGGATCCTTATAATCCCTTGAAAATTATACAAACCGTCCATTGCTTACAGGAATGTTAATTATTGCGATTCTTTTTTTTAGAAGTAGAATCGCCACCGTGATCGACAAATCATACTTTGAGAATGTTCAAGAATTTATGTTCAATGTATGCGTAAGCACGTACGAACAACGATGCGTTACACAACGGTACACCTGTCATGGAATAAAATTTATTTTAAAGAAATTATGAAATTAATTCTCAACCCTGCAGGTGATGATGTTACTTTAAAATTCCTCCCGTGTTGCTCAATTGACTTACAGCGATGAATGTGCGATTGATCGAACAATTTCATCTTTTTTTCCAAAGTAAATGTACGAGACGGTCAATTGATTCATTACGTTTTAATAGAATGGGGGAAAATTAGATGGGAATGACTATTCATCCGTTTCTGGTATTTGATTTGAGACGGAGATAATTAAAAATCGATTTGAAGTCGTGAAAAAGTGCTCAGTTGGAAAAAATGTAGTCTCAATCGATAGAGTACAGGGATATGCTGAAATTACTTTTTCCTTATGTTCGAAATTTCTCTTCGGTTAATTGCTACGATAATTGTATTAAGGAATTACCGTTTTGGGTGGATTTTTTTAACATTGAGACTGTGATATATTAAGTAATAAATTGGGAAAAGTTTCTGCGAGCTGAACAAGGAGGATTTAAACTTGGAACCACTTGGTAGCAAGTCCAATGTTTGTCCTTCGCATTTGTTTTAATTTTACATTTATTTAACATTGACTGCAGTGTTAATTTTGCATAGTTGTTAATAGTTTATTGATATAAGTGAGTTCCAAACCTCTGATGCAATAATATATTAAATAGTAGCTTTGGAAAAATTTTGCACAAGTTAGAAATACCAACGCAGAAGTTGAATTTGTTTCGGCGATGAAATACGTGATTGAATTACATAATTTTTTAAAGGATTGCATTTTTCCAAATACTTACGTTTATTTGACTTGTTAATTAACTGCGATACGGTCAATGTGGATGATATCTGGAGACACATTGCAACTCCAACTACCAGGTGTGCACTTGGGAGTGAATTTTTCTCAAGGTCATCGGCAAATACCACCTTCTCCTCGAATTAATTTCAGTCGAGGTCATCGATTCACATCTCTATTGACTTCTCATGAACGCCGATCAATGACTTTTCATTTTACGATGATTCTGCAGGATTCTAACTATCGTAGATTTAAATCGACGGTAGTCGGTCAAAGACAATAAACATGACAAGTCTTTAGTCCTGTGATCTTTCATTTTATCTATAAAACACCAGGAATCTTAAACAAACTTAGTATTTAAAATAAATAAAATAATTATAGTATCTAAAACCAAAACGAAAAGATAGAAAAGAAACGAAGGCTTACGTAACTTTAGTAAAAGTCACAAAGAACTTAACTCTCTATAGTCCGAATCTTTCATGATATCCGAAGATCAGTTTCACGATAGCACAATTAGAAAATACTAAAAATACTATTTTAAAATAATGTATTAAATCTGAATTTGAAATATTTAATTGTATAGAATTTTGTGATTTTCACGAGTTAGATTAGAATATTTGACAGAGTTAATAATTTCACTTTGAAGAATAGAAGTTTAGACGTGTTACCACAAAGTCACAGGGACTCATAGAGGGTTAATTACAAAGACAACAATTTCTTGGAGTTTGCGTGAACAGGCAGGAAATGACACGGTAGAATCAACAGGTGAATCGTCCGCCACAGTGTCGGTGGTCGTCTTATATTCGTAAAAATTAATTCAACCAATTACAAAGTCGTCGACCCTGAACGATTAAACTTTAATAGCGAAATTCTAACTTATTCGCTTTTAATTGCACATGGCGTGATGGAGATCACGTGACGGGAATAAAAAACTAACGAATTCTTCGTTAAGGAAGTAGAGTTTTCTTCCCATACAAACTTATCGTGCTTTAGTAATTTAAGTTATACGAGAACAGCTTATATCTGACGAATTCAGTCGCGTTACTAAAGAAATTTACAAAAAATAAAGCAGACACTGTCTGGAAGAACTACACTTCCTAGTGTCCTTTCCATTTAATTATACGAAACCGTTAAATATTTATAACATCGCGTACAACCTTGCTACTAGGTTTACATCAGGTATTTACTAAATTAATGAAAGATCTACATTTTAATCAATAAATCTCGAATTAACAGGATACACAGAAAGTTAGTATAATTAGAAAGTTATTACACATTCTTCCTACTCCGCATTGTGCATTAAATTCGTTGAACTTACCAACGATTTTCTAGTTCTTACTCCTTCTAATATGAAGTTAATATAAAAAATATCTTTTTTAATATACTAACAAGGGAACACACCGATTTTGGTAAAATTTCCATTGATTTGATGAAAAATCCACTCTGAAGGGGTGAAAATACCCCTCAAAGTTGACGATAGAAAACACATTTTCTGAAATATCTATTTTCTAAGTATTACTTGATTTAATATTAATTTCGCGAACATAGTTTTCTTATTACGAGTCAAAATTTTAGAAAAAACAAAACTCCAAAAATTATTTTATCCCTACAGCTAAGAACTACTCTACTTAACATTGAATGACAGCAGATAAAATATGTAACTATCAAGAGAATTGAAATTTTGCAATTGAAACGTACTTTTACGTGTCCACCGCAAAATGTGTTAATAGGATTTTCGCTTTTTAACAAGTTTCAAGGAAATTATTAAATAAAACATCATCGTTATCGAACAGACGTGACATCAGATAAAATGTAACTATCAAGAGAATTGAAATTTTGCAATTGAAACGTACTTTTACGTGTCCACCGCAAAATGTGTTAATAGGATTTTTGCTTTTTAACAAGCTTCAAGGAAATTATTAAATGAAAAATCATCCTTATCGAACAGTCGTGACATCAGATAAAATGTGACTATCAAGAGAATTGAAATTTTGCAATTGAAACGTACTTTTACGTGCCCACCGCAAAATGTGTTAACAGGATTTTTGCTTTTTAACAAGTTTCAAGGAAATTATTAAATGAAACATCATCGTTATCGAACAGACGTGACATCAGAGACTAAACCTGATTTCTGAACGTACGACTTCCTTTCTCGAATTGTCAGTCCTGAATAAGATCAGAGGGAAAGAAAGATGATAGGTGTATCGTTTCGTTTGGCTAATTTCGGGGCTATGTTGGATACGTTCGCACGGCAAAGTAAGAGCTTTAAATTTCGTGGCAAGCGTAATTGGTGCGAACGGTGCGAGAGAGAGGCAGCCGAAACGCCTCGAATCGCACGGCCGACCGCCCGCCGATCGTAACGGCGATCGAACCAACTCAAAAGACGGGTATATCGGTACCCTAATTATGATTAGACTCTCGATAATCGGTATCTCGAAAGCCAAACTACGTTCGAGTGGCGGGAATACCTTAATGAGTTCAGGTTTCCGTAATTTACTTGGGTTCGAACGGTCGAATTGGTTTTATTAAATATGTAACAGGGAACATTCGCATACGGAGAAATGGGGACTATTTTTAATTATTTTTAATTATAAGCTCTTTTGACGGGAACTAATTAAGATTGTAACATCCGATGCATCTCTTGGGATCATCATGCGGTTCCTGTCTTTCGCGTTTTTGCCAAAGTTTTTGACCTGAGCTGAAATGTATGTGGGAAAATTTCGTCTGACGATATTGTCCCTTCTGGGTCTTTTTCGTCATTTTACTAACCCTTTTGCATCGAGCGCCGTATATATGCGGCATCCACTTGACAAAGTATGACTACGACTGTCGTATATATGCACCATCCACTTAAGAACGTGTGCAAAGTGTAATCTGTAGTCGATTCATTTTTCAACCTTCTTAAGACTTTGAAAAATGTATATACATAAATGTGAGGGGGTTAAACATCGAAAGGGTTAATGTGACTAAAAATTTGATATTTCTATTGAAAAAATACAGCCGATAATTGTTACTTTAACGAAGATGTATTCCTTCGATGGAAATTGACTCGTGATGCATGTAATGCGGACCTGCCATCCGGCAGGTTAGCTAATTTTAATTATAATTGGATACACGTATACGTGCATCGAAGGAAGTACAAAGTCTAGTAAAAAGAAGAAAAAAAAAAACATAGAAAGAAAGCGGTAATTTGATCATAAGCAAGGGGATTATCTCTGCCTAATGATAATTAGTCTTTCGGTAATTACAGTACTCCGGTATCGCGTGAGATTATTGACGCGACAGATGCGAGATTTTTAACGCCTCCCAATTAATCTGGAAGGAGCGGAAAGTATATCGTTCGATATTACCATAACGATATCATGTCGTTAATAATATCTTGAGAACATTATCTAAAGAATTATCTTTCATCGACATCTGATCAATAATCGGCCATTCTTCGTCTTCGTAATTTTAAGTTATTCATGGATTTCCGTGATTTACATCGTATTCTCATTTCATGCTTTGCTTTACAGTTAAAGTTAAAGAACGTAGCAACAAGTTAATAAAAGTTGCGGCCATTATACCATTCCTCCTCGCTAATTTTATTCTCACGAAAAAGAGTTTGGCTGGAAACACGAGACATAAAGGTGTATTCTCATCGTTGCGTCTAGTATCGTTGAGATTTAAATACAGTTACGTGGCTGAAGGTAAAACAGGTTTAACGTGTCCCTATGTTTGACATAAACCTCATGCTCGGTTGTCTCGGTACCAGGACAATTAACGACATCGTTAAGTCACGAGGCTTGTCTGCAATCGCGGAATAAATATGCAGGGATTTCGCGGGAAAAAAAAAGAGTCGCGTTGCGTGCGGGTCAATTAACGGCATCGTTAAGCCTCGTGACTTGCTCGTAATCGCGCAAAGAGATTTCACCGAAAGAAATGGAACGGCCTTCTTTTCTATTTCGTTCTTCTTTTTTTTTCTCCCCTTCTTTTATTTCTCTACGGATTTGTTAATAAGCATACATTAAAAACTTACTTTCTAGAGAGATTCGAGGTTTCTCGAATCTCATCGTGAATTCGCTATTGTTCCATGGTTTTCTGTACCTACGCTTCTTTCATTGTAATCAGGGGAACTTTAACAAAGTTAACAAGAAATCTATCGATATTGAAGATGAATTTTCCTCTCCATCCGCTTTAGAAGTCGTACTAATCGAGTTTCAGTAAATCAAGAAACTCCGTGACCATCAGAAATTCAAATTCTCCCGCCACAAGATCTAGGGAATTCTTCTATACCAATATCATCGCAATACATCAATTTCAATTAACATATTCAGCTGCAAATCATCGTAACTTCATATAAAAATTCTCCTAAATTTTCTATCACAATGATTAATGATTCTCCACCCACCTAAAACTCCAAATCGCCGTCTACCAAGCACCTAAAACCGGAAGCTACCAAAAGAACAACGACCCCTCCAAAATCGTCAAGTCCTCCTCAGAGTAACCACGCAGGATGAAATCAAAGTTCAAAGAAATATTAAAAAAACAGGTCAAGAATCTTATAATCTTTCCATACACCTTGTGGCACGTGCGTATTAAACGAAAATCGCGTTAAACGTAAAACAGTAAGCGGAACGATTAAACGTGGCCCGAATAGGGCCCGTTGATGACCTTGAAAGAAGATTCCTCGAGCGAGGAGCGCCGAAGGGTCTTCCTCGGAGAGTAGCGAGCAAAGGCATAGGCGAAACTGGGTAGCGAGACGGTGTAGATACGCGTAAGGAAGCGTAACGCCTACGTAGAGCCGAGCCTCTGACTCGCGACTTCCGGTCAAGCGGCAGGAAGCACGCTCGGTGCCTCGCCGCCACCGACGCTGACTCCACGTCCTTAGACCTCCTAGCCGCGCTACTACGAAATATTTATTTATTTTTTTACCTACGCTATATATTTCTCAACTAATCCCATAGGATTATGGTAGCACAAAGTACTTTTACTCTTCGTTGTTCGCAACTTGATACATTGCATATTATAGGGAAAAAATGGCGAGATTATATAGGGTGTCTTGAAAGTTACTAGATCGTTTTAGAACGCAAAGGTTGTTCCTTCGAATTTCATTTCATTACAGAATAATTTGAACGTCATTTGTGGGTCAGAGTTTATTAAATCTTTGCGATTTCTTTTTATTGTATCCCCATAAATCTAGGGGAATGACTGTGTGTATTTGGTAATTAATAGCAACATTTTGTTTTTATTTTATGTTGTTTACAAAACATTGGGATAAGTGTGATTTATTGGTGTAATAAAAAGAAGTTGAAAGAGATTGACGAGTTTGTTTGTATCTACCCTGATCAAATCGTTTTCATCCCTTGATTGCAACTTTATGGCTCGTTGAAAGGTAGCCGATAAAAGGAAGAATATTTGGACACATCGACACTGAACGTTCCCCTTGATTTTCTGTCTTGATGGCGGCTCGTTAACGTTAACTCGTTACTTTACTACGGGCATGAATATAGAACGAAGGGGAATGCCACGAAGGTGGCCTCAACCGTACATCCGGATGATATAAATGAGAAGTTGAACTTCCTTGGTAGTCGCTATTAAAGTTCATCTAGTTTCGATGTGGATTTAATCCACGATTGACTTTGTCTTTTAACTTTAACTCCTGATAACACCTTCTACCAACATTTTTAATTGTACCAAGCCAAAAAAAAATTGTACGAGCAACTAACTGTTGCTTCATTAACATTCAATCTTTCGAGGAAGTCAAGATAATATTTCTCCACGTGAAAAGTTTCTTGGATTTTTAAAGATTCATTTATTTCGATTTTAGAAGTCGATCTTAGAAATACTATATTAAATAGATATCCACTTTTAGAAAACATGGATCCATTTAGCAACTTCAATTTTATAAGTGTCGATTTGTGTATATATATAGTTTATGTTCCTATTTCTATTTCTATTTTTATTCATTTAGAAATACCTTATCGTTCTCCAACAGAAGAGAGAATTAAAAATGTGGGGATGAAAGCACAAAGATATTTTTGCAGAAAGAAAGAAAATTAATAAAAGAACGTGCAGCCCTCTTTGATCAAAGAGGAGCTTTCGTTAATCTTCGAAATTTATGAAAGTCGGCCACAGAAAGTAGAAAGAATGGATAATATGATAAGGAAGAATAATTTCTTCGTTCGTACGACTTGGTGGCTCGGAAGGAAATTATCTTTCGGTCCGTGCACTCGGCAGGAAACCTAATTTCAGTCTTCCTGCCATGGGAATGTGCGCACCCTGCACCACGTTTTAGTAAGAACACGAATCGAATAGTAATCTTAAAACGTATCCAATTTTTCGTTAAACCAGCGCTCCCACTGTAAATCCTATTTCTTAAAGCTACTGTAACATTACAAAATTAGAAAAGCAAAAAAAATAGCAACTAATAATAGTCTTTAACCAATTCGTCATTCTGATTGCATCTACAGAGTTGGAGAACAAGATACACATACGTGTTTCATCCACAAAGGTCAAGGACTGAATAAATATAAAATTCTTAGCAAAAGTATCTCAATTTTCCTTTTGAAGGCGCAGGTAAACATAGGTAAATGTTTTTCACAGAATAAAAAGTAGCTAAGATCCTTTCTACTGTGAATGTTTTTGAAACTTCTAAGTTTCTTTTTTAAATCCCTTGCCGTACTATTTCTACTATGACTGCCTCTGCAATAATTCCGAATTAAATTCGCAAAATAAAAATGAATCAGTGATTCTTGATATATCAGAAAATTTAACGTAATACTAATATTACAGAAATAATTTTCTCGTCTCACAATCACTTTTAACCCATTCTCTGCCAGAACGAATTACGCAAATATTACTTTGCATGTTACAATTTGAGAAAACGGCAGAAAGACTTCGAAACATTAATTGAATGAATCACAAATATAATATTAACATTTATAAAGATACGAAGAATATTTTTGATCCAAAATTACTATGCTCGCTCGGCTATTATTGCTAAATTATTAATTCCAACTTATAGTGCAACCACGAGATATCTCGTAGTTGGCAGTGAATGGGTTAATCAGATAACTTTTGAAAGATTAGAAAATTTTCTATCCAATTTATATTAGGAGTCTCGCTCGTTATTGTACAGCAAGTAGTTAATTATCTACTTCGATGCAGCAGTTCAAGTATCCTGTTTCCTCCACTCCATTGCTTTTATTGCATTTATTAAATATTTTTAAATATGCTGCATTAATCAGCAGTAGATGTGGCATTAAACATACAAACCGTTGCAATACCAGGCTCCCAAGCAATAACCGAGGAAGAGGAACGAATTATCTCTACAAGCCTAAGCGGAAGATACAAATTTGAGGGATCGATTCTGCGAATTTGCAGAAGATAAGAATCAAGTTAATGATCTGGTTTTAATGTTCACCTCTCTTCCCCGTCTACGCACACGGTGTACATGATTCTCTTCACGAAGAAACTCTCCCGTGCTTTCGACTGCCCGTTTTCGGGCAACGACTCGAATGATTTTATCGTCGCATCCTCTTTCTTCTCCTTCCTACTTCCTGGGCGTGTGAGCACCGGTCATTTCGAGAGCACCCAGCTAGTCTTATATTTCGTTACGCAAATTAGCGATTCACGGCCGAATCCGTCCGTGTCTCTGCCCGCTAAAGATAATTCCTTGATTATCACTTGTTCGGCTTGTAAGTTCCCTTATTTCCGTGTTTAATCCATTGCCGTATAATAACGAGTGACACTCGTACAACGATAAATGAAATTGGAAATTTTGAAGATTAGAAACTATTAAATTAAAAATATTATTTGATAAAGATACGATAAAATTATTATTATGCTATTAAGTTAAATAATAGGCTATATCAGAAAGTGTTATATAGTTATATAGTTATATAGTGACACGGGGATAAAGTGTTATTTCAGTAATTAACACGTTCATGTTGGTCTGAACCACCGGTGGTGCATTCATGTGTCTCCTCTTGACAGTTTAGAAATAAGTTTGTGTCTAGTTTATGTCCGATAGTGTTATGTCTTAATGATAATTTCAATTTAAATGGTTTGGCAAAACTTGAAAATTTTCTATTCAATTTACCTATATCTTCTTCCTATATCTATACAATTTGTATTCATTTAATATTTGAATAATCAAGAGTAGATTTTCTAAAATTATTTTCGCTTAGTATTCGAACAATAATTTGTAGCTCAAAGCATGGAATTTACAATTTCTTTCAATTTTAGCTAATTAGTTATTCTCATAGTTCAAAACTTACTGATAGGGCACAGGACAGCCAGAACAAATAGGGGAGGGTGGGGCAAAGTGGGCCCCTTCAGCAAAAAATAGTCATATCTTTATTTTTTTTTATTCGTTATAGGGGAGGGGGTGCAAAGTGGGCCCCTTCAGCAAAAAATAGTCATATCTTTATTCTTTTGGGTTCCAAAATTTTAAGGGGCCCACTTTGCCCCCAAATTTTTTTGGGCTCCAAAATTTTAAGGGGCCACTTTGCCCCACCCTCCCCTACAAGAGATCCAGGACATCACCTTCGATTTAACAATTGTGTATTTCTGAGACAACAAACTATTTTTTAAATAAATACTATCCTGCCTCTCCTGTGCCTGTCCCTCTATTCTGACTGTCAAACAAAGAATAACTAACATTTAAATTCCCAATCATCATGAAATATGCTCCACCGATGTCCTCTTTAATTTTTAAAAGGTCATTCTACCTCGAAGAATAAGCGGGAAACGAGGGATAATAGATCTTAAGAAATATCCTAGAAACAGCCATTGATTTCCACGGAAGGACTGTCGATGGTGGAAAAGCGCAAAACGTCTTAGAAGAAATGGGAGAGGAAGGAAAAAGACGAGAGAAAGAAACGAGAAGGCGGAGAAGTGGAAGTGGCGCGTGGCACTGTCGAATATAAGTATCGGATGCCGCCAGATGTTGTGGTGAAACCAGCTGCTGCACCTCCGCCGTTTTGCCCTCTTTTGCTTTTCCTCGCGGCTTTTCGAGAGACCCGGGCAGCTACACATGCGTAAATGCGTAAATGCGTACATGCATTCGTACACTCTTGCTCCCTGTACCTCCGTGTCCACTGGTGGTAATGTGTCGAGATACTTTTTTCTGACTTGTCCAGTGAAATTTCTGGCATCTTTTTATACCACCTTATCCCTTACCTGTCGATACGACCGGTTTAATCGAACGAAATCGTAATACCGTTAATTAAAAGTCAGTCCAAATTACTGTAGAAATAGTTTCCAGCGATGTGTCGATGAGGGACGAATGTGTGCTTATATAAATATTTCAAGTTGAATTTCATTCCAATTGGTTCAAGTTGTAATTGACGTAGGACGAAAAAATAGTTGAAAAAATACGAAATTAACTGGGAGTCGCAGTGTTGTGCCTGAGGCGCCGGTAGAAGAGACGCTTATTACGATGTTACGAGCGTGAGGCAGCCTCCCCTTCTTTTTCTTTCCAACTGTTGGAAGGAGGATCTTGGTAGCGGAATCATTAACTTGCGACACCTTATTCTTCCTCCTGTTCCGTAGAAAAAACACTCCGCGAAAAACAAACATCCACTGTAGTTGGAAGATCATCAAAAACATTAAGTCCCGGGTCAAGCACTTCAAATTCCAGCAAGTGTCTTTGCGGCCCCCAAGAAAAGTCTAATTTTAAAAAAAACTGCATTAATTTTATCATTGTACTTGTTCTTTTTCATTTCCAAAATAAATCTATGTTTCTATAGAAATGGAAGTTCTTATTTTTCACGTCCCACATCCTAAACCTTATTCCACTCATATCGATCTTTGAGTATGACACGTCCTAAACAAAATGGCCGTTGAATCCAAAGGAATCCTATCTCAATAAAGTGTCACATCTTAGAATTACACGTAATTATAAATAATTAAAATCTATAGAATTTCATATTACAATATGAATTGTGTAAATGACTAAAAACCAGCAAGAAATACTTTCGATTTCGATGAAAATCAGAGCAAACCAACCTGTAAGTATCATCAGGTCTCCCGTCCTTCGACGATCAGGGGGGAATCGTGTAGCGAAAACCGAAAAGGGACAAGAAGGAAGGAAAAAAAAGGAGGGTCCTTCGAGCGAGGAGAATGAGATGGGAAGGAAGTGGCGGAGGGGGTCGAAAGCGAATATCCTTCCTGGCTGAGCAGCAAACAGGCAGCTGTTCGGATTTGAGCACGTGCTACCACTGTGCTGCACGATGAGCTCGCTTTAGATAGCCGAGGTTGGTAGGTTGGTGGGTTGATAGGTAGGTGTTATACACCAGCCGCTTCTCTATGCGACTGAATACCATCCAGGTATCCTGGCTGAGGTATTTTTCTCTATGTTCCGGTCGACACTTTGCACGTGCACTTTTCAATGATTTCTTTATACGAAACCGCTGAATTCCGTCACGTGAGCTTCGGAGAATCCGTCTGCCACTGAACCATCGAATGGGACGTTGCATCACGAAATCCAACCTATAGAAATCTATCGAGGGCACTTCCTTTCGTTTTGATGACGGAATATCCCAGAGATGCAAAATAGACGGATGCAAAATTGAAAGTGCAAGGGGATGCAAAGAGAAGTTTTAGAGGGGCTGTAGACAGCTAGGTTTCGGTTAGACCTAGATCTATATTAAATCTGTAGATCTACTGGATCTACATTTCCTCTGATAAACTTCGAAATTATCACGTGAGAGTCAAAGTCCTGCAAACTGGTGGGGTAAGTAAAAATTGGAATGCCTAGAAAATTAAATAATAAGTGGGCTAGATTTAGGTTAGGTCTGACAATGAGTTAAGTTTCGATTACGTCTGATAGAACTTCTAACTTATCAGAACATGTCACCGTCACTGTTGGATAAATTGATAGGATGATTGGGCATTGTCTTGACTAGAAAAATAAATAATTAAAGAAGTAGGAATTGTTAAAATGTCGTTCCTCGATCAGATTCGAGCGAAGAGGAGTGAATGAGTGAATGTCGGAGAATTGAAAAATAAATACGAGCACGTGCTACGACTTAGAAAGCCTCGGTTGATGGGTTGGTAGGTTGATAAGTAGGTGTTATGCACCGACTGTCTGAATACGAGTGCACACGATTCAGATATCCACGGGAGGAGTACATTCGTGCATGCATGCGTGTCTCCCTCGATTCTACGAAGACCACGCGAGTCGTTCCCCTCTTCGTGCTGTTAATTCGACCCTACGTGGTCTTGCGAGGATTCTGCAATCCTACACCAATTGATTTTCATTGCAATTTCACTCGTGTGCGACACGATTCATCGCTATGAGACATTTAACTTATTACTGTTTGATTTAGAAAATTAAATTAGCAGTTTTTCACTGCGGGATGAATTTAAAGTCTGGAGAAATTTAAATGGCTCCGGAATCAAACTGGAATTGTCAGTATTTTGCGAGAATTGAATTTTTCAAAATTAATTCGAGACGTAACAGAAATTACAATTTTTCAAATCGTAGTAGATGTGAAAATTTCTATTCGATAGACATCGAAATTTAATTTTACTACTATTTGGTTTAGATAATTAAATTAGCAGTATTTCATTGCGTAGTGAATTTGAAGTCTGCACAAATTTAAATGGCCTGGGAATAAAACTAGAATTGACAGTATTTTGCGAGAATTGAATTTTGCAAAATTCATTTGGGATATAAGATTTCTATTCGATAGACATCGAAATTTAATATGGCTACTGTTTCGTTTAGAAAATTAAATTAACAGTATTTCACTGCATAGTGAATTTAGAGTCTCCAAAAATTTAAATGGCTTCGGAATAAAACTAGAATTGACAGTATTTTCCGAGAATTGAATTTTGCAAAATTAATTTGGGATGTAAGATTTCTTAAATCGTGATGGATGTGAAGATTTCTATTCGATAGACATCGAAATTTAATATGACTACTGTTTCGTTTAGAAAATTAAATTAGCAGTATTTCATTGCGTAGTGAATTTAGAGTCTCCAAAAATTTAAATGGCCTCGGAATAAAACTAGAATTGACAGTATTTTCCGAGAATTAAATTTTGCAAAATTAATTTGGGATGTAAGATTTCTTAAATCGTGATGGATGTGAAGATTTCTATTCGATAGACATCGAAATTTAATTTTACTACTATTTGGTTTAGAAAATTAAATTAGCAGTATTTCATTGCGTAGTGAATTTAGAGTCTCCAAAAATTCAAATGGCCTCGGAATAAAACTAGAATTGGCAGTATTTTGCGAGAATTGAATTTTGCAAAATTAATTTGGGATGTAAGATTTCTTAAATCGTGATGGATGTGAAAATTTCTATTTAGATAGATATCGAAATGTAACTTGGTTGCTGCTTGATTTAGAAAATTTCGGATAGTTCGTAAAGTAATCAGTTCGCAGATTAGCTCCCTTAATGAGCTGACTATTATTTTTATCAGTGATTTAACGATTAAATCTGGATCAAATCAAAGGACACGTTATCTGATTTCGTACCTGCTCTTAAGGCCTGTAATTAATTTAGTAGAAATCTGCAGGTGCTTCCACTTAACAGAAACTGCGATGATGTGTGGTCGAAGTAACCTCCATATCGAGGTATACACGTAAATACATACGTGAACAGCCGTGCAGCCACGTACAGGATGTTTCCAAAAAGATCGTCCTTAATTACAGGTACCGATTCGCCGAGAAGAAATTAACGCGAAATATTCCTCGAATATAAATGCATCATTAAAGCACAATCCTTATTGAAGGAAAAAAAAAGTTATTCGACACTCGAGATAAAGTATTTCCCATGAAAAAAAAATAACAATTATTTCCTACATTATCATCCTTCTTTAAATTATATTTTTCCTCATTATCGGAGAAAAAGAGTTGAAGGAATATGAGTTAAATTTTCCAGAATTAGAAAATTCAGAGGAGCTGTTTGTAAAATAGAATGGGGGAGATCTAAGAGCCATCATTTTCGAAATGGACTGTATACTTGCGATATATCAGTTAGAATATTGCAAACGATATTTATTGGTCGGCCCTCTGGTACCTGATAATCACGCGACACCTGTTACGACACAACACTTACTTAATTGGATGCTACGAACAGCTGCCCACACGACGAACCAATCACGGCAGTTTGCCTGAAATTCCTCTTTGCTCGCGACATCCCTGTTGAGCACCTGTTCTACCTCGGAATACTCGATTGAGAATCCTTGACCAGGATTTCGAACGAAAGGAAAGTTTCGCACTGATTGTAGGATTCAGATTTCTTCGATCGGCCACTTGCAATTTTGTCATTTCACAGGCACAGCCTTTGCCGTGTTCAAAGGTCGGTAAAATTGTTGGACGAGCTTCCACGCAGTGAGGTAATTTAAATGTAACAAATAATTATATTATCTGTTAAAATTCGAAGGTCAAGCAAGGTCAAGAGGTTAACACGTTGACTGCCATGGAGGTCACCGATGACCCGAACTCACCCAGCACTGTGCAACATGGAAGACAAACAAATCAATCGTCCTTGTGGCCATCAAGTGTTAAGAAAAATGTATTAATTTTATCACTGTACTAGGACTTCTTCATTTTCAAAATAAATCTATGTTCCTATAAAAATTGTAGTTTTTATTTTTACAACCCACTTTAACACAGACTTTCCTTATTTCCCTCTTATTAATCTTTGAGGTTAACGTATCCTAGACAAAATGGCGGCACCAGTTGAACGCGAAGAAGTGCTAAAAAATAATATACAAGTCTGACCTGTCTAGTCTTACTTGTAGCTAAAGAAACAATTTGTCTTAGTTTTGGAGATTCTGGAAATTCTATGGGAAAAAACCACTTCAGCATTGGTTCTACTCGGTGTAGGTTTAACTAAGTCCGAATCGAATTAATTCACCTAACACTGTGCAACGTGAAAAGCAGCAAACAAATCGAGACCTAACACAGTACAGCCTTCGATTATTATCCTCCCACGTAAGAAGATTCTTAATTACTTTACCAATTCACCGGGGATATTCGAAATTCCACATCCTCAGTCGAAAACAAGCAGTCGGCAGTAATCATTGCACGGCATCTGTTCAAAGTGCATTCACCGTGAATACTTGAGATTTTCTACGTGCCAGAAACTACACGTTGAAATATTCGGTCCAGACAACAAACAGCTAAAATTTAAGTTTCATGTTCATCACTGATGATTGCTCATGCAGGTAGCAGCTGTGGATGAACATTCACCAAGAATCACTTGGACTTTGGTGTCCTCGTGTTTGCAGATATCACGTTCAAATATTCAGGAGAGTAGGTAGGGCTAAAGTTTCTTAAACCTCACGGCAGTTAACGATGCATAAGCAGCCAGTGCGCGTATTACACCTGTCAGGCCACCTTTGCCAGAAATTACTCAAATTCTGTGCTCCCTGAACGTCCTACCAAAATGCCCGCCAGTTGCATAAGGTTTATCGAATTACTCGAATCAACGGGTTCGCCCCGAAATTTTCGGCTGACGAGGGAATTCTTTCGAGATACTTTTTGCACACTTTTATTCGAAACTTTATACGATCTCGTAGATATGCGTTTTTTCATGTGGATGATTCGATTGAGCATTCTTCATTGTTTCCATTGACTGGAGTTGTTTGTTGCTCCAGCAGGTGGCAGAAGGGTTGAATGATTATTTTCTTAATACTAGATGTACCGAGGGGGTTGAAATGACCTGAATTGAATTTTTGCAAAATTTTTCTGTAACTTTAAGGGCTGTATCACTTTGAATTATCTATATCTATTTTATAAACTGTGAGAAATTAAATTGACTTAGATTTTTGCGCGCAAAATTCTCGTTCTTTTGAAGCATTTATCTACTATCTTTGAATATACTGAGTTAACCCTTTGGACTACGAGTCGTAAGCCTAGCATATCACTCTGTTGCTCCTTTTAGGGGGACCATCGAATTTATTAATGATTACAGAGGATGAAATTCTTAGATCGTAACGTTTTAAACGAAATATGTTTGCCTGATCTTTTCTATTGAAATGGCACAAGACAGCAAGTAGCAAAGTGTCACAAAGTTGCTAATAGATAAATTTAGAGGTGACTTCGAGGTCAAAGGGTTAATAGTCGGTAGTTCCAGTGTCTCGATAAGCTGCACTTTTAAGGGTAAAATTCGTTTGTCATTTGTCACTGATAATCTTATTATAGAAATGTGACAGAGTCACTGATAATTTTACTATAAAGATATTTAACCCTTTTAGTGCCGGACGACGATATATCGTCGTTAGCAAAATTGCTAACACTGGACACCGAAGGGTTAATATTCAGTTTCCAACACGATATCAGTAATTTTATGACATAATTGTAAATACACAATTTATGCTCCATATTGCGTATTCTATATGACACTATTGCCAAATGAACATTCTTTTTAATCGCAACTACATTTGTTATTAATTCAATCAAGTTTTTCGGTCGGCACTAAAAGGGTTAAAATGCAAGCCGGTTTGTATTAAAATAGAATTACTTCTTCAAGGAAAAATAAGTGTACGAAGATTTGAATGTGGAAGTCACGGTGAAAAATCAAAGTCGATGAACGATAATTAAAGGCACAAAGAAACAGATGCAACGTCTGCGGCAATCTACACGATCCTCAGCATCCGTGAAGGCGGGCAACCATCTGCCGTTTCTTTTTACCTTTTCTTCAGCCAGTTCTGGCGAAATTTGACAGAAGTCCAGAGACACTCGGGCACGAGCACGCGGTTCATTATTCGCGGGGCGTCATGGGCTTTTTGTCTCGAATTTCCACGACAGGCGTTCTACCTGGCTTGCGGCATGTTGCGCCCAGGTTGTCGCCTCTTCTTTCGATCACCCTTTCCTTAAGGTGGATGCTGGCACGCGTGGCACGAATTATCGGGCCCCGTGTTTACGCATGCGAATGCACCTCGATATGCTGCAAGCCACTGCTGTTACAATTTGGGTCCGCTGCTGCTGCTGCTGCGAATATTTTCGAGGGGAGTTCAAGTCATCGGAACGAACTTAAATCCATTGCAGCTTCTTCTTTTAACACTTTACCGACCGGTAGCCGATTAATCAGGACTTTTGGACTTTTAACTCATTAATTAATCGCTACGGCAATTAATAAATTATTATTTTCATTGCGGCTAACTGTGCCAAGGACTCAGTGAAGAAACTTTGCAATTTTCGAAGAGATATCAGTATCAGGGAAATATTTGCGTGCAAGTAACCGATCGGAAGTGGGTAGGATGTTAAAAAATACCGGTCGGTAAAGTGTTAAAAATCATTTCGACCGTGACAATTAAAATTGATAATTGCAAGAAGAAAATTAATTGAAGACTCCTCCTCGTCATTGACAATTCCAAATTTAAATTTCCATCAATCTTCAACTATTTCTGTCATAACTTCTAAAATCTTTACATATTTTAACACTAGAATGACCAAGCAAGTCAAAATGACTTGATCACATTTTTTTTCAAAAATTTCGTAAGCTTACAGGAGAGTCCTACACTAGAAATTCTAAGTTGATCTTATAAAATACAGATTACCAGATTGATCATATTTTCCACCCCCCATCCCCCGATTTCTCTTCTTCCACTATTCTTATTTAATATATTTAAATGTAATAAATTTAACGTCGTCGTTCTAGTGTTAAAAGCCACTCAGCTTACGATATAAACGTCTTGCAGATAAATGTGTGCAAAATTGAGCAGATTGCAATTCCAACCCGCTACATCCACAGTGTATCCATGTTTCTTTCGAGTTTCTGAGAATCCAAAGATTGAAATGGAATTACTTTTAAATGCGCCTCGAGGGAGCAAGAAATGAGGAGAACAGGAGCGCGACAAATGCAAACGATACGTTCCAATTCGGGGCAGGTAAGAGTTCGAAAGCGATACCCGAAATGGAGATTTTATAGAGCACAGATGGCGGTAGTTCTTCTCTTCTTTTTTTTTCAAGAAAGAAAAGTCTTTTCATGGCAAAGGAAAGCCGAGACCGTGATCCGGCTTAACCAGGGCTCAATATGGCCTGCGGAACATTCGTCGCGGATACGTGGTAGGAAGCATGGCACGTGCCGCGCACAAAGAAAACGCGGGCTGATGCAGCATCCGCAAGGTCGGTGCCATCTGTTGCTCCTTGCCGCTCTTCTGCTCGAAACTGAGACTGCTGGCCCACTTTGGATGAATTCTTTTCCGGTATTTCACTCGAGGATTCGCCGACTGTGCCTTTACTTTGGGCTTTCTTAGTTTTATTCCTTGTAGGAGTTCGTATAGCGTTACAGAGTCTGGAACTTGTGGCGATGAAGTTTTTTGGAGAACGGAAGAGCATTTATGATGAATTTTTAGACGCCTTTGGTGATCAGTTGAGCATGATTGATAGATATTTTTAACGGTAAGTATGCAGTTTGATTTTGAAATTGACTCTTGAGGTGGCGCTGATGTTTTTGGAGAGTGGAGAACTTTTATGATGAATTTTTAGACGCCTTGGTGATCAGTTGAGCGCGATTGATAGATATTTTTAATGGTAAGTATGTAGTTTCATCTGGAAATTGACTTTTGAGGTGGCGCTGAAATTTTTGGAGACTGAAGAACTTTTATGGTGAATTTTTAGAC
The DNA here is from genome assembly GCA_910591515.1 of Cerceris rybyensis. NCBI lineage: Eukaryota > Metazoa > Arthropoda > Insecta > Hymenoptera > Crabronidae > Cerceris > Cerceris rybyensis. Next base: position 3,043,371 of record OU342800.1, on the reverse strand, counting down.
GCCTTGGCGATTAGTTGAGCGTGATTGATAGATATTTTTAATGGTAAGTATGCAGTTTGATTTAGAAATTGACCCTTGAGGTGGCGCTGAAGTTTTTAGAGACTGAAGAACTTTTACGATGAATTTTAGAACACCTTTGGTGATTTGTTGAGCGTGATTGATAGATATTTTTAATGATTGAGTATGCAATTTAATTTTGAAATTGACTTTTGAGAGATGTTCGAGTTAACCTTTATTTGTTCTTGGGTTTTTTTTCACAAAGTAAGATACAATTTGATCCAAATGAAGACAAGTTTTGCACGGTGACAATGTTATCTTGGATAAAGTAATGTTGAAGAAGATATAAGTAAAAAAAAGTATTTTATATACAAATACTGTGATATAAGGTCTGATTGAAATCACATTAAAAATTCCACTGGCAAATGTGGTTTAACGTCACCTCCCCTATCGTTTTTCGCCATTGACGGCAATCGTTGAATGAAAACATGAGACACCGAAGGATGTTTAATGTTTCGTGCAAATACAAACAGACGGCGGGATTGTAAAATTATACTTGGTATAATGTGGAATCAATTGATTTCTTAATCGATTCGCTGGGCGCGTGCTCGTGGACAATGTCTTGCTGATAATGCAATGCTAAGTTATCAAATTTATTCGGAATTAAAGTTACATCGATCGATGTTATCACTTTATGCCGTTTTACCCTCCTCGTATATCATATTACCGTAATAAAATTCCCTGTGCATAGCGATCGTCGCATTCCACAATTTTATTCCCCAGAATCGTGCAAATCGTTATACACTTGCACAGCGTTAAAAATTCTTACATAATTATTTATTTAACTTATCACAGTCCTAATGAACTGTCAAGTCAATTTAATTCTTCTTCTTCCATGGAAAACATCTCTTAAATAGACTAAACAGTTTAAGTTACCTTAAATCTGAAAGATTCTTCCAAATTATCACTTTCTACATCCTCAACTCACCCACCACCCAAATGTAAATTCATAAAATACAAAAAAGCATTTTCACCACCCCTACAAAGTCTTACATTCACTTCTAACATAAAATAATCAAAAAAAAAAAATAATACAAAATCTTAAAATCTATATTACCTTCCACAAACTCCATTTTGAAATCCTTCCTACTCCAAACGCGAAAATTAGAACAAAAATTCCCCTAATATTACTAAATCCTTCCACGCTTCTTAACCAATCCTAAACACTATAAAAAATTCTCACCAATTGGACCTAAAAAAAAAATCAGATATTCTTCTCCCCCCATCTCGCTTCCACCTCCCACCAGGAGTCCTCTCGAGCAAACATCACGGAATCGCAAGAACGATTACGAATAATCTGCCGTCTCCAGCGGGCAAATATTAAGCCCAACGAGCGATCGTTATCGCATACTTTCAGCAGGCTCGTGCCGTCCCTTATCACTCGAGCTTGGATAAAAAAAAAAAAGGTAGCATATCTGCAGACAGAAATTCCATATCAGTGCAGCCGCGGTGGTGCACGCGCCAGAGGGTGTTGTATCCTCTGATATCTTGGGGAGAGGGCGCGGCGGAGAGGTCGGGGGTAGGTAGGTCGAAGGGGAAGACGAAGAAGGGGCAGATGGTAGCGTCTTCTTCGCAGCCAAGTGGCAGCGGGCACGCGCCAACCGAGTCTCCGAACATCTGCCGCTACTTCCCAGGAGTACAAGAGAACCACCGACTCCCAGGCAACAGGCCATCTTCTAACAGGCAGTCATTGGGCCCTAGTTTCTTATTCCGTATCTTTTTCACCTACCCCCACCGTCCTCTATGGCGTCGGTACCACCGCCACCCACTGTCAAAGATGGTCCGACGTCTTTCTGCTTTTCTTCTTGCTGCCAGCTCGTGCCGAATCCGGGTCCTGCGTTCTTTCTTCTTTCGGATTCTTTTCACAATTTTCACAGATGCTGCACGACGGTCTTGAGGAAGAACGGTGCTCTTGGGTGGGGGAATCGGTGATCGCGTTTGATGGAAGGTCGATTGTGGAGTTTCAAATGGGGTGGTTTAACTGACCTTTTGGAGGGGGATGATGTGAAACACGTGCACGTAGTTATCGCACTCCAAAGTGGTTTTGGCGGGTGGAGTGGTTGCGGTGTACCGAGTGATAGTATGGGGTAAAGGTTGAGGGGTGGTTGTTTAAGCGAGATCTAACTTATGGTTGTACTTGGAATTTTTATTGTAGATGAGATAAATTTGTATTGGTGTGAAAGTATGTCGAGATGAAATGGTAATTTGTGAGAGATCTTTTGGAGGTGACCTTGACCTAGTTCAAGATCCTATTTAATTGTTTGAATACCGGGAGGGTTTTAAAAAATTACTTCGAAAAAAGGTAAAAGCAACTTTCGTGCTCTTGAGATTTTATTTCAAAATAAGATAAAGTTGGTGTTTTATTTTATATAGTGCACAACAAGAACAATCTTCTCGTGCTTGTATCCTAATTTGGAATTACTTTATATTATAAAAGAGAAACCTGAGGTTTTTCGACACAAAAACTGAAGTGCGCGAAAGTGTCTCGTGGTACGCAAACGGTTAATGGACTTTAATTATTGTGATTAGGGTAATCTTAATTGTTCTTCCAGATAACTGACCTTCACCTCAGTGATTGCTATTGGTTTTGAAAAGTAGAAGAAGGTATTGAAAAAGTGACAAGTAATTCGTCATCGTAATTTTTTCATAGACTGCGTGAGAATAATGAAGCAGATGACAATAGTTGAAGAAATGTTTTCTAGGGAGATCATGTCAGCTATAAATAATTGCATTTCTTCAAGGTAGCCTTCCTCTTTCCTTGAAATCTTCGATGTTACTATTCTTCCCTCGCAGATGCATTCTTTCCTTTATTCCATAGGGCTCGTGGCAGCAGTCACCCTCCTCGTTCGACGACTTTCAATTTTCGATCTTAGCAGATGCCACGTGCTCGTGCCACCTCCATGGGCCTCTCTTCTTTTTCTTTTTCTTCTTTCCCTTCTTATTCTACATCGATGATGCTTTGAATCAGAACGAAGGAAATCCGTCGCGATCTTGAGCTCGTCATGCACAACGTGACCCCATTGTCAGAGGGGACAATGCACTTTTCCGAACTTCCACGGAGATCCTGAATTTCAGAAGTGGCTGTTCGCATCGAAAGATTTCTTTCCAGGGATTTATGTGAACTACTGACGATCCTAGCACGTTTCTTCTGCGATGAATAAAACTTTAAGGGGTGCTTGAGGGTGGAAGTGTTAATACATTAATTCGCAGTTTGTATTTTTTCTATAAATCTGGAATTTTTTATATCATTTGTTGCTCGACGAGGGTCAATCTTTGTAGGAGAAGGGGTTAATTTTTTGCTCGGTTGAGAATCCGTAGGAGGGGGTGAGCGATACCTCGAACGAGAGGGTCTTCCTGTTGGGTTTGCGATAGCGCTGTGATCGTGCCAGATGTAAAGTGAAGGTAAGGAGGAACTCGGATTTCCGATCGAGGTCCCTCCCTTAAAGCGGCAACCATTTCCTACCTTGATTGCTGCGTAAGATTTTATTACCCTTATAAAATCAGGCTTCCACGAATCACGTTCGTAAATCACTGGCAGGTATTCACTTAAAGGTCTCATTGTCGGAATAAACGATGATGGTGATGATTAAAGTGTACCATGTTATTTCACAAATCAATTTTCGATTGAAAGATTCTAAAAGACCTCCAAAAAATTGACACTACTTCAAATTTCAACTGATAATCTCCTACCCTGTACCTCTTCGAATTCTCCAATTCTTCAATTCTCGATATAAAGATTCTAAAAGATGTCAAAAAGTTGACACTATTCCAAATTTCAACTGACAATTCCCTATCTTGCATTTCTTTGAATCAATCCTCGATTCAAAGATACTAAAAGGCCTCCAAAAAAAATTGACGCTACTTCAAATTTCAACTGATAATCTCCTACCCTGTACCTCTTCGAATTCTCCAATTCTTCAATTCTCGACTCAAAGATTCTAAAAGATGTCAAAAAATTGACACTATTCCAAATTTCAACTGACAATTCCCTATCTTGCATTTCTTTGAATCAATTCTCGATTCAAAGATGCCAAAAGGCCTCCAAAAAAAAATTGACGCTACTTCAAATTACAACTGGCGACCAGTCTCCTAATTATCAAAGAAGTCAAACAGTGCAAAGTGGTAATCAGCACTGATCACCACATCCCGCAGGTGTCAACGTCGTGCGGCCGACGGAAGAAAAATATCTGCGCATTTGCAGGGTCGTAGGTATCGCTAATCTCGAGACGGTGAAAGCTGCATAAAGCCAACAACGAATCTCTCTCTCATTCTATCTCTTTTTCTCCAAGATCTCCCCCTCCTCCTCCCTCTCTCACCTTTCTTTCTCCGACGCACCCTGCATCTGGCGCACCGGCAGTCCAAACATGCTTTTGTCGTGAGTACCTATCCTTCCGTAAGTAAATGCCCCGTACCTGCCGACGGGCCAAAGCCGGCTGCATCGTATAATATTCGCCGTGCACCGCGTGCATTCGGGTTATGCACCGTGAGAGCATCCTCGTGTGTACCTTCGGAATCACGCGGTGCCTGCGTGGAAATTGGGATTAACTCGGCGCACATTTAACGTGGTTCTTGTCTTTTCTTCCTTCTTCTCTTTCGTTCATTGTACTCTTTTATAATAAGTGCAACGGTTGCTTTTGTCGAAGAGGTACATATCGTTTTGGTGTAATTCGTCGAATCTTCATTTGACCCCTTAACCTACAATTTTTTTTGACGGGGTGTACTAAGATTCGAATTTAATTTCTTGTGATCAAAAGTTTTCTTTAATTTTATCTTTTTTTAATTTTATAGAATTAAGGACGTTTTGCAGTCGGCTGTTATTTTAAATTTAATAGTTTTTGAAGGACTTCAGAATTTTATTATTTTAGTTTTCGCGCCACGAGTGCCACGTGGTGTAGGTTGAGGGGTTAACACGTTGGTTGCAATGGCGGATTTGAGTCTTTAATTCCGTCTACGTATTTATACCTAACGATCATTTACGTAATACAGTTTCTAGTTACTTGAGATTACTTTTCTTGCATGTCTAGCGAGGTAGGTATTAAAATAAGTCGGTATTAATGATCAGTGGTTAAATACTATCATGAGCAAGTCTATCATTTCTAAGTAATTGCTTCATTATGCAATGTAGCAGTGCATGATTAATTGCAATCTTACTCTTTGCACTGTTTCTTTCTCATGTAAATACCTGCCTATTAAAACACCTCGCAGAAAATAAATGACTTCTCCATGTCACTTTGAGTATTCATTATAGCTATTCCGTGTTCTCAAATGACCATAAAAAACTTATGACTTTCATTCATACCATATATCTCTTCGTTATTATCATTTCTCCCTCGTATTTGACTGCTCTCTTCCTCACTCTTATTAGTTTCATTGCCATCGTTATTCTCCCTAGATCATCCTCTATTATATATATAATCAAAGTAATTTCTTTCTATTTATCGACTTTAATTGCTACAGTAATCCGACCGAGGAACTCAAATATTTGAATTGCAAGCCAGCAAAGCTTAAAACTTCAATTTTCCTTCACCAATTGCCAATACTAATCGTTAAGTCCAAACTCGCTACAGTCTCCAGAATAAAAACTGTCCTATTCTCTAAAATGACTTCCTATTGGTTCATCATTCTCGAACTAGCCAATCAAATCGTCGCTTCACCATTCGTGAATCGAGGTGAAGTACGATTCTCGAGGTGAAACGCGGCAGGAAGGAACCGGCGAAACGAGAAACGAATGGTCAGATAGAACGAAATGGTCGAAATTGTTGTTGCGCGACCGTAATCCCTACCGGTTTTGGAAAATGTTCCCGATTCGTTAGAAGGGAACCTCTCGAATTAACGAGGCCGATAACGGTGCCGGCAGGTGTCACGTGCTCGACGATCCTCTGCAGTACCGTCGTTTCCCATTGCATTTGCTTTCTCGATACGACACCCAATAATATCTCGAATCGAATCATCGAGATCGTTCGACTCTCGGATTCTCGATATTCCAGGCGTAAAGTGAGATGCCGGAAGGGTTACGCCAAAGTCCAAAACAAGTCGGAAATGAGGCAGATGTGTATTAAGACTATCTTAATTAAGGTGACTAAGAATTATGGTGGTTTCGCGTTATAATATATATTGAACGCACAAGAAATAATATTTGCATAACCAATATGGGAAATATTGACGATGAGAGAATTTAAATATGTCGACCGATATACGTTATCTTTTCGAATGTTTTACAGATTAAATGTTGAAATTGAAATGCATTGGAAAAATATCACTCAATGGAAGTGACGTTAATAGGATCTTGCATCATGTTACAGAGAAACTTTCTTCTTCTCTGTACGTTAATTATACTTTTTAATTCAGATCTCAATGGCTTTCATTATCGACGTAAACGTAGTAATTACAAAAAGTATGTAATTTTTATCGGTTAGTCAACATTTAGATAACAAGATTCCGTCAATTACACTTCAATCGATGCGCATATAAATAAATGACGATTTCTACATTCCTTTAATGTCCTACAATCTCATTCGTACCCGATTTACATAAATTTCAATTCAAATTTCCCGCGCTTTTTCTTCCATACCATTTTTTCTCACATTGCCGAACACCGAGACTTTACACGGAGATTCGACGATGGTGTAGACTTCTACCGGGTGTTTTTTTCCATCATTTCCTCCGAGGAAACCCTCGTCGATGATCGTAAAGGCAGCTGTTAACCCTCGGCACGGAAGTGATCCCAGCTATCGGCTTCTTTGCTCGCGACAAAAACGAAACATCCGGAAAACCCATGTAGAAAAAAACTGATTTAGCAAGGGGAAGCGGATTTCGCGCTGACAAAAATCCCAGCATGACTTCTTCATGCCTTAAACCGATTAGATGACGCGTTAAATCGACCTTCCCTCCTTTTTTTTCGGAGGTAGCGTCCATATTTTCCGTCGACTGATCGAAAATCGTGTAAAACGAAGAGGCGAAAGTGAAACTCATTTATTAACGTGTGCCGAGAATAAAAGGCGGGTCGTTACCATGCATCATATAAATTTATTTTAATTTGTCGTCGGCTTTTTTAATGGCCGGTGGATACTACGATTAAATGAGGATTGTATGCTGCAATTAAAAATGTCATTCTGAAAGTCTCATTAATATTCAGGTAGTATGGTTGTAAAATTACATTATTTACAATTGCGAGAAGAGAAATGGATTTTATGCGTTTCACTTTAAGTGTGATGTACATGGCATCCGGAAATTTCTTATTTAATTAATGGTATACTATGATACTACAATTTTTAGTGATTATTCTTGAAGTGGAATTATAAAATATTTAATTCTGTTATTGCAAAGAAACTGATGCATGAGTATAGTAGCGTGAACGTTCACAGAGGGGGTTCTCCCTCTACGCGCCATTAATCGAGCTGACTGTACCTTCAGACTAACCTATTTGCGTCTTTCAGACTTCAGTTTAATTATGTACTCTAATTACTTAACTAATTGTATCCACTTCTAGTTGATTTCCTATTATTTAACTTCTTGTAACTGTCGTACAGTAATGAGTGACACTCGTGACACCGTATGTGGAATACGAAATTATAAAGTTTTCTAAGGATATTCTTAATATTCAATTTATTTTACACTTAAGATTTTTTAAAATATTTTACACTAGATTTACGGAGGCAATTTGGCTCCTTCAAAATTTGATTGCTACATATCTATTATATAAAGCTCAAATACCACTGACTGACTGACTCATTCATCCACTCATCACGAAATCTCAAAAACCACAGAACGGATTACAATGAAATTTGGAACATACTCTTGCCTTGGGTCGTAGGTGCTCACTAAGAAAGGGTTTTGAAAAATTCGAAATTTTAGGGGGGGTTTTGGGGGGTTAAAGTATGGGCCAAACTCATCAACGCAGAGACGAAACTACTTGACCTAGAAACTTGAAATTTTGCATGAGCATTCCTTCTAGGGTATAAGCACCCACTAAGAAAGGATTTTTCAAAATTCCAAATTTTAAGTTTTTTTTTTAGTTTCGATTAACACGTTCACGACGGGGCCTGAATGTAGTGTTCCCACCATGGGACGGTTGTGTTTTTCGTATTTTCTCCTATCCGGTAGCATAGTAATCCAAAAAAGGCGTTGATTCGTCTGAACAAATGCAATCTTATTATAGCTGCTTAAGAAAAACAGTCCAATATAATATAATATTATATTATATAAAGATCTAAATGAATTTACCACTTACAGTAATTTGTCCTTTAAATGGGACAAACATGAAATGTACCACCGGTGGTTCAGCCCGTCGTGAACGTGTTAAACCGTAGCGAAGCACGGGAACTTTCAGCTAGTATGATATATTGGTCAGTTAATTTTTTAACAATAAATCTTAAATCTGGAATTATTTTCTTTGCAAAAATCTTAAATTTCTTGTATAAGTCAAATTGGTTCACTTCAGAAAAATATTATAATTAACATCCATAAATCTAGTGTTCATAATTCTTAATAAATTATTAATTTATTTTACACTTTAAAGATATTCAAAGAAAACTTGGTCAACATTTTTTTCACCCACTGTAAGTGTAACAGATTTAAGATCTTAAGATTTAACTTTAGTGTTAAATGTATTACAAAAAAGAAAGTTGATAAAAAAAAGAAAAATTTCAAGCAAAGTTGCACAAGAATACTGTATCAAGACTTATTTGCGTATTAAGATGCAAGATTTTCGGCAGATAATTAATTGCAACAAAAATACGTATAACGAGGTTGCAAAAGTACGCTGTATAAACTGTCCGTCTTATCTTAAGTGATATTTAATTGACATGACAGAACTTTCTGTGGACTTTCGGTTGGTCGAATTTCAAAAGGATTACTTTTCCCTCGTAAAAAGACAGGGACACGGCCGCTTCGGCGTTCTCTTTCTCGTAATGAGCTCCATCTTGCTCACAATCAAACTGCCCGATGGTCGCGTACGTGCGCGGGCTGTCGATCGGACATTAATTGCGCATTAATACACGCCGTGTATTTCCGCGTAATTACGGAAGAAGATCAATGTACAGCTGGATGACAGTGCACGCAATTCGCGACAAATTTACGTGCTTGATTAACGTACTCTCTAAAGGTGTATTGTCCTAAAATTTATGGATGAAATTTCCAATAGAATATTCTCCACGATGAATTCGCCAATTAATTTCACATATTTGCGGGAAAATTGGAACATCAAGTGACTGAATTTTGAAGCTAATTTACAAATCTGACTAACCACATATTTCATAGTAATTTTCATTTCCATTTTACTACATCTACTATGTTCTACGACGGGTAATTATCTCCAAAAGATTCTCCCGCCAAAAAAGGTTCCACGTTGCGTTAAAACTATTTGACAAACCAATCAAAAGAACGATACATCGACAAAGTGCCTTTCAAAATGACATCACAATTAACTCCGAAAATTCACCATACTCCAATTAACTACGGGAACATTGAAAACCCGAAAATTACCGTAATCCAAAATTGAAACACACAAGATAGCGTGGATATGGGGAACGAATTGAAATAACAGTTCTCGTTAACGTCGCGTGTAAATGCCATTGATGTTCGATCAGCAAGAAACCAAAAAAAAAGTGAAGAAATAAACAGGATGGAAAGAAAATTACGCGAGGAGCCATAATCGCAAAGTTATTACCGTGGACGCACAGTGAAAAAAGAAAGGGCGGGAAAAAAGTGAGAGAAGAATCCGCAGCGGTATCGAGTAACCCAGTGAAATTACAGTCGCTCTGGAATTGCACGTGCTCCATTCGAACATACGTGAAATTTCCATCGAAGCGATACTTAATAAGCCGAATGTAAACGGAGAGACACGAATTATCCAACGATAGTGCGAAACTTCCAAAGCGGCATCGAAGTTTCTCTCTGTACCTGGATAATTATTTAAATTTAAACGTTGCCATCTACCGAGTGACGACCGCAACGCAGATGACGACCGGCATGGCCAATTATCCTTGTGATCATCGACTTTCCGAAAGTTAATTGACAATAACGTTATGATTTAATGGATAATGACGAATGTCACGGCGGAAAATACGTATCGATATATTGTATACGTTTAATCTTTGACAATTTATAAGCAGTTAATTATATTTATCGTTTCCCGCGCGTAATTTTCAAAGACGAATGATCTTCCCGCGCTTTTTCACGCGGCGGACGCTGAAGGACACTTTGAGGTCAGGCTGATGTGTTAGGTAAAGCGAAAAGGAATTTTATTTGACATTTAAAAACTTGAAGCTTAGTTGAAAGCTTAATTGAACGTTGAAAATTAAAGCTTAATTGAAAATTGAACGCTGACTGCCATGGAGGTCACTGGTGACCGGCGCTATTGAATTAAATGAAAGTTCATCTAACTTTAAATTGCAATGATTATGAATTTTCTAACATATTTAATATTTAAATATTAGAGTTAGAAATATAAAGGCTTGCAAAATATCTATCTATCAGTATCTTTAAATTTTCTGTTTTACAACGGTGGGATTTTAATAGGAAAGTGTCACTTCAGTAGAAATGATGAACGAGCGAAATATCAGTGGGGTTGAACGTGTTAAATGTGAAAATAAAAAAAAAAAGATGAATTCTCGTACGGATGAATTAAAAATTTCACGTATGATAAGTTCATGTAACGAGAAGAAAATAAAACAAGTGAAAAAGATCCGAGCGGTGTCAATAGCGATTAACTTTCTTCTCCGAGTGAAAGGCTCGAATTATTTGGCAACGAGAAGGTGCTATCAGTGATCCGATATCGCGAATTATTTTGTTTACGCAAGTCCCCGAATTCCTACGTAACTCTTATCAATCCGGAGAAGAAAGTTCGCCGTTACTTGGCCAGAAGATCGATGATCTTCCATGAAGGATTAATTACAGGGTGGAATAAAGAGAGGAGACAAGAATCATGATGATATATGCGTCGTTTTGTCTCCTCTCCTTTATTCTCCGCTTCTCTAAACACCCCTGGAAGCCGAGGGTGAATCTATTGAAGAATCTTATTTCTTCTTTCCCCCTCTTTCTTCCTCTTTTTTTTTCTTTCCATCGGCCCTTACAGTTCTCCTTATGCAACGAATCTGCTAACGTTGCAACGGTCGTTTTGCTAGGGAAAGACCTGGGTCAAGGGAACCCTGAATTCAGGTATGAGCAGGTGTCACTAGGAAATCGTAGGTTTTTAATCATAATTTCAGCTACGATTATGGTGGATCATCCGTAGTTTGACAGCTATTCAGCTGGTCTACGGTTGTTTCTGTTTGTTTGTCATTTTAGGGCTCAACGATTTCGTCATCGCGCAAAACAAGTTACACTTTGGGCGGATTTTAAATTGTGGAGACTGTGATGTCTATATGTTATGGTAAATGCGATTAATCCGGTGATTAATACTATGTTTGGTAAATGTTATGAATTCTTGAATATTTATGAATAATCAGAATATGAATAACCAGAGTGTTTATATAATTGCCGACTTGTAATTCCGAGTCGAAAATTTCAGCCCAAAATCCTCCTAAATTATCAAATAACTTAGGATATTTAGGCTGAATATGGAAAATATGTTACATATAAAAGAATGCAAATTTTAATTCCACAATCTCCTTAACCCGTTGCCGCACACTTTTAATTTGACGAAAGTGCTCAGAAACACACACGAAAATATTTCGAACTTTTAAAGTATGAAAAATCGCACAAAAAGAACAATTGATATGTTATCTGGAATATTACATCTTTTTTTCGGTGTATTACTGAGTAATTAACAAATAAATACATTAGTACAAAAATGTGCAGGACGGCTATAGCCGTCATTTGCGGCAACGTGTTAAACTTGTTCATTTTTGCCAGTTTTGCCTAGTTTAGGATCAATTTAGGCTTCCTACTGCCCAAAATAATCCTCAGCATTCTTATTTAGATAATTAATCTAAGCCCAATATTAAGCCATACATTCTATAATGAGGAGTTTTAGAATTGGATTGGAATTGGAGTGATTTCAGGAGATTTAGAATTTATATGGAATAAAATGATCATTTAATTCCTACTTGCTCCTGAAAGCCCTATTTTTAGAATATGAGTCGACAGACTTGGAACTTCTTAAATATTTTTAGAGGATGTGAGATTAAATTGGAATAAAAATTTTACCTGATCAGTCCATATAACTTCTAAAAATCATATTTACAGGACTTTGAGGCGCGTAGACACACTAGTTGAGGATTTTGAGGTTCAAAATGGTATACACAATTAAGCGGCAAATGAGAAATCAAAAGAATCTAGGATTTGAAGTTTCTTTTTAGGCTGGCCTTTTTGACTCGGGATGGCTATTGCGATAGAAAAATATAATTTCAATACTCAGTCAGGAGTTTATTTAAAACTTTGCCCAACCAATACTAATTCTACTTTTTGGTACAGCCACCTAACTTAAATTAGACTCTTCTAGTGCAGCAACCGAAGATGTACTGTGTATAACAAAATATATATCCGCAAAGAGTTTCGTTTAATTTAGCTGGTTCTAACAAAAAGATAAATGAGTGTTGGTTCAGCATGCCTTTAATTATAAATAATTACTAGGGATTATCTATAATCTTTGGATTAATCACTTTCACCTTAACATGTGTAAGAAAACTTTCTTCAAGATTAAAACTTTGAATTTCCTACCTCAAAGAAGGAGGAATCAAAAGATGATCGATTTAGTAATTTATGTTTTATGGAAAAAACATGGAGTATCTCTATGGCTTTCTTACGAGCTTGGAGAATTTTTGGAAAAATCTCAAATTATTTCTTCTGTCTGGAAAATTGTAATTAATTTACCAGAAGTGTCGTAGAGTTCACAATGACTTAAAATCGCGACGATTAATTGAGAGTAGGAGCCTATTGTCTTTGAAATCACTATGGGTGCAGTGATTTGAATCGATTGATACGCTTGTGCATTGAAATAGCAGGGGCCATCTGTAGCCTCGAATTTAGTGTATAAGGCGATTAGAACCGAAACGTTTTACGTACTCGGTCTGTTGGCAGAAAACGACCGTTGCGTCACTGTCAGTACCAATGACGAAGAAGATCAGGGGAAGACAGGAGGTACGAACCTGGGCCGTGATTCAAAAGATTCTCCATACTTTTGGGGTGTCTTGCAGCTGTTCCTCGCCCTCTACCTCCCCGACTTTCAGCTACCGCTCTTCTCCTTTCTCAAGAGTCTTCTTTCTTATCTTCAACGAACTCGAGAAACTTCACGAATCTAACAATGTACCGCGTCACGCGTTAAGTGCACGGGTTACGAATCGAATTAACTTCCTGTTTGATGCGTCTTTTGTTGAAAATAAGCAAATGGTTTATTTCTTTGGCGGTCTATTTTGAAGAAGCGAATAAAATTAAGAAAAATCTCATTATTTTATTAATTATATAACTAATTTATTTTAGACAGTATGAAACTACCAAGATAGCCGAAATAACAGATTTCTAATTGGGTCTAAAATAAATCAGTTATAAAATTAATAAAATAGTTAAGCTGAGCCTCGTGAGAATTAATTTCTTGGAATTCTCTGTTATTTGGTATCGAAAGTCATTTGGTATTTTGTATTTTGGAGTTTCTAGCTTTGATATATTCTTTATTTTTGTTATGACGAAGAGGTCAAGTTATTTTCTAATAATGGCATGGAAAAGAGGAAGTTAGTTAACAGCAGGATCGATAGGTGATTAATTTAAATGCACTTCCGTGTAGTAAGGTGAAGTACTTAAAAATCCATTTAAACTTTCCGTTAACTGACAGTAAATCGCGATACGGTCAATGTCGAGCGACACTCGACGTGGGACCGTTAAAGGTCAGCATTTCTTTCACTCGCGACAGCGTCATTATTCATTACAGAAATATCACAATTCCTTTCGTTTTGCCAACACGAGATACACAAATCAAGATGTTGCACTTAATTAACATTATTGCACCTGTCCGACAAATATAATATGCAAACATTAAAGTTCAATCGGCGCATCAATTTCCCATGCACTCTCTCCATCCCATCAAATTATTATATTTAGCATGACATTAATATTTTCACCTTCTCGTCACGAGCTAATAATTCCAATTTAATACTTTTGGAAAAATATAAAAACAAATCTAAATAAAGTTACCGCCAGCTAGTGAAACTCAAATAAGTTCCCAAAACGACAAAAAGGAATTCGTTAAAATTCACCGAGCCAATTGATTCTAATTTAAAAAATATTTAAAGTTCTAAACAACCTAAATAAAATTGGCGGGAAGTAATGAAACTCGAAAAAGTTGCTGAAATGAGAAAAAGGAATTCGCTAAAATTCACCGACCCAATTTATTCGAATTTAAAAAATATTTAAAGTTCTAAACAACCTAAATAAAATTAGCGGGAAGTAATGAAACTCAAAGAAGTGGCTAAAATGAGAAAAAGGAATTCGCTAAAATTCACCGAGCCAATTGATTCTAATTTAAAAAATGTAAAAAACACTAAACAATCAAAATAAAATTACCACGACCTAATGAAACTCAAATAAGAAATTAGCTCAAATTCACCGAGCCAATTGATTCTAATTTAAACAATTTTTAAAGTTCTAAACAACCTAAAGAAAATTGGCGGGAAGTAATGAAACTCGAAAAAGTTGCTGAAATGAGAAAAAGAAATTCGCTAAAATTCACCGAGCCGATTTATTCTAATTTAAAAAATATTTAAAGTTCTAAACAATCTAAATAAAATTGGCGGGAAGTAATGAAACTCGAAAAAGTTGCTGAAATGAGAAAAAGGAATTCGCTAAAATTCAACGAGTCAATTGATTCTAATTTAACAAATTTTAAAAACACTAAACAACCCAAATAAAATTACCACGACCTAGTGAAACTCAAAGAAGTTCCTAAAATGACAAAAAGGAATTCGTTAAAATTCACCGACCCGATTTATTCGAATTTAAAAAATGTTTAAAGTTCTAAACAACCTAAATAAAATTAGCGCGACCTAGTAAAACTCGAAAAAGTTCCTAAGATGGTAAAAAGGAATTCGTTAAAATTCGGCGAGCCGATTTATTCAAAGGAGGCAAGGGTGGACGGGCAACCACCGCGCGAAGAACGCAACGCAAGAAGAAAAGGGAGATGCCAGAAGGGAGAAGGAGAAGTGAAGACCTTCTGTCGGCCCAGAAGGTCCTGCAGGGTGAAATCCTCAGTGGCAGAAGGAGTCAGTCGTGAAGCGGAGTAAACGAAAGGCACCGAAAGAAACGAGTCGACCGGCTGGCAAACCCTTCGATCGAAGCCGGCAATCTGTCGTCCTTACGCCCTCCTTGATCCTTCGGGAATCTTTTTAGGAACCCTTGCCAAATCTTTTCTCACCACTTTGCCTCATCCTTTACCTCCCTCCTGCATTGCGTAATCTCGGGATTGAAGATCGAAGACGAGATTTCGAAGAAATCTCTCGAAGAATTCGAAGAATCGCTGAGATATTTTAACCCTTGCGAAGGTATGCGATGTTGTGGTAAATTTTGGAAAGTATTCTCACTTGGAATTTGCTAGGTACTTTGAGAAATAAATTCAACTTGGAAGGAGCTCCTTGGAGTGAAATTATTGACTGAAGTTTTGAGATTGGAATGAGTTGGAAAATTAGAAAATTTTGGGGGTGAAGTTACTGATAGTAGCAATTAGAGAACTGAGCAATTATCAATTACGATAAGTCTTTAAACGAGCTCAAAGTGTAATCACAGAATGACAATTACAAAAAATCATCATCGTATCTTGTAATTCACAGTTTTGAGATTAGAAAATGAATTAGAAATTGAAAAATTTAGAGTGAAAAGTCACTGACACTTGTAATTAGAGAACTGAACAATTATCAATTACGTTAAACCACTAATCGAATTCAAGGTGTACTGACACGGTGATTATGGAAAAATCTGTTCTAATTCACCGTATTAATTCTTCCCGCCAAAAAACGAAACTACCAGGCTATTACAAGATTCTCTTGAAAGACTAAAGAGTCAAAGACAAAAGGACTTAAACTTTTCTATACTCGACTCAGCAATTGTGCCAGGAAGACCGAGAGATTCCAAACTAGTGAAGAATTTCTTACGAAACAAATAAACCCTATTAAATCCAATTAAAGTTGACATGGTAAAAAGGAAAGGTTCAAAGTTCATCTCTTCCTCCTTCCTAGCGTATCGATCCTTTAAAGAAACTGCTCTAGAATGCGGCGCAAGGATGAAGAAAAAGGACGAAGAAGAAACTTCAGAAATCTCGTGTCATGCCAGAAGCAGGAGGGTTGAACAACCCTACGGGTCTTCTTTATTAAGCTCCGGAGACTTATTCTCGGTGCCAGACGGCGTGCTGTTGAAGGGGGAAGAAATCCTGGCAACCCTTTCCCCCGGAAGACGGCAGTTCTCGCATACTTTACGACCTTTCCACTTTCGTTTTCTTGCCTCTATATCCGTTCGTCTTCGCCAGAAATGCTTACGAAGAATCGTCATTTCTTTTAACCCCTTGCCGTATGACGAGTGACACTCTTCACGAAATACATAGAGCAAGAAACTTACAAGTTTTCCAAAAACTATATAATTAAAAATATCAGTGATCAAATTAATACTATACTATTAATATTGTATTAAGTCAAAAGCTATATCAGAAAATTTTTTAAGTGATTTTTATCTCAGCAATTAATTCTGAAATGCTGCACATTCAGTCACGAAAGAAATTGATGCGATAAGGGGTTAATCCAGAACTACCACCGTTGAACCAATTAAATTCAACCATATTAAATAATTACATTTTCAAAAGGGATGGACGTAGAATATTTACTCTATGGCACTTTTCTGAACTTGGAGAATCTTCGAAAAAATTGGGAATTTCTTATTTTAACACTAGATTTACGGAGCCAATTTGGCTCATTCCAAATTTGACTACTATATATATAATATAGGGGAGGGGGGGGGGGGGGGCAAAGTGGGCCCCTTCAGCAAAAAATAGTCATATCTTTATTTTTTTTATTCGTTATACTACTTTGAACCCAAATTTGTTTGGGTTCCAAAATTTCAAGGTGCCCACTTTGCCCCCCCCCCCCCCGCCTCCCCTATTGGATGGTTAATTTTTTTAGTAATAAATCTTTCATTTAAATCGATTTGAAACTATTTTCTTTGCAAAAAATTTCAATTTTCTTGTATCTGACAAATTGGCGCACTTCAGAAAAATAGGTATATCAATATCCGTAAATCTAGTGTTAACTGGCCTAGTAGTTTAGTAGTTTAGCCCCTTAACACTAAAACCACCGACGTTATATCTACTCACATTTCGATATACCGAGTATTGAGAAAAATGGAATCACGAAATGAAATTAATTAATTAATTTACATTTTATAAGATAGAAGTGGAATACTTGCTTCGTGGCTCTCCTATCAACTTAGAGAACTTTTTGAAAAAATTAAGAACCGGTCATTTTGAGCGGCTTGGTAGGTTTAGTGTAAAAACAATCTTTTGAAATAGTTCGAGTCATGGAAAAAACAGTTTCAAAAAGTTCCAAGGTGCTCCATATACGAGAATTGAAAAGAAGGCACGGATAAGTTCCCAAAAGATGGCACATGCGGAGAAAAGGACTCTCTCCCAAGCATCTGTTGCATCGTGCATCAACACCACCACCACCACCGCCGCCATCACCACCGGCCGCACCACCAGAAGGCACCATCACTACCACCGGCCCTGACGACCACCAGGTGCTACCCACCTTCCGTGTCTCCCCATCGTCGTCTTCGAAAAAACCTCCTTCGTCTTCCCCTCCACTCTCTCCTTGGCTTTATTCCCCGAGATTTCCACCATCTGCGTTTCTGCGCCACCCTTGGCCACGTCTCCGTCTGGCCCATGGGGTCCTATATTCGTCCGTTTCTCTCGCTTCTTCGACTGTCTTCGCGCAAGAAAGACTTCTGCAAAGCCGGCCACCTTCTGCGGAGCATGGGGCTAATTTTAAAAAGACGTGTAGGAAACCTCGGGAATCTCGTCGATTGTCGATAAATCTTTGAAAGATTTTGTTGTGATTTGCATTAACCCCTTGACCTACGATTTCCTTTCTCACCGAACGTGCAATAACACGGAATTAATAAACACGGAGTTGTCACCGATGTTTCGCTAATTTGATCATTTCAACTGACGGAAAAATCTTTTGTATTAAAATCTGTATAAATTGGAAACTTTAAAAACACTGATGGGTATTCGACAGACCTTTGCCCTTTTAGCATAAATATTTAACACATTGACTGCCATGGGAGTCACCAGTGACCGGCGCTATTGAATTCAATAAAATTTCATATGACTTTTCAATTATAATATTTCAAAATTTTCTAACACATTCATTATTTAAATACTTCCGTTTAAAAGATAAAATCCTGTTGAACATATATCTATTTATGTATTTAAAGTTTCTACTTTACAAGGAGGAGATCTTAATAGGAAAAGTATCACCTCAATAGAAATGATCAAATTAGCGAAATATCAGTGGCGTTCAACGTGTTAAATATCCAATGTGTTAGAAAATTCATAAATATTGCAATTTAAAAATTACTCGAAACTCTATTGAGTTGAATAGCGTCGGTCACCGGTGACCTCCATGGAAGTCAATGCATTAATGTGACCTGTGTCTTCAGCAGTTAATACTAATCGTAGAAGTTCAAAATGGTCGTTCAATAGAATGAAAATTTGTCACTCTTCCTGTCATTTAAATTTTCCTTTCATTTGAAATTCCCGCCAAACCTCCATCCAAGGTCACAGCCGAAGACTCGGTCATTCCATGAAGTCAACGATCACGAGAATGATCTCGATGAATTCGATGGAGTTCTCAAAACATCGTGAGTTCCCAAAGAATACGTTCATCAGGTGTGCGAACGTAGAATCGCTGGGTATTCTACGGAAGAGGGGAATCTGCATACTTGGTTTCATGAAGGGACGTAATGACAATGGGCCACATACCTGTAACCCAGGTAGGAAGAATGCAGGGTGGTGCCCCTCCTTCTTCCTCTTTTGCCCTCCCTTGTCACCTTTTCTCTCGCGACACAACAGTCAGTCCCATTAACGACTCTCGTTCTCGGAGAAAGCCTCGGACCGGCCGATGAACGAGGAAACCGGTCGTTGGTTTCCGTTAAAAACGGGAAAACTGTAAATTCTTATTATTTGCGATGGCGGGAAAAAAAGCCTGGCGGTTGTTTGTTTGAAATAATTGGCAGCAAGTCAATGACCCCTTTTTTTGTACGGGAAGTAACGAGGTAACTTAAGATTTTCTTCATTTGTGGATTGTGCACGTACACGGTGTCCTATCTTGGCGTAACGATGGGGAATGCGTCTAATTGAGGGAGCAAATGGTGTTGAGGGGTTTTAGGAATGATACGTGTGACTGGTAGAGAGAGTTCGAGAAAAAGGGACGGTAATGATGCCATTAGAAATTAGGGGGTAATGGCAGTGAATTGTTCTACTTCGTTGTGTCGGAAAAAGGTAAAGTGATTGAGTAACGGGTGAATTATTATTTTTCAGCATCAACTACTGTAATTATTTCGCTAGCTATTGTTTTAGGTAGATTCTAAATTATCTGAGGAATGAGACACATGGGAATAATTACAAATTTTTTAGGGTTTTGAATTTGGGTCGATTCATTGAGAGTTTGAGAACAAGGGAGGGCAATGAAGCTATTCGAAATTAGAAATGACAGTGAATAGTTCTGCTTCATTGTATTGGAGACGGTAAAGTGATTGAGTAAGGGATGAATTATTTTTTCTCAGTTTCAAGTACTGCGATTATTTTGTAGCCTATTGTTTTAGATAGATTTTCAATTGTCTGAGGAATGTGGCCCATTGGAAAAATTACAAATTTGTTAGGGTTTAGAATTTGGGCCAATTAATTGAGAGTTTGAGAAAAAGGGAGGGTAATGAAGCTATTAGAAATTAGAAATGACAGTGAATAACTCTGCTTATTGTGTCGAAGACGGTAAAGTGACTGAGTAAGGGATGAATTATTTTTTCTCAGCTTCAAGTACTGCGATTATTTTGTAGCCTATTGTTTTAGATAGATTTTCAATTGCCTGAGGAATGTGGCACATTGGAAAAATTACAAATTTCTTCGTGTTTTGAATTTGGGTCGATTCATTGAGAGTTTAAGAAAAAGGATTGGTAATAAAGCTATTAGAAATTAGAAATGACAGTGAATAATTCTGCTCATTGTGTCGGAGACGGTAAAGTGATTGAGTAAGGTGTGAATTATTTTTTCTCAGCTTCAACTACTGCGATTATTTTCTAGCCTATTGTTTTAGATAGATTTTCAATTGTCTGAGGAATGTGGCCCATTGGAAAAATTACAAATTTTTTAGTGTTTTGAATTGGGGTCCATTCATTGAGAGTTCAATTCTGTGCTGACTCAGCTACTACGACCCCTGAATGAATTATTTCTATTTTATTTTAACGATTAAATTATGTAGGGCGATTGAAAATGAAAGTGTGACAATCAAGGAAAAATATAATAAAAGGGAATTGTACGAAGTAAATGAAAAGGTGTCTGTTTGTTTGCAGAACAGAAAGCAATCGGCCTCACGTGGTATTCCCGAGTGCAGTAACCTGTTTTCTCGCTCGACAGGTACCACGCAACGTAATTACATCGAGACGAGGCCAAGACCAAGGTAATTACATATCTACTAACTCCACGTAATTATGTTACTGAACAAATACGCTAGATACAATCAAGTCTAATTGTTAATGACGCAATCAGAGTTGCACCGCTTCAAGTGATTCCGTAACATCAAT
Source organism: Cerceris rybyensis (assembly GCA_910591515.1). Classification (NCBI taxonomy): domain Eukaryota; kingdom Metazoa; phylum Arthropoda; class Insecta; order Hymenoptera; family Crabronidae; genus Cerceris; species Cerceris rybyensis. The sequence goes on along the minus strand of OU342800.1, from coordinate 3,022,545 downwards.
TACGCATGCGAAGTAATCATATCTGACTTTTATGATCAACGCGACGTTAAACGAACATATACACAACACGAGTTTTACAAGTATGTAGAGTAAGGATCAATTATTTACGAGATACACTTTGTAATTATTAAAACGGGAAATTGTCTGACGTTGTAACGACTACATTATTGTTAGATGCGATAATAGTTTCACGCACGTTCAGAGGTTTCAACTCCAACTTCGATTGAAGTGTGTCGATGCAATCCATTTAAAAAAATGGATCTCTGGTGGAATGAACAATTAAGGTTGAAAAAAAACAAAAAGAAAGAAAGAATAATTGGTGCTATTGTGGCTAAAGAGACCAAGGCCCTGAATTGCAATTAGTGAGCCCGACTTGAAGTCTCACCTCTGGAAAATTTCTTCTCCAGCACAACTCATCTCCAGCAGTGGATCACCTTCAATTGCTGTGCCCATTTTGCACTATTTGCAATTGAAGCTGAAGGAAGCTGAAGTTGAATTCAACCTGAAGCTCCACAAATACGTTCTCTAATTTATAGTTCAACGAAGATCTCTGCCATCCTGTATTTAAATGTTCCTAACATTCAAACGCAAAGAGAAGGACAATGTCGACATCAACATTAGTCAAGCGGCAAACAATTCATCAGCGAACAAAAAAGATTTATTATCCGAACTCCTTGCAGTACGAGTAGACCCTCGTGACGGAATAAATTAGGAAATTTTCAAATTTTGCAAACCCCACATTCAAAAGAATTAATTGAAGTGTAACTGAAAGAAATAGATAAACAAATGGATTTTCTACAAAAATGTGAACACCATTGGATATTCAAATTCGTCAAATTTCATTCTCTACAAAATTTCCACATCTCTAACACCCTTATAGATATTCAATAAATAAGGTTTAAAAATCCCAATGGGGGAGGTTTTCACCCCTTTAAAGTGGCCAATCGCCAATAAAAAAAAATACGTCTTAAATATTTTCACGAAAACCACATACTAAAATTACATAAAAATTGATTTACAATTCTGGATGTTCCTTCGTCAGCTGATATTGTAGAGTTAAGGTACCGTCGCTAGATCGGAAGATAGAAATAAAATTAGTATTTTCTACGGAATGTATTAGGAAGTTGTTCCAAAATATAAAATATTTCATTTTAGAGTTTTTGATATTAAAATAAAACTAAAATCCAAAATTAATCATAATGCAACTTGAACAAAATTTTTAAATCTGCACTTTAATTATGCTACGTTATTAAAACACACATTGTGTTTATTCCGTATATGTACACACGTACACTGGTTGTCAGGTTATCTGTTTAACCTGTACATATGTATACTGTCATATGGTATCTATAGTAATATCCCCTCCTCTACTAATAATTATGAAACGAAGACTTTATTTTTCCATATTTATGAAAAACTAACTGGTAACAGCATGTTTTTTTTTTTTCTAAATGATTCAGAATATATTATTCTATTACACTGTAGTTTTTCGTTTCAACGTTGTTTATTTTCGCCACAATAAAAATTAATATATACTACTTTCCCACGCTTTTCCAATGCAGTGTGTACAAAAGTATCATTTTTAATTGCAATTATTTAGCGTATAACGTGGTGAACGGTCATCAAATTTCACTATCATATGTATTACATATCTATTTATATATAGTTGGTTTTTTCCATACTATTATATATAGTATGGAAAATAAATATGGTTTAAAAATCCCAATGGTGGAGGTTTTCACCCCTTTAAAGTGGCCAATCGCTAATAAAAAAAAATACGTGTCAAATATTTTCACGAAACTCACATACTAAAATTACATAAAAATTGATTTACAATTCTGGATGTTCCTTCGTCAGCTGATATTGTAGAGTTAATAATACGATTCTTACATCATCATCGTATGTAATATAGAAAGAAAACACAGTTCTACATCGCAAAAGCAATTCCACATCCTAAAAGCACCGCGTCTCCCCGCGATTCTCTCCGAGAGCGACATTAAACATAATCTCCCTTGTTATGGCTGCGACGTGCGTTAAAAAGTTGCTGCTTTCACAGCTGCTGCTCTTGTACCATTGGAAAGTTGTTTATCCTCTCGCACGTACACGTATTATCACTGGATACGGATGAGCCTCGGGTTCGATCGAGAGAACGCGATGAGGACTCGTGCTAAGAGGAACTTTCATAACAGTAGCACATCTCTCTGTCTCTTTCTCTCGTCATCTACCTTCCATTTCTCTCCTCCTTGTTCCCTCAGTTTGCGCAGGTGAAGAAAACGTCTTGCCAGATAATATATATTTTGGAAGAGGGAAAGAGATTGTGTACGCATCGACCGGTAGAAGGGAGGAGATGGTTTCCATTGAGATTACGAGGCGGGGAAATTTAAATGTTTGAGAATTACGCTGAATGCCTGGAGGGATATTCGCGGGGAATTCGGTTGATGGAAAATTTGAAATTCCGAGGGAGCTTGTTGGAGTTGTATAACGGATCATAACTGAATAATGGCTCTAGGTGATGGGGTATTTACCTTGTTCTCTACCTAGTGCAGAGATATTCTTACGTGGTAGGGGGTATCTCGTTTGGGGTTTATTTAGTCGAGCAGAGTCTACTGGGGAGAGGGTAGAATTTTATCTGAGCGAAAATATTTCTCTAGCTGATGCTACGGAAACTTGGAGTATATTAATCTTCATGTATAAAAGGTTTGGGATTATTTTAAGGCCGTAGATTTAACGCTGGAGTTCATGTGGTAATTCTTAAGCGATGGAAACAAGTAATTTTTGATTGATAAATATTTAGACTTTGAGGGCATTGTAGTTGATCAGTCTGTACAAAATTTCAATTACTTAGTTTAGTAGTCTGTTGATAAAGAAACACAAGAGAAATTAATTCACCCGCATCGATATGACAAGGAACAGAGGGGCAAATACTTAGCTCAAACCCAGAGAATTTTAATTACTGTGTATAATACTTCACTTAATTAAGGAATCTAGTAATTGAAAAGCTAACGACACAAAATAATTCTTTACAAGATAGAAAAATACCAAAAAGAAACACAAGGGCAAAGACTCAAAACAAAGTCAGAGAATTATAATTAAGAGATATTATGATGCTTTAATTAATAAGCGAATTTAATAATTGGAAAGCTAACGACAAAAAATAATTCTTCACAAGATAGAAAAATACCAAAAAGAAACACAAGAGCAATTACTCAAATCACAATCAGAGAATTATAATTAATCTGTACAATACTTCAATTAATTAAGAAATTTAATAATTGAAGAGCTGGCAACAAAAAATAATTCACCCGCCTGGACACCAGAAAATAGAAAAATACCAAAAAGAAACACAAGGTCAAAGACACAAATCAAATTCAAAGAATTATAATTAAGAAGTATATGATATTTCAATTAATTAAGGAATCTAATAATTGAAAAGCTAACGACAAAAAATAATTCTTCACAAGAATGAAAAATACCAAAAAGAAACACAAGAGCAATTACTCAAATCACAATCAGAGAATTATAATTAATCTGTACAATCCTTCGATTAATTAAGGAATCTAATAATTGAAAAGCTGGCAACAAAAAATAATTCACCCGCCTGGATACCACAAAATAGAAAAATGCCAAAAAGAAACACAAGGTCAAAGACACAAATCAAATTCAAAGAATTACAATTAAGAAGTATATGATATTTCAATTAATTAACGAATCTAATAATTGAAAAGCTGACAACAAAAAATAATTCACCCGCCTGGATACCACAAAATAGAAAAATACCAAAAAAAAAACACAAGGTCAAAGACACAAATCAAATTCAAAGAATTACAATTAAGAAGTATATGATATTTCAATTAATTAACGAATCTAATAATTGAAAAGCTGACAACAAAAAATAATTCACCCGCCTGGATACCACGGAAGAATAAAGTGTCAAGAAGAAACGGAAGGACAAAGAGGTCAAACGCAACGATATTAATAACCACCGTTTGAAACTATCAATAAAATTCAGACCGCATGGACGAAACGGTAAGCAGCTCGGACAAAGAGCCGGCCAGGCGAAACTTTCCGTGGCTAATTAATCGCGAAGCGCGAAATGCGCGCCGTTCCGAGTATCGAGAAATCGATTCCTCGTCCGCAGAAGCGAACGAGAGCCGTGTCGGTGCTTTCTACAGTGAGCGCTGCTTAGAGGATCGACTTCGTCGAGGAACTTTCGTTTCCACGGCGCCAATTAAGCCAAGCCGAGCGTGTTACGCGCGAATTAATGGGAATTCCCCTTGGTCTCTCGTTGCAGGAGGCGTTCTTGCGCGAAAGGGAGGACCGGATGTAACGAGAGTAGTACTTGTGGTGTCAGGTGTCGGGACACCAGTTTCCACCTCGATCCGGATAAATTTGAAGCAAACAATCGGGCTCTTCCGGTTGAAAAGCGCTTTGATGTCGCCGGAAGATTCTTTTACACAGTTCTTTTTTAGTATTTTTAAAATTCGAATGTTGCGGATATTTTGCACAGATGTGATTTTTAAATTATTTAGTTGGAGGGTGGAATCTTTAAGTTTATTTTTATTTTAGAAATAAATAGGAAGATTAACCCCTTGTAGGATTTCTTCTGGGACTACATCCGCAATGTTATTTTTATTTTAGAAATAAATCGAAAGTGGAATTTCTTCTGTGACTGCATCCGCAATAGTTCAGAATTAAATTGATAAAGGAAAAATTCTTCAGTGATTCTAGATATATTGTGTAATTTAATATTAGTATTTTAGAAGGAAGTTTATCGTGTTAGATTTTACTTATATTTTCAATTAAATTGGTTTTGCGAAACTTGACAATTTTCTAGCCAATTTGCCGCCTTTTTTTACTTATTCAGGAGTGTCACTGGTTATAGGACGGTAAGGGGTTAACACTTTACCGACCGGAAGCCTATCAATAGGCTTTTCGGGTCCAACGGTTTTTTAACTTTTAAGTTATTAATCGGTTGCCACTACAATTAATAAATTAGCATTTATCATTGCGGTTACCTGTGTCAAGGACTCAGTGACGAGAATTTGTAACTTTTGAATAGATATCTGTTTCAAGGAAGTATTTGTGGCCAAATGATCGGTCAGAGGGGGTAGAATGTTAAAAAAATACCGGTCGATAAAGTGTTAAAAGAGGAATGTTTTGATATTTTTGCAAGGAGAGGTAAATTACAGTGTCTGATATTTTGAATGATTTTCCATCAATATTCAAAACGTCGTTATTCTTTGGGTTATAAAATAGGTTGTAATTTCCTGTTAAAAGTAACCGTTCGAAATTAGTCAATTACGAACCGAAACTGCGTTTCTGCCACGGTACATCTATTACTTATACAACGTCACATGCTTCACTTCTCTCCTTTCATGCTCCAATTCTTCATCGTTCGTTCCGTGAATAACAGAAGTCATTAGAATTTAATAGTCTGCTAGTTCCGATAAGTAGGCATATAACCATCGTGAAAATATTCTCAACAGAATTCGGTCATACGGTGCTTAACGCGTCTCAAAACCTTTCAACATCTTCTAACCATACTTTCTCATCAAAATAACCAATGTATCTCTCCCAATACTAAAAAATCTACCATACCAGTCGAACTTGCAATTAATCCTAATAACAAAGTGCACCAAATTAATCAACTCTTCAAAAAATCGAAGGTAGAAAAATATTTTTATTAACCCCTTGCACAATAAAAATTATCACTCGTGACTCAATAGATAGAATAGCCAGTTTCTAATTGTTCTGAAAATTATTAAACTAAAAAAAGCTATTAGTCAGGATCAAGTGAAATTAATTTTATTATAATATTGTGTTAAGTCATATGCTATATTCGAAATTAGGGGTGGATTATTGTATCAGCAATTATTTCAAACTTATTTCAAATTCATTCGCGAAAAAAATGGTACAAGGGATTAATAACAAATACAATCCATTCTCTCACTTCCAAATCCACTAAAATTTCTCTTGCTCTTACAATTCTTCAACCAAAATCATTAAAAAACAATTGTCTTGCTTTCGACGAGCCACCGACTGAAGAAACCCACGCAAAAACGCATCGCAAATCTTCCAAGTTTTCACCAAATGTTCCGCTCAAATTAGAAAGTCCCTTCTCACTCCAAATTGCTCTCAAACTTCGTTAAAATCCACATGAAACAATGCAGTCACGCTTCTCCGCTTCCTTGCTCAACAAACATCGTCACACTTTCCCCTATCGATACTCTTTTCCTAATCTTCCACCTAAAATTGAATTTCCGCAACACTTTATTCCCAAATCCCCATGAAAACCTTGCAGTGGAAATTGGTATGGAGAAATGGAACGTCAGGTGTGCCGATTGGAAAATGTATAGGTGGAAATGAAAATAAAAAAGGGGAAAAAAGTAAAAGGAGAGGAAGAAAGGGAAGAAGGTGGCAAGCTGCAGATCGCGAGTCCAAGCTGCACCGACAGCAGAAATCGTCCCACGGTTTTTGAGGTTCAACGGGGTTAAAAGGAATTACATTATCGTGAAGCGTTTGGGCGTGGGAGCAGCACAGAACCCTAAGAGAGGATCTCGACCGACTGGCTGATGCACCCGTTGCACCCGTTGCACCCGCGACCTACCTTCTTTACTTCCTTCTACGCTTCCCTCTGTTTTGAAGAAAAGATCCTTTATCTTCCTTGGCCTAGGTTCTTTAGGTTTCAAGGCTACTTGGAACGATCGTTTTACGAGGATTTTTGTTATTCGATATTGATTTCAACCCCTTGCTTTACAATAGCGAGGGATACCATAATTGATATAGAAAAATTGTGAAGTTTTACAAAAATTATTCAATTTAAATTGAAAATATAAAAGTTATTTCTATGATATTAATATTGCGCTGAGTGAGAAATCAAGAGAAGTCTTATGGCAGGGGCTTAACCCATTCACTGCCAACTACGAGATATCTCGTATTTGCACTATAAGTTGGAATTAATAAGTTGGCAATAACAGCCGAACGTGTGTAGCATTTTTGGAACAAAAATTTTCTTAGTATCACTACAAGAGTTGAGATTTTATTTTTGCTTAATTAAGATACCATAATTGATATAGAAAAATTGTGAAGTTTTACAAAAATTATTCAATTTCAATTGAAAATATAAAAGTTATTTCTATGATATTAATATTGCGCTGAGTGAGAAATCAAGAGAAGTCTTATGGCAGGGGCTTAACCCATTCACTGCCAACTACGAGATATCTCGTATTTTCACTATAAGTTGGAATTAATAAGTTGGCAATAACAGCCGAACGTGTGTAGCATTTTTGGAACAAAAATTTTCTTAGTATCATTACAAGTGTTGAGATTTTATTTTTGCTTAATTAAATTACTGTTTTAAAAACTTACTGTCACCTTTTCAAATTTTATCACATAAGATAATATTTGCTTAGTTTTTCTGGCAGTGAATGGGTTGACCCTTTGCGGACGGAGACTTCTTTGAATATTGAGAAATAATCATTTATTTGGCAATGATAGAACACTTTTTTATCGGAAAGTCGAATTGTTAAGGTAGAGAAGTTGAAAATTACTATTAGTATAATAATATTGCAACTGTAATCAAATTTTTTCTCAGACCGCATCGTCTTCAAAGAGTTAATAGAAAATTTTCGATTAATGGGTTCTCGATTAATGAACCAAGGGATGCTAAGGGTATTTATAACAGTTGAGGCGATATCAAATGAAAATTTGGGATAAACTAACGTCCTGCCGATGGAATTACTTCGAACAAATAAATTGAACCTTTCAACAAATCAGATAATCGTCTCACACTCTCGTAACAAAACTAAAATCAACTCTCCATCGCAAAACAAAAAATAACTACCACCCAGTCTCCCAATTATCAGCAAAATCTCTCCATCCAGTTCAAGAATCTCCTTCGCCACATGGCTCCGTTAATTTAATATTACCTCTTAAAACCCTCTCATTAACATCAGCCAACTATTTATCCTGCAATACATCATGTTATTTTCCTCCGCAAGCAGAATTCCAATTGCCAAGTTCGAATGTAACTCCGTAGCATCAAGTACAACTACATGGCTTTACACGAGAACACCAAGTCAGATACATTACCCATAAATTTCATGGTGCAATTGTATTTGCACGTATCCACATACATCTCACCTCGTCCCACCACCTGCCCTTCGGGGAATGTAGTGATCACGTTAATTCCATTGGTATCGGGGGAGGCTATTCGTTTCCAGGTTCCACTCTTTCGCAGCCAGCAACATCCAGAGGGAGACAGATGAGCTGGACCACTCGCAGGTAGCCAGTGCATGTGCAGCAGGTGAGCAGTGGGTCAACTCTGCACGCATGCACATTTACATGTGCGCCAGTATGCGCTGCACGATACACCAGGAGCGAGTTCTTTGTCTCGATCTGAGATCGAGGATGCTTCAAGGCCCTTGTCTGAAGTCGACAAATTCTTGGGCGATAGATCGATCTCTACTGAGGCTTTGTTACATCGTGGGCCTGATTACGAAGACGATTTTATATTATGATTTTTATGGGGATAATGTGGAAGAAATAGTGTGGATTGGGATAGGGGACAGTTACTTGGATTTGATTGGATTCCATTGTTGAATTTTATGTAGCGGTGGAGATTACTTGAAGTTAGTATAGTACTGAGATAGTACTTGGTAGAACTCTTATCTTTCTGATATAATTATTAAATGGTAGATTATTAAAATTATTCTGGCTTCATGAGAGATAGGTTGAGCAAGAGAATGAATTGAATTACTGAGTAATAAATTAGTACTTGAAGAGATAGTACTAATGTAGTAATTAGTAGTACCACTAACAATAAGTATAGTAAGTAATTAGTAACTGATGGTTGATCTTCTAATTTAAATTATTCAATATTATGACTAGTTCGTGCTGTTGCTCAATTTCTTATAAAGATAGAACAATTTTAATAATTTATTACTTAATGATTATGTCAGAAAGATTTATTTGGTGTGATATAGAAAATTTCAAAACTATACTAGTATGTTCTAGTAGTATTCGCAGACCTAACTCAAACTACTTGAAGTAGCAGGCTTTAGAGACGTTCATTTAGAGTGTGTAAGATACTATGAAGTAATTTACCATATTAGTTACCAAGTTGCCATATCAGTTACTGATACTAGTTATCAGTTACCATATTAGTTACTAATATGCTAACCAGGATCTATGAGTCACTTTAACAGGGATATCTAAGATCTATCTAGAAACAGTCCAACAGCGGTAGTCCGAATCTCAAAAAGTAGTCCGACGGAGTCTTAAAATAGTCGCGTATGGCCGTCGCACATACGTCATTCGGCTTCGAAGCAATTCAAGTTTTCGTATGCTCGATGCACACATGTACAATATAAACGATCACTACCACAGAGTTAGGAGTCAGGTAGTAAGGTGGGTAGGTGGTAGGTAGGTAGATAGGTAGGTAGGTAGGTAGGTGCATACGCGTAGCGTGGGAAGGTCCGGCAGCTGAGAGCAGAAGGGGCCCAAAAAGCGGCTGCAGCTTCTTCTTCTTCTTGCCTCTTGCTCTGCCGCCGCTGGCCTCTACTTCGGCCCTTCCTCACCCGTGGGACCTACTGCCTCTCTCTGGATATACGACCCTACGGCAATGCAAAGATCCCTGCGCGACTTTCCCGTTTTCCGCCCATTCTTACGATCAGTCGCGCTACAAGCTTACGATCGATCTTCCGAAGTCAATGGAGGAAAAATTTTTTCGGTGGGATATTTTGTTTGTTTTGGAAAAGTTCACTCGTGAAAATTCCATATTTGCCAGAATATTCGATTTAGAGCGATCTGACAGAAAGTTATGGGACTTTGAACATGGCAGGTGATGGAAATTGAAACTTATGAGTAGAACGTGTTCGTTATTTTCTTCAATTGTTGATATATAATTGTAAATCGTGTTAATGGAGAAAACTTTGTATCTGATACGAAATAAATATTATCAAAAATGAAACGGTGACTTTGACTTACTTCATTTCCAACCACCTGTTAAATTCTACACTAAAAACTCTCAAATCAGCTGAAGATGAAGGTAATTAAGCATTTCTATCAAGTAAGTGGCTAGATAAAGAGAAAAAGTATCCAGAGGAATATCTGAATTAGAAAATAATCGTGAAATTTTTTTTCAACACAACTATTTAATGGTCTTTGACCATACGAAGGTTTCCACGGTGATTCCCAATCGCGGATGCGAGACGTCGCGACGACTCCACGACGATGACGACGACGACAAGGACAACGACAAGCACGACGACATCCTGTCCCTTGAATTGAAAGGACGGGCATTCGGTGAAGGTCTCATTATTAATTGTTCGAGTTCCTGTTCAAACACTGAGAGATTAAATCCGGGAGGAACTAATCCGGCACGTAGTGGCTCTCTTTATTGTGCCTGTCCCACGTATACTCACTCACATATGCAATTTCTCTAACAAGTTTCTTACAACGGCATCGAGACGTGTGTGAACCGTGGATCCACTCACTCACGCACGTGAAGGAATATAAATACATGGGCACGTACGGAACGTACGAATTTCGTGAATGAAATTTTAACCCCTTATGTCCCACGTATCTCTCACATCCCATTCTTTGGCCATTAAGTCTTTTTAATAAGCCTAGGCGAGCAAAAAGTGCGACCACTAACGATCCACTTAAAGCTTCTATACTGGAAGGACTTGAAAATTGTACTTTCAGTGAGATAATATAAAAAAAAATTGACTTAATCCAAATTTTCGTCACCATGTTGAAATTCATATTTATCCGAGATAAATGTTTTTATGTACCAAGACGGAGAAATGTTTCTAACGTACTAAATGACTTTCATAGACTAACACCTGATAACTGAGATATATAAACTCTAAACGTATCGATAGTTTTTTTAGAGGCAAATTTATGTTGAAAAGGGTTTAATTGACCTCTCTGTGATAGCTTCAGTGTTAAAGTGAGTATTAGAATTTTAATGAACCTAATTCAAAAGTAATTAGCATGACCTCTCAATCACGACCGGCGCCATTGAAATCGACTCATAATATTTCCAAATTTTCTAACAAAATTAATATTTAAATATTAATATTAAAAAGGTAAAGTCCTCCTGGCAATATATCTACCTGTATCCTTAAGAGTTCTGCTCCGCAAAATAATTTTAATACAAAAAAATACTTTTCAACCTGACAAAATTAGCAAAACACCGATCGTCATTCAACCTATTAATAAATGACGAATAAAGAATTCTAAGATATCCGAAAAATTGCGAATTTCCGACAAAAGTAAAGCTTGCAATAATATTTACATTCTCCATCCTCGTTCCAGGCTAGAGATGCGGGACAGGAAGTCGCAGGCTCCGTCTTCGTATCATACATACCCACAGGAACGACCTTCCCCCTCTCCTCCGTTTCTCCCCCCACCACGTTTTCGTCGGGGGCCCGCAAAAGGCCCGCAACGAAAATAATAAAAAGTGCTTCCTTCCGTTCCGTCTGTGGATCTTGCATCTGGCTCTCGAAGCTGCCGATTGACCATCCACTCTCTCATCTCGTTCGACCTTTCTCCCTCTCCATGGAATTCCCACTCTTTCCTTCATCTTCGCGTGTTTCTTCTTCTTCGTTGTCTTCCTCTTCGAGAGAGAACTTTTCAAATCCCACTCCGTCGTCCTTGATCCTGGCAATGGTACCTTCTGGCGCGCGAAAACACCGTCTGTCGATGGTGGGATGCTGGTTTCTCATTCCCCAGGATATCGTTATCTTCCTGGCTCGATATTCCTTATGGTCCAATCTGCGGAACGGAGTGTTTAGGTAGGCAGTACCTGGCGGAGATTCATCGGTGGAAGATGGGTGGGCGATTCCACGCCCAGGAGGAGAAACGTTTAGGGGTAGATATGAAACTTTGATATGGATTTTGATTTGCCACGGAGATCTTTTTCGAGACTGCATGGGACCGGCTTGCTTTAATTTCGTTCGGGCCCCTTGAGCTGGAACGATGTTCTTTGCTGTGCTTCTTTTTCCGGCTCTGATGTTTTGCGTTCTTACGGCCAACGGCATGGCGATTTTGTGGATCCAATTACTTCAATTGTATCTCATATAGGGACTCTTTGATTTATGGGTTGTACGATTTTAATATTGCGTTAGGAATCTTTTGATTTTGGTCTTCTTGGGGCCCTTTTGGAGATGTGCGAATCTGGTCGGTGGTTGTAGAGAGTGTGGGGATGTATCAAATGATAGTTGAGAGAATTATTAGATAGTTGGGAGAATTTCTAAGATGAAGAGATTTAAGTTGGGCCTTAGTGGGGCCTGACGTACCGTAGCTCTCCGAATTCTCCTTATTTTGAATGAGATAATTTTTATTTAGGGAAGAATATTATATGGAAAAGGTAACTTAGAAAATTTCCTAAAAACAAACTCACCCCATCAAATCAAATTCCAGACCTTGAAAGAACTAAATTCCCAATCTAACAGATCACTAGAAAATTCTTTGCACTGTGCAGAAAGTATAAGATCAACGTAGACTTTTTGCTCTATGACTATTCTATAAACTTGGAGAACTTTTGGAAAAATTGGGGACGAGTGGGACGAAAAATTTGACTTCTTTGATAATTCTAGTGTTAAATAATAGTCGAGAGAGAATTTCAGAGATGTAGAAGCCTAACTTGGGCCTAACCGGGGCCTAAAGTATCATAGCTCCACGAATTATTATCTGTTGGACGAGACAATTTTTATTTAGAGCAAAATATTACTAGAAAAATTTCCAAAAACAAACTCACCCCATCAAATCAAATTTAAGACCTTGAAAGAACTAAATTCCCAATCTAACAGATCACTAGAAAATTCTTTGCACTGTGCAGAAAGTATAAGATCAACGTAGACTTTTTGCTCTATGACTATTCTATAAACTTTGAGAACTTTTGGAAAAATTGGGGACGAGTGGGACGAAAAATTTGACTCGTTTGATAATCCTACTGTTAAGTGATAGTTGAGAGAGAATTTCTGAGATGCAGAAATCTAACTTGGGCCTAACCGGGGCCTAAAGTATCATAGCTCCACGAATTATTATCTGTTGGACGATACAATTTTAATTTAGAGAAAAATATTACTACAAATATTCCCAAAAACAAGCTCACCCCATCAAATCAAATTTAAGACCTTGAAAGAACTAGATTCTCAATCTAACAGATCACTAGAAAATTCTTTGCACTGTGCAGAAAGTATAAGATCAACGTAGACTTTTTGCTTTATGACTATTCTATAAACTTGGAGAACTTTTTGAAAAATTGGGGACGAGTGGGACGAAAAATTTGACTCGTTTGATAATCCTAGTATTAACTGATAGTTGAGAGAGAATTTCTGAGATGCAGAAATCTAACTTGGGCCTAAAGTATCCTAGCTCCACGAATTATTATCTGTTGGACGATACAATTTTAATTTAGAGAAAAATATTACTACAAATATTCCCAAAAACAAGCTCACCCTATAGGATGTTGAAAGAACTAAATTTCCAATTCATCCGTTCACTAGAAAATTCCTCGCACCGTGCAGGAAGTTATCCGGGGGTGATCCTCGTAAATAACACAAAACATAAATATCCGTGAAAGTCGCAAGTGGCGTTCAGGAGCGCTGAAAAAAGAAATACAAGAAGAAAAAGAGGAAGAAGAAAGAGAAGGGGAGTTTCGGGAAGAGTAGGATGGATGCTGCGGTGGGAATACCAACGGAGGAAGAGAGAAAAAGGACGAGGGATGTAGTGGGCGGAAGTGGCCCGTACGGGGAGGCTGCAACCACCTTGGCTTCCGCTATATTGAGTACCACCGATACACACAACCACCTTGTGTTTTTCGTCTTTCCCCTGCTACGATCGCTCACACGTGTTACACGCACCATGGCCTAAGTATGTTCCATTTACTTCTGCGAAGACGAAGGCCCGAAATAAGTGGCCCTCTCGTCCTTCCTATTCTCCCGTTTCCTTCCTTGTTTTCTCTCCGGCACGCCCCGAAATCTTCCTTTGGTTGTACGCTCCTTTTTTCCTCTCCTTACGATCGCCTTTTTTTGCTTCTTTTATATTAAGTTCCAAATTGTGATTGTTCTTAATTTAATTTAGATTATTCTTGTTAGTGGAGATTTATTTGGATGTTTGTGTCTATAAACCAGTTAACCCTAGATCACTAACCTTACTTTGCGACGCTTAACATTAACCTGCGTCTCTTCGACTACGGTGTTTACAAAAGGGGTTAAAGGGTATTATTTAAATAAAATTTAATCATGTTTTTTTCTATTATTAAAGATAGATATTTATTTATTACGATAACGGTAACTAATATGGCATACTTATTAAATCCTTGTCGTCGAATCGACGAAGGTTAGTCCCCCTAGTAGTAAAGTTAGGAACCCTAGATCAGGGTTAAATATGGCGAAAATACTTTTGAACTTTGAGTCACAATAATCGAGAGATGAGCATAGATCTATTTCAAATTATTTATACCCTTTAGTTATTCGTTTTATTTGGGAATCGTCTCAAAATATTTCAAACATCTTGAAAGTTACGAATATATTTTAGTTTTCGTCAAAATTACAATTTAAATAACCAGTGGTAGCTTTCACGCATGACGAGTATACTCGTCAAACACAGCTAACTGGTTAATACGTTGCATATCACAGATATTTTAGTAGTTTCATCATGTCAAGTGTTCTCTATTAAATTAAATATATTGAATTAAATAAAAAGAAGTAGTTCTCTAGTAAATTTACATCTTTAGAGAGTAGAAACTTTAAAGATGCAGATGGATAAATATTCGGCAGACATTTATCTTTTTAAAGTTGATATTTAAGTATTAAGTATGTCCAAAAATTTAGAAACTAAGGTGTTAAGATGAGACATAGTAGGATGTGGAAGATACTTTAATTTATACAAGTGTTCTCTATGGTGTTATGTATAGTAATATAGAAGTTTTGAGAGTGCAAGGTATGTAGCAGATGCTGGCTTGTTGGAGAATCTTCTGAAATAGTTGATGTAGTTAATTGCATCGGGCTTCTGAGGATTTTAGAGCGTATTTGAAACTAGAAGCGTCTAGAAGATGCAGCAATTGAAGTAGACAAGTGTATATTTTCTGGTTTGAGATGTTTTCTGCTTTGTCAGACAAGTTGTGAAGTCTAATTTTTTAACAATTCTGCAATGTACTTTTACAATATTGTGCCTGTACTAAGTACACTATTCAACACTTTTACTGAAGAAATCACACACACATCCTCGGATATTCGGTGAATGTATGCTGTATGCAACTTCAATGAAGACACCACACGAATCAGAGCCGAAAAAAAAGCCAAAAATGTCCAACCTCCCTCGCGTCCTGTTTTTTTAGTGGAGAAGAAAGCTACCTTGTCTCACGCGTCTGCCACAATCGCTGCATACAATGTTGCGGCATTAAAGGCAAAGAGCACAAGCACCGCGGTTTCTTCTTCCTCCGCTTTTTCCCCTTTTCTTCCGAAAATAAAGGGTACAAAGGCAGACTCGAGTTTTTTCCAAAACCAGTTTGCCTCTTCGAAGTTAGAACAACTCTATCTTGCTGACGGAAGATATTGATTTCCTTTGTCGTAGTTGTCTTCCATTTTTTTCTCAGATGACCAGTAGTTCAGTTAGTATCAGGTTGTATCAGTAGTTTCAGGTAGTAAAAGTAGTTTCAGGTGGTATCAGCAGTTTCAGGTAGTATGTGTAGTTTCACTGGTATCAGTAGTTTCACGTGGTGTCAATAGTTTCACGTGGAATCAGTAGTTTCAGGTGGTATCAGTAGTTTCAGATAGTATCTGTAGTTTCAGGTAGTATCTGTAGTTTCACGTGGTGTCAATAGTTTCAGGTAGTATCAGTAGTTTCAGGTGGTATCAGTATTTCAGGTAGTATCTGTAGTTTCACGTGGTGTCAATAGTTTCAGGTAGTATCAGTAGTTGCAGGTCGCATCAGTACTTTCAGGTGGTGTCAGTAGTTTCAGATGATATCAGTAGTTTCAGATGGTGTCAGTACTTTCACGTGGTGTCAGTAGTTTCAGGTAGTATCAGTAGTTTCAGGTCGCATCAGTACTTTTAGGTGGTGTCAGTAGTTTCAGGTGGAATCAGTAGTTTCAGGTGGTATCAGTAGTTTCATGTGGTGTCAGTAGTTTCATGTGGTGTCAGTAGTTTCACGTGGTGTCAGTAGTTTCAGGTGGTATCACTAGTTTCAGGTGGTATCAGTAGTTTCACGTGGTGTCAGTAGTTTCACTGGTATCAGTAGTTTCAGGTAGTATCAGTAGTTTCAGATGATATCAGTAGTTTCACGTATGTCAGTAGTTTCAGGTAGTATCTGTAGTTTCACGTGGTGTCAGTAGTTTCATGTGAAATCAGTAGTTTTAGGTAGCATCAGTAGTTTCAGGTGGTTTCCGAACATCAAAAGCTCTAATGCGGTCTAATTTTTAAGTCTAGTTCCCACGTTGAATTGTAAATTAGAACAAATTGACCAGAAATGAGAGATCATTTTATTAATCCTTCATTAGCATGATCTCCGTCAACCATTTTTGTGATTGTAATATGAATAAGACTTTCATTCTTACAAAATCGATACCCAATCTTTCTCTCCACCATCGAGATAGCCTTCCATGGAATTTCACGTAGAAAGTTTCCACGAAGGGTGTAAAAAAAAAGCAGAGTAAACGTGCAAGCAAAATTCCCAGAGAAAATGAACGTTCCGTGACACCTGCGAGGACGGCGATTTATTAACCCTTGAAATTTCGTGCAACGCTGGCACCATTCGCGCTGGCGTTAAAAATATCAGGAAACCAGAATTACTCGTCGTCTCTTCGTGAGCAAAAGCCTCGACGATATTCAGCAACTGTAATGTCAACGTTCAAAAAACTTGCAATGATCGACGAACGCAACATCAAAAGAATCTCTCAAAATTATCACTTCGGACTCATTCGGGGTGAGATATTTTTGAAAATTCTCAGCTCAAGTGCAAAAGTCTGCTCTACTCTTTCGATTACCACATTCTTCTTTTGATTCACTGAATATATTTCAGGAAAATTGTGGACTTCGCGTTGATAAATATTTTAAAAGAATTATTATTTGATAACGGTATCGATACAAATTATTTTTATAATTAAAATTGTAGAGTAATTTGTAGTGGGATAATGTAATTACGTCTCAGAGTAAAACTGAGATTTTTGAAGTATTTAAATGACTTTGGGGTTGGAGGAAGTTATATCTACTTTACGCGGCAACAAGCGTTAAGTCGATGCGACAAAACGGTTGTTTTGAATTACCGTTTTTAACAGTTTCACATGGAATCAGAAATTTATTCTGAAATTAATCTCAGAACTAGCTTGAAAACTTTTGTCTCTGTCTAATCTGGGAGCGCTTAAAATTAAAATGGCGATTCATCGCTACCATTATTCCCAGGGCATGCATTAATTCCAAAGATACTGAAGCTACCTCAGCAAGTCTTAAATTCATTTAAAAATGGAATACCTTTAAATTACTCATTACACGAAATCATACAATAATCCTTGAATTAATCTCACTATTACTTAACAATTACGTGATTCTCATAACTGGAAAATGTTCAGTTCCTAATATACTTTCAGCAGCCTAAATAATTAGTTGCAAACTCCAGATTTCAGATATTCAAACAACAGCCTCTACAAACCCTGATAATTTTAAGATGCATTATTTTCTAAAATATCAGTTTACCACTAAAACTACCCACACACAGTTCGCAATTTTTAAAAAAAATTCCCTCAACCTATAAACAAGTCACGAATAAAATATTTCACTTCTATCTTATAAAACTTAATTAATCTTCTCTAACGTATGTAGTTATAACTTACTCTACTAGTTAAAAACTTTATAAAATGGACTTACAATATCTACTCTATGGCTCTATCATAAGATTGAAAAGATTTAAAAAAAAATGAGTAACAAGTCATTTTGACCTTGGTAGTTCTAATGTTACTAGACACAAAGCTGGTAGCTCCAGCGTTAACTGAGCATGCGCGGTAGATTTGAAACACCAGAATAATTGCCGCCAAGAATTAATATCTGCATTGGAATCGTTCTTCTCAAAAGCTGGGACATTCTAAAGACACCGAAACTGCCAGAGGCACATGCTTGACATAGCAGCGAGCGTTAAGTTGATTCAATGAAGCGGCACGGGGCGACGTGAGATAATTAAAATTTATCCTGGCGAATGGTCAGAGAGGGTGGCTGCATCGTTCGAGGGTCATTCCACAGCTGACAAGATAATCGTGGAGACTTTCGGTGCTCTACGTCAGTTGGTCAATTTCGCTAAATGGATGAATGCACCCTAATGAACCGAGAAGACAGATCACTTCCACGCCTTATTTATCTCCGCCGTTTAAACATTGCCACGCGATACTCCCAGCTTGCAGAAACCAAATTCCAATCCTAATTCATTTTGCCAGTCACGGTAATTGTCTTTTCTTAAACGTCCATTCGACATCTGTGCTCATGGGGTGTGATAATTACAAATTTCTTTGTGCTCATGGAATATTCATTATCTCTACGTTTAAATATATTTTTTTTATTAGCTGCTTTTGTATTAATAATTCGAGAAATAGGGATACTATGTCTATATCTCTCTTATAGGGAGGCTGTGTCTCTAGTTCTACGACCACCATAGTTTTAACCCCTTGCCGCGCCAGTTCCTTTATGGTTCAATAAGCAATAACTCTTAATTAATTGTTGAAATAACAATCCACTCCTAATTTCGAACGTCGTAAATGACTCAATGCAATATTAAATAGCATAGAATAATTATTTGATCGTGGCCCACTGATATTTTTAATTTCATAATTTTTGGAGCACTTCAAAATGGACGCATTTATCGCGTCACGAGTTCCGGTCCTTAAAGTACGCCAAGGGGTTAAAATTCTCATTCAGAATTCCAAAACTATGTCCTATGATTCTCTATCCTAACGTTAGAAAGTTTTAAATAAATTCTAAATACCCAAAGTCATGACTAGACTCCCCGGATGTTTATGCATTTATCACAAAATGAATACGGCTAAAATACACAAAACGAACATAATATAAAAATATATCCGAAATATCCAAAGTATGGTATTCGTTGTAACATTTATCAAGTGCAACAAATCCCTAAATAGGTTCTTTTGTCTTAACTGCATTTGTTGAATTTGAAATTTGCATAAACATCCGGAGTCTAGTCGTGACATATTAGAAAAAATTGAAGAAGGGTCTCCAACAGGTGACATTGTTTTGACCTTCAACCCTAATTGTCAAGCTAAGCCTTTGTGTCTAGTTCTAATGTAGTTTATATCCCTAGATTTGTCTATTTTACTTAAATGAAGTCATGGATGAACATGTTCAACCTAGAACTGAATAATTGAGGTGTAAAAGTCACACGACAAGCAGAGAATCTTGAATTGAACGTGGCGTTTAAATGATAATTAAATTAAGGTGCAATTACTTAAGCGGTAGAAAAAAAGACGTGGTTTCTTGGAATTCCTGGAGGATAGGCCTCAGTGTAGGAATAAAAACGCGATACGAGGTGAGGAAGGTGAAGGGGAGACAGGCCGTTTACCTCGAAAGAGCCGCACTTTGGGAAAGTCGACGACGTCGGTGGTGCTCATACGTAATGACGACCTACCCACACGATGGTATAAGATGCATACCTGGACATGCTTCCACGTATTTGTATGTTTCACCAGGGCCTTTGTGTCGTTGCTACGGTAAAGAATTACCTTACGGTATTTTAGGAACTCTCAGCTAACACTGAGGACTCTGAGATACTGGACATTTTGGAAAAAACTTGATGGGTTGGAATTACTTTAGAAGATGGGCTTTTAAAATTTGATGTTCGAAACTTGGAGGATTCTTTGTCATTAATTTAATTAACAGTAGATTTATGGATGTTACTAACTATTTTTACTGATAGAAGAATTACATTTCTAATATAAGACTCTTGAACTTGACAATTGGCTCAAATTAGTCAAATTGTCTCAGTCCATAAATCTAATTTTAATTTTACCTAGAACTTTGATTTTCTCAGTTTTTGAATCTAAACTACAACCGATAAAAAGACCAATGCCTATCCATCTACCAAAATGCAGCACTATGCAATAACTCAATTTCTAAATCCTCCAAACTTAAGTTCCACAGACTCAACCACCGTTCCATAAATTAACCCTCTATGAGCCCCTGAAACTTTGAAATAAAGCAAGTCACATCTACGTTTCTACTCTTCAAAGTGAAATTTTTAACTGTGCCAAATATTATAGGGGAGGGTGGGGCAAAGTGGGCCCCTGGGGGCAAAGTGGGCCCCTTAAAATTTTGGAGCCCAAAAAAATAAAGATATGACTATATTTGCTG
This sequence comes from Cerceris rybyensis, assembly GCA_910591515.1. NCBI lineage: Eukaryota > Metazoa > Arthropoda > Insecta > Hymenoptera > Crabronidae > Cerceris > Cerceris rybyensis. The sequence goes on along the minus strand of OU342800.1, from coordinate 3,002,182 downwards.
AAGGGGCCCATTTTACCCCCCCCCCCTATAACGAATAAAAAAAAATAAAGATATGACTATTTTTTGCTAAAGGGGCCCACTATGCTCCACCCTCCCCTAATATAATTCATTCATGAAATACTTTGCAATTCAATATTTAAATTAATCCATTATTTAAAATGATATTTTTACAATCCTCTAATTGTGCTATCGTCTAACAACAAAAAAACACAATAAAAACAAAAACACAGACACCCCCACTAATAAAATCCAAGGAAACAACCCCATTGATTAAAGTTTCAAAATTTCACTTACAATTTCATTATTTTCCATAAAAATGGTAGTAGCAAGTCCACCATAATCTCGAAGCCATCCCCGTCGTCGGCGATTAAAACGCGACGAAGAGTCGCGCGTCTCTCCGTTCGCTTTTACCATGACAATGCATGGTTCGTCATAGCCGTAAGCGCGCGTATTGTTCCACGTTTTCCCACACGCGAAGAGTACGTGACGCGAATTCATCGCGCTAATGGGAGTGCGTAAGAGCGAGTATACTCGTGTAACAGGCTCGAGACTGCGACGACGTCGTCGAGACTCGATGATTTATCGTCGTCGATCGGTAAGATCATAAGATAGGATGAGAGATATACTCGCGTGAAAAGTGCGATCGAGATCGCTTCGATTGCTATCTCGTTAACCGATATGATGGGTTTATTACTCGTTTCGTTACTTCGCCTGTGAAGATATCATTTTGGGACTGTCTTCGTTCCAGGGGACTTACAAGCCATGCTGAAGTTTCGTTGCAGGAAGACTTTTTTCTTTTATGTCATCTGGGGAAGTTGTTATTTATGGTGGACGAGCAATATTTATTGCAGTTTGGAGAAGGAGAGGTGATATGTCAGAGTTTGTGAATGATGTTGAACAGGGGATGATTATTTGGGCTTTTTCGAAGAGTGAGGGGGGTAATTTCAAGTTGGGGCTTGAGAATTAATTCCTTGGTCTGTGATAACGAGTTACACTTGTGATAAATGGAATAGAAAATTTTCGAATTGAAAATAACATTAAAAATATCAATGAGACATGAAATGATAAAATTATTTCTATTCTTATATATCATTGTATGTAGACCACGTAAAAATACGTTTTTCGAAAACTGTGCATAGACCTTATAAAAAAGGCGATTTATGGCATTAAATTACTTAGATTTGAAAAGTTAAGTATATTTTCGAATCTAAAGAGTAAGAAGTTTACAAGTTATACTAATTTTTTGTACAAATAAAATTCGTCCAAGTTTTTTAACAAGTTTCCCTCTTGAGTCTTAATGAGGCGTTACAAAACACCCGCATACAATGTGTTAATATTACGTGAAATTATACGATATATTTAGAATCATTGATATATTCTTATTTTAACAGTTTAATTTTAAATCTTTATGGAGGAAGTCACAGAATGAGTCGTAGGGTTAAGAGGGAATGGAGCTGTCTATTAAGGCTTGAGAATTATGACGTTGGTATTTGATGAGAGGAAGACTTTTTTCTAGGGTGATCTTTAGCTGTTTTTGTAGGAGGGAGACTGTGGTCACCTGACAGTGGTGAACGAGAAGTGGCAGTAATCATCTACTAATGTTTGTGAATTATGATGTTTGAGTTTCTCAGTTTTTCTTACCTAACCGACTGTGCAAAGACTTTTAACCTCTTGTCGTACAATAACGAGTGACACTCATTATGCAACAAATGGAACGCTCAATTTTACAGTGCTTATGTAACTATAAATATGAGTGGACACAATAAAATAAAATAAAATAAAATCTACACTATTTAATATTACTTTGACTCATTACTATATCTAAAATTAGGAATAGATCGTTATTTCAAATAATTCAGAGTTATACAAAAGAAATGGTGCAGCAAGTGGTTAACCAGCTACTCTCTCATAAACTTAGCCCCTTGCCCTACGATTTATTTCGTGACTGCCTCCACAACAATTCAAAACTTCACTCCTAAAATTATTATTGTTATAGAAATAATAATATTAATTAATATTATAGAAATAATTAATTATAAAAAGAATAGTGAAAGTTATAGAAGTAATTAATATTAATGTTATAGAAATAATATCATTAGATTCTGAAAAACTTGAAAATTGTCTCATTTACCTCATCACGAGTGTCTCTCGTAGAGCAAGGGGTTAAATAAAAAAACAATTAATTCTTCTCCCAATATTTCAACACCTTCCACCTTAAAAGTTCAAATTTCACCATACCTCATCAAGAATCCCTTAAAACCGCACACTTAGATTCGATCCCATCCAAGAATAAAAGAAGCATTGTAACATCAACAATAAACCGGTCGATCGTTTCGGGCCATCGAATAATGGTGAACCAAGCGTGACCGTCCATTCGAAAAATCTACGCGCGTACCACTGTCTACCAATTCCCGGATATTTTTCTCTCCATGCTTCCCGCCATTTCAGGTAAATGGAAATCAAACAGCGTTTTGTTCCCCGTGAGACCAAATTGACCGAAAGAGTAGCGGACATCGATGAGAATCCCATACAGATCCACGTGAATTCTACTTTACAAACGCCGATCACGTAACCGTAGAATGTCCTCCTCTTTCCCTCTCCTCCTATGATCTCTATAAAATTACCTGCTACCAAAAATACCACAGAAACAAATGCAAAAAAAGTGATAACGAACAAAAAAAAGATATCCACGTGGAATTCACGGAATCTTCTCTCATCTGGTGTCCACTTTTTTTTCTTATTTTTTGGCATATACTTTTTTCCACGGCGGCGAAATTCTTCGATGTCATCGAAAGAGGAGAAAGGCATCTTCGAGGCATCTTTTTGAACCCGTTACCACGAAAGATCCTCCCGCCTGCAGGCCACTCTATGGTGGGCTATTAATTTCCAATGATCCTCCGGGGTAACCAGCTGCCGAGGAAGAAAAAACGAAGGAGAGATGAAGGAAGAGAAAAAAAAGCAGAAGAGAATCCACGAAGGTTGGTACCGATGCCTCCATCGCCTCTTCTCCTTTGTCGTTCGATGGATTCGCATTTCGTTTTATAAAAGTTACGGGACCAATATCCAACAGCAGGCTTCTCGTATCTTCTTCCTTTCTTCGGATCGTTCGACGTTTATATTTTTACCTTCTTCTTTTTTTCGTTCTAACGAGGGAAAAACGAAGGACAGATGTAGAGGACGATTCTTAGGCAGGATTCTCAATTGTCGTTCGACCGTTTTCCTGTTTCGTGGCGCAGGTAATGCCCTTGTCGCAGTCAAATGCAAATCGAGGCTTTTCCTACGTGCTTCTCTTCTTTGGAGTACTTGCCGGTTTCTATTGTGACTTCCTTCCACCTTCTGGAAGAGAGGAGAGTGGATAATGGGAGAGAGAGAGGGGGGGAAAAAAACGGTGGAGAAGACAATTTCTGAAAGTGGCCTTTGTTATCGGACACTCGAGGGTAACGAGGGATTGGGCTTTTGTTTTGGCAGGGTGTGGTTACGGTTATTCGCTACGGAGGATATGAAAGAGACACGATAAATGGGAAAAAGTTCTCTGTCTTTTTTTTTTTTCTTCTCGTTTCGACGATTCGAATCGCTGCTTTGGTAGCGCCATTGGTTTTAATGGGGGGTTGGAACTTTGGGAAGGATTTAATTGGGGTGGTGCAGCAACTGGTGGATGGAGAATGTCAGGCTTAATCTTCGGCAGTTGCTCTAACTTTCAAATTTTTCAAAAATTATTAAATTAAAAATATCAGTAGCCCACGATAAAGATAGTAAAAGCTTTCAAACTTGCCAAAATCTATTAAATTAAAAATATCAGTAGCCTACGATAAAGATAGTGGAAGCTTCAAAATTTTACAAACATTATTAAATTAAAAATATCAGTGGCCCACGATAGAGGTAGCAAAAACTTTCAAATTTTTCAAAAGTTATTCAATTAAAAATGTCTGGCCCACGCTATAGATAATAGAAACTTTCAAACTTTCCAAAATCTATTAAATTAAAAATATCAGCAGCCTACGATAAAGATAGTGGAAGCTTCAAAATTTTACAAAAATTATTAAATTAAAAATATCAGTGGCCCACGCTATAGGTAATAGAAACAGTCTAATTTTCCAAAATCTATTAAATTAAAAATATCAGTGGCCCACGACAGGATCAAATTACCACTATGCTATTAACCAGTTAGCTGTGTTTGACGAGTATACTCGTCATGCGCAAAAGCCACCACTGGTTATATAAATTGTAATTTTGACGAAAACTGAAATATACTCGCAAGTTTTAAGATGTTTGGAATATTTTGAGGCCATGCCGAAATAACACGAATTAATAAAGGGTATACATAATTTGAAATAGATTTATGCTCATCTCTCGATTTTCGTGACCCAAAATTCAAAAGAATTTTCGCCACAGTTAACTGGTTAATATTGTGTTCAGTCACAAATTATATCAGAAATGTGGGACAGATTGTTATTTCAATAATTAATTTTGATTTGATACACAGTCACAATAGAAACTGGTACGATAAGGGATTAACCGTTACAGTGTTAAAAAAAATGATACCTCTCCAAAGAAACCTACTCGATGTTCACCTATATCTCAGGAAATCCCATACAAAAATAGCAGAACAATTAGTGAAGGTGGTTCGAGGCTCAACAAGCACATCTTTGAAGTAAAGTCCCGCGGCAACGATTTGTTTAGGAAGCTGCGCGGGAGAGGCTGGTGCACAGAAAGAAATCCGTCGACGATGGTAAACAGGAAGGACGGAAGAAAAGAAGCGGAAGGAAGAAGAGAGAGAGATCCGCAGCTGAAATTGTCCGCGACAAACACGGCGAACCTCCCGGCATCGTCAACAACCTCAATTGCAATTGGCAAACATCGCGGAGCTTTTGTAACGACTTCATTCGAGGCAATTGGAAAGGAGAATGAGCTGCCAATAAAAAAAAAAAAACAGATTTAACACCAACAGATCAATACCAGAACGTGAACCAGAATAAAAACAAGATCATTTCAACTGAAAATCCCGTGGATGTTTGTGCGTATTTCAAATTTGATAAACGCACCTAAGGAAGAATCCAAATAGGGTACTCTTTCACTAAATATTGCACTGGGTACCATATCTCTGATAAGTCCCATATTTTTTATATTGTATTCTCTCTGTCTACTTAATCACAATTAACACTAGAACTACCAGCTTTAAATCTATTTTATTTCAATACATTAAATAAATATTTTAGAAAACGAGGAATCGAAAATTCTTAAATTTGTCATAAACGTACAAAAATCCACAGTCCAACAATTACATCCGCATATTTCCTCCAATCGAATCATCACTCTTTAAAATGATCAGATAATCGTCAAGTTACCAAATTATCGTCCCGCCTTAAAACGATCCCCATAGAATGCGTAATACCACGAGTAAATTGGTCCCCACGAATCATTCTTCCGTGCGGCTTCACGGTCGTTCAAGAAGGTCCAAGCATGGATAGCACATTATTTGTTTAGGAAGCTGGCCCAATACGCAAAGAAATCGGGCCGTCTCAGGCAAAGCAGGAAGAGCCTGAGGAGGAAGGAAGGAAGGACGGAAGGTAAGAAACGGAAGGAAGAAGGAAAGAAAGAAGGTTGCCCGCGACGGGAGAAACAGCAGCTGCAACACCCGATACGTATCGTGTTGGGTCCGGGGCGTGGTGGGGAATATGCCCGGCAGGGTCACTCGGGAGAGATTATTATCGTTCGTATCGGGCGCCTCGGACGTCTCCGTCAACGTTCGGACGAGTTCGGGCGCGTGGCACGCGTGCCGGTTCCCCCACTACTCGGCGGACCGAAGAGGCCCATTCCGCATCAGCTTCGGTCCCCGGGTTGCCGCTAGGGTTAGTCTTGGATGTTACGACGTGTCCCTCGTAAACTGGGACATTGCGCGGCATGAATGTAGGTGGTGGGAGTTGATGGATCTATTTTGCAGGGAATTCATTGACGTTTATGTTATGAAGGAGAAACAATGAGAGAGTAAAAGATGTATCGGCCTGAGAATTGTAAATAAATTGAGAAATTGTAAAAAGGATATGTCGAAATTATATTAGGAATTTTATAGACACATCTTTTGATTGCAATTTGGCAGCTTTAGTACTTTGTGGACTAGCGACGCATATATGTAGCCTGACAAAAAATTAAATTAGAATCTATTGTCGTATGCGCAATTGAAGTTTAAATTTCTAATTTTTTTATCTCTTAATTATTAATTTCTATTTCTCTCAATACTCAAAAATGTCTCCGTCCGCAAAGGGTTAAAATGTTTCCAAGTGGAATATGAAGGATTGATTATTTTTTTTGGATGTGCAATTTAACGGCAGCTGTAAAGACACTTTAATTCGTAGTTCGTGACTAGACGAGTCTGTTTGAGCTTTCAAAACGAAGAAACGCTGGATGATTTTTGCCACGAGGGTTTCTCAGCCCCACCTTTTTCGTTTAGGTACCAATCGGCCCTCGATAAATCACCACCAATCGGTTGGAAACGTCACACGAGCATTAAGGGGATTCGAGTTGGGATTACGAGTCATTACGTGAATCACCCTAATCCTAAGGAACACCTAATAAACGAGTTACATCCGTATAAATACGATTTCGTATTTCTTCTCACGAACCTTTTCACATTTCCCATTTTTCCTCGCCTGTGATAATAGTTGTGTCAAATCGGAGGCAGAAAATTTGTCAATTAAATTAAAAGTAGTCATATATAAAATGACTTGGATAATAAACAAATAGAAATAAGACAATTTTAAATATGTAGGGTCAGGTTAAAGTTCATTGTCCCCAAAAATAGCCTGTGCACCGTACCTAAAAATTCCTCCGCGTCCTGATAAACTCCATCGAACGGAAGGTCGAGCTGGGAAAGCAAACATGGAGGAAAAGGATTAAGTGAAGTGCTTGCGAAGTAAACAAGCCACTTTAGGGCCACTTTTCCTCGGCCCGTGAGAATTCAAAAGGCTCGTACAAACGGAAAAACACCCCCACTTTTGCCACCCATGGGGGCCATAAATGAATGCACGAGAAATCGCGTGGATCCACCTGCAGGATGAAAGTCTCCATGGTTGTCTCCTATCGCTCAACTAGGATAAGGAACAATGGAATTATTTCACGAACCGTTGGCATACTTTTTCTCAAGGATCTCGCAAAAGCAGAATTTCTCGAGATCTTCTACAACTTATTTAATTTACCAATTTAATTTGACACCATGGCGGAGCCTTTTGCAAAAGAAATCGGCGAGGAATTCAGAAAAGGTGTCAATTGTGTCGAAGAATTGTGCGGATTGTAATTCAAAGTAGAATTCTCAAGAAACAGTATTCTTGAAATAGCTTCAGAAAGCCGTTGAACAAACCGTTGAAGTTGAAAGTGACTCGAGCACGAATGTAGGTATTTATGTGAATATCTCTGAAAGAAGAACATTACACATGACCCGCATTTCCGTAGGTAGTTAGGTAATTTAAAATGAAATATCAAAAGAAGAAGGGTAATTTAAGTTAGTGTATATGCGTATTAATTTTCTCTTTTCTACCTTGGTTGTGTCCAAGGCAACGGGAAGGATACCGATCAAACGGTCGACTATGTTCGACGAGCCTAATTAACATAATAGACGTATAAAATCTCCATGATCTACGCACGTAATTTAAAGATTTTATTTCACCTGCGTGCACCTTGCACCATCAATTATTCTGGATCGTGGTTATTATCATTTTATTTATTCAATTAATTTCATTCTCTTGTGCAATTATGAAACCACTAGATCCTCAGTGTACCGATAAACTACTGCGACACTATCTCCTCCAGTTTAATCAAACCGACCTAAAACAGTAGGTCTCATGCAAAACTTCCGTAGTGGAAGTCAAGAAAATACAAAGAAACTAATTCAGCTGTCTCACCTCAATCCAGTAAAACTCATCTAAAACAATAGGTCCTAAATAAATTGGTCCTAACAGATTTCAAAAAATACAAAACAACTAATCTAACTATCTCACCCAACCCAATAAATGTCGTCTAAAGCAGTAGGTCCCAAATGAATTTACTATATTTATAAATTGGTCATAACATAACAGAATCCAAAAAATACAAAACAACTAATCTAATTATCTCACCCAATCCAATAGAATTCATCTAAAACAGTAGGTCCTAAATAAATTGGTCCTAACAGATTCCAAAAAATACAAAACAACCAATCTAACTATCTCACCCAACCCAATAGATGTCGTCTAAAGCAGTAGGTCCCAAATGAATTTATTATATTTATAAATAGGTCATAACATAACAGAATCCAAAAAATACAAAACAACTAATCTAACTATCTCACCTCAATCCGATAGAACTCCTCTAAAACAGTAGGTCCTAAATCACCTCATTCCAATCCAATAGAACCTATTTAAAACGGTAGGTCCCAGAAAAAAGCTAACCATCTCACCCCAATTTAATGTCTCACACCTAAAATGATATGTCCTAGTCAAAATGACCGCAGCAGAAGCCAAAAATGCAAAACAACTACCTCAACTACCTCACCCCAATCCAATTCCAATAGACCAGAGTCTCTAAACGGTAAGGATATACCGATCGTAACCGTTTTCTCGCGGATGACCGCAAACTATCAATCGTCCCGCAGATAAACGTTTAACCTACTCGTATCGCCCTGCACGTTGCATTACTAGACCGCGTGAGTGCAGGGTGTGTAGGTATGCGAGTACCTTAAGCGTCAGCAGTTCATTGAGTCCGCCTAAGTACGCATACTAGCGCAACGAGCGCATGTGCCGATGCATTGCGGTCTCGGTCTCTGGCACGTAAGCGTGCTTATATATGGCAGCGCGTATGAATGAAAGACCGACGGACGAAGGAACGAAGGGAGTCGCGTGACGGATTCACGTGCTGTACGCCGATCGACCGGCAGTCCGACCGCCTCAGACTACGTACGAGAGTACAAAGACACGTACCTCGACTTCAGAGTGTAGATATGTATTTACAGGGTGATTCGGAAGTGTCTGAATGTCGTTGGTTGTAGTTTTTCTGATTTAACTGTTATAATTGTTCACCTGGGACCTAGTGTTCTAGGTGGTTCCAAAGTTTGGAGCATTTGCCGCCATGGTTGCAATTTGGATTTCTTTTTTTTTCGTTTTTGGCTTCATCTGGTGTGACTGTTTGGCTGGGACCTAGTGTTCTAGGTGGTTCCAAAGTTTGGAGCATTTGCCGCCATGGTTGCAATTTGGATTTCTTTTTTTTCGTTTTCGGGTTCATCTGGTGTGACTGTTTGGCTGGGACCTAGTGTTCTAGGTGGTTTCAAAGTTTGGAGCATTTGCCAGCATGGTTGCAATTTGGATTTCCTTTTTTTCGTTTTTGGCTTCATCTGGTGTGACTGTTTGGCTGGGACCTAGTGTTCTAGGTGGGTTCAAAGTCTGAAGCATTGCCACCATGGTTGCAATTTAGATTTCTTTTGTTTCGACTTCAATTTGAATGATTATTTGGCTGGGACTTGGTATTTTAGGTGGTCCCTGAGCCATTGAGGCTGTGATATGTTAAATAATTGATCAGGTGATGGGAAGGATTGAATTTGGGCCCACTGATTGTAAGTCGGAGGGTTTAACTTTTTGCGCGCCAAGACGTCTGAGTGTCCTGAGTTTAGCGCGATGTTTGGAAGCCGCTTATATGTTTAAATTATCGTTTAACGAGTTACAGCTTTTTTTATTCAAATGAATCGAGGATGGGTGGTACCTGAGGCCAGGGAATTTTTGAATGGAAGAGTATATGAGACCGTGAACCGTAAGAACGTACTCTAACAATAAGTTCAAGCCGGTACTTTACGCAGGCAAGCGCGTTACCCTGTCCAGGAGTAAAGCGCGGCCAAGCATGACTCTTAAGTTCCACCTACACGAGGTCACGTTTTCTACATTTCGTTCTACTAAATTGTAAAATTAAAAATCTCCGTGACCTCGTTGACCTTAACGTCCGTAAGCTTATTAATTGCAAGCAACTCCTTCTACAATATCTACGACTTTTTTCCTTTTCTCTACAATGATTTTATGAATGATCGTTACTTTCGCTGCGCGTAAACGCGGCTTAAGACGACGCACAGAGTCCAAGGAGAAGAGGACGGAAAACGCCGATGGAGAGAAGGGACTACCAGCGTAGTGGTTAAAGCGAGGCCGGAAGTGGTTCCATCTGGCTCCCCCGTTGGTCTGACCTGTTGAACCACCTCGTGACCGGAAGTATACCATACACCTACGGGCACCATGGTCACCCCCTCCCTCTCCTCGCGATGCACGCACGGTGAAAACAACAAAGGCTTCTTTCTGTCCTGTGACACCTTATCACTCCGAGTCTCGGGTTGTTTACTTGATTACGTGGCCACGATTTCGCCCTCGTGCTAACTTGGCGCCTTGTTCGAGGGTGTTTTAAATAAATTGCTCGGTAAATTGCGACTTAAGAATTACTCTTTAACCACTTGCTGTACTATTTATTTTGTGACTGTCGCCGCAATAATTCAGAATTAAATTAGTAAAATGAATTGATCAGTGATTCTTTACTTGTGGTATAATTTAAGGTAGTATTAATATTGTTGAAATAATTTGATCGTGTCGCGTCTCAATCATGTTTCCAATTTAATAGAATTTGCAGAACTTGCAAATTTCCTATACAATTTGCCACATCACGAGTGTCACTCGTTATAGGGCGGCAAGAGGTTAAGACGACCGCTCGAAGACAAAACTACGGTGGACCGGAGCACACGTGGGGTTCGTCGGAAGCTGCATAATATTTCAGGCTGACAAATTTCCGCATCTACTCCCTACTCTTCAAACTTAATTACACTTCTCCCATATTCCAATTATCTCTACAATTTAATTAAAAATACATTTTAATCTCCCAATGAGAAAGATATTTTCTTACCAAAAGATGAGCGAGCATCGAACGTTAGGAATTCAATGTCATCGGTAATTCTTATCGCTCGATCTTGTCGCGTGTCGTTCCCCACTGTCTACCATCGTGTAAATATTATGCAATGATTCACCATCGTGATGCAGTAAGCAAGTCGGTGCTGAAAATTCGAGCGTCAAATTTACAGGGACCAGTGCCTCCGACACTTTGCGGGACGCGGAACAGCCTGCGAGAGTTAAATAAAGGGGAGAATGGAGAACGAAAAATGCGATTCGCACCGGGGAACAATGGGGGGGAACGTCGATGCGTAGTCGAGACAGGTCCAGGGCATTATGTTCCGAGGACAAAGCTCCGCGAGGAGCAGTATGTGCACCGTAATAATCTGTCACCCCGTACACTGCCCCACGTATACTTATGCGTGCGGAGGGGCAGTAACCATACGAGATGGGGTTCACCGCACCCCATCCGGTTTTGCAGCGAGTGACGTCAGAGAGCGGCCCAGGAGACTCGGGTGTACTTGGTGCTTGGACGATCGAGAAGGGTGACGAAAAACAATGAAAATAATCGTCTGACTAAAAGAAACGTGGTCGATGCATCGATATTAAATCGTGTTTCGACGTTAACACGTTAAACACCATCGATAATCCCCTATTTTCTACTAACGTAAACTTCTTCTGTTCAAATTAAATCTTTGTAGATGAGAAACTTTATCTTCTTAATGTTAATCTTTAAATATTAACGACATGACCCCCATGGCGGTCAACGCGTTACCAGCCACCAAAATCTAAGAAACGCACATGAAAAGTATGACAAAATCTAGAAACTCTCAAAGACTTACAGCATGCGTTTATTTATCTTCTTAATGTTAATATTTAAATATTGACGACATGACCCCCATGGCGGTGAACGCGTTACCAGCCACCAAAATCTAAGAAACGCACATGAAAAGTATGACAAAATCTAGAAACTCTCAAAGGCTCACAGCATGCGTTTATGAATTGAGAATTCTCGACAGGTGATACGATTGGAAGGTCAAGCAATTTCCACGTGGTACCAAAGCACCACGATACCGTTTTGAATTTCTCCTGGACCAACTTCCTGCAACGTCCCCAAACCGATGGAAAGTACAAAAGTGAGGAGATGCTCGAAGACAAGAATGGATACAATCCCTCCCGATAATGAAATTAACGAGGAGTGCGTGGCCAACGGATGACCACGCGTATCGCGGCCAAGAAATCCAGCTCCCGGTAACCTGGCCGCTCTCGGCGCATCGCGGCGCGTAAGAAGCGTAATACGCTTAAAAAGAAGGGTATGACGTCACAAGGAGGTGGCACGCGGCGCGTGCCGTCGGACGGGGTACGAGTTATCGTGGCTCGTGGAAGAGAAACGAGGGACAAGCAGGGGAGTAACCGGTGCAACGGGTGACGAGGGGAGGAAGAAGAAAAAGGGGGGAGGAGAGAGACAGGCGCCCCGAGGAGTCTACGAGAGACAAGCGGGCAGGCAGGCAGGCAAGCAAGCAAGCAAGCAGGCAAGCAAGCAAGCAAGCAAGCAAGCAGGCAAGCAAGCAAGCAAGCAAGCAAGCAGGCAAGCAAGCAAGCAAGCAGGCAAGCAAGCAGGCAAGAAGTCCGCACGAGTGGCTGGGGTGTCGTACAGGGGCTACAGTGGTGGGGGTGGGCGCGTGCAGCCGGCCTGCAGCTGCCTCTTTGCCATCCTCCTCCCCTCGAGTCCCCTCGGCCATGTTCCCCGTGCCCCTCTAGAGCCCCTCACGTCGTGCCACCGGCGCAGCCGCTATCCACCACCCCTCTGGCCGGGCAACCCCTCCCGCCGGGGGCCCGGCGGGACCACAATTATAAGTAGGGGTGCTCCCGGCTTACTACCTCCAGTCGAGGGTTGCACTCCGTGGTATAGACGCGCGGGACCCGTCGTTCTATGAGATAGTCACGCACGCGTGCATGAAACGAAGGATAGTACAAGGAGAGAAAGGACGAAGGGAACGTTAACGTTCGTGGAAATCGTCGGTACCAGGGAGAGAAATCTGGAAGAGCGCGCGTGCGCCAACGATCGACACTTGGAGTATATTCCGCGACGTTCGTGTGTACGCGAAACTAACCGAGATCGGACTCGCCATCTGTCGATCGTCCTGGTAGTGTTTCGCGAGTAGTCGACGTTACGGTGCTTTCAAGTTTTACCGAAGTGTGGAGCTAGTGTGGCCAAGTTAGTGGCGCGCGCGGAAGTATTCGGTGGAGAACTACGAAGAGGTTTTTGGTGGGAGGAGTTTACTCGACGAGAGCGCACGTTGGATCGGAGAAAGAAGGATAGGAGAGCGGCCGATCTAAGGGAGGAAGCGCGCAGAGCAGAAAGCGAGAGAAGCTACTCGCGCACGGACGGCACGTACGTACGCTCGCACACGCTCGAACGGACGTACTTTCACAAGGAAAATACAAACGGGCACCGGTACCATCGAGCAAAGGGGCGCATCTCTGGATCCAGTGCTACCTCGGCTGCGGAGTAGTGACTTTCGTGCCGTTTCTCTCTTCTCGCTCGTAACTTATTCTCCTTCTTATCCCTTCTCCCGACACCCTACGAAAACTTACCCTCACTCTTTCCCTCTCTGTCTCGTTCTTCAAGCGAGCACATTGACTCTCGTTCGTCTCTTTGACTCGTCGCACACGGCGAGGGTATCCTCGCTCCACCTCCACGTTCGTTTCTCCACCACCACTGTTCCTGCTACCCTTCTCTTCTTCCTCCTACTCTTCCTTCTCCACCACCTCCTCTCTTTCTACTCTTGCCGGTCGCCGAGGGAATATTCCTCACGGTCCGTCGACGGCCAGTCAGTGCGCGACTCGTCGTTGTTGCGACGGTTGGCGAGGAGGAGAAGCTTTTTCTATACGTGTTCCTCATACCGTGAAGTATTATGCTCGTGTCGAATCGTGCTCTCCTCGTCGATGTAGTGGCTTGTGCACCGTGAACGAACGCTCTTACGGGAGCGTTAGTGAGGATTGCATCGGTCGAAGGGTTAAGGAAGAAATTTTCCAGAATAATTCCAAAGGGAAGATTCGAAAGGACGACTTTTCTATATATACACGTATATAGGTGTATGCCAACAGACATCCATTAGTGTATACGTGAATACGCAGAAAAGAGAAAGAGAGAGGCGTCGGCCGAAAGATCGCAAACCTGGGTGTTTTTCATAAATCCTACGCACGAGTATCCCATCGTTGATCTTATCGTAACCTGGACGAAGCTGTTCTACGACTCTCGGCGTCCCACGGATAATGGAATAAGTGTGTCACACAGTGTTCAGTGATCGCGCGTGATTTTCATATTATTTCTCGCCGTCATCCGTGAATTATCTCTGCCATCTCGGATATATCATCTTTTTTTCTTCTTCTTCTTCACTTCTCAGTGTATAGTGTGCTATAGACAAGAAAGTGATTATACATATACAACCGAAAGAGCCTCCTCTCGCGAGTTACTATCGTGAAAGAAATACGCGCGCGAATAGCTCTCAGTTACTTTGAACGACGAGGATTAACGTCGTAAGAAAAGTCAAAGGGAGCGAAGTAAATCGGTGCTACTCGTACCTCGCACGGTACGTGGCTATGCAGCCTCGCGAAATCACGGCGAGGAGGTAACGCCGACGAACACACCGTAGCACCACGGTCCACACGCCTCCACCGGCCAAGCACCGCCGGCGTGTAAACATCGAAGGATACCAACCACCAAACATGTGGACCACGATGCTCGTGTGGACGGCCGCCGTCGTGCTACTGCCAGCACCCCGAGCGGTAAATTTCATTTTCTACCTTTCACTCAACACTTTTTAATAAGATTGGTCTTCCCAATTTGAGAGGAATTCATTTTACGACTGTCGAGGCTAATTGATTCTGAATTTCTTTGGGAAACTCTGCAAGTTTATGACTCTTCGAATTTCTAACTTGGCAAGTCTCTAACTGTGCAAGTTTCTAACTCTTCAAGTCTCTAACTCTTCAAGTCTCTAACTCTGCAAGTTTTTAACTCTTCAAATCTTCAAGTCCCTAACTCTTCAAGTCTCCAAATCTTCAAGTCTCTAGCTCATCAAATCTCCAAATCTTCAAGCCTCCAACTCTTCAAGTCCCTAACTCTTCAAGTCTCTAGCTCATCAAATCTTCAAGTCTGCAAGTCTCTAACTCTGCAAGTCTGTCACTTGGCAAGTCTCTAACTGTGCAAGTTTCTAACTCTTCAAGTCTCTAAATCTTCAAGTCTCTAACTCTTCAAATCTCCAAATCTTCAAGTCTCTAGCTCTTCAAGTCCCTAACTCTTCAAGTCTCCAAATCTTCAAGTCTCTAATTCATCAAATCTCCAACTCTTCAAGTCTCTAGCTCATAAAATCTTCAAGCCTGCAAGTCTCGAACTCTGCAAGTCTCGAACTCTGCAAGTCTCGAATTCTTCAAGTCTCCAAATCTTCAAATCTCTAACTCGTCAAATCTCCAACTCTTCAAGTCTCTAGCTCATCAAATCTTCAAGCCTGCAAGTCTCTAACTTTGCAAGTCTCGAACTCTGCAAGTCTCCAAATCTTCAAATCTCTAACTCTGCAAGTCTCTAACCCTTAAAGTCTCCAAATCTTCAAGTTTTTAACTCTACAAGTCTCCAAATCTTCAAATCTCTAACTCTGCAAGTCTCCAACTCTTCAAGTTCCTAACTCTTCTACTTTCCCCGTTCTTTTAGAATCATCTTGCCAAGGAATTGTATCGTCCACGCTTCCTTCCTTCGTTGTTTCTTGCGTTTTGAGATTTATTTGTTGTACGTGAATTTATTGGATCGATAGTCAATTGTTCTGGCGTCGAAGCCGATTGGAATTGAACTTAGAGAGAAATTAGAATCTGAGAAACTTTTTATTTGGCACGTTGACTGGCAAGTACGACATGATTCGTAGGACTTTGGTACCTGCGGGTAATTTCTCGAGGTACTTGCAAGTTTTTAAGTAATTTCTGGGCATTTCTTTTAAATAATGTAGCATGATCGATGGAGAATGACTTGTTGAAGAGAAATCTTAGCAATTGTCGTGACAGTCGACGTGTCAGCCTAAGTTTCTAACGAAACTATCGTAGCTGTTGAAGCACAAGATACATAATAAGGGTAGTGCTTCTTTCCGACTCTTCACACTTGTCTCGTTTCCGTTGAAACTTAACTCTACTTCGAACAATAAATCGAAAGTATTTGTATTTCCGCATAAACTGAATTATTCGCATCCAACGTCTCAAAGAAAGACAAATCACCCTCTTCTGACCGGTCACTTTCGATATCTCTTAAAAAATGACAAATTCTCGTCAGACTACTTGTCACAGTAAACCGCAACGATAAATAACAATTTATAAATCACAGTGAGAACTGATTAATAAGTCCAAAAGTATCAGGCCGGAAAAGTCTATTAACAAGCTACCACTCGGTAAAATGTTAAGCAACCGATCGATTAATCTCATCAAGAAATTGTAATAAATCGAGAAAGCAACAATAGGCCCATGAAAAATTGAATAATCACTGCGTGACATGCGCGAATATGAAATCGATAAAACTAATAAGTTGACGTAGGAAAGTAACAAATGTAATGAAACGACAAGTAGCATGAACATATACAGACTAAAGGGTGGATTATTTTGCTGGTAATAACGATACGACAACACTGTTGTCAAACTCCGCGGTACGTTTGTCAACTTTGACGATATCGTAACCGACCTTCGTCGTTGGCGATGAATGGCACGATGTTTTGGTTTGGAATCCAAGACGTTCCCGTCTGTCAAACCGGTCGGTCCGTAAATTCTGCTGGTATTTATGATAAAAACGATGACACACGCCGGCTATGACTGCGGTTTAGAATAGACCTCTTCTGTGTTACACTGTGTACGTAAATATACGTGCACAAAGCCAGCCTCCTCTCTCGTTCTCCACAACGACGCATCGATACATTCTCCCGTGTCTAATTAAGTAGTTGCGTAAGTTCGATACCGCGGCTTATATTTATCCAGCATGACTCTATATCCGTAAATCGGATTCGATCGAATGCATGCAACGTATGCTTTCCAATTTTAACTCGATTGTAAACCATAGAAGAAGTATCTGACTTTTCAACGTGCCTTCTCTTCATCCTTAATATCGCTCCTCTTCGTTTTTTTTTCTTCCTGCTCGCCTCACTCGCCACGGGTACACCAAGTGTATTCTTCCTGGGAGAGATGTTTTTCTTCTCTCTCTTGGTTTCGTTTCTTCTCTCTACGTTTCTTACTCTCCCTCCTTCGTTTTCAAGCGTGCTCTCGGTCTCGCTCTAACTGCTATAACCGCGCCATCCGACGAAAGAGGAGAAAAGCACCAACAGAGCGTATTCGACGCGCACACAACTCTAAATCTGGATCCAATCTCTTTTAGAAGTGTCTAGGCCTCTCTTCTCTGTCTGGTTCGTTGCCTCGTTTCATCCAAAGATGACTCTCGATGAGTTTATTCTTCTTATTTCTTCTGCGCAGGCTTTCTCATCGACCTTCGTAGTTTGCCCGCGAAAACGAGAGTTGAATTTCCGCGCGGGCTTTTCCTTTGTATGTTTCTTCGGGGATTTGAGAAATTTAGGGACATTGGTAGATTGCCGGATCGGCGAAATGTTCAAAGGCGTTTAAAGGGTGCTCTCTGAAAATCGTTTTGTGACGAAATAACGGCGGTTGTATCCGTAAATAGACGGCGGCGGCCATTCTCGTTCCAAGAATAACTCTCCAGCGCGCCAAAAATGAGAATTCCTCATCGAGAGTCCCGCGTGTGTGTGTGCGCGCGCATACACTTTGCTATCGCTTCGAGAGACGAATGTCCGGTCGTTTTTCGATCGATTGTACAATTTTGAAATGTCCTTCGCAGTCTTTTTTTATCCTAACATTGAAATTTCAACGTTGAAATATTCAAACGAGACTTTACACTTTGAAGCACTGTGTCGATTTCGTTCTGTACGTAGACTTCGCAAGAAGTTAAGTTACAATGACCTTTCTCACGAAGTTGATACATTGAATTTGAGAAAGTAAAATAGCTCAAAAAGTTCTTTAAGCATCAAACTTTTTTTTGCACATCATTGCAAATGATATGATTGATTTCCAAGATGAAATAGAAAGAAGAACAGTGGGACCAATGTTGGACGAAAGGTCCGCCATTATTTGTTACAAACTAGTGCTCTTGATGTGTTGATATTTCCGTAAATTTCGATGTTAAAAATTTCTTGATATTTCGCAAAAGTTTGTAGAGTCGTCGAACGGGAAATGGGAAGTTCGAATACCAGGGATGTAGTTAAGTACGAGGGGCGGTGAGATCGTAAAACGATCCGCGGTCTCGATAGTAAGGTTAGTGCGGTACTCCTTTCGTTCACGTGAGACGATATATAGTTCTGCTTCGCTATACAATGTCTCGTGGGAAGGCTCGTTTGTCTGCTAACCTCTTCGTCTCTTCGTCCACAGAAAACGAAGAGAGAGAAAGAGTAGACGGGTGCATGTAGTTGCGAGCCATTGTCCACAGTGATCAAGAACTCTCGTCGTCCTCTCGACGAGGGTAAGAGCGAAGAAATATTGACACATCGACTCCTTTTCTCTCTCCTCCTCTCTGTTTACACTGAATTCCGTTGTCTGAGAAAAAAAAAACGGCCCTCCGATTGCTCTCGACAGAACCGCCAAGAGGCGCATCATCGAGAAGCAAAACTTCCTGAAGTTCTTTGGCGGCAGATTACGAAGACTCCATAGGACATTGTAATATACTCGAATCAGTGTTACAAAGTAACAAAAACAATTTTCTCCCTATCCAGACTCTCGATATTCTTCCTACAATCCCTGATGTAATAGGAAAAAAAAAGAATCAACCCTCTTCGTATAATTCTCTATGCACTGTTTACCAACGAGTGACGAATGTAATCCCATTCACGATTAAATTCATTCCTCAGGCTTTAATACGGTCGGTAACATACGTTAATACATTTACGACTGGCGTTTCACGAGCCTTCTTTTTTATTTTCGAAACCGCCCCTCGTGTTCCATGATCGTTGCTGCTTGCCAGCACGCGTGGCGAAATATCCATCTGCGCCTCCTCCCCTCCTCTCACCCTATCTTTCTCTTTCTCTCTAAAGGAATCTCCTGATTTCTATCTCTTTCTGGCAACGCTATCTTGCTCTGTCGAATCATGCTGACTTTAAAAAAAGGACTTTTTGTCGGGTCACTCGGCGACGATATCTCTGCTCCTCCTGGGAGACGTGCAGCGAAACACGCGTGCGCAAAAACGTTCTTAAACACGTGCTAGCCTGCCGGCGCGGTTCCATCGTCGGGCACGAGACGACCCCCGACTTGGTGAAGAGACGAGGCTAACTTTTGCGCCGGTCGGGTTGCTGTTTTGTCTTTGCGAAGATCCGAGCACGGTTTCCTTGCGTTTGGATGAAGTTTCGAGGAACGTGTGTATATATAGACTTCTGACTGGAACTTCTTATAAAACGTCTATTTTTTTATGGACGGAGGAACTGTAAAGGTAGGGTTGCGCGGTTGGGATGAAAGTAGAGGATTCAGAGTTGCGGTGGGTGAGATTTGGCAATTTGTGAGTTTGTTGGTTATGGTGTATGGGGTTGGAGATTGGTGGAAAGAGGGACGGAAGTTGATGTAATTTAAGGGTGGAATTGTCAATGTTATAGTTGAGATGGTTAGGTATAGGGTAGTTGTTTGGGAAGGAGAAGTGGAGGGTGATGAAGATGAGGGAATGATTTAAATTTTGAGAGAGAGAAGTGGAATATTTGTGGTGTGATTAGTCTATTAGTTTTCAGTTTTCAGTGAGAATTTTGCAAAGAAATTGGTAAAAGGGAGTTTTCGTCATTGATAGATTTAAGGCTGATTTTTGAAGAGAAGTGGAAGGCGACGAGGATGAAGTAATTTAGGTTTTGAGAGAAGTGGAGTATTTGCTAAGTGACTACTCCATCAGTTTGCAATTCTTCTTAGAATTAGCCACAGAAATTGGTAACGGGGAATTTCCATCGTTGGTAAATTTAGGGTTGATTTTTAAAGAGTAGTGGAAGGCGACGAAGATGAAGTAATTTAGGTTTTGAGAGAAGTGGAGTATTTGTTAAGTTACTAATCCATCACTTTTCGATTCTTCTTAGAATTAGCCACAGAAATTGGTAGCAGGGAGTTTTCGTCATTGGTAAATTTAGGGCTGATTTTTGAAGAGAAGTGGAAGGCGACGAAGATGAAGTAATTTAGGTTTTGAGAGAAGTGGAGTATTTGCTAAGTGACTAGTCCATCAGTTTTCAATTCCTTTCAGTTTTCACTCAGAATTTTTCAAAGAAATTGACAACAGGAAATTTCCATCGTTGTTAAATTTAGGGTTGATTTTTTAAGAAAAGTGGAAGGCGACGAAGAGGAAGTAATTTCAGTTTTGAGAGATAGAAGTAGATTATTCTCTGTGTGACTACTCTATCAGTTTTCAATTCCTTTCAATTTTCGCTCAGAATTTTTCAAAGAAATTGACAACAGGAAATTTCCCTCATTGGTAGATTAAAGGTTGATCTTTGATACCACAACCTCGTTGGTTCCAATTAACCTAAACCTTCAGAACACAAGTCCCAGGTGTAACTACACTAATTAAGTTCCATAGGATTTTTCTAATTTTACAATATCGTTGTAGTAAATAGATGTAAGTAAAACGTAAATTAATTTCAGGTAAACGCCTCTGGGGTGTTCGAGCTGAGGCTGAAATCATTCGTCAACGAGTACGGAAAGGACAGTCTGGGTAAGTGTTGTTCCGGCAGCACTTCCAAGACCGGCGAATGCTCGGGCGTTTGTAAAACCAGATTCAGGGTTTGCCTGAAGCAATATCAAGTGAAGATCGACACAACGACACCGTGCACCTATGGCGACGTCGTCACGCCAGTTTTGGGCGAGAACGTCGTTAATCTCAGCCCGAACGTCGCCATGCCGAGCTTCACCAATCCCATCAGATTTCCATTCGAATTCACCTGGCCGGTAAGTGAACTCGAACTTCATTTATCCACGTTCGTGACTGAATTTCCAAGTACCGTCTGAATTTCTTGGAGAACGTTCCAAAATCCTCTTCGTGATCGTTCATTTCAAGCTACGATTCCTCTGGGAATAATTATTAACCTTGGTATCACCTTGAGCGAATTCCGAGGTGGAAGATAAATTAACAATGTTGCATTCATCAATGGTTACACGTGAAACGATGTATCGCGGGATTTATACTTCTTTTTATACATTTTTAAACGGAAGAACAAGTTAGCCTTGCGCTATGGATGACATATATTAACACTAGATTTACGGATGTCGATTGTACACCTATTTTTATTCAAGTGAGCCACTTTGAATCGAGAAAATTAAGTTTTTTGCAAAGAAAATTTGAAAAGACACTTTCTCTGTATCATTTGAATTGATATATTTATGTTAAATATCCACAAAGTTGCCTAGGCCTAATGCAAGCTATTAATTTCGTGTGTTATTTGATTAATTGTTAAATCATTTTATGACTCGAATTGGCTCACAACTGTAAAAATTGACATACTAAATTTGATAATGCGAAATGAAGGCAAAAAACATTTACATATATTTCACCACGTGACTAAAAACTAAGATAAGTTTATCAAAAATAATATTTGAATTTTACCTATATATTAATCAAATTTTGAATAAGTTAAATTGTCTCAGTCCACAAATCTAGTGTTACTATTTATAAAATACGCGGAACTGAATATTCATTATATAACTTGTTTCACTTGAGAGGAATTATAGATCGATATTGAGAATCGATGTCATACAACCCATAAGAAGGAATTTCCCCTGGTTAGTGTCCTAGAATGTTCTACATAGACATGGCAAAGTTTTTCAACCGAGAGATGAAAAATGGCGGGTGAAATCCGCGTGTAAAGTGTAACAAAGTGTTGTAAGCGGAACTAAGCAGCCACATAATTAATCGCGGAAAAAAAAATCGATTCATTATGAATACCAACATCTCCCGCGACGCATACGCAATCCTTTCTCACGTTCATTTGCGAAACGTCGATAAGACAAAGTCCTCGGCTTACAAAGACATCGTTTCCAGCAATCTCCTCGAATCATCAATCTTTTTTTTTCTTCTTTTCTCTACGCCCTCGCTTCGTGCGATGTTACAGCAAGAAAGGACGAACAAAGGGCAATTTACCATCGATAATCTTTGCACAGCGATACGTTTCAAGTGCAACCGGTAATTTCTACCAACAAGTTTGTGTTTCTCTTCCTTTCCTGTTGGCAACATGAGACGAAACTGACATGCGAACGAGCAAGAACAACAAAGTAAACATCTACAATTTTGATCTCGAAAATAATAACCGTGTTGGGCGGTGTTTGCGAAGAAAAATAATGATTTCTATGTTCCCTCGAAAGGTAGCACGTTTGAGCACATTACACGTAGAGTCACAATCGGCTCCTTGTATCGTTTGCTGGTTTTTCTCTCCTATCTTTCCACGTTCTTGAGGAATTATCTAGGCGCGGGCCAAATTACGTCGGATTAACTGATCTTTGTCTCGAAGGAAGACAACTCTCGCGTGTTTCTGCAAAGAAACACCACGCCAAGTGCAAAAACCAGGAAGACCTATTACATCGTTATCTTATCCCCCTTGTGTTTTTACAGCGATGTAAAAATAAAAGTAGAAAATATACGGTTAGCAGTAAAGATTTCATTTGTATCGATGTAATTTCCTACTTCCGCCACGTTGACAAGCGGAAATGGGGAAAAAAAATCAATTTAACCGATCGGTAGTGTCAAAAGATACGGGCTTAAAGTTCATGCCTTGTGCCGGTGATTTCAACCGTGACACTCGTGTCTCAATTATGGAGGAGAGATGTACAATTGCCAAGGCAGAAATTCGTGGCTAAAATCAAGTCCCCTTTTGCACTCATTCCTCTGTTTTTTTTATGTTCTCACTATTGGAAAGAAAGGCAGGTCGGATGCGTTAAAAATGAGCGTGTTTCGTGGCACGCACCACGCGTGCATACGCCGAGACGAAAGTGCGAGGAGGAGAAACGATAGAATGGCAGATGGTTCGAGAAGTGAGAGAAAGAGAGAGAGAACGATGGCACTTGTCTCTCCCTCCTGCCGTTGTTGCTTGCTTGCTTACTCGCTTGCTTATTGTTGCTTCGATGATTCTCACTTTGCCGAGTGAGAGGCTTGCATGATTGCTTGTTAATGCTCCAACACTTTTATGCCGGAGATTGAGAAATGTTTAACACCAAGTTTATTGAAATTTCTCATTTTCCTGTCTGTGCTGACACTAGGGATTGCAATATTGAGCCAAAAGTTCAATACCGGTATTTTTTAGATCTTAATACCGGTAGTAGGAATTGTTTAATTTGCTAGTTTTATTAAAGATAGTAAATATAACAAAAAATCATTTGTAACTTATAAATTATAACAGTATATAAAGAATAGCAAAAAAGTAAAGGAACAAGGAACATCTTCTGTATTTAAATCACAAAAAGTGTAAATATCACTATTCAGTCTGTGGTACTATTACATATTTTTGAAATGTGATTTTAGAAAACATCAATTGTACTGTCATTAAGCCTGGAATGTAATTATGTGCAAAAATTACCAGCTGTCGAAAACGATCCTTCAGCATCTACGCTAGTTGGTGGTACTGTTAGCAATGCGCGATATACTTTTTCCAAGTATTTACCTCTAAATCCCACATTTTCAAATAAATCGATTTCTTGTCGGATGGTTTTGAATATAACTGATTTCTGTATTGTATTTTGGTTTGTTGAAGGTTTTTTAGTTCTCGCTATTTCTGATTTTTGTTCAAGAGACAATTCCTTTTCACTATTGACATTAGTGTCATCATCATCTTCGATAACTGTACCGGATTGTTCTGAATGTAGATAGGTTTGTGGGTAAAAAATAATAAGAAAATTTACTATAAACTTGATCATATCGTACACAAAAACATATAGGGGAGGGTGGGACAAAGTGGGCCCCTTCAGCAAAAAATAGTCACATCTTTATTTTTTTGGGCTCCAAAATTTTAAGGGGCCCTCTTTGCCCCACCCTCCCCTACTATTTTTCTATGTTGGCGACCCCTGAACATATAGTGGAGACAATTTAAAAAATTTCTAGTAAATACCGAAAAAAAACGGTATTTAAACATGTGAATACCGGTATTACAAAATGGTACAAATGGCTCAAAATACCGGTATTGCAATCCCTAGCAGACACGGGTGAAGAACTTAAAAATTCGACTGGGTCAAAACGATAGAAGCTAACAGATTTTTGCAAATGTCAATTGTAAATGTTTTTTAATATCTTTTGAAGTCCGTTTCATTGAGATGCACGTTGTATACTTTCCTCTGTGCATTAACGCGTGACGAGTACCATGTCTACGTTAATGTTTGCTCACCATCCCTGGTGTACGTCAGTTTTCTCGTTGGTACTCGCGTACTTCTGCCTATGAGACGCACCGCAGGGCCACTGGCAGATGGCTAGGCCTTTTGTGCTTCTATAACTTCCCTCGTAATCTCTCTCTCTCTTTCTCTTTCCATCTCGTTCAACGCTCTCTCCGTCTCCGAGGCTCTCTCGCGGCAGAGTTAAATTTACTAACGCATATGGCGCCCCTCGCCACCTCTACGACTCTGTCGCTCCGCCTCTCAACTCAGATCTTTTCATTTTTATTACACTTTTCCGTTTTACTAATCCTTTTCGATGCTGTTGGGTTATTCGCTTTTTCTTCCCACGATTGCTTCATCGAATCTCTGCGTTCTCCAATGTTCTCCAATGTTCTCCAACTGTCGCGGTTATATTGGTCAATATTACGAGTTACGTATCGGTTCGCGCGAAAGGCTGTCGGTTCGAAGGAAGAAACAGAAGGCGAAAAAAGAAGTTGCCGTTCTCGGAAGAGCACCCAGCCGGAATCCTCGACGGCGGCAACTTCAGAATCGTCACGGTAGTCTCAATCTCGTTGAGCGTCGCCGTTCCTCGCGACGAGTTGTGAGGAAAGAGGATAAAATAGGTAGCGTCGTAAAACGTGTAATCGCTATTTAGAGTAGCGAATTTATTTTCGTTACGCCGACGCGTGAGAATAAGTATTCATCGTTTAGGATAGATTCTCGTGCCACGACTTTAACCATTTATCGTCACGTTTCTTCGTTAACACGTTTACTGCCATGGGGGTCACCGGTGACCGGCGCTATTGAATTTCATGGAATTTTGTGTAACTTTTAAATTGCAATATTTATGAATTTTCAGACATATTAAATATTTAAATATTGGCGTTAGGAAGATAAGGGTCTGCTGAATATCGATTTATCAGTGTCTTTAAAATCTCTCCTTCATAAATGTGTGATTTTAATAGAAAAAGTTTTGCTGCAGTAGAAATGATGAAATGAGCAAAATACCGAAGTGGAGCTTTTACTATTAAATTCGCAATTTTTGCAAAGCAGAAACTTTAAAGATACAGATAGATAGATATACGGTAGACCTTTATCTTTTTAATGTCGATATTTAAATATTTAATATATCCGAATGTTCCTAAATATTACAATTTCAAAATTACACGGAAATTTAATGAATTCAATAGCGCCGATCATCGGTGACCTCCATGACAAGTGTTAACCCCGACATAACCTCTAACGAACTCGGCGGTGAGGCCTTAGTTCATTCACCATTGAAAATGCCAAATTACAAATTACCGGTTGGCAATTTTCCACGGTGGATTCATACGTATTTCCTTCCTCAATTACGAGGCTGATTACGAGATAAGGAAAAAGAAAGAAAGGCAACTTACCGAAACTCTCCCGGGAAATAAACTGCGACGTCCATTGCGCAAGCGCGGCGGAGAAGCACGCGCGCGCGGTTTGTCTGACGTTAATTAAGAGACTGGAAAAGACAGAAGGAACGGTGCTTGTGCGTGCAGTTTGATACGTAATCGTAACCTTCGTCTCGTTGCATCGAGTTCTCTCTTCGCTTTAATTGGTTTACTTTGGCTCACGTCGGTCGGACTTATTAAAACAGCACGACCGGCGACAGTGCCGCCACTGTGCCTCGTACTCTCAGTACGAGGGAACTCACACATTCGTTTCAAAACTTCTTCAATCCTCTCTCCATTTTCCTTTTCTCCCAAATCAGCATCACCTAAAACACAAACGATTCAATCACTATACAATTGTCTCTAATCCACTTTCCACTAAACACTAGTCAAACGACCGAACACATCGAACGATCCAAAAGCTAACCTCATTTCCGTTCTCATCGCGTAAAGTGAAAAAAAATCCTATGCTTATCGAAGCTCCAATCGCTAATTTCTCGTGAGAGTAACACGATCTTTATTGTCGTATTCCCGACGGGAGGGACAAAGATCATTCCTCCCTCGAGGGAATCATTCAGGAATTCCTTTCTTCCTTATCCTTCCTGTCCTCCGTGCACCGGTCCACAAAGCAGGCGCGTATCGTACGCATACACTCGAGGATCGTGGGTACCAACGTGAAGACGCGAAAGAGAGAAGAAAAACGAAGAGAGAGGGGAAAGAGAAGGACAGAAAGGGGGAGGAAGAGAGCCATAAAGGTGGCACAAGGTGGCCATGGAGGGGAAGAGAGAAGGTGGGACCGAAAGAGACGGAGAATCGTGGTCCCACGGCCGAAAAGGCTGCGTGATTCGCGTCCCAGACGAAGGAACAAGCGGAGAAGGGCGTCGGATGAATGGCTGACTCGGGTGTACGGCGATGCGCGGCTTCCACGACGCGAAACGTTTAGCATAAATTACGTCTTAGGCTGGAGAAACGGCGTAGACTCTCGGATACCGGCTGACCGGTGTTCTTGTAGTCTCTATAGTCTCTTTAATCTACTAGAGTTAAATAGTTCCTAGGCTACTTGTTTCTCTTTCGATTGATTCAAAGTACGAGCGCACAAGTTATCTTCGATATGAAAAATCAATTATTCCTATTACTAAGAAATATTCGAGAAAATTAATCCTCTATGGGCCCTTGTAACTTTGAAGTAATACAAATCTAAGCTTTTATTTTTCAAAATCGAATTTTTAACTTTTTAAAATATTACAAGTTAGGGCTTCAAAACCATGGAGTTCTTTACAATCGAATGTTCCAAAATCAAATAAAAGTTATTATTAGACTGCGGATGTTTATGCAAATTTCGAGTTTCAAAAATGCAGGTGAGACAGGAAAACCAATCTAGGGATTTATTGCACTTAACCCTAGATCACTAACCTTATTTTTCGACGCTTAACAATAACCTTCGTTTCTTCGACTACGGTGTTTACAAAAGGGGTTAAAGGGTATTATTTAAATAAAATTTAAACATGTTTTTTTCTATTATTAAAGATAGGTATTTATTTATTACGATACGTTAACTAATATGGCATACTTATTAAATCCGCGTCGTCGAATCGACGAAGGTTAGTGATCTAGGGTTAATAAATATTACAACGCATACCATACTTTGGATATTTTAGATATATTTTTATATTATGTTCTTTTTGTATATTTTAGCCGTATTTAATTTGTCATAAATGCAAAAAAATCCGCAGTCTAGTTATTATTTACTAATGCGCTATCGTGTAAGTAATCTTCAGGTATCACAGAAAATTCGGCCCATAGAGGGTTAACTCTCTGACTTGATTTTTTTCACTTCTTTCCACTGTGCAGGGGATGAAGCGTTTGGACATCGTCGACAAAAATAAGAAAATGTAACTCGAGTAGGTCGAAGCAAAGTCGATATTCGATTTGACACGAGAGATTTGTAACATCAAAGAAACGTTCGTCATCTCCTCGCAAACTTATTGCCGTCAGACTGAAAATTTCAGGGTGCTGCACCGTGTATCTTTAGATTTCGCCGAGCTGCGAGCTTCGCGTGATTGACCTCTTTCTTCCCTTCCCGGTTTCCTCTCCCTCTCCTACCCCGTTCGTTATAAAAAAATCTCAAGTTTTGTCAAATCCCATGGATGAATCGTATTAGGAATAATTCCATGAAACGGCAGAGAAATACGGTAGAACGTGTTTGTTATTGCGTACGTGGCGCCTCGGTGATTCAGCTCCCTCTGGTATACACGCGCCATTGTTTTCTATTCGTGAGAAAGTCCGCCATTAAACATCGATATTTAATTAGCAGTCTTCCGAGTAATTAAGCTGCACACTGACTGCGTAACTATTACAAATATATCTTGACTTAGTTACAAATAGCTACAAAGAGGTTACACAGTTACACGAGGGCTAACGACATTTCCGGCTTGCATTCATTTTAGTTCATTTGCTGTTCCATTACGTGTGCGAAATTGTTCAATATTAATCATAGATAATATTCTTTTGTTTCAAACTCTTAGAATTTCTTTTATCGCACATCCTACGACTCAAAGTACCATTAATTCCTATGGGTCAAAGTGTTTAATGTATATTTTAAATGGAGGGCCTGAGAGTGATGCTCGGAGAAATTCGAGGGCCTGTTATTAGTGTTTGAGCGTTCATGCCGCGAGCAATGGTCTCAGTATTGTGTGGAGCTTCCGTTTCTAGCCTTCTTATGGTGTGCGAAGAGATATACATAAACGGGAGTGTATCTCTTCCCCACCATGGAGGCGAGCGACACGTGCTCATCGGGCAGGTACACATCAGCTGATATACCTGCTGCCAAAGCTTATTAACGTGTCCCTTAGAACTTGTCCACCTGGAACGATTTTGTGTTTGGCCTTCTTGTTTCCCATGTTAACAAACCACTCGTAATTGCACGTCGATGAAGGCCTGCCAACCATGTGATTTGTGGAGCTTTAAAGCTATAATCGTGAAATGTGTCCCTCTTGAAAGTTAAACTCCTTATTATTAAATCTTAATCAGATATGTGAAATTTTGGGACGATCGATTCTCTTTTGCGATTAAATTTGAATTTTATAAGCGCGGGAAAACGTCGAGGTCTCATTAAGTACCAACCACTGATCATTAAATGTAACTATATCACTATTAATTATATGAGAAATTATACGTTTAAAGTTACCGTATTGTAATATGCACATTTTGTCCCTACATTTATCGGGGGCAAACCATTGTTCCTCATTAAAACAGGAATTACTTAAGCTCAACGATTCCGCGACGATGAGCCGGTGGCTTCAGTCGTCGGAGACGAATGGGCTGTAGGAAATTCCATTGAATAATTGAATAGGTTGCACGGAGAATAGAAACTCGTGGATAACAATATCGCCGTTGCCTCGGTGAAATATCCATTAATAAAAGAACGCCCGGTACTTGGCGTTAAAGAGAGAGACTGTGAAAGCGTGACTTTTGTTCGCATTACTCGAAACGAGGAAGAGAACGAATAAAATTATTCGACTGTTATAACAATGCGGTGTAACGACTTGCTTCGTATATCAAATATCCATCCTATCGAATTCAACATTTGAATTCTTATTCAATTATTATCGTACGAACATAATTACGTAGAATTGAAGATAACATTTTTTGTATGAATCTTCAACGCTCATAATTTCTGCTCGGGTGAATTTGAATTAGTTAAACAGCTCTCAGAGTTTAATTAAATTCTGGACTCATCGCTAGAAGTTTAGTGCCTAGAAAATTTCAACTCCATAGAAAATTTCAAATCCATAGAAAATTTTAAATGCCTAGAAAATTTCAAGTCCGTAGAAATTTTCAACTCCATAGAAAATTTCAAATGCTAGGAAATTTCAAATCCATAGAAAATTTCAAATGCCTAGAAAATTTCAAGTCCATGGAAATTTTCAAATGTTTAGAAAATTTCAAATGCCTAGAAAATTTCAACTTCATAGAAAATTTCAAATGCTAGGAAATTTCAAATGCCTAGAAAATTTCAACTCCATAGAAAATTTCAAATCCATAGAAAATTTCAAATCCATAGAAAATTCAAAATGCCTAGAAAATTTCAAGTCCATAGAAATTTTCAAATGTTTAGAAAATTTCAATGTCTAGAAAATTTCAACTCTATAGAAAATTTCAAATGCTTAGAAAATGTCAAGTCCATAGAAAATTTAAAATGCCTAGAAAATTTCAAGCGCCTAAAAAATTTCAAGTGCCTAAACTTTTTAAAATTGCAATACTTAAGCTACTCAGAACAAATTGTAATATATTGCACCATCAAAGTATCCATCTATTGAAAAATTTCGCAATTCGAATTTTCAAAGTGTCGCAAAGACAGAAAATCTCGTCATCCACGGTTTCTCACGTCGATCGACCGAGGTGCGACCGTAGAAATCGATAGGTTATTTAAAAAAAAGGACGTCAGCGTAAAAACGGGCAGAAAGGAAGGCCGGGGCGTCGCGGAAAGCCGGCGGTGTTCTAGCGGCTCTATTTTTAACCATTCACGCTTTAATGTCTCTCGCGCGTAGACGAGCGTAGTCTCGCGCTCGAGGAGCGTGGCATTTCCGCATGGAGAAATTTTCGTGGCCTCCATTCTTCGTCGAAAGGAGGAAGAGGAAACCGAGGATAACGAGCGACGACACCGCCGCCTTAGGCCACGACTCCCTCGTACAGGCCCTCTGCAAACTCTATGGCAAACAACGGCGAGAATTTACGCAATGCCGCGTGGCCTTTTTTCATGGATCTTTCACAATTTACGTAAAACTATAATTCAACTATTAACATTATTAACGGTAAAATGATCATTTAAGTGTTTAAATCCTATACAATTAAACACGAGAAGCTACAATAATTTGAACGATGAAAAAACGAACTAACATATCCGAATATCTTTTTTCTACGGTCAGAGAAAAAGGACCGGAGCGAACCTTGAAGAACTCTCGATCGATTAGCCATAAATTGTAACAAGAATATAACTTACATCGAGAATTAGTAAGTACCGAGTGTCTACGATAATCCTAACTGTATTCCGTGTAATTTGAATCCTAAAGTGGAAGTAGTCGTTCGTCGCATTTCCAGTATCGTCTAACTGGTTAAACCCGATGGACAACGTCTGCATGCACCACGGAGTTTCTCACCGGTTGACGATTAATCGGAAATATGTAGGATGTGTAAAAGATGACAGAATCTTCCTAGAATAAGAGAAGCAAGTTGCCTAGATGTGACTGTTCCACGATGAATCACCGTTGTACCGTACCCCCCCGTGCCGAATCACAACCGGGTACATCTATATGCAACGGCAGCTACCTGTTTCTTCTTTCTCGTTCCCCGCGATCGTTTTCCGCGATGATTAATACGTGCATATACATAGAAGCAGTGCCGAGATTGCTGGGCCCGCGTGTAGTACGTGGAGAAACGCGTGTACGAGAGAAGGACGATAGACGATCGGTCGAGAGGAGACTATCTATAGTGAGAGAAATAAAGAATGGGCCGTAAAAGAAGAAGCAGGAGAGTCGCGATAGAGAAATAAAGGACAAGTTGAACGAGGATAGAACGATCGAATCGAACATTGGTCAAAGAGAGTGAGAGATATGCGAGGGAGTGTGCGTGAGAGAGAGAGAGAAATAGAAAGAGAGAGGAACAAGAGAACGAGAAAGAAGGACGGTCGAGCGGTGAGGAGAGGCAAGAGAAGGTGGAGGTATGCTGCGCAGCCGTGGGAACCGACTCCCGAGTGAGCGAACCTCGTTTCTTCTCTCTTTCTCTCCTCACAGTTTCTCTCTCGATCTCCTCTCAGTCCGTCTTCCTTTCTCAACCGAGACGAGCCTCCGTTCTCTTCCTTTTCATCGTTCACTTCTCTCCACTCGTCTCTCTTCCTTCCTCCGTCATTCTCCCTCTTGTTACCTGACGGTGCGTTTTTTTTTCTCTCTTTCTCTCTCTCCTCTCTTTTTCTATCCACTGAAACACCGGTCCTCCCTCTTTCCTCGTTGCCCATTCGGTGATTCTATATCCTGCTGTCTCCCTCTCTTCGTATCGCTTTCTCTCGTTCTCACTGTCTCCCTTCTTCCTTCGTTTCGTCGTGGCAGAACTGCTAACCGGCCACCGAAACACACCCAACACATTGTTCTACGGATGCCTACGCGGGGCTTTTTCAGCTTTTTGTCGGCTTAATTCCGATCCCCGTAATAAATTAGCGGGCGATCACGGTGGCATTTGTCTCCTCGACAATTTATTTCCTCCTTCCTCCCCCACTACCTCCGACGATCCCATTCTACCGTCCTTTTTCGTGTGCCCATGAAGCTTATACTCTTTTCTCTCGTTCTTTCTATCCTTTCTTTCTACTTCTCGATGTATGCTCGCGTCCTTGCCGCGAGAGAAAAGGGCGTTCTGCTTCGGGGTTCCTTTCTCTGTCCTCTTCTCACTCTTTTCCTTGCCCATCCTCCTCTAACTCAACGCCACCGATTCTTCTTCGTTTTTCTACACCATTTTGTTCTCTTTCTTTCCGCCTTTTCAAGAAATACCCCTCCGTGCGTCAGAATCCCAGAACAGGAGAACCGCGGAATCTCGACTGGACTTTCTAACCCGTATCGCGAATGTGACATACCTGACGACGTATCTACCTCCATCCTTTCTACCTTCACCCTTCGTTCTTTTCTCGGAGACAAATTACCTTCGCCTGTTCTCCAAGACATTTAGGATATCGAAGATTTCGTACCCTTGGAACCTCGTGGAGGAAGAGACCCTTGAAATCACGTGATTCCGTCTCATTGGATTCCACTGTTCATCAAAGTCACGAACTACGGTCACTTCGTCACGCTAACATTGCGAGCACATAAAAAATCTAGAATAATTCTCGTGTGTCTGATATTATTTCACAGAAAATAGTTCAGTATCAATGTCGTTGATTCATACACTGGTTTATTAATTATCTAGGGAGAAATCTCAGTAAAAAAAAAAGAAACTAGGTTGATCTCGTATCATTAAAGTGTCGGTCGCTGCAGAAGCAGCCATCGTTGAGGATAATATCGCGAAACGGATTTCTCACGTGTGTTAGCCGCGTGTGTCGGGTCACCGGAGATCTTTTAATAATTAAATGATTCCCAGTGCTCGCGGCACGTCCGCGTTGTCGGCTCGTTTACGCGAACAGGAACGACAACGACGACAGGAGGCCGGATATAAACATTTATTATTCACGGTGCGGCAACGACTAACGAGGTCGTGTGTAATACCAGCCGCTCCTCTCTCTCTCTCTCTATCTATGTCCAGGTATTACGTTCGTCTGCGTGCGTGTGACGTTAATAATTAAACGTCGTATTATCACTGCATGCATAGGTACTTGTGCACGGTACCGTCGGTAGTGCAACGCGTGTACGGCACGTACTTATTACACAATAATGTGCCTTGCCGCCGATGCGTGTGTCGCGACGTGGGCTGCCCGTTTGTCCACAGAAATATCGTTACTGGATTTATGATCGTAAGAGCGCCGCGACACCCACGCTCAATCTTTCCTGCATGAATGCGCCAAAAGTTTAATACTCTTTGGCTCTTTATTTTGGACTTTTGCATTATCCGCTCGAGAGACGAGGAAATGTGGCGGAGAAAGTATTAAAATGGTAAAGTCGAACTTTGGGGGACGTTTTCAAGGTGTAATTGTAGATTTTTGGCATTGTAATTAGTGTCTTGAGTCACTCTGTCATTTAGGATCTTTGGGTTGGGAATAGTTGGACGTTGAAAGTGAAAACGTTAAAGAAGAAAGGGTGGTGTCCGTCTGAAAGGGTTGTATTGTATGTCGCGTCGAAGGGTGGAGTTTTTCATTCGAGAAATTGGTGGAAGGGGAAGTAAAAATTTGAGGGACGTTTTCAAGGTGTAATTGTAGATTTTTGGCATTTTAATTAGTGTTTTGAGTCACTCTGTCATTCAGGATCTTTGGGTTGGGAATAGTTGGACGTTGAAAGTGAAAACGTTAAAGAAGAAAGGGTGGCGACTATTTGAAGGGGTTGTATGGGACGTCGCGTCGAAGGCGGCATTGTCGAACGAACGACACCCTGCACGATGATTTGATAGCTCGTTGTTTATCATTAATCGTATATTACACGATAATAGAGCACTTCTTAAACGTCCATAACGTGAGGTAATGATATCTCGTAACTGACAGTCATGAAATAGTGGATTGTCAGAAATCGTTACGTACAACGTGATCTCCTACTTTGAACTTATGTATAACGAAATCACGACTACCGTAATGCGCATTAGACACGCTTAATCGCGCAACACACGTGTTATCTACTCTCTGGGCGAACTGTAATGGGATACTTAAAACAGGTTCCACGATTGATGGAAACGTTGCATACAAATTGTCACAGTCTGTCGTTCGATTATTTATTTTCACGTATAATTAACAATTCGCCCGCATTAACCGCACGTGCCGCAGGAAGGGCAACGCGTTGATTTATATCCGGTGGTCGTTACGAAACTTAACCCTCTTGGGGTACAAGTGCTGTTAGCTTCCCGCCAACTTTCCACGCCAGTTTCGGGAGGGTTAATTCGACTCTCGAGGGGTTGTTGCTTATATATCTCCAACCTTCTCTCTCCTCTCCATTCCTCCTTTCTCCCTTTACCCTACCAAGCACGTCTCTAAATTCTTTTTACTCTTTGTGACTCTTCCTTTCTCTTTTTTTTATCGCTTTTCTCCCTCCTCTCACCTTTCTACCGTCTCTCTTCGTTCATTTTCGCTTTATCTGCCCGCAACACGTGAGCACCCTCCACATTTCGTCCGTCTTTTTAGGCACGCTTCGTCGAGACACACCCTTCTAATGCGAGGCAGGTGCGCACGTGACGAGCCACGGCCTGGAACGTTTAATTTATTATTAATTGCGATATGCAATGGCACGCGCAGCTGCCATCGCGTGCGTTTTTCGCGCCGAAATGCTCGACTACTTTCTTTCATTCCCGCGCTTTCTTGATTTCAATGACCCGGAATTCCCGGCGCGCTTTGGAAGTGGAACTCCTTCGACATAAGTACTTTGAAAGCAGAAGTAAAAAAGATGATTTTTTAATTCTGCTATCATAAAATGGGAGAAGTTTTTGAGAAAATTGTATGTAAGTTATTTCTACTTGTAGATACACTGACAAGTTATGAGTTGCGGGGATTGGGGTAACTGTCCTCGCCTTATTTTTAGCGTATCGACCCTTGAAACCTGAGCTTGCCGAATGACAATCGAAAATTAAACTCTTATTTTACGCATTGACTGCCATGGGGGTCGCCGGTGACCGGCGCTATTAAATGCAATGGAGTCTCTAACGTATTAAATATTTCAATATTAGCGATAAAATTTCACAGTGTAAATGATGAAACTAGCGAAATTCCGGTGTTCAACGTGTTAACACTTTATCCATCGGTAGCCTATTAATAGGTTTCTCTTATTTTACACGTTGACTACCATGGGGTCACCGGTGACCGGCGCTATTAAATGCAATGCATTTTCTAACATATTAAATATTAGCGATAAAATTTCACAGTAGAAATGATTGAACTAGTGAAATTCCAGTTGCGTTCAACGTGTTAACACTTTATCAATGGGTAGTCTATTAATAGGCTTCCTTTATTTCACGAGTTGACTGCCATGGGGTCACCGGTGACCGGCGCTATTAAATGCAATGGAGTTTCTAACGTATTAAATATTTCTATATTAGAGATAAAATTTCACAGTAGAAGTGATGAAACTAGCGAAATTCCGGTGTTCAACGTGTTAACACTTTATCAATCGGTAGCCTATTAATAGGCTTCTCGTTCCCAACGCTTTTGGACTTTTAACTAATTAAGCAATTAATAAATTGTTATTTATGACTACGATTAGCTGTGTCAATCACTCAGTGACCAGAATTTCACATTTTCAAAGAGACATCTATATCAAAAAATTAACTGTGGCCAAGTTACCAATCAGAAGTTTGTTACAAAAATACCAAGCTTTGTCAACCAGTCAAACATTAGAATCGAAACTGCGCAAGGCCAAGGGACAAATCAGAGGAAATCACTTCTAAAGTGCCTCCATCCTAAATTCTCAGTGTAGTTTCAGGGTTAATCAATCCCACGAGCTATATTCGTAACCGTTTGAAGTTCACCAACCTTCTTCTGTTCCCAGGGTACGTTCTCGCTGATAGTGGAGGCTTATCACGACGCAGACAACACGACACACCACTCACCCGGTAAGTAACCTTTTCCCCTTTTAAACCGCTACCTATTAAGCCTTCCAAGACTTCATCGTATCTACTCGTATTAGCTATCAGCCGCCGGCACGAGTGCTACCGCACGCGCTCTTTAAATACGTAAAAAAAAAAAACGGGGGAGAAGATAGAAAGAAAGAAGAAATAGTCCAAAGGATAAAGTGAGAAGAGAAGAGATGATCTTAAAATTAGTCTTGGCTCTGTATGGCTCGAAATGAGGGAAGGTTTTAGAAGGTTAGGCATGTGCAGTCCAGCTGGGTTCGTGACTCGGTGCCACGCATCGGGTCCGAACAAGTCGAGAAGCCACTTCCGGTCTGTGCGCGCGACACTCACCAGAGACGATGTAACCTCCTCTGTCACGACCTCGTGCTGGTAATTCTCTATGGGTTTTACTCATGGTTCCTGTATTCTCGATGAGGACACGCGTCGCTCTTTATCGAGGGTACAAATATTATTGCTGTTTTTCGTCATCCGTGATACGAAAGTATGCTGGGCCTTTTTTTTTTCTTCCTCTGATTGGACACTTTTAAACAGGAAACGTCGCGTGGCAGGAATGATCTGGTTCGTATTAGGTATAGGTCTCGTTGGATCAAACAGGAAGAGGAGTTTTGGATGAGGTCGTTGTGGATGCTCTTCCGTAGTTTTTTTTTTTCGGTCGTTGAAATCTCTCGCGATGCTCTTGTATTTAGGACAACGGTCTTCGAACTGAGAAGTTTAAAAGTTGAATGAAAATGTAACTTTCGTGATGCAATTTTAACTTGAGAGTGCAATATTTCTTTTATAATTGCACTTGCAGGAGTGTGCTACGAATGAAGCGAGAGCAAAAGTACTCAATCTGTCTTATTAAATGGAGGCACCCTAGCAAAAAGTTTGTCATCTCATCTCTTTCTGAGTCTCATCGTCTTCCAGGAAAGACAGGTAGATTCAAAGAAAGGTGCAGAAAGTTGAATGAAAATCTAAGTTTCGTAACACAACATTAATCTCAAAGTGCAAAATTTGTCTTACAATTGCACATGCAATAAGAAATGTGTTCCGAATGAAGAGTGTAAAAGTATTCAATCTGAGGGGTGGCAAAATCTTATTAAATGGAGCCTAGAATGTGAAAACCATAATGAGGACTTGACGTTTTCCCGCGCTTAGAAAATTCAAATTTAATCGCAAAAGAGAGCCAATCGTTTCAAATTTTACATGCAGATTTATTAAAATTTAATAATTACGAATTTAACTTTCAAGAGGGACATAGCTATATACTATTAATACTTTTAACACACTTGGATTTGCAGTACACTGGTTTAGATCGTTCTACTATTGTCTTTCTTCGTCTTATCGTCTTCCGAGTTAGCCGTCATCTTCGCCGGTTTCTTCGTCGCGTATCCACGTGCACATGCACCTCTGCACTCGCACAAAGTGCACCACCGGGGTTCTGTTGTGTCATAGCTGGCGAGAAAGAGTGCAAAGGGAGGGAGAGAGAAGCAGGCGGTGGCACTAGTGTTTCCTTCCTGTGTAACCGTAGCACCTACCATCCACCGCCATAGTTTGGTAACACGAGACCTTCTATAGACGAGGATATGGACGTATCCTATATATACAAAGCTCGTAGCTGCATGTGCATCCGAATCTGACGTCGAACGGAACCTCTACGATGCTTCTTCCTCCGCTTCTCTTTCCTGTCTCTCGAACTTACCCTCTTGCGACGATCTCTCAGAGATTTCCTTTCTCATTCATACTCTTCTGACAAATTCTAAGTTTTTTCTCCTGTTCTTCATATTTTTCACAACGAGAAGAGTAGTTTTATACCCGAGTCGAAAATTTCAGCCCAAAATCCTCCTAAATTACCAAATAACTTAGGATATTTAGGTTGAATATGGAAAAATATGTTACATATAAAAGAATGCAAATTTTAATTCCACAATCGCCCTACACTTGTTACTTTTTGCCACTTTTACCTAGTTTAGGAGCAATTTAAGCTTCATACAGCCCAAAATAATCCTCAGCATTCTATAATGAGGAGCTTTAGAATTGGATTGGAATTGGAGTGGAATGATCGAGGTCCAAAAAAATTCTTGATATACTAAAAATTAACTTGGTTTAGGAGATTTAGAATTTATATGGAATAAAATGATAATTTAATTCCAACTTGCTCCTTAAAGCCCTATTTTTAGAATATGAGTCGACAGACTTGGAACTTCTGAAATATTTTTAGGGGATGTCAGATTAAATTGGAATAAAAATTTTACCTGATCAGTCCATATAACTTCTAAAAATCATATTTAGAGGACTTTGAGGCGCGTAGACACACTTGTTGAGGATTTTGAGGTTCAAAATTGTATACGTAATTAAGCGGCAAATGAGAGATCAAAAGAATCTAGGATTTGAAGTTTCTTTTTAGGCTGGACTTTTCGACTCGGGTAGCCACGAGAGAAGGTAAACAAGGGAAAGGAAATATCCGAGGTGTGATGTGTCCGTTGGAGAAAAAAAAAATGGCAGACACTTGTGGTCTCAGAGATCGATATTTCGTGCTGAGAGTTGGGTTACGTCTCTCGTCATTTTTACGGACTTGTGTTTCTTCATTGAAGCGAGATGCGGTCGACGATAGCGCTCGTGGAGAGTGTAAAAAATTTATTGACACTGCTTTCTGCACAGAGCGACGATACCCCTTTCGATGGTGCGTTTTATCGTGACTCTATCTTTTGAGTACTTAACACGTTGTCCGCCAAGAGTTACGGTAGCGACTGAGATAGAATCTCGGCTCTTTCAACTAGTGGGAGCAAGTTCGAAGCACCCTCCTAACGTTTCTCTTAACTGATGGGTGTTGCTATCGTAATCTAGGTAATTAATAATTAGTAAACCTTGATGATGAGAGTACAAGGAAACGGTTAAATTAGGAAGCTATGGAGTTAGAACTTCGGCTAATTGTTGGAAGCCATCTTGAAATTCTCTTCGACTTTGCCAGATTTTCTTTTAACACTAGATTTACGGAGTTAATTTGGCTCACTCAAAATTTGATTGGTTAATTTTTTAATAACAAATCTTACATTTAAATTAATTTGGAACTACTTTCTTTACAGAAGACTTCAATTTTCTTGTATGAGTCAAATTGGCTCACTTCAGAAAAATGGGTGTATCAACACCCGTAAATCTAGTGTTAACCTACAACTATGGAGTAGGAAATTTTGAAGTCTTTCAAAAACTAGCAAATTTACAATATCAAGAAAGGATTATTTCTATTTTAGTTACACGAAATATCGTAAAACTTTTGGTCTCAGGAATTAATTTATGAGTCTGCGCGCCCCGTGAGAAAAGAAATCGTAGGGGAAGGGGTTAAAATTTGTTTCTCGACAGTTACATTTATAAAATCGGTATATTCCGGTATCACTTCGATGTTCCCATCATCGAATCATTAACCCGAATCCCTTAATGGAGCCACGTGTACGTAGTCATTAAGATATTCTCTCGTTAACGTAGTCGGTGGAAAACGCTTATGTTAATAATTCCTTGGTAACGTTTATGGCTTCCGCATCCGGGGAAAGCTTCGATCGTTGGATAAAACTCGAATTAAACTTTCGGCCCATAAACGAGGCAAACTCGGGCGCCGGTTACTCGCTGCCGAAATTTTCAATTAATTAACCGATCGAGGCAAATCGCGAGCGAGTGTGCACGACACGCATGGAAGAACCGGAACACGGAGCCGTGAGCGCTCAACTTCCGGTCCCCGTCGACGGTTCATTCTAATTGCCAGGCAGGCAGGACCTCGACGAAGAAATTAAACGGTCTCGCTCTTCTTGCTTCGTTTTAAGTCCAGTTTCGAGAGTGAAGAAGGCTCGTTGTGCACGCACACGGACAACTGTGCTACCTGTTCGTCCACATAGAAAGAAATTTTGTTCTTCTCTCCATTTTAATCTCGTTTGGCATCTCTACTTCTACTTTAATTCAATTTTCAATACATTGATCAATCGCAAGAATTTTTACGTGTTTGTCCACATAGAAATTTTGTTCTTCTCTCCATTTTAATCTCGTTTGGCATCCTTGCTTCTACTTTATGGAACTTTTAATACATTGATCAATCGCGAGAATCTTTACCTGTTTGTCCACATAGAAAGAAATTTTGTTCTTCTCTCCATTTTAATCTCGTTTGGCATTCTTGCTTTTGCTTTAATGAAATTTTCAATACATTGATCAATCGCAGGAATCTTTACCTGTTTGTCCACATAGAAAGAAATTTTGTTCTTCTCTCCATTTTAATCTCGTTTGGCATCTTTACTTCTACTTTAATTCAATTTTCAATACATTGATCAATCGCAAGAATCTTTACGTGTTTGTCCACATAGAAAGAAATTTTGTTCTTCTCTCCATTTTAATCTCGTTTGGCATCCTTGCTTGTACTTTAATGGAATTTTGAATATATTGATCAATCGTTACAAGAATCTTTGTCGATCGTAAAAAATTTCTAGCCCCCCCCCCCCCCCAATTAGCTGCTTGACTTTTATAGATTTTTTATCATTTTTAAGAGACGAATTTTTATCATTCTTGAAGAGTTTCTACCTTTCCTAATTAGCTGTTCGATTTTACAAATATTTAATTTCACCTTAGTCCCATGGAATTGTGCCTCAGTGGAAGTTTGAAGACATAGATCAATCGCTACAAGAGTCTTTATCATTACTAACAAATTTCTAGCTTCCCCAATTAACTATTACACTTTTACAAGTATGTAATTTCACCTTAGCCGCGTGGAATTGTACCTCAGTGGAATTTCGAATACGTAGATCAATCGCCACAAGAATCTTTATCATTTCTAAAAAATTTCTAGCTCCCCCAATTAGCTGTTCGACTTTACAAATTTTTAATTTCACCTTAGCCGCGTGGAATTGTGCCTCAGTGAAATTCCAAATACATCGATCAATCGCTACAAGAATCTTTACAATTTCTAAGCCTTTTCTAGTTCCCCTAACTAGCTTTTTGACATTTACAGACATTAAATTTCTCCTCAGCCACGTAGGTTTGTCCTTCATGAGAATTTTGAATAAATTGATCACTCCTGGAGATTTATCGTTGTCCAATTAACTATCCGACTTCGAGAGGCTAAGAAAAATGTGCTACGGCAAGGGTTCAAGCACGAAACACTCTGTACCTGCGCTCATCCACGAAAGAGTTCCCATTAATAACTCAAGTTATGCCGGACATTGTCTGGATGTATTCCGGGCTTTATCGCCGAGACACCGTCGACGTGCTTTACATTGTGCTCGTTCTCTGGCTCGTCTATCGTACAATATAATACCCCTAACGCACAGGCGAAACGAGCCCTTTATTGCTGCTCGGTTGCTCGGATGCTGCTTCCTTTCTCAGGCTCGCACCCCTTCTTTCTCTCTTGCTCCCCTACCACTCACGATCTCTCTTTCTCTTTCTCTTCGGGGCATGGTCTTTTCCGCCTTTCTGCCGCCCACGCTGGCACGGTTTGAAAGTGAGGACCGCACCTGCGAATCGAATTATTTCGATGCAATTCGACGGCAATTTGCGAGGCGAGGGGCCTTTCGGGATGTTTCACCTTTCGGAGGGATAGCGTAACGTGACTTTTCGGCGAAGGATTCGGGAGAGAGTTGCACCGTTGAATTACGGTACGGCGGAATGTGTAACGAGAGGTATTAACTCTTTTGCGACTCGAATTCTTTTATGTTCGACGTTTAAAACGGTGGGAAAGGTAATATTGCAGATGCTCGATGTAGGAATACTTGTAAATTCGAGTTTTAAAGTATCTCATAGGGGCTTTGACTTCTAATTCATTGAACCTGATACGAATTCGCTATATCTCAAACTAATTTTCATCAATTAGAATTTATACTCACAATCAGTTTCGGTTGAGAAATTGAAATATACACGTTGAAATGTGATTACACAAATAGTAATTTATAATTTCTACACATTAACACTTACTTCTACAGACGTTTCTACATATTAAGACTTTCTAACAGAAAGATGATTTTGGATTGGCAGATAAATAATTAATGATTAACTCTCAGCATTCAAAAATATCTTCGTTCGCATAGGGTTAAAATGAAGCTTTCGAAAAATTCTCTGTCAATTTTCGCAGTACAAAAAGTGTCTTAACCCTTTGCGGACGGAGAAATTTTCGGATATTGACGGATAATCATTTATTTGATTGTCCAAAACCACCTTTTTATCAGAAATTTCGGCTACTAATGTATATAAATTATAAATTACTCTCTTCTTAATCATATCTTATCGGATGCAATCGAAGTTTTCAATTTTAACTGTGTATACTTACGGCGATAAACTATAATTAAATTTTTTTCTCAGACCGCATATATGCGTCGTTAGTCCGCAAAGGGTTAATTTACTTTGGTTCACGAGCTGACACTTTTCTCAGCTGTATTCTCACTCTTGGGACGTATTAAAAATTCTAATATCTATTTATCCCCTCCAAAGTCAAATTTTCACCAAAACGGTGACTATAGAATTTAAACCTCAAAATGAAGCTTTCTAAAAATTCTCTGACAATTTTCGCGGTATAAAAAATTCCTTAAAATTTGTTTATTTTACGAGCTGACACTTTTCTCAGCTGTATTCTCACTCTTGGAACGTATTAGAAATTCTAATATCTTTTTATCCCCTTCAAAGTCAAATTTTCACCAAACCGGTGACTATAGAATTGAAACCTTAAAGTCGAGCTTTCTAAAATTTCTCTGACAATTTTCGCGGTATAAAAAATTCCTTAAAATTTGATTACTTCACGAGTTGACACTTTCCTCAGCTGCATTGTCACTCTTGGAACTTATTACAAATTCTAACATCTATTTATCCCTTCAAAGTCAAATTTTCACCAAAACGGTGACTATAGAATTTAAACCTCAAAACGAAGCTTTCTAAAATTTCTCTGTTAATTTTCGCGGTATAAAAAATTTCTTAAAAATTGATTATCTCACGAGCTGACACTTTCCTCAGCTGCATTCTCACTCTTGGAACATTTTACGAATTCTAACATTTATTTATCTCTTTCAAAGTCAAATTTTCACCAAACCGGTGACTATAGAATTTAAACCTCAAAACGAAGCTTTCTAAAATATCTCTGTTAATTTTCGCGGTATAAAAAATTCCCTAAAATTTGTTTATTTCACAAGCTTACACTTTTCTCAGCTGTATTCTCACTCTTGGAACATCTTACGAATTCTAACACCTATTTATCCCCTTCAAAGTCAAATTTTCACAAAAACGGTGGCTATAGAATTTAAACCTCAAAACGAAGCTTTCTAAAATTTCTCTGACACTTTTCGCAGTATAAAAAGTTCCTTAAAATTTGTTTGTTTCACGAGTCGGCATTCTTCGATCTAATATTCCCACTCTTGGAACGTGTTGGAAGTTCTAGCATCTATTTATCTCTGGATTCCCTCCATAGCCGCATTTCGGTAACACTATCACCGATGCTTTTCCTTTCATTCATCCCGCAAAGCGCCACACGTCGATGGAGTAACGCAGAAAGCGGGAAAAGAGAGAGACGAAGGAGAGAAACGGGAGACGACCCTTTCGTTTGCGGTAACGAGGTTCGTTAAACGAAACGCATCGTCGTAGAATTTACGGTGGTACGTGTAGCTGGCAGTAGTGGCTTTGCGGTGTGCATCGTGCACAATGCCAGCCGGACTGCATACAGGAGAGAATTAGGTCTGTGTTGTGTAGTGACAGGCTTACGTCATCGTCGATTGTCAACCGTTCTCCGTTGCTTTTCTCTTCGTCTCTCTTCTCTCTCTCTCTCGTTCGCTCTCGATCTTACTCTTTCACGGGAGCGGTGCATGGCGTTGCAAGCCGACGTGTGCAGGTCGCTGTATCACCCGATGCACTCTTCGGGTGATGCACCTGCTCTTCTCTCGGCTGCTGCCCGATAATGACGACGAGAATAATTGGCAGCTTTTTCTACTCTCGCGTTTACGTGCACGGTGACGAGTACGGAACTTTCGGGACCAATTGGGAGCAGTTAAGGGGCGGAACTGATACGACTCTTGATTAAAAGTTACACCGCAAGTTATCACGAGAAACTTTGTAAATATTAACACTAGATTTACGGAGCCAATTTGGCTCATTCAAAATTTGATTACTGTATATACAATATATTGGTTGGTTAAATTTTTTAATAATAAATCTTTCATTTAAATTGTTTTGAAACTATTTTCTTTGCAAAAACTTCAATTATCTTGTATGTGTCAAATTGGCTCACTTCAGAAAAAAAAGGTATATTAATATCCGTAAATCTAGCGTTAAGTACTCTGACAAACTTCCAAATAGGTTCAGTGACCGAAAAA
Organism: Cerceris rybyensis; assembly: GCA_910591515.1. Lineage (NCBI taxonomy): Eukaryota > Metazoa > Arthropoda > Insecta > Hymenoptera > Crabronidae > Cerceris > Cerceris rybyensis. Next base: position 2,957,932 of record OU342800.1, on the reverse strand, counting down.
CCAGTTAAGAGAGAGAACTGATAAGATTCTTAATTATAAATCTCACCGCAAGTTGTAACGAGATAGTTTATAGATACAAAGTACCGTGACAAACTTCTAAGTAGGTACAGTTACTGGAAAACAAGCTAAGAGGGGGAATTGATTAGATTCTTAACCCATTCGAGACCAATTGCACACCGTGTGTGCAATGCATTTCCGAGCCAAAAAGACCGACTGCACACCGTGTGTTCAATGATCTTGAATTGCAATTATCAGTGATTATAGAAAAAACAGCCCTCGAAATAAGACTAGCTTAAAATAAAAGGTATCTTACAAATGTGTGAACATTACATTTGGTACTTGATTCAATTTCGACCCTAAAGTAGGTGACCCAAAGCCACGATCATTAAAAATACAAGAAGTGGTACATATAAAGCTAAAAGTTATCGGTCTTTCTGGATAGTCTCCAAAAAAATGCACGGTCTCGAATGGGTTAATTATATTATAAATATTTGTTAATTATTCAGTAACACATCGAAAAAAAAGGTGTAACATTCCAGCAGATAACATATCAATTTATTGTTTATGCGATTTTCATGCTGTAACAATTCAAAATATTTTCGTATGTGTTGCTGAGCGCGATCGTTAAATTAAAAGTGTACGGCAACGTGTTAATTATAAATTACACCGCAAGTTGTAAGGAGCGACTTTGTAAATATAAAGTACTATGACAAACTTCTAAGTAGGCCCAGTTAATGGAAAACAAGTTAAGAGGAAGAATTGATTAGATTCTTGATTATAAATTACACCGCAAGTTGTAACGAGACAGTTTATAGATATAATGTACTGTGACACATTTCTAAGTAGGCCCAGTTAATGGAAAACAAGCTAAGAGGGAGAATCGATCAGATTATTAATTATAAATAGACTGCGGATTTTTATGCATTTATGACAAATTAAATACGACTAAAATATACAAAAAGAACATAATATAAAAATATATCTAAAATATCCAAAGTATGGTATTTGTTGTAATATTTATTAAGTGCAATAAATCCCTAGATAGGTTTTCTTGTCTCACATGCATTTTTGAAACTCGAAATTTGCATAAACATCCGCAGTCTAATTATAAATCACACCGTAAGTTGTGACGAGGAACTTTGTAAATATAAAGTACTATGACAAACTTCTAAGTAGGTACAGTTACTGGAAAACTAGCTAAGAGGGAGAATTGATTAGATTCTTAATTATAAATTGTACTGCAAGTTATAACGAGACAGTTTATAGATATAAAGTACTGTGACAAACTTCTAAGTAGGCCCAGTTAATGGAAACCACACTAAGAGGGAGAACTAATACGATTTGTAATTACAAGTTACACCGCAAGTTGTAACGAGCAACTTTGTAAATATATAATACTGTGGCAAACTTTTAAGTAGGTCCAGTTACTGAAAAACAAGCTAAGAGGGAGAATTGATCAGATTCTTAATTACAAGTTACACCGCAAGTTGTAACGAGCAACTTCGTAAATATAAAGTACTGTGGCAAACTTCTAAGTAGGTCCAGCTACGAAAAACCTGCTAAGAGGGAGAACTAATACGATTCCTGACTACAAGTTACACTGCAATTAGCAGCGAGGAACTTTGAAAATATTTGTAAACATAAACTACCGTGACAAACTTCTAAATTGCTCCAGCTACGAAAAAGAATCTACGATTTCACAAGAAGTCAAAGTGTAAGGCTAAGAATTGGTAGCAGTAACGATGGAATTAACCCAGGGAAAACGAGCAGGTATCAAAGACCGAAGTATCTTCCAGTGGCTTCATTAAGCAGCTGAACGACATAATCGAGGTTAGGAGAGGGCTTTTTTTTCCACGATAGAGCCACGACAAACCTTGTGGAAGTAATGCATCTGGCTACCTGCCAGCCTCGGGGCTATCCTTCGCCGGCCGTTCGTTTCTGAATGAACAATAGAAAATGTCTGCTACTCGCGGCGCTGGTGCGTCGTTAATGAATACCTTGAATCGGTCTGGCCTCGAGTTCACCGGGCGTTTACAGGTGCACTGCGTGTACGCAGGCCACTGGTCAGGTTGAAAACAACGGCGAATCGGGTACACCGTGCCTCCTGGATGATGCGTTACAATTCCAACGTCAAACTACCGACTCGATGAACGTGCAGAGGCATACTGTTCGTTGGATGTCGTGGAACTTGTTTATCAATAGGTTTTTCTTCATTTAGAAATTTGATATTTATCGCGAGCTCTGCCGAAGGACTTGGAAGTTTGGAAAGTTGAGATCTGTTTTTATCACTCTTGCGATGTTATCCTGGTTGTTTTTACACTTTGAACGTTGATTGTAGAGTAATTGTATCGTCATGAGTCTACTTTTAGAAAGGATGCAATATTTTAGTTGGCGTGAGAATTAATACGGTGGATTGATAATAATATTACGGTGGACCGTGGAAATTGTTTATCAGTGGGTTTCTTTTCAATTAGAAATTTGATATTTGTGAAATTGAAAATTTATAAGTAAGCCCTAGGATTTGTGAGTTTAGGGAGATAGGAAGATTTTAATTGGCACGAGAATTAATATGGCGGGCTGTGGAAATTGTTTAGCAATGGGTTTCTCTTCAATTAGAAATTTGATATTTGTCAATTTGAAAATTTATAAGTGTGCTCAAGGATTTGTGAGTTTAGGGAGATAGGAAGATTTTAATTGGCACGAGAATTAATACGGCGGGCCGTGGAAATTGTTTAGCAATGGGTTTCTCTTCAATTAGAAATTTGATATTTGTCAATTTGAAAATTTATAAGTGTGCTCAAGGATTTGTGAGTTTAGAAAGGTAGAAAGATCGGTTACTTTGCTTTTTCTGACCCCTGCGCTGCCTTCCGGTTTGTTTTTACACTTTGAAATTTGATTGTGGAATAGTTGTAGAGTCTACTTTTGCAAAGAATGCAATATTTTAGTTGCAAGCAACGATTTAGATTTCACGCCACCGTACAGTTTTAGAATCGCAACTCGAAATTCCCGGGCATTTCTTTCCACCGGACCAAAAATAGCCGGACAATCCAGTCGGTGTGGATTTACAACAATTCAAGAGGCATAACACGGTGTTCTCTTTAAATAAATCCCTCGCTAGACACGCGAATTCACCTTTCATTTTTCTCATTGGCCTCTGCGGCCAAAAATAAAGGACGATAAACGTAGAACGGCCACGGATATCGTGTGCGTATACACGTCCATCTGCACTGGCGTGCGAAGATCGGCGTTTTCGGAACTCGCAGCAGCATCACCTGGGAAGATAGACCAGTAAACTGCTTCTCCCTCGACTCCCGTTTCGCCGACAGCGAAACTCTACTTCCCTTCTGGGAAGAGGAGCTCCAAGCTCCATACCGCTTAAGTATCCTCGGGCACGCCATCGGTAGAGACTCCGTTCATGTCTTTTTCTTTTCTTTCTCGACTCCCTTGACTCCTAAGGTTCGACGTTTCTCTTCCTTGCTCTCACTTCTTCGACAGTTTTTTAGATATGTTTATATTTGCGACAAGTTTCGAACAGGAATAGAATTTAGACGTTGAAATGTTGAGGAAACAGCTGAGGATTCGATTGAACTTGAGGATTTAATTGTAATTGTTCTGCTTTGAATTATTGGTGGTCTCTGAAGGTCAGTTGCACGGTGCCAAATCAGAAAATGGGAAAATACAATTTTAAATGGGAAATTGAACTTGAGGATTTGAGTGTAATTGTGGAGCGAGTGATTTAACCCTTTTGCTTTGAATTATTGGAGGTCTTTGAAGGTCAATTGTACGGTGCCAAGTCAGAAAATGGGAAAATACAATTTTAAATGGGAAATTGAACTTGAGGATTTAATTGTAATTGTTCTGCTTTGAATTATTGGAGGTCTCTGAAGGTCAGTTGCACGGTGCCAAATTAGAAAATGGGAAAATACAATTTTAAATGGGAAATTGAACTTGAGGATTTGAGTGTAATTGTGGAGGGAGTGATTTAACCCTTCTGTTCCGAATTTTTGGAGGTCTCCAAAGGTCAGCTGACGGTGCCAAGTCAGGAAATGGGAAAATACAATTTTAAATGGGAAATTGAACTTGGGGATTTAAGTGTAATTGTGGAGAGAGTGATTATTGATTTAATTGATTAAAATATGATAGATTTGAGGCCGGTAGTGTTAACATCGACAGTTTTACTGTTACACTTGTATAGTGCGACAACTAAAAGATGGCCAGCGAGCGGTGGAGGCCATTTCGCTTTTGGAATCTTTAAATCCAACTTTTTAAAGTAAACAATTATGTGGAATATTCAATTTAGAATTCTACGTCTAGAAATTTTAACACTTTACCAACCGGTACTTTTTAACATCCTACCCACTTCTGATCGGTCACTTGCACTCAAATATTTCCCTGCTACTGATATCTCTTCGAAAATTGCAAAGTTTCTTCACCAATTCCTCCGCACAGTTAACCGCAATGAAAAATAACAATTTATTAATTTCCGTAGCGTCCAATTAATAACTTAAAAGCCCAAAAGTCTTGGGCCCAAAAAGTCGATTAATCGACTACCGGTCGTTAAAGTATTAAAATAGAATTGGCGGGAATAGGCATTTGAAAACTGCCCAGCCATCTTTCAATTGTCGGACTGTACCTTCTATTTGAAGTAATCCCAAAACAAAGACACCCATCTCCTCTCTCAACGTCCAACCGGTTGTTTCCATCTGAGAATCTCACACGAGTTTCTCGTGCATCGTGAGAGGAAGGTTTTCGGTAGGGCACCTGATCGAACCTTCCTAATCTGGTGGGCCATTACGATAATACGTTTAGTAGGAAGCCTGGCCAGGCTGCTCCTCTTCGGTGCGAAAACAGGTAGGCAGTAGGAAGAAGAAGCGGTCGAAGAGGAGGAGGAAGAAGAAGAAGAAGAAGAACGCCTCTTTCCCAGAGCCACAACGTGGTATACGCTTACTCTCTTTGTGCCGGATGCGTGCCGCCGGCAGAGTAGCAATAGCGGACGAACGTCCGGTCTGCCCTCTCTCTTTCTCTCTCGCTCTCCTTCTCTCTCCTTCTATCCCATTCTCTTTCTCCATGGAGGCCGATGCACCTCGATCGCATCATTGCTTGTACCATGCACCATCTCTCTGCCCTACTGATGGACACGGTTAATTACTTTCGCGTTTCAACCCGATTTTCTTCCATGATACCTACATACTTTCTTATCTTCCTCTTCGTCGTATCTTTTCCTCGAGATTATCGTGGAATAGTGAAATCGAATGTGCGGTCGACGATGATAATAGGGATGGACTCTCGCTTTGCACGTGGTAAGGCGAAAGCGATCGTTTTGGTATGGGGAACGAAGTTGAGAGTGGTCTCGACTCAGAGGGGATTGATGGAGTTCTTGGAGGTAGTTTAGCTTTTAGGATTACTGAGAGGGATTTGGAGGGCTGGTACTTTTAATTAGCGACTGAGTGGAGTCTGGTAGACTCGTATGCTCTCCTTGATGGAAGCTGATATAAGTTGTGAATTAAAAATATCTTCGTTCTTGGAAATAACTGAATTTTGCTCACAAATTAGGATTGTACCGGAAGTGACGACGAATTCATAGGTGACACTATCGATATCTCTTTGTTATGTAATCTCTTTGCTGGCTTGCGATAACTCAAGACTCTACCCTCTCTGTTGAATTGAATTGAAAACTGAACTCTGTACTTCATAATCCTCATATAGGGATTTACGAAATGTTTGTTAAAAATAATTCACTAACACTACTAATTGAAAGTATAATTAAACCAGATTGTTTCAAACATATTTAATCTCAGAAACACGTCAAATTTGCAGTTGAATGCTAAACCACTTGGAAATTTAATAAATTAAATATGATAAAAATAATTCACGAAAACTACTACTTGAAACTATTATTAAAACAGATTGTTCTAAACGTATTTAATCTAAGAAGCAAATTAAATATCTCAATCGAATGCTAAACGACTTGGAAATTGTATAATTTAAATATGTTAAAAATAATTCACGAACACTACTACTTGAAACTATTATTAAAACAGATTGTTCTAAACATGTTTAATCTAAGGAACAAATTAAATATCCCAATCGAATGTTAAACGACTTAGAAATTGAATAAATTAAATATTGTAACGGCGCTTCATAATTAAATAACTCAGATATTATAAAATAACGTCTCTAACTTAATGAATCCAAACTTCTTGCACAAAGACAACTCTATCCTAAATATTAAATCAATATCTAAACATTTGCAATTCGTTGTTAACATTCTCGTAATCGATATGAAATATAGGGGAGACAATTTCGTTACGATAATTCGTAACAATATGTTAACAATAATTCACGAACACTACTACTTGAAACTATTATTAAAACAGATTGTTCTAAACATGTTTAATCTAACAAACAAATTAAATATCCCAATTGAGTGCCAAACGACTTAGAAATTGAATAAAAATGGGGATCATGGAAGATAATAGGTTTAAGTACAGAGTACATCTTGCGTCGATTTGGATTTTTACACCGTGACGGTACTTCATTTCAAAAATAATGAAATCAAGAAAAATTTGGGAGGGAACGGGTTAATATGATTCTAAATGATAAGTGGACTTTTAATACGTGTACTTTAATCTCCTTTTATTCCGTGTTCCAGAGAAAGTATTGATAACGAGGCTCACCACCCAGAAATGGCTGGACGTGGGACCAAAATGGACGGAGGACGAGTACAGAAGCGCTCATTCGCGCATGGTGTACGAATACAGAGTGACATGCGTGGCCCATTATTATGGGAAGGGCTGCGAGAATCTCTGCAGGCCGAGAGACGACAACTTTGGTCATTACAGCTGCAGTCCGACTGGAGAACGCGTCTGTCTCTCGGGTTGGAAGGGTGACTACTGCAATACCCGTAAGTTTTCTCGCCATTATCATACATTTCCAGGGACTTACGGTAGAGCGACAAGATTTTTCGTTTATTTCGAGACCAAGATTCTTCGTTTTTCAAGCTGTATTCTCATATTTATGTATACGGTGAAGTAATTTCTTTGTGGAGAAATGAGCATGACATCTTGAGATTTCCTCCGGGGGTGAATCACACGAGAGACATTCTGTGAGCATGGTTTGCGCACGGAAGCATCATCCTCGCTTATGTTCAATTTCCTTGGGTGTACGTTGAACTCTTGTTGAGATTTAATAGCGCGGAAATGATCTTGAATGTATTTAAAGCGGAGAGAAATTTATGAGCGGTTTTACTATGGCTTTCGATTTATTTTAACGTCCGTCGAGAAGAATCTTTGATGAGAGTCTGATTAAGTTTCTCTACGATGTTCTCCAAGTTGTATTTTCAAATGGATAATTTCCAGAAGTGGCATTATATTTATAAAAATTTTTGCAATTTTTAAATCTTGCTCGTACACCGTATAGATAGATTTTAACCCTCTATGGGCCCTTGTAACTTTGAGGTAACACAAAACAAATCTAAGCTTTTATTTTTCAAAATCAATTTTTTAACTTTCTCAAATATTACAAGTTAGCTCCTCAAAACCATGGAATTCTCTACAATCCAACGTTTCAAATTGAAGTAAAATTTATTACTTATGATAGTACTTTTATTATTTTCTAATGTGCTATCGTGCAACTAATCTTCTGATGTCACAGAAAATTCGGCCCATAGAGGGTTAAATTCATGATTCTTTGGTGGTATCATTTTTAAGGTGTAGAGGATAGGAAGTAATTTTGGTTTTGTGTAAAATGAACGAAAATCGGCCCAATCTCGATTGCGCTCTACCGTAAAAGCCTGAGTACAGATATGTACATGAAATGCGTGCACTCCCACGCTTCCCATCGCGACTGCACTGCGCGTGACATCCCTCCTTTTGTAGGAATTCCGTGTATGAAATTACAGAGACGATCTCTACGTCTCTGTCCTCTTCGTGTGGCACTCGGTTCAGCCCTCTCGCGTCCACCGCGTAATATATACTGTTAGAGGGTAATCGGAGGAGGCTGTCGAATTTGGTATTTTTTCATGCATCCCTTGGACGGACATCTCTTCGACTACGTTGAAAAAATTTAGCGAGAAAAATTGCAAATTAGCTAATTATGCTGATCATTAAACAAATAAGTTTCGAATTTTGGACCTTTATGCTGGACATCGACCCCTAATTTCTTCTTTCGGCGACACACTTCTATCCTACTTCCTCGGGAGAAGATGGGACCAACTGGTTCACACTTTTATTCGATCATTTCGATATTCGTCTCTTCGATTACGTTGAAAAAATTTAGCGAGAAAAATTACAAATTAATTAATCGTGTTGATCATTAAATAAATAAGTTTCGAATTTTGGGCCTTTATGCTGGACATCGACCCCTAATTTCTCCTTTCGGTGATGTGCTTCTACCAAACTGCCTCGGGAGAAGATGGGACCAACTGGCCCACATTGAAATTTACATTCGTTCATTTCAATGTTCGTCTCTCCGCCAACGTTGAAGAAACTCATCGCGAGAAAAGTTATTAAACTAATACAACTTTTCAAATCTTGGGCCCCTAAGCTGCAAAACTTGGACCGATGGGACCAACTGGCCCACATTCAAATTTACATTCATTCATCTCAATATTCCTCTCTTCGCCAACCTTGAAGAAATTTATTCTTATCAGTCATTAAACTAATCCAACATTTCAAATCTTCTGCCGATTCAACTCCTACCCTACTTCCTCGGCAAAACTTAAATCGTTGGGACCAACTGGCCCACATTCAAATTTACATTCATTCACGTCGATATTCCTCTCTTCGCCAACCTTAAAGAAATTTATTCTTATCAGTCATTAAACTAATCCAACGTTTCAAATCTTGTGCCGCCTCAACTCCCTACTTCCTCAAAGTCAGACCGTTGGGCCCACCTGCTCCCTCCCATCCCCATTCGCCCATTCCAATCTTCATCCCCAATTTACATCACCTTAGACTCCAATCTTCTCCAACTCTCCATCCATCATCGATCAATCTCTCCACAACAAGTCCCCTATCGATCTTCCAATCGTCATGCAGCAAGTCCCAAAAGCTCTGAAAATGTCCGGCACGAATCCGCGTTTAAAATACATGCACGTAAATCACTCCTCCCCATTATATAACATTCCCCAGAACGTTAAACCGCCTCTAACGTTCTCTATTCTCGTTCGTGGCACGAAACTCGACAAACCCGACGAGAGTCGACGAAGGAGAGGCCCGGTGCAGTGTCGGTGCAGCAGTCGGGTCCGAGCGTGCAGCAGCTTCCCACGCTTGGCGTGCGCGAGCGCGCGTACGGGGTCTCTCTCTCGTCTGGTCCCGTCTGCGTCATTCCACCTCTCTCTTTTTTCCCTCCTCGTCGGGCCCCCGACTGCATCCAGCATCCTCCTTTTTCCCTCCATGGCGTACCTGAGCCGAGGACTAATCTCTGTGTACGTGCACAGCTTCTGAGTCTGTCTCTCGTTCAGTCTTTCCTCGTGTACGTGCACCCGGGACGTTGGTGCACGCGAGGAGGCAAACTCTTCCTTCGTGTGTGGCGTTCTCTGTCTCTATGGTGGTGCAGAACGTGGAGGAGGGCCGGGTGAGTCGAACGGGACGCAGAGTTGCGCTCGTTGCTACGGGTTCGTACTGCCGTTCGGTCTTTCGCTGCTGTTGCCGATGCCTCTGGTTCATGGCGCAGGTTACGTGGCACCTGGTATGCTTCTGGAGGTACAAAGACTCTTTTGTCGCCAATGGATCCTCCTTTGGTCGTTTTTCTCACGGGGGAATAAGTGGGGTGGGCTTTGGACTTTGGGCCTGGGCCTTATCGGGGGAGGAAGATTGAGTTTGGGGAGGTGAGAATTTCTTTGGAGGATTCTAGCGATTATTTGAAGATTTTGGACGTGGAAGTTAATATTGGTGGATGGTTAGGGGATGTAATTAAAGGGTCATTGATCTTTTGATATACAATGACGAGGGGGAGACTTTGTTTGGAATTATTTAGTCATTTTACTCATGCGGCAAGAGAACTATTTTGCAATGGTACTTAATTACTGTCCATTGAAGATGATTGTATTGCAAATTTCACAGTGAAATTTTTATTTCGAAGTTTGAATTGAGACAAATCAAGTAGCGTTTTTCGCATGAAATTCCGTTTTATTTGTGAGTCGAGGAGTTGAGTTTGTGGTAAGAGTTAGTTTCATCGCGATTTCCATTGTCTTGGTGTACGGGAGATCCTGATCCTCCTCTGCGACTCTTGCCAAGTTGCATTCCACATCCGCGGCCAAGATTCAGAAACTTTGTATACCCACGGTATGAATAGTCGAGTAAGTTGAAAAGAACTTTTCCAAAATTCGCTATCCATTGAAACAACCTATTGACAAAAGGGATTGAATTTGTCTTCATCCTTCGAGTTTGTAGAAGCAACGACCTTCTCATCGAACGTCCTTCGTCCCAGTGGAGATTCGGCGGCCAAGTTTCGACGTCCTCAACGTTACGAAGCCCCAGGAGGTCTCTCCTTCTCTTTTCCTCGTTCCCTCGATCGGTCGTTGCACTCCAACGGCGGCTACTCGTTGCTCGTCGGTCGACAAAGTCCGCGCATTGATTACTAATAGACTACTTACTCTTCATTTCGTGACATTCCCCGTCATTCGTGGAATTGCGCGTGTTCGTGCACAGTTTCGCGAGGAGGAACCCTTCTTTGGATTATTTCTTTCTCTTTCTACACCGTATTCTTCTGGTCCCTTTTGTCACGGAGCCGACTTTGCGAATCGAGCGATCTCTTTCTCACGTGTAGACTTGAGAAGGCCGATACCGTTTTCCGGGACTTTTGTCTCCTTTCCTCGACATCATGGAATCAAAGTATGTACTCGTCTCGCAATGAGAAAGGAACGTAGAGAGCGGTGGTTGCTGGTTGATTTAATCTTCAACTTTTCTTTTCTTCTCTCGCGATCCATCGCGCTAGTATACCTCGACGGGATTAAACTTACTCCAGACTGGTATCCGAGAGACGTTTTGATTACGCTATCGCACGGGAATAAATTCAAGAACGAGTATTTTAATATCGGTCTCGCCTTCCGGACGAGTTCCGTGAGAGCGTGCTTTCCTTCTGCCGCTGATCTGTTAAAATGGAAATTAGCGCCGGGAGAATTTCTAGAAATGGCGAGTACGTGCGATCTTCTATATCACACTGGGAACACCGAGACCCCTCCCTCTTGATGTACTCGGATAGGATTTGCTCAGCTGACCTGATCGTTAGGAGTCTCGGATTTCTGGATGGAGATGTATTCAAATTGACTTTTCTCACATCGCGGAATCTATTAAATACAACGTATGATGCACTTGGGTTAGATGTATCTCTTGGAGATCTTTGAGGGTTGATACTTCAATTTACCAGGAAGCTGTAATCGTCTTGAGACGATTGAAACTCTTGGATTGGAATTCTCAATTGGTACTACATAACAGTTATTAATAATTTTATCTTCTTAGAATTTAAACGATTTGCTAGTAGAGAAAATGGGAAAAATTTACTGGCAATGGCCAAGATACTTTAATCGCTGTCCGAGAGAAAGAGTTAACGAAACTAAGGGTAGGTTGGTATAGTATACGGGGTGCTTAGTATCGCAAGTATTTTTGGGGGTGTGAAGACACTATAATCGTCTCAAGGGACTACTAAAATACTCAGCTCGAAATTTCTACTTTCTACTATCTCACAATCAAATCAATAATCAATCTTACATATCAATATTAACAATTTTACCTTCTTAGAATTTAACCCTTTGCGGACTAGCGACGCATATATGCGGTCTGAGAAAAAATATAGTTACAGTTTATCGCTGTATGTATACACGATTTAAATTGAAAAATTGAATTAAAACCGGTGAGATATAATTAAAAGTGGAGTAATTTATAATTCAGATACGTTAAAAACCCATATTTCTGATAAAATGGTGCTTTCGGAACGCCGAATAAATGATTATCTGTCAATATTCAAAAATGTTCCCGTCCGCAAAGGGTTAAACGATTTGCAAATAGAGAAAATGGGAAAAATTTACTGCCAGTAGTCAAGATACTTTCTCAACTTAATAGTCATCCGACTTAAGGATTAACGAGCTTAAGGGTAGGTTGGTGTATCTTCCAGGGTGCTTAGTATCGCAAGTATTTTCCGGGGCGCAAGGACACTAAATCATTTCAGCAGACTACTAAAATTCTCAGCTTGAAGTTTCTACTACCTCACAATTAAATCAATAATCAACCTTACATACCAATATTAATAATTTTACCTTTTTAGAGGTCAAACTACTTGCAAGTAGAGAAAATGAGTAAAATTCACTGTCAATAGTCAAGATACTTTCCCAACTTAATCGCCGTTCGACAAAAGGGTTAACGAGCGTAAGGGTAGTATACCGTACAGGGTGCTTAGCATCGAAAGTATGTTCGAGTGTGCCAGAATACTATAATCATGTCAGGAGACTACTAAAATTCTCAGCTTGTAATTCCTACTTTCAACTACCTCACAATTAAATCAGTAATCAACATTACATATCAATATTGACGATTTTACCTTCTTAGAGGTCAAACTACTTGCAAGTAGAGAAAATGAGTAACTTTCCCAACTTAATCGCCCTTCGACAAAAAGGGTTAACGAGTCTAAGGGTAGTGTACCGTACAGGGTGCTTAGGGTCGCAAGTATTTTCGGGGGTGCCAGGACGCATTAGCAGGGGTTGCAGAAGCAGCTGCAACACGGCGAGGCAAACCGAAAGAGCCCGAGCCTCCGAAGCGAGTGGCCCCTGACAGCTGCACAGAGGTCGGTGCTTTAACCAACAGCTGCACCGGACTCACGTTCACAGTCCACTTCCATACCGACCCCTCTTCCCCGTGGCCCTCCCTGCTGCCGCATTTTTCCACCTTCTTCTTTCTCTTTTGTAACTTCGCTACCTGCCGAACTATGTCGCCTTATCTCAGTCCATTCTGGTTCCTTCAACCAATGGCTTTTCTTGTAACGAAGAAAAACGACCCTGGTTACCCTAGCAGGTAGCACATAGACTCGATAGAGTGGTAGGTTAGAAACATTTCTAGGATGAAAAGAGAAAGAAAAACTTCCATTTCGATTCCTCATTGTCGCCCTTCTACGAAAGGTCAGGCACAAATGTCGGTTGCACTTGGGGGAAGAAAATCGATAAGTACGTTGAAGTCCGTGCGCACCGTGAAATTTCTTTGGGGGGAACACGTGCGTGGACATTTAACTAGGGGACTCGTGTACACATAGGTCTATGGTAAAATTTCTCTTTATAATTTTTAAATTGAAGGAAGTTGAAAGAATCCGTAGGTTTAATTCGAGAAATATTGTTTCTCGACGTGTACTCCAAAGGGGAGGGAGAAACCGTGGAATCCCGGCGATTCGGTCGTTCCTTCGTCGCTAATCCAGGGAGACGGTGGAGAAGGCAGTCGGAGAAGAGTAGTTTCTCTCTTTATCTCTCCCTCTTTCTTCTTCTTATGGGTTCTCCGCTCTATAAATACACCATACTCCTTAGCGCTTCGGCCGCGAGTTCCATCGAGCCGACGAGAGCCGCTCCGTGGGCCGTTGCGCTCGGTGCCAAGGTCACGCGGCCCACCGGCCCTCTCCTGTCTTCTCCTTGGCCCCACCACCACCCTCTCACCGAGGGTTCACCTTCAACCTTGCCGCATAGCCCGACCACCTTCAACCCCTTCATTCACGAAGATACCGGCTCTACTCTCTCTTTCCATCTCCCTCTCCTCCCTCCCTCTCCTCCCTTTCATCTTCTCACACTTGTTTGCCAATCTTGCAATTTTTTCATCGATCACGATCGCAAAGTCATCCAACGTTATTCATCGCGAGGTCAAACTTCCAAAGGTTTCGTTGCAAGTTCATCAACTGTGAGACTTCACATCGTCAGAACTTGTAAATGAACTCACAACGATCCTTGAGAATGTTTTCTGGGATCGGAGCATTTGAAAAATCGACCTTGTGCTTCGAAGGTAACAAAATTCGTTGTGAAAGAACGAATTTACTTAATTCTTTCGCTTACAATGTAGTCTGGGACGGGGGATTTGTCAATTGGGCCCAATGTCAACACGTCGTATTAGAAATGTTGCAAGTCGATCGAGGAAAGGGCGAATAAAATGAGTTAGATCAGTCGTGTGTCCTTTGAGATGTCTTCATAATTTTTTTTGATAGCATTGATACATTATTTAAGATAGTATGTTGCTGTTGATTAAGGCGTAGTTTATGGGAACTTAAATCGTAAGGGGTTTAAACCTCCTGATGGCACGTGTGCAAGAGTGGCGCACTTTCGGACGGGAAAGAAGTCAAATAGGACGAATACGAGGTAGGCCGCATGGTAACACTGACACGCGAGACTCATGGTGACTATATACATTGGTGAACATACGTAACTGAAACTGCTGGTGGCTGAGAGCCAAACGAAAGAGTTTGGATATTTGCGGACTGGACAAGCGGCTCGACACGTGACACAATTTCATTACCCTTGCGCGCACCTAGCGTTGGCGAACGCGTGCAGCTATGCCAAGAATTGCTCGGTCGTCCACCCCCTTCTGATCGAGATTCCAGAAAACTGGAGATGATTTGAAGCTTGATTTTCCATCACTCGAATTCTAATTAATTCGTTGGAGTTATGTCGTTAATTGGGGACGTTCCACTTGTGGAACGTGGGAAGCCATTTTGGTACCACTTTGGGCTACTGGAGAACCGGTCGATTTTGACTGTTTTGTTGGAAGGGAATATGAATTTGTACTTTGGTGGATATTGTAAGTGGATTTTTATGCGATTGGTCTCCTATCGAGCATTTATGGGGGTGTGGTTGGAAAAGGTGGAGAACCTCTGCAGTAAAAGATTGACGATTGAACAGTTTTGGAAGTACAGGGTACATTTGTTGTGTGTCGTTGAGAATGGAGATATTTTGGGCTATGTTTCGCATCTATTATTGATAGAGAGGGGTCGTGACACAATTTTTTTACCCTTGCGAGCAGTTAGCGTGCAGCAATGTTAGGAATCGCTCGGCTGCCTACCCTCTTTCGATCGTACGAGATTTCAGAAAACTGAAGATGATTTTAATTATCTCGTTGGAATTATCTCGCGAATGGGGGACGTTCCACTTGCGGAACGCGGGAAGCCATTTTGGTACCACTTTGGGCTACTGGAGAACGTCAGTTGGAAAATGGAGAACTATTTTGACTGCTTTGTTGAAAGATATATCATACTTTGTTCAATATTGTAATTGGATTTCGACGTGATTGGTTTTCCTATCGGGCATTTATCGAGGAGTGGTTCATTCGTCGAGTGGACCTGACGAAAAGGTGGAGAACCTCTGCAGTAAAAGATCGAAGCTCGAATGGTATTGAAAGTATAGGATACATTAGTTATGTGTCACTGGTAACGGATAAATTTTAGGCTATGTTTTGCATCTATTATTGATAGAACAGGGGTCGTGACACGTGACACAATTTTCATTATCCTTGGGGGACGAGCGACACGACGCGTATCGCTTGTACTACTGCGTGCAGCTATGCAAGGAATCGTACGCTTAGACTCCTTTCCCACAGGGTGTTCCCGGAAAACGGGAACGATTCTTGTTACATATGAGATAAATTTTAATTAGATATCGTCGACGCAGCCTTCAAATAGTTCAACCACTCAATCCAAACGTTCTTCTACCCTTCACGAATTATCTAACGTAATAAAACATTGCCAAACTTCGTACAATTTCCTATCACTTAATATTAAAATAGACACAATTCTTTGGAATTCCATGAAATACTTCCATGAAAAATTCCATTATAAGTCCCGCACGAACCAAGAGATTTCCGCTTCGACGTTTCGCGTTATCGTGCGTTGCCGATGCAACCGATTTTCCTGTAAATCGTTGGCAATTTTATGATTCGATTAACAATGACAGACCGAACAGTACCCCGGGTGAATTATCGAGTCCCAGTGACTACCATAGAGGTATGCATCGGGATGCATCGTACGTATAGCAGCTCGTGCAGTCGTGAGGGACGCGATCGACCTCTTGCGGAGAGTTGCCTTAACCTTTTGGATTTTTTCTTACTCGTTTCAGCCCGCTGCCTGCCCGGATGCGACGAACAGCACGGACACTGCAATCGACCCGACGAATGCATGTGAGTATTACGCATACAGTTACAACTACACACGTATTTTACCTCTCACCGTCTCTTCTATGCGATGCACTTACAACTACTCTTCTCTCTACTGATATTACATTCCTGACTCGATACCCCTCTTCGTGGTATCATAGTTATGCGGATTAATAGTACATATATCGGTAAATGAATTCGTGAACGTTGGCCCCAACCTGCCGTGAACTTTTGAGGTCAGGTCGAGGGTAAGGGAACTTCAAAACGAATCACGTGATACTTCGCGGCAAGCGATTCTATTTCCCGCCTATTTCCTTTTTACGAACTTCACGGGTGACTTTGCAATTGCAAAGCTTCAATTAGAAATTATGGATAGTTATGTAATTATTGGTACAGTCCGACAACTGAAAGATGGCTAGGGAGCCGAATCAGACCCGCCATATTGTTCCGTTTTGTGAAGTTCGAGTGTATCTTTGAAATTACAAAGTTTCAATTGTAAATGGATGATGGATAGTTTCGTAAGTTATTGGTATAGTCTGACGACTGAAAGATGGCTAGGGAGCGGTGGAACCTCTCATTTTTAATAGTCTATTACCATCATTTTGGTTTTGGAAGCCTGAAACCTAGTCTGCTGAAGTAAACACTCTGCATAGTCTTAGTATCCCCGTATTTTTACTTTGGCTGAGTAAATGCGACATGTCTGTCCCCTCCACCAATTAGACTCGCATTCTTTAGTCTAGCCATCTTTAAGTTGTCGGACTATAGGATGAACATTGACGAGGAATTAAAGAGCAACGAAATTCTTTTGCCTAGCCATCTTTAAGTTATCGTACTGTAGAATATTGCGATGGCTGAACATTGAAGAGCATTTAAAGTGCAACGAAATTCTTTCGCCTAGCCATCTTTAACTTATCGTACTATAGAATGTTGCGATGGCTGAACATTGAAGAGCATTTAAAGTGCAATGAAATTCTGTTCACCCAGCCATCTTTAAGTTGTCGTACTATAGAATATTGCGATGGCTGAACATTGAAGAGCATTTAAAGTGCAACGAAATTCTGTTCACCCAGCCATCTTTAAGTTGTCGTACTATAGAATATTGCGATGGCTGAACATTGAAGAGTATTTAAAGTGCAACGAAATTCTTTCGCCTAGCCATCTTTAAGTTTCCGAACTATAGGATATTACGAAGGATGAACATTGACGAGGATTTAAAGTGCAACGAAATTCTGTTCGCCTTGAGAAATACGAATTATCGTTATGCACGATTATGATAATGCGAGAGAGGTGCATCTTTAATGTTACTTGCCAGAGGCTCGATCGACGTAACGTTTCGTAATGTCCCGGTCGTTGCAATTTTTCTTACGTTCTCTCTTCAATTCTGTGTCATTATCGGTTAGCCTGTCTCTTCTATAGGATCGGTAAACGTGTATGCGTAGAAGAGAGGACGAAGAGGAATTCGAAGCGCTCGGCTCCTTTCCGTCGTAACGAGGTTCACCGAGGTGCCAATCGTTCTTGCCCTTGCTTCCAACTTCTACCTCTCCTCCTTTCTCTTTTATTCTATCTTGCCTTTCCTATTTACCAAGCGTGAATCGTGTCGTTGAACCTTCTAATTCGACTCGACAAGGAAGAAAAAACGAAACGAAAGGGGCAGAGATCGATTTCGGAATTTCTGGATTTGTCGGGAATCCCTGCTATAAATACGAGTCTCTAGAGGACATCTTTTGCACTCTGTGTTCTTTCTGCTCCAAACTTTTTTTGCACGGTGAAATATCTTTGGAAAGAAGTTCGTCTGCGTGCAGTTAATTCTTATTTAAGTTCAACGAGAGAATTTTTAATGTTAAAAAGTGTATGTTGGATTATAATTTCGACGCTTACGTTCATTTATCTTCGGTATATTCGAACGAATCTGAGCCGAGGCGACTTTAACCCGGGGTTTGAAGTTAACTCGATCATTTAATTACTCTACGACCGGGGTTAATTGTCCCGTTACCCGTAGTCGTCGATCCAACAGAGCCGGACGATTCTCGCGAGTAATTCTCACAGTTTTCACCCCTGCGTCTTAATTCCTGAGATTCTAACTGCGACAAAAACGTATAATAACCTTACAAACGGACAGGCGCTGAATCCCTCGCGTTTTACAGCATTACAAGAATCTCTCTTAACTCTCTCTGTCATAATAAAATCAAAACTTGCAACGTTACGCATCAAACATTAAATATCTCTCCGCAAAGTACAAACTTTCTCTCGAAATAGCTGCATTCTCGACAAATCTCGTCGCTTCGTGTAACGAATGGAATCTTGTCTCAAACGGAATTCAAATTTCCCGCGTCTCAGGAATCCATGAATTTCACCGCGGCAAATTACCGCGGGAAGTTCAAAGTTCCAAGGGAAGCAGCGTGAAGGAGGAAGAAAAGAGAACGCACCGATTTCCCGGTACGACACGAAGTCGAAGTAAATTGCTGTTGTTACTTGTGGCGAGTGAAATAGTCTCGAGATTTTCGCTCTACAGAGATCGAGAGAGATTTTACTCTTTGGATTACGTCGAGGGCGATTCTTCTCGTTGAATACGCGATACTTGGAATATACGTGCACCATATCCATGGCGCCGTAGCAGGTAGACCGTGCCGACAATGAAGTTTCCCAACCGTAATTGGATTACTACATTTTCTACCCCGCAACTAGCACCTCTATAAACGTTTACGCATCCTACGTTTAACTGTGGATTCTCGGTACCGTATGCATCAACGCGTGAGACAACTTTAACACTGGAACTACTGACGATTAATACTTAAATATACTTCAAAATGGGGGCAAGAAACTTGATCTATTTAACTACAACTGCCAACTATGAATACGACATATTTAAAAACACTAGAAAAATACTCCAAAAGAAAATAAATAACGGCGGCAAGAAACTTGATCAATTTAGTTTACCTCATTTTACAAAATAGACGTAGAAAATTAACTAAGTTATTACGTTAAAAATTTTACGAATTACTTTTTAAAATTTCATTGACTACCTTGGTAGATCTAGTGTTAAAATATGGATTTTTTGTCTTTAATATTTGAAAATTAATAATATTTAATAGACGAGATTTAAAGGTAGTAGGATACGTTAATCGGTTAAAAGAGAAATCTTAAAGTACACGACGGAGTTTCTTGTCGAGTAATATCGTTTCACAAGGTTATTAGCTCCGATGTTTTTGTCGATGCGAAGTTAAACGTGCTCGGATGCAAAATACAAATGTCCTGTTCGCATCGTGCGACCGTACGTTAGCTACGAGATAATCTGTTTTCTGGCTGCGTACCCTCTATGCGTGGAAATAGTCGATATGATCGGTAAAAGCAATTGCCGTGAGAGCTTCGTGGGATGTTGGCCCCGTTCGTGATACGTGAAAGAATCGCGGCTATATCGTGTCCCATTGAAATTTCGGAGTCCGTGTTCGGACGCGCGAGTGGTATCTGAATACCGATGAAGATGCACAACGTGCATCATCCTACGATTTCTCTCTCACCGTCATTGCCTCTCTTTCAAACGGAATACCGTGGAACGATATGTAGAACATCCTAGTTCGTGGACACCGTTGAAGTCTCTTTGGAGGACTTGGATCGCCCTCCATCTTGGAAATGTATCGGTTATCGTTTTATATAAAAGTTACTTCACTGATACCTGCAATTTTCTAGCCAAAAATAGAAAAGTAATTGGAAAAATTGAAAAGATTTCCGTTTTTTAAGTCCTAAATTGTATACTTCTATCGCCCTCCATCTTAGAAATTTATTGGTTATTGTTTTGTGTAAAAGTCAGTTCATTGATACGTGCAATTTTCTAGGCAAAAATAGAAAAGTAATAAAAATTGAAAAGATTTTCTTCGATTAATAAGCGAAAAAGGATCCGTGTTTTTTGAGTCCCCATTTGTATACTTCTATCGCCCTCCACTTTAGAAATTTATTGGTTATTGTTTTGTGTAAAAGTTACTTCACCGATACGTGCAATTTTCTAGTGAAAGATAGAAAAGTAATTTGAAACACTGAAAAAGATTTTCATCGATCAATAGGAAAAAAATTCGCGATTTTTAAGTCCTATTTTATGGACTTCCTTCGCGTTGCCTTTTAGAAATGTGTCGGCCATTTTGTATTTTAGGCAAAGATAAAAGTTACTTCATCGATACGTGCAACCTGCTTAAACAATCAAAGATTGAAAACCGTTAAAACTGAAAAAGATCTTCATCGATCAATATGCAAAAAAGAATCCGCGTTTTTAACTGCCATTTTATAAATCCGCTATAAAATAACATTCCCAACATAAAGCCACGTTTCGTCCAATCGTTGCATAATCCTCTCAAGATTTCCCTGATTCGCTTCGCCTCATAAAAAACCACGTCGTTGTCCATAATTCCCGAAGTGTCTTTACCTCGTTCCACATTCTACTTCTTCCGTCACGCTCCTTCGTGAATCGTACTTCCTGCAACTCTTGCCCGGATCTCCCTTCGATTTTACCCAAAGAATCCTACTATTCGCATACCAATTCCCCCAATGATCTCCATCCTCCGAAATTCCCTAGACCGCGTGTCCTTTCCTAGGGAAAAAGTCAAAAGAAGTCGAAAGAAATCACACGGATGCTACGAATCGTCTCATTGGCGGCTAGGCCGTGCGCACACCAACAAACTACGAAGATCCGCGCGGCACAGTTCGGTCCGTTTCGTTCCTTCTTTCTTCCTCCCTCTTTCCTTTTCATTTTCTCTCCTCCTTTCTCTCTCCACGCCAGGTTCTCTCCACGTTGCTCTGTCGGTGTGTGTGTACATGGGATTTAATGGTATAGTCATGCGACGTCAACGGCTGCGCTTTTCTCTCTCCTTCCATCTTTCCTCCTCCCTCTACTTTACTCTCTTCATCTTTCCCTCTTTCTCTAGAAGCGATATATAGCGATACATAGGCGGATGGGTATTAGTGGGCAGAGCAAGGCGCGCGCACACACAGAGAAGCGTAACCTTTCCTTGACCCGCATACTGAACGGCTGTGCCGAGGCTCGAACCGTGGGAACACTACTCGGCGACTCATCCCCACTCTCCTACGAATTCTACCTCCTCTACTGTCTCTCTTGGCTAAGGCTCTTCCTCCCTTCTCCTCTCAGTTCCTCTCCTTCGCGTTTCTCTCTCCCTTTCTCTCCTTCCTCTGGACTGGTCTCTCCCATCGTTGCTCATTCTACTTCTACCTTTTACCTCTCTCTTTCTTCCTTCATCTCTTACCCTCGTCTGTGCACCAAGTACGCGCGTTATACACGCTTCTTTCTTTTATGTCTGTCCTCTTTCGATTCGTGCTCTTGTTCCATCTTTTCTGCGGACGTCTTTGTCCTTCCTGGAGAAGATTTATACCCCCTCTAACCCCTTCTGTCGATGTAATGGCCGACTGTATCCTCTTGCTTTCCCTCACTCCTTGATTCCCTGTATCCAGCTCCTTTCTGCCTTCTTCTTCATCCTCAACCTTTTATCCACCTTTGCGTATCCTCTGTCACCTTCCTTCTTTTTCCTGGGACCCTTTCTTGCTATGGAACCTCTTAGTTGTACAGGTTTAAAGGATTTTTTACAATTTTTAACCTTTCTCCTACTTATTATGGTAGAAATTAGAAATTTTCATCGTTTCCATCTTTTCCTCGTTCTTCCAATGATTTGAAAGCTTTGTGGGAATTCTATGAGGAAAATGATTCTTGATACGAAGGGGATGATCGAGTCGTCTTAATCGTCATCGAGGAGCTTCCTTAATCTTCTCGATCGACAACGAGTAGTCGTCTCAATCCTCACGGAGTAGTCTCTCGTTTACTCTTCTTTTTGAGGTCGATCGGTGGATAGGTTGGAAACGATTAGGAGTCTCTTTCCGAGGCTGGCATAAAACGAGTTTCTCTCCGAGACTTGCTTTTCAGAGGTGGGGGACAAAGCAGTTGGCGAACCTCGCGAATTGAGATTCAGCCGAGTCACCCGGTATAACCTCACGGTTACCTGGAAACGGCGACTCTTTCTCATTTCACCTCCTCCTCCATCGACGTCTCCTCCTCCGCTTCACTTCATTGCGCGTCTTCTATCGCGTTTGATAATTTTTCAAACGCGTTTAACGAGGTCCTTGACGTTCTCTGTAGAATAGATCGTGAATTCCAATCGCGCGGAGATTGGAATAGCCGGCAATAAGACGAGCGAGGAATCTCAGACGCCCTCGAGTGTGTATACACAAAGAGGAAGGAGAAGTCGCGAGAATGGAAATTGCACCTTCTCCTCCCATCGTTTTTTAATTCCCACTAATGAAACGTCAGATAACGTTCAGATCTACACGCGTCAAAGAGATCTTCACTCCCCGCTCGTTTCTCGTGTTACAACCGAAACCGATCCTCCTCGATTCGGACAGAAGGGATCCTCGTTAAAAGCGAACGAAAAGAAACAACGATTCTCTCTCTCTCTCTCTCTTTCGCTTTATCGTACTAAAAGGAAGACCGACCCATCCCCTAACGAGCATACCCTTCCTTCTCTGTTTCAGATGTCACAATGGCTGGAAAGGAGCATACTGCGACCAATGTCTGAGATATCCAGGTTGCCTTCATGGTAGCTGCCAAAAACCCTGGGAGTGCCTCTGCGACGAGGGCTGGGGCGGGCTATTCTGCAACCAGGACCTAAACTACTGCACGAATCACAAACCTTGCATGAACGGCGGCACCTGCTTCAACACCGGCCACGGTTCGTACACCTGCTCCTGTGCGCCGGGCTTCACCGGCACTGACTGCGAGACGCCGCTTTTGGACTGTCACTCGAAGCCCTGCCTGAACGGTGGCTCCTGCACGATGGAGTCAGCCTACGGTAACTCCACTCTCACCGCCCTCGTGCCCAAGAACAGTCAAGACTCTTCTTCCTCGAGGCAGCATCATCGTGCCGCTTATCGATGCACCTGTCCACCGGGATGGCGTGGCCGTCACTGCGAGATCAGCTCGAGATCCTGTCGAGATTCGCCTTGCCATCATGGAGCCACCTGCGAGGACGATTCTCTACGTGGCTACGTCTGTCGATGTCCCCCCGGTTATACCGGAAACGACTGCGAAGCTCAGCTCGACGAGTGCTCGCCCAATCCATGTTCCAACGGCGCCACCTGTACCGACATCGTCAACGGATTTCGATGCTCCTGCCCTCCAGGATATACCGGTGAACGTTGTGAAACTAACGTCGACGATTGTCAAGGTGATCCTTGCCTCAACGGTGGAACTTGCGTCGATCTAGTCAATCAGTTTCGTTGCCAGTGCGTGCCAGGATTCGTTGGAAGACTGTGCCAGGATAAAGTCGATTATTGTCTCGCGAAACCCTGCGCGAATGGTGGAAGATGTATATCTGGAACGAACGATTACCGGTGCGCGTGTAAACCAGGCTTCACTGGGAAGGACTGTAGCGTGGACGTGGACGAGTGCCGTAGCGCCCCCTGTAGAAACGGTGGTACTTGTTTGAATCGAGTAAACGGATTTCTATGCAACTGTCCGGAAGGTTGGCACGGAGATACTTGCGCGGAGGAAGTAGGAGCTGGAACAGCAATTATGCCGGAGGCTGCTGCAGCGGCTGGTTCTCCATCCAACACTGCCGTGGTTCCAGCGATACCACCCTCAGGGGCGAGTTACTGGTCGGGAAATCTTTCGAGACAAGTCGCTACTGCGGAACCAAGAGATGCTGGATTAACGACAGAACACGTGGTTGTCATAGCTACTCTTTCGACCGCCGTACCAGCTTTTGTTCTCGTCGCTGCTGTAGCCGTGATGTGCATGAAACGACGACAGAAGAGGGAACAGGCGAAGGCCGACGAAGAAGCGAGGCTACAAAATGAGAGGAACGCTGTTCACAGTAGTATGAGCAAACGAAGCGGAGGTGTCATAGGGGGTGTTGGTGGTCCCGGTGGAGTTGTAGGATCCGGAGGTGGTGGAGTTGGTATTGGAAATGTTGGTCTCCTAGGAGGTGGAGGAAGTGGTATGATAAGCGGTGGAGGTGGTGGAAGTGTCTGCACTCTAGGGACCGGTGACGCTCACATGATCAAGAACACCTGGACGGCGAACAAGAGCGTGAACAACGCAGCGTCCGCCAGACAGGACGACCTCGACTCCTCGTTTCAAACGGACGTCACGCTGGATAGCTCTTGCTCAGGTTACAAACCGGAACCGGTGCTGCAGGATGGTAGAACACGAACGACGAAGCAACTGAACACGGAGGCAGCGGCCCACAGGGCGTCGCACCTCTTCCAGAAGGAAAAGGATTGCCTGGGTCTTGGCCTCGGCATCGGAGTCGGCGTCGGAGTCGGTGTCGGTGTCCTCGAGAATGCCAAGAGATCGTCGGTGTTTGGTGGTAACGCGACCGACAGCTGTTGCGCGGCGGAGGCGGCGTTGCTGAAGAGGCCGACGACGATCACGGAAAGCGGGTCGGTAGGTGGCGGGCCACCAGGAGGCGGTGCCGGTGGGACCGAGGGTAGTGGATGCGGTGTTTACGTGATAGACGATCATTATAGGCACGACGCGGCGCTCGCGGCGACGCTAGCGACGGAAGTGTAGTCCCGTTTGAAACCGGAACCCCTAGGGGACTCAAAGACTCGATGATTCTTCGACTAGAGGGTTATGTTGTGTGTACACAAGTAAACCTTTGGCCGTCGCTGGACTCGTTTTTCTTTCGTTTTCCTTACTTCCCACCCCGAATCGCCAATGGGAATCTCCCGGAATGAGAATTCGCGAATCTTAATGCGGGACAAGTGCGGGTATTTTGTGATCCCTGTTTCATCGTCTCCTCTCCCTACTATCGTGACCTTGGTATGTCAGGATACTCAGAAAAAATAATCTAGTATCCCCGTTGTCATTGAAGAGGATGAAATGAAATCGTGCTTCCCGCTGGAAACGATCCGAGGAGATCCTTTTTGGAGGAAAGACATTTGGAGATGAATTGAGAGAGAAATTTGGAAGTGAGAAAAGAAAAAGAGTTGGAGAGAGGGGAGAACTCTTGAGACGGAAGGAGCGAGGAAAAAAAATTGAGATGCTGTGGGGGCGGATGGCGGGAAATCGTCACCGACCCGTTCTTAGGTATTAATATTATCATGCTCGAAGCAAACTTTGTACAGAACTAATTTATTATTATTGTTATTTACTATTATTATTACTATTGCTATTTTTCCCCTTTTCTCCGATTACTCGGGTAATTGCTATTATTATTATTATTATTAATATTATTATTATTATATCGTATCCCATTATCATTGTTCCGATAGTTCTTTTTCGAATTGCGTGACTGAGAATTTTGAGATTAAGAGGCGCGTACGTGTGGATAAGTTTTGTGTATATTAAAATATTGTGCGTGCATGTTACGTCGCGTGTACACGGGTCAACGGTGTACATGGGGTAAGTTGCTTCGTGGTTGTGTATGCGTGTGCAACTGAGAGAAAGAAAGATTGCGTATGTGTGTGCGTGCACATGAGAATGACGAGAGGAGAACGTTTGTATGTACCGTGCGTATAGTTACGAGCGAGAAGGTTTAAGACGAATTGTAATTCAAACGATGTCGCCCCCCCTTCGTGAGATTTTTTTTTTCTACTTTTGGATAACGCTCTTTTTTTTTCGACGTACGACGAGATATCAGTTTTTTTCTTTGCCCGGTATTCCGTGAAACGAGAGGATCTTATGGGATTGACTTTTGGGTCGTGTCTTGGAGAGATGAAATAACGTGGAAAATGAGAAAATAGTAAAGGGAACTCTTTCCACCCGGCATTTTGAGATTCCCTGGGTTTTGTTTTACGGCAATCTCTGGGTGCTGGGAGTATCTTAAGGGTTGAATAGTTAATGGGATCTCTTGGAAATTGAAAATTTAGATTGTGGGAGATGGTGGTAGGAGAAATCGAAGCTTACGGAATTGTATATATGGTGAATTGCGTTAGAATTTTACTTTATCGTTCATTTGGAGATTTTTTTCAGTAATTTAAACCCTTGGCCTACGAGTTTTCTGACGGGGTGTGCAAAGATGAGGAGTAAATTTCTCGAATTAAAAGATTCCACTGATTTTTGATGTTTTGCATAACTGAATATTAATATTATAATATTAACTGGAAATTTTCAAAAATTCAAATTTCTTTAATATCCTCTCCACTTTTGACCGGTCACTCGATCGCCAATACTTCCCTAAAACCAAAAATGTCAAATTTTCGACACTGAGTCTTTGGCACAATTACTAAATTTATTAATTACCGCGTTTAACAAATTAGAAATTCAAAAATGTAAGTTGTGTCCGAAACGCTTATTAACACTAAATTCACCGAAACTGTCAATTTGACGGGTTCCAATTTTTTTTTATAAATATTTTTCAAATTCACAGAAAATCAGTACAGTAGATATGTCACTTTTGTGATACAGCGATTAATTAACAAATTAATCATCTTTGAAACTTTTGTTTTCAAAGCCTCTATTTAATATATTACAATGTGACAAATTTCACTGTTGCATCACAATTAAATCATCTCACTAGTTTTAAATCTAGTGTTAATAAACTACCGGTTGGTAAAGTGTTAATAGAAATAAATGAGACCGTTTCACCAGCTAATATTTTCAATTTAATAATATTTGAAAGACTTCCAAATTTCCTACGCCATTTTCCACGCCGCGAGTCTCACCCGTAGGCTAAGGGATTAATATACACTATTTTGAGATTCTTTCTTTAATTTAGGTAATCATGGCCAGTATAGATATCATTTAATACTTGTGAACTTATTAAAAGTCCAACAGGATGTTAGAATCAAGATTGGACTTGCATTTATAAGGATCACCTTCAATTTTGATCTCTCGCGTAGAGACGTTAAAGAGACGAAAAATCGTCAATTTTCGAATTTCGTCCCTTTGAACGAGCATTTACGACGACGCGATCCAGAAGTTAAAGTCTAATCCTTCATGTGGTACCGTGAGATCCTCTTAAAATGGCCCACGTATGGCCTCCCATTGCTGGGCTACTCCCAGAGAAAGCGACTGAAATCAAAATCCACGCTCGATTCTCGCAACGAATTCCGCCATACGATCGAAGAAGCGAAAACCATCATCCGCGTCTCTGCAGAACGACAGAACATTTTCATTAAAAAAAAAAACAGGAAAAGGAAAACAACCCTTTAAAATAGTTGTGAAATTTCCAGATTATTTTTTTCCTTTGTTTTTCGAGCTTAGAAAAATTTTGTAGAATTTTTTGTAATGGAAGTTCGTTGCAACGAAAAGGGTGAACGTTTTTTCTTTTTTCCTTAATTTGAAAAGTGTTCTTTGCAGTCTGCAGAAACGATTCCGACGATGTGGTACATCCATACAGTGAAACATTGCTCGCGTTATGTATAAACAGATAAAGAAATGGATAAATAAATGAATGAATATATAAATATATAGATAGAAATATATATAAATATATAAATATATAAATAAATGAATATATATATAAATAAAAGAACCGGCGTCGTCGTCAACGGCGTTTCGACGGCGGAGCGCAAAATTCAATTTCAGGATTTCAAAGTCGAAGTTGGCAATCATTTACAAAAAAAAAACTTTTTATCTTTTGCTCTTAGCCAGAAAAATTTGCATCTATCTTCCCTTGATCTCGAAACTCTGAAAATCCACGATTTTCCTTTGTAAAATTAAAAACAAGCAAACAGCTCGTCACAGATTCCTCATCTATTCAAATCTACCGCGTCTTTTCTCGAATAATCTCGTCCCGCTGACTTCGACCGCGAAAAGCGCGCGAACTATGAAACTGACGATTATGTATTGTTATCGCAAACGGCTGATGATAATTAATTTATTTATAAAACGATACTGATTACCTGTATTTGGCAAACGATAACACCGATACGATATGATGCATACGATAATAACGATGAGGATGACGCTGATAAACGTCGATGATAATGATAATTAAAAGAAAAAGAAAAAAAAAAAAGAACGACGATCACGACGCTGACGATTGATTTAAAATAACGCCGATGGTGATAATGCTGGATAACTGGTGATTATGAGGATGCATGTAGAAACGTACGATGACGATATGACGAACAAAGATTCGATGATGTTCCTGTTATAAATAATAATAATTAAATAAACGAAACGACTACCAACTAAGTCAGGCTTTTTGGGTCTCGCTCGTGAGCAGGATTTAATGTTAGAGGGCGGAGAGCGCTTAAAAACTATTGTGTATAATATTAAACTGCCTGGCCGGTCAGTCGATGATGATATCGATACAAGGATCAATCGTGAATCGATCGATTATCGATCCATTCACGATTATTCCTACGTTAAAATCATCACCGTCCCTGGTCGGCACGTCGGCCCGTAATTAATGAGAAGCACACGTACGTATAAACGATTATATTATATGGAATACAATGTGTAATAAAGCTGTTGTCATTTTTTGTACTTACACTTCTTTGGGCGATTTGATACGTCGATAACGCAGAAACTAGATTACGCTAGCTCCAACCTCTTCCTAATACCCTCCATTCCGATCCTACGTTCATCCCGCCTTCGTCGCTAAAACCTGTGTCCTTCCGTTTATCTGATCGAATCGTCGAACACTTTGCCAAGGTCGTTGGAATAGTGAGAACAAGGTTGACGATTTGCTCGAAATTGTTAAAGCTTTGGCAAAGTGTTGAGAACAGTCGAGAATGTAAAAAAAAGTAATTTTTGATCAATGACGATTGGATCGGATTGATTTCTTCAATTTCCTTCCGGCAACCGAGATGGCCTTCCGTTTGTAGTGAGAAAAGAAAAAACGTGAAGCATTTACATGTGACCGCGAGAGCGAATGTAAAGTTTCCTAGTGTATCCATGTTTTCTTTTTTTTTCCCCCCCCTCGTGTAAAGAATATATTAATTGTAATACGCGCGTACACACAGTTGCGGATCTGTATAAATTTGTAGTAGAAGTGTACAATTATCTGCGATTTACGATTTACGATTATTATTATTATACTATTTTTATTATTATTATTATTATTATTATTATTATCGGAAAAAAACGTGTACATAGATGAATTGTCAATATAACGATGTCACACAAGCGACAGTGAACGATTAATAACGATACATTAAAAGAAAATATATCTGTGTATTCAATTCTATTCCTTTCTCTCTGTATTCCGTAATAGCACACGAGGAGACTCTTTACGCTTGCGCAATGGCTGCCGTCAGGGACTGAACAAGTGGAGCTTGCGATATTCTAACGAGTCTAGTTAACGTTGAATTAATTAACTGTTGATACTACACCTAACAATTAAAATAATCTTTAAATAATCCTTAAATTAATAAAACCTTTCGCACGAAGTAACTTCAAATAGAAACCGTATTGAACTTAGCTTCGCACTCTTGACCCTACTGTAAACACGTCTGCCATAGAGGTCACTGGTGACCGTCGCTATTGAACTCGTTGAAATTGTAATTATTTTCAAATTGCAACATTTGGGAATTTTTGGACATATTAAATATTGAAATATCGGGCGTTAAAAGGATTAAGGTCTGTTGGATATCTATATATTAGTGTTTTGGTCCACTGGAGGGAAATTCAAATACTTTGATTTCGTTGAAATTTTAATTATTTTCAAATTGCAACATTTGGGACTTTTTGGATATATTAAATATTGAAATATCGGGCGTTAAAAGGGTTAAGGTCGGGTGGATATCTATATATTAGTGTTTTGGTCCACAGGCGGGAAATTCAAAACGGTACGAAGGGGTGCCCTGGTACCACGTGGAAATTTCTCGACCTTCTAATCAAAACGTATCACCTATCGACGATAATTCTCAATTGATAAGCCCCGCATACTACATGGCCATCGAATGTCTTCGATTTCAACACCTTAACTCCCATCGGGGTCACCGGTGACCGGCGCCACTAAATTCAACGCAGTTTCATATCAAGTTTAAATTACACTACTTACAAATTTTCTACCGTATTGAATATTTAAATATTCTCAACAAGAAGATAAATAACACTATCTATCAATCTGTATCTTTAAAGTGCCTTACAAAGACACGAATATGAAAAAGTCTCACCCCCAGTAGAAATGGCGAAACTAACGAAACACCGGTGGCATTCAACGTGTTAATAAGAAGAACCTTCACTTAAATCCTATACTCTAATAACCTCTACAAACTTTCAATATTCTCCGTTCAATTAAAACGCTATGTTATTAATGTCAAAGAGGAATAAAGTCTGAAAGACGTAAATAGCGAACGCGAGCAGGCAACTTCTTCGCGAAGTTAATGGCGCTCGTTGCAAAAGAGTTTCACGCGACGCATACCGAACCTGCGAAACGCACTAATCGTTAGCAAGCTTGCCACCACTTCCACGAGGCTAGCCATGGCATAAAGTACACTTAAGAAGGCAGAACACGGATGCATCGCGACAAAGCACATCGCGAAGGCGGTTGTGGGAAGATCGAGGAGAGAAAGGTCCGGCTTCGATGGAGGAAGTCGCGCATCTCCGACGGAATGACACTTAGATAGCACTGATAAGAGGATACCTACCGATTTTATATAACTACGATCGACGTTAGTTTGCATTAGAATTCAGGGAATCGCGACGTACGTATCGCAGTTAGAATAAATGGATTCGACGTTAACCTTACACGATGCTATGGGAAAGTGATAACCATAGGCGCATGATTTGAATTTTATGGCAACTATTAAGGTGGATTTCGCTATGCGGAGAACGTCGGATCGATTACCGGCGCCGTGGCTCGAGATAGTTTAGATCGATGGAAATTGATACTTTCTAGCCTCTTCGGGGACGTGCGGTTTCAGCATGAAGAGAAGAAATATGTACTTCTTATCATTCTGAGATAAATCTCGGCTATTTGGAGAGAATTGTACCGATTTGCTGTATTAATGGGGAATTTAATTGCAAACGTAATTATGGGGGGTGGAGAGTCAGGGTGAGAATTTAAACGACACTTTTTAACACTAGATTTACAGATATTGATATACCTATTTTTTTGAAGTAAGCCAATTTGACTCATATAAGAAAATTGACATTTTACACAAAGAAAATAGTTCCAACTCAATGTAAATGGAAGATTTATTATTAAAAAATTAGCCAACCAATATATTATGTATATATAGTAACCAAATTTTGAATGAGTCAAATTGGCTCCGTAAATCTAGTGTTAATTTAGCTGTGATAATGGGGTGAATTAAATCCTAAAAACGTCTTTGCAGCTGAAACACTTGCCGATAACTTGCTAAATGATAATTGAAATATTTGATAAATGAAATAGTCAATTTTAAAGTGTTATGAAAACGCATGTACCTCTTCTACATCCTCATCATCTATTTCTTTAATTACTAACTCCGTCGTATTTAACACTAGATTTACGGATGTTGATACACCTATTTTTCTGAAGTGAGCCAATTTGAATCATACAAGAAAATTTTTTGCAACGAAAAAAAGTTTCAAAATGATACACATACAATTTCAATAATTCAAAACTCCCTTGACCTTCGTTCGTCCTTGGAGTCTTTCCACTCAAATCGAGATTTAATTTAACTCAACACAATACAAAGTGTACTCACCGAGTACATATCATCCTCAATAAAATGATCATAAAGAAAATCTAAAAAGATATTTCGATTACAAGTAGAAAATAGTCCAAGTATCAGAAAAGACTCTAAATACTCGAATGTGATTTTACCACATTTTATGCGGGCCACGTAAAAATACGTTTTTTGGACTGTGCATAGACAGTTTAAAAAAGGCGATTCGTGGCAGTAATTACTTAGACTTGAAAAGTTAAGTCCATTTTCGAATTCAGAGAGAAAGCAGCTTTCAGCTTATATTAATTTTTTGTAAAAATCAAATTCGTACAAATTTTTCAACAAGTTTTCCTCTTGAGTCTTAATGAAGCGTTACAAAACACCCGCATATAATGTGTTAACTGTCGTACGAGTCCTTGCCAGTAAAGCCACCAAAGTCGAAAGTCATAGGAAGGCGCCAAACAAGTCGTAAATCTGATCAATTTGTAAGAAAAGTCGTTAACGTAAGAAATCCCCAGGTATTCTTCGTTTTTTCCCCGACAAGTGAGTTTATTTTCTGTTACAGTGCGCCGAGAGCAGACACGCGCATCCATGGAGAACGGACAGAGTAGATATTATACACGTATAACCGACGTAAGCAGAAGTCGGAGAACTTCGTGAAAGTCTTCGGGACCAAAGTAACATCGGCTGGGCTACCCACGACTCATCGTGTCGTTATATACGCGCCGGTTATTACCTGCAGCTTCTCCGCTGCAAACCCATTACAACTGCCGTGGCATTCTTCGTGTTTCTTTCTCCTCCTCTCTCTTTCCATCTTTCTCTCGGTTTCTACAAGTCCCTCGATCTTCTTCCCTCCTCGGTTACCCTCTCCACGGCTACCTCTTTCAATTGAAGTTCTTTTATTTTCTAATTTTGCCACTGAGCTTGATCCTAGATCACTTTACCTACCCTTAAATGCTCATAAATGTTTGAAATGTTGAACGAATTGAATTAGTTAGTGTGTTTAACCCTGCAGCTATCATAAGTGTCAATGTCCTTTGTATTTTTTGAATTGAGAGGGAATTTGCTAGTGATTCAGTGAATTTCAAATGTGATATTTACATCACATAGAATTAATTTCCAAAGGGTGATGGAGGGTTCTATCACAGTTCTGTTTGTTGAGAGTCGTAGCTTCTATCTTACCCTATTTTGTCCTAGCACACCATAGAACCCTGTGTCCTTCTTTCGTTGCCCTCTCTAAGACTATCTCTTTCTATACTTTCTCACCTTTCAGTTGAGGTTTTTTTATTTTCTAATCTTTACTCTAAGGTTAATCCTGGATTACTTTACTACCCCTTAAAAGCTCATAAGAGGTAAAAATGTTAAATCAATTGAGTTAGTTTGTGTGTTTAATCCTGCAGCTATCATAAGTGTCAATGTCCTTTGTATTTTTTGAATTGAGAGGGAATTTGCTGGTATTTCAGTGAATTTCAAACGAGACTGTGATATTTACATCACATAGGATTAATTTCCAAAGGGTGATGGAGGATTCTATCAGTGTCCTGTTGATTACGAGTCCTAGTCTCTAACTTACAATTAGTTTATTTTGTCCTAGCCCACCATAGAACCCTGTGTCCTTCTTTCGCTGCCCTCTCTAAGACTATGTCTTTCTATACTTTCTCACCTTTCAGTTGAGGTTTTTTTATCTTCTAATTTTTACTCTAAGATTAATCCTGGATTACTTTACTACCCCTTAAATGCTCATAAATGTTTAAAATTTTAAACCAATTGAATTAGTTAGTGTATTTAACCCTGCAGCTATCATAATAATTGTCAATGTCCCTTCTATTTTTTTAACACTAGAACTACCAAACCAGCCAAAATGACTGGTACACAGTTTTTTCAAAAAATTCTCCAATTTTGTATAAGAGTCATAGAATAAATATTCTACGTCCATATCAATAAACATAAATCACTCAATCGATCAAATTTTCCGCCGCTTGATTCCCCCTTTTTCAAAGTACTTATTTAATTTATTAAAATATGTTGAATTTGACGCCGGTAGTTCTAGTGTTAATTACGATTTATTTTGTCTAGGTTCTACTGTCTCACTGAATTCCAAACGAGACTGTGATATTAACATCACGTAGAATTAATTTCTAAAGGGTGATGGAGGATTTTATCTATCTATGTTGAATGGAGGTTCTGCTGATTGCGAGTCCTAGTCTCTATCTTATTGTTAATGTATTTTGTCCTAGCCCACCATAGACCTCTGGGCCCTTCCTTCCTTTTCATTTTTACTAGTTTCTTTGGCATTTATTATTGTTACGAATTATCGTAATGAAATTGTCTCCCCTATATTTCATATCGATTACGAGAATGTTAACAACGAATTGCAAATGTTTAGATATTGATTTAATATTGAGAATAGAGTTGTCTTTGTGCAAGAAGTTTCGATTCATTAAATTAGAGACGTTATTTTATAATATCTGAGTTATTTAATTATGAAGCACCGTTACATTATATTTGCTTTTTCTATTTAATATCGAAGATCGATTCATCTGGGACTGGTTTTGTGCGGTTAGTGTATTGCTGATGCTCTGTGGAATTTTTTTGCTCGATGGATCCAGCGTCTAAGACGAATTTATGGAGAAATATCGGCATACGCGTAACGGGAGTATCTCTGTGGGATCTAGGAAAGCAGCGGGGCGAAAGTGTTGAATGGTCGGAAGGGGATCGGCGAGCCGACGGAATCTGTCGCAATCGATCAGAGAGATAGGATTGGACGCTCGGCCCGTCGCGATTTCGTTGCGCTCCAACGATCCCGAAACTCCGGAGCGTCGTTTCGACGGCTAGTTTCACCCCAGGAAATTCGGCGCCTCCGTTCGCTGCCCCGACGATGATCGGATGCGACGAAACGAGAAATTGTTTTCGCTCGTTGTGTCGCAAAAAAATATTACGGCTTGTGGATGCGGTTGGAATGCACGAAATATTCCATCCACGGGTCTACGTTCATTTTTATTCATTTTTAACAGATTTCTAATCTTCAGTTATGGAGTGATCATTCTAGGATTTAGAGGTGTAGAATTGTTTAAAACAGAGTTTAGAAACTCGCATCTATTTCATTTGAAATCTTTAGCACTTTGGTCCAACTAGAGTTCAAAAACTTTTACTACAAGTAGTTTCAATTTAACACTTTATCGACCGATATTTTTTTACATCCTACTCACTTCTGACCGCAAATACTTTCCTGATACCGATATCTCTTGAAAAATTATAAATTCTCGTCACAGAATCCTTGGCACAGTTAACCGCAATGATAAACAATAATTTATTAATCGCTATGGTAACTGATTAATTAGTTAAAACTCCAAAAGCGTTGAGCCTCAAAAGCCTATTAATAGGCTACCGGTCAATAAAGTGTTAATATACAAATTTATAATGTTATTTGCATTCCATGGTCATTTTATCTTTGACCTACAATTTTAGCTGACAATGAGTGTCAAACTATCAAGTTTGAACACTACTGCGGAAAGGGCAGGTCCTGAGAAGGACTTTTACTCGGGGCTCTGGGGTCGTAAGGCCCATACTCGATGGATTCAGCTACTCTGAGTCCCACCGAGTCCCCTGGAGACAAGATTAATTGAACTAGTCCCACTAATCAGAAGTCTGATCATCTATCTCCTTAACTACTTGCCTAACATACTCAAGTATCATGAAAGTCAAAGAAAAAGACAACTTCCAAACCTCAGCGTAGCGAAACAATAATCTCAATCCAACCTAAAAGTCTTAAAACTTAAAAAGTATGTTCTCCAAATTTCTCAGAGGGACCATGAAGAAATTCTGACCTGGTACAACATGCATATTGCTAGGACATTTTGAGATTCGCAAAGTCTCGTCCTTTACTCGGGGCTCTGGGGTCGTAAGGCCCATACCCAATGGACTCAGCCACTCTCTGAGTCCCATCGGGTCCCCTGGAGATAGGATTACTTGAAACAATCCCACTAATCACAAGTCTGACCATCTATCGCCTTAACTACTAACTCTGTCATATTTAACTCTAAACCTACCAATGTTATACCTACTGCAATTTCGATGTGCTCAATAAGTGTTTTGGAGAAAGAAAAATCAAGAAGTAAAAAGATGTTTAATCAACCAATTTAGGTTTTACAAGATAGAAGTGGAATATTTACTTTACGACTTCACTGTCAATTGAAGTAATTTTTAGAAAAAATTGAATTCCGGCCTGGTAGGTTTAGCGTTATCTACCATGAAAATCAACTACAAAGACAATTTCCAAACCCAAAAGTACCAAAACAATTACTATTGGAAACTTTGGTGTGAGCGGTCGCTGATGCAGTAAAGAAACACTGTTGTGAACGTTTAAACAATATATAATTAAAACAATAAAGAATTACACAATTAAACAAAACCACAATAAAGAATTACACAACACGAGAACCGAACAAAACCAACTTTCTAGTAAATAAAAACAAAAAACGGAAGAGACCAAAAGCGCGCCGAGATGCACTCGATACTGCAGACTACTTAGAAAACACCAATGGCGCGTAATTTAAAAGAAAACAAATCATAAACCTAACATATATATAAAATAAAAAACACATTTATTCCAATAATTACCTCAATCGATCTTTACAACACAAATTCTAAAATTTAAAAGAGCATCTCTTCGAACTAACAATAACAATTAAATAAAAAAATAAATAAGAAAGAATCCAACAGAAAAGTTGGAGTTGAATTTCTCCAAGGCAAACAGTACAACCTTCCAATTTTCTTCACCGTGGCACGATCCCATCCTGAACACGCGCAGACCTCGCATTATCAATTTAACTGGCGCGTTATCAGCCGCGGGATCGCGAATTCGTGCGGCACCGACAAAACCTTTATCGTGACGATCCAACGATACGTGGAAAAACGGCGAAGTACGTCGTGGTCTTGGTATACGAGCTCGATCCAACGCGATACATCCAGGAAGGAGAGGATCAAGCTCGGAAAGGGGTGACTAAGGGGGAGCAGGTAGAGGAGGAAGAAGATCCTTAACACCGTCTCACGTGGCTGTAAACTCTGCACTGCGATACGCCGAACCTGAGGGCAAGTGAAAGTTCCTCGGAAGACGTCGTCGATGGACACATGCGTCTGCCTCTACACATATGCATATTCTTCTGCATTAACATCCGAGAACGTAGGAGAATTCTCTTTCTTTTGCATTATATACCTCTATAATTCTATAATTTGATTTTAGCATTATCCCTTTGCGCTCTGAATTATTGCATTGTAATCGTTGATTCCAAAAAGTCGAAATTTAATAGCTGAGAGTTTAACCCTTTTAGGGGCGACCGGAAAAATTGATTGAATTAAGGAAAAATATTGTTGCGAATGAAAAGAATTGTCATTTGGCGATAGCTTCCTATAAAATAGGCAATATAAAGCATAAACCCTGTATTTACAAATATCTGTTATAAAATGACTGATATTGTATTGGAAAAATGAATATTAACCCTTCGATGTTCAGTGTTAACACTATTGTTAACGACGATATATCGTCGTCCGGCACTAAAAGGTTTAAGTCCCACGGAAAAGTACAAAACTTAAGTTCATATGTGTGGTAGCTTTCTATAATTTAATGTCTGAACCTGAATTTCTAAACCTCTAAACATCGTATTTACCACAGGAATATTAATTCCCTTGGCGTATCATTTATCTTGCGACTGTCTCTACAATTGAAAATTAGAATTTTAGAATAAAAATTAGTAATATTAACACATTATATGCGGGTGTTTTGTAACGCTTCATTAAAACTAAAGAAGAAAACTTGTTGAAAAATTTGTACGAATTTGATTTTGACAACAAATTAATATAAGCTGGAAACTGCTTTCTCTCTAAATTCGAAAATGTACTTAACTTTTCAAGTCTAAGTAATTACTGCCACGAATCGCCTTTTTTAAACTGTCTATGCACAGTCCAAAAAACGTATTTTTACGTGGCCCGCATAAAATGTGTTAACTTTTTGCACTTGGAGTAATACTGTGAGAATTAACCACCTCTTGGACTTAGAATTAGCGATGAATTAGAAATAGCAATGACTTTTAAATTTAGTTTGAATGAATTGAGACCGAATTGAAATGAACTGCGCTGGGTGCTGAAATGAATATTGGCGTAAAGGAGCTCAGGGTTTCTAAAAGAGTTGAAAGGTCAAAGGATGAAAGTAAGGATTTTTTTATACAATTTTTTAAATTTCCAGGGTGTTTTTTTTCGTTTTTTAAGTTTCCAGGTTTATCCTCTCTCGAGGCGTACAATCGATGATTGTATCGATGCGTATGTTCGACAAGTGAGCGAATAGTCGACAAGCCGAGCTCGTTCATAGTGCAGAGCACTTTGTTCTCGTTATACTTTGTCTACGCGCCCATCTACTTATCTATTCCGCGTATTTATCTTGCACTTTTTCTCCCTGGTTCTCTGCACTTCGTGAAACACAAGCGTTGCCCTCTTGCCTCTTGCACGCGTGCATCGGTCAACGTTATCTTAAGCATATGCAACAACCGGAGAGAAACGCACTTAGGCTGGTGGTTTTCGTTTCTCTCTCTTTCCTCTCCCAACGAAGGATTCACCTTACATGCACTAAGTGCACTTTTAGTAAGGAGTAAAATTAAAGTTTCATAAACCATTTTATAATTCTGGCAGAGAATTTCATGAGGCGAGTCATCTTCATTTCCGGAGGGCTTGATATCTTCTTGGGGCGCGACAATTTGCAATTTAAAAGAATTCAGTGAATGGTTATTTTTCCAGTTGTTGGAAAAAAAATATATTATATATAAGTGATCGTTATCCACCGTTTATTTAGTCACTTTCAGCCTACAATATTCCTCTTTTCGCTCTGTTTTTCTGTTTTAATTGCCGTGATGATTTTATATAGGACTTAATTGACCTCGAGTCGCCGAGATGTGATCTGTTTAACATTAAACTACGAAGGTCAAAGTGACCGAGACTGTGTGACCCGTTTCCAACTTCCTGAGGGAAATTATCACTTACATTTTATTCTCCGAGTTGCACCATTCGGCAGAAATAAGAAGTCACTTCGTTCGGTTACGAGTGTAATAGTTAATAAGGCTATTCGCGCTTCTGAATTCAACGAAATAAGAGAAGTTTTTACTTTTGACTGTGTGATAGATTTTAACGTCGTTTTCCACGAACAGAGATACAGCGAGATATGAGATACAATGGATTAGAGTTAGCAATGAATTAGAATTAGGAATGCCTTAGAATTAGCAACGAATTCGAATTAGCAATGAATTAGAATTACGAATGCTTTAGAATTAGCAACAAATTAGAATTAGGAATGCTTTAAAATTAGCAACGAATTAGAAATAGCAACGTATTAGAATTAGCAATGAATTAGAATTAGGAATGCTTTAGAATTAGCAACGAATTAGAAATAACAATGCCTTGGAAATAGCAATGACTTAGAATTTGCAATGAATTAGAATTAGGAATGCTTTAGAATTAGCAACGAATTAGAAATAGCAACGTATTAGAATTAGCAATGAATTAGAATTAGGAATGGTTTAGAATTAGCAACGAATTAGAAATAGCAATGCTTTGGAAATAGCAATGACTTAGAATTTGCAATGAATTTGAATTAGGAATGCTTTAGAATTAGCAACGAATTAGAAATAGCAACGTATTAGAATTAGCAATGACTTAGAATTAGGAATGCTTTAGAATTAGCGACGAATTAGAAATAGCAATGGCTTGGAATTAGCAACGAATCAGAAATAGCAATGCCTTAGAATTAGCAACGAATTAGAATTGGCAATGACTTAGAATTAGCAATGAATTAGAATTAGGAATGCTTTAGAATTAGCAACGAATTAGAATTGGCAATTGAATTAGAATTAGCAATGCCTTAGAATTAGCAACGAATTAGAATTGGCAATTGAATTAGAATTAGCAATGTTTTGTGAACCTAATATAAATTAACTGAAACTGGAGCTGAATTAATGAATAAGAATCGAATTGACCGAGCTGCGTTGGAACTTTGGCGTAAAGGGACACAGAGGTTTGAAATGCTGTCGAAAAGGAGTGAGAGTCGAATGACAGTGTTTGGAAGTTGAAAGGTCAAAGAAAGAAAGTAAGGATTTTTGAACTTAGAACGGTGATTCGGGAACGAGTAACTAATTGTGACTGTCAACGACAGAAAATAGTATTTCGGACTCTTCAAGATAGTTCGCAGTAAATCAGAAAGTGGTGGCTGATGCTCGAATCACGTTGTCAACATGCTAAATATTTGTAAACATTACTAATCCTAATGCAAGGGGCCAGTACATTAGAAATATATTAATTAATCTCGTTCAAAGTCTTCAATTTGGGCGCGAACTTTGAAAACATCAACGACCGCTTCCGGCTGATTTCAGGTTCTCGTTCCAGGTGCACCTCGCGACGTTGCACCTCGGTGCACCGGGTCAAACGAGAGCATTCGGCGATGGAAAGAGGACAGCTCTCTCGCCGGGGGAGGCGCGGAGAGGTGGTTCCGGCGTAAAAAAAATTAATTGGGCGGATGTAATCCGATCGATTCCCACGATTCGACTATGCGCCGGCTTTATGTACGCGATGTACGTACGTACAGAATCGATCCGGTCCATTATCGTCGATAACCGGTGCACTTACACATCAACCACCACGTACATACTTCTCCTCTCCCGGTTGCTTCTTTCAGAAACGATTATTTCTTTTTCGGCTACCAGCGGACATCCGTTTAACTGGAAATTTTAAGCAGATTGCGCCAAAGCCCACGGTAAATTGAACTTTCAGGTATTACTGGCAGAAATCAGGGCAGCTGAAGAATGTGGAGTGATTTTATTGGAGATTCTGATGTTTGGAGGACCTGCTTCATGTATTTAACACTAAAGCTACAGTAGACGGGTTAACTGACTCATTTTCAACGTAATTTTTCCTTTAGCAAAACCGTTGTTTAGTGTTTTGTAATTTTTGTTCATTTAGCTACTGTGCGACAATTCTAAGATGGCTGGAAATGGGGAGACCTCTGAGTTTCAGCCACCTACTTCTGTTATTTTATTTTTGCAATTCCTAAAGTCAGTGTCCTAAAGTAAGTATTCTGCATAGTCGTTTGGTGTTGAATGCACCGAACTGCAATTTTTGTTCAGTTAGGTATAGTCCGACAATTCTAAGACGGCTGGGAAATGGAGGAACCTCTGAGTTTCAGCCACCTACTTCTGTTATTTTATTTTTTCAATTCCTAAAGTCTGTGCTAAAATAAACATTGCGCATAGTTGTTTAGTGTTAAATGCACCGAACTGCAATTTTTGTACATTTAGCTACTGTGCGACAATTCTGAGATGGCTGGAAATGGAGGGACCTCTGAGTTTGAACCATCTATTTTTGTTATTTTATTTCTAGACTCAGTCTCCTAAAGTAAGTATTCTGCATAGTCGTTTAGTGTTAAATGCACCGAACTGCAATTTTTGTTCATTTAGCTACTGTGCGACAATTCTGAGATGGCTGGAAATGGAGAAACCTCTGAGTTTCAACCACCGACTTCTGTTACTTTATTTTTGCAATTCCTAAACCCAGTGTCCTAAAGTAAGTATTCTGCGTAGTCCTTTATTTGAGTTTGGAGATTCGAAAAAACAAAATGGCGGGAACAGGTGATGGAAAATGAGAGGCTCCGCCACTCTCTAGCCATCTTTGAGTTGTTGGACTATACTTCGATGATGGTTTCAGACTTGTAGAAGGAAATGGTAAATTCGTAAATGGATTTGGCGAATTTTTGAATATTGCAAGGTCAGAAAACATTAATAGTATTATATTGTATTGCTTTTTGCTTTCGAATTCAATCATTTTCATCTAGCTTAGAATTTTTTTAGAATAGTTAAGTCGTATAGGTGGGTTCAAATCCGGTACGTTTGCTATTTTTGATATTCGAGCAATTTTCATAACATTGCAGTAAGGTAGTTACTCGTTAAACGTTATATTAAAACATACTCGTTAAGTCTTTGAAGTTAACACGCCGTATGAAACAAGTTTTTTTCTGGATATCGTTAATTCGTTTCTTGCAGGTCGAGACTTTTTATCTGACGGCCGGAAATCCGTTTGGGCTGTCCAATACGAGCTTAATGTCCCGCGATATTACAGTGCTTCTATCCACCCAAATTGTCGATCGCTTTCCCATTTCTAAACCGACGATACGAGCATCGATTCGACCCTAATAACCGGAATAATTCGTCCTACCTCGTGAAAGCGATCGTCGAACATTCTTCTTCCTTGGTTCGTTTCTTTCAAATTTTTTTTCCTACGTTTACGACGATAATATGAGAGAAGTTAATTTGAACGTAATAGGATATTCTTATTTAACCGTTTGCTCTATGGTTTCATTTTGAATGGGAGATAAATAAGAATTAGCAATTTTCTATCATTAATATTAGAAATGATTTGAATACATTTCAGTGGCAATTAACCTGGAATCTTTCAAATTTCTCCGGCAAGTCATTAATCTCAGTCGCAGTTGTGGGTTGCCAGAAATAGTGACGTGACGCCAATACAAACTTCGCGGACTTAAATATAGTCGGTCGATTAGAACGCAACGGTTAGGAGAATTGCCTCGATCGAGGTGCAAGTGCACCGATGCACTTTTCCTTCTTGCTATTCGTTTCTCTTGTTTTGATTCGCGTTTGGCATTATGCTTTCGACGTTGCAAATACCAGCGGAAATATTCTCGATTGGTACTCGGTGTACCTCGAAATGGACAATGGATGACTTGGACTCGTGTTGTATTTATCGAGTCGTTAGGTCACTTAGAAATAGAATGCCTATGTAAAAATTCTATTTATTCTTTCATAAACAATAGAAATATAATTCTTTGAAATTTATTTTAAGTGTTTCGTGCTTTAGGTCCTTCAAGTTACTAGCTTCTTCTAAATTCGACAAATTGTCACAATTATCAAGTCAATAGTTCAGTTGAAAATAGAATAATTGCTCTGTCTATGTAAAAATTCTATTTATTCCTTCATAAACAATAGAAATATACTTGGGAATTACTTTGAATTGAGGTCCCTCAAATTACTAGTTTAATTACTAAACTACTGGTTCTAAACTTGTCAAATTTTCATAATTATTAAGTCAATAGATTGGAAATAGAATAACTCCTCTGTCTATGTAAAAATTCTATTTATTCTTTCATAAACAATAGAAATATAATTCTTTGAAATTTATTTTAAGTATTTCATGCTTTAGGTCCTTCAAGTTACTAGCTTCTTCTAAATTCGACAAATTATCACAATTATCAAGTCAATAGTTCACTTAAAAATAGAATAATTGCTCTGTCTATGTAAAAATTCTATTTATTCTTCCATAAACAATAGAAATATACTTCTTTGAAATTTATTTTAAATGTTTCGAGCTTTCCGTCCTTCGAGTTACTAGCTTGTTTGAAATTCGACAAATTGTCACAATTATCAAGTCAATAGTTCACTTAAAAATGGAATAATTGCTCTGTCTATGTAAAAACTCTATTTATTCCTTCATAAACAATAGAAATATACTTGGGAATTACTTTGAATCGAGGTCCCTCAAATTACCAGCTTAATTAATAAATTACTAGTTCTAAATTCGACAAAACTTCATAATTATCAAATCAATACTTCACTTAAAAATAGAAAGCTCCTCCGTCTATGCAAAAATTCTATTTATTCTTCCATAAACGATAGAAATATATATGAAAATTATTTTGAGTTTCCTAGATCAGATCCTCAAACTCCTAGGTTGTTCTAAATTCAACAAATTAAAATTACAATCAGTTATTGAATTCTAAAATAGTCTAATGTCAGCCAGACTCTTTGTTTAATTATTAGAAATAAAAATCAGCACTTTAACGAAATACAGATAGTCAAATCGACCAATTGGATCGAACTAACGTGATTTTCGGGCAAGTTTCACGAACTTGCCCAGTTCCGGCATAAACTTAACGATCGTTTTCGTTCGGACGATCCTAAAAGCACCGCTCACTCGCTCTATTCCGCTCGATTCTTTCTGACATTTGGAACTCCGTTTCTACACACCTTCGCACGCAGGTATGCGGAGTCTATGCCTCCTCCTACACCTTCTCCACGTAGTTGCATGCCCTCCCCTTTCGTGTCGTACGTTTAAGTGATCGAACCTTAACGGTCTACCGGCGCCGCGGTTGGCTTTACCTACATTCTGAATGTATGTACCTACGAATACGCTTCTAACGAGAGAGAAAGAGGGAAGTGATGAGATGACGAGCCGAAGACAGAGGATACTCTGCTGAGGTCAATTCCTTAGGATATGTCGTTGGACTTCTTTCACTCGAGATATCCTCTTTTTAACACTAGAACTACCGGCCTCAAATCTATCATATTTTAATAAATTAAATAAGTACTTTGAAAAAGGGGGAATCAAGGGACGGAAAATTTGATGGATTGGGTGTTTTATGTTTATTTATGTAGACGTAGAGTATTTATTCTATGACTCTTATGTAAACTTGGAGAATTTTTTGAAAAAATTCTGTACCAGTCATTTTGACTGGTTTGGTAGTTCTAGTGTTAAGTATCTTCTGATTTTTACTACTGTCGTCATTTTATTCAGGATTTATTCTAATTGGTATCCTAAACGAGTGCAGATTAGTTAAGCAATTATTTAATAATTCAACCCTTTACTTTGTAACCCGAGTCGAAAATTTTAGCCCAAAATCCTCCCAAATTACCAAATAACTTAGGATATTTGGGCTGAATATGGAAAAATATGTTACATATAAAAGAATGCAAATTTTAATTCCACAATCGCCCTAAACTTGTTCATTTTTGCCTACTTTAGGATCAATTTAGGCTTCATACAGCCCAAAATAATCGACAGTATTCTTATTTAGAAAATTAATCG
This sequence comes from Cerceris rybyensis, assembly GCA_910591515.1. Lineage (NCBI taxonomy): Eukaryota > Metazoa > Arthropoda > Insecta > Hymenoptera > Crabronidae > Cerceris > Cerceris rybyensis. The sequence goes on along the minus strand of OU342800.1, from coordinate 2,913,371 downwards.
AAGCGCAATATTAAGCCATATATTCTATAATGAAGAGTTTTAGAATTGGATTGGAATTGGAGTGATTTTAGGAGATTTAGAATTTATATGGAATAAAATGATAATTTAATTTCTACTTGCTCCTGAAATCCCTATTTTTAGAATATGAGTCGACAGACTTGGAACTTCTGGAATATTTTTAGGGGATGTCAGATTAAATTGGAATCAAAATTTTACCAATAGCAATAATTTAATAATTCGACCCTTTATTTTGTAAGCTACTATAGTCCGAAGATTCTAAGTTGGCTAGCGAGCGACGAAGCTTCTCGTTACCAACCCCATACTTCCGCCATTTCATTTTTGGAATTCTCAAAACGAGTCACCTAAAGTGAATATTGCGCATAGTCGTACATTTTAGGACACTGGTTTTGGCAATTCTAAAAACGAAGTTGCGAAAATGAACGGTTGAATACAAGAAGCTCCGTCACTCACTATCCAAGTTAGAATTGTCGAACTATACCTGCCCGCACGGAGGGATGGTGAAATTTGCAGTGATGGACACTAGAACTATAAGATAATTGAAATAACTGGCCATTTCTTCTAAAAATTCTCCGTTACTTTAACTCATGACTTAAATCAAGGATCAGAAATGGCGGACGTGCCAGATTTGAATCTATCTATACAACCTGATTAATGTAACAATAAGACAGTCCACGCTAGGGGAAAATAATCACTGAATTTGTAACCAAACAGCAATACAATATAATACTATTATTATTTCTTAATTTTGTCAATACTGAGTCTCGAATTAAAGCCCAATTCAGTTCCAGATGCGCCATTTTCTTCCACAAGTCTCATACCGTCGTCGACCTAACTGCTCCACAGGTCAAAAATTGAAGTTGCACATGCACTACAGGGAGAACTTACATAAACTCATGAGTTATATTAGAACAATATATCGATTGTGAAAATACACAACGATCAGAAAGTATTTGAATTTATCTGTACAGCCTAAAAATCTAACAATACGACACTACATGCTAGGGGAAAAGAATCACTGAATTTGTAACCAAACAGCACATACACACATACTACTATTGTTTTCAATCTTGTCAATACTGAATCTTCAATCAAACCTCGATCCAACTACTACAGACAGAACTTACCTAAACTCATGACTTATACTACAACAATATATCAATATATCAAAAGAATTTGAATCTATCTACACAACTTAATAAATCTAACAATAAGACGGTCCACGCTAGGTGAAAATAATCACCGAATTTCTAACCAAACAGCAATACAATATAATACCATTATTATTTTTAAATCTTGTCAATATTTAGTGACCGACTAAAGCTCGATCCAACTGCGGATGTGCGATTTCCTTCCACAAATCCACCGTCATCGACCTAACTGCTCCACAGGTAAAAAATTTCAGTTGCATACGTACTGCAGGTAGAATTTATTTAAACTCATGACTTATATTATAGCAATATATCGTATATGTACGATACGAACGGTTATGAAAATTACTCAAGGGTCAGGAATAGCGGATGCACCGAGATTTTTCGCGCAGAGGGATGCGTGTACGCGGGGCATGCAGGTGATATCCTTTGACCTTACCGGTACTGAACATGCTCTAATGCGGGCTCGACTTTTAGACTCGGCACTGCAACTCGGTAGATTTTAACGCGTCGTAGTTGTATTTTACCGTTTATTCTCTTCAAAGTGTTTCGCATCCGTTGCATTCATTTGCCTCGATTTATTCGATACCACCTAACGGCTTGACGATTCTCGAGACGATATTTCTATGGATTGGAATGTAAACTATGCGCGCAGAGAAGTGTGAGTCTCTTGAAATCAACTTGGAGGATATCGATACCAACGTGTCGATGAAATATGTCGTTCCTAGCGAGATATGAGAACAAGGGTGTCAAGGAAAAGTGAAAAACTTCCAACTTCATTGGCCTGAAGCATGAATTTTGCTGAGGCAGGTAGATATACAGCTAGAGGCCTCCTCAATTAGTGGGTCGGAGTTCAAATCCTCCGTTACCTCTGGTGAACATTTTTCTAATTATTATTCAATACATCGTAACCATCCATGTCTTGTCCTCGTAAAACTACAGGTCTTAATCAAAATATATCACTTAATGTTAAGCTACCAGGACGATCTAATTAATAGGAGAACAGTACAATAAATATTTACGTTTATTTTCTAAAACAAAACCTTGCGAACTGACCGACTTCTTCTCCTCTTTATCCAAGCTACTTTTGCCGCTATTTAAACATTAAATACATAAAATAATTTATGGAAACTGCAATTTCAAAGTCATACAAAATTCCATTAAATTAAACTACACCGGTGACTCCATGGTGTTCTATTTATCACCACGTTGAGAGCCGCTTTCGCTACTTTCATTATTTTTACTGAAGTCAAACTTCAATTAAAATCAGATCTTTTTGCAGCAACTTTAACGCTAGATCTACGACAACCGTCAAATTTCCTTGGATTCCTACTTTTTTCAAATTTTTCCTCAAGTCGACATAAAAGCAGTACAGTAAAGATGTCACGTGTATATTACAATATAAAAATTACTTAATTGAGAATTTTTTTCTGTTTTATCCTGCTTCTTTCAAAGTACTTAATCAATATATTTAAATATACTAGATATAGCGGCCGCAGATCTAGTGTTAAACACAACAGAATTTTGTCTCTTGGACGGCCATATTTAAATGTTGAATGTGTTAACAAATTTACAAAAATTACAATTTAAAATTCATAGAATTGAAGCTTAGATTACCAATGACCTCCATGACTTTCAATCAATCAAATACCAAAGACACAAATCCAGTACTTCTACGTTAAACGGTAAAGAAAAAAGAGACTTTCATCATTCTCGAAGATCTAAACCAGTGGTCGGCAAACTTACTAGCCAAAGAGCCAAATATGAACATTACAACAATTTAAAAAAAATTGGGAGTCAAATCTGCTTGTTTAGTAAACTTTCATTACACTAACAACTTGCCCCAAAGCGGAGTATGCCGGTAGCTTGTACATGGTTTGTGTTTACGTTTACGAAAACTAATAAAATTAAACTCGAAGTTCGTTACATATTTTTACAACCATATAAAATTTGAATTACCTATCTATCTTTTAACTTAAACAAAAAATTATACATGTTCTCGATTTATAGAAGAATTTTAATTTATCAAAATAAGATATAATTTTCTTCTTACCAATTTTTTTTTAAATGAAAATATTATTGCGCCTTCCGTGGATATTTGTGCCAGAGCCGCACTTAAAGAGCCAAAGAGCCACATGCGGCTCTGGAGCCGCACTTTGCCGACCACTGATCTAAACGAACACAACAGAATTTTGTCTCTTGGACGGCCATATTTAAATATCGAATGTGTTAAAAAATTTACAAAAATTACAATTTAAAATTCATAAAATTGAAGCTCAGATTACCAATGACCTCCATAACTTTCAATCAATCAAATACCAAAGACACAAAGCCAGTACTTCCGCGTCAAACGGAAGAAAAAAAAAAGACTTTCATCATTCTCGAAGATCTAAACGAAAGCAGACGAAACTATAAGGTGTATTCTGATGAACAAAAGGATAGATCGAGATGAGGAAAGAAAAAGAGTCCTTAGTATCGGCGATGCAACGATGCAAAGGGATACGATGCGGCAAGGTACGGCACGGTACGGCACGGTACGTTCACCAATGACCGAGTGGCACGGATCTTCTCCCATCCTTTCCTCTCTTCTCTCATCTCGTCGTCGTGCAACTTACTATACACGTAGAGGCGCGTGTATTCACGTGCACACGTCTACACACGGCCATGTGTACTTAGATCCACCGCGAACCTATCCCCCTTCGAATGCAAGGCTTGAATATTTCCAGCGGCTCTCTTTGCTACGGTATTAATAGTCCTTACTTTGAAGATGATATCAGAGTTCTCGTTGCTGAGTGATTTTCATAAGCCAGCCGGTAGTCATCGACGTTTTTAATTCCGTTTATCGACGATCGATCGGAACGTTGAGTCGTGCTTTTGGTATTGTGCCCCGTTTTATTCAGATTTCTAGCTTCTATTCGAGAAATCTTAGAGGAGATTGCTACGGTGTTATTTGTTGGGTAGGAGCAAGTGTTGGAAAGTTGATGTGAACGTTTTTTTTGGAATCTATTGGTCTAGGTTGACTGAGAATTTCAGAGGAGTGATATTTTTAATAACAATTTGGGATGAATTTGACAGTTAGGGTGGGAGATTTGAACTTGGACCTTCTGATTGTGAATTTCAGCTTCAGTCTCTTTGCAGACCGTAGTTTTATGTTTTTGTTACCTTTGTAACTTTAAACGCAGTTTCTGCGATCGTTTTGTGTAGAATTTACTGGTCTAGGGTGGTTTTGAGCTTCTGAGGGGATGGAACGTTGAATAATTTAGGATGAATTCGTCAGGTAGGGTGGGAGATTTGAACTTGGACCTTCTGATTGTGAATTTCAGCTTCAGTCTCTTTGGAGACCGTAGTTTTGTATTTTTGTTGCCTTTGTAACTTCCAACGCAGTTTCTGCGATCGTTTTGTGTAGAATGTACTGGTCTAGGGTGGTTTTGAGCTTCTGAGGGGATGATAAGTTAAATAGTAATTTGGAATGATTTTTTCAGGGACGATTAGAGATGTGAACGGGGGCTAAGATGGCGAACCTGAGCTTCAGTCTCTTTGGCGACCGTAGTTTTGTATGTTCTTTGAGTTTCTGTTTTCGACCTGAATTGTTACGATCGTTTTGTCTAGGAATTACTGTTCTAGGGTGGTTCTGAACTTCTAAAGGGATGATACGTTGACTAATTAGGATGAATTTCTTAGAGACAATGAGAGATTTGAACTTGGGCCCACTGATGGTGAATCTGAGCTTCAGAGACCGTAGTTTTGTATTTTCTTTGAGTTTCAGCTTTCGACCTAAATTACTACCATAGTTTTGCCTATGATCCACTAAGAGTCTAGGATATTCCAGAGTAGTTCTGAACTTCACAGAAGACGACACTTTAAATAATAATTTATTATAAATTTCTCAGTGACGATGAGAAATTTGAACTCGAATCTATTAATGGCGAGAGTGAGATTTATCCTCTTCACCGATCAGAGCCCTACGAAATATCTATTTTAGCATTATGACGACTCTCATCAAACATTCAAAACCTATCTGAAACAGGAACTATCATCGCAGCCTGGATTAACTCGTAGATCCCTCACCATAAATTAAGTTCATTGGCTAACTAAGATCAACTCTATGATTCATTTTTCTCGCTAATTCAAATCGTGATTCAATCAATAAAATCCTCTCTGCTTCGTGGTATTCCATCGGATGGAATTCACGAGGAGAAATTTCATTCGAAAAGAATCGGAAACCTGGCCTGTTACGAAAAAATCATCGGCCCGTGTTATCGCGCGGTGGCTCGTCCGTTACGAGCGTGTACCTTCACGACGAATGGGAAACCAACGCGTAATTAGAAAGTACAAGGAGCCTCCGATCATGGAGAATGCGGCGTAACGCAATGCAAGTGGAATTCCGTTTGATTTCCGCGGCTACCTCCCCTCAAACCGGACTCTTCGCTCTTTTCTAACTTCTGTTCTCTCACTCACATATTTTTCGGTCTTTGGAAATTTCTACCAACTCATTGTTCCATTGTCGTTTTATTTATCAAGGAATATTTAACTGCTTGAGTGCCGACGGGAATTTCGACGAATCGTTCCACTGTTGATACATCTTAACGCAGGTGATCGTCAAGTGTAATTAGAATTGAAATTTTTCTTTTAACCCCTTGCCGTACAGTAACGAGTGTTACTCGTGACGCGATAAATGGAATTGTCAATTTTGAAGTGCGCCAAAAATTATCAGTGGGTCCTGATAAAATAAAATTAATTCTATGATATTCAATATTACGTTAAGTCATATAGTATATCCGAAATTAGGGGCTAGATTATTATTTTCGTAATTAATTCACAGTTATTGCAGATTTAATCACAAAAGAAATGGCACGTGCAACGTGATGCTATAAATTGGGAAATTTTCAAGTTTTACAAAACCTATTAAATTGAAAATGTCAGTGAGATGGGACACGATCAAATTATTTCTATGATATTAATATTACGTTAAGAGTCACTGATCGATGTTAATTTTACTAATTTAATTCTGAATTATTGTGAAGCCAGTCACAAAGTAAATGGCACGGCAAGAGGTTAATTATACTCCAATAGTAGTTTAACACTTTGAACGTCACTAGAATTTTGCTACTTTCGTCATTTCTACCAAAGTAACACTTTTTCTATCAAATAGAAAATTTTATTTAAAAAAATGACACTGCAGAAACTTTAATCCCTTGACCTAAGATTTCTTTTCTGACCCGCAGAGATTTAAAATGAATTCCTGAAATCAAAAGTTTTCACTGATTTCTGATATTTCGTGTAACTGAATGCAATATTAGTAGTACCGAAATTCGTGATCGGCTGATATTGTCAATTTAGTAATTTTTCTAACGCAAGTAATTCAATATTAAATTTGTTAGAAAATTTAAAAATTTTGGAATTTTAAAGTTACACGAAATTTCACTGAATTCAATAGCTCTGGCTCGGTGACCTTCAATTCGAATTATTTCTATATTAATTAATGTACGATCGAAAATTCGTTAACACTTTAAAAAAAGAGGAATCACTGGATAAAGAAGATGAGTCCGCTTAAGTCTTTTGTATATTATAAAATTACACATGAAATATCTCCTATATCGTGACTCTATAAATTTCAAAACCGTTTTTAAAAAAATTCAACCCCTTCAATTTGACTCGTTTTCGTAGACCGAGTGTTAAGTCCTATGAAAATAGTTTATTTAATTGTAAAATACAATTTGAAATATCTCCTATATCGTGACTCTATAAAGTTCAAAACCGTTTTTAAAAAAATTCAACCCCTTCAATTAGATTCGTTTTCGTAGATCTATTGTTAAGTCCTTTGAAAATAGTTTATTTAATTGTAAAATACAATTTGAAATATCTCCTATATCGTGACTCTATAAATTTCAAAACCACTTTTAAAAAAATTCAACTCCTTCAATTTGACTCGTTTTCGTAGATCTAGTGTTAAGTCCTTTGAAAATAGTTTATTTAATTGTAAAATACAATTTGAAATATCTCATTAGATAGGATTGCGCTTATTGTGCAAGACTACAATCCGTAAATCATTTTATGGAGGAAATCGAAGTAGGTAATAAGACGTACCGCATCAAGGCATAAAATTGCAAGCAACTAAGCAGAATTACGACTCTGCACATTCGCCCACCTTGAAAACGAGAAGAAAGACACCGACGCAACGACGACCATCCATCGGCTCCTACGAATTAATCCTCCTGCAGTGGAAAGCCTCACCTTCATATGGCCACATCATCGTCGTCGTCGTCTCTGCCGTCGTTGGCCGTCATCCTCGTCGTCATCGTTCCTTCGACGAGATCCCACACCGCGTGCGAAGGCGAACGTTTACGTAATACACTCGTGGTTCCGTTTGTTTATATAATGAAAACTACCCAGAAATGAGCGGAGAACTAATGCTCCGACAATACTGAGGCTGATTCTACTGGGTGCTCGATAAGTAGATACAGAATACTTATGTACAATTTGAGTAGAACAAGTAGATTAGACCGATAATTTGACGGACACGTAAATCTGATGTGTCCTGAGCAAAGCGCTTGCAATAACTGAAGTATAAGATATATAAACGAATTAATCGGTTGGTTGTAAGGTCACGCTAGAGTGGAGATCGTAAATAAAATAAATTGATAGATAATATTTTGACTTGAGGAGTCTTAAGAGCCACCTAAACCTGACGTGTCCTGAGCAAAGAGCTAGTAATGACTGAAGTAATTAATTGGTTGGCTTTAACATTAGAACTACAGGCGTTAAATCTATCATATTTCAATATATTAAATAAGTACTTTGAAAAAGAAGGAATCGAGTAGCAGAAATGATGATTAATTCAGTGATTTATGTATTTTGTGATGGGCGCAGAATTGTTGTTCAATGGCTCTTCTATGAACTTGGAAAATTTTTGGAAAAAATTGTGTACCAGTCATTTTGACTGGTGTGGTAGTTCTAGTGTTAAGGTCCCGCGCGAATGTAGATCGTAAACAAAATAAATCGAGAACGAGTACTCTAACTTGGAGAATTTTTAAAGCAACCTAAAACATCTGTGTCCTGAGCAAAGTGCCCGTAGTAGTTGAAATTCAAGGGATATAAACGATAATTTAATTAATCAGTTGGATTTATTAGTTAGAATATGGAATCTAGGCAAAATGAAATGAGAGCCAATGCTCTGATATAAAGAGTCACCTAAAATTTCTGTGTCCTGAGCAAAGAGCTTGCAATAACTGAAGTACAAGAAATATAATAAGTTAATTAATCGATTGGTTTTAAGGTCAAGCGAGAATATAGATCCTAAACAAATTGAATCGATAACTAAGTAATATTTTAACTTGAGGAGTCTTGAAAGTCACCTAAAATTTCTGTATCCAGCGCAACAGTAAAAATTCAAGAAATATAAACGATAAGTTAATTAATCGACTGGTTTTAAGGTCAAGCGAGAATATAGATCCTAGACAAATTGAATCGATAACTAATACTTTGACTTTAGGAGTCTTGAAAGTCACCTAAAAGTTCTGTGTCCAGAGCCATAGTGTAAGTACAAGAAATATAAACGATAAGTTAATTAATCGACTGGTTTTAAGGTCAAGCGAGAATATAGATCTTAAACAAATTGAATCGATAACTAAGTAATATTTTAACTTTAGGAGTCTTGAAAGCCACCTAAAACTTCTGTATCCAGAGCAACAGTATAAATTCAAGAAATATAAATGATAAGTTAATTAATCGGCTGGTTTTAAGGTCAAGCGAGAATATAGATCCTAAACAAATTGAATCGATAACTAATATTTTAACTTGAAGAGTCTTGAAAGTCACCTAAAATTTCTGTATCCAGCGCAACAGTAAAAATTCAAGAAATATAAGCGATAAGTTAATTAATCGACTGGTTTTAAGGTCAAGCGAGAATATAAATCCTAAACAAGTTAAATCGATAACTAATACTTTGACTTTAGGAGTCTTGAAAGTCACCTAAAATTTCTGTGTCCAGAGCAAGAGTAAAAATTCAAGAAGTATAAACGATAAGTTAATTAATCGACTGGTTTTAAGGTCAAGCGAGAATATAGATCCTAAACAAGTTAAATCGATAACTAATACTTTGACTTTATGAGTCTAGAAAAGCCACCTAAAATTTCTGTATCTAGAGCAACAGTAAAAATTCAAGAAGTATAAACGATAAGTTAATTAATCGACTGGTTTTAAGGTCAAGCGAGAACGTAGATCCTAGACAAAATGAAACGAGTACTAATGCTCTGCCGATTCTGACACAATTATGGCTGTAAATTCCACAAACCATAAAGAGAATGTATCCACTCGATAGATGATCAGAATCACTGTGCCAGTAAGTGCGCGCATGTATCTAACTGCATAATTATCCTCCATGGGATTTCCTCGCGATTCGATCTTCTCGCGTGATCATTCAGGGACAATCGATAGTTTTCTTCTTAATCGAGCTACTCTACGAACGAATCTGCTTTTTTTTCTCTCCATTACAATCGCTCACGTACATACACCTGTCCACGTACACGTTTACACTCCATAAAAGCGACGTAGTGCAAAGAAATGTCCTTCGGCAGTTAATAATAATAGTAATATCGATTATAAAAATATCTCAGCTGACGTAACGCCTAGTTTCCTGGGATTTCATCTTTTTCGTTGACTTTTTCCACTTGCTTTTTAATAGCTTAGTTGTTTTTAAGGAAAATGTAATATTCTTGACCTGGATCTTAAGGAAATAAGTGTTTAACGACAATGGAAACTTCTACAACATGTATATTTTAACACTAGAACTACCAATATTAAATTTCATTTAAATACATTAAATAAATACTTTGACGAAAGAGATACAAAAGATAATCAATTCTATAATTTATACTTTAAAAGATAAATGTTAAAATATCTATTGTATAACACTTCTATAGATTTATAGAATTTTTTTAACCCACTTGCATCATTTGGCAAAGTCAAAAATATATCTTCACTATCAAATTTGATATGAAATCTAACTATGACAGTATTTCAACAACTGATATTGCACTTTAATGGACCAATGGTGTATAAATAATTTAGTAATGCATAGATGCTAATTTAGAATGCATAAATGCGTTTCAATGACAGTGACTAGAGAATCTGTGGGTCAAATTAGAAGAATTGTCCAATTAAGGGTGTTCAAATAAAATAGTAATTAAATGAATTTTTGAAAAAAATTAGGTACCAGTCATTTCAACATCTTTGGTAATTCTAGTGTTAGCTTTGCGGTTAGGAGAGATAAACCTGACACTTTTCTTCTCACTCTTCGAGCTTCTCATTTGTTTCTTTCCACTTCCTCCTGTATTCTTGGCGAGGATGAAAGTATATCTACAAAAGTACCGTCATGTTTTTTTAAACAGTTCCTCCATTCCTCTCTCATCCTCCTCGGAAGTGAGGCCACCGCTTTTTCCTTCGGATGATTTATACTCCCCGGTGTTCTTTCTCTGTGTTATCTTAACTTCGTTTTTTTTTCTGCCACACTTCCTTGAACTAAGATTCTCTTCTTCCATCTCTTACTTCCACCCTCTCCTTTAATTTTCTCCTTTTATTATCCTCCACCCTCCTTTTCCATGTCGCGTTTCCCTTTGTCGCGGTTCTCGTTCCCCTTGTTTTCCCTCTTTTCACAATTTTCACTTCCCTTTCATCTTCACCCCGGCTATCTCGCGAAACGAGTTTTCTCTCTGGCTGGAATAATTAAAACCACGTACTTTCACGTCTAGGGTAATGCTTTTTATCCTCATTCTTCTATTCTTATTATCTTGGGGTATAAATTTCGAACTTTTCCATGGAAATGAAGTACTATTTTTCTTCGCGCTTCCATTAAACCGTGGAGGGTGAGATTTAAAGCCTCTCTGGGTGGAATTAACACGTAAAACCCATCGGAGGTAATTATAACTTTTAAGCTCTTTTTTTCAATTAAATTCGCAGTGGAAAAAAATATTTCTTTATTTTGCTGAAACTGCTGGAATGATTTAATTTTGACCCTTTGCACTCCGAGCCACCTATGACGTTATCTATTGGCAACTTTTTCTTATTTATTAGATTTTTTAATATTTCTTAAAACCTTGCGGTGCAATAAGTTCTGTAATTAGTAACCTGCGGATGTTTATGCAAATTTCGAGTTTCACAAATGCAGGTGAGACAGGAAAACCTATCTAGGGATTTATTGCACTCAATAAATAGTACAACAAATACCATACTTTCGATATTTTAGATATATTTTTATATTATGTCCTTTTTGTATATTTTAGCCGTATTTAATTTGTCATAAATGCATAAAAATCCGCAGTCTGGTAATTACTAATAAATTCGAAGGTCCGCTTAGAGGGTGCAACAGAGTGATATGGTAAACTTACAATGTTCCCTCAAGTGGGACATCAAGAGGGCAAAGGGTTAAAAGCAGGGATGTCCATCGAAGAGATATCTTTTAGATTTTTTTTTGTCAATGAATAAGACGTTACAATTTTGGAGAATTTTGATATTTTTGATGATTCTTGTTGATGTTTAGGTTAGTATGTAGTATATTTAAATAACGCGCCCTAAGTTGCGTTACAAATGGCCTGTAATCCTGAGGTTGTCGGCTCAGAAACAGAAGAATTCACTCGAGACTGACTTCGTGACCCTAGGTCCATGGAGAAAGAGAAAGAGAAAGAGAAAGAGAGAAAGAGCAGACCCGGATTTCCCATTAGGCTAATCATCAGGCCGCGGGCGCACGATCCTAGAGCATATACCTAATCTTCCTGAATACACTGATTAAGGTAAAATTGCGATTCTATTTCCTTTTTCTTCTCCGTTTCGTCTAATAATTTCCCTGTCATTTGCGCCGTCGTTTGCGACGTCGTGCCTAATTATCGCAAGATCGTTTCAACGATGACGATTAATAATTCATGGCTACGACTTTCCGCAAACTTAACGTCTACGTGTTTTCCATGAGAAATCATATTCTCATGGGCTATGATGAGTAGGAAGCTACAGGCTTGGCCTCGCAATCGGTAGGTCGGAGTTCAAATCTGCCTCTGTCACCTGTGAGAATTTTTTTCCATATCCAAAACTAGTCTGGACTTAACAGTGATCTAATACATTATTGTTTAATATTCCATGGTCTACATACATCCTAGGTAAAGTGACCTATCTGTGGATCTAACTGTGACTTAATAAGTTATTATTTAATATTTTAGACGGTCTGTGATTTGGAACTCACCTAGAACAATACATCCTAGGCAAAGTAATTAATTTAGAGGCCTAACTGTGACTTAATAAATTATTATTTAATATTTCAGACCGTCTGTGATTTGGAACTCGCCTAGAATAATAAATCCTAGGCAGAGTAATTATTTTAGAGGCCTAACTGTGACTTAATAAATTATTATTTAATATTTCAGACCGTCTGTGATTTGGAACTTGCCTAGAACGTTACATCCTAGGCAAAGTGACCTATCTAGGGACCTAACAGTGACTTAATAAGTTATTATTTAATATTTTAGACTGTCTATGATTTGGAACTCGCCTAGAATAATAAATCCTAGGCAGAGAAATTAGTTTAGAGGCCTAACTGTGACTTAATAAATTGTTATTTAATATTTTAGACTGTCTGTGATTTGGAACTCACCTAGAACAATACATCGTAGGTAAAGTGACCTGTGTAGGGACCTAACTGTGACTTAATCAATTATTATTTAATATTTTAGACTGTCTATGATTTGGAACTCGCTTAGAACAGTACATCCTAGGCAAAGTAATTAATTTAGAGGCCTAACTGTGACTTAATAAATTATTATTTACTATATCAGACCGTCTGTGATTTGGAACTCGCCTAGAACAATACATCCTAGGCAGAGTGATTAATTTAAAGACCTAATTGTGACCTAATATATTATTATTTAAATTTTCAGAGCTTTAGTGATTTGGAATTCGCTTAGAAAGTTACATCCTAGACGCAGTAATTAATTTACAGGCCTAACTGTGACTTAATAAATTATTATTTAACATTTTAGAGCCTCAGTGATTGGGAACTCGCCTAGAACGTTACATCCTAGGTAAAGTGACCTATCTAAGGACCCAACTGTGACCTAATATATTATTATTTAATATTCTATAGACTTGGCTTTCATCGCCACTGAAAACAACCCCATCTAAAACAGTAACTCCTCAATGAAAAATCACAGCAGTTATTAAATTAAAAAATAGCAATATTCTTCAGGAAATCCACCGTTGAATTTCCAAGGTATTACAGAGTTCGAAGTTACGCGCTATTGGATCATCGTGCTCCCATAAATGGGAATGAGGAACAGAAATCAGGCGCGGTCGTCGGAATATAATAATTGCCGGTGCGTGCATCGGCCTTCGGCTGTTTCTTTTTTCTTCTTTTCCTACCACTTTCGGTCCATCCATGCTCTGAATTTAAACGCCGGAAGAAGGAGCAACGTGCTGGCACCTTAATGACGGCCATTCGAAGATCACCCGAGGGCCCCGCCAAATTTTCGACATCCTAGGTCAAGGTTTCGCTAAATCGCTCTAAGCGCTTTCAGTTTCTTCTTCGTTTACGCTCCTTTTCCTTTCCGTTCGAATTATCGCCACACTTTTGCCTACTTTTTTTACTTCACAAGTCTATGGTGTTTCCTACGCAACTACTCCTTCGATATATATCACCTTTTTTTCTTAAATTCTCGAATAAATAATTTCCAACTCTGATAACACGATAGCTGATCATTATTAGGGAGAAATAAATGAAAATAATCATCGTTTCTTATTTTTATATTGCACTAATTAACACGTTGAATGCCATGGGGGTCACCGGTGACCGGCGCTATTGAATACAATTAATTTTATGTGACTTTTCAATTGTAACGTTGACAAATTTCTAACATATTCAGTATTTAACACTAGATTTACGGATGTTGATATAAGTACCTATTTTTCTGAAGTGAGCCAATTTGAATCATACAAGAAAATTGAAATTTTTTGCAAAGAAAGTAGTTCCAAATCAATTGAAATGAAAGATTTATTAATAAAAAATTAACCAACCAATATATTATACATGTAGCAATCAAATTTCGAATGAGCCAAATTGGCTCCGTAAATCTAGCGTTAAATAATTGCGTTCAAAAGATAAAATTCTACTGAATATATATATATCTATTTGTGTCTTTAACCCTTTGCGGTCCGAATTATTTCGTTAATTTTGGTACTGAGCTTAATAAAATTAATTCTGCAATATTTTCTATCATTAATTATTCATTTTTTAAAATGATATCAATAACTATAGGTATCTACGGACATTTAGGTGTATACTACAAAATCATTGTCAAGTTGAAAGTCGATATTAAATTGTCAGAGAATTAAATCAAGTGAAAATCTATGTCGAGTACTGCTCAACATCGGACCGCAAGGGGTTAAAGTTTCTGCCTCACAAAGATGGAATTTTAACACTTTGACCGCCTAGGGGTCACCGGTGACCCCTGAATTCAGTGAAAATTCGTGTAATTTTAAAATTGTAATATTTGGGAATTCTTGAGCATATTGAATATTCAAATATCGACGTTAAAAAGATAAAGATCTGCCGAATATCTATCCATCTGCATCATTAAAGTTTCTACTTTGTAAAGATGTGAATTTAATAAGAAAAGTTTCAATTCACTAGATGAATCTAGAGAAATACCAGTGGCGTATCACTTCAGTAGAAATGACAAAACGAGGGAAATATCAGTGACGTTCAACGTGTTAAACAATTGCACGAGGAGAAATTGCAACTTTGAAATATTCTCATAAATATCTGGCTGCTTTGACACGTAGGACAGGTCATTGTTCAAGTGAATTTCTCCATGAAATTTAATTGAATTAATTAGTGAAATTTAATTAGAGTAGATATTGAATAGATGATCACAGATTGTGAAGGAAGGAATACGTTTTTATATTCGAATATGAAGTGCGAGTTAATTAATTAATTAATTACCGCCAGTTGGCACGCAGTATTATCTCATCGTTTCATGACGAAAATAACGCAAGGAGAATCTATCCTTCTATCTTTAATCCTATCCTCCTTCTTCTCGCGCCTTTTCCAACCCACACGGCTTTCGTTGAATCGGCCTTCGACGATTCGAACAATTTCCTTCTCTTATACCCACATGCACCGGTATACTGGGTGCCATAAATTTACGAGATCCTATTAACCCGTCCTTTGTTCCGCCGATCATCGTTGATCGCCGTTATTTAGCAATATTAAATTACCTTCACATTATGAATATTAGTAATGAATATTATTACACCGAGTCATAAGTGACTTTCATTTTTTTTTATGACACATTTATTTTCCTCTCATTAAGTAACAAAATTATATTACAGTAATCCCCCCTATAACACGGTACTCTTACAACGCGATTTCATGTCCCTCGTATAACACGTGTTTTCCCCCATATAACGCGGGGATTTCCAACGTTATATTTCTGTACTGTGAAATTTATAATGAATTTGTACATACTTGTTACGAATTGTGATTCTTCAGCGGTACGATCTAGTGAATTTAAAATAAATCTTCAATACTGTCTTGCACCATATGTAAAAATTCAGAAAAAAACATAAAAAAGAAAACGAAGAATCATTAGATAGTGAATGTTCAATTAAACGAACAAGAAGATATGCTCTTAAGTAAAGAAAATAACAAAGATTCAAATTGTGAAATCTTTGAACATTTTATTAAAAAAAAAGATGTAAATTACTTCGTTAAGATGACAAGAAATTTAAAAAATTTCTATTTTAAACATAGTTTTCCTTTACAGTTGGCATAGTGAAGTTATAATATATAACCTAATAACAAGAATAAGAGTGTTCTAAAATAAATTAAAGTACTAAAGTACTTAATTTAAAATAAATCTTCAATACTGTCTCGCACCATATGTAAAAATTCAGAAAAAAACATAAAAAAGAGAACGAAGAATCATTAGATAGTGAATGTTCAATTAAACGAACAAGAAGATATGCTCTTAAGTAAAGAAAATAACAAAGATTCAAATTGTGAAATCTTTGAACATTTTATTAAAAAAAAGATGTAAATTTCATCGTTAAGATGACAAGAAATTTAAAAAATTTCTATTTTAAACTTAGTTTTCCTTTACAGTTGGCATAGTGAAGTTATAATATATAACTTAATAATAAGAATAAGAGTGTTCTTTTAATTATAATTATTAGGAACGGACTTATTCCACTTTAAAAAAAAAGGTTTTTGCGATAACATTTTAAAACCAAAATTCTTTTATCTACTTTATGAAAAAATCGTACTCCGATGAATTTATAATTATAAATATGGAGAGAAGGTGTCTATATCTTACAAAAATTGCCGTTAACTCATTTTTTTAAAAAGTGGACTTATACCACTTTCAAAAATAGCAGCTCACATAATAAATTAATATAATTTTGTTATTTAATGAGAGCAAATATAAATGTCTCATAAAAAAAACGGAAGTTACTTATGACTCGACCTAATAGCGATGAATATTACTCAAAGTTAAGTCATCTCCAAGAAACATTTCCAAAATTTCTTCCATGGTTCCAAGTCTACTTAAAATCCCATAATATTACTGTATTCTCGCGATTCTCCTCCCCATTGTCAGATTTCGCCGACTGTCCAAGACGACATTTATGCGCCATTGTGACGATTCGAGAAGCATTAATTCATCATGGCCAGAATTAATTCTTTAGCCGAAAGATAAATGATCGTCGACGAATAGTCGGTGTCTAATGGCGTGTAGAATTTGAAAAGCCACGGAACAGTATTTCATTGAGATTCCAATAGTCCCACGCGTTACAGGTATTCGTAGGAGAAGTAAATACGTAAGTCGGGTCTTTTTATAGCTATACGCGCATATCAAGTTACGCCTGATTTTTGCGTATTACTGCAATTGCAGAAAACGGTAAATACCCATGGACGTACTTCCGCCCTTTGATGGTAGAATTTTCCGTATATCCGTATACTAGAGTGATTATTAGTTTTTGGTACTTTGCTGCAAGATGTCTTGCAATTGTATTAATTTAACTCTCTATGGGCCGAATTATACCGCTCTTTGATGGTAGAATTTTCCATGTATGTGTATACCAAATTGATTATTAGTTTTTGGTACTTTAGTGCAAGATATGTCTTGCAATTATGTTAATTTAATTTTCTGTAGGCCGAATTATATTAAGTGAACCTTCTGTCAGTCTAATTATTTTAATTTAACCCTCTATAGAACGAATTCTACCGCCCTTTGAGGGTAGAATTTTCCATGTATGTGTATACCAAATTGATTATTAGTTTTTGGTACTTTAGTGCAAGATATGTCTTGCAACTATGTTAATTTAATTCTCTATAGGCCGAATTATATTAATTGAACCCTCTGTAGGCCGAATTATTTTAATTTAACCCTCTATAGGCCGAATTCTACCACCCTTTGATAGTAGAATTTTCCATGTTGTATATAACAAATTGATTATTAGTCTTTGGTACTTTAGTGCAAAATATGTCTTGCAATTGTATTAATTTAACTCCCTATGGACCGAATTATACCACCCTTTGATGGTAGAATTTTCCATATATGTATGTACCAAATTGATTATTAGTTTTTGGTACCTTAGTGCGAGATATGTCTTGCAATTATGTTAATTTAATTCTCTATAGGCCGAATTATATTAAGTAAACCTTCTATAAGTCTAATTATTTTAATTTAACCCTCTATAGGCCGAATTATACCGCCCTTTGATGGTTGAATTTTCCATATATGTGTATGCCAAATTGATTATTAGTTTTTGGTACTTTAGTGCTACATATGTCTTGCAATTATGTTAATTTAATTCTCTATAGGCCGAATTATATTAAGTGAACCTTCTATAAGTCTAATTATTTTAATTTAACCCTCTATAGGCCGAATTATACCACCGTTTGATGGTAGAATTTTCAATATATGCGTATACCAAATTGATTATTAGTTTTTGGTACTTTAGTGCAAGGTATGTCTTGCAATTATATTAATTTGACTCTCTATATGCCGAATTATATTAATTGAACCCTCTGTATGCCGAATTATATTAACTTAACCCTCTATATGTTATATTTTCTGTGGCATCTGAAGATGAGTTGCACCATAGCTCATTAATAAATGATAAAAAAACTGTTACAAATAACAAGTTTGACTAAATTTTGAAACATCGGATTGTAAGGAATTTAATGACTTTTAAGAGCTAAATTCTAATACGTGAGAAAGTTCAAAAATTGACTTTAAAGAATAGAAGCTTAAATTTGTCTTGTTATTGCAAAGTTACAAGGGTCCATAGAGGGTTAACCGACCAAGGAGTGTCGTAACTTGTAAAATCTACCTCAATGTCGCTCTCAACCATGGTTACCTCTTGTGAATCGACCTCTACAAACATCTCGTATTATGAAACAGCCTGTAGCAACCCTACAGTAACGAGATGCAATAATGACCTAATAAAAAATGACGTAGCACGGTATTTCTTGTACGTCCACCAATTTAAAAAATATACGTTACAAAAAAATACCTCTCCGGCATGTATGCGTGACAACAAAATTACTGGACCGTCATCCGTCAAGTATCAAATTAATTCACACTTGCGCATGCACATCAAACTTGATACCGTCCCGTTGTAGCATGATCTTTCGACTCGTAAATCAAACACGTACACCATACTCTTTTACATTTACTACCTTCGCCAATAATCCAAAGTTATCACGTCGCTATTAAAAAAAACGAAATAAAAAAAGAACCTTTTTTCTGTATCCTAGCCTTTTAATCACTCGTTGCAAAAGTCGCCATAAAGTTGTGGACATATTTCCATGCCGGAGTCATAGAGTCTTCTGCATTTCCGTGTGTGCATGTGTCTGCACCTCCGTAAGATAAAGTACGCTTAACGTGACTAGGTTAGGACAAGGATGACGTGGTCACGGGTTACCTAGAGGTTACGCGAAGCTTCTTCGCCGAGTAGGCTGCTAGTCCGGCTGGCTATTGGCAAATCGCGATTCCTAGCAGCCTATACTACGTTTACTTCGAGTTTAAGATGATTTCTTGCAAATTTTCAAGCTACTTGACGACTACTTGAGGCTATTTGTCATTTTTGAGGGGGTTGAAATAAATTTTTGGACGAGTCGAATACTGGAGACCATTAACAGTAGTGTCGATGGTTTTTGTGGACTTTGAATGGACTGGGAATATTTGAAAATTGTAACTTGGATCGATTTTATAATCAGCTGCACAGACAGTGATATTTCTAATTGAAATCTGAAGATGGGAATCGTTAGAATTTTTAACTTCCCTCGCCTGAGTGTTATGCATTTTTTTGGAATTTTTTAATTTTAAGCGAATAAAGTTGGTTTATATTTAGTAACAAAGTTATATAATAATAATATAAATTTTCGAGGTGGAACAAAAAATGTCCCGCCGTGAATCTCCGAGTATCAAATAGGTGGGACACTTTTCATCCCAGCGTCCCTCAAAGAGTTAATTGATGGAGGAAATCTGCCTGGGATCTATTGTTTTAGATTTTAATATTGTCTCGCATTAAATCACGTTTTCTAACACTAAATACCATTTTTCAATAATTCTAAATCTATTTAGAATCTACCATTCTATATTTTAGCCCTGCCTTGGATGGATATTTTATATTTTAGCTTTGCCCTCCATGACGTCATGTTTTCCTAAACTAAATTTCATTTTTCAATAGCTCCAAATCCGCCTAGAATCTAGTATTTTCCATTTTAGCTCTGTCTTCCATGATCTCACGTTTTCCTAAACTAAATTTCATTTTTCAATAGCTCTAAATCCGCCTAGAACCTACTATTTTATATTTTAGCCCTGTCTTCCATGACCTCACGTTTTCCTAAACTAAATTCCATTTTTCAATAGCTCTAAATCCGCCTAGAATCTACTATTTTATATTTTAGCTCTGTCTTCCATGCCGTCACGTTTTCCTAAACTAAATTTCATTTTTCAATAGCTCCAAATCCGCCTAGAATTTAGTATTTTCTATTTTAGCTCTGTCTTCCATGATGTCACGTTTTCCTAAACTAAATTCCATTTTTCAATAGCTCTAAATCCGCCAAGAACCTACTATTTTATATTTTAGCCCTGTTTTCCATGCCGTCACGTTTTCCTAAACTAAATTTCTTTTTTCAATAGTTCCAAATCCGCCTAGAATCTAGTATTTTCTATTTTAGCTCTGTCTTCCATGATGTCACGTTTTCCTAAACTAAATTCCATTTTTCAATAGCTCTAAATCGGCCTAGAATCTAGTATTTTCTATTTTAGCTCTGTCTTCCGCGGCGTAATGTTTTCCTAAACTAAAATCCAATTTTCAATTGATCCTAAAAGGCTTTCAATTCAGCGCGGAATCTCAAATTCTAAAGGACGTTCAAGTAGATGCGAAACTCTCGATATATATCCTCAAACCGAATCGAAGTGATTACTATCCCATCGCTACTTCCCGGGCAAAGGAAAGGAGAGAAGTAGTCGATGGCAGCGACTATAGAAGGGGGAACGGAGGAGGAAGAGGAGGTGAACAACTTTCACGCGACGACGAGCTTCTTCGTATCGGAATGCACCCACAGCACCATCGGGACTCCCCGAGGGATAGAAGTCCCCCTTTGGCTCTTTTAATTGCGAATTTCTCCTCGGCGTCGATTCCCTTGTAAATCGCTCCGACGAAAGTAGGCGAATATTCCTATTAAGTTGTATTCCATCGACTAAACTCCTCGTGGAGCCATTGTTTTGCATCTCGGTAATAGTCTGCATCCTCAACGTTTCCTTTCCGCGAAGAACTTGGAAAAATCTCGTATTGTTCGAGAAAACGTAGATCGTTTGGTTCGAACGTAAGACGCATTTCCCACGATCTGAAGTTCGTTGGGATTTTGGAGAATAAAAGAGTAATGGAATTTATCTCAGTGGAGGATAAGATAATTGTCGTTGCTTGTAATTATTAATTGTGGAGAGTGAATATTATTTTTTTTTTCGACTCAGATTTTATGATGGGGACGAAAGTAAACGGTGTAAAAGTAACTCATGGTCTCCGTAAGTGAACAGTTTATCTCCCGGCGATGCAACGTAGCTGGTGAACGCGAAAATGCAGAAAACTCCATGACGCAAGGGGAGAAATATGTGCGGAATTTTATGGCGATTCTACAGATGCCTAGGTCACTTTTATGCGACTTTACGCAAAAGAACAGGAACGCGCGAGTAATAACAATAAGGTGGACTTATTTACAACATTTACAAAGAGGATATTATCAGACCTTTTATCGTTCTTCGTTTAATTACTAATTTTATTTGAACTCTCCTAATTGGACAATTTATTGGAATTTATCTACAACGAAATTAAATATCTATTCGATCGATTGCAAATTATAAACCTAATCGAAATTATTAGAAATTTATTTGACATTAAAGAAATTAATCAGAATTAATATAAAAATAGCTAAATATAGAAATTTATTAGAAGTTAATTAGAATAAATGTAGAAATTTCTAAATATAGAAATATTTAAGTATAGAAATTAATTAGAAATTTATTAGAAATTGATTAGAATAAATATAGAAATATCTCAATATAGAAATTAGTTAGAAATTGATTAGAAATTGCAGAAATTTATCAGAATTAATATAGAAATATCTAAATATAGAAATTTATTAGAAATTAATTAGAATAAATATAGAAATATCTCAATATAGAAATTAGTTAGAAATTGATTAGAAATTACAGAAATCTATCAGAATTAATATAGAAATATCTAAATATAGAAATTTATTAGAAATTAATTAGAATAAATGTAGAAATTTCTAAATATAGAAATATTTAAGTATAGAAATTAATTAGAAATTGATTAGAAATTAATTAGAATAAATATAGAAATATCTCAATATAGAAATTAGTTAGAAATTGATTAGAAATTACAGAAATTTATCAGAATTAATATAGAAACATCTAAATATAGAAATTTATTAGAAATTAATTAGAATAAATGTAGAAATTTCTGAATATAGAAATATTTAAGTATAGAAATTAATTAGTTTATTACAAATTTAAAAAAATTTTTTAAGTGAATCGGAATTATCAGAATTATATTTAAATATAGAAGTTAAATAAAAACTTATTGGAAATTAAAGAAATTAATGAGAACTAATATAGAAGTATCTAAATATAGAAATTAATTAGAATTAATATAGAAATTAATTCGATAAGCGATTTGGATCATCATTTAGTACTTTCTCGACGAAACGTGAGACACTCGATGATCGAGTCTCGTGCATAGAGTTCTCTCACGTGTATCTAAACCAAGAGACACCATGGCTGCATAAATACACATGCATATGAGACAAAGTACTTCGACGTTGCTCGTAAAACGTGATTTAGAAGTGTAACTATACAACGGCGCCACAGAAAGAACCGAACGCTCATGTATTACCGTGAAGTTATTACGAAAATAATCCAACGAACTTGCTTTCTCTTGAAACACGGTCGATTTAAGGATAATGGTGAATTATAATTAATTGGAAACTTTCAAATTTCACGACCATTAAATATCGCTACCTGACGAAACAGATAATAATAAACTTCTTCGAGTCTTTTGAAATTGTTTCTCGCGGGATGACCTCTGTGCTGAAGTCAGCACAGAGTGGTATCACCGTGAATCTGCAAGTTAAGTAGGTTTTAAGTAGGTTAGGTCCTCCGAGCACAGTCACCATATCCTCCCTGTATCCTATCGGAGCAAGAATCTCTCGAGGAGACTTCCAAGTCCTAAACTCTCTTTTCTTAACACCCCATATAAATCGCAACCATGGCAACAGGATCGACGCAAACCTTCCCATCGTTCACTGACAAAACTCGCTACGGCGTGATGCTACAATAGTCGTAAAAATCAAGTATCACATTTCTAGCTAAAGTGGCACAAATTCCAGTCACTGTGCTACCATGTCCCGGGACCGTTTTGGGGATCTTTGTCCTGAGAACTACTCCTGAGAACTAACTGGGACGTGATCGACTATTTTACATAAATAAAGGTACATACTCTGGTTTGGGTGTGGAATTAATGTCTTCTACTTGCAATAAGTTATTAATAAAAATTACTAGAAGTTTGAACCACGGTTTGGAGGGAAACATATATTTGCTGTTACTATTAGTAATTTCTAAACAAAAATAACTAAACTTAGATGGACTGGTTATGTGAAATTAAAGTCTTCTACTTGCAAGAAGTAATTAATAAAAATTACTTAAATTCTTTGTTATAGAAGTTTCAATCACTGTTTGGAGGGACACATCTATTTGCTGTTACTATTAGTAATTTATAAATAAAAATAACTGGACTTGTATGGACTACTTATGTGGAATTAATGTCTTCTACTTCCAATAAGTAATTAATAAAAATTACTAGAAGTTTGAACCACGGTTTGGAGGGAAACATATATTTGCTGTTTCTATTAGTAATTTATAAATAAAAATAACTAAACTTATATGGACTGGTTATGTGGAATGAATGTCTCCTACTTTGAATAAGTAATTAATAAAAATTACTTAAATTCTTTGTTATAGAAGTTTGAATCACGATTGAAGGGAAGCATCTATTTGCTGTTACTATTCGTTATTTATAAGTAAAAATAACTAAACTTAAAAATGCTGGTTATGGTATGGAGTTCAACTCTTTCACTTTTAATGACATAGAACTTCAAGATTAATTAATAAAAATTGCCTAAATTCTTCGTTATACAAGTTCAAATTACGTTTGAAGAAAGACATATATCTGCTGTTACTATTTAAAATTTATAAACAAAAATAACTAAATTTAAAAACGCCGGTTACAATGTGGAGTTAAGCTCTTCCACTTTCAATAAAGTATATCTTCCAAATTGATTAATAAAAATTACTCAACACCCTGCCATACAATACTGACACTCGCAATGCAGTTAATTAACACAAAATTTTCAAGTTTCGCAAAATCTATCAAACTTTAAAATACAAGGAGACGTAATACGATAAAACAAAATTATTCCTCTAATATCAACATTATGCTAAACTGTACAATATATCTAGAATCATTAATCAATTTTTATTTCACTAATTTAATCCTGAATTGTCGCAGAGGCAGTCAGAAATTGTACGGCAAGGGACTAAATTCCTTGTAGTCCGAATCACAAGTTGAAGGAAAACATGTTAGTAATTTATACGTAAAAATGAATATCCCTGTAAAAGAAATAACAAACGCTGTAGATTCAGCATCGAAATTAATCGCGGCAAGTTCACGGCCATGGAGGTTTCATCGACAGGAGAGAAGAAAAAGAGAGAGAAACAGGTACCGAAAACGGTACCGGACACGGACACCGTGTGCGGCAGGTGGATGACGCAAGCGAGATGACTCTTACTCAGCAATGGGACTGTACCGTATCGATACAATCGATGCCGTTCTACAATGTTCAACATAATATCGATGCATACCTACAAAAGCTACAATTTCTACATAATTTCCCTAAAAACAAATATCAATTAATCATACTATCTATAAAAGTGTAATTACTGTAATATTACTAGCAGCAACGAGACTTGTTCTACTTGCAAGTGATCCAGTGACTTTTGTATCATCCCATATTACTATTGGTACATCAAACATAAGAAAACTAGTAATTCTCATATGTGATAAACATATATCGATATTTTTATACATATGCATCGACTTGATATCAACTCGAAACGGTGTAATAATTGACTCACCATTGAGTACTTCCGCATCGAGTTGCTGAAAATCGTCAATGGCATCGGTTTTCGATTCCTCCGCTTCTCCTAGTTGTCCCCACTCGAATAAAGCAGCTTCTTCCCCTCCCAGGAGTTGATTTCACGAAAGTTCTAGACAAAAGTACAAACACTTTTTTTTACACAATGATACAGGGTACACGAACTCGCCACGTTTAAAAGTATAGGTTAGGTTGGGGTGGAATCACGAAATAGCAAGAATGAGAGATTTTTTTCTACAATTATAGTAAATTCACTTAACCAGTTAACTGTGGCGAAAATTCTTTTGAATTTTGAGTCACGAAAATCAAGAGATAAGCATAAATCTATTTCAAATTAATTATACTCTTTAGTTATCTGTTTTATTTCGCCAGGGTCTCAAAATATTCCAAACATCTTGAAATTTACGAACATATTTTAGTCAAAATTACAATTTAAATAAGCAGTGGTAGCTTTCACGTATGACGAGTATACTCAAACACAGTTAACTGGTTAAGAGAGAGGATTAATAATTACCGAACAAGTGAAAGAAGGATTCTCATTATAGGTTAATCGTGAAAATTGGCACGGCACAACGATCGAATATCGCACACGTTCCTATATCGGTGTATATATATTGTTTCTCTATCGAGCTGTACGCGATCTACTTTGATAATCACGTACCGTGTAAAACGATATTAAAGGGATAACGTTTCATGAGCGTAGCAGGTGATAAGTAGGTTGCTACCCCGTAAAATTTATGTGAACCTCCCGATGCACGTTCTTCCCCGTTATTAACTGCGCCGCGTACGTGAATAATCGATCTATCGATTCTAACCTGTCGATCGAACGATTCGAAAGATGGCGGTCTGATTTCTTCGATCACCACGTAATCGAGAAATATTCGTTTCTTCATATTACCGAAATATTAGGGATACCGAAGAGTAATCAAAATTTTTCTTTTTGCTAGCGAAAAACGTCGATTTATTAAACAAATTTGAAATACTTAATAACAAAATAATTTCCGTAATTTTCTAACACTTTTTGCCAGCGTAAAGGCTCCTTTTTTAACACTAGATTTACGGAGTCAATTTGACTCATTCAAAATTTGATTACTACATTTATAATATATTGGTTGGTTAATTTTTTAGTAATAAATCTTTCATTTCAATTGATTTGGAACTATTTTCTTTGCACAAAATTTCAATTTTCTTGTATGATTCAAATTGGCTCACTTCAGAAAAATAGGTATACCAATATCCGTAAATCTAGTGTTAAAGTAGTTCGTTTTTTTGTTAAAAAATGTTTTTACTCCTCAAATTTTGATTACTTTTCGGTACCCCTAATATATATTCTCGAAATTCTACTTTGAGTCTAAAATTTTTAAATAAAAACTCTTCGACTGAGACAGAATTTTCTCAATTAATCCACCATAACCTCCGATTAGAATCATCGGTCGATAATCGACGGCGCCTAAAATCGATCGATTCACTCTATGTTTCAAATCACTTGAATTTAATTTAGAACAACAACTAAATACTAATTATTAACAATAACACAACGAATCTCCACAATGGAGAACAATGAAACCAAAACGATCACTTTGGCGACGTGAAAAATTCTGCAGTTGCTAACACACTTTGTCTACCTAACCTAAAACGGTAGATTCTAGTCTGAATGATTGCAGCAAAGGTAATCGAAGAACGTGAAGGGAAATAAACTATTTTCTTGCAAAGAAACAAGAGAAATTTCTTAAGTCACCCGTTAGATGGATATGAATAACCTTTCAGCGCCGTTAGCTCGTTCGGGCCGCGTATTCGCCGATCAATGGTGCCACCGAGTGCAACACACGAATCGCAGAAACGCATCGTGGAAAAATCACGGTGATTATTCGAGGATTGCGTCGGTCGTTGACTCAGAGTCTTCCGGTAAAAATCTGGATCCCAGATAAGTGGCGGAGGATCGGCGGGAAGCGATCAACCGATCCGATAATTAAATCCACAAGGTGCCACATAAATACTGCCATTTTTTCCTCTCACAGTACCCGTAACCATATAAATTTTATTCCTTCAAAACTAATCACGTAGTACTTTTATTGAGATGAAAGTAATGCAGCTATTTTTATTATGATAAAATTAATAAAAGTACTTTTATTAAAGTCAACTCGTGGAATTCATTAAGATAAGAACTTTTAGTGTCTTCACTGTGGAATATTAAATTAAATGAACGGTCACCCTGTACTAGTTGATTGGCTATAAATAAAGGTTAACTACCTAGTCACGTAAGCTTTACTTCTTCCCTAACGTCTCACAGAATCGTCGACGCCGGCGGAAATGCAAGAAAGATCGACGATGGAAGTACGGAAATATTTTCGAACATTTGCAACTCCTGCTATTGCGTTGCACAACGACCAGAAACTTCGTTTATCGAAAATCGTTTAAATCTCCCGCGCCCTACGCCGGATGAAATTCCAACCCTAACTTTCAAAATGAATTCAAATACTGTAGAACCTTCCTCCAAGGACTTTTCGAATTGTACAAATTTTGTTTTGCACAAAATTCACAGAGTAAACTTAAAGATACGATAAAATTATATTCTATACTGTGCTATTCCATATTATATTGCTTCACCACAGTACAGGATCTGGCGGGAAGTTTGAATCCTTCAATTTCAACATGATAAATTGCATAATTTACAGGGGAATCCCTACGTCCGATGAAATTCCAACCCTAACTTTCAAAATGAATTCAAATACTGTAGAACCTTCCTCCAAGGACTTTTCGAATTGTAGAAATTTTCTATTGCACAAAATTCACAGAGTAAACATAAAAATACGATAAAATTATATTCTATACTGTGCTAATCCACATTATATTGCTTCACCACAGTACAGGATCTGGCGGGAAGTTTGAATCCTTCAATCTCAACATGATAAATTGCATAATTTACAGGAGAATCTCCAGGGAAGGAAAGTCGTAGAAAAAGAAGCGACACAAACTTTGTTTATCGATAACCATTTAAATCTCAAGTGCACTGTCAGTTAAAATTCTAACTCTACTTTAAAACTGAATTAAAATATAGCAGAACTTTAAGTGTTTTTCGACTAGCACAAGTTTAGTATTGCAGAAAATTCACAGAGTAAACCTAAAGGCTCAATAAAATCATATTCTATTCCACATTATACGGTTACGCTAATATAGGGCAAAGAATCTAGCGGGAAGTTTGAATCCTTCAATTTAAACAAGATAAATTGCATAATTTAGCGCGTTAGATCGACACGAGAATCTCGAGCGAAGTAAAGCCAGAGAAGAAGAAGGAAATCGCGTAGGTGCACAAGCATATAGGCCTATAGGATATTTCAATAGCGCACCCAAACGAATATGATGCCGGTCGTGTTGCCCCACAGGCTTCGTTTGCCCCGACACAGAAACCTTTCTCTCCTCTCATCTCCGAGCGCATCTACGGTGCACGATACACTCGTATATGTATCCTACCAGTGTGTGACTATATACTCTACTAAGAGCAGTTAATTGATGCACCACCGCGTAATGGCGAGGCTAAATGATCGACGTGGTGCATGCACGCCTGATAACGACACCAACGACCAGAGAGTTACGTATGAATTATTCTCTCTCCCTTCGAGCTTCTCCCTTTTAAATGCTCTCCTCGCAACCTAGTCGTTAATGTTCCAAATCCCTTCGATGTCGCAATTTGCGAGGGTGGCGTGCAATTGAAAAGCGTGAGAAACTTTTCTCCCCGTTGGGTCTTTTGCAATTTGGTAGTTTTTCTGTTTCTCCTTGGTCAATGACTTTTTTAAATGAGAGAGGCAAACAGACAGATAGATAGGTGGATAGGTAGACAGATAAGTAGATAGATATTGTACGACAACTGAAAGATGGCCAGGGTGCGGTGAATTCTCTCATTTTCACTGGCCTATTACTGCCATTTTGTTTTTATTGTAGAATCCTCAAATCCTGTTTCCGTAAAGTGAACACACCACATAGTTGTTTACTTTTAGTGCTTGGACTTGGGGATCCCAAAAACGAAATGATTGGAAGAATCGATTAAAAATGAGAGGCTCCGCCGCTCGCTAGCCATCTTTCAGTTGTCGGACTGTAGATAGATGCATAGATAGATAGATAAATCTTGTACGACAACTGAAACATGACCAGCGTACTGTGTATTCTCTCATTTTCACTGGCCTATTACTGCCATTTTGTTTTTAGAATTCTCAAATCAAGTTTCCTAAAGTGAACACACCACATAACTGTTTACTTTTACTGGCTGGAATTGGGGATACCAAAAATTAAATGACTGGAATAATCTATTAAAAATGAGAGGCTCTGCCGCTCGGTAGCCATCCTTCAATTGTGAGACTGTAGATAGATGGATAGCTAGATAAATAAATATTGTACGACAACCGAAAGATGACCAGGGTACGGTGTATTCGCTCATTTTCAGTCGTTTATTACTGTCATTTTCAATTTCGAATCCTCAAATCCAGTTTCCTAGAGTAAACACACCACATAGTTGTTTACTTTTAGTGCTTGGACTTGGGGATTCCAAAAACGAAATGATTGGAAGAATCGATTAAAAATGAGAGGCTCCGCCGCTCGCTAGCCATCTTTCAGTTGTCGGACTGTAGATAGATGGAGAGATAGACAGATAAATATTGTACGACAACCGAAAGATGACCAGGGTACGGTGTATTCGCTCATTTTCAGTCGTTTATTACTGTCATTTTCAATTTCGAATCATCAAATCCAGTTTCCTAGAGTGAACACACCACATAGTTGTTTACTTTTAGTGCCTGGACTTGGGGATACCACAAATGAAATGACTGGAATAATCGATTAAAAATGAGAAGCTCCGCCGTTCGCTGGCCATCTTTCAGTCGTCGGACTGTAGATAGATGGAGAGATAGATGGGTATATAGATATTATACGACAATCGAAAGATAGCCAGGGTACGGTGTATTCGCTCATTTTCAATTGTTTATTACTGTCATTTTCAATTTCGAATCCTCAAATCCAGTTTCCTAGAGTGAACACACCACATAGTTGTTTACTTTTAGTGCCTGGACTTGGGGATACCACAAATGAAATGACTGGAATAATCGATTAAAAATGAGAAGCTCC
This sequence comes from Cerceris rybyensis, assembly GCA_910591515.1. Classification (NCBI taxonomy): domain Eukaryota; kingdom Metazoa; phylum Arthropoda; class Insecta; order Hymenoptera; family Crabronidae; genus Cerceris; species Cerceris rybyensis. The sequence goes on along the minus strand of OU342800.1, from coordinate 2,883,302 downwards.
GCCGTTCGCTGGCCATCTTTCAGTTGTCGAACTGTAGATAGATGGATGGATAGATGGGTATATAGATATTATACGACAATCGAAAGGTAGCCAGAGTACGGTGTATTCTCTCATTTTCACTCACCTATTACTACCATTTTGTTTTTAGAATTCTCAAATCCAGTTTCCTAAAGTGAACACACCACATACTTGTTTACTTTTAGTGCCTGGACTTGGGGATACCACAAATGAAATGACTGGAATAATCGATTAAAGTGAGAGGCTCCGCCACTCGCTAGCCATCTTTCAGTTGTCGGACTGTAGATAGATGGATGGATAGATAGACACATAGATAAATGAATAGATAGATAGACAAATAGATAGATGAATAGATAGATAGATAAATAGACAGTTAGATAAATATATGTATATCATTCCTACACTGCTGAGGATGACGTGACAATTAAAGATTGAAATTCCCGTAATTTACTCCGGAGCAACGGTTATTTCGAACGCACATGTTTTCACTAAAGTCCCATGGACTTTCGCAAGTTCATCTCACAACTCCGACAATAATCCGTATTATGCGCGCATAACGATAAAGTCAGAAAAAGCGCGAGGCACGTGACATGTATACAGATACGTAAGAAATAAGAAATGTCGTCGCGGTGAAAGTTCTTTTTTTTTCTCTCTCGCTGTGAGAAACAAAGAAGTAATAATAGTCAAATGGGCAACGTTCAACGTACCGTGAACTTAGCGTGGTGCTCGTTTCATTATTTCGTGAATTACTACATTCCGAGATTCCTTGACGTGGAGGTACGACAGGGGAAATGTAATTATTTTTGGCAGAAGAGATTCTCCTCCCACGGGAAGATAAGGGCGCGGTGATAAGATAATTATAGATCTCTTGGATTGTCGACTAAATTACATTTAATTACTAGTGTTACTTGGGACGCGCGAAAATTTCAAATATTAAGACGCGTTCTCATTGTTGCGACACTAACGAGTAACGAGATACTGATGTGATATTAAAGTACAGAAACTTAACGGTAATTTGGAGCGTACGTTGAACTATTTGCAAGTTTCAAGTACGAATTTGCTGGAGGAAATCGAACGTTCTTTATGCTTTCCCGTGACAATTAGATTTTATTACAGCGGATAGTTTCTTGCAAACGTTTCGACATTGCGTTGCTTTTTCTAAGCGTACATTTACGTATTCCTTTCGTCGTGATACCGACTCTTGGAGACTAGTATTTCTATTAAATTCACATCTTTACAAAACAGAATCTTATCTTTTGAACGCCCATATCTAAATATTGAATGTGTCAGAAAATTCCTAAATATTACAATTTAAAAATCACGTGAAATTTCATTGAATTCAATGGCACCGGTCATTTGTGACCCCCATGGCAGTCATCGTGTTAATCTGATACTTTTTTGTAACTTTTTGCCTTTAATTTATTGTCAGTGGATATTTTTTCTTGTAGCTCGGATTTTATACGAATTTCTAACTTTTCTGATTTAGAAAAAAGATTTGTAAGACGAGGAATGATTTGAATTTAAGTTCACTGACTGAGAGTCCGAGTTTTTTCTTTTCTTTTGAATTTTTATGGCGTCGAGTACTATTGTTAGTTCGTCTACTGTTTTATGTACCGTTTTCTTGTCTGATTCGACCCTCCCACGCTTAATGTATCGATTATCCTCGCGTAATTACATTACCTTACTTTGTGATTACATAATTTTCGAGAGAAGGAAACTGAGAATCGATTATTCGTTAAATTGTCGAGGAATTTGTTTTTTTCTATTTTTTCTTCTTACTCGTGAGAATGGTAGTTCTGTTTAAAGCAGTAGCAGTAACAGCAGCCTCCTTTCCGATGTTTTATCGAGTGAAATCCTTTCTCTTCTTGCACGATCAATGCGTGCTCTCCCATTGGCCATATCTTCGGCTCTTTAATTACATAAATCCGACGGTATTACGGGGAATTACATAAATATATTTGTCCGACTCTTAAACTAGAATTACGGTCAAGGCTACGCGTAACTATTGACAGTCTCAAGTGACATTTTGCAATTCATTTGACGCATTGAGTTGAAAACTCACGAATCAGAAGTTACGATTTGTCTAGAGATGAAGTCCAAATTCTCACCTTTGGGCAATTTATTCTGAATTACTATTTATTTTATTATGGTTTGCGAAATTCAGTACTAGAAATTCAGACTAGCGCCGCATTTATGTAGTCTGAGGGCAAATTTGGGGAGAATTGAGGAAAAATAGAAGTGTAACAGTTGCAATATTATTAAACAAATAATAATATAACTCTTATCCATCCAATCGGCAGTGTTACTCCCAGAATTTTGCAATGTTATGATTACTGCATTTAGTTCACTGAAAGCCAGCGGATAGTAATAATTTTTAATAATAAAATAAAATGATTTTTGTTGTTATTTTTATTTCAATTCACTCTGGAAAATTCTTGGGATGATAAGGGTTATCAATAATATTTAACCTTTTGCGACCAAAGATATTTGAATATTATAGATAATGATTTATTTAGTGATTAATTACATGTAGAGTAACATATACACATTAACAGCCCAATTGTCTGATAAAAAGGTGACTTTAGATCGCCAAAGAAATTATTATCTCTCAATATATAAAATTCTCTCTGGAAAATTCTTGGAGTGATAAGAGTTAATTTATATCCAATAATATTTAACCCTTTGCGACCGAAGATATTTAAATATTATAGATAATGATTTACTTAGCGATTAATTATATTTACCGCAACATATACACATTAACAGCCTAATTGTCTGATAAAAAGATGGTTTTAGATCGCCAAAGAATTTACTATCTCTCAATATTAAAATTCACTGTGGAAAATTCTTGGAGTGATAAGAATTACTTAATATATATCCAATAATATTTAACCCTTCGCGACCGAAGATATTTGAATATCATAGATAATGATTTATTTAGCGATTAATTATATATACAGTAACATGTACACATTAACAGCCCAATTGTCTGATAAAAAGGTGATTTTAAATCGCCAAAGAAATTATCATCTCTCAATATTTAACCCTCTTAGTGCCGGACGACGATATATCGTCGTTAGCAGTAGTCCTAACCCTGGACATAGAAGGGTTAATATTCAGTTTCCAATACGATATCAGTTATTTTATGACAGATAATTGTAAATACACAGTTTATGCTCTATATTGCGTGTTCTATTTAAAAATTTAAACTATCGCCAAATGCTAATTCTTTTAATTCGCAATTACATTTGTCATCAACTCAATCAATTTTTTCGGTCGGCACTAAAAGGGTTAAAATTCACTCTGGAAAATTCTTGGTGTGATAAGAGTTAATACATTTCCAATAATATTAATCCCTTCGCGACCGAAGATATTTGAATATCATAGATAATGATTTATTTAGCGATTAATTATATTTACAGTAATATATACACAATTAACAGCCCAATTGTCTGATAAAAAGGTGATTTTACATCGCCAAAGAAATTATTATCTCTCAATATTTAAAAATCTCTCCATTTGCAAAGGGTTAAGTGTTAAAATGATCATAGCAGTTGAGATCAGACAAACAATAAGAAAATTCAAACTATAACACTTGCCTCTAAAAAAGGAATGCAGGGTCAAAGAAATGTAGGATAAATAGTCGATTACTCTAAAACTTCTTGACTAGAGAATTTTCGAAAAATTACCTATAGTCGTCATCGATGGACAATAGGTAAGAAAACTCAGGGAGAGAAGAATACCGCGAAGCATACGTTTCTTACGGGACGTAAACGAACGTTCGTCACGCATTGCGGCGATAAACCCAGCCAGGTATCTCAGGGATAACGTTACTCCTAGGTTCGTGTGTGCAATCCTGTAATTCTATTAAATCATACCTCGGCATTATCGAATAATATATCATTTAACTAACTATGGAAATAATCTTTCTATTATTTCATTTCCAAATGCTCACAACAACAAATTTTTACTTGTCGTTGTCACGTGAAATTAACCCTTTGCACTCCGTGCCATCTCCAACTTTATTTATCAGCAACTTGGTGACACTTTACTATTTGCTATTTTGTGCCAGTTCAGGTAAATGTACATTTCTTAAAATATTGCGTTACATTCAGTTTATCCTGCGTAATCACTAAAATATTCAAAGGTCATCTTGGAGGGGCCAATCGAGTGCAAAAGGTTAAAAAGGGGAGGCCATGTCAATTTCTATATCTCTTATAATTCCGTAAATTGAAAGAATTTTAATTACTATAATAAGTTTATATCTTGTAAAAGAAACTCAAATTGATGTGTAAAATTTAGTCTTCCTTTCTGTCGAATGTATGACTATTTGTTTCATAAATTTTGTATTATTCGATAGTACTGATTTATTGAATAATTTCTTGGTTTCTTCGCGTCAACAGATACCTTTAATCAGCGACCGTCAGTGGAGACCGTTTTATCGTATTTTTGTGAACAATCGCCAACAATAAAACGTAGAAAAAAGTAATGACGCCGTGGAACGACTTAAGAAGCGTAAAGCATAGCAAGTTCTTGCAATAGGCGTGCCGATTTCCGTCGCGTTATCGTGTCAAGTACTTTTGACTTAAAAAACAACTCATTTTTATTATTTTAAACCATTCCTTAACACTAGAACTACCGAACAAGTGAAAATGACTGGTACACAATTTTTTCAAAAAATTCTCGAAGTTTACATAACAGTCATAGAATAAATATTCTACGTTTATATCAATAAACATAAATCACCTAATCGATCCAATTTTCCACCGCTTGATTCCCCCTTTTTCAAAGTACTTATTTAATTTATTAAAATATGATAGATTTGAGGCCAGTAGTTCTAGTGTTAATATTACAATCATACGAAATATCAGAAATCAGCCAAAACTTTGAACTTTAAGCCGTTGCACGTCCAATCAGAAAAGAAATCGTAGGACAAGGGGCACAGTAAAATTTCACTTCCTCAATTATTTAATTGATCGTCCTTTTCACCTTCTAATTTCTCTTTGACCAAACTTGCTATTTAAGTACTTTGGTAATTCTATTTTAGGAGTAATTAATTCATAATTACTTAATTTACTGGCGATGGCTAAAGTCAGAAACTTCCGTATCGATTAATAATTCTATTTAAAAAAAATAACTTAGATCTTTTGAAAATATCGCACACTTTTAACAAAGTAACAAAATTGAATAAAATGTACACCCTGCTTTTACTATATTTAGGAATATCTAATTACTAGACTCCGGATGTTTATGCAAATTTCAAATTCAACAAATGCAGTTAAGACAAGAGAACCTATTTAGGGATTTGTTGCACTCGATAAATGTTACAACGAATACCATACTTTGGATATTTCGGGTATATTTTTATATTATGTTCGTTTTGTGTATTTTAGCCGTATTCATTTTGTCATAAATGCATAAACATCCGGAGTCTACTAATTACTATTTATAGACATTCCATTTATTGCATAATTAAGTAATAATTCAAATAAATATACTGTCAGTCTTAGGTTTAAAGCGGTGAAAATGGAAGAGAAAGAATAATAAATTATTTCCAGCAAAACTTTCTACTTTTTATCCGTTCCATTTGCACGAACTGCGTGCGCAACCCTTCCGTCATTATTTCGGATATGCCAGTCAAAAAAGAAACGGGCCCTCTGCAACAAATTGAATACGTACACTTTGCAGACGAAGAAAGGTAACAACTCGTACGAGAAACAACTCGAGCGTGCACCCATGCATGCTTCGTTTCGCTGAAATAATAAAGAACATCTCCGAGCATGGCTAAGTCGTCACGGCGTAACCAGGAATTCCTCCGATACTCCCTTTTCCTTTGAAATTTTTACCGAAAACTATTAAAATTCGTATAGAAACTTCGACTCTGTGTATTTTTCAACTTTAACATTACAATTGCTATGGCATTTTGAAATATAATTAATTTCACGCTGGTAGTTCTAGGGTTAAACCTTAATTAGGCACGTTGAACTGATTTAACCCTTTGCGGATGGAGACATTTTTGAATAGAGAAAGATAATTATTTATTCGACGATACAAAGCCACCTTTTTATCAGAAAATTATACTGCTAATATATACAGATTACAGTCGACCCTCGACTTTCGGAAAATGTGTGCAAATTTTGAATGTTCGAAAGTAGAGGGATACGGGAAAAATATGAACAATTGTATGTTAATTTGGTTTCTTTGTCAACTTGAGATTCTTTAATATCTAGTAGCTAATATTAGAAACAATATTACAATGTTAGAACACCTCTAATAGACAATTAGTGAAGAGGAGCCACAACACTCCTCAACAGTGACGAATGGATGCATTTTTTGAAATAGTGACAAAAGACTAGAAATTTTAATGAAATTTTTAAAAACGTGCGAAATAGCGAATTGTGCGAAAGTAGAGTGTGTGAAAGTCGAGGGCCGACTGTATTAATATTTGTGTAATCATGTTCAAAGGATTGAATTTCAATTTTATAAATCTAACGGTGCACAAATACTGCGATAAACATTTTTTCTTAGACCACATATCTGCGTCGCTGGTCCTCAAAGGGTTAATTTGGTGATCAATCATTTCTACAGCTTTCTGTACTTTTCACACGAAATCTACCGACGACTAATTCAATATATTTTAAATTCTCAAATAACCAAATGAAATAAATAAATAAAGAAACGCTAAGTCGACTCAATCGCCCTCGGTCTTCAAGATAGACGTGGAAAATTCAAAAGAATCAGAAATATTTTCAAAAAATTCAAAGCAGGTCATTTCGACGACCTTGAAAAATCTAGTGTTAAGTCACTCTGTAGATTCACCCTCTAACCTCTGATCTATCAATCTTTTTTCATTCTCCTAATCTTATTTCTGCAGCTCATTTAACTGTTTGAGGCACGGGAATTCAAAAAATAAAATAACCAATGTTGCAGAGGAATTTTTTTTCACTTTAATCGAATAAACTTGCTTTATATTTATTCGCAAAGTTCTATAATAATATCAATTTTCGAGGTGGAACTAAAACTGTCCCACTATGCATCTTCACGTATGAAAGAGGTGGGACACTTTTCATCCCACCGTGTCTTAAAGAGTTAAACGACAATGCTGCAATATATTTGGAAAGCTTTGTTTTACGTCACCAATCCGAGTCATCGATGTTTACGGTTAAATCAACAAAACATCGGGACATTTCGAACTTTCTACAAACACACAATGCTCCCCGAACGATACAAATAACGATACTTCATTCTTACTTGAATTTTGTACTGTAGAAATGAAAGCGTAGCTAAAACATCCGAGTAAATGCTTCTATTTTCATAGCAACTTTCGATTCCTGTATCACGCCGCATTTGCATCCCGTGAAAAGTGTACATATTGTTCTCCAACTACGAAACTACAAAAATGAATAATCGACAAAGTATCCTACACTGCGAAATACTTAAAAACAATTTCATTTTATAATATTACAACGTTATCAATGTATTTAACATTAGAACCACAATAATATATAATTCAATAATTTAATTTAATTTATGGCATGGTAATTTGTGTATGATATAAATTATTGAATTAATCGTTCTTTCCAGCTTTTAATTCCACTATTTTGTGGTATAATATTTAGCCATAGATACCCATAGAACTACGTCTTCCCATGAAGATACGTGACGTAGAAAGAAATGGGGGAGGTCATGGGGAGGTTGCCAGACACCATTAGAGATTTCGTTACTGTAACATCCCAGAGACGAATTTTTAAATCCCTAGATACTTGGTTAATTTTAGTTATATTATATATTTAGTGTACCCTCATCTTTCATATCAATTTAATATATATTATATATCATATTGTAATCTTAGAGTGTGTTATTCTTACTTTATCTTATCCTGACAATTAATTAATCATTTCATAATAATTTAATTCAATTATTTTATTTAGACCCTTTTCTCTTTCTTATTCTTAGGCGAATTCTATAGCATTTTCTATATTTTAAATATAATAGATTTAACCCTTTGCGGACGTAGAAATTTTCGCATATTGACAGATTTATTTGGCGGTCGAAAACCACCTTTTTATAAGAAATTCAGGCTGTTAATGTAAAGAAACTATAAATTACTTTATTTTTAACCAGTTAACTGCGTTCGACGTGTATACACGTCAATCTAAAGTTCTATTGCGGTAGCCTTTTTAATATTGAATTATCAATTTCTTATGAATTAAAAATGTAATTTTCCCACACTCTGCTTTCCTCCTTTCGTCAAATTTATAACGGAAAAGGCTGTCCTGCGTTCGACGAATATACACGTCATTACTCGATTTTAATTCCGCATCCTGAGAGGGATTCGTAAAGCTAAATTCCGCATTTAACTGATTAATCATATCTCACCCATTGTATTTCAATTTTTCAATTTTAACCGCGTGTACATAGAGCGATAAACTATAATTACATTTTTCCTCAGGCCGCATATATGCGTCGCAAGGGTTAACGCGGGTAGTTTTAGTCTTAAAGAATCTCGTTGTTATGCAAATTGGGGAATAGGTGGGCCGATATGAGTTCCGTAAAATCGTTGCAGAATGTTACAGGTCATTAGATTTAATTAGACTTTAAATCAGAGTTAAGGCCCGATGTCAGGAACTTTCTAGAGTGCACGGAAATTCGCGAAAAAAAAAACACTGAACGTTATTACGTAAAATAATGATAGCCAAGAGGTCGAGCAACGTTCCGTAGAATGAATGGCCTAATGTTCGTTATAAAATTATGGCTTATAACAATCTCATGTAGTTGATGTGCATTATATTATTTCGATGCAAATGGGAAGAAAACTTGGAAATTATCGAGTTTTTGTTCTCGAAATCAGCAGTGTTTAAATGCTTTAAGAATTTTCTACATATCGAAATATATATAACATTTATTTTTAATGCAAATTAATTAAGAATCTATGGGGATGATTCCATTAAAAGGATAACTCAGATTTTTTCAAAATATCGAAGATTCTTTCATTTAACAATGTAGTTATCACCGTTATCGATTACTAGTAACTTAAAAAAAAATTAAATAAAAAATACATATTGTTTCTATTATATTTGCGAATTTTTCATAGTAATTTAATGCATTCTATTTGGAGAGTAATTAATTAATAATTATTTAATTTACTGGCGATGACTAAAGTCAGAAACTGCCGTGTCGATCGATGATTCCTTTAAAAAAATAACTCGGATTTTTTAAACATATCGCAGATGATTAATTTTAAATTTGAAAAAAATAGAATAAAATATGCACGTTGTTTCTATTATATTTAAGAACATTTAATTATTATTTCCACGCATTCCACTTGTTGCGTAATTAATTAGTAATTATTTAATTTACTGAGGGCTAAAATCTGTAACTGCCGTGTCGATTTATAATTCGAATTTCGATTTCATTCATTAAAAAACAAACTTGGATTTTTCCAAAATATCGAAAATTCTGTCAGTGTTCGATTTGACAAGGTAGATATCACCGTTATCGATTATCACTAACGTAAAAAAAAATTAAATAAAAATACTCGTCCTTTTTATTATACTTACAAATTTCTAATTTTCATTTACACGCATTCTATTTGGTACGCAATTAATTAATAATTATTTAATTTACTAACGATCCATAAAATCAGAAACTGCCGTCTTGGCAGCTGGTAGCATTAATTCTTTATGTGCACTAAAATACGCGTCGCTTTTACTATATTTACGAATTTCTAATTTTTATTCACATGCATTCAATTTGGTACGCAATTAATTAATAATTATTTAATTTACTGACGATCCATAAAATCAGAAACTGCAGTCTTGGCAGCTGGTAGCATTAATTCTTTATGTGCACTAAAATACGCCTCGTTTTTATTATATTTACGAATTTCTAATTTTTCTATACACACATTCAATTTGGTACGCAATTAATTAATAATTATTTAATTTACTGACGATCCATAAAATCAGAACCTGTCGTTTTGGCAGTCGGTAGTACTAGTTTTTTAAGTGCACTATCACCAATGGAAGATAAAATTATTTATCTTTTCTTCCTTATTATTAACAATCGGCATTGTAAATTATTATAGTTCCGGTTTAGATAACCCTGGACATTTGAAAGGAAAAACTTGTCATAAATTTGTAAAACTCTTTATCTAATCTTCGGATGTCTTTCACATACAAAATTCAATAAATTACGGTGCCTTAAATTTAAAATAAAAGTCTAGGAACATTGTATAACGCCTTTTTATCAGCATACAACCTGTAAGGCACGTGTCAATCTCGATCGAAATAACAATGAGCGACGTCCAGCGTGCATTGTGAAATAAACTAATCGCGATTTCCATTAAATAATATCTGAATTACAAAATATCTGCGATTCAGTCCAACCTTATCCTAAGATCGTTAAAAATTCGCAAACGAAGACTCAACGGCGTACAACCCTTTTGCTCCATCATCATTCTAAAACTGACTTTACATCGTGATTCCGCAACATCTGCGAACAACGACCGAAAATACTTTCTTTTACGAATCCGCGTCATCGTTAATTGCGACTCTGCGTATTCGAAGTCTTAAAAAAAACAAAAAAACCTTTAAAAATAAATTACATCTCGAGACAACGTAGAGTTTTGGTGGGAATTTGGGTAATAAATTGGAAGGAATTCTCCCTGAGATTATTCGCAGCATCGTTGCTGCCCTCCTGGCTGTTACAATCTTCATCTACCGCTTCCAATTTCAGATCTTGAAGGTTGATACTGAAATCTCGATTACCCATCAGGGTCTTCAAGCACATATTCTGCTTCTTTATCCTCGAACGTACCAATAACTCCAGCGTGAAGAGATGCTCGTCGTGTGCTTCTGGCAGGTACTGATGCATAAATTCTGCTAATCTGTTAAAATGTTTTCTCATTACTTCAACAATCAATTATCAACTTTTAACCCTCTATGGGCCCCTGTGACTTTGAGGTAACGCAAGACACATCTAATCTTCTATTCCTCCAAGTCAGAATTTTAACTTTGCCAAATATTATACTCCAACTCGTGAAAATCATAAAATTCTTTGCAATTCAATGTTTACAAATCAAATTTAGAATTGTATCTTTATCATTTTCTAATTGATCTTCAGATACCACAAAAAATTCAGGCTATAGAGGGTTAATTCAATTCCTTTTCCTTCTTCCTTTTGGCTTTTCTTGGCTTCTACTTCTGTTACTTTTTAGTCCGGGTCTACAAACTCTTGTCTAGGAACTACTTCTGTTCTCAGTATGTCAGAATCTTCAGAGATAGATTAAAAAAAGGATTCTTCAATTTAAAAATTCGATTTACAGATTGCAACCTTCCATCTTCTTATTCATAACGGTAACAAGTTTCATTTTCTTTCATTTTCTTTTTCATCATCACAATAACAATTTCTTCTAGGACGTACAACTTCAATTGGATTTCCAATTCAACTTTAACTTAACCCCTTGTCGTACTACAACTATAGATTGGAAAGGAAATTTTCAAGTTTCACAAACCCTATTAAATCAATTATTTCTATAATATTAATATTACATTAAATTATACTATATGTCAAGAATCACTGATCAATATTTATTTCACTAGTTACCGGAAACAAATTTCATTTTCTTTTATTTTCTTTTTCAACATCACAATAACAATTTCTTCTAAGATTGGATTTCCAATTCAACTTTAATTTAACCCTTTATGGTACTGCAACTATAATTTGGAAAGGAAATTTTCAAGTTTCACAAACCCTATTAAATCAATTATTTTTATAATATACATTATATTATACTATATGTTTACTATATTATACTACTGTGTTTACTATATTTACCACTACTATGTTTGCTATATTTACTATATTATGTTTACTATATTATACTATATATATTATACATTACATTAAATTATACTATATGTCCAGAATCACTCATCAATGTTTATTTTACTATAATTCAATTCAAAATTATTGTAGAGGCAGCAAAATAACTGGCACAACAAGGGGTTAATTATGATTCGTGATAAATCTTCCATCAACTTTAGATCCATAGCAGCCATAGATTATTCAGAAGGTGTTCAATTATATTTTTATATCATATATTTTATATCAAACCTTAAAAGGTATTCGACGTTGTGTCCGCTGGGCCCCGAGCATTCGGAAATTTGTTGGGCGATCTTGTGAAGTGGTGCGTCTCCAAGCCAATGTTCATTTTCGTTGGTAGCAATGTAAATAACAACTGGAAAATTCCTATCTTCTTGGCAACAATAAAACTTCGATATTGTCATAATATATCCACCCAAAGCGCATTCACGATTTTCGAGATACGACAACGCCTTACTATCTTCAACTTGGAAGGCACGACCATAGACCCTACCCTATCAATGAGGAAAGATAATTCATATGCAATTTCCGTCCACTTTTCAATGAAATTACTTCATCATATTCTATTGTCACTAAGTAGAACCAATTTTCGAATAAAATTTCAACACGTTTATCAACCAGATTTTCTATTCTTTCCGATTCTCCACGTACTACGCAATGAAGAACGCTTTTAAATGTACAAAAAGAAGCAACAATATGAATCAATAATTTCCAACACTTGCTAAAAGATAATTACCTCCTTTTCCTCGATTAAAGTGGCTACTCGACCCGGCTGAAATAATACAGAAATACAACTTTAATTTCACCAACACAACGAACAGTTTTTATACATTTTCATTGTCATTCTTTCAGATAGGAATGTGCTAAGAGAAGAACTACTTGGAGAAACAGATTTCTAATTGAAATATCCTAATAACTCAATTATTACTGAAGGATGAGTGGATATCTTGGAATGCATAGGTTGTAAGGATGTGTCTAACGATTGTTTGGGAAACGAGTGATTGTTTAGGTATGAAACTCTATGTAGTGAAGAATGCCTGTTTGTATAAACCAGAGTGAATAATAGAAGATTTCTAGCGTGCCCGAAATCCTAAGAAAAGGACAACACTGCGTAGATGAGCATGAAAATAAGCGAGTGACATTGAAAGTGACACAGGGTGTTTTGAACGAGAGCCTAAGAGATAACTTTGAGCAACCGACTGTACGCACCGTAACCAATAAATTATTTTACATAAAACCTTTACTATTTTCCGCATTTCTTAACACTAGAACCACCGAGCAAGTCGGAATAATTAGTTTTCAATCTTTTCCTAAAAGTTTCCAAGTTTATAGGACACTCATAAAATAGATATTCTACGTTGACCTTCGATTGATCTTTCTTTTTCTAAAGTATGTATTTAACACTTTACTGCAGTGAAGAGTGATATAAACAGTTTATATTATCAAGTGGGGCCCCTTTGGGCCAGCAATCCGGTCTAAACTCCAAACGCACAAAGACTAAAAGTGATTTTAAATTTATATTGTACTGTTGACCTTTGATTGATCTTTCTTTTTCTAAAGTATGTATTTAACACATTACTGCAGTGAAGAGTGATATAAACAGTTTATATTATCAAGTGGGGCCCCTTTGGACCAGCAATCCGGTCTAAACTCTCCAAACGCACAGCTAAAAGTGATTTTAAATTTATATTGTACTGTTGACCTTTGATTGATCTTTCTTTTTCTAAAGTATGTATTTAACAAATTACTGCAGTGAAGAGTGATATAAACAGTTTATATTATCAAGTGGGGCCCCTTTGGACCAGCAATCCGGTCTAAACTCTCCAAACGCACAGCTAAAAGTGATTTTAAATTTATATTGTACTATTTACATACTCATTTTCAATAGTTTTCGATTTCTAATTTAAAGCCCTTTGAGATTTTCAATTAAGCACGAAACTCTGGTTGTTTAAACGTTGGTTAGGCATATTAAACTGATTTCTTTCCGTGTCTCGTTACAGTTGTTAGTTCCCGGTTAAAGTCGTGATCAGACAAACTCGTAGAAACCGATATCTTTCAGGTGGATAACTTTTTCTTTCTTTAACGTCACGTGTTCCTGCTGTGCATGCACACAGACGCAATTCTGAGTCATGTACATGTGTGTTTACTTAAAGTGAACGATTCGAATGAATTTGCACGATAAATAATAAAGTTTGAAATAATATTTGTACACTATATTACATATTGAATATTTCCATGCCAATGGATACATCGAGTAGCGATAAATATTGTTATTTAATACTAGAACTACCGGTATTAAGTCTACAATATTTCAATATATTAACAAAAGTTCTTTTCTTTCGTCAAAAGAACAATTCCTCCGGCAAAGGAAGACGACTTTCACCCCCACGGGGCCTTTTCGCGGAAAAAAGGGCCCTCGAAGGACCCAGCAAGGCAGTCGTCACAAAGTCGACGACTTGCATTCGTGGAAAGAAGACTTTTAAAAGAGTGAAATCGCAAGAATTATTACTATTTGTATTATTTGCGAGGAACGAGAGTATTGTGTGTTATATCTAAAACACATACATTTATATAACACTAATATAATATTAGAAAATTTAATAAAGAGAAAAATAAGTGTCTTAGAGTGGGAATTGAATTTTTAGAGTTTAAATGATTTGTAAAAGTTTCTTGGAAATTATTCTGCAATGTAGGAAACTGTTTGGAATGATTAGAAATTAATTACAGTTATTTTTAAGTTATACGAGCAGCGTGAAAAATTGTAGGGAAATCGTGGCGCAAGGAATCTTGAAGTTTGAGGATCGCTGGTACAAAAGTTATGAGAGTAAATAAAATAAACATCATAGCTGTCAAATTCTCAGTCTTTTATCGATGAATAATGAATGGTTTGCTTAATGAGACACGCGTAAGCAACGGTTTCGCACGCGGAAAGCGAGACCGAATGAAAATATTTATTAGCAGTGTCAGATAGCTGGATGCTTTGTATTTGAAATATTTCAAAGCAACAATATTTCTTAATCGTTCGCGTACAGACTTCAAAATTTATTCAACAAACGTCGAAAGAATACGTTGAATTGAACATTTCCTGACGCTTTAACTCTCGAAGAGACGCCATTATATCTATTACATTTAAATATAATTAGTAAGTTCTTGGAGAATAGAGAAATTAAGAGGAACAATACAATTAATCAAGTAAGTTCGATTTTATAAGATAAAAGTGAAATATTTGTTATATGGCTCATTTATCAATTGGGAGAATTTAAAAAAAATTGGTGCCCTTTAATTTGAACGTTTTCGCAGCTTTAGAGTTAAATCTACTAAATTTCTCGGTGACAAAATAAATATGAAACTTTCTCATACAATTAATCAAGTAATTTAGACTTTATAAGATAAAAGTGAAATATTTTCTATATGTCTTAGCTATCGATTAGGGTAATTTCTCGAAAAAAATTGGTGCCCTTTAATTTGAACGTTTTCGCAGCTTTAGAGTTAAATCTACGAAATTTCTCGGTCACAAAATAAGTATTAAACTTTCTCATACAATTAATCAAGTAATTTAGTAATTTTATCAATTGGTGGAATTTAAAAAAAAATCTTGTCCCCTTTATTTTGAACGTTTTCGCGGTTTAAAGTTAAATCTATTAAATTTCTCGGTCACAAAATAAATATGAAACTTTCTCATACAATTAATCGAGTAATTTATACTTTATAAGATAAAAAAGTGAAATATTTGCAATATAGCTTAGCTATCGATTGGGAGAATTTAAAAAAAAAATTGGTGCCCTTATTTTGAACGTTTTCGCAGCTTTAGAGTTAAATCTATTAAATTTTTCGGTCACAAAATAAGTATTAAACTTTGCCACGCAATTAATCAAGTAATTTAGATTTTATAAAATGAAAATGAAATATTTGCTATACGGCTCATTTATCAATTGGTGGAATTTAAAAAAAAATTGGCGCCCTTTATTTTCAAAGTTTTCGCAGCTTTAGAGTTAAATCTCCTAAATTTCTCGGTCACGAAATAAGTATTAAACTTTCTCCGTTTAATTCTCCGAAATTCTATTAATGGAAGACATATTGTAACGGCAAGAAAGTTTCAAAAGATACGTCGCGGTAGAAAATATTTGCGCCGTAATTCTCGTACGTTGTAAATTCGAAATGTCAAGCAAAAACATCATTATAACGAAGCTATGGAAGTCTGCCAAACGTCGTCAGAAAGAATTCACGCGACGGACTCATGCCCATGAATACAAAAATTAAAGGATAAATATACCCGAGGGTAACATCGCACCAAAAAACTATAACCGCTCGACCGCTAATCGAGGCATCTATCGATAAATAATTCGAAGGTCGACAAAATTCTACGTACTCTTTCGCAATATTTTGTTGACGTTTATACAATACGACATAATATATAATAAAAGAAATCATTTCTCAATCGAATCAACACTACAACTATCTCCCTCAAACAAGAAAAATCACGAGGTAGAAAAGTTAATTGATTCCATAATTCTGTAATTTATAAATAATTGATAGTTCTAGTCTTAATAACAATTATTCAAATTCAAACGAAGAAACTTCATTGAACTTGAAAACACCGGTCATCCTTGTAATTCTCCCAAAGTTTTATTTAAAAAGGACATAGCAACAATAATATGTTAATATAGAAAATAGAGTTGACTAAATTAATTGCAAATTTAATAGAATTTCTCTATCTTCAAGAACTTTTAAGATTCTTTCGACTAAGCGATTTGATTGAGCTGCTTCGTAAAATGATCAGTAGACTGCGGATTTTTATGCATTTATGACAAATTTAATACAGCTAAAATATACAAAAAGAACATAATATAAAAATATATCTAAAATATCCAAAGTATGGTATTTGTTGTAATATTTATTAAGTGCAATAAATCCATAGATAGTTTTTCCTGTCTCACCTGCATTTGTTAAACTCGAAATCTGCATAAACATCCGCAGTCTAATTATCAGTTACGTAGCTGCACTATTTAAACAATTACTGATTTAATTTGGTCAAAGAACAATAAAGACTATCTCTCCGAGCGCATATCTACAGTTCGGCAACTGGAAGATGGCTAGGAAGCGGCAGAGTCTCTCGTTTTTTAACCTTTATCCCCTCCATTTCGTTTTTGCAAATCCTAAACTTAGTCTTCTAAAGTAAACACTATAATTGTTTACATTAGAAAGATTAGACTCGGGAATTTGAAAAACGTAATACCAGAAATGCTAAGTTAACGCTACATTTACCAGCGTGAAATCTATTATATTTAAATATGCACCTTAACCCTAGATCACTAACCTTCGTCAATTCGACGACACGGATTTAATAAGTATCTCATTTTAGTTAACGTTATCGTCATAAATAAATAACTATCTTTAATAATAGAAAAAAACGTGTTTAAATTCTATTTAAATAATACCCTTTAACCTATTCACTGCCAACTACGAGTTATCTCGTGCTTGCGCTATAAGTTGGAATTAATAAGTTAGCAATAATCACCGAGTGTGTATAGTAATTTTGGAACAAAAATGCTCTTCATATCTTTATAAATGTCGATTTCATATTTTTGATTCATTAAATTAATATTCCACAGCCTTTCTGCCGTTTCCTCAAATTTTAACACGCAAAGTAATATTTGCTTATTTTTTCCGGCAGTGAATGGGTTAACCCGTTTTGTAAATACCGTAGTCGAAGAAACGAAGGTTAGTGTTAACTGTCGAAAAATAAGGTTAGTGATCTAGGGTTAAAGCAAGGAAAATTAAGACGTGGAAAAGATGATAGACTCGATAATTTACGTTTTATACGATGGACGAAGAATATTTATTCTACGGATCTGTCATAAACCCATACAATTTTTGGACAAAATTTGATACCAGTCATTTCGATTGGCTTGGTAAATCTAGCGTTAAAAAAGAAAGGTTCCCGCCGTTCTATTCATCTTTCAATTGTCGAACAGTATCATAGCGCTCGAACATGTACTTAGGAATATATAACGAAATTTCTATTCACCTTATCAACAGTACCCCGATGTGTCGTATTTCCCTGCCAAAATCTTCTACTGAATCCTTTAACGTATCCTGTTGCGCTTCTTCTGTATTCAAAACCCGGATGCCAACACAAAGACCCATAACCAAACACCCAAAGATTATTGCAGCCATCGTCTTTCATCGCAGGACTTCGAAACACTCGGAGGATTCAAGCTATCGATTTCTTCCCTTTGAAATCTCTCGCTCTACTGGCCAGATACGTCTCGAAACTTTATCCTTTATAGACTTTTGTACTTCTATGAGGCAACTGCCGCTTCAAATTAAATACTTTCTACGGTTTTATCTTTTATTCTGCATATCGTATTTACACGTTCTTCGTTCAGCCTTTGATGAATCTTATCTCAAAGGTTTTCGAAGTGACGCGTTCCGATGTTTCGTACTAAATGAAATATTTACTTTAGTCCTTCAGAAGAAAAAAAAATGGTATATAGACACTTCGGTAGGTCTGTTCAACTTAAAGTCTTTGTTTACTCGATATTTCGCTGATTGATAGCATCGTAACGTCTATAGATCCTCAAACGTAGAATGGTTCTCGTGGAATTGAGACAATTCCAAAGTCCTCCGCATCTAAAGACCTCGCGTCTAATGGCCTCGAATTATCATAGGGGAGGAGAGAAGAACAAGGAGCAAGATATAAAAGAAAAGAAGAAACTGTTTCCAGTCTTTGTCGATTCCGTTATCTTAAGAGGTTGCACCGTGGTGGCGCGCAGTCATCGATCTGACAAGAGAATACTCCGTAGCACGTGGCCGACTGTGCTTCTTTCAGCGCGTCTCTTATGTTTCAAAGCTCTCAGCTACTGTACAAAGCTTTCCAATTCGTTGACATTCTGACTTTCTTCCTCCTACTTTCAAACTACTTCCTCCAACATCACGATTCTATCGTGGAACGAGCGAGGAACGTTAAGAGCGTATCTTTCAATCGTGTTTTTTCGAATGATCTCCCGGTTTTCCCCGATTCCATCTTACAAACACCTGTCACTCCATGTCTGTCTCGTTCATCACAGAGAAACTGAATCGATCGATATTTCGATCCTTGGATATCAATTAATCCCTTTCTTTCGATTTATTCGATTATTTATAGAATGAATTTCTTTCAATTATATCATTCGTTATTGGATATCCGAAATGGCCATAAAAATGATCGAAGATCCTGCGGATCGATACTTCTATCTTCTGTATGTAAAGATCGTTTTAACTTTATCGATACTTCAAGCTCTTCCGTATGTTTCATTGGTAATGTTGAAAATACTTTTATATGGACACGAATTTATGGTAGAATTTGAGCTAATTTAACACAAACACACTGTACAGAAGTCTGACCGAAACTGCCGTTCATCGAGCGTGCACCTTCGACTGTTGGAGGGAGTTCGACTAGAGGAACGAAGAGGGCGTTAGGAAGATCCGTTTGATGGACGAAGAAAAACAGCAAGCGTGGGAGTGGGGGAATTAGATGAGGCGGATGATGAAACACAAAGTGTGATTGACGCATGAGATTTAAATGTTACAGCATATAGACACACGCTGTCTATTATTCAATTTACAAACAATGCCACGGAGATTAGACAGAATTATATAATTATTTAAACGACGGTATATTATTTGGAATATATTACGTTCAAATCGTCGGGGATAAGAACGGTGGAGAAACAGGAACAAGTGTATCGAGTTTCGCGATACGAATGATAGTACTTTCTATCAATATTGCTATCAGATACTCGTATAGGATTACGATCGATTTTCTTTTTTTCAGGGAGGAAAAGTATATGACATTTGAAAGAAAACAAACAGTTCGTTCGATATATTCCTTTTGCATTGAATCCTATCATAGTAAGACATTGCATCATTTTACTTCCGGATCCATTACCGAGAAATAGTTATCACTTTGTCGACGTTTGATTTTGTTTGTTTTTTTAAATATTGTTACGCTTCGTACGATAAATGAATTTGATTCGTTTCCTTTCCTATAGATGCCGCTATGATTTTAAGCCCGCAAAAGACAAGTAGGAGCCAACGGAATGAAATAAAGTTCCCTATTTGAATTTTACCACGCGACTTTGCAAATCAGCTGGTGGCTGAGAGATTCGCGCAATCTTGATGCCTACTTGAAACTTCACTTTTTCGAACGACAGATTAGAAAATTTAATTGAATACTCTGAACTAAGGTAAATGTATTGTTCTGCTTATGATATTCTAACAAAAGACACTGTGGGCAATTAGATATGATTTAGTCCTTGATAAAACTTAATCTTAAGTCTGACCTGTTGCACTTTTTATTGCAATTACATAGGAACTAAGAAAAAGAGGAATTCTAAATTCTTCTGCAAAGATGAGTGGCCAAGGAGATGACGATGACTTGGTGTATATAGAGGATATGGATGAACTGATAGACGTTTACGATGCGGAAGAGATTGAGAATGACGCTCTGGAAATAGACCATGCAGAAGGGATAGAAGCGGTTTGTGTCTTCCGTGGTCATAAACAAGGTTCCTAAACTTTCTATTTCTCTAAAGATACACATAATATATTCGATAAAGACACCCTGTAAAATTCTAGGCTCTGTATTCTGCGGATCCATGAGTAAAAATGGAAAATTCGCCATAACTGGTGGAGAAGGAGATGAAGCTTATGTTTGGGACACAACATCCGGAGAAATTATTCTAGACTGTACTGGACACAAGGACAGTATCATATTCGCAGAGTTTAATTCCGATGAATCGTATGTAGCCACTGGGGACATGAATGGCATGATTCAAGTTTGGAGAATGTCCGATAAAATGCGTATATGGGAGTATAATATGAACGATGCTATGGTTAGCTATTTTTCTGTTCTCATTCTATATAATTTCTAATGCTAAAGTAGCCACAACTTAAAAGATTATTTTTCCTTCAGTGGCTAAAGTGGCATGCAGCTGCAAATGTTTTAATCGCCGGTTCCGTGGAGGGAGAGGTGTACATGTGGAAAGTACCTGATGGTGACTGTAAGGTTTTTCAAGGATACCGTTGCCGCGCGGAAGCTGGCGCAATATTTCCAGATGGTAAGTATATTTAACCCTTTGGCCTACACACTATGTCGTAGTTGTTCGGGCCACAGTAATACAGTTCTTTTAGAGAATTTAACTGAAGCGTGTGATCGCACCGAAGGTTTACACTTTTAAAGTAAGATATTATCGAGGACAGTTACACCACGGGTTCGACTCGTATTGTTGTCGTTTGCGAAGGACACGGCATGAGCCAGCCTCGTGTTTACGTTTGGTCCGAACGTCGTACTCGAGTTTCGCTCGTAGTTGTATGCCAAACGGTTAAACTAGTATTAAAATTTAATCAATTATATCGTAGTCATTTCTAATTTTATTTTCCAGGTAAACGAATTGCCGTTGGTTACGAAGACGGAACGATACGAGTAATAGATCTAAAGACGAGCAACGTTATATCGTCCATTTCGTCGAATATGGGCCATGTTTCTACTATAACGACTTTAGATTGTCACAAAGACAATAATCTAATACTTTCAGCAGCTATAGACGGAAAAACTATACTTAGTGTGTCGAATACAGGAAAGGTATGAGAGCTTTAACGTTTATCCTATTTTATGAATGTTATAAGTGAGTTAATACGATTAAAAATTGTCGTTCAGATCATTTCTGTTCTTCAAAGTCTCAATTCGAGCGGACGAAATAACATTGTTAACGAGGAAGACGATGAAAATAGTAGAAACGAGGGAGATAACAATTGGGTGGAAACTGCCACTTTTTGTAAAGATCCTGAATTTAATGTTGCCGCGACTGGCACGATTAACGGAGAAATTTTCATTTGGGACATTTCAAAACAGGTAATGTCAGTTTATTTATGTGTTAGGTTTTTTTTTTAAACATTGGGATTCGTTTTTAGGCACTGAGGCAAAAGCTGGAGCAAGATAGTGGTATAACTAAGCTAGTGTGGGAAGGAAATACGTCGATTTTATTCTCGGCAGGATTAGATGGCATTTTAAGGAGTTTTAACGCCAGGACAGGCCAATGTATGAGGATGTATACAGGCCACACAGCATGCATTCTTGACTTATATATATCTGAGTAAGTTAAAATTGATTGATCGATAAAATTGCGTCTAATTAAAATGAAACTCGGTAATAATATTTGTTTCAGAAATGGAGAAAAAGCTCTAACAACTTCCGATGATTTTACCGCAAGAATCTTTGACATCTCGTCTTAATAAAATCTATATTATTGTCCGTAATATGTGTACATTTGATGGAAATTGTTTATAAGTCGAAGTCTGTTTCCTTTTTTAATTAAGAAGTTTATTAATGTTCACTCTTTGGCCTGCGTTATTTTATCCTTGCACCATTCAGAGTCGAGAGCATATTTCTTATCCTTCCATATAATATGAGTTGGGCTATTTTCCTCTCCTTTCTCGAAAACGAAAAGTGTACTAAGCTCAATAGCAATTTTTGACCTTACTAGACCGATACCACCTATCCTTTCCGGTGCAGGATGATACACTCTTCCAGAATAGATATTCATGGAAATCTTTTCTGGTTCGAATGGCACCTACGATAAAGTCTTCTTAAAAACTTCGGCATAATTACATTTATTTAACTTTCAGAACAGCACGATTGAAACTACCATTAACAGATTCTCCGCATGAGCATAACCAAACCAATCTTCTAGCTTTCCTGTCTCTGGATTCTCTATTTGCATAATTTTTGTAAAAACTATCGGTGAATCATCACATCTAACGTAATTTCTCTCCGGGCCACAGAGAGATACGTAAGGAAAATCATTGCTATATCTCCCTACGCTATTTTTCTTTAAACGTTTGAAAAAGAACGCTAAGAACTTTTTATCTGAAAAACAATTTCAGCTCTATCTATGCAATCTGAAGATATATATCATATAAATAAGAGAACTATCTTAAACCTTTAAAACAAGACGTAAAATTCTTCATACGAGCATCATCCAGGAACAACTGTGAAGAATAAGCCGAAAAGTTTACTATGATTGTTCCTTACTCTATGCATATACATTTGTAGTATCGAAACTTAATTCTAATAATAAATAATACCATGCCTTGATGATCGATAAAGTAAAAATATTCTCGGACCCGAGGTTCGGGTGATTGTCCTTGAATATACGTTGCAAAATATCTTTTACGTGATTCCTTAAGAAACGTATTTATATAGGAACTTAAAAGAGAACGTAACATCTTTATTGTAACTTTTATAACCTCACTATGAATTCTCCCTAACGTACATCGTGAAAATAATTATCAATATAACCTAACTTCTACGTAACAGAGAGAATAATTCCGATGATATAACTATTGAGTCGTAAGAACTTTATTATCATTTATTACTAATGATAACGGAGGCTTTGACGTTGTTTCATATATATTTTAAATACAGTGATAAAGTTGTATTGACTATGGAGCTGGCATCTAGTGTTAACGGTTGAAATGTGACCTCTGGAGACAGCGGGAAATGCTTCTTGTGAATTACGAATAATATAATAACGTTCGTTCTCAATCACGATGATTTCTTATTTTTCGTGAACCTTCTTCAGTAATGAAACGAAAATTTATTCTATGCACGAGTCACGAGATTTATAAACGGTCAAAATATTGTTTCTACCTCGAAAGATTTCAAAGTACCACAGAATACGGTTACAAACGAAACCGGACTTTAGTGCTTGCAAATCGCGACTGCGAAAACGAATGGAACTTTTAAATAATTGTAATCAGCCCGTTATTGCTTTCAATGCAGGAAATAAACAGTGAATAAAAGTATTCGAGCCATTGCGAGCAATAACGAGCCAGGTCCCATCACGTCCCATGTAAGCGTCCCCTCGACTTTTGTAAGCACACAATCGAAACTTTCAGATAATTGCATAAAAGATCTAGAATCTTGTATAATCACATTTCAGAATAATATAAATTAAGTTTCTTATCACTAAAATCGAAATATAAAATCACAGTGCAAGAATGAACGTTGTAAACGAAAAGTGACGCGCAAATGTGGCGTGGGTTAACCGACGCTCTCAACTGCGCAGTAATAATTATTTTGTAATTGTCAAAAAATTCGTAATTAATTCTGCCGAATTTTGTCGGCACGGAGTAGTGGGTGGAATGATACGTAGTAGATAAACAAGATCACTATTGTTATACAATCGATAAATGAGAGAAACGCATAAAACCAGTACTTACTGCGGATAGATGTTGACACGTCGAGGCACGAAGGAGAAAGAGGCCGGAGCTCCCTCTGGTAGGAGTGGGGGAAGCTCGCCGCGGCACGACTGGCGCGTGGTGGGGGAAGCTCGCCGCGGCACGGCTGGCGCGTGGTGGGGGAAGCTCGCCTCGGCACCGTTGGCGCGTGGTGGGGGAAGCTCGGCGCGGCACGATTGGCGCCTGGTGGGAGAAGCGGCGGCCAATCAGAGGACGGCTACGCATCACGCGTTCCTCTGTCTGTATACCTTTGCCGTGCACGGCGAGCGGACGTATTTCGACAAGTGTAAACAAATAATAGTGAGAAATACGTTGAAATACGATACGTACAAGCGATTATTATTAAAATTATTAATAAATTAAAGACGTCTGGATACTTAAACGACTAAAATTTGTTCTGTATTAGATATTATTATAATATCTGTAATATTGTAATAAATTGAAAACTTCTGACAATTGAGAATGAACCTACAATTGAGAATGAACCTACAATATTAGCATAATATTGTTACTTTATTAAACTATAGATATTGACGAATAAACTGATAGGGGCGCTATGATCGCACAAGCAACAGAGTCCCCTAGGAACACGAACAGAATTAAAACTATGTAAACCCGATTAACACAGAGGCTTGGACAGCCTGGTCGAATACTTACAAATAGTTGAGAGCTAATTTTCGGTTAAGCAACGAAAGATTTTTGCAACAATGTTATCCTCGCGATACAGCAAGCATAGAACAATCGTAATATATTAAACGTCGAACGATCACGAAGATTTCATTGGAGAATCAATTTTTCTAACATTTCACGATACAAATTACCGAATGAATTAACCATAAGTGTGGATCTTCATGAGAGTATAGACATACAGACGAATTAGGTCAATGAATAGTGTTGTGAGAGGGCTGTGATTATTGTCTACCGACTTTTTTTCCCCTACGAACTTCTTACGGAGATTTGATTCAACGATTTGAAATTTCATTTTGATCATAATCACATCAGAGAGTCGAACACAACGTAGAAATAAAAAGTGGCCACGATATTTCGTAAGATAATTGTAACGTATACGAAGGAGGCAGTTTTCTGTTAGCAGCTGTTACGGAAAAATGCGAGTTCGCGTCTCTGCCATATTTTGGCAGAATAACGAATAAAACTTGAAGAAGATCGTGACGTTATACGACGGAGTTATCACGGACAAGGAATCGAGATTATTCACGTGTTTCCCAAAGGAGACCGATTACAGCTGACTCGATGAAATCAGTTACCTCGGTCCCTGAAACGAACTTTCAAGGTATCGGGCGTGACATGGCAGAGCGGCTTGGTTTAAGTCCTGAGATTCGGGAACTCAAGCTGGGACCCAGTTTTACGAATAATGGATCCACGGCATTTCACACCTTAAAATGTAAGTATACCTTACTTATATACCGACGTAAATTTTGGACTAAATTTTCAAAGTTATTCACGGACGATGTTATTCATTCTTACGATAAATATAATTAAGAATTTATACATTAGATGATTGTAGAACAAATTGTGAAACATTTAACGTTAAATAACTCACAATTAAGTCGATATTTAACATTATTCAATAAACGAGACGTGTTGTAGTAAAATGTCTTAAGTCTAGAAAGAGTCTGAATATTTGTACATATGAAATGAATTAGGAATTTTTGAATTTAATGTACTCTGTGTTAACTAGTGCATTATTGTTTTCAGATGATTTTAAACCAGCTAGCGTAGACGTTTCCAAAGTAGCTAGAGTCGATGTTGGATCTAATAATACAATGACAGTTACAGTTCCACATTTAGATGGTGCTGGTATTCCTCACACAGTGTTCAAAGGGTCTCAGAGGCCTTATCATAAGGAGTGTGTTTTAATAATTGATAGAGTGACAGGAGAAATTACTTTAGAGAAATTAACAGCTAATATTCAAGTTAAAAAGACTAGGTACGGTTCTTTCGGATTATAACCCTTTCGCTACAGATGGGTTCTCTGCGGCGGTACTCCCACTGAATGGGCTGCTGCTACACATAGTGAGAAATATGCACACTGCACGAGACTGTTCGTGGCATCCTATGTAGAGCTTGTAGTACCTCAGTGGCACCTTGTGTGGAGCAACTACAGTGGCCTGCAGTAGCGAAAGGGTTAAGATAAGTAATATTTTATACGCATTAGGTACATTTATCTTTTGCATTTGTGACGTAAATGTTCCTTTAAACTTTAGAACAGAGCCCAAGTCCCAATCGCATTTAAGCGTCCCTGGGGGGAATAGTAGTAATAGACCAATAACACCGGTCGAGACAAGGAGAAGTCCTACACATGGTAGAGCAACCGGTAGAACAAAAGTTACGAGTGGGAAAAAGAGGGAACCGAGTGTACAGTTACATCCTAAGCAGCATAGTCCTCTCAGGGTTTCTCCGTACCATGGTAAAAGTCCACCTTCCATGACGACCAACAGGTACTCTATAATTGTCCTTTAATTCGTTTAAATTAACAGTTTCAACGTCATTCGTTTTATAAAGATATTATTCTGCATTGGAGCAGGTAAATTAGAAGTTTGGAGGGTAATGCACTTTGGAGTAAAAAAATACGATTGTTGTATTGTTTTTCGCACATTATATTAATATAGTAACGTCAAAAAAGTATGATAAGACTTTTTTCTAAACGTACTAAAAACACACAGAACTTTAGTTCACCAGTGCAACCATCAATGGCACCATCGACTTTGGCTAGTTTGCCGATGATTGGTTTTGATAATGATGATTGCCCTTTAACGTCATCCGGGGCGTTCTCGTCTATGCATTCTTCCGCAACTCCAAAATCTCCTGCCATGAATATTCAGTCTACCACGAAGCCTGTCATTACAACCGATATCGATGACAGAGCTCTCAGTGATTCCAGTTCGAGTAGCTCAAGTTCCAATAGTTCGGATAGCGATTCCGATACCGAAAATGTTCCAGCACTGATGGGAGCTAATGGTACATTTTTTACATCTTTCTTCAAATGCAATTTATACAATTTCTTCGATATATTTTACCTCGTATTACTTTTATGCCGTATCATGAAGAAGATATTTTTCTTTTCAGGACATATGAATAGTACAGCCTCGTCTCCTTCTGTACTTATGCCGAATAATCTTTTAAACGATGACTTACAATTATCCGAATCTGACAGTAATTAATGGTAATATATTTCTAGACTTTGGAAATATTTTTCTACGCTAGTGTTATCTATATATATATTCGGGCATCCCTTTCACCTATTGTGTCGAAAAAAAAAGATACACATAATTAACCGCCTTGATTAAACGTTAAACACAATTTGCCAAGTAATACGTATCCTTGAGAAACTGAACGTATTTCAGGAATAAGGAGTGATGTTTAGGAGATTGTCTTATTCTGTCAGAAATCGATGCGCCTTCCGTCGTGGACGTATTTGTTCGTCACGGTGTAATAAAATGGTACAGGAGGATCACAATAGAGAAATGTTATTGTTTTTTCGTTCCATGTTTAAGCAAGGAAATGTGTATAGTGTGTTTTTAAAGGCATACTCCATATATTCTATATGTATCGCGTTAAGTTACGCTATATATACACGAAACCTTTGCTTCTCTGAACAGTAAAAATATATGGAAGAATAACGAATTACGAATGGTAATGTAGTGTATGTACATTTATTTATAAGGTATTAGGGATTGTACAATTGCTACTAATATTTTTAGTGTAATTACACGACGATCTTTCCTTTCTTTGTATACTTCGATGATAAAGAAAAAGAAAAAAAAAGAAAACGAGGATCTTGCCAAATCTCTATACTTGAATCCCTAAAGAGATCGCGAACTACATCGTTCATATATCGACGTGATTTCGAGACATTCGATGAAAATTGCCATTGATTCTCCTCGATGTCCCTGTCCGATGTGAAAAGTTGATGTGTAAGCGGAATTAAAGCGACTGTATTACTTGCAAAATATTTATTTAATTGAAATGTGTAAATTTAATAAAGCAGTGATCGTAAGAATTTTCTTATTACGCAGATCTATACAAAAATAACGTTATTCTCGTAGGAAATCTTCGATTTTTCATTATATAAAATATATCTCTTATAGTTTCTCTCTTAAATTGTACAAGAAAAATAACACTTCAATGAAATTACGGAGATTTGGAATAATTCTTTGAAGTGAACGATTTAGCATTTTAAACCGCGATTATAATTACGTTTGAAGTTTCTTTTGCCTATCTCACTAAACGAAAGCGATTATACCGTCCAGTTTTCTTTCCATCTTTATACTTTCCTAACATATTTATTAATTATATCTTAATATATTAATTTCATCATCGGTAATTCTAAATATATCTTTCATATAAAATACAATTCTTCGAGACAAACAAATCTCAGTAATCGTGATTCTATGTCGAACAACTACAAGATGCCTAGGAAGCTTTCAATCGCCTATTCCTGCCACTTTGTTTCTTAAATTAAACACACCGCATAATCGTTTACCTTAGAAGGCTAGTTTTGGGAATACCAAAAACCAAATTAGAGAATAGGCGGTTGAAAACAAGAGGTTGAGCCATTTACTAGCCATCTTTCAGTTGCCAGACTGTACATCTTTAGCAGTCAAATGGTTAAGCAGCTACACTATATTTGTAAGCTTCGTAATCTAACACCAGCCTCGCAAGTTGACTTCGTCTACCCAGATTTAAATTCTTCGACTTTATACACGTTTCGTAGATATCATTGTTACAGGTGCTGGCACAATTAATGCTCTTGTATTTCACCTTGAGAGCTGGTTCTACCGCGCGTAAAACGTGTACGTTGCTGAAAGAGACAAACATCTCGAATAACGAAGTAACGGGGATATTCTGAGACAGCTTTAGGAGAGACGGTATATCTCTGTCGGAATGTGTTATCGGTATGCTCGTCTCGACTGTTCTTCGCACTGAAAAGAATTCATTTTATAAATTATAATTAATGAGATGCTAGAATTACATTATAATTATTAAGACTGAAATTCCTTGCTTTTTGTAAATTAACGAACATAATTACGTACTTGCATTGTAATCCTTCACGTAAAATGCGATATTATTGTAATTGTGCTCGTCGTATCTTCCGTGATTGCGATTTATATCAGTTTCTACATGTTTCACGTCGTTCATGTGAGCTATATCTGGATGGAACTCGACGAATGGAATTGGGCTGAATATTTGATACTGATTTATGGTGTTCATGCGAACCTATATCAGAAAATGTGAATATATATACATATACATTAGCGGGACCAAAAAGAAATCGTTTTTTTTTATGACGGTAGGTCACAAAATAAGCAATTTCTTTCTGGTCTTCCTACTGTACGATAGAGTTGAGATATTTAGCAAGCAATGCGCCAGTGATCGTAAGAACAGTTAAGCTGAAAACATTCTATTAATTAGCGGCACCAATGTATGCTTACTCTATTCAAGTAATCGAGTCTAAGATCTATCCCAGTCTCGACAAAGAGTATCAAGCTTTCCGGTGAAAATTTCCTGATACACAAATCCGTAACGGCAATTTTCAGCAGTGGATCCAATTCGATAGAAGTTATGTTAGTTGGAAGACGGACAGAGAGCCAAGTGATCTTAGATTGATTCTTTTTATACTTCTCGGCTAACATCAACGCGTACTGCTTGATATCGTAGAACACGTCTCCCTTTCCTTTCGATGGAGAATCGAAGTTATACAATAGAACCTAGAATTTAAATTGTCTATTTAATTTAATTACATTAAATGACTTGGTATTTAAAGATCGCTGTACTAACCACCATGAGAAAGGTTTTGTACTTTTTCTCCATACAATCTTGAGCGTATTGCTCGAGGAAATTCAAGCCAGCTTCCTTTTTATACAGATCTATCGTCAATATTATATTAACCCTTGTATTTTCCGTCACATATGGAACTGGCAGGATCTCAACTTTTCCTAATGGCTTACAAACTTCAATTCTCTTTTTCAATTCTTTGCCAGTATTTGTTTCAGTAAAGATCAGATCCAAGATGTAGTCCATTCCTCTGGATGCGTCGAATTTGAGATATCCGTTCAAGAGCTTCTTGAATTTCAATTTCGTATTGGAATTCTCGACGATATTGTTAACAGCTGCGTTAATTATTCGATCCACGTCGAATTTCGCATCTGTCTTCAATTCTCTGACGCTAGAGAAGTCTGTGTCGAAGAAAGTGTGAGTCTCGTTGAAGTACGTCCATCGCAAAATATCGAAACGTCCGGACGCTTTGTTTCCAGGCTGATTGCCTATCGGCCAGGAAACATTTCGTTCCTGTGGTGGACCTAAGTTTGCAGTTTTCAATATCGCTCTGCGAGTACTTGCGATCCTTTCTTGTATCGCGATGGATCTTATCTAAAAAAAAACGATTTAAAAATTAATTATGGAGACGTGATTCTTTAGCTCGATGCTTGAACTTACTGCAGCGAAGTAGGTGTTAATTTTGTAGATTAAAAGATGATCGTAGATAGGAAATATCACGAGGGAATTAATGAATTCTTTTCGTTCCGTTAGAGCGGCGAAATTCCGCTCAAAGAAAAATGACGGTTTTAATTTAGTGTAAGCGAAATTTTGCCCTTGCACTGTTTCAGAGCAAGATATCGATGCTGAATGTACGATGCATCGTCCAAAGTTTACGTCGTCAGAATCAGAATATGCGTTTTTCACGCACCAGTCTAAGTTATTTTTTAATTCCTGTATCACAGAGTTGCTCAGGAGTATGCCAGAATCTGAAAATAACATTCAGAGTAATTATTCCTTCGTTTTATAACTACAGACTAGAATTATTGTTATCATTAATGTTACCTAAGGAACAATAATTTGGAATTTCCCCAGGTACTCCAACATGCACGTTCTGGCTTACACTGATCTTTGATACGAATTCTGTCAGTCGTTTTGCATTGATATAGCTCACATCCTTGGCAAGGAAATAATAATCATAATTCTCCAAATAATTGTCGATTATATACTTCATAGTATGAAACGGTTTTAAGATACTTCTAGTATCGGTAAATCCAACTATACCGGGAAGAGAGACATTAGGTTTTGTCCCTTCAGGTATAGAAATAAAGTATCGTACTTTGTCTACTATGTGAGCAATCGTTTTGTTGATTGCTATGTCTCTACTGTGGAGATACTCGTGGCTGGTAATGATCCCCACAAAAAGTTTCTCTCGGATACCAAGCTCCGTGGAGTAATACCTAGGACGTACTAGGGCCTTTGGTACTTTTTGTGCTTGCTGCGGCTTATTGTTTATATTTATCTTTGGTTCATACTCGTCAATATCCCCCTGATAGTTTGCGAGATGCAAGGAGTCCTCTATTTTGCCCCCATACTGATCAACATCGACTGGTATCAGCAGCAAGCTGAGACTCAGGCCTGCGCATATTCCTGCGATTAAATACATATTGCCCCAACAGTGCAAAATGAATACTCTTAGTACTGGATTCATTTTTGCAATATTTTCTGCGCTCTTATTATTCCGTTGTGTCAAAATCCTGACAATTCTTTTCTTTCATTCATCTTTCGTCCTTAATATTCGATAGGTGTGGGCCAGTTTCATAGTCATTTTAATAACCTCTAACACTTAAAGGCTTGTAAAGGATAATTATTATTATTAGAATGTACTAATACATTCTTGAAAATAGTGTTATTTGAGATTCATCACAGTTAGCTCGTATTTCAATTATCTATTTATCCCATTCGTTCCATTTAACTCGACCAAATTGTCAATCTACGATCAACATCTCTGTCAATGTTGATTACTATAATACTTCATCAATCACAAATTTCCCACTTATTAACAATAGATGAAATAGATATCAAATCTGCTTCCATCAATTCGAAATTTGAATTATTTACCCTCCATTTAGGTACAAATAATTCAATTCGTTACTACTTTATTTTTAGTCACATTCTACGAGCAGGGGTTCTCAATAATTTCGTGCTAGTATTTGCATAAAAGAAGATTCTCGTTATAATAATTGTAATCGGGTAATAATGTTAAGCTTTTATGCAGAAATCAGTGTATATTTCATACAGGAATTATGAGTATTCATAATTAAAAAAGTATTTGTAGTATATAACTCTCTGGAAAGTGGTAAAACATAGACATGAGGCATAGAAATTTTATTTTATTTTGATATTACCAGATATTACAGCGAATCTCTTACGCCATAAATTAAACGAATAGAAGAAAAGTCGAAATTCGCTATTTTGAGAGGTTTTGGAGGCGCCAAAGCCTTCGTCATTTAATCTTTTGCTTTTTTAATATTTTGAACGAGTGGTATTTCGCGCCAGAAAAATCTCGTAAATGACAAAAAACTAGATGGCGCTGACCACAGTGTTTCGAGAACCCCTTGAAAATAGTGAGTTTCCACTCTTTTAGCATCCTCATAGTCTACGGCCAATGAGCGTTCACCATTTAAATAAAAAAGGGCGCGCTTTTTCATGTCATCAATAGCATTGCCGGTTACGGAAAATGCGCGGCAAGCATAATTCTAACCTAATAACATTCCAGCAAACTTTAAAGCGCAAATTTTAAAACTAAAACATGACATCGAAGTCTACTGTGTCTACTAATTTACCATGGCAAGTGTTTTAGTTAAATTACAAATTATTTGTGCAAAATCATTATCAACTTCTTTCGTTTCAGGGTCGAAAAGTATCGTCCGAAGAACTTGGATGATCTTATTTCCCACGAAGAAATTATAAAAACAAGTAGGAATTATATTCTCTTAAAGCTCAATAAATTATCGATGGTTACTGATCGATTATTTCTGTCGTAGTAACTAAATTTATCGAGGATGATCAACTTCCACATCTGCTCTTTTATGGGCCCCCTGGAACAGGAAAGACCAGCACCATACTCGCCTGTGCACGAAAATTGTACACGCCAGTTCAATTCAACTCGATGGTTCATTTCAGCTCCTTTATTTCGTTCGATACTTTATTTCTTTATATTTAAAATAACATACGAATTGTACAGGTGTTAGAAATGAATGCTTCGGATGACAGAGGTATAGGAATTGTCAGAGGGCAGATTTTAAGCTTTGCAAGCACAGGTACGATGTATAGGTCGGGCTTCAAGCTGATTATTCTGGATGAAGCTGATGCAATGACCAATGATGCACAGAATGCTCTTAGGAGAAGTAAGTTTACCTTCCTTCAGAAGATATTTGTACGCTTTTAAGATGGAGAAAGAATATTTTCAATATTTCATGGATTTTTTTTTCAGTTATAGAGAAGTACACGGACAACGTTCGTTTTTGTATTATATGTAACTATCTCAGTAAAATAATTCCTGCCCTTCAATCTCGATGCACCAAATTTCGATTTGGCCCACTTTCGCCTGAACAGATTTTACCGAGGCTTGAAGACATTATCAAAGAAGAAAAGTAATTTTTGTAGCTTTTTTACATCTAATTGTTCACTGTATATGTATAACTATAATTACGAAAACGATTCGAGTCGAAAACTCGAGAAATGGAGGCTGCGGTAATTAGGTTAAGCTAGAACGCGGAATCAGTAGGTCCTATTTAATATTAATGAGCTCGAATTAGAATCCTCAGCGGTCGATAATTTTTCCTAAATTATTAATTAACATATTTCAGCGTCGACGTTTCAGAGACCACCTAAAATAATAGATTTTAGTCGAAATTACCGTAATACCCTAACTGCTATGGCCGTTTTGCCATGGCGGGCCCGAGTTTAAATGCTGCAATCACCTCTAGACAATTTTTCTTAATTTAATACAGCATAATTTAGTGATTCAGAACCTATTTAAAAAACAGATTCTAGCCAAAATGATTTACAGTCGAAAAGTTTAAAACAGCGTAACATAAACTCGAAAAAATTCCGCTTTAAGTTGAAGTGTATCGATACAAAGACTAAATAACTCAGACCGCTGTCCTAATTACCGGCACGTATAATCATTACACTATTCATAAATATCGTAGCTTAAACGTGTCGGAGGATGGAAAGAAAGCTTTAATGACTCTGAGTGGTGGAGATATGAGAAAAGTATTAAACGTACTTCAAAGTACGTGGCTCGCTTTCGGAGCAGTTACGGAAGACAACGTTTACTCTTGTGTCGGACATCCACTTCCGGTTGACATAAGAAACATCGTAAATTGGTTGTTGAACGAATCTTACGAATTATGTTATTGCAGTATCCTTTTCTCTGGTATGCAATCTATCAATGCAATCCTCTTTACAATTTTTCTTAACTCAAGAAAATACAGAAATACAAGATATAAAGCTGAAGAAAGGTCTCGCCCTACAGGACATCCTGACGGAGTTACATTTATTCGTAAATAAAAGTACGTATCTCGCGGCACATCGGCAACTTCGTCGTAGAACACAAGAAGTTTAATTGAATCTATTATCTTTTTAGTTGAATTCCCGGACACGATACTTATCGATCTGGTGATCAAAATGGCAGAGATAGAAAAGAGAGTGGCCATCGGATGCAGCGAGACCGTACAGTTAAACGCTCTAGTTTCCGCGTTTCAGAATGCCCGCGACATAGAAACTTCTTAATGCTTTCTAATTCAGAATACAGTTCACATTGCAAATAAAACAAACCCAAACGGTACTACGAATTAAAAGAAGCCATATGTAAAGAAAACCAACATGATGAAAAGAAATAAAGATCAATATTTTATCAAGTGTACAGTGAAACACGCGAAGGTCTTTACTTATGGCTTTCTCACATTTTTTTCCCTAATAAATTACATTCTTTCGTGAGTTATATCTCACCAACGAATCTCTAAAAATAAGTTGTCAAAGTCTAGGTCACAAATCAGTCAAGTCACCGTCAGCCACGCTGCTCGTAAATCCTCTCCGAGCGTCGTTTCACGTAATCGCGATCATTCCTTTGTGCACGGAGAAACGTCGAGAACTTCATGCCATCCTATCGCAAAATGATAAGTTTCGCAGCGGTTGGTAAACGTTTCCGTAGGTGTACCACTTCCAATCATTGTATCTACGTCTCGATCGTACGTTTATACTTGAAAGTAGAGCATAGTCTGACAGCGGTCCGACAAATACGTCCGAAAGGGCACGCGATCGTTCGAGGATTCTGCTTCGACGAAAACATATCCAGGAGTTGAAACATGCGATGTACCTATTTTCTGTTACAGTGACGCTCATCGAGCTACCCCAGACAGAGTCGATAATTGAATTTTAATGTCGGCTTAACGAGGATTGTATCGGGAAAAAATTGGAGAGAGAAGGTTTAGGTCTCATTATTGCAACGTCAATTTGAATTTGATAGGATCAATAATGACTTTATCGTTTGAAAATTGAGGGGAGAATTGTGGAGGGTGAATGATGTTTTGTTGTTTGAGGAACGCTGTTAGGATGAAAGACGTACCTCTTAAATTTCACGTCACGCGCGTTAAATTGCCTTTGAAATAACAATCGATGTAATATTTCGTATTGAACGATGAAAGGGTAATCGTTTCAGACAATTAGGTGTGCTTGATGTGAAGTAAAATGAAACTTGGGGAGCATTTATTTAATTATTGGTATTCTGTTAGTGAATGACGATGGTAATTTATCGGGGGATACGTCGAATAATAAGACCTGAATGAAATTACCACGCATTCAGCAAAAGAAACATACGAATAGACTTAAAAGTAACTTTTGAAAATGAAAAAGAGGCTCAATATCTTCAAAATTGGTGTTTTAATTCTACTATTTCATCAGTGACTCAAACAATGAATCCTAAATAAAATTACCATAATTTAAGTAAAAGAAAAATACAGATAGGACGAAAACGCACGAAAGAGTCTTCGAAAAATGCAATCGAAGGATATTTTTGATATCGGAACGAAAATGCAACATTTTCCATCTGCATTCGCCCGGTTGATTATATCAGATAACAATTCATTCCCAAAATTCTTGCCTCGGCACGTGTTCCATAATCGCCCGCTGTTAATTAACAATCCCATCGGTATTAATGCAGATAGTGGAATATCAATTATAATTATACGATTCTAGCATAATTAACTAGTGAAAAACGACACCGCGAGAGTCTGCATGCGTGGCAATTTACATTAATTCTACCGATGCTAAAACGTTTCACCGTGACGACGTTACAGCTGGTGATGGTGACGAGAATAGGAGTAAAGCTGCTTATATACGTCATATACCCGAAAGTGAGAAGCGAAGCCACATGAAATCGTCACAGTATCACTTGCCAGCCTATATCCAATCTCAGCAAGTGGAATGATCCAGTTCTAGTCTGGCATGCCATTAGGCCGTTCTCTCTTCACCTAACAACTTCTCCCTTGAGATTTCTCACCGGATGTTAGGAACTTTCAGCTTCTACATTCCTATATTTAGCCGTACTTCCTTTGTTTCTACATTGAAATGGATTGATTGCACTTTGAAATACATAAATTGTATGTCTGTCCATTAGTATTTGATGGTACCATAATTTTTCCCCTTTTAATTTCTGTAATTGTAGGTAAATTTGTGCTTTCTTTGTTTCTGAATTGAAACGTACTAATTGCAATTTAAAATAGATAAATTATTTGTTTATTTTCTGATCAGCTTTCTCTCTCGACTCATGAGGGAACATAGGGAAAATTATATTGCAGACAGGTCTCGAAAAAATATTTGACATGTATCTTTTTACATTTGCAATCGTTCACATTGAAGGGGTGACAACAGCCCTCAAACTTAGGGGTTAAAAATATTTTTTTTCGGAATATCTCCGGTTATTAAAGGGTACAGGGAAAAATTTTTGTTTTCTTGAAACTCTCAATCCAGCAATGTAGGGGAGGGTGGGGCAAAGTCGGCCCCTTCAGCAAAAAATAGTCATATATTTATTTTTTTTTATTCGTTATAGGGGAGGGGGGGGGGGCGAAGTGGGTCCCTTCAGCAAAAAATAGTCATATCTTTATTTTTTTTTATTCGTTATAGGGGGGGGGGGGGGGGCAAAGTGGGCCCCTTCAGCAAAAACTAGTCATATCTTTATTTTTTTGGGCTCCAAAATTTTAAGGGGCCCACTTTGCCCCACCCTCCCCTATGTATAATAATTGCGAATAGTTCTTTGTTTAAACAATATATTCCAGTTTCGTAATTTTCTGTTGATTTTACGTGCCAAATGTTGTTCTATTCTCGTGTACATTTATATGTATAGAGTATAGACAAAATTAGTGAATACGTGTTTTTAGAATTTTTTCTTCTGTAGCATTACTGGATTCGGAATTTTAAGGCCCACAATTTGAAAAAAAGACACATTTCTTTTCCTAGCGCCCTTTAATAGCGGAGATATTTCGAAAAAACCGTTCTCCACCCCAAAGTTTGAGGGCTATTATCACCCCTTCAATGTGAACGATTGCAGATGTAAAAAGATACACGTCAAATATTTTTTCAACAACTATCTACCATATAATTTCAAAATCGGTGTATACAGATTCCGTATGTTCCTTTGTGAGATCAATTCAGGGTTGCACATACAATGAGGTACAAAAAGAGTATTCCCAGAGCCTAGACCAAGTGTTCACATCAATTAAATCCAATAGAGTACAAAAGAAGAAAAGAACACTTGCAAAAAAATCAAAAACACCTAATTTCTTCCATCCCCCTATGGTCGAGTATCGAATAAAATCTCCGGTTTTGCGGTTAATTCGGAAAAAAGCTCGGAGGAATTGTACGCAGCTCGATAATCCGACAGGCGGAAAGTTGGAAAAATTTGTCGATAGGAAGACGGTAATTCTCGAATGTACGATGAAACAGAAGGTAAACGGTTGAAAAAGCAAGGTAACGGTAATTGTAGGTGGGGGTGGGAAGAAGTGTTTTCCAATCGTGGTGGAAGAAAATCCGAGGAAATGAGCAGTCAGCACGGAGGTAGATTCGAAAGGGGATTAGCGATGTCGAAGTTAACGTTAGCGCGAAGATTAGATACACCTCGCGAAGATGTAGTTAACCCGGACTAGGCAGCACTGATATACTAATTGAATTAGTTATTTCGAAGCGGAAAGTTAAGGGCACGTCTGCGCCAAGTTTTCAACCTGAAATAACTCGTAGAATCGACGTGCTAGCGCGCTGAAAGTGTACGAGAGATAGAGAGAAAGATAGAAGGTAGAAAGCGAAGGAAAAGACGGAGAAAGATAGAGAAACAAAGACAGAGGGAGAGAGAGAGAGAGCAGCAAAGTTCTTATTAACTCAGAAGTTTCCTTCGGTATCGCGCATGAGTGTTATTTAATTATCAATTCCGAGTCTTCTCTTCTCTCTCTCTTTGCTAGAAATAAGTAACATTTTATTTAACGATTAAATTGTTACCCATCCGAATGTTTATTAGACGGTATAATTAAGAAAGGACAAGGTTGAAACTTGCATGCAAACGTAGGTAGAGAGAGAAGGAAGCAAAGTTTCTAAACATTTGCTGAGAAATGCGAAGGAGAAGTTGCCGGTGAAGAGAGAACCCCTAATGGCATGTCAGAGCAGAACTGGATAATTCCACTTGCCGAGATTGAATATAGGCTGGCAGTGGTATTGCGACAATTTTCTGCCACTTCTCTTCTCGCTTTTAGGAATATGATGCACGTAAATGATTTTACTTCTCTTCTACTTCGAATTTCAATGTTATTTAGCTGGTAATTCATGATAGACGGTGCACCGTGGGAATAAAGTATTTGCTTAACCCTTTGCACTATGATTTGTTTCGTGACTGCCTCCGCTATAATTCAGAATTTAATTGGTAAAATTAAAATTGATCAGTTGAACGTAATATTAGTGTTAGGGATAGTAATATATTATTGCGTCGGGTCTCATTAATGTCTTCAATTTAATAAGTTTGTCGAAAACTTGAAAATTTCCTAATCCATTTATTTGATCACGAGTGTCACTTATAGGACAAGGGGTTAACAATGAGTTCAAGAGAATGGGATATTTATTTGACCCTTTGCACTACGATTTTTTCCGTGACTGTCTCCATTATAACTCAGTATTTAAGTGATAAATTATAAATTGATCGGTGATTCTTGATATATCGTATAATTCAACGTAATATTAGTGTTAGAGAAATAATATTATCGCGTCGAGTCCCATTAATATTTCCAATGTAATAGGTTTTCGAAAACTTGAAAATTTCCTATTCCATTTATTTGATCACGAGTGTCACTTATAGGACAAGGGGTTAACAATGAGTTCAAGAGAATGAGATATTT
The DNA here is from genome assembly GCA_910591515.1 of Cerceris rybyensis. Lineage (NCBI taxonomy): Eukaryota > Metazoa > Arthropoda > Insecta > Hymenoptera > Crabronidae > Cerceris > Cerceris rybyensis. Next base: position 2,843,898 of record OU342800.1, on the reverse strand, counting down.
ACTTGACCCTTTGCACTACGATTTGTTTTGTGACTGCCTCCGTTATAATTCTAAATTTAGTTGGTAAATTAAAAATTGATCAGTGATTCTTGATATATCGTATAATTCAACATAATATTAGTGTTAGAGAAATAATAATATCGCGTCGAGTCCCATTAATATTTCCAATATAATAGGTTTTCGAAAACTTGAAAATTTCCTATTCCATTTATCTGATCACGAGTGCCACTCATAGGACAAGCGGTGAACAAAGAGTCCAAGTTATTTCAAGCTTCCTGATGTCTTTTTTAACTTCAATTCCTGAGATATTTCATTTAGAATCTATTGTTTTAGGTGTTCTCCGAACCATCGACGCTACCATACAGTAAATTATAAATTAAGCAAATTTTGTAAAAACAAAATTTGAAACTCAGACCCACAGATTGCAAGTTCAAGCCTCCGCAACCCTGCTCACCATAATCCCCACAATTGTTCCTCCAACTTCGCCTCATATTTCCCCTTCAATTTTCTACATCTACTTTGTAGCTTACAAGCCTTTAAATCGATGAAGTTTTTTCTATTCTTTTTTTCCTTGTAACCTATTTATGTAATATTTTATATATATACCCTTAGATCGATCATCGTCAGATCTACCGTCAAGTTGAAACTTTCTCAACGTCCCCAAAATTGTTTTCTCATTCAGAGTCCTCGAGACGAAGGAAAATTATTCGGATCGAATCGATGGCGCGGGGGTAATGCTTTCGGAAGATCCAACGTACCGTAACGAGCATTTATATTCATCGTCGATAACGCCCGCTCGAATGCTTCCAACGTAGAGATGAAGAAAAATACTCGGTTTTCGACCGGTAAGGTAAATTTTTGACTGACTTTTTTCCGGTCGTACATTTTAGTTTCTCCCTTTTTCAGCCTACTGCACGGTCTACGAGCGATACATCATTTAACGAGGGCAGACAAAAGCCGTGGAAAACGGCGCAAAATCGCCGACGGTCAGGAACCATCTACAAAAGGTCCATGGGACTGAATATCGTGGGATTGAATGTGTGCAGCCACACATTTCGAAATGCCAGAGACGATCCTCACGGTCGATTAGCTATATCTCACTTCTCGACAGCCGATTGAAATATGCTAGTACTCCTGGATGAAGTTTGCTTTTTGCTTCTCTCGATATACGACGTCTAAGATTTATTGCTTGCGATGATTTCAAACTCCTTGGTTTTTAATGAAGTCTTTACCAACGTATTTCGTCCCGTTGGAATTATTCTTATAGAATTTTACCTTGGACTTGTTAAGTAACTTGGAAGTAACAATGTAAATTTTCATGAGAAATGATTGCATAGGGTGGTCTTAAAGTCAGCGGAGGATTTTAAAATATAATTTTAAATTTAAATTTTAAACAAAATGTCGGCCATTCTACGATAGTAGGTTAAAGTAATCATTAGGAGATATATTTATGTTAGTTTTCTTATAGAATGTGGATTTTTCATGATTAAATGGGGGATAAATAGTTGTGTTTTTAAATGTGACTTTTGTGCCACCCTGAGTGGAACTCTTGCGATGGATGATTTTGAATATGCCGCGCTAACGGTTAAGTAGATTAAGCCACGCACGTCCATGAAGAAATTGCAAGAAAAGGACTTGATATATTTAGCACACTCGTTGGAAGACAATATCCTTCTTATTGTAATTTTCAAAGTAATCGTCGAAGAGAATTCTAACAAAGAATCTAACTAACAATATTCCACGGTCAGCTTTCCAAAGTAATTCGATTTCCCTCGCTTAACGCAGTAATTTGATTACACTAAGTGTTGAACACAATTAAACACGATTATTTCAATATTCTAATCGACGAATTACTATACCTTGCAACACCGAACAACTATAAAACTATCACAGCCATATCGGGATTAAATCGAGCAGAGAAAGTTGTCGTTAAAGTGATAAAAATAATTTTTTTTCCACCATCCAATTTTAGCTTCCTCGGTTCCCTCATTTCGGACATATCGAGTGGAATTTTATGGGCAAGTTGGAACCGCGATGTTACCCGGGTAATGATTATTTATCTTCCTTTATTACATTATACCTCCTATACGGTTTCTCCCGTTGTTACATTGATGGATACGTTTCCAAAGCGTCTCCGAAGTTCGATCGTCCGTGGAAGCATTGGCTTTATCTTCGACTCTCCTTCTTTGTTTCATCGAGTTTCCGGTTTCCCTTTCGCGCCACCAAGGAAACAAGGGAAAGTGTCTTTTCTCCTAATGGAAACCGTCCACTGGATTTATCACAGGAGAGCACGACGTGTTGTCTTAATAAAGGAGTCAACGAAATATAATATCGCCTAAAACCATCTCAAGTTCCTCCGTGTTAGATAAATACAATATTTACACGAGCAAGGGAAAGTTAACATCTAAACGTGGCCCCTAGGAGTAGTCCATGTTGGTCTTAGTTACCAAGTGCTTTGTTAAGTTAACACTGGATCTGTCGATGATTTATCCAGTATTTTTGAAGGACAGGGGCAGGCTCTTGGGTTTCGTAGTACAGGTAGATCTCTGTTCTGCCTGGCCTCCCTCTATTTTGCCTGTCTCTGTCAGTTTGGATTAGGTCTGAGTTCGATAGTAGAGGTAGACTTCTGTTTTGCCTATCTCTGTCAGTTTGGCTTAGATCTGGACTAAATAGTAGAGATAGATCTCTGTTCTGCCTGTCCTGCCAGTCTCTGTTAGCTTGGGTTAGGTCTGGATTTGGTAATAGAAGTAGACCTCTGCTCTGTCTGTCTTGCTTGTCTCTGTTTGAATTAGGTCTGGGCTAAGTAGTAGAGGTAGATTTCTGTTCTGCCTGTCCTCTCTCTATTCTGCCTGTTTTGCCTGTCTCTGTCTGTTTGGCTTAGATCTGGACTAAGTAATAGAGACACATCTCTCCTTTGCCTGTCCTCCCTGTGTCTGTTTGGATTCGGTCTGGGCTAAGTAGTAGAGGTAGGCCTTTGTTCTGCCTGTCCTCTCTCGATTCTGCCTGTCTCTGTCAGTTTGGATTAGGTCTGAGTTGGATAGTAGAGATAGATCTCTGCTCTACCTGTCCTCTCTCTAGTTTGCCTGTCTTGCCTGTCTCTGTTAGTTTGAATTCGGTCTGAGTTAAGTAGTAAAGATAGATCTCTGTTCTGCCTGCCCAGTCAGTCTGGGTTAGCTTCGATTAGATCTGGATTAAGTAGTAGAGGTTGATCTCTGTTCTGCCTGTCCTGCTTGACTTGTCTACCCATGGTGCCCTGACTAGTCAGTTTCTCAGGGTCAGGTTCGATTGAATTCTGAATTAGACAGCAATTAATCTTAAAATTACGATTCGCAAGATCTATGTCACTTAATATAACCTCGACGATTAAGAATCATAAAGCTAAAGATCCTCCACGCAAGAACCGTTAAGCCCAAGGATACAAAACAACAACGAAATAAAGCCCATTGCATTTACACAGCTTTCGTGATATCACCGGCGAAAATACGACACACGGAATACTCGTTAAACTAAATCTTCGATGCGGGGAGAGCAACTGTAAAATCGTCGCTGGAACAAAGTCCCCCCCTTGGTATGATCCTCTATTGATTTTTCATTCTCGTACGTCACGTATTTCCGTTTTCTTTATCTCCCCCCTCCTCCCCAACACCCCCCCTCGCCGAACCTGGCGGTATCTCTGTCTATACGTTTCCTTTGTTATCCGACTTTCCTTTCTACCCTCCGTATCCTACGTCGCGATGTTTCTATGCCGGTCCTCCTCTATATACGTGGCTGAGAGAAATCCTGTTAAAAATTTCATACGGGAAGAAATAGGTATCGAAACCACGTAAGAGCGGATAAAGTCGGATACAAATCCTATCCCGCTGTTTCACGATCCGCGTGATTCTCTTTCGTATGAAATGTTTAACGGGTGGTGGAGAAAGAAAGCTCAAGAGGGTCGATGAGGAGGGAAACGAAGTAGAAGAGGGTTGAAAGAGAGAGAGAGAGAGAGAGAGAAGACTCGCTAAAAATCAGACTTTCACGGATCGATTCGAAAAGGAGAAAGAAGTGGAACCAAAAGGTAAAGTATGAAATAGAAAAAAAAACAGATAAATAAACGCAACGTTTCTCTTGTCGCCCTTAACTTCTCTGTTTCTTTTCTATCGTTCAGTACGCAACAAGGAGTCTCGTTTGGAGGACACGGAAAAGATGAGAGTCTCCTGCGTCGTCTTCTTCGGATGGAGTGGACTCCTCGAGTGAACACGGCACGCTGTAGCAGGTATACGGTGGTGCAGCTCGATGCTGATCGCGGAGCTTGACCCGTAGAGGGGGTTGGCCGAGGAAGGGGTGGAAACGTCCCTACCCAAGAGAGTAGGGAGAACTCTGCCGTTACCGTTAGTGCCGTAAGGCAACACTCGAGTGCCTAGGACCACTTTTAGATGACTAGCTAACTGTCAAGCCCACGAGTTTCGAATTTAATGCAAGATTTTGGCACACGCTCGTACACGTCGACGTTGGAGGCCCGCAATATGTTTTAGTTTATCGTCCCACCCGTACATAGCTGTCGTTGGTACACGAGTCGAAAGGAGTGCGACGAAGGGAGTGAATTTTAGAGAACGTTGAGAAACGAAAAGGAGAAACATTGAGAAAAGAAAAGAGACTGAGAGGAACGGAGACAAAGAGATCGTGAAACGATGAGACTAGAAAAGAGAGAAAGAGTTGAAGGGTTGGTGGAATGGAAGAGGGACGATGCCACGAGCGTAGGATACATTGTTAACTTGAGCTTTAAAAATAGTAGCGTATACCGAAGTAGCAGGGACTCGTTTGTCACGGGGAAATTTAGTATCATTATGTACTTCTACAGACCGGCGAGAATCGTTGCTCGTCGGCAATTTTTGCGTCATTGTCGTGAATGAAACGATCCACGTTTCTACCGCGCGGTTCTCGTTGTCACGTGAATCACGAGGGGGACGATAAATTATGAAATAAGAGAGATAGGTGGATATCTTTCACGTATGAGTAAATCTAGATTTGTCGGTCGTTTTGTTCGTCACTTTAGGAAGACTAGGATGGTGTATACGGTTAGAGGAGGGTTCTTTTGAATTGGAACAAAACTGGTTATCGATATTTATCGAATATTTACATAGGGAACGGTTGTTTTTGTTTACCACGTTTCATCATCGTACGCTGAGTACACGAGTAACAGGTTTACAATGTTATTTCATCTTTCCGAGCGATCCGTTGTAGGAAGAGGATGCTATAGAATTATCATCGTCTTTCCTCCGTTTCGTTCGTCTTATGCAAATTTCGTAGCATTTCGTTACAGTGCGCCAATTATTCAGTATCTAGAAACTGGTCCAGCTTTGTGGCTTGTTATCTAACTAATTCAAGAGGCCGATTCCCGCAGGTAGAAATCGATAATACCTGCTCGAATCGTTTAACGATGCTTTATCGAAGTCCTTTGATCCCGCTAATTATTTCCCTCCTGAATAAATGTGGCCAATTGTCCTTCTCTAATTACCTATCTGAATGAAAGAAAAAAAAAAATATTACCATCGATATAATTTATGCAACGTCGATTGGAAAAAAAACGTGTACACGCGGACACGACGATCGAGAGAGATTTCTTTCAATTATTCACAACCCCTTTGCAACCGGAAGTTGAAATCCGCGGAGTCAGACCTAATTCGGATCTAACCAAGATTTTTTTCTTTTTTTTTAACTTTTCATAGACACCTACCCTTTGAGAATTGACAGCAGAAGGGTGAGATTCTTTCTGAAATCTGAAGGTGACCTCTAACGCTCACGGAGTGGACTTAATTATACAAACTAGCAATATTTCTGGGGCCCACCCCATGGATGGTGACGGTGGCTTGTTACCTTTCCTGGATCTTCCCCAAAAAATTTGATAAAATTACGACTCACCTTTTCTGCAATTCTGCGTAAGGCCCTCTCCCAATGCGGCCCACAATTTGGAGCAGGATGCTGAGGGTGGAAGGCAAAGGACTTTCTTCAAATTCTTCGTCCCTAAAAACCTAATTAAGACCTAATTCGGACCTAACTGGAGTTTTTTTCTTTTTTTCTAACTTCGCATAAGCAGCCACCCCTTAAGCAGTGACAGCAGAAGGGTGAAATTCTTCCTAAAACCTCAAGTTGACCTCTGACACTCACAGAGTGGACTCAGCGATATAAACTTTGAAAATTTCTGGGGCCCACTTCCAGGTGACTTGTCACCCTTCCTGGACCTTCCCCTAAAAACTTGAAAAAATTATGACTCACCCTCCCTGCATTCTACATAAGACCCTCTCCCAATGAGGCCCACAATTTGGAGCAAGATGCTGAAGGTGAAACAAAGTCTTTCTTCAAATTCTCCATCTCCAAAAATCTAACCCACACCTAAATTTTCGAATTCTCAAAGCAGAACTGTACAAACTTTCCAATTGTGTGTTCTCCAAAATGTATATCTAATTATAGGTCATGTTTTCTTTAATTACTTCTTCGGAGGAAAAAAAAAGAATTTCCATCGGTGTAATTTATGTAATGCCTCAAATAACGTATACACGTTTACACGGTGATCGAGAAAGATATCTTTCAATTATTCCGCGGCCTTTTCAACCGACACCGGGTATCCACGTTTCTTAAAATTCTCAAGGCGGAAACGGACGAACGGACCATTTATGTATGTATTTGATTGCAGGCCATTTTAAGGGGAACCATTTGCGAAGGAGCCGAGAAACAAGAAGCGAGGTATAAGAGGTATGAAACTAGGACAAGCAATGTCTTCGTTGCTTTTCTTCGAGCGTCTTGACTGTTCACGTTTCTCTCCCTACCAAGAGAGAGAGAAAGAGAGCATAATAACCGCTTCTCCCTTGTAGTCGAATAAAACTCCACCAACACAACCGACGAAGCCTCTTCTCGAACCGGCTCGCGGTATCGACGTTTCAAATATCTCTTTTTTTTTCCATCCTCCACCTCCTCCATTTCTTCTTCTTTCTCATTTAACTCTCCTTCTTCATCTTTACTCTCCTCTTTCTCAATTAATCGCTCCTTTAACCATTCGACAGTTTTCAACTCTCGAGCCGCCACCCCCGAGGGAATCGTCCGGTTCGCCGTCGGAGGAACACCTCGCGACAGAACGCTTCCCGGATTCGTCGATATCGCGCTACTCCGACGGCATGTCCAGCAACCCCCTCGGATGTATCAACCGGGTGAAAAAAAGCTCGTGTAAAGAGGCTGCTCGCCCTCCCTAAACACACCTTAAACGTTTCAACCCCGTCTGTCTACTCTTCCTTTCTTTAACCACCCTCTCTTAACTCTCCCATCATTCTTCCCCATTTCATTCAACCCATCCTCTCCACCCACACGACAAACATCAAGTTCAATCCATAGCAACACGATGAACATCAATTTGTAAAATCGATTCCATTGATTCTTCCAAAAGATAATCCCAATTTGGATGTCGCGTGGCGCCAAGAAACCTAGACACGGCACTGGCCGGTCGACGAGGTTGAAATGGTGGGGATGGAGCAGCTGGGGTGGCTGGAGCTCGAGTGCGAGCCCGCGGTACCTACACGCTGGGTCTGGGTTTGGCCGGGTCGCGGCGGGTCCTGCGCAGCGAAAGAGGTGGCAGAGCTGGAGGAGCGGAGAGACAGAGGTACAGAGGCAAAGAGAGAGTGAGCGAGAGAAAGACAGACACATAGAGTGAAAGAAAGAGAGAGGAAGAGAGTACAGTGGTACACGTAGAGGCGGAGGCGAGCAAAAGTGAGCTGGCTGAGCTAGCAGGCAGGCTCCGTGGATAGGCAACCAGGCAGGCAGCCAGGTAGGCAACCCAGCAGGCAGCTAAGCAAGCAGCTAACAGACACGCAGCTTACCAGCCAGAGAAACGAGTAGACGAGCAAACTGCTGGCAGACAGGCAAGCAACCAAGCGAGCAAGCACGACCACCAGGGCCTCCGGAGCCACCCCCGGTCGCCTGCCATCCGAATCGTTCTCCCTCCACCCACTCTTACACCCCTCGTCTACGTCGTTCTTCGCACTCCTACTTCTCCTCTGCCGCTTTCGGCCGGCTCGTTCGTTCGTTCCTACGGTTCGTTCGGTGGCTCGTTCGTTTCGCGGAGTGCAAACCAACTGGTAACCCTCTCTGTGCACCCTGGATTCAATCTGAACCGAGGATAGATCCTGTTCTTGCATCTATCTTTGTCGATCTACCTTCTGGTTTGTCATCTACGAGTTCACCACCTCTATCTTCCTAGCTGATCACCTTTTCTCGTTGGAAAGAACTCGATATACGTGCTTGGGAAGGGTGCTCTCCTTCGAATACCCTGGAATTGTGCGACGAGAGAAAAACTGGAAAAACGTGAACATCGTGAATGGAGTGTTGATTTCCAGTGACGTTGGAAGAGAGGAAGGACGTAATGGACGTTGTTGAGGGAAAGATGTTATGTCAGTGACGCGGTTATGCGAATTGGTGCACGTTGAAGCTGTCAGGAGACGTTTATACGCGCGCTGCATCGGTTGCCAACCGGCACCTCTCGCAACGACGAGCATCATCCTTCATACCTGAGCCGGTCGTTCTACGTGGCCGATCTTTGGACATGTAAGTAAAGTATTTTGAATTATTTTGTGCGCGAGATAAACGTCGAAGATGATTGGAGGATTTTTGAAGGATTGGGGTTGCTTGGGTTTACAATTTGTAGAGAAAGATTTGGATGTTAGGTGTTTTAGATGATTGCACAGTTGATAGTTTATGTTAGTCTGATACTACAACGTAAGGAATTGTAGGGCTTAAGACAATAGAATTTTTCAAAGTACTGTGGCCTGTGTTAGGGTTGATTAATAGGTGGAATAGAATGATAGAATTATAATACGAATTTATGCTAGGAAGTTTGTAATAGCCTGGTATAAAAGTGTTGAATGTACTCAATTATAATTATGGTGTACTTCGAGATCAAACACCATCAGATCGTATTTTAATTATGATACTAAACGATATTCCACCTGAAACGTCATAGTGTTCGAAAACATAAGTGTTAAACGTAACAGATTGCAATTACGCGAGGTCGACGTAGTTCCTTAATCGCCAGCTATTACCCCGACGGATTTGCAATTACGACATCGCAGCGCACAACTATACGCTTGAAATTTCACGCTGTTCTATCCGGAACGCAGCCCATAAACGCACCACCACGGAATTACTCGAAGGTGTCGGCATAGTTTCTCTCGAAAAGGGTAATTGGAATTTACGTTGAAGTAGGAGGTGAGATTTTTGTGTCCCTTTTTTTCTCATCGAAAGGCCCTCGAAAGGGCAGTCGAGTTATCGAAACGATCGGCTGAAAATCGGTCAAGCGGCGCCGGTTGAAAACTCCCCGTGCACGCCAAGTGTAGACCAAAGATCGATTTGTTTGGCGGAGCGCGTGTGATACTGACAGAACTCGAACACGCGAGTAAACATACTCGAAAACCCTGCTGGAACATTGGCGGAGAGAGGGAAAAAGAGAAAGAGCCGGAGGAGAGAGAGAGATCTTCCTTTCTTTTGCACATATTTCATGAGTTTAATTGTCTAGCTTACGTCTATTTTGGGTTGGTTCTGAACCACCGAGGATATGATAGATTTGTTAGTAAATTAGGAAAATTGCCCTGACATCAGGTAGGAGGATTTGAGAACTCGGACAAACTGATGGCGAGTTACAGTAGTTTTCGTAAGCCACCATAGCCTTTCTGTCTAATCGTATTTAATTTATTTTTCTCGATTTTAATTGTATGGTAGTTTCGCTTGGGAGTTAGAAAATTAGACAGGTTCTGAACCACCGAGGCTATGATAGATTAATTAACAAATTAGAAAAATTGGCCAGAGATCGTGTAGGAGGATTTGAGAACTCGACTTAAAATATTAGGCAGGTTTTGAACCACCGAGGCTATGATAGATTGATTAATAAATTAGAAAAAATTGCTAGAGACCATATTTGAAAACATAGGCAAACCGATGACGAATTGGACTCTATTTCCTAAGCCACCATAGTCTTTCTATCTAATTTTATTCCGTCTATATTTCTCTAATTTAATTATATGATGGTTTTGCTTAGGATTTGGAATATTAGATAGGTTCTGAACCACCGAGGCTATGATAGATTAATTAACAAATTAGAAAAAATGGTCAGAGATCGTGTAGGAGGATTTGAGAACTCGACTTAAAATATTAGGCAGGTTTTGAACCACCGAGGCTATGATAGATTGATTAAGAAATTAGAAAAATTTACTAATGATCATATAGGATGATTTGAGAACTTACAATTAGGCAAACCGATGGCGAGTTGGACTCTATTTCGTAAGCCACCATAGTCTTTCTATCTAATTTTATTCCGTCTATATTTCTCTAATTTAATTGTATGGTGGTTTTGCTTAGGACTTGGAATAATAGGCAGGATCTAAACCACCGAGGTTATGATAGATTAATTAATAAATTAGAAAAATTGGCCAGAGATCACGTAGGAGGATTTGAGAACTCGACTTAAAATATTAGGCAGGTTTTGAACCACCGAGGCTATGATAGATTGATTAATAAATTAGGAAAATTTACTATAGATCATATAGGATGATTTGAAAACTTAGGCAAACCGATAGCGAGTTTGACTCTATTTTCTAAGCCACCATAGTCTTTCTATCTAATTTTATTCCGTCTATATTTCTCTAATTTAATTGTATGGTGGTTTTGCTTAGGACTTGGAATATTAGGCAGGTTCTGAACCACCGAGGTTATGATATATTAAGTAGTAATTTAGGAAAAATCTGTCAGAAGTGATGGGGATTTGAACTTAAGCCTACTAATTGAAAGATTGAGCCGTGGATACACAATAGGTACGGTGTTAAAGGTTTGGACTGTCACCCTGAGGGGCCTGTGTTCAAATCCACATAAGTTCAGGGAAATTTTTTTAGAATTATTATTTAATATATGATAGTCTCGACGATCCAAAATCATAAAATCTAAAAGAAAAGCTTCTTGATGAAATTATCATAACAATATTTAAGTAGATAGAAGTACAGGTTAACAGAAGCCATGAATTCACTCTATGCTCATCAACATTTAATCCATTATAGCTAATAGAGTCAGGAAATTAAGCCACCACTTGAATAATACACCCCATAGTAGAGGTTCAAGGCTCTATCTGAATCTATAGATTCTCAATCACATAATAACGAGGGGGGATTCTGACAGAACATGAACACGCGAGTAAACACTCTAGAGTCCCCTGCAGGAATATAGACAGAGAGAGAGAGAGAGAGAGAGAGAGAAAGGGAGGAAAATAAGAGAAGGGTGGCCAAGAGATTCAAGAAAAGAAATTCGACGTAATCGGCCGAGTTTTCCTCGGGGTTGAGAGAGAAATAGTCGGGATAGTCTTGGAAAGAAAGAGTAGGAGGGTTAACAGCCAGCTCGTAAGCAGGAAGTACCAGGAAAATTGCGCAGCTGCGAGGCGAAGAAAAAATTGGGGAAAAATTGTACTTTCATTCTAGACGCGAGCTACTCTTTTTCGGTCCGCCGTAACTATTATCTTCGGTGATGAGCTTTTTTTTCCTTCCTTTTCCTCTTGCAGGATTTGAATTCAAACTTTCGACGTGTGCTGCTTAGACTTATTTCCATTCCGTTTATCGTACGGTGTCTTCGAGAAGTTTTAACACTTTGTACATTAACATTTTTAATTCATCTAACTAAAGATTTCAATAATTAATTCTATTCAAATTTGACAAAATTCATCTTTCGGTGTAATAATGACTAGACAGTGTTATTTATTTGTCGATGTCTCTGTTCAAATAACTGCGCCGTATTTTTAATAAAATTCGATATTAATCGGTTTTTTATTTAAAGAATTTTCAAACTGACGTATTTTAACGTAGCACTGCAAAGGTTTAATAACTCCGAGAGAAAATCCTGTCACCTGAAAAATCAAAGGCAACCGAACTCCACCGAATTCGTATTTCCGTTTATTCGAGCATAAATTTGCCTCGCGAGTTCGCTCGCTTCTTCTGCAAAGGAGTGTGAAATTCGGGAAATTCGGAAAACCTCTCCTTCCTCTCTCTCTCTCTCTCTCTTCTCGCTGCGTTTTGATCGGCCTGCAAGATATGTACACTTGCACTGGTTTGTTACCGTGTCGGGTTACCCGGCTATCTGGAAATGGATTAAACGTTGTGAGATCCACACATGCAACTGTATGTGTGCAGAATAAAGCGCATACGCGAGAGACTTGAATATTTCCATTGTTAATGAACCGTTGGAAATTGTTTTTGTAAAGTGATACATTTCGGGCAGATTCGCGCATTGATTATTGGATATTTTTTTCCATAAATGTTGAGATTTTATACGGTTTCTCGAAATATTTAACGATCAGTACAGCTGAAATAATAATAACTCTCGTCCTTGTTTCTCTCTTTTTATATTTGTTTAATTGGAGTATTAAATTTTGAAATTTTATATTGATTACGTGTTTAATAAATTAGACTTTGATATATTAAATAAGAATTGAAAAAAAATGTCAGAGCTTTTCCTTTACACTCATTTAGAGAAACTTGTCTTTGTACTCATTCCATTTTTTTGTAATTTCTACTATTCATTTTGCTCAGAAACTAATCTAAAGGCGGACTAATCTAAAGTCACTCTCTCTCTCTCTCTCTCTCTCTGCAACTCTCAATCAACGGCAAATCAAGTAGCTATAATGAGAAAGGAGGTAAAGGCTCAAACTCGCACTTGGTGGCACAGAATTCAAATTTCCCATCAGCTCTGGGAAATTTTTCCAAATTTATTTATCAACCCCCGTTACTTCGAATTTTTTGTGATATTTGAAGTTCAATTTTGCGACAGAACGTTAGAAAATGATAATGATTCAATTTAAAATAGTGAATCCAACTTAATCCCTTGCCCTACAATAACGAGTGGCACTCGTGATCAAATAAACGGCATAGGTAATTTTCAAGTTTTCCAAAATCTATTATATTGAATATTATTTTTCTATCATTAATATTACGTTCAATTATACGATATATCAAGAATTACTGATCAATTTTTATTTTAGCAATTAAATTCTGAATTCCTAATTCCTCGGCTTCAAAATCACTGCATCAATTACAACCGAAGAAAAGTGCAAAATAAAAATCCCTTATCTCCCAACAGTAACGTTCTTCCATCAGCTTATTCTATCCGGTTGAAAACTAGCGATCGTTAGAACGAACACACCATAGAGATCATAGAGATTCCATCACCATAGCATCGCCTTTTTAATGGCCCGTTTCTCGAGCGCGTGACTTACGACCAAAAGCCCTTTACTCTCTACATACGAGCATACCCAGAGAGATCTGTTCAATTTCATCAAAGGTGTGCATAAGAAAAAAGTATTAAAAGGAAAAAGAAAAACGAGAACAAAAAGAGAGAGAAACTGGGCCTCTAATTATCTTCAATGTAATCCAGGTTGTCCCGATATTCTTCGTTACCCCTCATCAGGGTGGGAAATAAGAATGGAAATTATTCGTTAACTGGAAACCGAAGCTCGCATCGTTATCCGATTCTCCTATAATTGATGAAATTGGAACACCTTGTAATTAGTATTTTGCCGTTAATTTATTACTAATTTTAAGGCTCGCTAAACAGACGATTAAGATAAAATATTCGTTTTTAGGAAGGATTTTAGTTATAAGATCGTGATCTATGTTTCTATCCTGAAGGAAGATGGGAATAGTGGCTGTGGAATTAAATTCGGAGAATGTAATCACGGGCAAGTCCTTACGGAAACTAGCGCGCGATACGTACTTCCGGTGAAACGATTAATCGCGAGTGTTGATGGAACTGATCCTTCGCTGATGGTTGTTCGAGGATTGATCGTTTGCCGGATCGACCTCGTAAATTTCACGTTTTAGTTCTACGTCGATTTTAATTGTTGAAGTTTTCGAATCACATTTTAAGTAGTAGATTTAATTACAAAATTTATATCTATAAATGTGAATTTATAGTTTCTAGAAATATTCTTTGAAGTAATATTTTTCTATCGTAGAGTCTCTCGAAGAACTTTGAAAAAAACTAATCTGTGAAGTTTAGCCTGCCAGCGGATACGATAATCTTACTCCTTGAAATTCGTCGATTTTCTCGTTTCCTTTCGACGTACCCTCTTCCTCGTTGCAAGGTTTATTTTTGGCCCCAAGTAAATCGGGCGATTTGATGCAGCGACTGATCGATCAAAGTTGCATTACCGATACGTCAGTTTCAAAGCTTCCCTTCCTGTCGAATCTTATCTCCTAAAGTAAGGACGTCTCGGTGGTTCGTTTCATCGTGAATCCAGATAGTTAATCTTAACAACCCATCCTTCTAATATGCCATAGACAGATTAACCTCTTCAAATTATCTATTTAATTATTCCCCCTTCATCCTCATAAATCTTTATACCTTCACATTCTATCGACAAAGTCAATAAATCAAGAATCATTCGATACAACGTTAAATCCAGATTCAAATAAATCCTAAATCCCCGCCAAAAGTTACGCACTACTCAGCGCCATCTGATAATAACCATTTTAAAAATCCTGTTGCCTAGCAACGCACACAAGCAACTGAAACATCCGACCAATCGCGTTCGACGTAAGGTGAAATGCGCGAAATGTGTCAGGGAATCAAATCGAGGAATTCAGCAAGGACATATTGTAGCCAGTCTTCGTGGAAATTGCAAGAAACTACATAGAGTAACTTGATTCCCTAGATCGAATAAAATCCCCACGGTGTTCGTTGTACCTCATAGAAACTAGAGTTCCTCCGTTATACTCCTTTTTTTCGTACGAAACAGGACGGCGTACCAATTGCAGCTTATACTACTTACGAGCGACGACCTCTTATTAAAAGAGGGCGCCGCCGGAAATGGTTGAGCGTCGGTAATTCTTTACGAACCACCGCTTCAAAGGCCGTCCGAGCTATAATGATTTCATTAGTCCCTTCGCAAGCGTAGAATTTACATGTAGCCGCGCGAACGACCCCTTTTTCATTGTCCTACGTTCGAACTCTCGATATTTTATTTCTTCCCCTTTTTCCAACGACTTTGTTGCGCCTCTTTT
This sequence comes from Cerceris rybyensis, assembly GCA_910591515.1. Taxonomy (NCBI): domain Eukaryota; kingdom Metazoa; phylum Arthropoda; class Insecta; order Hymenoptera; family Crabronidae; genus Cerceris; species Cerceris rybyensis. Next base: position 2,828,842 of record OU342800.1, on the reverse strand, counting down.
AATGCTCGAATAATTGCATCGTTTCCACGAGCACCGTAAAAGCGTCCGCCTTCGATGAACGGAATTTCGAGGAGGAATCTAATCGATTTTTTTTGCACCAGGTATTATTATCGTACGTTGAAAACGTAGCGATCTCGTAATCTCTGTTTCATATCGATACTCGCTGGTGGGATTTCTGGTGGAAACTGGATGAAGCATCGATCGATAGATCGATACGCGAGTATTTCGGGCGGGAAGATTTGACTGGGCATTTATTGTCCTACGTTGAAAATATATTGTCGAAGCTCCACTGGGGTCAGTTAACCCCGCGGCTTTAATGCTCGCGGTAAATGCGCAACAAGGGGATATGTGTGGTACACGTGTTTCTCTGCTAATTCCGAATCGAGTTAAAACACGATGGGATAAGGTTTTTGTTAATTACCAACTGGTATTAATTAAGATGCTGAGTTTGAGATAATTGTATTTTGGAGAAGTCGAATGAAGTGTTAAGCGAACTTGGGGATGCTTGTGTGTGGAAAGTGTGTAACTGTTTTCAGTGGTTCTCAAATTTATCTAGCTTTAATGTAAAACTTTTGATGATAAACAAATTGACGATGGCATTTGTAGTTGAAAAATACTATGTAAAAGTTTCTTATTTAACACCTTAAGGACCGCTGTAAATTATATAACATGTACAACCCTACATTATCTATTTAAAAACGAAAATTTTTCAATCTCTTCTCTATTAACACTTTATCGACCAGTGAGTCCTTGGCACAGTAAACCGTAATGATAAATAACAATTTATTAATTGCTGTGACAAACATTTAATATGTTAAAATTAAAAAATCTATTAATAGGCTACCAATCGGTAAAGTGTTAACTTCACAAAGAAATATTTTTAGTATGAGGTTTAGAAATTAAGTATAAGAGTACATTTACAGTATAAAATTAGTCTCGATTTAAATCAAATTAAATCTCCCACTGAATCAAAAGATATCAAGGACGACTGAAGGTTAATGAAAATTTTCAAATTTTCAAAATCATGCACATAAGAAGGTCTGATCTAATTTTGTAATTAAACGAAGGCTCAATTCGATCGACCTCAAACTATTTCGAAAGCTAGAGGTCGGGAGGTAAGGCAAAATCCCCCGCAATCCGATTATTCATACTTCCATTTAGAGTACCCGTTTGAAATTCGAGTCGATAAACCTCGAGGATGTACTTAACATAAATACGAACTTTTCATTGAATCTCCTCGTGGGTCAGCTAACCCTATGGCGTTAATTCCGTACTGTAAACGTGGATACACGTGTTACCTCGCAAATCCTCAACCTAGCTAAACCGATGGAAGCGCGCTATGTGTAGAACCTTCTCACCGACATCTCTCGAATCTCGTCGAATCTGCTCGGTACACAACGGATTCTCGTAGCTACGTGACGCTCTATTACATTGCGTATAATCGACCGATCGAACGTCTCGATTGCCCGGGCTGACGTTCGATTAGAATCTAGCTATTTCGATCGGTTATGCGATTTCGTGCGATTCAACGATATTTAACCTTCAGCCGCCATTGTGGACTACTTTTTTTTACCCGCCAAATCGAGATTTAATTTGATCCAATTCACGACAAATCGTTTACAATAATTACATAGTGTTACCAATAAAATTATTATAAAGAAAATGTAATAAAAATATCTTGATTTTTAATAGAAAGTGGATTGTGAGACGGTGAAGACTTTTGGTGAATTTAGCTTGATTTTGTTGAGATTTAATGAAGGTTTGGATTTACTTCGAATTTATTTTGTTTTTTTAACACCTTGAGGTTTAATTGACATTATAATTTTTCCTACGGTGTGCAGATTTAATTGTATTGTACAAAAATTGTGTAGAGGCGAGGAAAATGTGAAATTGGACTTGCTAATTGGGAGTTCTAAGTCCGTACGCCATTTTGTGACTAGGTAGTACCATTTTTCTCACTAAACGAATCAGTGGCGCCAATTTTAAATCCCACACTGTGATTTCTCTTTTGTAAAGCATTTTTTTAATGATATCGGTGCGTTGTTTAAACTGTGAAATAATATAATTGCAAAATACTGATATTAACTTTATTATTTGATGGTATTAAAACGTATAACACGCTGAATAATTCGTCGACCATGAAATATCGAAGAAATGGTAACAGATGAGAAAGATTAAAATAAGGTAGATGAGTTTTATGTGGTATACGAGGGTTAAAAGTGTGTGTAAACTACGAAAATAAGGTAGTAGATTACCAGGCGGTATAGTATGCTTCGTTTAATGCGAAAGAGGGAAAAAAAATTCGTCCGGGTGGAGCGTTACGTGATATAGGTGCTTAACCGAGTATCTTCGTCGCGGCAAGAGTTCGTTAAACTAATATTCATACGTCTTCTAAAAACTAGGTCAGTCGTCTTACTCGTATTAACTTCATATATACACAATTTCTCTCGTTTATTAAGTTCCATACGAATTCTCGGGTGAAAAATTCTTAATGCTCTTTTTATTCTTTGTTCTCTAATAATTAAAAAAGAAAAAGAAATATATATTCTCCATTCCTTTGATTTTGACATCGTTGAAAAATTCCAGGACCATTGTGTGTTATATGGAAGAAAATTTCCTTTTTTTTCTATTTTATCTTCTCGTCGACTTTTGAAAGTTCTATCCATTTCGTCGAAAGGCAGGAGTGTCTTCCTGAACTCGCCATTACGTTACTTCTTCTTTTTTTTTGAATCATCGCCGAGGAACTCTACCCGAGACATCGTACGTTACTTCACCGATTCTAATACCAGTTTGACACTTTGAGATCGATGAGAATGGAAAAGTATCGTACATCAGTTTCCTGAGGAAGAAATTATTCGGCTGATGCACATAGTACGTGTGCACGGCAATAAATCACGCCGATAATAATTTCGAAGGAAAGGAAGTTCCGTTTATAGTTTCATATTGAATTTTTCATCGTGCCTGTTACGTGGATCGCCTCTTTCATTGTAATTAGCCACTCCGGGACGATGAATAATGATGTCCAGATTTTCAGCCTTTCTTTGACCCTCTTCCCTTCATTTTCTCCCCCTCTTTGACCTCTTTCTCTCATTTTCTCTGTCTCCCTCTTTTTCAAACTTTCTATGAGCTCTCAGACCGTCTATCCTTCTCTGAGGCCCTCGACTTTCTCTCAGTCCATTTGTTATCTCTCTTAGACCCTCGTCGTTGTCTCAGGCCCTCTCGCAGATCCTCTATTCTTTCTCTGACACTTTCCACGTTGGCTCAGACCATCTGCCTTTTTTCTGGAAACCTAGTTTTTCTCTCAGTCCACCTACTGTCTCTCTCCGACCCTCGTCTTTGTTTCAGACTCTTTATTCTGTTTCAGGCCATCACAGCACTCTCAGATTCTCTATTCTTTCGCTGAGACTTTCCACGCTGGCTCAGACCATTTACATTTTCTCTGAAACCCTAGTTTTTCTCTCAGTCCACCTACTGTCTCTCCCCAACCCTCGTCTTTGTTTCAGACTCTCTACTCTGTTTCAGGCCATCACAGCACTCTCAGATTCTCTATTCTTTCGCTGAGAATTTCCACGCTGGCTCAGACCATCTACTCTTTCTCTGAGACCCTAGTTTTTCTCTCAGCACACCTGCTATCTCTCCCTGACCCTCGTCTTTGTCTTAGACTCTCTACTCTGTTTCAGGCCATCACAGCACTCTCAGATTCTCTATTCTTTGGCTGAGACTTTCCACGTTGGCTCAAACCATCTACATTTTCTCTGAGACCCTAGTTTTTCTCTCAGTCCACCTACTGTCTTTCTCTGACTCTCGTCTTTGTCTCAGACTCTTTACTAAGTTTCAGGCCGTTATGGTTCTCTCAGACTCTCTATTCTTTCGCTGAGACTTTCCACGTTGGCTGAGACCATCTACTCTTTCTCTGAGACCCTAGTTTTTCTCTCAGTCCACCTACTCTATCCCTGACCCTCGTCTTTGTCTCAGACTCTCTACTCTGTTTCAGGCCGTTATAGCTCTCTCAGACTCTCTATTCTTTCGCTGAGACCCTCTTCCCTTACTTTATCGTACCTTTTCACTCCTTCCTTCTCCCTCATTCACCCTCAATCGGCCTCTCTACGTTGCTACATCCCTCTCACACCAATTCTCCCTCTGCTTTGTCTTTTTCCCATAGCAATATACCGAAGGAGATACAAAGTTCACTCACGTTTCGTGAGATTCGCGCAACGAACAGCCGAGCGGTGGTAACTCTTGAAGGAACTCAGAAAGTATGCTGTATTAAATTACAGACGAGAGGCGTAAATCTTTACCGAGTGAAAACTCCGCGGCGAGAACTTTCTGTTTTTTAACTTTAAGTCCGCTTTGTATAATAGACCGAGAGTATCGTGGTACCAAAAAGAATAAAAAAGGATACGAAGGTAGAAGAAAAAAGAAAATAGTAGAAAGAGAAGAAATGTATTATATTCCGTGGACCGTGTCACGCTACTTCCACGACTTAAAGGACTACAAACTTCCAAGAAGAATATCGAGATTGTTTATTAATTTTTCTTCCATCGATATCAGATTTCCATTCTATGCATTTCTATGTCATCGTAACGGGAATCGGTATTCCCAACGATCGGTATGAGCGTTACCGTGGAAAAGTGTTTCTTAACTCAAACTTCCCGCCAACTTTTTCATTGCATATTTTACTACCGCGGGAAAGTGGTACCGGCTTTTGTACTTCTGTTATGGAAAGTGATCGAATAGAATGAATGAACGAATCGTTATATTTATCGTTAAATGAATAGCCGATAAAGCTGAAAATATGAAAAATAAGAAGTGTACTTTCCACTCATCGTTTCACGAGCTTTTTCAAATACGTCCCATTGTACATGGTCTCGCTGTACAATAGCCGGATTTCCCTCGTTTACCGGCCAATCTGAAACGTGTTTACGCTCATCTGTTTTTTTCTTTCTTTTTAAAACGTTCAATCGCAAAACGAAAGAACATTTCGTATCGTAAGACTGTCACGGTGAACGAATAAAGACCCAAAAATGATACCTTCTCATTAATCTTTTAAGCTAGGTGATGCAACTCGTCAAAACGTTTATTTTCGTATTTTATATAAAAAAAAAGAAAATGGAGAAAAAGGAAAGAAATATGAAAATCCGCTTGCCTCAGAGTGCTTTCAACGAAATTAGAATTTCAAAAAGGTCGTCACCAGTTGAAATTTTTCCACGACCGGACAGCCGACCCGTCGATTATTAATTTCTTTTTCTTCTATGTTTGACGTCACCTTCGTTTTTTCATGCCCTTTGTTTCCTTAACGTCGATGAAGCGATTTACCAGCTCATCTTTATTCATCGTGTACCAACCGAGTGGTATACATTGTACATTACTCGACTCTGCTATTAATTCTCGTTTGACACTTCAAGACCGATGGGGCCAGAAACATCCGAGTACTTTTTACCGGATTTTCATGATCGATTATCAGCCAGTTTGAGGGGAACATATGTAGGTATCCTCTTTCGGTTTTTTCTCCGCCTTGTTTTTCTATTTTTTGGCTTTAACTATCAATTATTATTTTTCCTGGGACCTATCGTTTTAGGTGGACTTCCAAGCACAGATGTTATGGTATATTATATGTAGATTACATAGGAAATAAGTTTCCAAAGGTGTTGGGACCTGATTTGGGCCCAGTGAATGTGAGTTCCAGACTTTAACTCTTGGGGCACCAAAGTTATGGCCATCGTGCTTAGATTCTACTACTTTAAATGGGTTCTGAACTACCGTGGCTATGGTAATTCGATGAATTAATTAGGAGAAATTTGCTAGAGGTGCTGGGAAATTGACTTTGGGCCCAATGAATATGAGTTCGAGACTTTAACTCTTGGGGCACCAAAGTTATGGCCATCGTGCTTAGATTCTACTACTTTAAATGGGTTCTCAACCACCGTGGCTATGGTAAATCGATGAAGTATTTAGGAGAAATTTACTAGAGATGCTGGGAAATTGAATTTGGGCCCAGTGAATGTGAGTTCCAGACTTTAACTCTTGGCCCACCATAATTATGGCTATCGCACTTAGACTCTGTTATTTTAAATGGGTTCTAAAAATTCCATGTTGCGATAAATTAATTAATAAAATACCAAAAACTTCCTAGAGGTGATGGGGACTTGAATTCGGGCCCACTGAACGCGAGTTCCAGACTTTAACTTTTGGTCCACCATAGTTATGGCCATCGCACTTAGGTTCTATTACTTTAAATGGGTTCTGAATCACCGAAGCAATGGCAAATCGATGAATTAATTAGGAGAAATTTGATAGAGATGCTGGGAAATTGAATTTGGGCCCAGTGAATGCGAGTTCGAGACTTTAACTTTTGGCCCACCATAGTTATGGCCATCGCATTTAGACTCTGTTATTTTAAATGGGTCCTAAAAATTCCATGCTGTGATAAATTAATTAATAAAATACCAAAAATTTCCTAGAGGTGATGGGGCCGTGAATTAGGGCCCATTGAGCGCGAGTTCCAGATCTTTACCGCCTTCACCACTGTAGATTTCAGATTATCTTTCGTTTTTTTGGTTGAAACGATGTTTAAATGATCTCTAAAGCTCTATTTTATTATTCATTTACAACTTTAAATTACGTTTTTGAGGCTAGGCCGTTGAAGTATCCGAAATCTATTTCCAAATAGCTTACACGGAAGCGTAAAGCTAAATTGTTCGACGCAAATATAATTATACGCGTACGATTTGGTCGGCTTTCGACTGTAATCTCGTGGGCATTACAGTTTGCATGCGCTCGATGGCGTGAGGAAAATTATTACGATTACAATTCCGAGCGAATAAAATTGGAATGCGAGAGGGGAATGAGAAAACTTTCATTATTAGTCGTACATCAGACTGTGGACTATGTTAATCCGTTAATCCGATACGAGGCTTCATAGATAATAGATACTTTTACATCCTGTTATAATCGTACTTCTTCGTCTCTATTTGCATTTCTTTGGTTTTCATTCTTCAAATTCTAATTGCCTTTAATTTTCAACTTCGCTGCCTTAGTTTATTTCATTGGGACATATTTATATTTGATAATTCTAAATATTTTTAATTAATTCTAATGTAGTTAATTGATTGTTGATAGATCTAGTGTTAAACAATAATTTAGAAACAGTTCCCAGTGGTGGCGGGAGATTTGAAAATCTAACACGATTTCAAATCTCAGTTTTTCCAGCCAAACCTTCCATACTTCAGAATTCGGTTTACTTTTTATTCTTAACAGTATTTTCATTGATGCGGAATTATATCGATTCTTTTATAATTTTCCATTAGCCGATAGAAGATTGCGATGGAATATCGAATAAAATAAGACGTAGATTCGTGAGATTCAATTGAATTTCGTTGTACAACCTTAATAACGAAACGGCGGGGTTTTCGTGAAAGCCTTAAAATTCACGAAAGACACAGCACAGTTCTTTCTCAGAGATAAAGTTGAATATATTCAAGTTGAATGTATTCGAGTTATAAATTATTCTACTAGGAATTATTTGACGAAAATAAATCGACGTATCGTAAAATCTATGATAGAATTGAAAAGTCTTTTTTTTTTTTAAATGGAATACAATTCCAAACACCTGGAACGAAGAATTCACGGATCGTCGAACTGTAACAATTATTAAAGAATTTAATTAATCACGGTAGATTTTTCATCCTGGTTACTTTTGAAGTAGTCAAATTCGATGATACTTAGGTGAAAGTAGACATTTACCTCTCTTATACTTATAACCTCACCACGCGTAAAATTCCATGCAACAAGAATTTCTAATTAAATAATTTCGAAGTTTCTCCAAGCGCGAATTGCCAATCTCCATAAAGTGGTAATACTCGTTTTCTAGAGAGGTGTCTACTTCCAGTTTTCAGAGTTACGTGTACATATACGTGTATCTGTACATATACATGCAAGGAGAAACAGAGTTCTCGAATTTTCTCACACTTGAAGACTCACAACTAAATTTCCTTTGGTCTTATCGCTTCAATTGCTTTCTAAAAATTGGAAATTCTTGTTAAAAAAGTAACCGAAAGATTTCTTTATATTATTGAAGTTTGAAAATGGCGCCTAAGTGTTGTCTTTTTCATGATACACCCTATAGGAGAGCGTGTCCGTGCGGAAAACCCCGGCGCGAAATTCGATATATAATTTCTGGATTTCGAACGTGCCGTGTCCTTTCGACGCTTTTATGGCACGCCTGGGAGGCAGAAAATTATTACAATTAGCGGCTCGAATCGAGTCACATATTATCGTTCGCGAGCAGAATACGATGAAAAATAAAATGTGAATTTGCGCTAGGCGTCGATTTTACCAATTTAATAGAGTTAAATTTAAATTTTCGAAATTCGAGATTCACATATAAATTTTCTTTTTCATTTTCACGATGACTCCATTGTGATTTTTTATTTTGCCAACGGCAATTATTCTTCATTTAAGATATTAATTGCTACTAATGATAATTTAGAATTAGACAAAAGCCAGAATTAATTGCGATTCGATGTCCTACCGACCAATTACGAGTCTCTACTACAATCTTCTTTTTTTCTGTCAGTGAAGTTCGCAATGTTTAATCTCCCTTGTTTTTCAAAGAAAGGATTGTTTATCGATCCCTTTCCCAGTAATTGAAACAACAAAAAGATTAATATTGACAATTAATCTCTATAAAAGTTCTATCTCAAACAGAATGCTCTCGTGATTTCGACAACGCACGCTTTTACAAGCTGTAACTTAGAATGCAACAACAACAACAAAAAATCTCCATGTTTTTCTCGCGTTCGAAATTTCCGATATGCATCCGTACTAACAATTGCACGTATATTTAAAAGGGCCGGTCGTTCGTTTCGAACGATCCAGCCACATCCAGATTCTGTCATTACGATTCTGTGTTTTTTTTTATTTAAAAAAAGGAAAAAAGAAAGAGTCATAACTCGTCATTGGTAGATTCACGGCCGACACTTTTGGCTCTATTTCGCCGGAATTGATCCAACCGTTGGAAAACGACGAGCGATTCAGCAATAACTTATCGCATACCGATACACAGTCACGACGGTATATGCCGGATACTTTTTCTACTTTGTCGATGTTTCCAACGGTATGCATTCACCGTTGAAAACGAGCCCTACATATCTATCTATCGCGTTCCATGCGTGCAAACTCGTTCTCCACAAACGTTCTCGTTCTTCTCTCTCTCTCTCTCTTCGAATACTCGTCTCGTCGATTAAAAATGTTTCGTTATCCCTCGACAAAAAAAAGAGGAAATAAAAAAACTGCTGAGGTTCGATATTACGCTTGATTATGCACTTTGTCTATGCGTTCATCACTGAGATGCATATTTCGATGTTCATTTACGAGGTATTTGAGACGATTGAAATGTAGTTTTCTAAAGCGATATACTGAATATTCGAGATATTACGATATCTCGCTTGATTATACACTTTATCGACGTTCTTCAACGTCGTTTTCTCTCAATTGTACGTTTTGTTGAATCCTCCCTTTTTTTTAATGGTGTTAAATATTTCTTGCCGATTATCGGCAAGATGGTTGGAGAATTGAAAATTCACTTTTTCGAGAGCAATGAACGAGTGATTTCCTTTGATTACGTACTTCGTTCACGCATTTATCGAAACTTCTCCTATTGAAATTCTACGACTGTAAAGCCCTCGAGGTAGCTTTCTTCGATATTCGTATGCGTGAGATTTTCGAGAATGTGGAAAAACTCGTAAAAATCTCAATCTCTTCTCCTTTTATCGGTAATTCAAAGCGTACTCGAGAGTTCTATTCTTTCTGCTTTATTTGAACTTTCAATGACGATGAACTGTCGATTGAATTTGGTATTCAAACGATTAAAGCTTGTGGGCTATTTCCTTTTGCTTTAACTAATATGATCATTTTGCTTAGGACTTACTGCTTCAAAAGGGTTCAGAAGCATCGAGAGTCTTGGCCCTGACCTCTTGACCCGTCACAACCCCATAACTCGTACGATCATTGCGTCTGGGATCTACAATTTCAGCTGGTTTCCCAATCAATGAAGCTGAGATATATCAATTAAAAAATTAGGAAAAATTTTACTCAGCTAGCTGTGGAATTTAAACTGGGCAACACTGATTGATAGTCTCAGTCCTGACCTCTTGACCCAACATAACCCCGTAACTCCTAGAATCTACAATTTCAGGTGGCTTTTCAATTACTGAGACTGAGATATATCAATTAAAAAATTAGGAAAAATTTTACACAGCTAGTTATGGAATATGGACTGAGGACCACTAATTGAGAGACTCAGTCCTGACCTCTTGACCCAACATAACCCCGTAACTCCTAGAATCTACAATTTTAGGTGACTTCCCAATCACTGAGGCTGAGATATATCAATTAAAAAATTAGGAAAAATTTTACACAGCGAACTGTGGAATATGGACTGGGGACCACTAATTGAGAGTCTCAGTCCTGACCTCTTGACCCAATACAACCCCGTAACTCCTAGAATCTCCAATTTTAGGTGGCTTCCCAATCACTGAGACTGAAATATTTTAATTAGCAAATTAGGAAAAATTGTAAACAGTCAGTTATGGAATTATAACTGGGGACCACTGACTGAGAGTCCCAGTCTTGACCTCTGACCCAAAACAACTTCATAATTCCTACAGTCATTGTGCCTAGGACCGACAGAGTGCCTAGTTTTAAGTGGCTTCCACATCACTGAAGCTAACACATATCAATTAACAAATTAGGAAAAATTGTACCCACTTAATCGAAGGATTTAAAGTTAGGTCAACTAATGACCTTTCCCCCTTAACCTGCCATAGCCCTCCCTTTGCTTTCTTCCCTTCTCAATTGTAAACTCCAAGAAAACACGTAGATTTTAATCAAACACACAGTTTAACAAACATTCTAACATTTTCGAAGAAGAAGATTATTCTCAGCCAATTGGGAGATGTATTCTTGACATGGGGTCTTGTAGGAGGAAACAGTTACCGTCGCAGAGATACGAAGTAGTCATTATTCTCCGGGGTGTCGACTTTATTTATACATTTACACGCGTGCCCGTAGAAGCCGAAACACAATGTCGTGTGGCTGGAAGCCTCACCGAAATTGGCGCCAGGACAACGATAACTTTCGTCCATTATAAACTTGCTCGTATATTTTGGTCTTCGCTCGTGGTTGTCAAATTATTATCATTCTCTGAGAGACTGAACGTCGATGCCAGGTGTGACGATACGCGAGAAGATACTTAGAAGGATTTCTATTGTCTTGAAGTTCATTAAATCGCGACCACACTTCAATTAAGAGTTTATCAATTGATATAAGTTTCTCCTTTGCAATGCTAATAAGCGTCGGTGATTAGAAGAGTGATTTCAATCGTTTATCTTTCAATTTGACATAATTAGACCTGTTATGAGAGAATTATTGAGTTGAATTTTATTAGCTTCTCACTTAGCTCAATTATCGATGTATACTTATCAAAGTACATCCTCGGCAATAAGTACGAGTTGCGTTAATACCTTAATCACAGTATTTGTCGTTCCTGATAACTTCGTTATTTGATGGATAGCAATCAAGCAATAAAAAGTAATCAACGATCGGCACGCGAATTTTATGCGTTTTATCCTTTTATAATTTATTCCATAGCAGAGTGCTCTATAATTGGACGATGGCATCGGCTGAATAAATATATGATAGCTAACCTACATTTCGAGAGGTAGAGAGAATTTCAATCCATACATGCACTGTATTAAAGTGCTTTGCATTACAGGTACATAAACGTGGAGCGTCTGTCTAAACATATTTCAGTCAGGTGTACCTGATCGACATTATAATTTCGTGTTATTTATTCGATGCCATTATTTCCCACGTAATAGAAAACTAATCGATTCGATTGCATAAAACGCGCCGAGAACAATATTATCAATAGGAGTTGCGGTGGGTGTGGAGTTCAATGCTTGGAATTTCAATGAATACATTTTTCCGACTTCAATTCTGCCTGTCTCCTGTTCGGCCATCTAGTTAGGCATTTTGAAGGCCATTTGAAGGTCAAATCTGAGCTTGCAAGCTCAAGTATCGTTGCTCAAACTAAAGGAGCTCACTCTGATTTAACAAATCTTTGCGAGAGCCTCGGAAAAATGGCTCAAAAGCTCGACTCTTGTGTGATCACAACTCAAAAGCTCGGAATTTATGGAGGGAATTTGGAATTTAGTCGAAAATTGGAGTGAGCTTTAGTTTGAGCTATCACGCATGAACTAGTAAGCTGACATGTCATTGCTCAAACTAAAAGAGCTCACTCTGACTTAAGGAATCTCTGTGAGAGCCTCGGAAAAATGGCTCAAAAGCTCGACTTCTGCGGGCTCATAACTCAAAAGATCGGAATTTATGGAGAAATTTGGAATTTAGTCGAAAATTGGAGTGAGCTTTAGTTTGAACTATCACGCATGAACTAGTAAGCTGACATGTCATTGCTCAAACTAAAAGAGCTCACTCTGACTTAAGGAAACTCTGTGAGAGCCTCGGAAAAATGGCTCAAAAGCTCGACTCCTGCGGGCTCATAACTCAAAAGCTCGGAATTTATGGGGGAAACTTGGAATTTAGTCGAAAATTGGATTGAACTCCTACTTTGAGCTATCACGCATGAACTAGCAAACTGAAAAAGCTCACTCTGATTTAGAAAAACTGCGAGAGCCACTCAAAAATGGCTCAAAAGCTCAACACCTACGGTCTCATAGCTCAAAAGCTCAGATTTTCCACCGAAAATTTGAAATTTAGTCGAAAATCGAATCGACCTTTACTTTGAGCCACCACGTATAAACTTGCAAGCTCAAGTTCAACCTTGAAATGACCTTCAGCTCTTAACTAAAGTGAACCAATAATATCTCAGGCGAATTTATGATCTGTTTGACTTGCCGTCGACTCGTATCACTTGTTCATTCACGAAGGGATCAATGACAGTCTTAGAAAAGATTTCTCCCAATACTTTTCTTCAACTTCTCGCCACCTTCGTAGCTTTACATCCGTCTGAAGTAACATAAAAGGATAGATTCTATTTAAAATACGTACAGAGTACCTGAACGAATAGAAACAATTCAAAGTGCAATTAAAGTGCTACGAAATGTTAGTCAGTGCAAGTTTATGCCAGTAGAGTCATCATCAGTGCTAGTAGCGAGAACGATCACTAGCACGACTCGTTTGCATGTGCAAGCAGCCGCGATAAAAGCCGGCGACCTAAATGTCGTCTTTATGCCAGGGGCGTATCTGTCATACGCGCAGGTGCACCTTATCCCACGACCGCCCCCGGGATATTAGCAGTACTCGACAATTTCTTCCTTACTCGTTTCCTGTTTCTCTCCTGTTCCTCTCGCTCTATCTCTATTCCTCCCTCTACTCGTCTAGTATCCATGAAATAAAAGATTTATCTTTGTCTTCATTTAAGTATCCGACTATATGCCTGACTATACATCCCTTTATTTACCTATCTTTTCGTCTATTTGCTCAGACTTCTGTAAAATTTCATCAGATCGTTTTCCAATATAATAAAATTTTCTCTATTATTTTTTTCTAAGAGGGCTTTCTATTATTTTTTTAAGAACAGAAGTGCGTCTACTTGAAGGATATTATTTATGAAAGTAAGTTAAATCTATTATATTTAAATGTATTAAATAAGTACTTTGAAACTAAGAAAATCAAGGGGTGGATATGATTGTTGATTCCGTAATTTATGTTTTATACGTGGAATATCTATTCTATAATTATGTAATGAACTTGGAGAACTTTTGGGAAAAATTGAGAAACAGTCATTTTACCTTGCTTGGTAGGTCTAGTGTTAATAGACAAAGAAGTTACTTTATTTTTAAATATTCTGCTGACCTCTTGCGCCATTTTGGTCCTCATATTTTTGTCTTCTAATATATGTTATTTAGATACGTTTTATCAGGTATTTCACTATCATTAACACTACTATCGAGCAAGTCAAAATGACTCATTCCCAACTTTGCCCAAAATTTCTCCAAGTTTGTATTTTACTCATAGATTCTACATTGACCTCATAAAATACAGAATTACCGAATCAATAATCTTTCCCCCCTTCTTAATTTCTTTTTCTCCAAAATACATATTTAATAGGGGAGGGTGGGGCAAAGTGGGCCCCTGGGGGCAAAGTGGGCCCCTTAAAATGTTGGAGCCCAAAAGAATAAAGATATGACTATTTTTTGCTGAAGGGGCCCACTTTGCCCCACCCTCCCCTATATTTAAATAAATAAATTTAATGCCAGTAAGTTCTACCGTTAAAATATTATTACTTATCAATAGACTGCGGATGTTTATGCAAATTTCGAGTTTCACAAATGCAGGTGAGACAGGAAAACCTATCTAGGGATTTATTGCACTCAATAAATATTACAAAAAATACCATACTTTGGATATTTTAGATATATTTTTATATTACGTCCTTTTTGTATATTTCAGCCATATTTAATTTGTCATAAATGCACAAAAATCCGCAGTCTGCTTATCAAATATATTTGAAAATTGGAGAACAATTTATAAAATTCTATTTGTGAGTCCATCATCGTCATTATCTTTCAGCCAACGTTCTTACCCTCCCCTCCTTCTCCAAGCCGTCACTTCTCCGCCATACTACCCGGACATTTCTTTTTCCCCTTCTCTCATTCTCACCCTTTTATTTTATCTCATTCGCGAACTTTTCTCCGTGTAAAATCCTCTTGAAAAATTTACGACGTGATAAATTATTGTTTGCAGTAGAAGGAAACGCGCGGAAACGCGAAAGAATTAGATACGGTTGAAAATGATCCTCTGCCCCTCTATCCCGCAAGAAACGAGGAACGACTGAAAGGAATCGCGCAAGAGGAATTAATCATTTCGTTATTCTTCTCTACGATTGTGCCATGTCCCTTTTTACGTTACGTTTCAATTTCCTCGACGAGCAACGTTTGTCAGCATGCAACGTCGAATAACTTGTATGTATAAATGCGAAAGCCCTTTATACATTCACGATATAATAGATATTATCATTGTTACAATACCGATATGCCAATTAACATCATCCGATAATAACGACACGTTCATTTACAATATCGATGTATTAATATTCCTGTCAGATATGGAAGAACACGAGCATGGAATCTGTAAAATTCTGATCCTCTTTCGTACTTTTCAATCCTCACTTACGTATATTACGAACATACCCTGACACAAATGCCTAGTTTTTTTTTTGTGTTTTTGTTTTTCCTTCAAGCTCTCAGTATTACCTCACGGAAGAATGGAAGACACGGAATAATAATTCCTCGACGATTCTTCACGGTATTTCGAACAACGCGAGAACTGGATCGTGGAATTTCTACTGATAAACGTTATTCTTCTTTGGTATTTCGGCTATGAAAGGTACACTGAATTTCACATAGTCTTTTAGATTTTTATTGCCGTTGAACTTGCCAAATATATCTATACGTTACATCGGAGAAGTTTTTAATTTCCCAAAGGTGACGAGAGATTTGAAACTCGGAAGCACTGATTATAAGTCCAAGCCTTTAACCACTTTATCCACCATAACCACCGACTAATTAATGTTTCCGTCGGAGATATAAATTCATTCAGGATTTGAAAATGATTCCATGTCAAAATGTAAAATTTCGAGGCTTTAATCATTGGTATTTCCGGGGTAACGGAAATACTGGAATATTTTCACAGGCATTGATTGAAGTCTGATGGACGGGCATGGATGAATAATTACAATTGACCAAGAATAAGTTTGATAGATCAGCGATATTCAGGAATTTGACCTCACGATATTCATGAATTGTTGGCGAACTTGCCACCTTACCTTTCCGCGCTTGAAATATAACGAGAAATATCGATTCGTGGAGTCGAGAATGTTAGGTACAAAAGAGGCACACGCCTCCGAGGCACGCGTGCAATATGCATCCTATTCACCTTTGTTACACAACATACCCTACAGTCCACTAGTCAGTATTCTTGATTACGAGGGAAGGTTTAGGACTTTTTCTTTTTTTTTCTTTATCCACGAACGTCTCCTTCTTCGTCAGTCTCTTTGTGCACGAGATAATGTCCGGCGTTGGGCTGTTGCTACTTCTTCTTCTACTTCTTCATCTCCTCTTTCTTACTCTTCTATTGGCTAATTTTTCTTCCTCTAAGACAGTGGTTCGCAAATGTGTTTCGTCGTGAAAGGATTCTAAAGCGAGGCACGATAGCGTTCTTCGTATTCTACGCTCACTTTTCTTAATTAGAACGAAACGGTAGGGCTTGCAGGTTTGTTCAAAAAGGACATCTACGATTCAAGTCGCAGTGTATTGTAAAAAAAGAAGAGAAGAATAAATAAGAGAATAGGAATTGTTCGTTTCAGGAATAATACAGGGGATGGTTGAAAAGTCAGTGGACCATTTTAATGTGTAACTTTCTTGCTATTAATTATTTCTTATTTAAGGTAAAATTCTGGTTGGTTTTATGGTTCGTGAAAGTGGAGTAAAATTATTTAGAATAGGTATATTTATTGGTGATAAATAGACTCCGGATGTTTATGCATTTATGACAAAATGAATACGGCTAAAATACACAAAACGAACATAATATAAAAATATATCCGAAATATCCAAAGCATGGTATTCGTTGTAACATTTATCGAGTGCAACAAGTCCCTAAATAGGTTCTCTTGTCTTAACTGCATTTGTTGAATTTGAAATTTGCATAAACATCCGGAGTCTAGTGATAAAGGATACATTTTGATTGTGTAGGATTTTTATATATTTGGGGGAGCGGAAAGTAATATCGTTTTTTTATATTAAATTTAAACAAATAAATTTGTAAGAACTTTTTATTTTCGATGAATTATGCAATCGTTCTAGTTATCGAGAACTTTTCCGTCTGGTTTGTAAATTTTGAATGCCGGATTTATAAAGATCAATTAGTTTTTAAGCAAAATGTCTGCAGAAACGACGTTACTTTTGGGTCGCCGTAATTAAATTAATTAAAACTATTTTCTAACTGTAAAAAATTTCGATATTGCAATAGATAAAACGATTGTTCTATTTTTACAGGGTGTAGTGACTTTTTGGGCCACCTTGAAGCATTATGGCTTCAGTTGATCGTTATAGTTAAAACAATTTGCGAATTTGTGTAGAAGCTTGTTTCTTCTTTTACGAAACAATTGATAACTTGTAGTACTTACAATCTAAAGTATCGCAGCATCCAATTTACAAATCACCGCTTTGAAGTCTATGCTTGAGTCACCTCTCCATATGTCAATGCCCCTCTACAGTTTAATTGACAATGAGTCCCGCAGTAATAATCCGATAAGAATCCCTTTCTGCCTCGGTCGATATTGAAATTTAGAAATAGACCAGATGCAAAATTCTCTCGGAATTGAATTAAAGGTCGACGGCATCAAAATGTAATAATAGGATATCACGAGTGACACAGAGAATGCAATAAAGAGAAACTTAAAATGACTTATAATCTGTCAAGTTTAAAAAATCACTGGGACGTTGTCAAATAATTGTCATGCTGTCAACTTAGACGGTGGACGGTACAGAAAAAAATCACTGATAAATTTATATTTCAGGGGATTAAATTCTTCTTTCTCCTCGTTCGACTTCAGATGCTAGAGCCAACTTACAATTAGACTTATTCTTTTAGGTCGATTGCGAGCCATCGAGGATATAGTTTATTAATTAATTTAGGAAAAAGCTTCCTAGAGGTGATGGTGGGGTATTTCAACTGGCTAATAGGTCGAGCCTTAGTCTTAGTGGCCACCATAGACTCTGAACTTTTATGGTGTGTGGTAGGGGTGAATTAGAACCGAGTTAGTTCGAGGTAGATCCGAATTAGCTTTTAGTTAGGTTCGAGTTACAGCTAAGCTGACTCGGGATGATCCTTACTCTTTGTGAAGACTTTTCTGACGTTTCTAGATCTGGGCTAGGTATCAGTTAAGTCTGAGCTGTTTCTAAAAGACATTTGAGTTGAGTCTAAATCACAATTAACCCCGCTGTCTAAGGGTAACACCGGTCACCCTCTCGGTGAGGACTCTGCTATCGTTCCTCACATTCCTAAGTATGAGTTAGCTCAGAATTAAGTCTGAGCTTAATTTGAGTAAATCTAAATTAGGTCTGAGTTGAGTCTAAGTCATAATTAACCCCGCTGCCTTAGGGTGACAATCATCACCATCTCAGTGAGGACTCTGCTATCACTTCTCGCATTCCTAAGTGTGAGTTAGATCAGAATTAAGTCTGAGCTTAATTTGAGTAAGTCTAAATTGGGTCTGAGTTGAGTCAAAGTCACAACTAACCCCACTGCCTTAGGATAACACCGGTTACCCTCTCGGTGAGAACTCTGCTAACGTTCCTCACATTCCTAAGTGTGAGTTAGCTCAGAATTAAGTCTGAGCTTAATTTGAGTAAGTCTAAATTGGGTCTGAGTTGAGTCTAAGTCATAATTGACCACCGCTGCCTTAGGGTAACAACCATGACCCTCTCGGTGAGGACGCTGCTAACGTTCCTCACATTCCTAAGTCTGGGTTAGTCCAGAATTAAGTCTGAGCTTAATTTGAGTAAGTCTAAATTAGGTCTGAGTTTAGTATAAGTTACAACTAACCCCACTGCCTTAGGATAACACCGGTTACCCTCTCGGTGAGGACTCTGCTAACATTACTCACATTCCTAAGTCTGAGTTAGTTCAGAATTAAGTCTGAGCTTAATTTGAGTAAGTCTAAATTAGGTCTGAATTAAGCCAACTTTGAATTTAACTCTCAAACTCCTAATCAATAGGCTCAAATTAAATCAAAGCGGAGTACAAAAACCACCCCTCTCTAATATCTTACTCTAGTGTAAAGTTTTTCGATCGCACATCAGCAACGTCAGAATAGAAATGACAGAAGTGCGGTAATCAGAATAACACAGACACAGGAACGTTATGAAACATAGCGAAAAGTATAGGGGATGCTGCCGCGAGCGGATTTCGCAGCGGTAGTGTTTCGTGATTGCGCATCGATTTTTGGGTGGTTTATTTGAAGAGCGGACAGGGGCGGCTGTAAATTTCACCAGGGCCCCAGCCAACTCCCCGGCCAAACAAACAACGACGACGATGCCGACGACAACGAGAACGACGATGTTGAATAAATGCACCGTTCATGTATTAATCCCGCACACGTGACGACTGCATTATGGCTCAGGTGAATTTAGCAGGCAACATCGCCCCGGTGGAATTTAATAGCAAACCGTTATTGAAAATATCCCCTCGTATCGATTCACGGCCGCGTAATTGTGTCAGCGGGTAAAGTGGTCGGGCTAAATTTTATTCCCATTTTACCTACGGCTTAAATAAAACTCACGTCGTGGAAGCTTTCATGGAAAATCCATTTTCTGACTATTTGTACATTCTCACCATTTTTAATCCAGGACTTTTTTTCATACTTATAAACGGTGCTACAATCTCGACGATAGTTGAGAGATTTCCATGGTTAATGCATTTTTAGCTGGAGAACGATCTATAGTATTTGTTTTTTAATGGAATCCACTATGACACTGATAAACAAACTTTATTGGTAAGGAAAGAAGAAAGAGATGAAGGCGGAGAAGGGTTAAGGAACAAATACAATTGAGCTCGAAGGTTAGAAAAGACATTAAGAATCATCAGTTTAAACGTGCACATTTACACTGGTCTTCGTAAAAAGAGATCGTACAGTCGTGAAAACGGAGAAACGAAGCGTCGCCTTTGGTAGAGCAGAGCCAATCAATCCAGTTCTCCAATATTTTTCAAAGCGAATTCGTGGTAGTACTTTGATTACCGTCTACGAGAAGAAAAGAAGAGCTCGAGGTAGTCACCCTTGTCGATGACACCCACATTCGTCCACTTAACTATATCCACTTCCTCCACCTCCCGTACACGTCTACGCGACCCTGCAGATAGAGAAAAAGAGAAAGAGAGAGAGAAAGAAAGAGAATTCTGTCTTTGTGTCGTCGCAATCAGCAGGAGAGACGAGCCACTACTACGACGACATCGAGGAGGACGTCGACGACGAGAGAAAGAGGAAAAGAAGTCGTAGATTAATCGGGGACGCCTAACAATTGCATGGTATTCTTCGTTCACGTGCTGCTCCCTGGTCTCGTCTCTCTTTTCAGTACGAGAAAACGGACCCGTGGATTTGAAGAGACTGGAACTGAAGAGAAACAGGAAGAGAATGGCAAACTGTAGAGACAGAAAAATACACGTAATAGACCGAAGCTAAATTGGCGAAGTGGGTAGAGTCCTAAGTTCTTACGCGGGAGGACTCGGGTTCGAATCCCCCCACATTTTTTATCATTCACAAGGTTTTTTTTCATCGATGAAATGTCGTCTCTGAAGTCTGACTGGATAATTTGTGAAAAATTCAAACCAGGAATGTCCAATTTCAAAATGTGGAGGCTCAAAATTGCAAGAAAAGGAAGTGAATTTATATGATACAGATAGTGGGAAGAAAGAACACTACTCTGGTTCCCATCAACATTTGGATAAACATATTTGATAAATGTGATTAAAAAAGGAGTTGAAGAACCCAAAAGAAGGTATCATTTGTCACATTCCACCAGAATGGGATACGAAGGTAAATGATGCGAGCAATTACAACACAAACTTGTGGGAATTGTTTGGAAAAGAATTTCGGTACTATTTGAAGTGTCTTTAGTAGATTCTACCAGGTTGAGCCAGACTTCTTGAGCGACCGATCGAAGTAGCACCAACCCATGGCTTGTTCGTTGTGTTCCTGGGCTGACATTCTCGCAAAAAGCTTGAACGTCAGGAACCACCTACGTAACGTCCTGTTCCGGTGATGTATGATGCGTTTGCGGAGCTAGGGGGTTGTTACGAGGCCGATGGAAGTGAGATTAGAGGGGACAGATAAGATCCTGATGATGCCAGAAAGCGCCAACCTCCTCTTATCCAGTTTTCTGATAGACACAAGAGTTGGGGGGTTGTAATACATGTGTTTGTTTCGCATGGCTCCTCTCTCGATTACGATACCAACGTGTCACAACGTGTATTTCACCCTTGGAGCATAAATTCCTTGACGTTGGATAAAAATAAAAGGAATCGAAAATGATCGTAGCAACGGTTCATAAATATGGTAGGACATAAATTCAACGTGACAACGATGATAGAGGTATTCTTCCTGTACCTTAATTCCGCTAGTGGAACGTTCGATATTGTCGATTGTTTGAAAGGTTGAAACATTCAAATTGAATTGATAATGTAATTGAAAGACACTGAAATGAACTATGAAATGATAACACTATAGAAGTATAAAAAAAAAGTATTGAAGAATACAGTGAGAATTAAGGAAATCAAGGTTGATTAGGACGTTGATAAGAAGGACGATGAATTTCGGAATAACGAAATGTAATTTAAACGCTCGAGATAATGTCGAAGGGAAACGAGGAGTTCTTGAAATCCGAATATTTTTCAATTTCGCCTTTCGTAATTCAATATCGCCCTACCAGTATCGGATATCGGAGGCGTCGTTCGCGCTGAAACTTCGACAACGAGATTAATAATGGAGACCAAAATTCTGTAAAGTCCAATTCCTCCCAAAGGGCGCCATGCCCCTTTCGGTGAAAATTGGATTCCCTGGGGACTTCGTACTTTCACGTTATCTTTACCCCTTTTTCTCGTTATCGTTTACGTGCTCGTTCGATGTGTCGTGGTCGTACGGAAGGACGAGAAAAAAAGATGTCGACTCGATTCGGAAAAGAGGGACATTTATCAATGCCGGATAGTACAGTGGAGTTTGAATAAATTGACTTCTTGCCGGGCGCGTCGCAGTGGAATTCATGGAAAGAAATTACCAGAGTCAGATAAAATCCTGATGATGCCAGGTCGCGACAACTAGCGTCTACTTACTCAGCTTTCCTCGCTGTTAGACAGAAAGCTAGAGATACAGAAAAGTAAGGAAAGAGAAAGAGGAAAACAGAGAGAGTAAAAGGGTTCGTACCATTGTCTATTTGATCCAAATAGATTCCATGTATCGATGGTGCCAGTATATCTTTCAGGGCCCGATCAATTGCTTGGCAATTAGATAAAAATCATTTTAAGAAGGTAAGTAAGGAAAGGTTCTAGCTGTATAAGGATTAAAAAAGTGTCTCCAATGCAAATTATTTTTTTGGAATACAGGTATAAGACAGCGGAGGCTGACGACAGCCAGTACAGCCACAGGGCAGGCAGGAGAGGTGGTACAGGCCAGCTAGGACAAGCACAGGACAGCCAGGACAGGTACAGCCTAATCAGGACATGTACAGGACAATCGGCACATCTATAGGACTATTAGAACAGGCAGGGCATGCAGGAGAGACACAGGACAAGTAGTACAACCACGGGACAAGCAGGGGAGGCACAGGACACGCAGTACAACCTCGGGACAAGCAGGAGAGTCACCGGACGTGCAGTAAAGGCACAGGACAAGCAGGAGAGACGCAGGACGTGCAGTGCAGACACAGGCCATGCGGTAGAAGAGCAGGACTAGCAGGAGAGACACAGAACATGCAGTACAGGAGCAGGAGACGCACAGGAAAGCCGGGACAGGCAGAGGAAAGCCAGGACAGGCACAGGACAGCCAGGACAGTGTTTATTAAATAAATAACTCATAGCCTTAGAAATAGATAGTTTTATTCTATTATGCGCAATACAAACAGTGTAAAATATAATACAAATAATGAATAAAGAATTTGTTATACCTAAAACACTGTTACATTTCTTTATGCGCTGACCTTGACCTACTTCCAAAATTCCATATTCCCCACAAATTGCGAGCGAACGTATGATAGTTATAAGTTCTGTTGTATGCTGCACACCAGTTTGAACTGCATAGCTACAAGTTCGTCTGAGATATGTTGGTTTATACTACTTGCGAGATAGACCATTCTTCTCCATTATAAGTAAGTATTGAGATAGGCCAGAAACATCTAACATTGCGTCTGAGATATTTTGGTTTATACTACTTGCAAGGCTGGCAATTTCTCTTCAAAATTTTACGAGTAGGTAAGTAGTACGAGTCAGTGACAAGTCAGGCAAGAGCTAAAATTCTGTCTGAGATATTTCGGGTTATACTACTGATTCACTTTTGGAATTTTTCGGAAAAATTCGCAAAGTTAGCAAGTAGTACGAGTCAGTGACAAGTCAGACAAGAGCTAAAATTCTGTCTGAGAAATTTCGGGTTATACTACTGATTCACTTTTGGAATTTTTCGGAAAAATTCGCAAAGTTAGCAAGTAGTACGAGTCAGTGACAAGTCAGACAAGAGCTAAAATTCCGTCTGAGAAATTTCGGGTTATACTACTGATTCACTTTTGGAATTTTTCGGAAAAATTCGCAAAGTTAGCAAGTAGTACGAGTCAGTGATAAGTCAGACGGAGCAGAAAGTCGGTCTGAGAAATTTCGGGTTATACTACTGATTTCACTTTTGGAACTTTTTCGGAAAAATTCGCAAAGTTAGCAAGTAGTACGAGTCAGTGATAAGTCAGACGGAGCAGAAAGTCGGTCTGAGAAGTTTCGGGTTATACTACTGATTTCACATTTGTAACTTTTTCGGAAGAATTCGCAAAGTGAGCAAGTAGTACGAGTCAGTGATAAGTCAGACGGAGCCGAAAATCAGGCGAGATATAACATTCTTCGAAAGAATTTCGCATGAGAGTAAGTAGTACGAGTCGATGATAAGTCAGACGTAGCCAAAAATTCTTCAGAGATATTATTACTTTACTAACGCAGACTTATAAGTGGTACTTTAGGAAAGGCATAAGGGTAGGGGTTAAAAATGCGTAACAACATTTTCCATTTAACTAATTCTTTATTCATCATTTGTATTACATGGCATAAACATATATGATACAATACTCATCAAATACAATTACTTGTTACCAACACTACACATTATTTATTTAATAATTGCTGCGCTGGCTGTCCTAGCTGCCCTTTGCCTGTCCTAACTCTCCTCTGCCTGTCCCAGCTATCCTCTGCATCCCCTGCTCCTGTACTGCATGTCCTGTGTCTCTCCTGCTTGTCCTACAGTTGTACTGCTTGTCCTGTGGTTGTACTACTTGTCGTGTGTCTCTCCTGCTAGTCCTGCTCTTCTACCGCATGGCCTGTGTCTGCACTGCACGTCCTGCGTCTCTCCTGCTTGCCCTGTGCCTTTACTGCACGTCCGGTGACTCTCCTGCTTGTCCCGAGGTTGTACTGCGTGTCCTGTGCCTCCCCTGCTTGTCCCGTGGTTGTACTACTTGTCCTGTGCTTCAACATAAACATTTGTTATAAAATATTCATCAAATACAATTGTGTGATTCTAAGAGTACAAATTACTTATTTCATAAATGGTGCCATGTCCTGTGCATGTCCTGTGCATGTCCTCTCTTTCCTGTGGGTGCCCTGGTTATCCTAGCTGTCCTGTGCTTGTCCTGGCTGTCCTAGCAGTACTGTGCCATGCCCTGCCTGTCCTGTGTACGTCCTGGTTATCCTGGATGCCCTGTGCAAATCCTGGCTCTCCTGCCTGTCCAGTCTAGACTAATAATATCTCAGACGAATATAGATCTTTTTAACTTGTCACTGGCTGCTATCACCTATTTTTCATAGCTGGTTTAACCCAATATAAGTGAATTCAACAAACAATGCAACACGAGTCCGACGAAATGAGATTAGCCGCAAGAATTAATCGGGGGGTAGAAAAACGTAGAGTGTAGGATAAAAAGAATAAGGAAAGCGAAGTCGACTCCTTTGCAGGAACAATTTTCCGTGTAACGCTTTGGAAATAAACGTAAAAAATGCCGTTGGTAAGCCGTGCACAACTCATAATTCTCAGAGATAACGATAATATGATCAACAGAGGCACGGAGGACCGATGAAATTTTAATTTCCCTTTGAAATTGTCCCTCTGGTCGATATTAAAATTTTATTCGCCCTTTCCTACTTTTATTTACTTTATGACAAGATTACCAGATATAATTAAATATTCTCTTCCGTTTCCTTCCCCCTTTTTTTTCACTTATTACAAAAATAACCAAGTTTCAATAATTCACGATTACGCCATTTCCACTCTATCCTTCCACGAATAAATAAACGTATCGAATATTTATCCTTGAATGTAAATGCAAACATATAAAATATCTTTACTGTTTTATTTATAAGTGCACTTTTCGCCGTACATGGTCCAGAAACTTTGATTTTTGGCAACGAGAAACGCTACCACGTATAGTACTTATTTCCTTCCCTTTTCAGTTTCTCCTGGCACTTTTCCCTGCTCGTCCAACTTTGCCCGACCACCATGGTAGCCGCACATATGTGCGGCTTTCTATTCCTCGAATAGGTAGACACATTGCATCTGTCTCCATGCACACACGACAGAACTACAATGCTACCTCGAATGTTCAAAATGCGAATATACAGATGTAGCGCCTCGTTGCATAGTTGTGAAGGTTGCAAAAAAAAAAAAAAATTCGTTTTATCCTCACGCTTTTCCGAACGATCGGCAACTTCTGGAAATTGTTTCCACGGTTTTAGAAAGAATAGGGTAGAGGAAAAGTCTGTAGGCTGGTTGAAAGTAGAATGACACTTTTATTTATTAGAAACTTATATTTATTCTTGTACAAATGATAAATACAGTTGGAAATTATTTCTAATTTGTATTCTAGATTATTTGATTTAAAATGGTATAGTGATTTTTGGGTAATGGTATAGCGTTACCTTTGTATCATTAGCGATTGTTAATTTAATTTTAATTGAATTTTCCTGGTGATCGGGGCAGGTTGTAGATATTAAATTATTGATTTAGATAGGTAACAATAGACGATTGTATTGTAGAGCTTTATACTATTATCGTTTCATGGAAAATAATTATTTTAGTGGTAGTGATATTCAACAAGGAATTTGTTTAACCCATTGCCTTGCAATGACGTGATGCGATAAATGGAATAGAAAATTTTTAAGTTTTCCAAATACTGTTAAATTGAAAATATCACACTTACAAAGTATCACTGCTAAAATATAACACTTATACTGATATATTGGAAATCAGTAAATGGATTATTATTCCCACAACGGTCACAAAAGAAATTGTAAGGCAAAGGGTTTAAGCCTTTGCACCGCTATGTCGAGCTACACTCGACACAGCTTCATTTAATGTGTTATCTATTAATTATTGGCTTTTCAAAATCAACAACAATTTTGCATCTTAACATAAATATCCCCCGGTAATTACAAATTTTTGTTAGTATAATGTAAAAATGAATAATTATCAGAAGACAATTTTCAGAAACTATATTTGCTTATCTGACTGATAGTAAAACAATTCGTAGCGCAAAGGGTTAATGATATTCTTTCTTCTCAAAGTGTAAGGGGCCCTAGAAGAGTTATCATGTAAAAATCATTTAATTCGACATTTCATATTTTCCATGGAGTATTATCATGAATTCTCACACTTTTCTGGCACTTTTCCCTCCAGAGGGGAATCCTTTGGGAATAGATCGAACCAGCATATTCGACGGACGACCCATACCTCGTAACGAGCCATCCATAGATACGAGACAAAGTGACGGAACTAGATCCGAACGGACTTTGTTGAACGTCGAATATTCCGGGAGAATTGAATGGCGCGATGGGTATCGGTTTACCATAGAACAGATTCAATGGGAACAGTAGCCATATGCCACGGACGATTTTCGAACCGCGAACAGCGGCAGCGGTGACCAAGAGATGAAACGAATGGCCCGTGATATCTTGGAAATTTCAACGGTGCAATTGTGAATTTCTAATAAAATTTTTCGAAATTTTCATTCATCCATATTGCAATTCTTTTTCTAATGGCAAACATTTCTAGAATTAACAACGATTATTATAGTTAATTGGTTGCTGAATTGTTGTGGATCAGGAGGTACAAGCTTGGACTTAATCAGTGAGCCTAAATTCAAGTTTCCTTCGCTTCAGGGAAATTTAATTTATTGTTTAGTGTATCACCACTTTGATGATTAAAAACACATCTTAACACTAGAACTACCGGCCTCGAATTTAACATATTTTAATAAATTAAATAAGTACTTTGAAAAAGGGGGAATCAAGCAGCGGAAAATTTAATCGATTGGGTGATTTACGTTTATTAATATAGACGTAGAATATTTATTCAATGACTGTTATATAAACTTGGAGAATTTTTTGAAAATATTGTGTACCAGTCATTCTGACTGGTTTGGTAGTTCTAGTGTTAATCACTTGCCATACTATTTAGTTTGTGACTGTAACCGCAATGATTCAGAATTAAATTAGTAAAATAAAAATTGATCAGTGATCCTTGACATATAACTTAATGTAATATTAATATTATAAAAATAATTTTATCATACAGTGTCCTGCTGATATTTCCAATTCAATGGGTTTTGCAAACCTTGAAAATTTTCTACAGTCTCTGATGGACTATGGTGCATAAAGTTTATAATACTTAACATTCCAAAATTGACAGAAATTGATGTTAGGAAGTTTCGATCTTCCTGATTCGCATATCAATTAAAACGTCGAGAAGAGAAGGTATAATTAAGCAACAGGTTGTGCCTTCTTCCTTGAAATTTATGAAGAGCCGTGACGAGCCCTCATTTTTATCGTATTTCCATCGGTCACGAATGCCCCAGTTACATCCCTGGCAAGTGAACGGCACTAGGGGCATTTTAAAGAATTGCCATTGATATCGATCGAGACGTGCCAAACTGCAATTGATTACGATAGGATACCTTAGCCTGATCAATAACTTGGCAGGACTGTCTACGCTGCTATTCGAAGTCGTACTGGCTCAAAACCTATCTCAAAGTGGTATCATATTCTTATTTTAAAGAGATTAGCTCGATGAAACGTAGTAGACGTAAATACAGCACGAATAGAATGAAAATTGCCTGAAGATACGATCTTTCTTCCCTTAATTTTAGTCTAGTGAAAGCTAATTAATTTTTAGTCTACCATTCGATAGGTTTCTTTTAAAAGACCCTTCCTGCAAAGTATGAATTCGCTACCCCTATCGTAGGAGTTGTTGCAGGATGGAACTCACTTTACAAATGCCCGATTTCTCCAGTTGGCTCTGATATGCAATTTTGAAAAAAATCACAGATGTTATACCCAATGATGTGCATGCTGCTGAATTTTTTCAGATTTTTTGCCTGACAAGTCGATTTTTAAAAAATTTCAGAATATACCTTAGCCTGATGAATAACTCGGGAGGACCGTTTACAAAATTATTATTAATTATTTACCATTGCCAAACCAAAGTCGTGCTGACACAAAATTAATCTCAAAGTGGTATAATATTTTTATTTTGAAGAGATTAAGTCGGTGAAACGTAGTAGACGTAAATACAGCACGAATAGAATGAAAATAGCCTGGAGATAAGTTTCACCGATCGTTTCGTGAAATTATCCCGATCTTTCTTCCCTTCTCTCTATCCGAGGAAAACGGGCATAGATACGCATTATGGCTAATTTACGTGAATCCTCAAATTCGTAAGGAAATTACCTTAACGGCCGGTATAGAGTCGAACTGGAGCGAGAAAAGCGATTCGGTTGTTACGTAGAAAATCGTTCCCACTGACTTTAAACAGCGAGAGTAACGATCGTGAGATAAAGTCACGAAGGATTCGCGAAATTCGTGCCCACTGGGAGAATCCACGATCTTCCACGTTTCTCTTTTCTCCTTCCCTAACCCTTAGACGAAGATTCTCGAGCCCCAATTCTCGCATCGATGGAACTGACGGTCGATTCGAGAAAGGTCCTCTCAATCTGCAGTCGATTTTCTCGTGCACCGACCCAATTTTGCGAACTAGTGCGGGCAATTTAACCCAGAGCTTCTTCCCTCCACTTCGTCCTGCTTGGAATTGCCGGAAAGACCACTCTTTTTTCCCTACCTCATCCACGGAATAACGGTCAAAACTGATTTTAAGAATGTCCAACCCTCCATCTTCTAGACGTTCGAAAATGTTGAATAGCTTTCTTCGCGTCGATCGAAGACCAGAGTTGTATAAAAGTAATCTTTAAGTACCTCGTTGCCCTCTAATCCCTGAATACGCTCCTTTTATCCTCAGGAAAGAATAATATTTATGAAAAGCATCCTTAAGATGTTTATAGAGAATTTATCGATTGCCATGATATCCCTTCTCTCGTGATAACAGCTTATTCGTCTTTTCTAGAATCTGTTTCTAGAAACAGATGATTTAGTGTACAAATTATATTAGTTTTTAACCAGTTAACCGTGGTGACTTCTTTTGACAGTGCACAGCTACGTGGGTCACGAAAATCGAGACATTAGCATAAATCTATCTCAAATTATAAAGATACTTTTTAGTTACTCCATTTATTTCGACATGACCTTAAATATTCGAAGTATCTTGAAATGTACTATATTTTATTCTAGTCAAAATTACAATGTAAATAATCAGTGGTCGCTAATTTTTACGCATGACGAGACTAGTCGTCGGTACACAAAATTCTGTCGTTTCTCCATGAGTGTACTCGTCAATCACAGCTAATTGGTTAAGTATATACCTCGGCGCATTTATATATCCCAATGCAAAAGTATGCGAGAGTGGAATATGTACCACTTGTCTGATTAACCCCTTGTCGTACAATTTCTTTTGTGACACATGGCGTAGAAATACAATTAATTGTTGAAATAACAATCTGTCCCTGATTTCTGATATAGATTACAATTGAACACAATATTAACACGTTCGCGGACAGTAAATGTTTCAGCGAGGTACCAAAATTGACAGTTAATTTATTTTAAAATTGGTTGATATACGAAATTTGATTAGACACATATTGTAAGATTAGTCAAAATGTCGTATTTTAACCGTTATATACAATGAATGCTATAGCATCTACGACGATATAGATCAAATTGATCAAATGAATAAAAATTGGTTTTAAAATTTGAATGCTATAGCATTCATGTCATTTTGCATCACTGTGAAAATAAATGCTATAGCATTCACGTCCGCGAACGTGTTACTAACATAGGAATAATTTTATCCTATCGTAGAACACCGATAATTTTAATTTAACTCTAGATTTACGGCTACTAAATTTAGTATATTAACATATATTAAACAAGTACTTGAAAGAATGATGGATCAAGTGGCAAAAAATACGATCGATTAACTAATTTGTGTATTACAAGATAAGGGTGAAATATTTATCATACTACTTCTTTGCAAATTGAAAGAATGTTTTTAGAAAAGTAGCAATCCGCCAATTTGACGAAATAAATCTAGTGTTAATAATTTTCGAAAAATATTAATATTTCCTATTCCACTTAACGAGTGTCACTAAATGTACGTCAAGGGGTTAAACAGAGTCACCCCGGTATATCGTGAAACCGTAGGAGAATTTTCTACGAGTCAGATTCGTAATTCGTGTGAATTTCGAAAATCGTCCCGCGCTAAAGCGTTCCCTCTGTATTCAATTGACCGTGTGCACGTAAGTTCCTTGCAATTTCAGTGACACTCGTATGGCGAGTATGTATATTTGCGAGTCGAGCTACTCTCTGCTACTCCTACATTACCATATTCCACTCTCTGCTACGTGTTCTCCCGGGTTTGGCCCAGATTCTGCTCGCCGACTTAATAAACAGAACCCTTAGTGCCACGCACACGACGCAGTTTCTCGCTTAAATCCAGTTATCTTTTATGGGATTTCTCTGCTGGGCCTCTCTCTCTCTCTCTTTTCGACACGCGTTTATTCCCCTTTGTTCGTTTCGTTTTAACTTCCATGCTCTTTCCTTTCTCTATGTTTTCACTTTTTCGTCTCTTTTTATACGGATGGAAAAAGGATGTGGATCTCTAAACGGACAAATGAGATAAGCCAGGCCTGGCTATTTGTTCACGAAATAAGGAAACATATTCCTGTTCGGGAAATAAATACGACGCTCTGTATAGAATTAGCATAATCCATTCTACTCCTCTTTCTACGGCCTCGTTGAAAGCCGTGTTCCTTTATCTTAATAAGCCGTACTTGCTATTCGTATCGCGTAATAAAATCATTCGGCAAATATGACGTTTTCTTTGTGAATAATACTTTTTACCGCGTTTTAGATCTTCGGTGAAATGGAGTACGGGTTGGTTGTATACTCAACCCCTTACTTTGTAATAATAAATAATGTTAATGCGGGAAAATGGATAGGGTTTAGCCAGATAAGCTTGGTAAAAGTGCTAGTAAAGCTAATTAATCTTGGGGCATATCATTCGATAGGGCTCTTTGGAAACGACCTTTCTGCAAAGTATGAATCCGTTATCCCTATCATGGGGGTAGTTACAGGATGAAACGTACTTTCGTAATAAAAAATTCCGAAAGTTTATAAACAATTATTTGTCATTGAAATAATGGCTCTACGACTTCCATATTTTTACGGTACTTGCATCGTACCGTAATTAATAATGTGTAATTTTTTCAGATTTTTAGAAGTCTTAGAACCCAGTTGAAAAAATTGAAATCAACAATTCTCTCAGCAATTTTTGTTTTGCCAATTTAATTCTGAATTATTGCAGAGGAAGTGACAAAAGAAGTACTTTGTCTGTAGAAATTTCTCACGCTTTTTTAATAGGTTTGTTTAGCTATAATTATAATCTCAATGCAACGTGTGTGCTTTCTTGTAAGGGAGAGAACACAAGGCTTGAATTTAATTCTTCTACCCTACTCTAGGCTACCCCTACAATATACTTTCACTTTCACCTCCTCGCCCTTTCTTCCTAGCCTCTTTCTCTCTTACGTTTGTACATATTTTTACCCGCAACAGGTATGACCACGATGCCCAACACCTACGCCCATACCTAGACTCCGTTAATGAAACAAAAGTTTAAGCCCTTGTCGTACAACGAGTGCTAAATACTCTAAGTGGAATCAGAAATGTTGAAGTATTTCAGAAGCTATCAAATAGAAAATATTAATGGAACACCATACACGTAAAGTTCCAATCAATTTTAATTTCTACAACTTAATTGTTTAATGCAGTCAGGAAGAAATTGTAGGGTATGATTTAAAAACTCTATAAAAAGTTTTTTTTTTAGCAAGCCACGTTGGTTGTGCAGGTTAGGTGTCTGACTCGCAGTCAGAAGGGTCCGAGTTCGAATCCTCCTTGGGATTTAATTTATTTTTAATTTATAATTAATTGCTATCATCGAAATGATTAGTCACTATAGATAATAGTAACTTATCATTTCGACAATTACTAATTACATGAAAGAAAATTTGCAAAGAAATTAAACCCCAAGGAGAAGAGGAGTTTGATACAGATCCTTATTAACACGTTGACTGCCGTGGGGGGGTCATAGGTGACCGGCGCTATTGAATTCTATGAAATTTTATGTCACTTTGAAATTGCAATATTTATGAAATTTCAGACACACTGTATATTTAAATATTGGTGTTTAAAAGATAAAGGTATGCCGAATACCTATCTATTATATAAAGCTCAAATACCACTGACTGACTGACTCATTCATCCACTCATCACGAAATCTCAAAAACCACAGAACGGATTGCAATGAAATTTGGAACATACCTTCTCCTTGGGTCTTAGGTGCTCACTAAGAAAGGGTTTTGAAAAATTCGAAATTTTAGGGGGGTTTTGGGGGGTTAAAGTATGGACCAAACTCATCAACGCAGAGCCGAAACTACTTGACCTAGAAACTTGAAATTTTGCATGAGCGTTCCTTCTAGGGTATAAGCCCCCACTAAGAAAGGATTTTTCAAAATTCGATATTTTAAGGTTTTTTTTTTTTAGTTTCGATTAAACCGTAGCGAAGCACGGGAGCTTTCAGCTAGTCTATCTATATTTTTAAAGTTTCTGCTGTATAAAGATGTGAATTTAATAGAAAAAATTTCGCTTCGGTAGAAACAGTGAAACTAGCAAAATACGGTTGCCGTTCAACGTGTTAAACTATAGTTACTATCATCGAAATGGAATTTGGAAAAAGGGTAATAAAAATTGCAATTATCAGAAAATTGTAATTGCAATTATTGTGTTATAGGGTGAGGGGGCATGTTGATGTGCCGGCGGTTGCTGCTGATCGCAGCCGCGATCACGGCCTCGATCGAGGCTGGCTCCGCTAGTTACCATCCTGGGATCTCTTCGGATTATTCTGGCTACCCCGCATTTCCTGGTTACTCCGGCTTGTCATCGTCCGAATCCTCACTGGCCGCATTGTCCACACCTACAGCGGCTCTCGAAAATGTTGCTAATTGCAGGTAATTGTAATTATCTTGGAGCTAATCTAAATGCCGTTCTAACATGCAATGATTAAAGATAATTGTACTATGGAGAGCAAGAAACATGAACGTGTTTGGTGAAATCTTTAAGCCAACACTTAACACTAGATCGATCGACGATTAACTCAATAAATTTAAAATTAAATATATTCGAATAAAGTAATAAATGAGGAGGGCAAAAATTTGACGATTCAATCGCTTACAATCATCAAGACATAAAAAATTGAAAAAAATAGCGTTACAAATTTCAGGACCATTTAAAAAAAATTCAGATCAAGTCATTGTGACTAGTCTTGTACATCTAGTGTTAACCCCTTCGGACTCTGTGCACATTGTAATGTACATAATACTTTTCGTCCTGTATTTTATTACGTTTAGGGTTAAACTTAGTGTCAACACCTAATGAATTTTATTTTTTTATACAAATATTTCTCAGAATCTCCTTAACGTTATAAATTTTACGTAAGGACCACATGTCCATTAAAATGTGCATTTACAAATTATAAATAAATAAATAAATATTTTTGTAAAAAGTGTATTGTTGCTTTCATTCACATGAATTAAGTTAATTTTAGTATAAAAATAATTTTTTCTTAAACGAAAAAAAATTCAGGTCTGAAGGGGTTAAAATAATTTCTCCTCTGACATACAAATATTCTTAATCATTTCATACCGCGATTAGCACTATGAAATTAAGAAATGGGAAAAAGATACAATCAGAATATCAGTGTTCTTAAAGAAGACCATATTCCTTCGTTAAATCATTGAATACTACTATCAGTTACACCTTTCTGGCAAAGAACTTCCCATAGTACGTCGTTAATTAAACCTGGCACGGAGTACGTCTTATTGTCTCTCACTTTACGTCCGAGCGTCTTCTACTTTCAGATATTCAGAAGGAAAAGATAAAAAAAGCAGAGCAGAACGTGATCCTGAAGCTTGGCAACGGATTTACGCGATGGTCCGTGATTAAATCTTGCGCGCATTCGCGACGTAAAAAAAAGGGGGAGAAAAAAAATGATATTCACCCTTGCCTGCCTTTCCCCGTGGAGTTGAGAGGAGCCGTTAAAAACGGCAGGCCAAAACACAGCGCACTTTATTTGCATTCCATTTGCAGGCCATCGGAGTACCAGTGTGGCACCGGAAACTGCATCGCCCAGGACAAATACTGCGACGGCGAGAATGACTGCGGCGACAAGTCCGACGAGCCGGGATATTGCACCCGTGAGTCGTTCACCTAAAACACGTTTCGTTCGACCACTGCGCCCATTTTCTTTCTCTCCCTTTCCTCGAAGCCTCCCAGGAAGAATTTAAATCTAGTTCAGTACTTAAATTCGAGTTCGAACTACCAAGGCATACCGTCCAAAGTGCGATTTAAAAGATACTTAAAGACGAATGGAAATTTTTCCCCGAGATTTATCGTCCTTACGTGAAGTATTCCGTGGAGAATTTCAACGAGGGTTTGGCATTAACCCTTTGAACGTTGAATAGTCGTGATCCAAACGGTGTGAAGTTAGAAAAGTTACGTCGAGGGTGTGATACCTTTTACCGGTGACTTGAATTGGCAGGTTTTGTTGATAAGAAACTCACATTTCTTCTATCAATCTTAACCTTTGCTTACTAACTTGTCAGTTAACAAAATAAATTTCAACGTGGTATTGATCTCACAAGATTAGATAAGGGTTGATTGATTTAATTTTCACCTAGGGTTGATATTTTTTGTAGGATAAGAGTTAACTTTGATCCTAAAATATTCCAGCAACGAGGCACACTACGATTCAGTAGTATAGGTCAATAATTGTACCATGGGGACCCGTGTCTTTCCAGCGTGCAATCGGACTCTCTATGGTAACGTCGGACGAACCTACAGGGTGGAAATTCGTCGTCCAAGGGAGGATCGACTGCCATTCTTGTGTCATCTCAACTTCACTGCCGCCGGCTCTGATCTCGGAGATCTAGTTCAGGTGAGGACGGAGAAGATTCGGAGAAAATAATGCTGACCTCCCCTAGCAAGTGGAAGGGGTCCGTCAGAAGTCAGACGTAGACGTTTCAGCTCGTTTCGCTACTCGGATAATAACGTTTCGTCGGCTACTGGGATTTTCTTTCTGCATTAGCAGAAGAAACCTGTCCTTTTGTGTTATTTCTAGAATCCTTCATTTTGGTAGGGCTGAATGATTTAATTTTATTGAGAAACTCGGTGATCTAGAAGTTTCTGCTCCTTTTGAAATTGAAGTTATTCACTTTGATAATATTTACGGGCGCTGAGACTTTTTCTTTGGCGATTTACAGTGAATAGGATTTTAAAATGCACAAATTAAGTGGAAAATATATATCTCTTTGACAGAAAAAAAAGTGACTTGCTCTGAATTTATTTAAGACCTATTTATTAATGTGGAAGTAAAAGTATCTAATAATTCTCAGAGAATTGTAACAGTCTTTAAGAAAATAATGGTTTTCTTTGCCTTGAAATACCTATAAAAATTTTACCGCCGTGCTAAAGAATATAGAATTACCATTGACGATGCAAGTACCGATGTTAAGAGTGCTTATCGGTAGGCAAATCTTTACTACAGGTTGTTTTTTATCGCGATTTTGTTTCAGCTAACTTTCGATACGTTCACCGTGGGTCGATTTCAGTCGTTCACTTCGAAAGGATGTCCGGATGGTTTTATGACCATTCGAGAAGAAGGTCGCCCTGCGACCGGAGGACAATGGTGCGGCAGCGCATGGGGATACACCGTTTACTACAGCGAAACACCTTCCATCAATTTGACTTTATACCTACTGCGTTTATCCGAGCAGGTAAAGAATAATCGTTAGAAAATAGTACACTTTATGATATACCTTCCTTTTAAAAGCAACATGCAAAATTACCACACTGTCGCTTATCGTATATAATCATTACAATTACGGAGCTATGGTGGCTAAGGTGGTAAATACTCAAATTCAAAATTTATGTCTTTGAATTTAACTATCCGGTGGTTTTGGATAATTCCTCTAATTTAAAAACTTCTACAACATCTACCACGCAATATTTAATTAGAAAAAAATGATTTTCAATTGGGACATCGTTTCTCTAAATTAACACTAGATTTACACTGCAAATCTCCTAGTTCTTCAATCTAGAATAAAATCTACTAGTTATACTGCAATATATTAATTTTGTACTTTACAAATAGAGAGATCAACCGACAGAGAAAATGATCAGTTAAGTAATTTGTATATTATAAGAAATATGCAAAGTATCTACTGTACTACGTCTCTATAAATTTAAAAGGCGTTCCCAAAAAATTAGAAATTCGTCTATTTAACGATTTCCATAAATCTAGTGTTAATAACTTCCACGCAATAATTAATTAAAAAAAAGATTTGCAATTAGGATATCCTTTCTTTAAATTAATAACTTCTACGATAACTACCACGCAATATTTAATTAGAAAAAAATGATTTTCAATTAGGATAAGCTTTCTCTAAATTACTAACTTCTACGATGTCTACCGCGCAATATTTAATTTAAAAAACTGATTTTCAATTAGGGTATCGGATACAACTTCGACTTCAAGCTATCCTACAAGTTCCTGCGACGAAGCGAGGCCCATCTTAGGTACGGAAACAGCAGTATGTCCACGTGGAGAGGAGAACTGGTAAACGGCACTTACTGTGATCGCGTGCTAACAAAATGTGACACGAGAGCATGTCGTCTTCAGTCGCCAAACTATCCCGGTGTTTATCCAAGAAACGTCACCTGCTACTATCGGGTGGAGCAACATCGTGCTCCATCCGGTTATCGGGCTTTGCTGGCTGTAAGTCAGAGGAACAGTCATAAAATCCACATCAAGGATCAGGATGTCAAATACGATGGAAGCCAAAGAGTTCTAGGGTACTACAATCTTCTTATCTTTTAGAACAATTGTTAAATTAAATGTTAATGATGAATTCAAAGAATGGTATAGTCCGACAACTGAAAGATGGCTCGCGAATGACGCATCCTCTCTTTTCAACCGTCTATTCCCACAATTTGGTTTTTGGAATTCTCAAAACTAACGTTCTAAAGGGAGTGTTTACTTTAAGAAACTGAGTTTGAGAATTCCAAAAACAAAGTGGCAGGAATGGGCATTTGAAAAGGAGAGGTTCCGTCGCACCCTAGCCATCTTTCAGTTGTCGGACTATACTATGGTGTGTATATTTATACATGGGGATTGTTTAGAGTATTTTTTATTTGTTGCAGTTATTGTTGATTGTATTTGGAGAAATTGATATTGTTTTATTTGAGTATTGAATTTGGATTGTAATTTAT
The DNA here is from genome assembly GCA_910591515.1 of Cerceris rybyensis. Lineage (NCBI taxonomy): Eukaryota > Metazoa > Arthropoda > Insecta > Hymenoptera > Crabronidae > Cerceris > Cerceris rybyensis. Next base: position 2,791,261 of record OU342800.1, on the reverse strand, counting down.
TTTTTCAAATTAGTTTGGAGACGTTGATTTTAAGATTTGGGGGAAACGAATGGTGTAGATGTTATCTTCTTCCAGGGTATGGGATCAATGCAACGTGGTGCAAGATTACTTGACGGTGTACGATGGAGGATCGACTTCCGACAAGGTGCTGGTTAGACTCTGCGGGGGGGATGCCGTGCCAGACATTGTTAGTAGCCACAATACGATGCTTCTGGAATTTCACACATCTCCGTACGACAATCCATTTCATCCAGTTCCTTTGTCCTTCTTGCCGGGTTTCGAGCTGGAGGTTCAGGTAATTAAGAATTTTAATTTACTCTACTAATGATCAACCTTTGTTTTTACTATTATCAATTTTCTTTAGAATTTCTCAAGGTTGTATTTTAATTTCTTTCGTTGCAGAATGTTTATTTAATTCGCAAAAATGTATTTTTGGCTTCCTCCAGGTCCTCTTCGTCGACGAGAAGTCAAGGAGCTTTGTGAAGGAGAACAACAATTGCGACTTTTATATATCCAGTGACGAGAGCTCGTCAGGAGTTCTTGAAAATCCAAAGTACTCGTTGCCACCTAATACAACGTGTCTATATCACTTTCAAGGCAGACCAAACGAGATCGTTTGGTTGTCTTTCGTCAAATATTACGCTGCCAGTACAGAATCTGCGGCGAGCAGTGCGGCGGATTGCAATGCCAAACTTCTCATATGGGACGGAGATCATACATTGAACAAGATCATCCCTACGCGCAAAGTATGAATTTCGTTTCTTTCGAAAATAAAAATAAAAATAAAAATTCTAACATCTTAGTCTCTGTGATTTCCACTTCGATTGAAGCTGCAGTAGAAGGGTCAAAGGCTGTGATGTGTACTGATTTGAAATCTGGCACACCTAATTGTTGGGCCCGAGATCAAATTTCCAATTCGATCAGACAGATTCTTTTGAAACTTGCGATTCCAATACACCATAGCTTTCGTGATTCCAAATTCAACTAAAACTATATGTCCTTAGCAATAGTAGGGGGAATAGGGGGTGTGATGGCTACAGATTTGAAAACTGGTACTCCTAACTCTTGGGCCCCAGATCAAATTTCCAATTCGATCTGGCTGATTCTACTGAAACTTGCGATTCTAATATATCATAGCCTAAGTATTTCCAAATTCAACTAAAATTGTACGTCCTATGCGACAGTTAGAGATCCAAAGGCTATGATGGCTACAGATTTGAAAGTTGACACTCCTAACTGTTGGGCCCCAGAAGAGATTTCCAATTTGATGTGGCCAATTCCTTTCAAACTTACGATTCTAATACATCAAACCTTCAGTGGTTCCAAATTCAACTAAAATTGTACATCCTATGCGATAGTTAGAGATCCAAAGGCTATGATGGTTACAGATTTGAAACCTGACACTCCTAACTGTTGGGCCCCAGAAGAGATTTCCAATTTGATGTGGCCAATTCTTTTCAAACTTACAATTCTAATACATCAAACCTTCAGCGGTTCCAAATTCAATTAAAACCTTATGTCCTATGCAAAGTTAAAAGCGACAGAGACCAAGATGGCTACACATCTAGAAACTAGTACTCTTATTTAACTATTGGGCCCGACATCACATCTTTAACCAACAGTGAGATATTCTTCCTATTTAACATAAAGTAAATTCAATCTTCTCAATTCACAGAATATCACCCTCATGGGACAATTCTGCAAAGACGACATCCCCCGTCTCTGCGACCACAGTCTCCTGCGAAACGGAAGTCGTCACACCCGGCCATGTAGCCTAGCCGAGAGCTACGTGTCAACTGGAAGAGATCTCACCCTGGAGCATATTTTACGTCAAGGAAGTGCTCTCTATCCCATTAGCTTCGTACTCCGATACGAATTCGTGCACGAGGCGATATCCTGCAATCACGTGTTCGCCTCTGCGTCGATTTCGTCCACGTCTTCCACGTCCTCCTTGTCCTCCTCATCATCGTCCTCGCTCTTGTCCTCGGCGAATGTTGGGAAATTTACGTCACCGAAAAGTGTATTCTTTTACGGACGCGGTGGTGCGCAAAACGTTAGCTGTGTTTATCGATTCGAGGCTGAGCCGGATCGTAGAATAGAACTGTCTATCGTTAGAGCCTCGTTCGGAGACAAAGGATGTTCCTCTTACGTGGATCCGCTCGTCAACAGATGGACCTGCGACCGACGGATCACCGAATCGATGAAATTCGGCGCTGCTGAACTCGTCGTCGCTGAATACCCTTGGCAGGGAGTCGAACTGGTGAGTGTGGAAATTTGAGAACCTTTTAGCCTCAAATTTGGAGTTCATTGTGTTTCATAGGTTGTTCATGGTTAAGATTTCATGGAGGTAATTAACTCTTTGATGTGGAAGCATAGGTGCATGAGGCATGAGTTGTCTTTGTGGACAATGGGCAGAGTGTATCATCTAATTTTATTATCTTAATACTCTCTCGACCGGTAGCCGATCAATCGACTTTTCGGGCCCAACACTTTTGGGCTTTTAACTTATTAATTAGTCGCTACGGCAATTAATAAATTATTATCTTTCATTGCGGTTAACTGTGCTAAGATCTCAGTGAAGAAACTTTGCAATTTTCGAAGAGATATCAGTATCAGGGAAATTAGATTAGAAGTGGGTAGGATGTTAAAAAATACCGGTCGGTAAAGTGCTAATACTTTCTCGACCGGTATTTTTTTAACGTCCTATCCTCTTCTGACCGGTCACTTGGTTGCAAATACTTCCTTGATACCGATATCTCTTCGAAACTGAGACCTTGGCACAGTAAATTCCGATGATAAATAATTTATTAATTAGAAGTCCAAATTGTTGGAGAAGTCTATTAATAGGCTGCCTGCCTGTAGAGACAGTAAAATAATCCCCAGTGTATCTGTTATCCGTCTCAGTTTTTAGTTCAGCTAAAAAAAATTCTTTGTCAGCAATATGATCTTCCAATCCGCCCACACTGATCGCTCAGGAGTATTTATACCTCAAAAAGTTAAAGCCTCCTTTGCAAAACTTAAAGATCCTTCTTTAAACTGTCTGAATTTCTGATTCTCAGGTTCGCGACTGTCTCTGCTCAAATGTCAGCGAAAGGATCGTCCTGAGGACCCTAACGTCGAACGTAGTTGAAGTCCGCTTCACGGTGACTTTGATGAACGTTACTCAAGACTACAGAGACTTCTTCTTCCAAGGCGAATATCGTTTCGTAGCCCTCGGAGCAGAGACAAGCGAACAGGCTTGCTCCACGAGGCTCGAGGAACGTCGTCTACGCGGGACCAGCGGTGAAATCTCTCTGAGAAGTCCTCTTCCGCGTGTTATTCCTGGGGTTGCAGCCGTAGAAGAGATCCTAACGAATACCGAGGACCTCACTGCTACTCAGTGTGTCAATGAACCCTGGCTGATCGAACCGGAGGATGCTCGTATTAATTATCTTTACTTGAGAACCGCCGGATACAGCATCACCCTTGACAACGTCGAGGAGTGTACCACGTTGAACAGAATCGTCGTTTATTCGGCGGCAAACACGAAAGACCGAAGTGTAATTTGTCCCGAGGGTGGAGTCGAGACTGCCAGAACCGTGGATTTTTTCTCGGGTGGATGGAATTACAGCGCAGTTAATGCAACGGTTGCGATGACACAACATTCGAGAAGTTTCGTGGTGGAGTTCCTTCAGAGAGAACCGGGATTCTACGCTGTTACGTGGATGGCTATCTCGAAGAGATCTCCTAGTCCGAGTGTTGGGCCGAATGTCTTTACGATATTGCCGCCGGAAGAATGTCCTTACAGGTAAGTTCGTAGGGGTTGATGGAGTAAAGGGGTATGTCTTGGAGGTAGAAAGATAAGGGGACTGTAGAGATAGAAGATGGTCATGAAAGTTAGCTGGAGAGTAATGATTACAAGTGCGAGGGTGTGTTTATTTAGCAAGCATTTTCTTTAGAAGTGAAAACTACTGTGGGGTGTTTGAAAGAAGGCTAGAGGAATATGGCTCCGATTCCATCTTCTTTGGCGCAGAACACATTTTGCGGTCTCGAGAGCCTCACGCAAAAACTCATGTTTAGAAATCGATTTCATTGACGTCGATCGAAAGCCAAGACTTCAAGGAAGACGTAGAAAAAAGTCTCATCCCGATCGACCAACAAATGGCCGAGATATTTAATCTCAAAGTAGAGGAAGTCGGATTTTTGGCCTCGGTGAAGGGTCAGGGCGATCGGGGGACCGGTAGTAGTCCAACTTTGAAAAATCATAGTTTCGCTTCTAGTAGTCGTAGCGAGGTGTTTTTTAAGTCGTTTTAATCGTCAAAGTGTCTACTTTAACATACTTCAAATGAATATATCCTACCTTCATTCGTTTAAAAATGCGGCTCATTTTTCCGTCTCGAGAGCCTCACGCAAAAACTCGCCTCTAGAAATGAATTTCATTGACGTCGATCGAACGCCAAGACTTCAAGGAAGACGTGGAAAAAAATTTCATAACAGTTGGCCCAAAAATGGCTGAGATATGTATTTTTAAAGTCGAAGGAGTCTGATTTCTGGGTGACTTTGTTTAGAGGTTTTGGCGGGTGGAGGATCTGTACTTGTTAAAATTAGAAAAACAATTTTAATTAACTTGTTCCAGGTGTCCAGAAATCCAAGCTTGCATAAGCTCCGTGTTATGGTGCGACGGGATACGTCACTGTCCTTCCGGTTTCGACGAGGAAGAGGCCAACTGTTCCTATCGCTTTGGCGTGACCCTACTATATGTCGCCGTCGGTGCCGGTGCTCTGGGTATATTCCTGATCCTCCTGCTCGCCACTGGCTGTCTAAAGTACTGTCTTTACCGTCACAAGGCACGAAAGAAAAAGAAAAACGTCGCTCTAAACGTTAATCATCTCCACGTTAATCATACCCATCACAACAACGGACTAACCGGAAGTCGCTTGAGCGGACGCTACAACCTCGCCACACCCCAGGACATGTACCTGGAGAATTACGGGAAGGACAGTATTTGTTGACAATACGCCATCGCCAATATCGAGACCACCGTGTGAATAGTCAGGATTTTTAATATGCCTACCTCGCTGGCCTCACCGATCCTCCTGCGGATAATAAACGAACAAACGACTTAACGGAAATTCTGTCGTCCGTATATATCCGCCTAACGTGGCGAGAAACGTATATAAAGATAATGCACACAATAATCGTATTTGAATACCGTAGACCAATTCGAAGGCATTTAAAAGAAACAAGAGCGAAAAGATCGGCTACGAGTTGCAACCTGTCAGCTCTATCTTATCGTCGATCGAGCCATCTCGTTTAACCCATCGTAAATCATTTTTTACGTATCTGCGAAGATTCTCTGTCTTTATTCCTCTCTATTGGAATATTTTCTTTCCGCGGGTATATTTGAACTTCGCGGGCACATTTGAATTTCGCGGGAACATTTGAATCTTCTAAGTACACTCCGTGAATACGATCGAACTCTGATGATAAAACAGTCGAGGGTAAAATATCAAATTGAAAACGGTACTGTTATGATAATGTATAATTATAGTTTGCAGAACCATTGATACGTCCTGGGACTTTTTTGACCACTCTTTACAAGACTTTTTAATAAAAACTTTCGAAACGTCGCGTTGGAAACGTCGTGGCTCTGCTTTCTTTTTCCGATGGGTCGAACGAACGGTGATAGATCTGCATTACCTTACGAGTCGATGGAAAGCAATCGTGCTCTTCGTATACTCGTGTACTATATGGTTCACCCAATACACCGCGGTATCACAGTAGATATATAGTGACACACATTTTAGGATTACAAATAAAAAAAGAACAGAGAGAAAGAGAGAGAAAGAAAGAGAGAATGCATGACGGTGTTGAAGGAAAAAAAGTGACACAGTGGTAGCAAAAAATTGGAATTACCATGCGTCACTCATAACAAGTATATGCTTTTAAACGAAGTAGGAATTGTAATTTGCGTTGAAAGAGAATTTTTATCAACGGTCGGTTGGGAGGGAGTGCAACAAAAACGTCCAATGGCGGGAAACGACGCAGAAAATGAAAATCCCATGGGAAATTGAAGAAAAAAACGACGGTGTAACTTGTATTAGAAAAAGAATTTTGCGGGCGAAGCTTGTAAACGAAGTGAATCGCACGTGAACACCGAAGAAATTGAGTGGGAAAGAAAACGGGAAGGGAAACCAAAACTTCTGTGATTTGCCAAAAGCCTGATTCCGTTTAACGGAATTGCGTAAACAAAAAAAAACAAAAAAAGAAACATGAAGGGATGACGGGGGTGGGAAACTAATTTCAAACTTGATACTTGCCGTTTTTCAAAATCCGTTTAACTCTAATTTTGTATTTGTCGTATTTCAGCGACGATATTCATATGCAATTTATCTTAAGAATTCTTACGACCAAGGAAGTAAAACGTGTTATCACGAACCCTCCCGATCCATCTCTTTGTTATTAAATCAATCGAAGCATTTTAATCTGCGTCGATCCGTCGAGATACCATCATTTTTCTAAGAGAACAAAACGAATATGCAACCGCCATAATCATTCAGCGGGGCGCGTACTTTAAACGATCCTTCGAGAATCGATACCTTAAGTTTTCAAATTCAAACTTCCCGCCAGATCGATGGCAACGCCACTCATACAATTTGAATCTCTCGAAGGAGACGAAAGAACTCTTCGAGCGTCGAAGAATCGATTAAATCGTCATCTACGCAGCCCTGCGTTAACCCTTTGCCCTACCAAACCTAATGACTGATAATTAACATCTTCCAATCTTTTATAATACCTACAATTCTATAATTCTTCCAATTTTCTAAAAACAAATATGAAAGATCAGTTTTCCCGCGTCGCCACAGAATTACCTTACTCTCACTATTTTTTTTAAACTATCCCACGTGGCAGACATTACTAATTTTAATTAAAAATTAAATTACCATCGTATACGCAGTCACAAAAAAATCATGGGGGCTATGGTGTGTAAGAAATTAAACTCTGGGACTTCTAATCAGCAGACCCGAGTTCAAGTCCCTCATCACCTCTAGCAAATTTCTCCTAATTTATTATTCAATATATCATAGCCTCAATGATTAAAAAATCATCAGACATCTTGCAAGTTCTAATGGAAATCATTACATTAATTAAAACAAAAACGTAATAAGAAAAAAAAAGGAGTGTAGAGCAAAGGGTTAATTCATGATTCCAACCTAAACCAGAATTTCGTAAGTAAGTTATATCGAAAATGATATAATATACATAGTTAAATCACCCATGTAACCTATAGGTTTGATATCGATTGCGCGAGGCTTGACTGGGATGTAGAGATCGATGTATAGTTGAACTATCGTTTAAACAAAGCGGAGAAAATGAAAATAAAAGAGGGAAAGACAGACAGGACGACGCGTACATTGTAACCGCCATAGGAAGGTATCGAAGTCCACTGTTATAATACGCATACGTACGAAATGGAAAAAAAAGATACACACACAGAAACACGTACACCCACACATATACATAATGAACAATTAACAAGAGTCGCATGATAAAGCGCGTATAACTTACGTCTGTATGCTGTGATAGAAGTAAGCGTATCAACAATCGGAAATAAATCTCTCGCGTCAATTTCTTTTCGATCGTGCGCAACCTCGAAATCTTTCGGGCCGACAGTCCACACGAATTGGCTCTCTGCCTCCCTGGATCCTTTGACCTTTTGCACTCCAAAAAATTTCAATCACCCATAAACTCCTCGCCATTTTTTTAGAACAATAAAAATTCTTCAAAAAAAACTGGACACTGCAGAAAAATAAGATGTACGAAATTCCCTAAAAGTATATTAATTGTTCAAATCACCGTGTAGGTGTCAGTGGAGTGCAAAAGGTTAATTATTAGAAACTCAATCATTTATCCTATCAAGTAGCATGATTGCATTCGAACTGATTGAAATTTTCTAACACTAAATTCCACCGAAAGTTGAATTGAATCTGAAAAGGTATCTTCATGCTGTTTGAAATTTCCCGCGCATTTTTAAGTTTCTAGCTGTTAAGCTTCCTGTATTACTTTTTATATCTTTTCCTGCTTTTTCTGGTTCAAATTAATTTATGATTTTGTAAGCCACTTCTTCTTTTATACTTTACATTAATTTTAAATTGAAGACCGCAGGTATCACGAAAGTTAGCCTAAATATAATCTTTTGTTCAAGCTTCCTTTTAGTATCCTCCACTCTGTATCCGGTTTATCAAAATTCCACGGATGAATAGGCTTACATAGAAGTCTCAGGAAGCCCAAGTGAATTTCTAGGTAAGACGACGGCTCGCAGATAGTTCATCGATAAACTTCAAAGACTAATCCAACGTCGCAGTTAATGAGAATGCGCCCTACGACACGAGATATTATAACACACGCATGTATGTAAGTACAGTCACACCAGAACGTGAGGATTAACACTAAGAACGTAAGAGTAGCACGTAAAAAAACGACTCGCACATTGTAGTTTAACGGAAACGAATGAGAGTGAAAAGATTTCTTTGTTTTGTTTTTTTTGAATCAATGAGGCCTTGATTCAACGACATTTCTATGCAAGTATTACACACGTAACACCGTATGTATTGTAACCCCGTGTTTATAATTTTAATAAAAATACCACCGCGTTCAAGTGAATTCATGACGCCACGCATATACATGTGTATATATATAGAGAGAGAGAGAAAGAGAAAAAGAGCGAGAGAAAGAGAGAAAAAGGAAGTGACACGATCTTCTCACATCCTAATGAAATCGCGCGTGCACACACATACTCGGCTTGACATTTTAAATTACGCGCCACCGAGCTCTGCTTTCCCGGAAGTTACCGCGTTTTCAAAGTAGAGACTTTAATAAAAAAAAAAACTTCTCATTTAACATTCAAGTTTCGTTTTACTTGGGAAGAACAGTTTCAATGGGGTAGAATGTAATTTTAGGTTTATTTATTTATTAGATTATGGTATGTTCATTTATCAACAGGAGTCTATTAATTTATAGAGGATGTTTTCCAGGATAGAATAAATCTTGCACCATACGTTGGTAGCATATTGAATATTTAGGATCTCATGCGGCAAACTCTACCATTAATTTGACTATCCTGTACGGCCGGTGAATTTAATGGTGCCTCATGAAAGTACAATCGGAAGCAAATGTCGGGCTTGTTTTCGGATAATCTGCGATAGAAACCTAAATAAACAATGACTCGATCCGTGCTTCGGCACTGTGAATCTACCACTTGATCATGGAAATAGAATATGGATGTCCGAAATCCTGCGGTCTCCATCCATTCTGGTCGTCATCCATATTCTAGTTGTAATATAAGTTCATAAATCGAAAACCGTGCTACCGTAATTCCTCCTGTCTTCTGAATTTTCGTTGAATTTAAACTAACACTGTTCGATTTGTTTCTATATTCAAATATTCATCTAACTTTGATCTCGATTGGTTTGAAAATTCCATTTATTGTTTTAACACATTTGCATTCAATTTCCTATTAAAATCTTATCTTTGTAAAGCAGAAATTCTAAAGACACAAATCTATTATATAAAGCTCAAATACCGCTCACTGACTCACTCACTCACTCATCACGAAATCTCAAAAACCACGGAACAGATTGCAATGAAATTTGGAACATACCTTCCTCTTGGGTCTTAGGTGCTCAATAAGAAAGGGTTTTGAAAAATTCGAAATTTTAGGGAGGGTTTGGGGTGTTAAAGTATGGGCCAAACTCATCAACGCAGAGCCGAATATACTTGACCTAGAAACTTGAAATTTTGCATGAGCGTTCCTTCTAGCGTATTAGCACCCATTAAGAAAGGATTTTTCAAAATTCGAAATTTTAAGGTTTTTTTTTTAGTTTCGATTAAATCGTAGCGAAGCACGACAACTTTCTGCTAGTAGATACATATTCAGCAGAATTTTATCTTTTAAACGTCAGTAATTAAGTACTAAATGTGTTAAAAAATTCTCCAATATTATAATTGAAAAGTCGTGGGAAATTTTATTAAATTTAATAGCGCGGATTATTCAAATGAAAATACTTAAAAAATTCCTATAGAATTTCATAGCAACAACAAACGCTCGCAAAATATTTATCGTCTGTTGTTCGACCATCCACTTCGTTCAGCCCAAAGAAAGAACCTAAAAATTCATTCCCCTCTTTCAAGTGTTTATTCCCTTTCAATCGGAAAGGGCCAACGGACGTCAGATGAAACATAAATCAAATTGAAACAAGGTTTTCCTCGAATGTCTGGACGCCGAGACTCGACGTGTCAGAAGCATGAACTCCCAAAATCATTACGGGGCACGGAGGATGCGGAATTCGTATGGGGTATGATAACAGAGAGATTTCCAAATGCAGCTCCGCTGCTCGTCGAAATGGAAGCTGTGATCGATCGCGCAGAAGATCTTCTCGAGCAACTGAGAGCACCTTGTCAGAAGGAGATCGGTAATGAGATTTTTCTCATGACCTCAAAAAATTGTTAACCCTTTGAGTAGTACGTGTGCATATCTATATTTCGATTTGGAGAGCTATGGTAGGCGAAATCAAACGTGATTGCGATTACTGCAATTAGGAGACTTTGAAAAATCCACCTGATACATAAATCTCAGCGATGTGGGACTAATTTAAGAGGGTGGGTCCTAGCCAAAATGATCATAGCAGCCGAATTTAAAAAGAAATTTAAATACTCATAATCAGTGGGCCTAATTTCAAATCGCCTTTGAGAAATTTTTTCTCATTTATCATTTAATATCCATCATTGAATATATCATCTAAAATAATAGATTCTAGGCAAAATGAAACGTGATTGCAATCACTGCAATTAGGAGATTTTTGAAAATCCTCCTGATTTACTATTTAACATAAAAATATCAGTGGTTTGGGACTGATTTAAGAGGGTGGGTCCTAGCCAAAATGATCATAGCAGCAAAATTTAAAAAGAAATTTACACACTCACAATCAGTTGGCCTAATTTCAAATCCCCTTTGGGAAATTTTTCTCATTTATCATTTAATATACCATTTAATATCCATCATTGAATATATCATCTAAAATAATAGATTCTAGGCAAAATGATTGTAGCAATTAAAAGAAAAATAATCATCAAGTATGTCAAACTCTACAGAAACCTCCACCTCCCTCTTCCCGGACTCCGACGACTCGAACTTCCTCATTTCCGCCAAAGAATCACTCGTAGAAAACGACGTAGGTCAATGAACATCTATTCGATTTGTGGAACAATCTATTCAATTTCTCTTCTCTTCGTATAATTGTTTCTTAACGTCGAAGATCAAGGAAGACAGGGACGTCGAGAAAACCGTGAACGAGACGCAAGTCTCGGAGGATAGCATGAGCGAGAAGGAGGCTGATTTAAATTGCAACGAGTGTTCAATCCGAGAACAAGAACATCCTGGTGAACGGTCGAGCGAGTACTCGTCAGCCGAGACGAATGCAAATTTCGTGGAGTCTGAGTGTTCGAAACTTGAGGCTCGTTAGTATCTAGGGTTATGACCTTTTGCGGCTAAAAGGACGTCCATTTTTTGCGGGAAATTTGAATTTCGAAATTGAGTCTCTCTAGAAGTTCTAAGGAAATTACTATTATTTGAAATGATTAGAGGTAATTAGAGATTCAATCGATTTAGGTACAGCGCGTGAAACTAAAGAGGCTGAGAGTTTGGAACAATGGGAAAGAGTTATCGACAAAGCCATGCGCGAATCGGCGAACAATTCGCAAGATGTTAACGCTGCACCGAGTAGGTTGCATGAAAATACTTTCATTTCTTTTGTTCTCTACTTCTGATCATTTTTAGAAAACGATAATGTGGATGAATTGATCTACTTTCAACGCAAGTGCTCTCCGAGGGAGAAGAAGAACAAAGAAGATAAAGAAAACGGTAGGTCATTGAAACTATTATCTTTACAATTCTCACTGTCATTAGTGATTATCATTTTGTAGCGAATGAATCTCCAATACTTGATGAATCTAAAGAAACTATGAGCGACGTTGATGATACGACGATAGACGATATTTATAGCCATACTACGAAAAATCAGGAATTCACTGATTCCAGTGGAAACACTTTAAACATGTCCCTACAAGTATTACAATTTTATATCACAAATATAAAAGAATTCAAATTAATTCTGCATCTTCGTCTTTGAATACTTTTGCTCTGACACTAGAACTATCAACGTTAAAACTATTATACTTGTCAGAATTCAATCCGACTAATCTATCAGATTTTAATAATTAAATATAAACTTTGAAATTAAATCGAGTAGGAAAGAAGATAATTAATTAACCCTCTACGGGCCCTTGTAACTTCGAAGTAACACAAAAAAGAATCTAGGCTCTCATTTTTCAATATCGATGATTTAACTTTCTCAAATATTACAAAACCATGGAATTCTTTACAATTTAACGTTTCAAAATCAAGTAAAATTTATTATTTGTAATAGTACTTTTATTATTTTCTAATGTTCTATCGTGCAGCTAATCTTCAGATATCGCAGAAAATTCGGCCCATAGAGGGTTAAGTCATCTATGTATTACGAGATAGATTTGGTGATTTAATTTGAAAAAATTAAAAATTAGAGATTTTAAATTCCTCGGTACTTTCTGTCCTCAATTATTAAATACTTTATAATTAACTGTTTTCTTTTTTATATCTATATTTTACATTAGAAAATTGATTTTATTTCTAACAAAATGAAAGGGTTGCGGGGACGAAGGATCATCGAGGAGGACACCTTTCATCATCCTCGAGGAATATGCAAAACGATGCAAAGTACCCGTCACGTATCAATACAGTGAGGATTCTCACCGTCATAAATCGAACGTTTACATGATTCGTGGCAATATTGCCGGATTTGCCGGTAATACTTTGTCCTAATATTCAAATCTCATCTGAATTTTAATAATTGATATTCCATCCTTCTAACTACCTTCTCCATTTAAATAGCGACTCTATCCGTCTCTTTTCATTAAATATACAATTTTTAAATATCGAAATTGTTTAAGAATAATTAAAAGAGGTAAAGAATCTTTCAGCGACTTCTATAGGAGAGAGTGAAGATGCTGCTATGAACAGCGTGGCTAAAAAGATATTAATAATGATTGCTGATCAGCAAATGAACGACAAGAGAAAAAATTCTTTCGTGGATCTTTCCAGAGAGGAGTATGTTATGGAGGAAATATTTCTAGATTCATTTTCATTTTGAGTCCCTTAAATTACCTCAATTAGTTGAAAGTTAGACACTTTGAGAGACATCATGTCAGTCTTTGCTAAAACGTGTAACAGCAATCTTAAAACTACCAGTAATTAGGAAGTAATTTATTCTTCATTTTTGAATTATAGTTAACACTAAACCTACCAAGCCGGTCAAAATGACCGATAAACTATTTTTTCTAAAAATTCTCTAAACTGATAGGGAAGTTATGAAGGAAATATTCCACTTCTATCTTATAAAACAAAAATTACTTAATTGCTCACTTCTTTCACCTCTTAATTTCTCTTCTTTTACACTATTTAATAAATGTATCTAAATTTTAGCAGATATAACGTCGGTAGTTTTAGTGTTAAATATGAAGTATAGTATTAGCTTTCAGGATGTAATGACTCAGATCTGAACTCTAAGATCAAAATAAGATTTTGAACGAAAGTTAAATTACTTCGGTCACTTTCACAATTAACAGGGCAATTAAAAGACTGCACAATTCCCGTAGAATGCTCGAGATAATCGATCTCGACTCGGAAACGTCGAGGGAAACCGCACAGAGGAAACTCTACAAGCTCTGCCTTCAGAAGAAAGAAAAGGTTCCGGAATATGGCATCGAGAAAATTAAGACTTATCAGGGTTTAACGTACGTCGCAACTTGTACCGCACTTGGATACATCGGCGATGGTATCGTTTTTAATTAGAAACATAGATATATTTTAATTAAAAAAAAAAAAGATAGTCGAATCGAATTTTATCTTGTAGGACGCGGTGTGCGGGAATGCGTCGCCAAGAAAGCAGCTGCTGAGGAATTGTTTCGTCAGTATAATTTGAATTTGAACATTGAGTTGAAGGTAGATATTTTCCTCGAAATATTACATTTTTAATTAACAAAAACTTAATGCTGGACAAATATTTGCTAATTGTTTCATTAGATTAATGTCATTTTAAGAATCTCCGGTCCCATTTTTCCTCTGTGGATTCTACTGTCTTTGTTTTGGCCTCTTAACATTTTCTGGTTTAAAATTGGAATTGTAAGTAATTTTTGAAACTAAGTTTTGCAAAACTTCAGTCAGGCAATGAAAATATAGAAGTGACACGAAAGAATTAGTAGTAAGATGCTAATGAAGATGTTAAACGCCATTGCAATCTCTCAATTCAATTATAGTTTCTCAGAATTACCTAATATTTGAAAAACAGCTTCAGTTTGTGAACAAAGAAAATTTCCTCTTCAATATCTTTCTCAAATAAATACTTCACATCTACCTTCGAAAAGGAAAAATTATTTTTCCCATTATCTTTTCCACCTCCTGATTCCTCTCCTGTCAAAGTACTATTTACTTAATTGATAAAAAGCCTGTAGTTTTAACGTTAAAAAATGAAACCATAGAAAATATCCCAATTGAAATCCACAAGCTCTCAAACCCAACGACCCTGATCATCGAGATTCTCCTTTTTCCACGAGAAGGATCATTGAAAAACGTTGTTCTCGCAATTTCACGACTCGGTCAGTGGAACGTTTCTTCCTATCGCGAATGAATTCCTATTTATCGCTATACTACGGTATCTTGGCAACGATCCAAGGTAGTTTTCCGGTTTTCTTGAAGGACCAGTAGTCGTAGAGGAGCTTGCCAAGAACGAGGAATATTAACGAGGCCAGTATAATGTTTAGAACGTCCAGGGGATGCAGCAAAGGGTCCTCGTCCGTTGACATGCAAATTTCCGTTCGCGTTAGATCCCGTATCTTCGGTAGATCGCATGAAAAAAAGAGATAAAATACTTCTTACAGATGTTCCAGCAAGCTCAGAAGGAAAAAAAGAGAATGCACTCACTTGTTTGCCAGAATTATCGTCGCCGTTTGAAGAGGAACATCTGACGTCGTTGATGTCCTTCACGAGATTTGCATATTTTACTAGGAGATCCTAAAATTATAAAGAATTTTAAGGATTAGATGATGTTAAAGTGGGAAGATTGCTGATGAAAGATGAATTATGTGTGACAGGATCATAATATATTAACCCTTTGCACTCGAGGGATGTCTTTCAGTGGCGGACTAAGGCTAAAGCGGGCCCTAGGCAACATTGTAATTCCGGGCCTATTTTTCTGATTGCGGATTTTTATGCACTTATGACAAATTAAATGCGGCTAAAATATACAAAAAGGACATAATATAAAAATGTATCTAAAATATCGAAAGTATGGTATTTGTTGTAATATTTAATGAGTGCAATAAATCCCTAGATAGGATAAACTCGAAATTTGCATAAACATCCGCAGTCTAGTCATGACACATATTTTGCGTTTGGTAGTTTGTTTTTAAAAAAAAACGGGCCCTAGGAACGTGCCTAGGCCTTAGTCCGCCCTTGGTATCTTTAGGGTACCCTGACGTTTCTTAAGTTTTCTACCTCTACATTTTTCCTTCCGCCATGATAAGATATTTTTATCCCAAATGTAAAACACTTAAATGTAGTGAAAATCGTGTCAGGGTAAAAGAGTCCTCGCGTGTGAAGGGTTAATTGGTTGAGTGGAGGATTACTTGAATTTCTATTGATCACTGGCGAATTGGGGTGTCTGAAGATGATTGGAAGTTGATGATTGGAAGTTGATGAATGGGAAGGATTAGTGATGGTGTGATTGCATTTTATTCTGGCTTTGATTCCTATGGTAATTTTGCCTAGGAGCTTCTCTATAATTTACGTTTTAGGTGCTTCGGAATCACTGAGCTTACGGTACTCCTAAGTTAGATAGAACATTTGCAAAATTTCTACACTACACAATTGGAAATATCAATGGGATTCAACTTGTGAGATTTATTTAATTTATCTATCAGGAATCACTCATTCATTTTTATTTCACCAATATAATTTTGAAATATTGCATCGCCAATCAAAAATAAATCGTGCGACATTGACACTTTAACGACCGCACGTCTACGCAGTCAAATGTCGCCAGGGGCCGGCAGTATTTTTGAAGAATTAATTTAGAAAAAGTTTCTTAAAATTAAGAGAAAAGTACGAGAATAAAACTAAAATCAAAGACGTGGCGATGAAATACGAGGCCAATAGCAATATCCACACTTGTTTACATTCATAAATTATCACACAGAGAGTGTGGTACTGGCCAACAACCTTCAGCGGTAGCATCACACACATGTTGTGTGAGCGGTCGTTAAAGTGTTAATGTTAAAGTAATATTCAAGTTCTTCAGTTAAAGTAACGGAGATTAATGTAAAAATTTCTTTGAAGAATTCTTATCTCACCTGAAAGCCAGGGGTGAAAAGACAGTCGCAAGTCCAAGGATTGTTCCCTAAGAACAATCTCGCAGCGTTTCCACTGTGCAGAAGAACGTTCTCCAAGGCGTACGTTGGCAACTGCAAACAAGAAGAACTAACCAACGATACTCTTTGCATTCCTAATGAGCCTTATTAACTCTTAAGTATATACTAATTAAATCATCTCTTTAATCGTCTCTACAGCTGCGGCTCAAGGCACGTCTCATAAATAGACAAAAGTCTCTTTTGCACTTATTCTACCAGATTTTTAATTATTTTCGATCTCTTATGTTTCAGTAAAAAAATGAAAAGACTACGAACATCACTCAATTTGTTCCCACGGAGATTAAGAAGCCTGAAATGTTCCAGCCAGTTTGATCCCTCGAGCTGAACGACCGACTCGATCAGATTTTCGTTCAGATGAAGATCTATCACTCCTTTGTACGCAGGATTCGTAGTCAGTGGCGACAAGTCCTTGATCTGCGGCAGGATATGCCCTTTTTAACAACTTGTCAGTTTGATTTTTGATGGAGTACAGTTAGAAAATAATAGTTAAACAATAGACTTCTGTGGCCATTGAAATTAATTTGCTAAAACGCAAACTACTGTGCTGATAATCAAATGTAACTTATGAAATTTGACATTGCACTGTTATAAATACATCATATAGTCAGCTGGAACAATATTCTTACCCCCTTGCCGCACAATAACGAGTGACCCTCGTGCTCCGATGAATTGAAAAGGAAATTTTCAAATTTTGCAAAACTTATGGAAATTATAATTAACAAAAAATTAAATTTCGCAAAACTAATTAAAATTGAAAATATCGGTGAGAATGAAGCATCACTGATCAATTTAATTCTGAATTATTGCGGTGGCAGTCACAAAAGAAATTGTATGGTAAGGGATCAATGAATTATTAATTTTGAAGGAAATAGAGTTATAGGGTTCCAAATTTACATATTGGCCCTAAAATTGCACTCTTTCATCAAAGAGAAGAGCAGAATTCACCTCTACAATTAGATATCGTAGTATCCTACTCTTGCAAATTATTACAAAGATGCTCGATTGTTCCAGCCGACAATATCTTAAATCTACTCTCCTCAAATGATGATAAAAACTTAAATGAACCTTATTTCCAGTGAGATAAAGAGTCGTCGTATTAGCAGGCAAGAAACTCGGCATCTCGGTCAAGTCACGGTAGCTACAGTTAACCGACGCAAAAGCCATGAGTTCTTTCTGGATATATTTCCCAGCACCACCAACAACATACACCAATTCGCAATCGCAAACGGTCCTTGTACATTCCATTTTAAGCGTCTAAAAATAGCAAAATCAATTAGCAAAGACACCCTCAAAGACTTCTGTCTCTAAAGTTTTTCAAGAAAGTTCGTATCAAAAGGGAATAATTATTCCATGGATTTCGTATCTTTGAAAAGTGACATATCGAATTACTTTGATTATCTCGACTACCGGAACGAGAGGCCTGCCTTCGAAGGGAGCAGCACAGAGCAATTTGTCTTTGTCGGTGATTTTACGAGCTACAGAGCCTTTCCTCGACTCCAGAATCCATGTCGTGTCCTCCGTACATCTCAGGGGATTACCTTGGCGAACGAATGTGGATTATTTTCTAAGCCGATCAGAAAAGAACGAGAAGAAGCTACCGAGAGAACGTCGCGAATGTCTCACCGGATAGATGAACGTGATGTAACGATGGAGAATCCAGAGAATCCAAAGGGACATTCGTTAAATCGTTGTTTCTTAGATCGACGACCTTTAGATTCGTGAGATTTGAGATCATTTGCTTGGGTAGTTCCTTCAGCTTAGTTCCAGTTATGTTCAGTTTCTGGAACAAACGAGAGGAAGACTTATGTAGCAAGAGTTCTGTCAGTTATCTATATTTTTTAAAATCTAGCTACTTTTATTGGATTCTATGACATGCATGTCGTATGGAAAAAGAAATTTCTCAAAGACAATGGAGCATTTGAATTCGAGCACACTGATCGCTAGTCTGAACTTTTACCTTTTTGTTTATACTATATGTGTACCTATACTATATTACCTATAATCTTTACTGTCCTATAAGTCCTATAGGAAAGATACTCAAAGAAGTCACTCGCTTTGAGGTACGGAATAAGGGGTGACTGTCTCACCGCCTCATTTCCTTCATTTCGAGTTCACTGATCGCTAGTTTGACCCTTTATCTATTTATTTATATTATATTTGTACCTATACCATATTATCTATACTCTTTATAGTCCTATAGGAAGGATACGCAAAGAAGTCACTCGCTTTGAGGTACGGAATAAGGGTGACTGTCTCACCGTCCCATTTCCTTCATTTCGAGCTCACTGATCGCTAGTCTAACCCTTTATCTATTTATTTATACTATATGTGTACCTATGCCATATTATAGTACGACAACTCTACCTTGGCTAGCGGGCGGTAAAACCTCGTTTTCAATCGCATACTTTCGCCGTTTCATTTTTGAAATTCCCAAAACCAAACTCCTAAAGTGACTATTTCACATGGCTGTACTATTCTCGCATTTTTAATTTGTTTGGATGGCTAAGTGCGACATGGCCATTCCCTCCATAAATCAGATCCGCATTCTTTTACCTAGCCATCTTTGAGTTGTCGGACTATACCTATACTCTCTATAGTCCTATAGGAAGGATACGCAAAGAAGTCACTCGGTATGAGGTACAACAGGGGTGGCCAACCCGCGGCCCGCATTGAACATTTTTCCGCACCGCGAGATTATCAGCAGTATCATTATTATTATATTATTTATGTTTATATGTAAGAATAATAGTAAACACAGTAATAATAACTCATTATATTTCAATTTTTCACTCTGAAAAAGTGTCTATAGTGAGTCTGAATCTAATTTATAGGGATATATCATTTTATATGCGGCCCGCGGAGTTATGATGCATTTCCAAAGTGGCCCGCAAGATGATTTGGGTTGGCCACCCCTGAGGTACAGGACAAGGGGTGACTGCCTCACCGCCTCATTTCCATCGTTTCGAGCTCACTGATCGCTAGTCTAACCCTTTACTTCTTTACTTTTACTATATGTGTAACTATACTCTATTACCTATACCCTTTAGTGTCCTATTAGTCCTATAGGAAGGATACGCAAAGAAGTCACTCGCTTTGAGGTACAGAATAAGGGGTGACTGCCTCACCGCCTCATTTTCATCGTTTCGAGCTCACTGATCGCTAGTCTAACCCTTTATTTCTTTATTTTTACTATATGTCTAACTATACTCTATTACCTATACCCTTTAGTGTCCTATTAGTCCTATACAGTGGCGGACTAAGGCTAAAGCGGGCCCTAGGCAACATTGTAATTCCGGGCCTATTTTTCAGTCTTGACACATAATTTGCATTGGCCCCAAAAATTACGGGCCCTAGGCACGTGCCTAGGTTGCCTAGGCCTTAGTCCGCCCTTGGTCATATAGGAAGGATACGCAAAGAAGTCACTCGCTTTGAGGTACAGAATAAGGGGTGACTGTCTCACCACCTCCTTCCCATCGTATCAGCACTTGAAATCTGATCTCGGCGAATGACAACCGAAAACTAAACTCTTATTTCATCGTAAAGTGCTTCTTCGACCAGTCTCGAATCAGAGCAAACCACTTATCAAGTGACTTCTTCCTAAACTCTCTCAGTACTATAGCTGTCTGATTGCTGTTGCTATATGGCTGGTACATACCTCGAGAGATTGCAGTTCCGATGGAAAGGGAGATATTAGTTTGGTCAAGTTCCCCTCAGAGATTACGAACTTCCGTAAGGCTGGAAATCCCCGAAGAATACTCTGAGGATCAAGCTTCTCCTCTGGCCAGTGGCAGAGCACGAGTGTTCGCACCTTTTCATCTCTAAATAAGCAACATCCAGTAATTCTCTGCTCTCGTGAGTGTTTACGGTTTATGAAGATTTGGAAATTACCCGGATTTCCACTTTTCCTCGATACCGTCCATGCAGATAAGAGTGTGATCGTGTTCGTTGTAATCGCATTCTGTTGTTGCATTTGATTTTGTAAGGTGCACGTTGTCACAGCTATCGGTGAGCTTTCTGGGCAATCGGGAACCTCGCACGTTCAAAATTACAAGCAACGTCCTGTATTAATTAGTAATTAATCTTAGCACGGTAATGGAATTTGCAAATATACTTTCTCTATTTAAAAAAACATTGTTTCTAATTTTTAATCATAGAAAAAACTGTAATTTCTAATTCTGAATAATTGGAGAGAGCGAGGGATATATTATTTGTAATTGTTGCTGAAATTATAGGTTCAAATTAAGGAACAAATTGTATTGTCAATTTGAAAGTGTCTTAGTTCAGTGGTAATTTTCAAACATTGAATTTTCACACGTTGAAGCTATGGTAAATAGGGGAATTTATCTGTAATTAATATTAATAAAGAGACGTTAACAAACAGCGTGGAATTATGCTGTTAAACTGTACGAACTATTATCTAATCTTACGTTACAGAACTCGAAATGCCCGTGCAAATACGGAAGCCCGTAGATTCTTAGTCCGAGACTTTCGTAATTAACGCAAACAGTAATGACTCAAATGCTTATCTAATCGCATATCACAATAATCTAATTAACTGTGCATCAAACCAATTGCATTATAACATCGAAGGACAGGTTTCCGTAAAAATAACCCTTAATTCAATTAAAATCAATTAGTAAGTCAAAGTCACGAAACTTCCTAATTAAAAAACTCTATCAGATTATTCAATTTTATCTAATAATTCTTAAACTAGTAAAATCCTTCAAGGGTGAGAATTATGAGGGAGCTATGGTGAGCAAAGAGTTAAAGTCTCGGTCTATTAATCTATGGGACCAAGTTCAAAACCGTCCTTGGTGTGACCTTTGTCAACTTGTTTCTAAATTATTATTTCTCACCCTAAAAACTAAAATGGTGAACCCTAAGACAGGAACACGTGAACCTTCTCAATCGACTGGTCATTTTGACACCTCAATTTGAAAAAAAAACATAAGTGGGTCACAAATTGATAAGCATGAAACCGTCAAAGTTAGAAAATAATTAATAATTCAAATTAAATTTGTCTATAGGTCCTATGTTGTAAAAAAATAATGAAATAAGTGAGAAGTGGGTCACCTTGTGACCTACAGGTCAACCGTTAGCTATCTCTGTCCTAGGCAAAGTGATCAGGGTAGTCAAAATGGGAAAAGGTACGAAAAAGAGAAAAATACAATGTTTTTGACGTATAAAAAAAACATGCGCAAGATCATCGATTATCGTAGTTCCTGCGAAAACAGTTTCGACGTATGCCAAAGCGTTAATGTAACATTTACTCGTCTGATTCTGAATTTCGTGCAAATAGAGATCTGCCTTATCTATTCTCACCGCGTGCTACGAACTTCTGACGAGGGATTCTCATCTCGCATTAGCGAATTGCGTTGCAAACATCGTCGATGTAAATCCGTGCAAAGACCGAAGCGTTAAATGGAATTTACGAATTTCGTGAAACAATCGGAAGTGAATATTTCAATAATTAATTTGAAATTAATTAAATTACAAATACGATTAAATTTTTCATGAAGAATACTCTTCTTGCATTAAAAAGTATCGTTGCAAATATCGTCGTTAATTATTAACAAAAAAGAATTAGTTATTTGCTTCAAAATTAATTAAGAAATCAAAATTAAATATACCTTAAATAATGGAACATGAAAAAAACCGAATCGAAAACTTAAACCTGTATAAATTAAAAAGCGTAGAATATAATCAATACTATTTTAATTTCTCAAATTCGTAAAGTTCTTAATTAAAAAGCTCTACTTACAAAACAACATAGCTCATCGTCAGCATTTTAAAGCTTCTCTATCAAAAACTTTTAAACTTAGGAAGAAATTTTAAAAAATCGTGGTTAAATCGACGTTGAAATTAAAGCCCGCGCTTTCGAGGGTTCCCGTTAATTAGTTTTACGTTAACGTCGATTAAGAAAGCGTAAAAGTGAAATGCGTTGCCCGAAGATAGCACGAGGATCGACTGAAGAAGTGTGGCGATCGGTAATAAGAAAATAGAATCCGTTCTCTGTCTGTCAGATGAACAACTAAAACGGTATAGCAGGGTTTAACAGGAAAGGAACATATTGCGCGATGCGAGCGCAGACGCGAAGATTCGATTTACTTAGCATATTTCATGCATATTGCGATAATTAAACGTTTGTTGCCGAGATAAATGGTAAACTGTGAATCGAATGTTTTACTGGCTCGTAATTTATTTTATCGCGCGCAACCTTTCTTCGTCTTTTGTCATATTCCATTGTAAATTGTACTCTTCTCGATTCCTAAGATCGTTTACGAATATTTATAATTACTTATTATACAGTAGATTTTTTTACGCACCAAACGTTAATCACTTTTTCCTACGTCGTTGTTTACTTTTGTAAGAAAGTATTTTTTTTTATTAAAATCAAGTCTCTAGGGAGAAAAACTGTTGATGTTGAGAATATCATACAGTATTTTAGTTATTTCACCATGATATTTTAATTTCTGGCATTTTAATTGTATTTTCGGTATAGTTTTATTCGAATTAGTTAGAATTTCTATCAAATAAAGTGTCTTACTGTAATAATCATTCAAATTTGCCGCGTAAAGTTCTCCAATTCTCGATCCACTTCCTGTACTATTTTACCATCCTAGCAGCAGGAGCAGAAATCGTCGGCAAGCCCACCATCGCCATCTAAACGTGGACGAGCTCCTGCCACTTCCTGCGATATCATGTTACCCTAAAAAGACGAACAAAAATCGACCGTGAATTCACGTCCGCCAATGAACGTCCTCATGAACTCTTGTGACTTCTCTCAATATTATATTATCTTAATAAAACAGCATGTATCCGACAGCAAATTCATCGACTAGCGAAGCTACCGACCACTTGTTGCGTCTATCGAGAGTCGAACTCGTTTCGACCCATCGATCGAGATCCCTACAATTATTATTTTCAAACGATACAAGGCCTCGTACATTGAACTGTGTGAATAAATAGAATTATTCGTATTTAAAAAACTTAATAAACTTGAGAATCGTAAAATATAGAGAAAGATAAGGGTCTAAAGTATTTTTTGACACAGTTACAATTAGGGTAACGGTGTGAGAATCATTATTGCAAGGACACCTGAAGAATTATATTTGATAAATATAGGAAATAAAAGTGGGAAATTTAAATTGCACTCGTCATATTAGAAAAACATTTAAATATAATAACTAGGCTGCGGATGTTTATGCAAATTTCGAGTTTCACAAATGCAGGTGAGACAGGAAAACCTATCTAGGGATTTATTGCGCTCAATAAATATTACAAAAAATACCATACTTTGGACATTTTAGATATATTTTTATATTATGTTCTTTTTGTATATTTTAGCCGTATTTAATTTGTCATAAATGCATAAAAATCCGCAGTCTAATAATAACTTTTGGCTGAAATTCTTGTAACATGCTTTCATTTTAGAGGTAAGATATTAACCTTCATCCATCCTTGGGATCTTCGTTGATCTAGGTCGGAAAGTATTTTAGCCTTCAGTATTTTTTTAAAGAGCGGGTGAAGGTTAATCGCATGAAGAGACTTTACTATATAGTGGTGTGTATATATATAGTTCCACCTGTTGCTTTTAAACTTCTTTATCTTCACTGCTCTCCTAAT
This sequence comes from Cerceris rybyensis, assembly GCA_910591515.1. Taxonomy (NCBI): domain Eukaryota; kingdom Metazoa; phylum Arthropoda; class Insecta; order Hymenoptera; family Crabronidae; genus Cerceris; species Cerceris rybyensis. The sequence goes on along the minus strand of OU342800.1, from coordinate 2,767,075 downwards.
ACTTCAAACCCGTTCTGGCGGGGAAATCAGTAAGCACATGGCAGCATTTTCTCGATAAAACGGCTGTCTGTATTATCATGCAATCCTATTAAAACAAAAGATTTCAATCGCGATCACAGGATGACGCTTCGATGAAATTTGATAAGGCGACCTCTTCCGGAATCATGCGATTCTAATAAAAGAGCAGTTTTTTACTTAACCTACAGCAAAGCGCGTAGGTTTGTAAGCACAACCTCTTATAACATCACGTTATCCTGCTAATACGAACTGTCTTTGGCGGGGAATTCATCATTGAATAGAAACAATTAGAAGTTAATTATCTCCTTGGCTGTTATGTTGCCTTAATTCGATGCTTCAAATCATTTTATCGTCGCATGCGTCCTTGAAGAAGTTCCGAATGCGATCCAAGGACGATAAATTAATTTGAACCGCTTTATTAATTTATAAAACTCAATTGGAATCGAGACTCCCGATTATCTCCTATTCTAACTGATGTATTATTAGAATTTGTATAGTTAATTTAATTTTGAATACCAGAGGTGTCCATTTATGCGATTGAGGCGTGAGAATATTGGCTTGAATGCTTCAGCATCCCTCAAATTCGAAATTAAATAATTTTCGAAAGTAAACTGTTCGATAAAATCGAAGTACACGTCGACAAACAGGAATATATAATTATGCTACTTTAAATTAATAAATAAATCTATATTACTCTCATAATAGTTCAAGCCTCATACTCCCACAGTAATTTAGCTTAAACATCGAAGCTTTCTAGATTTTAGATATAAATCAATACAATTAATCCTCATCTTGTAAAATAATAATTAAAATGATCAGCAATGATTTCTATTCTCCAACGAATCCTTTCATCCAGTCATCTGAAACGATAATTAGCATGATAATCGTAATAGAGCAAAGAAACGCCTTCAAGAACTGCAAATCGAAGACCATCCGGGATTCACAGTTGCATGCTCATCCGCGAAATTGGACAAATGAACACGATTCACCATTGGCGTAGACTCATAAGATTTGTCCAGGAAACCGTTGATTCCCTCTTACCAACAGAGGTCCCACGTGCAATCCATAAACGGTCGTTTCGCAAAAAAAGAATATTACTCCTCTAAGCGGACGACGTTCGCAACACGAAGGACGGTTACGAATTCATACGGTTTCCGAACGCATCGCCGATATCTTCGCTTTCACTCTTGTGCCGCTAAGTGTTTGATGAAATTTCGGCGCAGAAAGTGCCTGGAATTCAAAGTTGCGAACAGTTAAAAACGAAGAGCGTGGTAATGTACGGCGATTGACATTCGCCTCTCCATCTATCTTATATTTCGCGCCTAAAACAATCAGGCGTATTGTAATACAACGCAAACTTGTTGCAGATTAATGTCAGGCATCGCGATTGCCAGGCTCGCTGAAGAGCGAAAAGCATGGAGGAAGGATCATCCTTTCGTAAGGAAAAAAACAGAAAACTACATTGTCCTATTAATTGCCACGATATTCGAATTATCGCGAGACTCGTACGGTTTGGTTCGATCGTGTTACGACTTTTGAGAAACCTTCGAGATCTAGCGGGCGAGATTGTATCGAAAGTTCAAGTATTTCTATGATATCGAATTGTATACAAACAATGAGACACGTTGGAAACAAATAGCTAAATTTCCAAAACCTGGAACACAAAATATTCTAACCTTGCGTTACATCTTGTGCGTGTCCTTTTGGAGGGGGATTTCAGTGATGGTTTTGTTTTCCAGGGATTTGTAGCACGACCAATAAAGAATCAAGATGGTACGCTTAACTTGATGAGTTGGGAATGTGCAATACCAGGAAAAAAATCAGTAAGTCGCCTAGCACGATATGAACGTTACGTTTGTCTATGATGTTTGAAATTAATCTGACTACAACTTTCCAGACTCCCTGGGAAGGTGGGCTATACAAATTGCGCATGATTTTTAAAGATGATTATCCCTCTAGCCCACCAAAATGTAAATTCGAACCGCCACTCTTTCATCCAAATGTCTATCCTTCGGGGACCGTTTGCTTGTCTCTATTGGACGAAGAGAAAGACTGGAGGCCTGCGATTACGATTAAACAGATTCTGTTAGGTATACAGGATCTGTTGAATGAACCAAACGTAAAGGATCCTGCTCAAGCCGAGGCATATACAATATACTGGTATAGTATCCTGAACTTAATTCATTCCGAAATTTCCAAGATTTGAAATAACCGTTGCTTTTAATTTCAGTCAAAATCGCTTGGAGTATGAAAAACGTGTCAGAGCTCAGGCTAGAGCGATGGCACCGCAGGAATAAAATCGTATTAATAAGTTCCATTCGATTCAAATATTCCAGCTATGCCAAGAGATTATCGTATGTCTCTTGCACATTCTCAAAGTGATCGACGTCTCTTTATCTTTTTTATAAGTAACATTAGAGTAAAAGTCTTAGCTAGTTTCTTTATGATTATCTGCATTTTTCGTTTGAGTAACAATAACGTCTCGTGTAATCCCGTGTACTTCCCCATGAATCGAAACTTCGTTCGAAAATCGTAGATTAGGAGCTCCTTAAAATTCGACATATAGATATGTTAAAAAAAGCAATTAAAATTTATTTTCCATATCGATAAAACGTTTGTATGATGTAGGTTTAAAGCATTTTTTGTTAACATGAAATTCAATTATTTCGAAGCGTAAAAATTATCGTGAATGACTCATAGAAATGGCAATTGCTGCAAAATTAATCTTGTAAAAGAAACACAAAAAAAACTTAATGTAGTTTCGGAAAGCTAGTATTCCCTGCCATTGTGTAATATCCGTTATGTTCTACTTCAAACCTGATACCTGAAAAGGCATCCTAACGAAATCTTCTAAGCATTGTACAAATCGTAAAAAAATAAACTATTCCAGTTCACCTAATTGCGTCTTCTCATTTACCTCCCTAATAGTCAAAATATTCATATTAAATTTGCTATTACTACAATGAAATCTAATCTATCTGCACAACAGCACGATATTAAGTATCGACATTATGCAAATTAAAGCCGAAGAGTGTTCTATCGTTGATTAGCCTCGGATCAACCCCTTGTTTTCCTATACTCGTCACATAATCGATTCCTGCAAAAACTTAATTCAATTTCATAACATACGCCATATCGGTCACAGCTCATAGTGACTTTTCAAAATTATCAAGTAAAAAGATTCGTTTTCTTATCGCTAAAAGTTTCCTCGTATCGGTCACATTTCGTCGCCAGACGTTCGGTTGAAAAAAAGTCCAAGTTATTCGTCAAAGTATCTCGGTGGTGTAAAAAATGTCAGTGGATCGAGAAAATACAAAAATTACTGCAGCATGCATGATAGGATTGGGATTATCATTTTACGCTTATACCGTAGAAACTGCAAAGGAAAACGATGAGAATTATGTGGCTATGTGCGATATCAGTGAACATGTTAAATGCACGACGGTTTTCATGTCCGAGTAAGTTTGCGCGTGTTTCGTTCAACATTATCTAACATAACCGTTGACTGAAATATCCTGTGTTTTACAATTTTTAAATTACTACTAATTAACGGCAAAGAATCCATAAGTATAGCATATCGTTAATGGAACGTCTAACAATTATCGTGTATGCGAGTTTTTAAAATAAACGTTATCTCTTCGAGGTAAACGGTTATCGCTGAGCTGTATCATCTTGAAGATGGTAGCCGGTGGTATTTTATTAATGTATTTGCTATCGCGATTACGCGCTGTTCGATGATGTGATTGGTTCTTTCATTACGTTAAATAAATTTTATTAATTATAGATGAAATATTAAAAAGTTAAAAGAATTATATTATTTATTGTATTACTTCTATTTCCGTTGAAGAATTCGAGAATTCGTTTCTTCTTGTTCCATTGCGCATTAGCTTTAATGCGCGTTTGACAGATGTGCGCCTTAAGGATTCTCGCGCATGCGCGGCAAAACAGATTTGAATTCAAATGTAATTCAAATGATTGAACTTTCTTCTTCATTGAAATATCGTGACATATTTAATTTTGCAGGTACGGCAAAGGATTTGGAATAATTCCATCGACTTCTATATTTTACGCACCAAATCCTGTATATGGAATGGTATTTTACTCGTTAGTTACGATATTAAGTACGTATTAATTCCTACCAGTATATAGCAATTATCAAAAAGTACCGTTAAACGTAAATATTTGCATTAAAAGGATTGCATAATGTATGTTTGTTTTATTTTGTGTTTCTTTTTCAGGTATATTGAATAAATATGCCACCTCAATTGCCGTCATAATTCTCGGAGTCCTCTCAAACATCTGCACGGTTTATCTGGCCTACATTTTGTACATCTTAAGCGATATTTGCGTCGTGTGTGTTAGTACTTACGTTGTAAACGCCATCATATTGATTGTGGCCGTTAAGAAATATCGGAAACTATGTCGGAATGGCACAAGTAAGAAACGAAAAGCGAACTAAAGTCCTACATCACCTAACGCCCCGAATACACTGATTCACGATTCGATTCATCGGACTTAACGCTTAGAAATTGTTATATATTTTTTCTCCAATTACCAAACTCCCTATATTGATCTTAATGAAACCTAGAAATTGTACTCGAAATATTTGTATATACGTGTATAAATCTATGCCATTTTGATACGTTATATTCTAAAGGTATAAACACTTCTTTTTATATGCCGTTACAAAGCTGCAAAAATAGTAATAAACCTATTACATAATAAAGACATCTGGAAATATTAGAATCCCCTGTAATTAATATCTTTAAGGCAGTAGAGTTATTTTACACGCTATAGTACATTGTTACTATCGTCGCAGCGACTATCTCCCTATCAAAGTATCGACTTTGATAATCATTCAATTTGAATGCCAACTAATCAATCTTACTGACTGATCATCTCTCCTATTGCACTTTTCTGTTTTAACTCCTACAATCATTTTGCCAAAGGCCTGTTTTACTTGCTAACCGAACAAACTGGGCTACGATAGATTAATTAATAAATAAAAGAAACTTTGCCAGAGAAAAATTTGAATCTCAGATCCACTGATTGCTCACCATAGCCCATTCCTAATTATCATCAGCAATAGATATCAATCACAGTAATAGATCCTTTCAAATAATTCAACTCCATACAAAATACAAATGTTGATTCCTCTCTCAATAAAACTGTTACCCTACTAACATTAAAAATAAATATCATGGCCCATCTGACATCTATGAATCTAAACAAGTAAATAATTTAATCAAGCCACCCACTCTAATACTCATTCCTAGAGTCCTTCAACAGATCTCTGTTGCTACGACTAATACTGGCCAGTATACTTGGACTCTTCAACGGTGGTGTTTCATCCAATCGATTAAGCTGCAAATTCGACGTATAAGGAAGTATTCTTGGCGGTATATCCGTGCCATTTCTATTAGCTTCAACATTGAAGCTCTTGCTGCGCGACAACGATGACTTGTACGTTCGATCAGGTTTGGCCGGTGGTTGAATATGATTTCTCACAGACACCTTCGGTGACGTCACTGCATTCTTGATCGATATATTGATCATACTTCCATACTGACCCGTACGATTCGATGGTAAAACCGTAGTATGTGGAACTCCATGTTTAACACCACCTCCAATCATCTGATGCTGTCTTCGTGAATTAATCTGAACTTGTGACGCACGCCCAGACTGTCCACCAGAGTGTAGATTCCTCGGTAACGTTTGAGTACTTCGAAAGTGTTCCTCCCTCTCGTACTCGTTCGCCAAACGTCCAGTAGACTTGCTAAACCTGCCGAGTGAACTCGACGCGATGCTGATGGACGAGAAAAAGAAATTCACTCGAATTCGAAAAAAACCTTCATCGGACTCGTTCGTTGAGATACTACGTTAGCGATTTCAACATGCTTCCCATCGTGCAGCCTTCACCGCCCATAGCCAAAGCGACAGACTCGTTCGAGTGATGTCTATAATATTTTTTTTTTTTTTTTTAAACAAGCCAAGCCGACGATTACAGCATATCTCCATATATCGCCTTACATTCTGTCTTTTCTAGCAACGTTTCTGACGCGATCGTGTTTCTCCCTGCTAACGAGCAACACGAATACAACGGCTGAGCTCTTAGCTTACTATTATTAGCTCGCGTAACAAGGACCAACGAATATAGCTGTTTAATGTTGCTTCTAATTAATTACCTGTACTCAGTATCACCAACGGCTTTGCCGCGTGGCTTGCCGGATCGTTTTGGATCTCTGTATCCCTTTTCACGGCCGTATATACTCCCACCGAATGGATCTTCACCGAGGTAATACCTTTGCAACGGTGGGGTAGATTCACTCCGTTGCCATTGATCTTGATTCGTCTGATCATTGGTTCTAATCGTCTTGGTAATTTTGTTCGTAGTTAGGACATGATTTCGTGGAGAACGGGGTGGTCTTTCTGGTGGTTTGTCTTCGAGATCTTTTTCAGTAACGAGAGGAATATTTTTATCGATTACGTTATACTGCAAATATGTCGGGCCGTTGTCATCGGTTTGGGTAAGTTGCGAGGTAGAACTTCCACTTGTCCTTTTGTTTTTCCTCTCGGTACTTGCTGAACGAAGTTTTCCAACGAGTTTCCTGAAGGACTCGCCGATCTTGTATTTTGAGTGGCCGGTACCTTGAAATTGTTCATGTACGTTTATGGTATTATGGTTTAGATAACGGTTCATGTAAGAATGATCGAGTTTTGCAAAATTGTGTGATTTTTAAGCGAAGAATTTCATCCTTTGAGGACGAGAGATGGATATGTGGTTTGATTGTGAGACAAAATTTAACACTAGAACTATCGGCGTTAAATCTATTATATTTCAATATATTAAATAAGTACTTTTAAAAAGAAGAAATCAAGTAACAGAAAGGATGATCAATTCAGTGATTTATGTCTTTTGTGGTGGACGCAGAATTTTCGTTCTATGACTCTTCTATGAACTTGGAAAATTTTTGGAAAAAATTGTATACCAGTCATTTTGACTGATTTGGTAGTTCTAGTGTTAATTATAGCTTATCTCCTCGTATCTGCACGGTTAAAGTTGAAAAATTGGAATAGAACTGTTGAAATATGATTATAGAAGTAGTAATTGATAATTTCTCTACATTAACAGTCGAACTATTTGATAAAAGGGTGCTTTTAAAATACCAAATAAATGATTGTCTCTTTAATATTGAAAAATGTCATTGTTGAATTACTTTTTGGTCGAGCAGGACTGGAATTTTCGCGGGATTTTTTATCGTCACGTGAATTTTCCTCTGGCTTCGGTGAAATTGACCGGGACCTGGAGAACGCTTTCTTCTTCGGTTCGCGCTCTATTGTTTGACTTTGAACGTCTCGACTACGACTTTCCCAGGTTCTTTGAACAACGTGCACAGGACTTGCTGTTCTACCTGGTGTGGATTCTTGCAGGCTGCTCCTTTCCTCAGATCTTACGGACCACTGCGATATTTATATTAATTAGTGGTGAAATATTCGATATTTTTTCAGCTTCAGCTGATAGGCTCGTTTCTCTCAGAACCCATTACTTTTGATACATTTCAAATCACTTAGATGATGGTGTATTAAGTAATTATGATATGTTGTGATTCAATTATTTTAATTATATAAAAAGAAATGGGTAAAGGAGTTAAGTGATGATAAATGCAACGAAATATTCGGTATTTTTTCAGCTTCAGCTGATAGAGTTGTTTCTCTCAGAACCCATTGCTTTTGATACATTTCAAGTCACTTAGATGATGGTGTATTAAGTAATTATGATATGTTGTGATTCGATTATTTCAATTATATAAAAAGAAACGGGTAAAGGAGGTAAATGATGATAAATGCAACGGTTTCTCATCACCTGTTCCTTCGTTCTCCGTCGCACCGGTGGAGAAGGTGTACGTTGTCGTTCATGAATGGATTCCTGATGCTCCCGGCGGAGAACGGATTCATACGTTTTTGAATACGCGGATTCAGGTTGATTCCTCGCGTGTTGATGAGCGTGTCCATTCGCGTGAGTAGTCTCGACGTAATGCACCGGGGAACTTGTTCTAACGTGATTCTCCTGTTTTTCTGCAACGTATAACACGCGAGAATTATATTACCGTGACACGTGTCATTTTTCATATCTCTCTTGTTAATAATTCAACGTTTTCAGCCCCTTGTGCTTGTTTCAATTTGATGCAATTTAACCCTTCGCCTTCTTTCGGCGATCGCGTGAGTCTAAGTGGATTTTTCATCTGATCTGACTACTAAAGTGCATTAACTCCTTGCTTTACGATTCCTTTCGTCAGGGAACGTGAGAATTCATTTTTGGAATAATAATCTTTCACTGATTTCCCATATATATGAGTTAAGACAATATTAATAGCATGGAACTAATTTAAACGTTTTCTGACCTACTGATATTTTCAATTTCATAGTTTTTGGAAAACTTAAAGAATACAATTGTTCTATTTTTCTGCAGTTGAATGGCAACTTGTTTCAGAAATATTATTGAAAATATTGAGACGAGAATTTCAGGATAATTTTGAGATATGTAGTTGCAAGTGAAAGAACGGTGTAAGTTATTTTTTACTTTGGAGTGAAAGTTAAGTTAAATGGTTGAATTTTTCTGCAGTTGAATGGCAACTTGTTTCAGAAATATTATTGAAAATATTGAGACGAGAATTTCAGGATAATTTTCAGATATGTAGTTGCAAGTGAAAGAGTGGTGTAAGTTATTTTTTACTTTGGAGTGAAAGTTAAGTTAAATGGTTGAATTTTTTCTTCAATTTTTAAATTAAATTGCTCTATTAGTTGTCGAAGGATATGGAAAACATTGGAGTTCTATTAATTCAAGTACCTCTTCCTTGGTATCTCTCGGACCACTCGCTAATTCCATGGAAATATCCGGAAGGCGATGCCGAATCACGACCAGTGCTTCGCCGTTGATGACGATTAGAGTTTACATTTTGATAATCCCGTTCCTTCGGCGTGCAGGACTTCATGGTGACATTGATGTAACTGGTATTGGTACCAGTTGGTATAGGAGAATCATCAGCATCGATGGAACCATGAGAAGAGCGCGAATCGCTACCAAAGTGGCTCTCCAGCCATTTTGATGTCTCGAATTTTCTCGCCTCATCTTCCTCCTCCAAGTCTAATGGCTTTTTTGTCAGAACGTCCTTTCTAGCCGGCGAACCCTCGGTTGGGAAACCTACAGTTTTTTTTTAACGTGTCTAAGGTCTCGAATTTGGATCCACCGAATCAATAAGCACAAGTACTCCCCAATTATTTGGAACTATTTCTCAATTTTAGGAAACCCTGTGCTTTTCAGTGATCTATTTCTACTTTCCCTCGAAAATTCTACTCACACAGGAGATTAACATCAACTGGACTGCTTAGGATAACGAGTAGGTTTCAATTATAAAAGATACTGTGCTTTTCAATGGTCTAACACTACTTTCGCTCAGAAACTGTACTCGTAGAAGAGATTAGAACGAACCGGACTGCTTATGAAATCGAATAGTTCTCAATTATACAAATTCCTGTGCTTTTCAATAATTTCATTCTTTTTTTCATAAAAAATTCTACTCGTAGAGGAAATTAAAACGAACCGGAGTGCTTACGGTTACGAGTAGTTCTCAATTCTTAAAAATCCAGTTTCTAATTCTCCGTTGCCTCGAAAATTCTACTCGCGAAGTAAATTAAAACGAACTGGAGTGCCTATACAAACGAGTACTTCTCAATTGTAAAAGATCCTCTACTTTTCAGTGATCTATTTCTACTTTCCCTCGAAAATTCTACTCGTGGAGGAAATTAAAACGAACGAGTAGTTACGAGTACTTCTCAATTTTTAAAAATCCAGTTTCTAATTCTCCTCTGCCTCGAAAATTCTACTCGCGAAGGAAATTAAAACGAACTGGACTGCCTATGAAAACGAGTAGTTCTCAATTGTAAAAGATCCTCTACTTTTCAGTGATCTATTTCTACTTTCCCTCGAAAATTCTACTCGTGGAGGAAATTAAAACGAACTGGGTTGCTTATGACGAGTAGTTCTCAATAATAAAAAGTCCTATTTCTATTTCTACTTTTCCTTGAAATTTCTACTCGTAGAAGAGATTAAAACGAACTGGAGTGCTTATGACGAGTAGTTCTCAATAATAAAAAGTCCTATTTCTATTTCTAGTTTTCCTTGAAATTTCTACTCGTAGAAGAGATTAAAACGAACCGGAGTGCTTATGACGAGTAGTTCTCAATAATAAAAAGTCCTATTTCTATTTCTACTTTTCCTTGAAATTTCTACTCGTAGAAGAGATTAAAACGAACCGGTGTGCTTATGAAAACGAGTAGTTCTCATGGCTGTCGGTGACGGAGACCAATCACCTATTCTTTCCCCTTCGGTCGTCTCGGCGACGTAACGCATCTCTCGGGCGACCCTCTCGCCACCCGAGATGTAATCCACCACGTCCTCGTCCCTTCTTTTCACGAATCTTTGCGTGCCTTCTTTCCTCGTCTCTGATTCCTCTCCACCGTCTGCCTCCTTCCCGTCGTCCGGTACTTCGTCGTCTTTTATCTAACAGAGGATTATGGATTTGTGAAACAACTGATAAGAACACTCACGATAAACAATACTTTACGAAAATCCAAAGTGAAACACTAAAATTTCGTCAACAGTGACACTCTATCTCATTAACTTCCTTAACACTATAGATTTACGGAGCCATTTTGGCTCACTCAAAATTTGATTACAATATATATGATATATTGGTTGCTTAATTTCTTAATAATAAATCTTTTATTTAAATTAATTTGGAACTATTCTCTTTGCAAAAATTTCAGTTTTCTTGTATAAGTGAAATTAGCACACTTTAGAAAAATGGGTGTATCAACATCCGTAAATCTAGTGTTAAAGTCTTCATCCTAGATAGACTAATATCCAAAAACACCAAACAAATCCACTAAAAAGAAGCCCAATCGTAGAAAACAAAGAAACTTCATCGACTTAACACCTGCAGTCTAAATTTTCAAAAATATCCAAAAGAAGAACTCATCAACGAATCATCTCGTTCCCCTTAATAAGTCTACCATTTAAAAAAAAGTAAACTAATTCTCAAAATTCCAAAGAGCACAAAAAAGTCTGCAAAATTAAAGGGAGAAAATTTTCAAAATCTCAGAAACTCTCGAAAAGACCGATTAAACCTCTGATCCTCGTGTAAAATCGCGAAACCTGTTAAAGGTCAAAGGGTCACCGAGACGAGCACGAAAGTGACTTCACCTCCTCGTGCTCGACCGTTCGTTTCCTCTCGGTGACAATGAGGCCATCGGCTTTGAGCTCCTTTTTCTCCAAGGTCTTCTCGGTGTCGATGACCTTGTTCGACCTGGTCGTATGGTGGACGACCCTCGGACCCGTTTGCGGTGCCAGCTGCTTCGAAGATTCGGCGAGGGCGAGCCTCAGATCGCCCCTGTTACTTCGCACTGCTTTCTGGTATGCCTAAAAGGCAGAACACGTCGTTGTTAACCGGTCAGGACAGTCGACCAGTTATTATCTACCAAAAATCAACCCCACGGTCTGCATACGTTCCGAAATCACGTCTCGCGATAAACCGGATCGTCCGGCCTGCCTTCGAGGTCTTCTTCTCTTTAGGGAACAAGTGGAACAACGAGAAACTTTTTTTTGTGGATTTTGACCCTTTGAACTCTGTCGCAACTGGGAAGTTGGACGATGTTGCTTTGGATTCTTTTTATTCATGACTTTGGAATTTGTCTGGTTGTGGTCATTTAGGAGGTCGAGATGGTGATTTTTAATCCAGTGGGTTGAAATATTATAAATGAATAATTTGGAATAGATTAACACTAGATTTAATAAAACTAATTTGGCTCATTCAAAATTTGATTACTATATGTATAATATATTGGTTGGTTAACTTTTTAAATAATATATTTTTCATTCAAATTGATTTGGAACTATTTTCTTTGCAGGGAACTTCAATTTTCTTGTATGAGTCAAATTGGCTCACTTCAGAAAAGTAGGTATATCAATATTTGTAACTATAGTGTTAAAGATCGATTGTGGAGGGTTGATTGATTATTTAATGGTAGTAGATTGTGTGGAGGAATAAGATACTTGTTTATGGAGGTAGTAGTGAAGCAGTTGTAGAATTAGATTTTGGAAATTTTGCTGAAGTTAACACTAGAACTACCAGAGTGAAATTTATTTTGATATATTAACACTAGAACTACCGGCCTCAAATCTATCATATTTTAATCAATTAAATAAGCACTTTGAAAAAGGGGGAATCAAGCGGCGGAAAATTTGAACGATTAGGTGATTTATGTTTATTGATGTAGACGTAGAATATTTATTTTATGACTCTTATGTAAACTTGGAGAATTTTTGGAAAAAATCGTGTACCAGTCATTTTGAATGGTTTGGTAGTTCTAGTGTTAAATATGTTCTTAGGAAAAAGAGAGATGAGGTGGAAAAGATGATCGATTTGGTAATATGTATTTTCTAAGATAAACGTAGTATATCTGCTCTATTACTTTTGGAAAAAATTCAGATCGAGTGATTTTGATTTGCTTGATAATTCTAGTATTAAGAAACGATTATCATCTTGCGATGGAAGTATTTTAGGGGATGATGATACTCGATACTGTGATTACTTTGAAACAATCAGGAAGATTCTCTCGACTGCTCAACATGACACAAAACAAGCTCAATCCTACATCTTCATCTATTATATAAAGCTCAAATACCACTGACTGACTGACTGACTCATTCATCCACTCATCATGAAATCTCAAAAACCACAGAACGGATTGCAATGAAATTTGGAACATACCTTCCCCTTGGGTCTTAGGTGCTCACTAAGAAAGGGTTTTGAAAAATTCGAAATTTTAGGGGGGTTTTGGGGGGTTAAAGTATGGGCCAAACTCATCAAGGCAGAGACGAAACTACTTGACCTAAAAACTTGAAATTTTGCATGAGCGTTCCTTCTAGGGTATAAGCACCCACTAAGAAAGATTTTTCAAAATTCCAAATTTTAAGTTTTTTTTTTAGTTTCGATTAAACCGTAGCGAAGCACGGGAGCTTTCAGCTAGTTAACAATAAAATTCAAGCAACTGCTACCAAAACTTACTCAACAAAGTCCATCCATTGTATCTCATTCAACCTCCTCAAAATTCCACGTCCTTAAAAACGGAGTCGATGCTCCATTTCACACATTTCCTTCAATATTTTCCAAAGAATCGTCACTTTTTCAAAGCACAAATACCGAGACACTTCCTCCAACACTTCAGTTCCATCGATTCTACGCAAAAGCCGGCAAAAAGCTCGGAAATCGTTTCTGACCTCCCGCAGACCGTACCGGTAACACTGACAATCACGATGTTTTATCAACGATGGAAACGTTATTGTCGTTGATAAAGTCTTTTAATTAGTTTCACTGTGTAGAATTAAAGCGATGAGATGGATAAATGGAAATTCTCCGAGCAGGAGAAGAACCGTGGACGATGATCCAGGCAAGGAACAGCTGCTGAGACTGGGATCGTGGAATCTCGCCACTTTCGTCGCCATTCGGTGAAGGGAGAGCAGAATCGAGAGATCATCGACTTCCCCACTTCTCTCGAGGCAAAGTTTTACCTTCTCTTTCCCTCCGTTTCTTTGCGTCCTTTCTTTCCTTCTTCATCGGAAGGCTGCTGGCTTCTATTGCTGTTTCTCAGGTGTATATTCCATTCTCTCTCTCTCTCCTTTCTGCCTTTTCTTGAGTGTATCGCTGCTCGTTTTACCTTTCTCTTTCCCTTCTTGTCTTTTCTCGTTTCTCTCCTTGTCCCGGGACAGATTCGACCTCTCTTCGTTTCTGAATCGTTCATGCGCGATGAGTTGGATACCTGTTGCCTCGCCTTTCGCAATTCAGAAGGTGTCCTCCTCCTCTTCTCCTCCCTATCTTGTCTGTTTATTCCTTTCGTTTGGAAGCCTTCATTGTGGAGGATCATTTGGATAAGATTTTTTTAGAAATTTTCTGGTTTTTTTATTTGATCGTCTGCTTCTTCCTCTGTTGTGTGGTTAATCCTTTCGTTTGTCGTATGCTTTAGTTGTGGAGGATCATTTGGATAAGATTTTTGGAGGAATTTTGTAATTTTTTGATTTGAGCCTCTTCCTTTCCTTGTGTTGCCTGCTTATTCCTTTCGTTTGGAAGCCTTCATTGTGGAGGATCATTTGGATAAGATTTTTTGAGGAATTTTGTAATTTTTTGATTTGAGCCTCTTCTTTTCCTTGTGTTGCCTTTTTATTCCATTCGTTTGAAAGCTTTCATTGTGGAGGATTATTTGGATAAGATTTTTTGAGGAATTTTGTAATTTTTTGATTTGAGCCTCTTCTTTTCCTTGTGTTGGCTTTTTATTCCTTTCGTTTGCAAGCTTTCATTGTGGAGGATCATTTGGATAAGATTTTTTGAGGAATTTTGTAATTTTTTTGATTTGATGCTTTTCTTCTTCCTCTGTTGTGTGGTCAATCCTTTCGTTTGTCGTATGCTTTGGTTGTGGAAGATCATTTGGATGAGATTTTCTGAGAAATTTTGTGTTTATTTTATCTGAATGGATGAAATTTGAAAGGCTGAGGATTTTGGAATTGGATGATTGAGAAAAAAGGATTTTGGGGTTTGCGGGAATTGAACTCGCGCCCGCTAATTGGGAGGAGGATGCTCTGTCCACGTCGCTAAGTGGATACTGAATGATGGAGTTTTTTTTAATGGTTAATTAATGTAGGACTTATTGTTGTAGGTGCATTTCGAATCAATGAGACTATGATGTATTAAGAAATAAATTAAAATGATTTTCTGGGAGGTGGCGAGGGATTTTAAATTGGGCCTACTGACTGCGAGTGTGAACCTCTGCCTTCTTAACCACCATAGGACCTCAATTGTCACGATTAACTAGCGTGGGATCTACTGTGTCAGATGTCTGCCAAATTAGGAGGCTGTGATATACTAATTAGTAAATTAAAATAAATTTCCGAGAGGTGGCGAGGGATTTGAAATTGGGCCTATTGACTGCGATTTCAAACCTTTGCCTTCTTAACCACCATAGGACCTCAATTGTCACGATTAATTAGCGTGGGACCTACTGTGTGATGTCTTCCGAATCACTGAAGCTATGATATATTAATTAGTAAATTAAAATAAATTTCTAAGAGGTGGCGAGGGATTTGAAATTGGGTCTATTGACTGCGATTTCAAACCTTTGCCTTCTTAATCACCATAGGACCTCAATTGTCACGATTAATTAGCGTGGGACTTACTGTGTGATGTCTTCCGAATCACTGATGCTATGATATATTAATTAGTAATTTAAAATAAACTTCCGAGAGGTGGCAAGGGGTTCCTAATTGGGTCCACTGGCTGCGAATTCGTGCCTTTCCTACTTTAACCGCCACAGGCCCTCAATTTCCACGATTAATTAGCTTAAAACCGACTACGTTAGATGACTTCCAAATCACCAAGGTTGCAATATTCGAATCAATAAAAATATCCATTGATTGTAAATCCAAGCTACGCCATAACTCCTTAAGTATTCTTCTCAAGATTATCACACATTTAACTTAAATTGCTCTTCTCTCTTCTACCGTTCACCTTCAGCTTCAATTGCTACGACTTTTTCAAGAAGCTTCTGTTCTAGATCAGCTTCAGAAGTGCAACCCTTTCAGCATTTTCTTTATTGTTTGACGACTTGCTTGGTGACGAGGTCGGTATCATCGACCGTCCAGAATTTTACAGCTGTAGCCGGCAGATTTATGATATATGGCGTGACAAATACGATTGGATATACGATGCACCTGTTGCACGAGCTCTGAATGAAAAGCCGCATCCTTCCGTGTTCGTCTCCTTCTTCGAACTCCATTAATAACCTTCGATCAGCTTAACAATGTTTCTCGTTAATATTTAACACGATGCGCAAACTTCTGTTATTCCCTCTGATTCAGTATACACCGTGCAACAATGACGAACGATTTTGGTATTGTAAGACGGTCAATGTGCCATTTCATGTTCTC
The DNA here is from genome assembly GCA_910591515.1 of Cerceris rybyensis. NCBI lineage: Eukaryota > Metazoa > Arthropoda > Insecta > Hymenoptera > Crabronidae > Cerceris > Cerceris rybyensis. The sequence continues at coordinate 2,751,021 of OU342800.1, read as the reverse complement.
CAGCACTCAACATAGTAAATATAGGCAGAGCAAAGATAGCGGGGATTAAAAAACCGCGATGACGAGGCGAAGAAGGTACCTTTACGAGGACAGAAAGCTGAGTGCAGGGTAAATATTAACAAAGGCAAACACTTTAGTGTAAACGTTTCTCTTTGTCTTCCTTGGAATTAACGCTAGATCTACCAGGGTGGTCGGAGTTACTAGGTTTTAATTTCTTCTCGATATTCTTGACATTTTTAACTTTGTTTCTTTAACCCCTTGCCTTACAATGATGTGGGCAGTAAATGGAATAGAAAATTTTGAAGTTTTCCAAAAACTGTTAAATTGAAAGTAAGTAATAGTAGGTCAGGAGACGTTTAAATTTGTTCTATGCTATTAATTATTCCTACAATTAATTCAGAGTCATTGCGCATTCACAAAAGAAATCACAAGGCGAGGGGTTAATTTTTAATATTTTGAGCACCATGATAGCTTTTTAAATATTGGATAAATCGCAGGTAGACATAGCGTTAATTATTTCAATTCTAAATCTCGATACGCAGAGAAGAGTCAATCGTAAAAATGAAAACTTAAAATCCAAAAGACCTATTACTAACTCATCAAAAAATCGTACAACTCCTTTAACACTAAAACTAACATACGAGACAATATAACTGGTTCCCAATTATTCTCAAAAATTCCCCAAGTTTGTAGAAGAAACATAGTGCAGATATTCTACATTGCTCTTATAAAACCCAAATTACCAAATCAATCGTCTCTTTCACCTCTTCATTCTTCTTCTTCCAAAGTACTTATCTACCAAACCTAAATATAAATAGATTTAAATATAATAAAATACAAACGAAATATAAATAGATAGATTTAACTCCGGTAGATCTAACATTAAGCAGTCCCTCTCATTATTCTCAGCTCATTAGAATAAATCAACAAGCTATTGCGCGATCGTCCTTCGACATCTCCCTGATCGTAATTCAACCCCGGTTGACCTTGACCAATTCAGAAACCAGATGTATTTGGATCGTGCAACCGCGCAATTCAAAATTCGCGCTTCACGTAAGAACGCAAAACTGTCCGAAAATAATTCCATTTGTTCTCGCGAGTCTACGTTTCCTAGCGGAGCGTGGGATGAGCCTTTGAAAGGCTACGTGACCTTTCCATGGCGCTTAGAGGAACGGGCCCATAAGAAAGAGGGGGGAAGTTGTGCGAGCACCGTGTGTCGCGGCACGCGCAGGTGGAATCCGGTGGAATTCAGGTGTGGGTGTGTCGCGTGGATATACCTCGTCCGAGATATCTCCAAGTTGCTGGCGATCCTCTGTCTCTAGTCTCTCCTCGATTTCCTCCCGGCTTCGAACTACCGTCTCGTTTGACTCCTTTTGAACCACACTTCCGGTGTCCACGGGACTCTTTCCGCCTGATCGCGGCCATTCGACTTCTTGGGGTTGGTCGCCGGTTGTTCTTCTCTGAAATGTGGAGATGTGGGTATTTTTATGATATTCTTATATTCTTTTTTATGATATCTTATATATTTTTATGATATTATGATATTCTGGTCACTTTTTATCATTGTGGGGGATGAATTGAATTCTTGTTGCTTGGATGGGAAATGTATTAAGCCCTTTTTGTTGTGGTATGTGATATAGGGAATAATGGAGGTAACTAGGACTTAAGGGCGAATTGGAAACCCTGGGTAAGGTGAATTTATGAATATATTTTCTTCATTTCGGAAATAAGAAATTTGAAGTCTTTTATTTGATTAGCTGAGACTAATTGTGATACGATAGGAAAGTAGGTACTTATTGTTAGTTGGTAGTAGTGAATAAAATTATGGCGGTAGATCACATGTTGAAAGATTGGAAAAAGGGGGATCTTGGGGGTAGTTTCTGGTTTGGTTAGATCTGATTAGTTAGTTTTGAGGGGAATATTGTTTCGAGTGGGTGTAGAAAGTCGGAGAGCCTGGTTGTGTTAGGGGAAGGATTGAGAATTAAGTTAGTAGTATTTATTAGTAGTATAGTGCACAGTATGAGGTACAACCCGGGTGATGATTTCCTAATTATTTCATCCGAGATTATGAGCTTTGAATTTCGTTATCTCCACAGAGTTTTATCTTCTAAAGGTCCTGAATTTGTATATTAAATGAAGGTTTGGGAATTATCTAGCCTATTAGTAGTATAGTACACAATATTAGGTGTCACCCGGGTGATAATTTCCTAATTATTTCATCCGAGATTATGAGATTTGAATTTAATTATCCCCACAGAGTTGTATCTTCTAAAGATCCTAAATTTGTATATTAGATGAAGGTTTGGGAATTATCTAGCCTATTAGTAGTATAGTACACAATATTAGGTGTCACCCGGGTGATAATTTCCTAATTATTTCATCCGAGATTATGAGATTTGAATTTAATTATCCCCACAGAGTTGTATCTTCTAAAGATCCTAAATTTGTATATTAGATGAAGGTTTGGGAATTATCTAGCCTATTAGTAGTATAGTACACAGTATGAGGTGCCACTCAGATGACAATTTTCTAATTATTTCTTCCGAGATAAAGCTCTATTTGAATTGAATTATCCCTAGAGGAGTTTGTCCTCCGAGAGGACGCACGTCATAAAATAAAATGACATTTACTTCTTGAGTGGTATGCTCCTGTTGCTCGACATCCTCCGTGGTATTCGTAGTGACGAGAGGACCAGAATCAACGACGACCTCGCCATCCTCGAGGACGACCTGGCGTTTCACCCTGGTCTCGATCTGTCTGGTAGTAGTTATCTCTTTTTTCTTGCGGGTCTCCCATTCCTCTGAAACCGGAAGCGGCTATTCTTTTAACTCGCGTTACGCGATGTCGTCGTTGCGCAAAAACCAATTTCTCGGTGTTGAACAAATAGACGTAAAAGTAGAATGGAAAGAAAGGTAGCAGAGATAAGTAGTTCGAGAGAAAGAGAGAGATGGGAAGAAAGACAAAGAAGAATAGCAGGAAAGGCGAAGAACAAAGGAGCGGCACAGATCAGAAAAACGTTTTATGCCTTTGTCCGGAACGTCGATATTTACAGCACCGTTTCAAACTTCGGTGCAACGAGTTGCAAGCTGTTGCAGCGATGCATCCTTCGGATGAATGAATAGAATACTACCCGGTTTCGTTAATGTATCATTAATGTTGCGCACTGAATCACCAGGTGTTTTCTACACTACGTGTTTTTCCATTTCTACCTTTTACATCTATCTAAATCCCGTTTTAAACGCTTGCGTCACGAGCGAACAATGCAACGCGATCCTACACGAAGAAATTACCTTCTTTGACTAATGCCACGGAATTCTCAGGATCGATCTGAAACATAAAAAAATATCACCGGTTAGAGGGGATTTTTCAACTGCAATTTGCCAAGAAATTTTGCACGGAGATTGCATTAGCATACAGCAATTATTACGGGACTATTCGTCTCTGCTATATCGTCTATTCGTCTCTGCTCCGTATGTCTACTCGTCTATTCGTCTCTGCTCTATGCATCTACTCCTCTATTACTTTAGTAGTCTACTCCCTCTATTCTTCTCTGCTCTATGCGCGTACTCCTCTATTCGCCTCTGCTCTATACATCTATTCCTCTATTCGTCTCTACTCTATGCGTCTACTCGTCTATTCATCTCTGCTCTATACCTCTACTCCTCTATTCGTCTGTGCTCTATGCGTCTACTGATCTGTTCGTCTCTCATCTATGCGTCGACTCCTCTATTCGTCTCTGCTCTATACATCTACTCCTCTATTCGTCTCTACTCTATGCGTCTACTCGTCTATTCATCTCTGCTCTATACCTCTACTCCTCTATTCGCCTGTGCTCTATACGTCTACTTCTCTATTCGTCTCTGCTCTATGAATCTACTCCTCTATTCTTCTCTGCTCTATACGTCTACTTCTCTATTCTTCTCTGCTCTATACCTCTACTCCTCTATTCGTCTCTGCTCTATGCGTCTACTTCTCTTTTCTTCTCTGCTCTATACCTCTACTTCTCTATTCTTCTCTGCTTTATAGCTCTACTCCTCTATTCTTCTCTGCTCTATACGTCTACTCGTCTATTCGTCTCTGCTCTATACCTCTACTCCTCTATTCGTCTCTGCTCCATGCGTCTACTCCTTTATTCATCTACCTTTATATACGTCTATCTACTGTTGCGTTCTTCTACTCTCTGTCGCATATTCTCGTCCTCATAGCGTCTACGTCAGGTCGTCTGTCGTTTGCTTGAATTCGAATCCTTCTAGAACGATCTACATAGTTTCTCACGGGACTTATAGAATTCCCACGACACTGTTCTTAAATTTAAAAAATTCTGAAGTTCTCGAAGGGTTTAAAAGTAATCGTAACTAAAAGCAGTTCCTCGGCGGAATTTTTTATTCAATCGACTTGCATTGAGCCACGAAAGGAAAACGTTTGCGGGCAATCAAGTAGATGAATCCACGTGGATAAACTAAGCCGAGAAAATCTACTCACGAGAATCCCAGGATGGGTGCTCGTTGGAGGTGGACGAGCCTCGTATCGCCGTGTCGAAATCACCTCCATCGTTCGATCATACCTGTCGGTGGATGCTCGGTTTGTTGCGGGTGTTCCTCGCGATGGGAGGTACAATTATCCGACCGATCTGGATTTCCTGAAAAATGACACCGATCTGAGAACGGAATCCTGTGCAATAACGGTGCGGTGAGTCGTTCCAGTGAGTATTCAAGGATAGTTTGCGGTTAAAGTTTAATCGTGGGAGATGTTTTGACTTTGAACTTTTTTTGGACTTTGGATTCAAATTCTACTATAATTAACCCCTTGCCGTGCCATCTCTTTTGTGATTAAATGTGCAATGACTCTGAATTAATTACTAAAATAACAATCTAGTCCCTAATTTCGGATATAGTAAATGACTTAACGTAATATTGAATAGCGTAGAATTAATTTTATTTTATCAGGACCCACTGATATTTGTAATCAAATAATTTTTAAAGCACTTCAAAATTGACTATTTCATTTATCGCGTCACGAGTAGTACTCGTTATTGTACGGGAAACGGTTAATTTCCTACAACTTAGAATTTAAATTAATTCAACGCGGGTGTGTAGATTAGTCGAAGATATGTTACATCGAATGACAATTTAAATAATTTTAATTATTACTAAACGTATTTTTCTTAAATTTAATTTAATTAAATCTTTTACATTGGTTATTCATTTTGTTGACATCAATAACTATAGGTACTGACAGATATTTAGATGATATTACAAAATTATTATGAAATTGAAAAGTCGATATTTAATTTAATTAAATTTAAATTAAATGTAAGAAAGATACATTTAATTAACAGTTTGTGGTCCCATGCCGAGTAGTACTCGACACAGATTTTCACTTGATTTTATTTTCTGCCAATTAATAATTTTCTAACATGACCTAACTATCCGTCATTATCTACAATTATTGATATAAAAAAAAATTGAATAACCAATGATACAAAATGTTATGAAAATAATTTCATTTAGCTCACTCAAAAATTAACAAAATAATTCGTACCGCAAAGGATTAAATTGAGCTGAAAACAATTGCTACCAATCGATCAAAGATGACCGTAGATTCGAAAGATTGAACCACCGATTTAATGCTTCTGGCACAATATCCGGCAGGTATGTTCGAGCGTTTATGCCGGCACATAGCATTTGCGTGTGTATAGGCGAGGCATAATAATTCATCGGGACGCTTTTTCTGCATGGAAGTCGAAGGCCGCAGTGGCACGCGGGCCTGTGGTCGCGACCACCTCGATATGGGCCGCGATAGGATATCGAGATGGTTAAAGACACGCGTGTGCCACGTACGACCAGTTGCCGATCACAGTGGCGTATTGCCCTTAATGTTCGTCGGAGGCTGAACAAACGGGACCCTTCGAGGGTTCAGGGGTTTTGGACTTTTTCTTGCTCACGAACCACTGATTCATCGCTACCTGTTGAATATTTCGTAGATGCTCGAATAGGGTTGCTGAAGGGGATTGGATGCTTGGGAATTACATTTAGGGGAGGGGGGGGGGGGGCAAAGTGAGCCCCTTAAAATTTTGGAGGCCAAAAAAATTTGGGGGCAAAGTAGTATAACGAATAAAAAAAAATAAAGATATGACTATTTTTTGCTGAAGGGGCCCACTTTGCCCCCCCCCCCCCATCCCCTATTATATTTAATATTATTTATATTCGAGTAAATGCAATATTAATTAGTCTAATTGTAAGAGGTGACTTGTATTAATTTAGAATCTAAATTAGTATCTGAAGTATCTAAATTTGAGATACTGTAATATGAATTAAAATGTAGATATTTTAGATTGCTAGATTTTACAAATATATTATATGGCGTTAAGACGAGAACATTTGTTGCAACTGGTGGCACTCGATGTTGCTAATAATTGGAGGTCCTTTTTAAATAAATTTTTCTAGAGTACAAGAATTAATTGTAAAAAAAGGGATATCATTTGTAGTCTTTATTTGTTCTTTTCTAATATATTGATATTTAAGATGGTGGAAAATTCGTTAGCATTGTCCTTTAAAAGTTTATAAGAAAGAATGAATTTGGAAATGGCAATAATCGATGAGATCTACGATATTCAACGTAGAAGCGTATAGTTTCATGTAGATATAACAATGTTTCGAGGTACTGTGTACAGGTAGACAACTCAGTTAGGTTCCCATTGTTTCAATGAAGTGACACAGTAGATTTTATCGTGTCCACTTGACCGGAAATAAAGCTCACTTTACGCCATTGCGCACTTGCGTCCTTGCGGTTGGAATTACGCACGGACTCTCCCTACATTGGCTGCTGCAGGTACGTAAGTATCTGCATTTTTCCTACCCCTAGAATCTAAGATTAGCTATGTACAGTTCCAGAGCAAATTGTGACAATTGGTGACACGAGATTGGCAAAATTGTATTAGTTTCATAATTGAATAAGCTTAGGACGAACATAGGCTGTGGTTAGTACGCAGGCCTCGGACTTTCAACCAGTGGGCCCAAATTCAAATTTCTCTCGTGCTTTGGGAGACTTTATCTAATTTGTTATTTAATATATTATAATCTCAGTGGTTTGGACCACCTAAAACAATAGGTCGTAAGCGGAAACACCATGGAATTTAAGAGGATATGGGGGATAGGGAGATAGAGATTCAAAGTTCCCATACGTGGACCCGAATTCAAAATTTCCACCAGCTATAGGAAACTTTTCTAAATTATTATTTGATATATGAAGTCTCAGTGGTTGGGACCACCTAAAACAGTAATTCGTAAGCGCAAACACCATAGAATTTAAGAGGATATGACGGATAACAAGATCGAGACTCAGAGTCTCCATCAGTGGATCCGAGTTCAAAATTTCCACCAGCTATAGGAAACTTTTCAAAATTATTATTTAATAAATGAAATCTCAATGGTTTGGACCACCTAAAACAGTAATTCGTAAGCGCAAACACCATCGAATTTAAGAGCATATGACGGATAACTAGATCGAGACTCAGAGTCCCCATCAGTGGATCCGAGTTCAAAATTTCCACCAGCTGAGGGAAACTTTTCAAAATTATTATTTAATAAATGAAATCTCAGTGGTTTGGACCACCTAAAACAGTAATTCGTAAGCGCAAACACCATAGAATTTAAGAATATATGACGGATAACGAGATCGAGACTCAGAGTCCCCATCAATGGATCCGAGTTCAAAATTTCTACCAGCTGAGGGAAACTTTTTAAAATTATTATTTCAGATATTATATCCACGGCGATTTAGACTGCCTAGAACGCTAGATCATGAGCGAAAACGTCCCCTAAGTCTTCGTGGCGCGACCAATGTTATGATGCTACAGCGGTCATTACAAACCACTCGTTCAAATCACTGGTCATGAATAGCACGCTACAGAAAGCAAAGGACTTTTGAGATACACTATCGCAGTTTGTATTGGCATCACGCTTCTTCGGAAATTCTATATACGACCTGCTGGGTTGGTCTTGTCTCATTGGATATGCATGTGACGTCAGAGATGCGTCATGCACGGTAGATCTAAACGCAAAGTGAAAACAGCCTGGAGACTGTTTTCCTCAAATTCCATACCGTAAATAATAAAAGCTCCTCCACTTTTGTATCCTTCGATTTCAATTGCTATGGTAATTTTGCTTGGAATCTATCGTTTTAGGTTTTAGGTAGATATAGAAGGTAAAAAATGAGACAAACTTAGACCTGATGGTGGAGGATTTGAAGTCGGGCCCACTGATTGCGAGTTCGAGCCTCTACTTCCTTGTGCACTATAACTCCCTAAGACTTTGGGCCTTACTTAGGGCCTAAGTGATTAAATTTTAAGGCCCCTTAATTAAATCCACAAAAGCAGTAGGTAATTCGTGCATTTCCTTAATCTCTCACCGCCCTATATTTTTAGGGATTTCTATATCCCTTCGGAAATTCTATTCTTCCTAATAACTAACGAAATATTTTTGCAAGTAAGGGTGTCACAAACACTGTGAAATGACCGGTGCAAAAAGTTGGACAATTATCTGTTAATTAAGCGTTCCTGTCACGCAAATCACTCCACATAATTTCGACTCACATTGCAACTTTGCTGTCGGAAATATGAGTCTTAAAAAGTACAGGGTGACACTCACGATCAGTGGGCCCAAATTCAAGTCCCCAATTACCTCTAAGAAATTACTAATTTTTCCGATATTATATGATTTAATACAGTCAACCTTAACTGAACTAACCATAAAAATTCCAAATCTACAGTGAATTAGAAGACAGACACTCGAGCTCCTATCAATGGGCCCAAATTCAAGGCCCCAATTACCTCTAAGAAATTACTAATTCTCCCGATATTATATGATTTAAAACAGTCGATCCTAATGGAATTAACCATAGAAATTACGAGGGTATGGTAAATAAGGAAACAGGGTCTCAGCTTCCCATCAGTGGGCCTCAATTCGAATGCTAATGTTAAAAATGTAGTAAATTTTTAATTACCCCTACCTAATGAGTAAACCACAGCCTTGCTAATTGTAAATCCACCGAAAAAAGTAGGGTCTAAAGCAAAATTATGCCAGCAAAGGAGCAGAAGTACAAAAACGACGAATCCTCGCATTAAGTTCTAAATAGGAAGCGTTTAAATCGCCGCAGAGGGATTCGGTGACCGAAACGCCCGGTTGGTAAGATCAAAACAGAAGATAAATAGAGCAAACGGCGAGGCAGAACAGGTGGACACTCGTGGGTGGCACGAGGGCGATACGATGGACACGCGACCTCACCAAGGACGTCGCCATTTTGCCAGACAATAATAAACCGCGCCATTCTCATAAACGATATTTACTTCTGCAATGTACACCTTAATAAAGCCCATTAAATATTAAAATTTACACATCTTTGTAAGCTAAGGTAATTAAAATCCATAAAAGTAATTTAACGAAGGATAATAACTCGTTGACATTTTGATAATAAAGACATTTACATTTTCTGCTTTCAATTTGAATTTATTAACATTAAATATTCTTCCTTTCTACTATTTTATGTCTTCCTGTATTAAGTTATGTAAATGAATATATAACAAATGTATAAAATCGAATAAAAATTCTGAATTTTGAAATTGATCTTTGGATGTCTTTTAAGGCGCGTAAAACAGCAGTAGGAGTAGGCGACAAGATTGCTTTACTATCTAGCTATCGACAGCGAGAGAAAAAAAAGAAGTGTGAATTCGAAACGTGCTTTTACAGCCAATGCACTGGGAAGATTCCCATCGCTCCTCATGCACGGCGAATTACGTAAGGGGCTGACAATGCCAGTCTCGTAATATCCTCGAGGAAAAAGTGACTCGTCAGAACGTCAAACTTATTCCCAAAAAACTATGCGTATTTTGAATGCATCGTGTAAAAATGACAAAGAAAGTAGAACCGAAAGAGACCAAGGAAAAGAGAAAAATCATCAAAGAGTAAAAGAATAACTCATATTTACATTTACCTTATTCAATAGTAGTGCAGTAACCGTAGAATTTCTGGCAGTGTAGATAAAATAATCCTTATAGTTGCTCGGGATGATTCGGTCGCAAGAAAGTACGATGACTTCACTGAGAACTCGAAACTGTCAAGTAACAAGTAAAGTGTCACGATTCAAAACGAAAGCGAATGATATACATCGAACGAAGTTCCCGCGCATGCTCCCCGGCGACATCTACACCGCCCGACGGTCGAACACTTTCTGCCGACTACGCCAGCCGCGTTGCGCATAGTAAGAGACGAAGATTGCCGAACGTAAACGAAGTTCTCCCGAAGTATCACCGCCAATGAGATCGGACTTGCTTCGACTACAAACACTTTCTTATATAGGCAAAACAGAGATGAGAGGTAGCAAACTGAAGGAACATTTTTTTTCGACCACAATTTTGGGAAGCTCGTGTGTTCCGTTACCATTTAAGTATCTTGAACGATATTATTCGATGGGATTTCGTCTCCTTGCTACTGCTGACGCAATTCCACATTGTAACTTGACTTTCTCGATGGTAAAAAAATACTTTTGGAGACTTTTATCTCAGTACTCTGACCTTTTCAAAATTCTTAGTTCCTTCAGAGGTCATTTTTTTGTGGTATCAGAAAAATAGAAAGGCTGATGTGTTCAGCACACTTGAATGATCAACTGCACCATCCCTTTGGCAGGAGAAGGACGGCAGTTCAATCAGGGACAAAACCCGTCAGGGATATTGCCGCGAGAGACGAGGACAACTCGCGCGATTCGACAAAATCGGTCAGGAGGTCAGAGCTGATTCTCAAGATCGCTCGAAAAACCTACAGGTTCTGAATCATCATCAGAATTTTATTTCTAACGTTTCATCTTTGAACAAATTGTTACGAAATCTCTAATAAAAATGTTTAACCTACAACGATTATCTATTTAAAATGAATGAACACGTATCACTCGATCAACACTTGTTCATCAATTCCTACCGTGTCAGTAGGATTCCTATAAAAGCTGCAGTAAATTTCAATTAAAGTCTCAGCAAATAAATCATTTACATATACATGGTGTTTTGAAACTGCATAAATTGTCCTTGTGAAACATAATTACTTCTTCCTGTTAGACCCATAAATGGAAAGGGGCCCTAAACAAAAAAAAACATAGACCAGTCTAGTTTCTTGTAGGGCCGCATTTTGGATGGGTATCCTTAAATGGAGCATCACGATAAATATATCTGGACAGCAACATTGAATATATTTCCAGAGCCCTATTCTTAGCGCTCGAGGTCGTTAATATGCAAATGCGACGTTCCAAGTGAATACCATATATACATCGTTCGCGTATTCAGCCTGTGAAATGATTCACGCATGATCACAATCGAAATATGTATTTTAACGCATTCCCTACTGACGTCCTGTGCGTTTGAGGTGTAACACTTTCGACTCTAAGGTTTTTTAGTGTATCCTAATTGAAATTAACTCTTTGTGGGCTAAAGCCGCATATATGCGTTCGTCTAAACCATGAGCTTGGACGAGGAACGTATATATACGTCCGGTGAAAATAATGGATATAGCCGAAACACGCATATATGCGTTTGCCTAAACCATGCATTTGGACAAGGAACGTATATATACGTTTGGCGAAAATAAATGGTATAGTCGGAAGACGCATATATGCGTCTTGGAGTGCATTTGGAGAGTATTTAACCCTTTAGATTGAAATGACGTGTGACGCTCGTGATGCAGTAAATGGCATAGGAAATTTTGAAGACTTCCAAAAATTATTAAATTAAAAATATCAGTCGGTCACGTGACGGTGAAATTATTTCTATAATATTAGTACTGCGATCAGTTAGAAGTATGAGAAATCAATGAGAAATTTTACTTTGAGGAATTAATTAGGGCAAAGGGTTAAGGAGGAATCTGTGGTGGTAATTTGAACACGTGACTGTCATGAGGGTCGCCGGTGACCCGCGCCATTGAATTCAACGAAATTTCATGTAACTTTGAATATACTATATAAAGATATGATTTTAATCGTGATGACGATTGTCCAACTTTCATCACCGAGGAGTTTCAGCCGTGACGTTGTAATCATCACTGACGGTGCTCCCGATCATTATTCTATGACGCAATAGTGCATCGATGCGCTCTGTTTGCTGTCAACAGTGAAGTGTAATAAGGACTATTGGTGTCGTTGCATCACAGCATTCAGAACCAATATGGCGGATGCGAGAAAAAAAAACTGTTACGCCAAACAGAGCTGAAGAAACGGCGAGAAAATGTTTGATTCTACTCAAAAAAAGTTTCATGTACCAGTATGCACGTTTTCCCGCCATAATCTCATTAGTCTAGTTTTCCTTGACGCTAATCCCATTCTCTATAAGGAGCGAGCGAGTGATTTGAATTAATCGGACCTTGAAATTAGATATGCATAGTTATCTCTACGCTACGATAATATCGAATAATCGTGCCAATGTCAATACCAACAGCTACGAAAGTCATCCACAAAGTGAGAGGACTGTGTAGGTAGTATAAACAATTAGAAGTGGAACTAGAAATACCATTTACTTTTGCAGACTTATATATCTACTGCTTGGAGGTTACTGTTAGCTCCATGCGCATCCTAACCCTCGGTTACTGCGCATTAGGAAGGCGCGCTACTTGAATGGGGTTGAATGGCGGGAAATGGAAGTAAGAAAGAAAATGACATTAATTCGTTCGACCTCGAATATTCTTCCGGGAGGACACGTGATATTCAGGACGTTGATGTTATGTATGTAGGTAGGCAAGAGGACGGCCTACGTCAGCACCGAAGAGCAAGATTACCTATATGGATTTGGAAACGCGCGCCGATCTCCAAAAGCGGTTGAACAAAATCAACTTCGAAGCGCAGAATACGGTGAGACGAGTTTGCGCAGCGGGCGTAATTGGTCCCGTGAACTGGTTCGAAAGAGGCGCGCCTTTGCAGGTGCGGCCTAATGTGGAGCGGATGAGAATGATTCTTGAATTGAATTTTTATATATATTGGAGAAAAAAAGAGAAACAAAGTTTAAAATGACTGCTTGACAATATTGCGAGGAAATCGAATCGTTTTAAATGTTACAATATCGAAGGAAGCGTCGCAGAATCATGAAAGTCGATGGACAAGGATATATCCGGTCGAACGATCGATCCTTTTTTGCCAAAACATTAACGCAATTCCAACTCGAGTAGAATTTCCAAGAAACAGAATTCCCAATGCTGGAAATTCCACGCCAATGTTCAATCTCTATCGTAACTTCAAACTTCCTCTACCCAAGGTTTACAAAATTATCAATCTCTCGTTATCAACTAAAACAAAGTACCATCCACAGCATCAATCTCCACCTACGTTACAATTTAAAGTTTTACCAACGAAACATCAATCTTCCCGTCCTCATTGACCAACTTCCACAAAATCTAGCGGATCAACGACCGCTAAAATCGTTGCGTCCAACCATCTTGAAAGATCGATATCCTTTACCAACCGGAAGCCGAAAGGCGCGCGGCAAGTGGCGACAACTGGTATCCAATAACGGTACCAACGAAAACAAAATTCTCACCTGAACCATAGCCGATGGCGCTGCGAATTGGAATCTAGGGACAAAGCAAAAATACCTACAATATTGCAAGGTAAAAGAAAGAGGGGATATATCGGCCCAAGAGCCACGACCCCAGTGAATACGTCGAGCTTGTCTCCGTTCGTATGTTCCGTCTCCGAAGCATAGGTACGCCATGTTCTCGGTCGTTGTGTTAAGAGAGAAACAGTGTAATAGTAGAAGAGAGAGGTAAAAAGACTAGAAGACAGAGGAGGAGAAAAAGAGAAGGTGGAGAGAGGGAGGGAGAAAAAGAGAAAGAGACAGACGAATGACAGAAATGCATAGCTGTGCTAGCAGCAGCAGCAGCAGCAGCAGCAGCAGGAGCAAGAGTAGCAGCACCAGCACTACCAGCACCACCACAGTCATCATCATCAGCAGCAGCAGCGCATAGAAAGGACAGAGATCGCATCGTCCGCGCGCAATTCGGGGCGTGTGCTAGGTTGTTCGGTCGTTCCCTAGCTCGTGTCCGTGGCTGGAAATCGAGGATGTACCGGTGGCAGTGCGGGATACGCGTCATCGTCCCGTGACGACGACAAAGTTCGAGAGGCGCGAGGCCGCGAGCACGGTGTGGGCAGGTCGCGGCCATTTTTACCACACGATGCGGCAACCGTGCGTGCCCGTTCGATCCGCCATTCCAAACAATTGGTGTACTTCGTGCCCTCTCAGGGTGCATCCGACCACGGCAACTCGCGGAGGCACCGTCGAGAGACGATAATAGGTGGGAGTTTTTCAACGAAAGGGACGTCCCTTTGGTGCGAGGACGAGGATAGATATCGTGAAAGCCGGCAGCGCCGCTGGAGGAGGAGGACGACGTCGTCGTCGTCGACGTCGACGACGTGGAGGAAGAGGAGAAGAAGAAGAAGGAGGAAAAAAGGAAGAGGAGGAGGAAGAATGATAACGGTAGCGATGACGATGACGATGTCGATGTCGACGAAGATAATGGGGAAAAAGAAACGAGTCGAGAGGCCGATATACCGGAACTTAAGAGCGAGCGTTCGTGCGTGCCTGTGATTTTTGATAATCGCGCGTTGCGTTCGCCGATGTTTAGTGGCCCGTTTGGTGGCAGTGTATCTCGTTGTGTCTCACTCTTTCTCCTTCGACTTTATCTCTCTTTATCACACGTTCTTTCTCTCTCTCTCTCTCTATCTCTCCGTCTGTCCGCCCTGCGTGCGTGTTTCGCGTGCCTCCTCGCCACGCACCGGACTCTCTCCTCTTCCTCGCCAGTGCGATCGATGTGACACCGTGCCGCCTCAACGACGTCTTTTTCCAACGTCAATTTTCTTCTTGGCTAACGCGGAGACTGGATATCTTCGAGAGAACCCGGGGGGAAAGGAAAAGTAAAAAAGAAAGAATCGAGCCAGTGTAAACGCGTGTAAAAGTCCCCCGTCGGCAAACGTCCCTGTTTTAAAGTGTTCTATCCGTGTGGTGCGCGCGTGTATTATTCGACGACGGTGTATACTCTATCGTCTTTCTTCCTTCATCGTTCTATCTTACTCTTTCTCGCTTATCCATCGTACTCTCTCGACCATACTCTCCCTCTTTCTTTCTCAATTTACTCTCTTTCTCGCTCGTACACCCTCTGTCCTTCCGTATATATATATACATTTCTCTTTCTCTCTACACACACACACACTCTCTCTCTTTCTCTCGTTCTCTCTTCGTTTGACGGTGAGGAGCGTCGAAGACCATAGAATGCTCGACGACACCGCGATACGACGTCCATCATCGTTATCATCGTCAACGTCGTCGTGGTGGTCGCGGTCACCGGGTCCTCTCGCTTCGTCCTACTATACAAAATCTCAACAAAGTTACCTGTGCTGAAGGCACCCCTCGATCGTGAGGTGGTCGTTGCAGGGCGCGACAACGGCCTCTCGTACGAAACGAGGACTGCCTCGAGATGGAGATCGAGGCGAAACAACGGAACCAGAGGAATCGAAGACGAGAGCGAGCCCAGCGTATGTTGGCGCAGAGGGAGAGCCTGGCAACCGCGAAGCAGCAGCAGCAACAGCAACAGCATCAGCAACAGACCAGGCAACGACCGAACGACGAGGAGGACAGCCACAGCGGCGAGGACGAGGACCCCGCCGGCGGCGGTCTTGGCCTCGGACTCGCCAGGACCGGTCATCCTCGTGACAGCCATTCGCGACCGCCTAGGCCACCGCGACCTCCGAGGCCTCGTAAGAAGTCTTCCCTCGCGGCCTCTAACCAGAAGGAGCCTCCCTTCGAGGAGGACATTATCGACGGTTTTGCCATCCTCGCCTTCCGCACCTACGAGGAACTCGAGGTTAGGAACGAATTTTTCCTTATTCAAACTTAAACGATAACGTCGATGTGGATAATACGATTGGTTTAAATCGTTTTACGCTTTACCTTCGTCTATGTGATTCTCATCTTGGTTGTTTGGTGTCGACTGCGGTGACCTTGACTGACGAGGAACTCAACGTTGGTTTACGCTCGAGTCTTTTTCTTTCACGGGGTCAGGATAGTTTTTTATTCCGTCTGAAAGAAGTGTGGTGGTTTATGATAAGATGGTTTGGAGAAACTTTAGGGATGATATTTTGAGGGAGATTTGACTGTTGGGGTGGAAAGGGGATATTTTTGTCGATTGTGAGAATGTCGGTGAGGCCGAGCGTTAAGGTAATTTGTAGTTTATTCGTATGCGCTTTTTTACGCTCGACTTTATAGCTTCCATTCACCGCGGTCTTTCTGCTCGCTCGACAACTGCTATTTCGATCATACACGATGTATCCTTCGAATCGACTTCATTTCTTTTTTATTAACCCTTTGCGGACGAAGACATTTTTGAATATTGACAGACAATCATTTATTTGGCGGTGCAAAACCACCTTTTTATTAGAAATTTAGGCTGGACATCTATATAAATTATAAATCACTTCACATTTAATCTTATTTCACCGATTATATTTGAATTTTTCAATTTTAACCGTGTATACATACGGCGATACATTATAACTACATTTTTTTCTCAGACCGCATATATGCGTCGCTAGTCCGTAAAGGGTTAAGAAGATCACGAACGATATTTTGTTGTGTTTCGAAAGAAGGTTAGACGTGGGGATGACTTTACGTGATATGAAATTCTACGAATTTTGGGGTAGATGGGTGAAAAATATGATAAAATTTGGTCCTCTGAGTTGCAATATTTCTTAGAATTCATATTATTATTATCGTGAAAGATCGGTTGGGTTAAATTGATGTCTCGTGAAATTAAAGAGCAGAGACACTTAATTTAATGACCTTAACTCGGCCGTGATTAATTCTTAAACGTTTTAATCTCCCGCTTAACTCGCGCTCTAGGCGCAGATTAAAAAAGGAACGTTCGGAAAGAAAATTGGAATTTAAGTTTCATCTCTCTGTTATTTCTCTTTTTTCTTTCATGAAACTGTGAAAAACCATTAGCACGAGACGACAACATTTATCGTAACACCTGTTCACGACGTTATTTGTTTATCTGAGCGCACATCGAGTATTCGTTTAACCGTTTTCTCCTTGAAAATGGAAATGTTCACGAGAATGAGAGAATTTTGAAATTCTGCCGCTTCACCGGATAAAAGGTTATAAGGTTGAGAATACTTAACACTAGGTTTACGGAGTCAATTTGGCTCATTAATAACTTGATTACTAGACTGCGGATTTTTATGCATTTATGACAAATTAAGTACGGCTAAAATATACAAAAAGAACATAATATAAAAATGTATCTAAAACATCCAAAGTATGGTATTTGTTGTAATATTTATTAAGTGCAAATCCCTAAATAGATTTTCCTGTCTCACCTGCATTTGTGAAACTCGAAATTTGCATAAACATCCGCAGTCTATTGATTACTATCACTAGAACTATCGGCCCCAAATCTATCATATTTTAATAAATTAAATAAATACTTTGAAAAAGGGAGAATCAAGTGGCGGAAAATTTCATCGATTGGGTGATTTATGTTTATTGATATAGACGTAGAATATTTATGCTATGACTCTTATGTAAAGTTGGAGAATTTTTGGAAAAAATTGAATACCAGTCATTTTGACTGGTTTGGTAGTTCTAGTGCTATATGTATAATATATTGGCTGGTTAATTTTTTAATAATAGATCTTTCATTTAAATTGAATTGGAATTATTTTCTTTGCAAAAAACTTCAGTTTTCTTCTATGAGTCAAATTGGCTTACTTCAGAGAAATAGGTATATCAATATCCATAAATCTAGTGTTAATACTTTATCAACTGCTATTTTTTTCATTCTATCTGATCGATCACTCGCAAATACTTCCCTGATATCGATATCTCTTTGAAAATTAGAAATTTAATAAATAATTTTTTAACACGTTAACCGAGCGTGACGACAAATTTCGTCATATCTGTAAGAAAACTCCAGTAAGCATGTCGACTTTTTCTTCCTTAAAATTTTTAAACGTAATATGTTGAACGCATTACATTTTATGTCGTTCGTATCCGTTTAATCCTGACGTGGTACTTTAGATGTAATGATATTACTTCTCACTGTAAAAAAAATATCCCATTTTGGAACAAGTTGAACAAAAATTAATTCCTCGGTTAACACGTTAAGAGCCACACCGGTCCCTAGGGACCGGTCGTTGATTTTTCGTTCATATTCATGCTAATCAATGAAAATAGATAATTAGATTTTTACCTAGGGCACTCAGTAGCCGCTAATCGAGCTATAATTAATGATTGTAAGTAAGAAGTAGAAGAAAAAACTAATTTAGTTTATTAAAACAAATAGAAAAGTAGCATTTCTAAAAAAGGGCCTAAAAGTCTAGATGTGGGCACTTAACGTGTTAATTATCGTGACAATAGATTAATGAGTTAAAAGTGAAAAGAATTGGGCCTAAAAAGTCTATTAATAAGTTACCAGTCTGCAAAGTGTTGAAAGAAAACATCACAGTTTGCAACGCAGCTAGTGCTTTTTTACATCGACGTGAATTTGCATCGTGACGATGAAAGAGCCTTGAAAGTAACGTGAAACTTGCTGTTGCGGTTTTACTGCTCTATATATCTTTGAAATATCCATATATTTCAATATTTATATATACACAGCTAGATATTTAATATACTTTACTTACAAATATGAGAAATATTTCAAGTTTCGTTACGACGAGTAGAGAAATTCTAACCTAAAAGCCGTACGGGCAATCGAGTCGAACGAGATACCGTAACACTTGAAATTTACACGATCCGACGATGAAACAAACAAATATTTCAAATATCCCGTTATCTCGTGCGATTCGGCACGATACAAGCATCGACTGCTGTTTAAATAATTCACAAAAAAACAAAGTCCATCAACTGCAACTGGGTAAAAAGCCGTCAAAGCCCACGCGAAATTCCCTATCGATCGATCGATTCTCGTAAATGTGAAAACTTCCGAATTCAAATTCGCGCGGGATTCAGTCGCGATGAAAAAGAAAACACAATAATGGAAGGAAAATGAGAGAAAAAAATGAATTTCAAAGTAACGTAGTCACTAATACTGAGAAATCTTATCACGATGTATGTCGAGGTGAACATAAATCGGATTTATTATCTTTTCAGAGTCAAAGAGTTGAAAAAAAAAAAAAATGTAAGAAATGTGTGAAGAACGGTAGCATAAATGCACGTTCCGTATCGTGAAGTAACGAAAGCCTCTTTCTGGCTCTCTTACCAGCACCTTTTATCATGATTTATCACGTAGCGAGTGCTAATCGTTATTTTTATTGTTCCTCGACAGACAAGCGCTCGAACGTTACGACTCGATCGACAAACTACCTCTCTTTCTCTCTCTTGCTTTCTGTATCTATCTTAATCTTTCTTAACACTTTACCAACCGGTATTTTTCTAAAATCCTAGCCACTTCTGACCGGTCACTTGGCCGCAAATACTTCCCTGATACAGATATCTCCTCGAAAATGACAAATTCTCGTCACTGAGTCCTTGGCACGGTAAACCGCAATGATAAATAACAATTTATAAATTACCGTGGCAATCTATTAATATGTTAAAGATCCAAAGGCCCCAAAAAGTCTTTTAACACTTTGAACACCACAGTACTTTACCAAAGTGTTGCTTCTTCTACTAAAATCACATCTGTATAAAATAGGAACTTTGAAGATATAGATTGATAGAAATTCAGCAGACCTTTGTCTTTTTAACAATATTGAAATATTCCATTTGTTGGGAAATTCATAAATATTGTAATTTGAAGATTACATAGAATTTCACGGAATTAAATATCGCCGGTAAACAGTGATCTCTGTGGCAGTAAAATTGCAATAATAATAATAATAACAGGCTGAGTAACTCTACAAACAAAACCTCTGGGGAAAATAATGCAAAGTGGTGCTTACCGACACATACAATGCTCGTCGTATTTATACGACACCCACTGTCTAACTCAAATCTACAAAAATCTGGTAACATACAATAATAATAAGACCGAGTAATTCGAGGAACAAAACTTCTGGGAAGAAACAATCCAAAGTGTTCCTCAGTAACACAAACACTACACATACAATGCTTATCGTATTTATACGACACCCGCTCTACATAAATCTAGTAATATCTAATAATAATAATAATAAAACCGAGTAATTCGACAAACAAAACTTCTGGGAAGAAACAATGCAAAGTGTTCCTCAGTAACACAAACACTACACGTACAATGCCCATCGTATTTATACGACACAAATCTAACACAAATCTACAAAAATCTGGTAACATATAATAATAATAAGACCGAGTAATTCGACGAACAAAACTTCTGGGAAGAAACAATGCAAAGTATTCCCTACTAACACAAATCTACAAAAATCTAGTAACATATAATAATAAGACTGAGTAATTCGACGAACAAAACTTCTGGGAAGAAACAATGCAAAGTGTTCCCCAGTAACACAAACACAACACGTACAATACTCATCGTATTTATACGACACCCACTCTCTAACACAAATCTACAGGAATCTAGTAATATATAATAATAATAAGACCGAGTAATTTGACGAACAAAACTTCTGGGAAGAAACAATGCAAAGTGTTCTCCAATAACACAAACACTACATGTACAATGCTCGTCGTATTTATACGACACCCGCTCTACACAAATCTACATAAATCTAGTAAAATCTAATAATAATAATAATGATAGACTGAGTAATTCGACGAACAAAACTTTTGGGAAGAAACAATGCAAAGTGTTGCCCAGTAACACAAACACTACACATACAATGGCCATCGTATTTATACGACACCCGTTCTACACAAATCTACATAAATCTAATAATAATAATGATAGACTGCGTAATTCGACAAACAAATATTCTCGAAATAAACAATGCAAAGCGTTGTCTAGTAACGCAAACGCTATATATGCAATGTCGATCGTATTTATACGATACCCGGTCTCTAGCACGGATCTGCAAAAATCTAATAAATACGTGACCCGCGCACCGGTTACAAACGTAAAAGTACGCTGGGAAAAACGTGAAAGTACGTTGCCCGCATGCCAAGAGTTAAGATATTAAAATGTGATAGATTCAACGGCAGTAATTCTAGTGTTAACCTTCCTTTATCTTTAAATCTCCTACTGTGCTTCTTAACGAGCAATAATTTTTGTCAGATAGATAAAATGTTTTTATTCCTTTTTCCTATCTCACCGTAACCTCTTGGTTTTTCCTTGGCGGATCGAAGCGGCAAAGTGGGCCGACGTTTTGCGTCGTCATGGCTAATCTAATACGAACAATTTGCAATGCAGATTGCTTCGGGAAAGAACAAAAACGAAAAGAAGACAAATTTCGTCGCTCACCGTGCATTCGATGATCCACGAAATACCGTATATTGCAATTCATCCTGTGTAATACGTTTTGCCGTATTCTCAGGACAAATGACGAATATTCTAGACTTACTTTCGTCTTATCGGATACATGGAAGAGTGCTATTTTTGTTAGAAGTTGTATCGCGATAACGACTTCAATTGGTGCCGATAAGGGAAAGGAATTGTTGGAATTTGGATTTTATTCCGTTCTTTCTGACCTTGAGAGTAAAGGTGATTTTTAAAATTTCATATTATTTTTAGCCTTATCTAATTCTATAATTCGTCAGGGACAGCTGATTTTAGATTAATTGTAGATAGGGACAGTAATTTGAAGGAAACAATTCGCTTCTTAGCTGTTCATTTTAGATGGACTCGAAACACATGTAACACTAGAACTACCGTCCTCAAATCTAACATATTTTAATAAATTAAATAAGTACTTTGAAAAAGGGGGAATCTTTATTCTATGACTCTTATATGCACTTGAAGAATTTTTTGAAAAATATGTGTACCAGTCATTTTCACTGGTTTGGTAGTTCTAGTGTTAAATTAGTAGAACCAAGGCTTCTATCTATCAATGATCAGAGTGGCTAAATTGAAGAAATTCAAATCAGTGAGAATCCATATCCTCCTCTGTTGACCTATGACAAATTTTGCTAATTTGGTATTTAATTCGTCATAGCTTGAATAGTTCAGCAATCATCTGAAACGAGTCTCAAGCCAAATAATCCTAGTATTCGAAAGCAGTTACAAAGTAGTCTCTCAACGACCCTAAGAATCTGAATTAGTCATTACTTTCCAAAGAATTCCGGTCCAATTCCAGAACTAATTCTAGCCACTAACAATTCAAGGACAAGTACACAAATATGCAAAAAATGCGATACACTTAGAAGCTATTATCTTAACCACAGTGAAGATAGTAAATAATGAATCAGCCACCGAAATGATAGAAACAACAGGGAAAGAGAATCCTCTACCCTTACAAGCTGGGTTCTCCTCTTCTTTGTGCAAACTGGCCCTAAGAATCTGAATTAGTCACTATTTTCTAAAGAATTCCGGTCCAATTCCAGAACTAATTCTAGCCACTAACAATTCAAGGACAAGTACACAAATATGCAAAAAGAAGCGATACACTTAGAAGCTATTATCTTAACCACAGTGAAGATAGTAAATAATGAATCAGCCACCGAAATGATAGAAACAATAGGCCAAAGAGAATCCTCTGCCCTTACAGGCCGGGTTCTCCTCTTTGTGCAAATTAGCCCTAAGAATCTGAATTAGTCATTATTTTCTAAAGAGTTCCGGTCCAATTCCAGAACTAATTCTAGAAAGTGACGCTTCAAGGACAAACATGCAAAAGAAGTGATACATTTAGAAGCTATTATCTTAACCACAGCGAAGATAGTTAATAATAAATCAGCCACCGAAACGATAGAAACAATAGGCAAAAGAGAATCCTCTGCCCTCACAAACCGGGTTCTCCACGTCGTCGTGCAAACTGGCGTCGTTAGGAATTATCTGACAGTATTTTTCACGTTATTAAGCGCATTGTTATCGCATAAACGAGCAGTGAGGCGCTTCGAAAACGGCTTAAGCCGGTCCGTCGGTCATTTCTCGTTGAATACACAATGCAAAGAAGGGTCTCTCAAATGGCACGGGTGCTTTGTTTCGTCCTCCCGACCCTCCCCCGTCTCTTCGTCCCTCTGTCTCTCTTCCTTCAACGTTTGTTTCCATACCTGCGCAAACAAAATATTGTAATCAGTTGTTATCTCTTTGTAAACGTGAATCGCTAATATTTATTTATTATTACTTCCTATGGATAGTTTATGATTCATGGATTAACGGATTGGCTAACACGTTTCGCTGGTTTATTGCACGTTTTTACGTCGACGTTGAATTTCGAGCAGGGAAATAATTAACGATCTAGGTAAAACGTTTGAAGTGAGGGCTTTTTTCTTTTCTTTTTCTTTTTGTGGCGATGGCAAAACAATAACGGGCTTCGTGGAAATGGAGAGGTGCTATGGGGGTTAAGGAGGTGGAGGCTGACTCGTAATCAGTGGGCCTGGGTTCAAACACCCCGGTACCTCGGGGAAATTTGTACTAAATTGGCATTTAATGTGTCATAGTCGAGGATATTTGAAATATGAGCAAATAACAATGTGTCTTGGGTAAAATGACTAATAGTCGACGCAAGAAAATTAGTAATTGAAAAATAACAGATTTGCGATTAGTGGAGTCTAGTTCAGATCCTCCATCTTTGGGAAATCTGTCCCAATGTATTATTTAAAATGTATCATTGCTAATTCTACGTGTTAAATATAAGAGATAGACAAAATAACAATAAGTCCTAACTAAAATTACTAATTGTCGAAGGCAGAAAATTGCTAATTGAAAAATAACAGACTTGTGACTAGTGGACACGAGTTCAGATCCTCCATCTTTGGGAAATCTATTCCAATTTATTATTTAATATGTATCGTTGCTAATTCTACGTGTTAAATATAAGAGACAGACAAAATAGCAATAAGTCTTAACTAAAATTACTAATTGTCGAAGGCAGAAAACTGCTAATTAAAAAAATAATAGACTGACGATCAGTGGACTGAAGGTCAGATCCTCCATCTTTAGGAAATCTGTCCCAATTTACTATTTAAAATGTATCGTTGCTAATTCTACGTGTTAAATGTAAGAAATAGACAAAATAGCAATAAGTCTTAACTAAAATTACTAATTGTCGAAGGCAGAAAACTGCTAATTAAAAAAATAACAGCCTTCCAATTAGTGGCCTCAAGTTAAAATCCTCCATCTGTAGGAAATCTATTCCAATTTATTATTTAACACGTATCATTACTAATTCTACGTCTTAAACCTAAGAGATAGACAAAATAACAATAATTCTTGGGTAAAATGACTAATAGCCCCCGCCAGAAAATTGCTAATAAAAAATAACAGACTTGCAAATAGTGGCCTCAAGTTAAAATCCTCCATCTGTAGGAAATCTATTCCAATTTATTATTCAATATATTTCATTGCTAATTCTACGTTTTAAACCAAAAACTACTTGAAAACGTAAAACAGGAAGATTCAATAACCTTAGGTAAAACAACAGTAACAACTGAAGCTGTAAAAATGCAAAACAACCTGAAATGTTCATCATTTCTTAACCGCGCCATTGTGTTTTCTCCGCATCATGGCTACCTGCGAGAAAAAAAAGCGAAAAATGTATTTTAACGACGTATTTTAATTGCAAGTACATACTGCGACTAATACTTTCGTATCATAAGTTGTAATACGTTAACAATTATCATAATTATCGCTTACATTTTGTTGTTACTCATGAGTTACTCGATGTACTTATCGCTCGGTATTATCGAACTACCATTTTACAGTTTAGGATCGTTAACGATGAATAATCGCGTCGCAAAATCGTCAAGGAGATACTTTGCGCAGGAATAACTGCTACAAAAAAGAATAATCTTTGTTTATCATCATAAACCTGCAGCTTCAACAACCTCTCGATGTTCACACTATAACCTACCAACACTCCATCTATCTACTAACTTTTTAATCTCTCTTTTACAGGATGAACATGAACAATTTATAAAGAAAAGAAACCGGTGATTTCAAACAATCTTACTACTCCTAGAGTGAACCCTTCAAAAGCTTCTCCAACTCTAAGAAAAAGCAAGGCACAGCTCTGCTTCCATTCTCTCAATTCACTTGTTTATCCACAAATTATTATACTTTAACTCTCAAAAATCTGTTTAACTTAAATAAACTTTTACTACGAAGAGCTTAAGAATGAAGTTGAATATTTCATTTGTAATTCTATCATCAAAATTTGTCAGCCCGCCATCTTGAAACTGATCTTTAGAAGATCGGATTGTAGGGTTCAAAATTGACCCGGGCGAATCTAACCTTGTTGCTGAAAGTCGTGGGAAATCGAAGCACGAATAGAGGAGGCACACTGCTGTGTTATTGTTGCGGAGAAAGTTCCGCGACGTGGCCGTACGAAAGACGGCTTGTACCGATAGTTCTCTAACAAACCGAGCTCTCGCAATGCGACCTGAGATTCAGAAGGACGCGCGCGCACAGAACAGCTGTAAACGTTGCTGCGGGTTGCCAGCAGGCTTAAGCAGGAAATGCCGGGTCTTCGTCTACCATTTCCTTGCCTGTAACGCAATTTTTTCTTTCCTTCCTTAATTAAAAGCCCAGTGTTGATATTTCGCTCGGAGTTTTTTCTTTTTAGTCTTTCTACCAACATTTCTCTCTCACTTTCGTCATTACTATTTCTATCTTTGCTTCTCCTTCTGGCACACGGTTACTCTTCTCTTTCTCTAATACCCTCGCCCTTTTCCCCTCACGCTTGTTCCCACCTTCTCTCGACGAAGTTGCAATCTGTTACTAAGTAAATACGAAGCGAGAGATCTCTAGCGTGCAGTAAATGAATTATCAGCGCTGCTGCTTGCGTTATTGGACACCTTGTTATCTACTGCAAAAGCGGTAGGTAAGACGATTTGAAATGTAAACTACGCGGTAAGATGTTGATTCGGTGTCAAACAATTAGCGTGGAGAGGCGTGATATTCATCTATGCTGAGGAGAACGACTAATTATGAAAACTATTACAAACACTCCGGCCGAATAGTTTCGAGATGCCGTGACTCAGAATTCTCCTGCTCTTAATTCTTCTACGGTTTCGGCTTCTGCAGATGCAACATTGTTTCACATGTGACCCATAGCTTTAAGTGACTGCTGAATAATCGAGGATATGATAATGTTAATTGGGGAATTGAGAAGAATCTGATAGAGTGATGGGGGAGGATTAAAGTTGGGCCCACTGATTGAGAGTTCGAATTTTAGCTTCTGACACAACATGGTTTCGAAATCGAGGTCTCTGGGAGACTCTGTGTTTTAGGTGGCTTCCGAACTATTGTGGCTAACATATAATAATTAACGAATTAAGAGATATGCCCATTAACTGACGGGGAAGAGAAATTGGGCCCATTGATTAATTAATGGTCCCTGAACTGCTATAGTCGTTTTTCGTGGGACTTGGTGTTTTAGATGATTTCCGAGCCAGTGAGGCTAACATATAGTAATTAATAAATTAGGAAAAGTTTCTCTGAACTGTCGAGAATTTAAATTTGGGCCCACTGAATGGTGGATTGTCTCCAAACTGTTATCGTCATTGTCCGTGGGACTTGGTGTTTTAGGTGGCTTCCGCACCACTGAGGCTAACAGATAGTAATTCATAAATTAGGAAAAATTTCTCTGAGCTGTCGAGAATTTAAATTTGGGCCCACTGAATGGTGGATTGTCTCCAAACTATTATAGTCATTGTCCGTGGGACTTGGTGTTTTAGGTGGCTTCCGCGACACTGAGGCTAACACATAGTAATTAATAAATTAAGGAATATGCCGATTAATTTACTGGGATTGAAAACTGGGCCCATTTATTTCTGAGTGGACCCAAAACTTCTACGGTCATTTTCCGTGGAAGGTGGTGTTTTAGGTGACTTCTGCACCACTGAGGCTAACGTATAGTAATTAATAAATTAGGAAAATATTTCTCTGAACTGTCGAGAATTTAAATTTGGGCCCACTGAATGGTGGATGGCCCCGAAAATGCTATAGTCATTTTCCATGGGACTTGGTGTTTTAGGTGGCTTCCGCACCACTGAGGCTAACATATAGTAATTAATAAATTAGAAAATATGCCCATTAGCTAACCAAGATTTGATCTGGGCCCTCTGATTGCTGGATGGTCCCCAGACTGCTACTATTTTAGATGGCTTCTGAACCACCGAGATTAACATAAACTAAATAATAATTTAGGCAAAAGTTCTCTGAGCTGTCGAGAATTTTAATTTGGGCCCACTGAATGCTGTACGGTCCCCAAACTGCTACAATCATTTTCCATAGGACTACTTATTTTACGTGACTCCCATATCCCTGAGGCTAAAATAAAGTAATTAATAAATTAGGAAAAATTTCTCTAAGCTTTTAGGAATTTGAATTTGGGCCCACTGATTGCAAATCTGAATTTTCTTGCTCCTCCTTATCACTGTTACCATTTCGCCTGTGATCCACTGTCTTCTATGGATTCCAAGCTACCGAGACTATTTCATATAACATAATAAATTCTGAAAAATGTCCAACGGACCCAATTTTATCTATATCTCTTAAATTCAACGAATGGCAAGCCCCGTTGATAATTCTATTTCACTATCGTTAATGATTACCTTCATCGTTCCCCATTTGCATTGTACCACGCGAAAATGCACAATAAACCTGGCAAATTCACTTTCAACAACTCGAAGACACGGTATCGCGCTAAATTTAGGAAATTGTTTGTGTTTGTTATCCGTTCTCATTTGCGGGACACTCGTTCTTAACCATTATCGCGTAATGTTCTTATCATGGAGTTGGACACTTTTATTTGCATGCTAAACAAGTGACGTACGATATAACTGATTATTCCAAATGAAACATCTATATTTTTCTCCCTTCTCGAATGAATTTCGGGGTTATCTCCAAGTGTTACGTTCTAAGAATAATTTCCTATCGATATCTATCAATGATTAATCCCTCGGTAATAATATCAATTACCAGCATAATACGAGATTAGAAAGTTTACGATAAATATGATATAAAAGGTTATCTAAAAAGTTTAAAAAATTCGTACACTTTCAATAATTTGATCTATCGTCGTAATTTAATTTAATACTGCCCTACAGTGATTTTCTAAGACGTTACAAATGAAATTCTCTGAATTGCAAACGACTCATTTGCAAGGTTAAGGAAAGATAATCCTTATCAATGTAATATTGTAATTGATTCGAATTAAAAGCATATTCTTATCATATTTACAAACAAATGGCAGAAACATGAACGAAAATTAACAATAAACGGAAATTTACATAACTCAAGCAATCGACAAACAAAGTTTCAAATTACTTAATAATATAAATAAAGGAGGCTGTAAAACCTGTCCGAACTTAAAATTAAGCTAGCAAACCAATCAACTAAAACATAAACCTTACAAATTGAACATAAATCGCTTAAAAATAATTACACTTGTCTATCAAACTCTCAGCCTTTCCAATCAATAAAACAACTAATATACATATCCATATAGTTAAATAAATATAGATATAAATAATAGATATAAATAAATACAGTCTGCCCTCGGTTTTCGCCCATAATTGGCGCCCTCAAAATGTCTGCAAACTTCGAACGTCCGAATGTAGAGAAATAACAGAAAAATATTAAAAATTCCATATTAACATAATCTCTTCTCTACCTTGAAATTCTCTATCTACTATGCAATACTAAAAACAATATTACAATGCTACAAAAGCGACAAGAAAGTTGGAAAAATTCAATTTTTGCAAACATACAAAATAGTGAATTGTGCAAAAGTCGAGGGCGCCGCCTGGTAAATCCACAAAACGTTTCACCAACCAAAAACCACAGTGTACAAATTCCTCCATAAAGTTGATTTGATTTTTCCAATCAAATAATGTCTGACCTACGTTCTGTCAAATAATCTCACAATTTCTCGAATCCAGTCGTGCATACGATCATAAATAGGTACACGAGTCAAACACGAATGATAGATAAATCGAAGTAAATAGCGGCGTTATGTAAATTCGTGTCGCGTTTAACGTCCAATGAAATTATACGATCTTTTAGGGTTACCAGATGAAACGGCTCGTTTGCCTGCTACCTTCGTAAGTTCATCGATCAACGTCTTTTATCTATCGATACACGCGCCAATGATTTTCTTCACCGAATTCTTTTCCACAACGAAGAAATCTCCTTTCGTTCCTTCCTTGTATTATGTTTGTGTGTGTGTGTGTCTGTTTTTTTTGGTCTCATCGAGACAAGAACGTTCGACCTCTCTCGGGTGATTGTCCTTAGCGCAGATTCTTTCTTATCCACTGTTCGTTCGTGTTTCTCCCCTCCTTTCGTGTCCTTACACACATTCTTCGGCTGGAGGATGTTGGGTCAAGAGAAGAGAGTGCCGACATGTGGTGAGATTATTATCACACACGTAACTGTACTGTAATACTTAATTATCTTGTCCGACTACGGCGAGCATTAAATTTATCTTGGCAAAAAATATTTATCTCTTGGTGAGAGCAATTAGTAATTTTGTTCTTTGACGAGACGATATTATTAGGATGTGAGAACGATGTGATATTATTGGATTTAGCCCTTTGTACTTTAACACTAGATTGCCGGAGTTAGTGAATTTGACTCTAGGGGTGTGCGAATAGTATTCGAATCGAATCGAATCGAATATTCGAGTTTTCGAATAGTTCGGATACTTCGAATGATTATCGAATAACTCGAATAATCGTCGAATAATTCTGAATTTTTATCGAATAAGTTGATTTTTCATCAAATAGATTGATTTTTTAAATAAAAAATCGATTAATATTCTGCATTTCCTATTATAATCAATAAGACTGAAAAAAAAACTTAATAATTCCAAACAATATAATTATTTTTTATTTACCATATAAAACAGGTTTCTTATAAACAAAATAATATTTTGATTAGAAGCTAAATAAGAATTTTTATTAATTCTAACTTTTTTATGACTAATTTAAATGATAGTTATAAAAATCAAACTGTTCTACCGAACTTAGCAAATGATATGGATGTTTTCAAAACATTTTATAATAAAACTAATAAATATTTTCGGCAGAGCTTACAATCAGAGTGTTATTTTACTAGTAAGAAACAACTTTTATCTTAAGCAGTAGTTCTTTATCCCAAAACTAATCTTTTTTTTTATATCTTACTGATAATAACAAACAATAAAAATGTATTAATAGATTTTTTATTGGAAAATTCGACTTATACTTACTTTCTTGGTTGACTTTTGGAAAATTTCTTGAATTTTTATTTAATATATTGTAGTCTCGGTGATTCGAAACGCGTCTAGGAGGTAAAATTTGAAAAATTTAGGTATTTGAAATTGGCGGGCTTTTACTTAGAGATCTAGTCACTTCTGGGGAATTAATTGAGATCAATTATTTTGATATATGATAGTCTCAGTGACTTGAAAGCTATCTAGAAGAGGTAGGTCTTAGACGAAATAATCATAGGAATTTTAATTTCGAAAATTTAGATACTTGAAATTCAGTAGAATTAATTAGCCAATTGATTCTAATATACTATATTATTTATTATATTATGAAACTGACTAAATACTGGCCGAAGTTCTAATCACAAGCATAGAACTTCTGCAGTCAAAAACTTAACAGCGAAAAATCCTTATTTGAGATATTCTTGGTAGCCATTATGGATTTTTGATAAATGAGTTCTCCAGGAAGACAAATTGAGAAAGATTTCTTATAGAAAGATGGAAATGGATAGAATTTTTGTTACTAAGATTCTGTGTTTGGGAGAACGTTTAAAAATTGCTAAAGTATATTATTCTTTCATTAAATAAATGTCTGTCAACCATGGAAATAGATTTCGTTGAGAAATGAACTTTTAGGAGCAATCGATAGCCCGTTTCAAATTTTGCAACGGCACGAGAAGAATTCTATTTCTATTTTAGTATTCTGATCTCTTGGCTCGTTGGAAATTCATGTTAACAAGAAGTTAAATAAATTAGTTATGGATCGATGGAATTAAGAGTCCCAACATCGTAGGGATTTTATTTGCCTCCTCGAGGTTATCTATAGAGCAGAGGCAAAATCGATTTTTCTCTATAATTATCGGAAAGATAAAGCACACATTGCGACTGTTCATTCATAAAATTCCCCCACCGAAGTCTCGTGGAATCTAGAAGTCGTTGCGCTTTAAATAATTCAACGGACAAGTCGATTGTGACGAGCGAGTCGCTAAACACTTCATCATCCATAGAATTTATTTCAAACTTTTCAAATTGACGGATCATTTTTTAAAGATTTTCTATTCAGGCCGCGTGGGTCGTGTACGACCCACACTTTTACGATTAAATCAATTTGTTTGCAGTATAGCTGATATTAAGATGCGTATATTTAACTCTACAATATATATTTCACTATAAACTTCTTCGTTTTGCAACAATAAATGTAAACGGCCTAAATGGAAAGTTTAGTGGGGTCATATACGGCCCACGCGCCACGGAACGTGTTAACACTAGATTTACGAAGCCAATTTGACTCATTCAAAATTTGATTACTACAATATATAATATTGTAACGGCGCTTCATAATTAAATCAACAGCTATTATAAAATGATGTCACTAATTTAATCCAACTCAACTTCTTGTCCAAAGACAACTCAATATACAATGTTAAATCAATATCTAAACATTTGAACATTCTCATAATCGATATTAAATATATAGGGGAGACAATTTCGTTACGATAATTCGTAACAATATATTGGTTGGTTAATTTTTGAATAATAAATCTTTCATTTCAATTGATTAGGAACTACTATGTTTGCAAAAAATTTCAATTTTCTTGTATGATTCAAATTGGCTCACTTCAGAAAAATAGGTATATGAACATCCGTAAATCTAGTGTTAAAAAGTAGATCTTGGGCCCAATTAGGAATTATAAACTGTTTATGTGACTCTCCTCTACTTTGCAGAGTCTTTTGTTTGTGAAAACATTATTCCACTATGTCAATGTTAGCTATATTTTTCAATTTAATAGAATGCAAATCGAACATAAAAGAACTTACGCAAATTTCAAAATAAATGGCTGCTATATGTATGGTATATGTATACATTGAAATATGTATTAACTCTATGGATATTAACCAAACCGAGTGTCCGTAACGATAATCGATTCTCCGCAAATATGCGTCGGTGATCGAATTTGTCGTTACAGGTTGCATTGTACGGGACGGACAACGTTAATTGAGTTAGGGTAAACTCTCCGTGTCCGAGATCGTTCGACTGTGTCCAGGAATATCGTGATGTTCGTTGGACTCATTAACGTATTTCGACAGAGCCCTCTACCGCCATTGCCCCACAAAACTCTTCGAAATCGTTGCTGGTCGATAATTAAGAGCCACTTACAAATTTAGAGTGAGGTCAGTGTCAAGTTGTTCGAATTAATCGGGGCCGTCGTAAGAAGTGTCTTTTATTCCAGCAATTACTTCGCTTCTACTTTATCCACGGCCCTTTTTTTCTCTCTTTATTAATTAAAATTCTGATGACTTTGATCAAAAGAATTTTTACAAGTTATTTTACGGTATAGGGTAAAAGATACTCTATTTTTTTCAAATATTTGTGAAATTTCCAACGCTGGTTGTTTTCTGATTTTCTACTTCTATGGCGTAGACTATTTTGACACTAGAACTACAAAACGAGTCAAAATGACTAGTTTTTAATTTTTTCCAAATTTTCAAAGTTTAAGGGACAATCGTAGAGCAGATATTCTACCTTGTTCTTATAAAACATAGTTTTAGTTTTATGATATATCAAAATAATGAATCAAAATCTGAGTATTTGAGTTGGAGCCCGCCAATTTCAAGTATCTAAATTTTCTAAATTCTAATTCCTATGGTCACTTCATCTAAGACGAATTTATCACCTTTTCCTTCTCTTTATTCCACTTATTTGACATATTAAAATCTAGTAAATTTAAATAATTAATAGCTAATTTAAAATTGTACGGAGGAAATGCTAAATTTTTTAATGGATAGGAGACATGTTCCAGTTTTAAACGGTCTAGTAAC
This sequence comes from Cerceris rybyensis, assembly GCA_910591515.1. Classification (NCBI taxonomy): domain Eukaryota; kingdom Metazoa; phylum Arthropoda; class Insecta; order Hymenoptera; family Crabronidae; genus Cerceris; species Cerceris rybyensis. The sequence continues at coordinate 2,717,895 of OU342800.1, read as the reverse complement.
TTTTGAGACACTCTGTACTTTATCGGCGATTGTTCATCAACGGTGAACACTTTGGTGCAAATAATCTAAATTACTACAAATTTGAATACTCAATGAATATGTATTCTCACAAAGTGACTTTAAATGTTACAAATATAACGACCAAGTGTCTTAAAAAAATACAAGAATTTTGTGGACACTGTTACACGAAGCATAATTAGTTTAACTTCAGAAACAAATGACTTCAACACTGAAAATTTAATGTCAGATATATTAACTTCAAAAAACTATGACAATTCTAGCCTCCAGAACTCCATTTCGACCTTGAAGTTTTATTTCTCAACTCCATACACTTGAACCAGAGTAACCAGAAATCTTATCTTCTTTTCGTTCAATAATAAGATTCTCATACGATAAAAACTGTAGCCTAATTACCCCAAAGTCAATTATCCCTTTCGAAACGCTACCCCGAATCGATACACTTCGACAAGAAGCAGACAAATGACCTTAAAAAAGAACAAGAGGAAGATACCCCCAATAGCTCAAGAGCCTAAAACCCTACGTCCTAAGCTAAATAATCCCAGCAATTAACGTCACTAATTACACTAAAAATCAATCATTTCCAAATATAACAAATAAATTTAAAAAGAAAATCAAACGACACAGTTCCTCACATTTAAAAGCACAAGTAATAATCAAATTGAAGAGTCAAAGACTTAGAAATCTTTAGAATTTCTCACCAAAGTTGTGAGAAGCAGTCACCTTGACTGCCTTGACACTACTAACTCTAAATCTAAAACAAACCTAGAAGAACAAAAGAACATAGAAACAAAATCGAACGACACAGTTCCTTACATTTGTAAAAATAAGTTATAGTAAAATAGAGGAGCAAAAGACTTACAACTTTAGAATATCTCGCCAAAGTTGAGAAGCAGTCACCTTGACTGCCATGATACTACTAACTCCAAAGCCAAAACGAACCTAGAAGAAAAAAAGAAAGAACATAGAAACAAAATCGAACGACACAGTTCCTTACATTTGTAAAAACAAGTTATAATAAAATAAGGGTGCAAAAGACCTAGTAACTTTCAGAATTTCCCCTAAAAATTGAGAAGCTGTCACCTTGACTGCCTTGACGTTACTAAAGCTAAAGTAACCTAAAAATGAAAAGAAAGAAAGGGAAAGAAACGATCGAAAATCTGATCGGACTCGAGAGTTCGTCGAGCCGACTTTATAATTTCGATTCTGTGGATATCGTTGGAATTCGGCGGATTACCAAGAGCTCTCTCGGTGTCGTTAGCCGTACCGAGAGAGTGAGGTCAGCAACGCCGCGCCATTCAATATATCATCCCGTCCGTTGGTGGCAACAGAGGTGCTTGAATTCTGCCACGTGATCCGTCAACAGAGACCTCACCGGCAATATCGGAACACTCTTTCGAATTTCTATCACGCTATGTACAATAGAATCCCTCTAATGTTGCTCTCTCGCTAATGTTGACAGAATACTCCCGTTACTGTCACTAGTATTTTCCCCCACTTGGACTTTTTATTGCCCAATAGAATTTTAGTTTCGTGGCGCGTCATGTAGGTTATGGATGTTTACATGATCCTTCGCTCAAGTTTCAATTCTGCGCATGCTTATGCGCATAGGGGAAAAAAACTCATGAAAAGTCTGGATAGAAGGGAGTGTCAACATTAGCGAATGATCCTGGTCCGAGTTGTCAACATTAGAGGGATTCTACTGTACAACCTACACTTTGTTTTCTTCCTATGATCATCGAACTATTAACATTTCGTCATTGTAACTCCAAGTATTACCAAACTTCCAAGCTCGTATTGCTGCACACACTCGTTTCGCTATTTAACATTGCCTCGCTAATACGATTACAGCTGCCTGTCTGCCTGATGTCGGTAATTCAATGAACGTGTCAGTATCGCAATGTCGATAAACAAGGTTTTTTAAATTGCGTTATATTCCCTCGCTAGTTTGATCGTTCGTGAAAAGTCAAATATATGATAAATTGCAGCCTCGAGCGACGATTGGTTGCACTGCTTTGAACGAGTGGGGCAAAATGGCGGGAGATACTTGTTAGAATGAGATAGAGAGAGAGGGGGAGAGAAAAAAAAAGGATGAAAATTACCAAGTAAATTGTGTTGCAACGAACGATATGGAATCGTATACGGCAGACTGTTTTACAATACTCAATTTACGGTAATCAATGAAACACTCGAAAGCAATATGTAATTTATACGATTACCGAGGAATAATCCTATCGCGCATATACTTAATTGTATGATACATATATGGATATTTGTACACATGTATATTTCTACATATATGTATTTATCGATGGAGGAATATTAACGTACACGTAACCGGGTGGAATATTTTAATAATAAACAGGAAAGTACTCGACCGCGTTATGTATTGTTATTTCGTTGCATTAGCTCTCGGCGAGCTTACTGTGTTTTTCACGATAGATTTTACACGACGATACGAAACACGGGAGGGATTAATACTCTTAATTAAATCAAATGCTTGCACGATGATTCGTAATTGTACGTTGTTACGTTACGATTTTTCCTTCTTTTAGTTTTCTTTATCTCACTTAAGCATCGTCGTAGGGATTGCAAATTTTCCAGGAACGTTGAGATTCTAATTTTAGTTGGCTTAAATATCCTGTTATCTGCGAGTGAAATTTTACGGCACACATCGTGGCAGATGCAAAATATCACCGATATATTTCCTGCTTCTACAAATAATCAAGCGTGCTTCGGATAGAGAGAGAAGAGAGGGGAAAATGAAGACTATAAAAGTATTATTTATAACTACGTCAATCTGTATTTGCGCTTGAAAACCTTGAAAGCCACTTTTCCTCAACTTTACACCAAAAATTCTTTCCTTTTTTTTCCGAAGGAAAAGTAAAAGGTCGACGTATTTGCAAATCAATACGGAAAATGGCAAAGGGGGTCTCAGTGAATAGAAAATAAAGACTGTAAAAGTATTATTTGTAATTGTAGGATCGTGAAAAAGAGAGTCATGGCAACCTATTCAAGCAGCGTACTTGGCCGGAGTAGCTTAACATACTGCTGATCACTTAACTCGTGTTTTTATGTCCAAATGTTGTCGAAAGCTCACGAGCTACCTCTTGTTAGCATTTGCATCAACTATTTCAATATGATTACGGTTATTTTCCAATTTTCTACTTCTACGTCGTAGACTACTTTGACACTGGAATTACTAAGCGAGTCAAAATGACTAGTTCCCAATTTTTTTCAAATTCTCAAAATTTAAAGGACAGTCGTAGAGCAGATATTCTACCTTGTTCTTATAAAACATAGTTTCAGTTTTATGATATATCAAAATAATGAATCAGAATCTGAGCCTTTGAGTTGGAGCCCGCCAATTTCAAATATCTAAACTTTCTAAATTCTAATTCCTACGGTCACTTCGTCTACTTTTCCAAAGTACTTATTTAACATATTAAAATCTAATAATTTTAACACCGGTAGTTCTAGTGTTAATGTATTTGTTTCATATTTCTAAGTCATCAGCTATTTCAATTTCATTACACAAAAATTACTAAAACGTCGAAACTGTAAATAGTTTGCTTGTTCCGTGATTTCTACTGAAGTGAAACTTTTTTTATTAAAATCACATATTTTTTACGAAGAAACTTTAAAGTTATTGATGGATCGATAGTCACAAAACTCTTATCTTCTTAACGCCAATATTTCAATATTCAATATGTTAGAAAATTCATAAATATTTCAATTTAAACATAACACGAAATTTCATTGAATTTAATAGCGCCGGTCACCGGTGACCTCCATGGCAGTTAACATGTTAATTATCAGACTGCGGATTTTTATGCATTTATGACAAATTAAATATGACATAATATAAAAATATATCTAAGATATCCAAAGTATGATATTTGTTGTAATATTTATTGAGTGCAATAAATCCCTAGATAGGTTTTCCTGTCTCACCTGCATTTGTGAAACTCGAAATTGGCATAAACATCCGCAGTCTAGTAATTATGTATAAATAAAGTGTCCCGAAGTTTATTAAGATTCTCTCAATTTTAGAGTCAATTACGAAAAAAAATAGCAGGCAACATGAGTTAACTTGTAGGTAAAATTACTCTCACAGTTCTTTTTTAGGATCTCACGTAACTACGTCAATCTGCATTTAACTTAAAAACCTTAGATGGAAGTGAGAAAGCTGGAAAGCCACTTTTCCAGTCTGAACTTTACACCGAAAAATTCTCTCTCTCTCTCTTTTTTTCTTTTACTTCCGAAAGAAAAGTAAAAGGTCGACGTATTCGCGAATCAATACGGAAAACGACAAAGGGGACGTATCGGTGAACGGACAAAATACTCTGGTGCACCTGCACGAGGAACTGACCTAGTTTTCTTCCTTATAATTCGATGCGGAAGAAGGCAAACACGCTTTACTTTCGGCTCTCTCTCTCTCTTCAAGTCTCTCCTCCCACTCTCCACTCCTATCAATCGATCTAAAAAGAAATGGACAAAACCAGTTCTCAAAATCAGTGAAAATAATATCGTCGAAGGAGCTTTGTTCCGTGAAAGAATAAAGTACAATTAATACGAAGCAAGAAAGATCGTGACGTTTAATATTAATGCCTCGTGACCTAAATCGTCAAATGTTTCTCGAAACGCGATAGTTTACACGAGAAGTAAACGTTTAAAGGAACAACGAAGTGCATGTAGCAAGATGTAAAACACGTTTGCCACTTTAAATGGAAGAAAATTAGAACGATAACGCGTTAATCGTCGAATAACTATGGACACTTGGTATCAACGTGACACGTGACCGTGTATAACCAGCTTAAAGGAGGAAAAAGAATAAAAAAAAAATATGGAGAACCTTCGTACGAGGCGTATCGACTTTTTCACAATGTCCAAGAGACAACCGCAATTATTTTCTCGCGGAAGCAATTGCGTGTGGCATTACGTGCAATAAACATTAGGATTCCGTTACACGCGGGAATAATGGCTGCACTTATTTTCAAATCATCTCAATTATATGTACCTTCGAAAGCTGTAACGTAAAAACGAGCAGGTATGCGGTAACGTCGATGTTCCTGTATTATCGGACTTAGTTTCTATGGAAATCGATCACGAATTGGCGCGTTTCGAGAGTGGATAGGTACTGGGTGATAGGCTGCTTTATTATTTATGGTTTTAGAATTTCCACCGATTGGTGGAAGACTTTTTAATGCCGGGATGTTTGTGTTTCTACTTGATTCTCTGTCTTGTGCTCTCCGTGTTTGTCTACCTCTCTGTCTATCTGTCGTTGTGTCTGTTTCTTTCTCTGCTTGAGTGTCTTTCTGCCATTCTACCTCTCTGTCTGTTTCTTGTCGTCCTGAGAGGGAGTTTCTCTCTCTGTCCATCTGTCTTTCTGTCCTTCTACCTGTCTGTTTACTTGTCTCTCTGTTTATCCTTCTCTGTGTCAGTCATTCTCTTTGTCTATTTCTTTCTCTGTCGATCTGTCTTTCTGTCTGCTTCTCTTTCTGTCTATCTGCTTCTTTCTCTATCTGTCTCTCTGTCTGAGTGTCACTCCGTCTTTGTACCCCTCTGTCTGTTTCTTTCTCTGTCGATCAGTCTCTCCGTCGGTTTCTCTCTCTCTCTCTGTCCATCTATTTCTCTGTCGGTTTCTGTCTCTGTCCGTCTATGTCTCTGTCTCTTCCTGTCTCTGCCAATCAGTCTCTCTGTCTGTTTCTTTCTCTGTCAATCTGTCTGCTTCTCTCTGTGTCCATCCGTCTCCCCATCTGTTTCTTTCTCTGTCGGCTTCTCTCTGTCCATCTGTCTCACTGTCGGATTCTGCCTCTGTCCGTCTATCTCTCTGTCTGATTGCTTCTCTGTCAATCAGTCTCTCTGTCTTTTCATTTCTCTGTCAATTTGTCTTTCTGTCTGATTCTCTCTGTGTCCATCCGTCTCTCTGTATGTTTGCCTCTCTGTCAATCTGTCTCTCTAACTGTTTCTTTCTCTGTCTATATGTCTCTCTGTCTGTCTCTTTCTCTGTCCATATGTCTCTCTGTCTGCGTCTATCTCTGTCGGTCTGCATCTCTCTGCTTCTGTCGCTCCGACACTGTCCCTGCTAGCCTCCTTTCTCGCCTTTTGATCTCAAAACTAACGGCTTCAAAACCCTGTTGATGTCAACACCATGCACCCCATAGGCTCCCTTGACCGTTTTGCGAGCACAGACGTGCGCGTTTTCTTACGTAAGCTTTCCTCGCCATATTGCATCCCGATCGTTCACCCCGACATAAATCCTCCGACCACTACATTGTCTCTCGTATGTAAAACAGGTATTAAAATGCTCGGTATGTATAGTTGGAGGGTTAATATAGAAGTGATTGGCGGAAGTAGAGAGCCGAAGGTAAATTTGTCAGATCGAAATAACATAACTGCTTGCCACGTTAGTAATTGAAACGACTGGTAAAGACTAACCTGTTTCCACGGCTGAAATATTTCACCGCGATTCGTGCACGTCAAGGAACGAGTTTTCACCTGTCGACGATGTTGAATGGCTACCCATAAATGATATTCCACCGTCTTTTCGCGCGATTAGTAAATAAACTTGGTACTACGTGGAAGAGTGACGGGGAAAGGCGGTAACTTTGAATATAAACAATGCTACCATGATACGTGTTTACTTTCGGATAATTTTTGGACCTGGGCCAGCGTCGTTTCACGCTCAACACGTCAATTTGGTACTGGCAACCGGCCGAAATTTTCGTCAAACAGATGTCCGAACGACTGTTATTATCCTCCCGTTACAAACGAGAACGGAGAATGCTTAATCTCGAGAGCGAACGATACACGCCAAAAAAGAAACACCGTTGTCACTTTTAATGAGCGATCATTGTCAAATATAATTGTGTGCTATACTCGCTTACCACGTGAACAATCTTACCAATCAGGTCTCTCGTATCTGACATCGCGGCACCTGATTGGCGGAGATACTTCCGATCTCGTAACCCGCCATATTTTGTAAAATACAAAATATTCTCTTGCTCTTTTCTACATCTTGTATTCTAACCTCAAATTGGTAAAATGAAAATCTATGTCACGATGCCATATTGAACTGTTCTATTTCAAATCATAATTAACTTCGCATCAATCCAATTATTCGATCTAAGAAGTCTCCATGCATTTATTCATATTCGATCACGAGTAATAACATTTTCCTGCACGTTTTTCCGTACTTATCGCGATTCTCCAAATAATATCCGGCATTCAAGCGACGCGAACAGATTAATATGACGTAATGGCACAAATAACGCTTACAAGACAATTCCTCGAGATCGTCGGCATGTGCTTACATGTGCATACAAGTGAGCAAGCGAAGCGAGAGCATTAATGTCGCGACCAGATATGTACGCAACTACGAGGAGAGTAGTAGTAGCTGAATTAGAGTCCGATCGTGTCAACACTGAACGAGAATAGACGTGGCAACGTCGCGCGGACGAGTTTAGTAGCCGGCTAGCCGAAGCGCGGAGTAGCCGACCGGTGGAACGTCCGCACGTCCGGGAACGACCTTCCTTTACTCGTCCCGTGTCGAGGAACTTCGCCTCCCGGACTGCCAAACTCATTTTTTTCAATTACTCTTTTTCTACTATCGAAATTTACCGAATAGAGTCTACAAGTTACTTTAGAAATATTTGAAATTTGCCTATAATTCCGAAACTGAGCACATAGTGCCCCAGACTTTTTAGCTTCCATTTTGTAATTTGCACATTGACGGAAATTTATAGAACAGAGTTTATAAGTTATTTTAGAAATATTTGAAATTTGCCTATAATTCCGAAACTGAGCACATAGTGCCTCTGACTTTTTAGCTTCCATTTTGTAATTTGCACATTGACCGAAATTTATGGAATAGAGTTAATAAGTTATTTTAGGAATATTTCAAATTTGTCTCCTATAATTTCGAAGTTGAGCAGTAACTCTGTCTTTTCAGCTTCCATTTTGTATTTTAGATATTGAGGGAATATCGAGTATGACTTTATTTAAAAATAATTGAAATCTCCTTTTTTGGATCGATCGGATAATTGTTGTAACTTGTTTTTAGAACTTTCGAATTTGCACTTTGTTAATTTATTTGAAGTTTATAGTGTCGTCTCTTTAACATCTACCCGACGAGGAATTAAAACCGATCAAGTTTTTTTTCCCGCCATCGTTTCTTTTCTTTTAACGAACGCACGTGACGTCTTTAAACATATTGCATTAATCGTCGATAAATCTGCCTCTCATGAGGAATATACGGAATAATTTATAAAGAAACTTATAAATAAACGTTTGCCAAAAGAAATACCTAAACATCATTTCACATACATATTCATTAACTTCATTTTTCAAGTAAATCCAACCATACAAATCTATAACGACCTAAGATTAATGAAGATCGCAGTAAACAACTCTTACTAGAGATCATTTAAAAAACATACTCACTTTTCCATAATAAAAAGACCAACAACCACCAACAGCAATATATACATAAGTTGTAGCACCAGCTTAACTTCCCTGACCAACCGTTGACAAAAGAAACTGAAACACCATAATCATTCCATACATCCATAATTTTCCAACAATTTTCGAGTTGAAGGTTTCTTCAATTAATTCGCATTAGGTACCACGAACCATGTAATCCGACCGCGATACACGTTCTAGGGGGTTTCACTTCGCAGTTGGCACACGTGCGCAGGTGGAGAGTGTGGCTTTTGCTAGGTGGTAGTTTTTTTTTTTTACCTCCACCTCTAGTGTCTTTTTCCCATCGTTTCTTTGGTATCCGCGCAAGCGAGAGACATAGCCATAGATAAAAACCATGAACGAGATCGTGTAATAAACGAGGAATAAAGAGAGACAGAAGTATCGAGCATAAGAAAGAAAAAAAAAATGTAGAGAAACCGGTGGCAAGGATCGTCATGGAGTTGCATGGTTATCGGAAAAGGAAAGTAATACACTTGGAGGCCGAGAAAGAGAAGTCGCGGATCGGGGCTTCGTTCCTTCCAGCTGGCCTGGCACGGCGAAGGAGGCCTTGTCGCGCGGCTGCTCGTTCGGTCAATGTCTTCTCTTTCTTCCTCGCTCTCCCTCTCCGACCCCTACCTCCTCCTGCCCCTCTCTTCACTCTTTTTAACCCCCCCACCATATCAACCTTCCACCTTTCCCCTTCATCCCCTACTTCATCCTACTGCTTCACCGCCTTTTTCATTCTCCCCACCATTCCCGTGCTGCATCGCGCACACGAGACACACACCGCTGGTGTGTTCTGCCTGCGAATATCCCACTGTCATCTTTGCGAACGTTCGTCCATACGTCTCTTCGACTCGTCTCTCGTCCTTAGGATATTCCGTGTAGAGGAGATCGCGCGTTTTAATCTACAAGAAGGATACACGTTAGAATTAAACACGGGCATCGAGCGGAGAAAACGTTTATCACGATAACGGTATTTAGGTGGTCAAGGGGGCCAGCGAGAGGGGGGGAAACGGAGAAGAGAAGGATAGACTGGGTGGATAGAAGGAAGGTGGGGGGGAGTAACGCCACCCGTTCAGAAATGTGCACTGACATCGCGGTTTAAAGGCGCCGACGACGGAAAGGCGGTTCTCGTATGGCTTTTTCTACTGTGTGCGCAACAGCGTGAAAGTTCCACTCGCGCTTCTTGCGCGAGCTGACAATTTTCACCGTCGTCGTTTTCCATGGTGACAGAGAGAAGGCGATTTTTGTGCCGGTGATAGAAAAAAAAAATAAATATATACGTGGAGGAGTTTGGTGTGTCGTGTTTACATGTTTTATGGATTGTGCTGGAATTTCATGGGATTTTTTTTTTTTTTCGTTTTTCCTTGGGGATATTTGTATTTATGGAAAGGTGTATAAAGATTCGATGTGTATCGATAATGTCGCGTATGTATCGATGAAACGATCGTGGAGAATGAAATTTTTCGCGGTTCTTGAATTAATATTCTTGGCAGATTGTTCATTGAGGATTTAAGTTACGGTTTATCGTGATACGACGTGTACGATTACATCCTTACGTTTATGTAAATATCGTCGAACATTCTTAGAATGTAATCTCGCACCCTCGAAACAATATTGTGAGTCCCCGGAAAAAATATTAATTAACTTGATTTTGGGTCGAGTTGTTCGTTACGAAATATTGTAAATTGTAAGCTGATATCTAGCGATATGTATTGACAAATTTGTTATCTCTTTACTATGAATAAAAAAATCAATAAAGATGAAATTTATTTAAAAAAAGAAAGTCTATTTTTAAAAGAATATTTCTACGCGAATGTTGTAATTACCTATTGTTGAACTATATGTAATTTTCTAAATATATATTTGATTAGAGGAATACAAGGTGGATTTATTTTTCATAATGATAATTTCTATTTTCTTTTGTATTTTCAGAGTGCAATAAAGTTAGCTGGTAAAACTAATATCAAGAAATTGCATACACTGCTGTCAATAGTGGAGGAAAAACCAAAGGTGGATACCGGGCAAAATAATAGACACAACGAGCACCACATCAAAAACCATTATAAGCACAATCATTATACACACAACTCCATACTGACACCCTCGACACTCAACCAGGTATTTCTAAAAGTGATTTAACTTACAAGAAACGAATAATAAAGGAACTATGCTAATAATTCAAATATTTTGCAGGGCCTAGATGCAGGTACAAGCGACGATAGTGGTAGAGCGTCTGAACAATTGCATGGCCCTGGTATACCTAGGGATTGCCAGGACGCGGACAGTTCCAGGGACCATCTCAGCGATGTATGTGCTTTCATCGATAAAAACATGATTGCTAACTCGTTTGATAAATATAATTCAAGAATTCTATTACTTAACGCTAAGACTACCAAACCAATCAAAATTACTGATACTCTATTATTTCTAACCATTCTAAAAGTTTATAGAAGAGACGTGGAATAAATATTCATTGACATATTATCATACTTAAATCGTTTCTGTCTCTTGATTTCTCCTTTTTCAAAATACTTAGTTACTATATTGAAATATGATAGATTTAAGATCTAGTGCTAATAAATCTGAGTTTTAACAAATATAAACCCTTTCTGTACAAATCTATTTCGTTTTACAGGCTAGCAGTCATTGCAGTTCGGGTAAAGGTTATATCGTAAGTATCAAATATTCTTCCACCTCGACATGAAATTTGACAGCTAGCTAAAATTTCTCAGATAACTTTATTAATTCAAATTATTTTTCTCATTCCAGTGTGATAGTGAAGGAGAAGACGATAAGGTGCGTACAACGAGGACAACGAAAAACGTAAGGTTATGATCCTCTGTCAAATCATTTTCTACAATCTAACCTTTATTACAGGGCTCGGATGCAGAATCGATACTCTTTGAATCTTCTACCCCACCACCCATTGCACGTAAATGTATGTAATAAACATGCTAATAAATTTTGTTTCTTTGACTTACCCTCAACCAGCCATTGACATTTCAGACGAGTTGCCATCATCTTCACCGCACGTGTTGCCTCCAGCAAACGGGGCAGGGGGATCTCCTCCAGATACAGGTGGTCAAATTTCGAATCCAGCAACGGATGCTCCGGCGCCTATACCACCTCCTGTTCCTGCGTCTGCACCAGTTCCAACAGCGCCGAGTCCTCCAAGCCCTACTCTACCCCCACACATATCCCAGCCACCTGTAAGTACAGCTTGGCAGCAAACCGATGTCCTCCTCTTGGATGATATTTCATGTAGAATCTTCGTTTCAGATGACTAGTCCATTGGCAGCGAATCCACGTGCAATAGCTCCGCAACAGCGGCCAGCTTCCCCGGCTCTGCCACCACCATCCTTGTCCCAACAGCCTCATACAACGATACCTGCGTTACATCCACCCAATGTGCCCCATGTTTCGTCGAGTCATACAACTAGTCCAGCAGTGGCAAGCTTAGGCGTCACCCCGGCAGCGCCTTCGAACGGTGCAGCTACGACGAGCTATCCACCGCCAATTCCCATGGCTGCTTATCCACAAACGCAACCGTCGTATCCGCCGCTTTATACACCGTACACAGCTCTCAATCACAGCCCGTATCTTCCACCTGCTGTACCGTCTCCTTCACATTCGGCTTCCTCACGAGCGGACGTGGTAAGTTTTGCAATTTCATTCTACGCATTAGAATCGTGCACGACGGGACGGTCAACTGTCAAAATGTCGATGATCGACGAAGATTAACGAAGTGTCGATACGATGGACGAAGATCCACGAAGTGTCGATGATCGACGAAGATTCACGAACATGCACGAATCAATTACGAACTGATTGTGGGAAAATTTGAATAACCTATTTTTCCTTTCTTTTTTCTCTCACTTTACAGAGAGGAAGTAGAGCATCCCCGTGTACTAACATAAGTAAACAGACTGTAGGAAATAATGCCCCGAATCACAATACTCCACTGAGCGCTGCTACAACGACGTGTGTTTCCACCATAACCAATACGGTTACCACGGCGAATACCATTGCTCACAGAGATATGGTCGCGTGTAGTTTAACAGGAAGGAACAATAATTCACCACGAGGACATAGCCCGAGTCGAGAAAGAGACAGTTACAGGTATAATTTGATATTTTAACCGTGTTCAACACTGAAACTACCGATGTTACCGAACTCCTTCGATTCCAACTTGCGACTGGCGTGACTGCAAAAGTTTCAACTAAACAGCGCCATCTATAGATACTTTCTTTCAAACTTTCAAATTGTTGATTTCTATTTCAAAGTACTTAATCGCTATATTTCAATAAATAAGACATAACATCGGTAGTTGTAGCGTTAAAGCATAGCAAAAATGCTGTAGGATCTTCTAACAATCGTAATTGTTACAGCAGCAACGTGAGCAGCCTAAGTCGAGGTAGTATAACACCTGTAAGCGTGCCAAACACATCGTCCCCAGCTAATTCTAGTCTACCTGCTTACTCTAAGCCACAAGGATGGATTGGGTAAGAAGCAAGAATCTTTAAGTTTCACTTACCTTACTTTCTCAGCTTGGAGCTCTCTAACTCTCGATATTTCCACAGTAGCAGTACAGCTTCACAATTATCTCCAGCAACGGCAACGTCAGTTCCAAGGCCGACTCCTCCGCCGGTACCACTTGGCATGCATACATTCCCTCCACCGATGTTCGCGGCACCGCTACCACCCCCTGTATCTAGCTCCAGTCCACACACATCACTGCCTTCTCTACCACCGCCAACGACCAATCCTAATCCGTTCTCCGCCGAGTCGCTCTTTCAAACAAGTAAGTCTATAAAACATCATGAAATTCGTTTGGGTTTGCAAAGTAGGAATGAGAAATGGGTCTTCGCTTTCGGAGAACACGATGTACTAACCGAAAGAAGGGGTGACTCATGTCGCAGGTCAGGCAGACCTGTTAAGGCGAGAGCTTGACAATAGATTCTTGGCATCCCAAGACAGAAACGTCGGCGTTGGGAACCTGGGTCCACCGCCGTATCTTAGGACGGAGATGCATCATCATCAGCATCAGCATACGCACGTACATCAACACACGACGCCTATGTTACCTCCAACGGCTGCTACGACCCTTTTTCCTCCTCCCATTGTGAGTGTAACGCGCGTATGGATTTGTATACATGGTGTATCGTTTCACTTTGTTGACATCTATAACAGATAAGTGTATGCAAAATTAATATTTTCTTCGCGACGGTCTACAAAGTTTTTTGTTCCTGTGTGCCTTGGATATTCTTAAGGCTTTGTGTGATAAATTTAAATTGATTATTTCGAGGTGAAGACGTTGAGAACTGCTGCAAAGTATGGAATGTATTGTTAGTATGTAACAATAAAGTTAGATGATACACCGTGTTTATATTTCCACGTTATGCATGATAGGATAGTGAATGTTTATGTCTGCCTGTGCACCCGTAAATAACTGTTTTCTTAGTTTAAGGACATCCCAAAAGTGGGAAGTGTCGACTCTCCATTTTTTCGTGGAAATTTAAACCTTTCTGGTTATTCTGGTTTTAATACTGGTCTTCTACATCCCGGAATTGGGCCACCTTCGACTCCTTTTGTACCGCCTAATCATCTAACATCATTCGCACCAAAGGTAAGACCTAGAACTTGAAATCCAGAGAAAGAATATATAAAATAAACATCCTTTCTCATTGTAGAAGAGCGGAAAGTGGAACGCGATGCATGTACGCATCGCCTGGGAGATATATCATCATCAGCAGAAGCAGCAAGCCGAAGCTAAAGCGGGAAGTGTCGTTAATACTAAAACCGAATTGTTGAGACCACCGGGACACCTTTATCCAGGTGGTCCAGGAAGTGGTCTTGGGATTGGAGCACCTCCAATGGCACCTCCATTTCCTACGAACATGCCACAAGCTCATCCTGCACCACCTCCACCTCATCCCGTTGGTTTTCTATCAACGCCAGCGTCGCATTTAGGTAAAATACACAAATTCCACTCGACAAAGTATCTAATAAATGAAATATCTTATTGATAACATCTCACAATAAACGAATTTCATTTGTTTGTTTCTACAGGAACAGGAATGTCACCGTTTGGAAGGTACCCATCGACGTTTGGTGCACCGAATCCAAATTTCCCGGGTCTCTCCAGCTTTCCTCCTTCCAGAGAAATGCCACCGTTGGGTGGAATGAGTTCTGTACACGATCCATGGAGAGGGTAAGTTTCTTCACAATTAAATATCGAATCACAATTGCCTGAAAGCAGCTTAACACTAAAACTATATACCGAATTGATTAAAATTTCCTCTTTCCTATTAAATAATTAACATCATGAAGCGCATAAATTCAAAGCCAGTCATTTATTTTGCATTAACCCTTTGCGTGCGGACGATTCTCTGCCGCTCCGAAGAGACTGCGCGCGCTTATCGCTGATGATAGCTGGGGACTGAATACTTTTCCGCGTACCACATAAACAATTGCCACCGCCGGACGCATATTTGCTTCCACAATTCATATAAATAGCTTTTGCTGGACGCATATATGTGCCCATAGCACTCAAAGGGTTAAAAGCATTCAAAGCCAATACCACAACATCATTTAATTTCAGACTACAACGTGCCACCACCGGATTCCCTCCAACCACCGTATCCTGGAGCCTGAAACCGGAACCGCCAACGATCGACAGACGAGCAGAACTCGAGGAACGAGAACGAGAGCGTGAACGAGAACGTGAACGCGAACGCGAGCGTGAACGCGAACGCGAACGTGAACGTGAACGCGTAAGACGAGAGAGGGAAAGGGAACGAGAGGAACAACGTGAAAGGGAAAGGCGCGAACGCGAGAAAGAGGAGAAGAGAAAACAACAGGAGGCTGCCGAGAGAGAAAGGGAAAGGCGGGACAAGGAACGTCGCGAGATGGAGAGACGTGAAATGGAACGTGAGAGGTTGCTTCATCAAAATCGTCAACACGTCGTCGTAGGACGTGATCGTTCTCCACTTAGAAACGGTTCTGCTCCTATCGACGCTGGAGAAGTCCGTGTCAAAGAGGAACCTCGTAGCAAGGACGACGAAGTCGTGATGTTACCAAGGCCACCAGGTCCTGGCCCAGGAGCAACATCCCAGCAAGGACCTGGACCAAGTCCGTTGCCTGATCCGAGGTATCATCATCCACATCCTCACTCGTACCTTGCGAGGCATCCTCACGGTATGCCAGCACCGCATTCCATGCCGCGAAGCATGTTGCCCGGATTAGGTACTCATCCGATGCAACATTTCCCACCACCTTCTGGACCAACCGGTCAACCTGGTGGCCCATGGCCCGGTGATCCATTCAGAGATTATCGTTACGATCCGTTGCAACAGTTACGATATAATCCTCTAATGGCTGCAGCCGCTTTCCGCGCGGAAGAAGAAGAACGTGCAAAACTGTACGCCGGATATCCGCCACCACCGGTGAACTCATTGAGAAGCAAAGATCCGAGTCCTGGTCCATTGAGCAACTTGCATATGCACCATAGAGCAGGACCAGGACCTGGAGTACCTACGAGGCAACTAGAGCCTACGATGATGCACGCGGATATACATAAGAAGGAGGATGCATCTCAGTCTCGATGATACATCCTCCCCGCGTCCTCGGCTTCTGCAAGTGAACGCACCGACGGGCCGGTATTCTGATAGAAAAAGGAAGGGTTAAATTCTCGGATTTCACCGATCCCTCTCTCGCAAAACCCGGTGCTGATATTTTGCTTAAGAAGAGGCGTTATTTAAAAGAAAATTGTACATAGATTATATAATATTTATAGTTATCAAGTGCGAAAGGACGTGGGAAGAACGCGTAGGACGTTTTTTCGATGCACACGGGAAAAGACACACGAGCGTACGTACGATAAACACTCTCTGATGCGAGAAACCATTAACGAAGATGCCTTGCAATTCGCGATTAAATAGAAACCCGTCTGAACGACGAAGGGGAAACGTTTTGCGAAGGACGGTTCGTCGATATATTTAAAAAAAAAAAAGAATGAAAAGAAACACACGGAAGGCATTTCTGAGCAAAGGCGTCGGCAATGGAACCGACGTTATCGCGTTATGTGATTAATACTGCAAGTTTTTTCGGGGATCTGACTGTCTATAGCGATATAAACTTTAATTATTACGATAACTATGCGTACAGTTTAAACAAAAAAAAAAGTATCGTGTGTAATATTATAGATATTGTAGAATGCGAGGCGATGCTACGTAAAGAAAAAAAAAGGAATTCAAGTTAAGTGAAAAAGTTAAGCGGATCTCTACCATTACTCAAAAGTTATTTAATTATTTATTTATTGCGACGTATAAACGAACTTGAATCTCTAAACTACTGACGTACGGATACGATCGTAAAAAAAACACGAAGGTTGCCCTTTAATTTAATCCATGATTTATAAATGAGAATGAAGTTTTACTTGTCGAATTTTCCGTTTCATTTTTGTTCTTTTTGTTTCGTAGAGAATTGATTTTGTGCGTTAGGCGATTAATAGAAAGGAAAAGAAAAACAGAGAGGGCAAACGAGAGAGAGAAAAAACAAAGAAGTATCTTTGGCTATCGACGGCACAAGCCTGCTTCTTCTATCCTTAATTCGAATATTTCGGCCGAAATTTGCACCACGGTGCTATCCTGTGATACAAATGAGAATCGTTCGAATGTAATTCGAGAGCATTCGTTCGCTTTTTCGAGAGTTTTTACAAATTAGAACGGCGCAAACGATAAAAAGAAAACAAATTATTCTCGAGGCAGTTTGTGAAACTAGGAATCCATATCGTCGATTCTGTAAATGAAAGTTGTATTTACTTTTCGGATAATCTGGAATTAAAAAAAGAAAAGAAAGAGAGAAATTAAGTAAAATTCGAAGGAAGTTTGTCCGTGCCAAAGTGCTTTTAATCAAAAAGACATTAAACACCGAACAGACAAACGTCGAACTTGGTTCTCTTATATAAAATTATCAAAAAGAAATTTATTCTTTTGCCCCGTTGTTTTTTTTTCACCGTCCTGTCAAATTGTCAGCCATATACGTCGTTGTGTTACCAGAGAGCCGATCCGATAAATCTCTCTAAGAGGAAAAAAAAAAAGATAATGTAATACTTGTGCCATGGACCAGGCTACATTTCGGGAACCCTGGTGCCTCTGAAAAAGAATACTTTCTTTCGTGAAGTAATCGGGCTCTTAATCTTTGTTTCGTTTATACTGTAAAGTCACCATAAAAGTGTATATTATTATATAATTAACGACCATACGCAATTTAAAAATTGTAGATATTTTTCATCGATGCAAAAAGTTGCAATGTGATGCAATGATTCTGTTCTTGTAGATATCGCGAAGTATAAAAGAGGATTTTGTGTGAATAGGTTTTTTCTAAAATTGATTCTTTGTAAAAGGGTCTAATAATCATAGTTTCTATCAAAATTGTCTCAGTAATTTCACCTGGCCTTACAAACATCCTATAATAGCGTGCGCAATAAAGATTTCGCAAACTATATAGGTATATTTTCGCAATAAAACCAGCCAGTCTTCTTTTGCATTCAAAAGAAAAAAAAGAAGCGCAAAGTTTATAGTCTTGAACCAGTGAACGGCAAACTACAGAACACAGATAATTCAATAATATGTTAGCTTTAAAAAAATTTGCCAATCACCGCTCCAATCCACTTCGTCCTGTCACTGTCTCAAAAACACAAGCATACTTCACGGAATTCTTGCAATTAATTAATTCTTCCAGGTACTAATTAACTGCATATACTTATGACGTGTGAAATCTGATATATTTCAAAAGCAATATTAATGAATCACGAACGGTATCCAGTACACCGACGATAAAGAAAAAACAATTAAAAGAAATGACATATTTACTGTAAAACACCGTTACGAGTCCTTTTTTTTCTGCCCGGTCTGCATACACACTGTTTCACGTCTATTGATATTTCGAACAAATTGGTAAAAATGATTCGATCAATATATATAATATATATATTAAAGGCGACCAACCAACGAACTCGTGCTTGGTCAAATTCAGTTCATCAGTTTGTTTATATGTACAACAGAGTCTGCTATCGTGAACTGCTGGAACTCGATCTCGTGTAGCGTCGATGCCGGTGACGCGGATTATTCGGCGGACTTCGGGAACGGGTCCTCGGCCTACGTCGTGGTGGGCGGGGACTTCTTCGACGGTTCATTGGAGGAGAGCGTCTTCGATAACGAGGCGGCGTATTTCTACCACCGCCGCCCCATCGAGGAGGTGCTCTTCTTCCCATCACCGGTGACATTCTGCGCATAGGTAGAGGTCTGGGTTTCGGTAATAATACTGGCGCAGCTGTGATCTCTTGGCCGTCTATTTGACCTACAAGGGTAAACAAACACGTGGCGTGATTAACTGCCGTTAGATTTTGCAAAGACATAGCTGTTTTGCTGGTTAGTGTCACGCATGTAAGTCTATAAATTCGTAGCATTTTGAAGTATTCAGATACAGACACATTCAGATACGTGTATTGTATATATTATGATATTTGAATACCATAATATCTGTCTATGTTGCACGTATCGTAGGCAGTGATGGACAGATTGTATACAAATACTAGAGTAAGATCCGTGCGTGCTCTACAATGTTTATTTATCGTCGTAATATCTGTCGATAGTCTAGAATACGTGCACGATTATTGCGAATAGAGTGAAACAGTGATTCTGAAACAAAATTCTATGGACACTTACCACCGTCCATGTGTTTCATTGCGTTCTCAGCTTCGTCCGCCGTTTCAAATTCGACGTAAGCGAAGCCTCGTCCTTGATTGGGATGAAGCTTGTCCATTGCAAAGTCGACCATTTTGATTTGTCCGTATGTTGAAAATATTTCCATAATATGTTCCTTGGTGACGTTACGCGTCAAGTGTCCGATGTGAATTTTCGTCGGTCGCGGTATCGGTGAACGTTCTCTACGTTTTCTTCTCGGCGATGGCGATCTGCAAGTAAAAACGACAATAAGAAACAAGTTACAAAGGTAAGAAAACAATAATTCCATAAGTTAGAGCGTTACCTCGATCGTCCTTTTGGTTTCGGTTTATCAAGAACAGAATTGCTACTCTTCTTCTTATCCTTCTCTCTGTCCCTATCTCTATCCCTGTCTCTGTCCCTCTCCCTCTCCCTTTCCTTTTCTCTTTCCTTCTCCTTGTTGTCGTGTCTACGAGAAGCATCTACGCTCTTACTCCGTTTCCTTCCTCTGTCTCTGGAACTTCCCGATGAACTCTCAGAACTGCTGGATGAACTACTAGAGCTGGAGCTGGATCTAGAGCTGCTTCCGCTGCTAGAGCTCGACGAGCCGGAACTACTGTCGGAAATACTGGAAAGTTGAGACATTAGGGACTTGCGTGCCGTCCCATTAATAAATTCTTTCTCGATATTCCATCGTTACCTGCTTCCACTGCTGGAAGAAGAGTAAAGCTCCTCGGTAGTAGCTCGTTTCTTTCTCTCTCTGTCTCTTCCTCTTTCCTTCTTGTTCTCCTTGTCCGTAGCTTCGGAATCGCTTTTACCCGTGCTATCTTTACGACTGCGTGCCCTGTAGCCAAACGACAACACCCGGTAAGTGAGAGGTTACGATTAAGTCACGAAAAATCCCGTGAAACGGCGAAATAATAGTGCGATTTACTTACATGATAGCAGAGGTTAAATAATGAAAACACGGGCGCGGCTATGGCTCTATAAACGAAAGAAATGTCTGTTGAACGCCGTTGAGAATGCCAACAATGGCGGACACCGCCGCTCTAGAAACGTACCTCCTTCTCTGTATGTCTTTACGTTGTAATTACGTGCACGATATAATTATACGTTACTCTACCACAAATAAAACTAATTGGTGACTTTATTTTCTATTATCGCAACATTGTGTTTCACGAGGTTTTACGAAAACTCGGAGGAAAATTGTTGGGAAACCGACGCGGCGCTTGTGTCGTTGTCGCGCCGGACTATGACCACATCGTGCAATATACTATTTATTTATGTTTTAAATAAAATTCTTCTCTGATACTGCAATTAAAAATAAGGAAAGATTATTTTTCGCAAAATTACATAATTATTATAACGTCACGTTCACTTATGGATTAATGCGATTTAAATTAGTACTTTCGAGAGATACAAGTTTGTCAATAAGGTCGACTGTACGTTGATTTACGAACGCTTTGTGCGCCAAACCACGGGCTTTTTGAAAAGCTGTTATTCAAACGAGATTAACAATATCACGGACGATAATGTTTTTATTTTTGAAATAATTCCAATGAATCTCGGTCGAACGTTATTCACGATACAATTAGGTACTACAATCGTCTTGTATTTTATGAATTTTATTCTGTAGATTGCTGTAGCGATACTTAAGTACCGAAAATGTGTATGTATGTATGTACATATATGTGATAATAACGAGAAATATTTATGTACAAATACACCGAGTTGTAAACACTAAAAACATTCGTCGCACCTTACACAATTAAGTGATCTAAACTCAATTAGTTTTGAACAGTTGTATCAGGTCCACCGAAGAAACTTCTCCTCGTTTTACAATTAAAAGAAAACAGTATATTTTCGCTGTACTTCTCAATATTTACTGTATATATAAATATTATTATAAATATACTATTTTCTTTTTAATTTCAAAAACATAAAGAACTTTCCGATAGACCTAATATCTCGGTCACTTTTCGTTTACTCATTTTTCTCTCTCTCTCTCTCATTTAAGAGCAAGTTAAATTCCAATAGTTAAGGCTACACGAAAAATCGTACTTTTTTGGCACAGTTATGAAGAATCAAGGAGAAAATTAAAAAAAAAACAACTGATAACGACAACCCAATCATAAATCGTCGAACGGACGAGGAATTCTTTCATTTAACAACGTTAAGAATCGAAGAAAATGTTTTCTCTTATTACTTTTTTTTTCTCTCTTCTAACGACGGTTAATATTACTATTTTTTTTTCGTTAAACATTAAATATTAATTCGTGAACGTCCGTAGCTCGAAGTATTCGATGTTCGATGCAGCTCGATGGCCGAACGATATGTGCTATGTGACTTATTCTTTTTCCTTTGTCTTCTTTACAATAAATTGATTATCGATCTCGCCGCAAGGTAAACGTTATACAGGAGATATTTTTCGATTACCTTACGGTGCACGTGATGTCGTTTTGTTTACCGCAATTAATTAATCAAGCCTGCGTAAATCGATGATATTGGTCAATCGCATACATAATACAGAAACGGTCATGCAACTTTAAAAGCAGGGTATATTACAAACTTAACAGCAGCTGTAAATATATAGCAATGAATTTATGCAATGCCATGTATATTACAAAATTCTTCTTTCTCTAGCTTTTTCTTTTAACAAAGTCGAAGTTATCTTCTTCCCTTCTTACCGATTTTGGGCAGCCGTCACTGTTTGAACATTCGCAAACGCTAAAGTACTGTAATACTTTATATATAAATATATATAAGTTATATATAACAATAATATATAAATTATATATAGATATATATATTTACAGATACGTGGCGTTTAATTTTGAAAGTGGTACAAGTTCGTCTTTTTGAACTTGTGCGAAAATCAGACGTGCCATGTTTGAAACTGGACTTATAACACTTTCAAACACAAACTGGTTATTTTGAAAATAGTATAAGTCGATTGTCTTCTGGTATTTTAAATCGCAATGGAAATAGAATGGAATATCTGAACGCAAGGGAAAAGGTACTTGTTCCACTTTCAAAATAAACTACACATACATAAATATGATGATAAAAGGATTCTCTCAGTGCATACATCCGTTTCACATTCACTTTTCTCAATTCCACTCATAAAATTAACTTCTCAACGACCTCTCCTTATCCACACACTTCTGAAAGCTTCGTTCCAACGTAAAAAAAAAGTCAATCGATCCGCTATAATTAGTTGGGCACACCAATAAAAAAAAAAAAGAAAGACACCAGCATCATCATTCATAAAAGAGAAAAGAAAAATAGAGGTGAAATTATAAAGTCTTATATATTTTTTGTTTTCTTCTTCATCTTGTTTTTCTTTGTTTTTAATCATTTACGTATAAATATTGTTAAATATGTATATTAAAAATTTGCTACACATTTCACGATATTATTTTACACAGAATTTGTTATTCTATATCCCGAATAATACGACCGTTAAAGTCGATTAAGTAACTCTCTTGTTAATTGGATGCACGGAGAACGATTCTTCGCGGCTTCGTTAACGAAGACAGGATTACTATGCTTTCATTTTTCACGTTTAAACGACTCGATCGTGATCGTTTGTCGATTTTCTGTCCTTCTCTTGCCCCGAATGAAAAGAATAGGGTAGCGAGAAAAAGAAGAAAAGAAACGAGCGAGAAAAGGACACGGCTTCATTCGTGCGATCGCAATCGAGTCTTTATCGGAATACACGTAATTACGATTCCCGAATCTATGTACATACACACACACACGCGCTCACACATATATGTATACATATATAAATACAAATATACATATGTATATGTATATATGTCTCATACAATTCTCTTTCTTTCTCTCGCTCTCTTGTAACTCGTCAAAAATTATTCCTCTCTGAAGGAGCTCAAAGATCGAGGACAAAAAATGGAGAACAAAAAAGAAAAAACGGCGATCAACGGCGATTACGCCGCGCAACTATAAATTGAGTCACGACGTCACTGTATAAAAATCTAAACTGACCTTAATTGTGTACTAAAAAATATAATTGTTTCCTGCCAAGCGAAACGCCACTCTTTTTTTTCATATTCGGAGTATTTATGTCGCTCAGCATCGTTTCTTCATCTTCATCTTCTCTTTTTTTTCTTCATTACCTCTATATATTTACGCGCTCTCGACTATACTTTCGTTGACGGTTTTTTTTCCCTTATATTCTCGTGACTCGATTAAATGTAACATCGTCGATCGTGATATCGGATCGAACGCTTCCGCTTCTTCTTCTACCCGCCCGGACTAACAACGAACACGTTTCATCCATTGTATACGACAGTGCTAATGCTTCCTTATCGTGTAATGACTAAACCGAGAAGAGAAAAAAAAATATTGCTAGTATCGCGGCACAATAGTCTTTTTTTTTTCCTTCGGTAAAATGCACTTCGCGTTCAATCGTTGAATCTCCTCCACCGAGGAAGAATCCACGAAGATCAATCTCCGAAGTTTGAGTGCGATCGTGTTGAAGCACGAGAAAGATTCAACATTGGAGAATCGTTGATGTTCACCTCTCAAGTTCATAATGGATAAACAATCGTATATTCTCCTACAATCCGACGATTACGAAGCTCCAATTACTATTCCACATTGAATACAATCTCCATACGATCAACACGTATCATCGTTCATCGCGTGCACCTTGCTAACATCTCGGTGTCCCATTTATCAGCATATCGAAGGACCATATCCCCCGTATTGCCAAGTAAAAACAATTGGGCATTTACGGATCGGAAGAACTCATGTTATCTTTCGACCATATTAATATCATCGTGACGTAGAATGTAATAGCTGCTTCGACGTGAAGATAATTCGTATCAGACGGATATCTCGTATGCGGCATGCGTTCTTTCCTCGTTCGAGCGAGAATTAACCCGTGAGATCGGTATTTCTCGTACAATCTCCGTCCAGCCGCAGGATGGTGCGGAGACCGGAAAGGTGGGCTATACAGATATCTCGTAATTCATGTCATAGACACTTGCACGATCCGGTGTCGGAGTCGTTGGTCTCTGAGATGATCTAGTGTCGTTAGGCGCGGACACCATCTCCATAGAATCCGTCATTTGTAGTGCACGAACAAAGGACATAGGTCTACGTCGTGCATCACCGGAAGTCGGTGTGGTCGGTGTCGCCATGGTTGCTTTTCTTTTCACCTGAGGCGACTGATGGGGTGGGAAGACCGGTACTCCGCCTCTCATGGCAGGACGATAAGCCGTTCTTGGGGCATCAGCGTAGAGTTGTTGGGTTGGACTTGTTGGATTCGAACGATAATAATCGTACGGTGGCGGTGGTCTCTGAGAGGGTGACTGATGAGTCGTCGTACTCGTTGCACCAGGTGGTGCTGGATAGCTGCCGGGTGAATTATCTTTCCACATGTATACACCACGTTGAGGAGAACCGGCTAGTTCACGTATATTATCGACGGTGTTGTTCGTTCTGGAGTAAGGATGATCAGAACCCTGTCGGACGAGTTCGCTCTCCGACAGGAATCGTCGTTGAGGACTGTAGCCGGCTACTACGGCACCGCTGACAACACCGACACCGACGTTATTTCCTTGTTGTACATCGTAATATGTCGGTGTTTCGTTTACTCCAATAAAATCCGGCCGACGAACCTGCGTCGGGGTACCTGGATTCGATCTGCAACAGAGATATTGAGTTTTGGTTTCCGTGTTTTAGACGTTACGGGACGGGAGGGTAGTCGTTTATCTCGATAATTGACAAATGCACGGTTTTACAGTGAATCAATATGAATATTGTATGTATATATGGATATACATACATAAAACTTGTATATGCGTACGTGATATACGTGTATATACGTATACATGTATATTAAGTACATATATATGCGAGTGCTGAGCATTGTAGCCATACAAATACGGCTCTGGCAAGACATACAGGAGAGAGAGCAGCGCATCATTCCTGTTCATAAAATTAGCGTCTATTGAAGAAAAAGTAAAAAAGGTAGCGAACCTAGGAGATACAAATGTGTACGTGTATATATGCGTGTGTGTGTGTCTGTCGCCGGTAAAACGATATTTGTACATAAATATATATGTATGTGTATCTTTGGGTATACTGCAGGGTGTTAGAAAGAAGGCCAACGGGACGGCAGAAGAGCAAGGGAAAATCTAGCTGGAATGTTCTACCGTTTGTAGTACTCTATAGATTTTTGCTAGGATCATTGGATGGAACTTATTCAGTCACAGAAATTTTAGGGTCCAATTTAACACATTGAGCGCCGGTCTCACGATAATGCGAGATTTTTTGTTTTATATGGATATTCCTACACCTCACAGATCAAAAGATGATCATTTTCAGAGACTTTCGAGTGATATGAAGAACTATAAAGTTGCTAGAATCATTCAGTCAGGGAAAAAAAATTGCCCAAATTGTTTAAAGTATTAAATATTTTCTTCAACTATTTACTGTTCAGAGGCGAGCAACTGTAGCCGGCCCTTAATGTTTTAAATGCACGAATTTAAAGGAAGATCAGTATTTGCGTTCTTTTCGTTAGCCTTCATTGTAATACCCTACAGTACGTATATCGGTATACGTATCCTACATATATATTTATATAAATATACCGTTTCTCTTTAAATATACAATATGTATGCAAGAAAGCATAACTTTAAACTACGATATGTCCTCGTAGGATGAAGTTCGTGTTTACCTGCAGTAGGTCGCAACATGATGGTAGAAAGCAGCTCCTTGCAGTTACCACCCCCTGCAGTGGGACACAAACTTATCTATATACCATATATCTTGTAATATGTACATGCAGAGAAACTAATTCTCTACGATAATTATTGCGAGCTGCAACGCGCGAATTTTCTTTCTTTCCTCATCGCTTTTCTCTTTCAACATCGACTTATTTACTTTCGATCAACGTTCCTTCGTCATTTGGAAGGTGAGAGAAAAAGAAGTGGTGATAGAGAATAGGAAGAAAGAAGATAAGAGCAAGAGTGAGGTGTTTACAGTGAGGGAAATAAGGAATTTGAAGTAACTGGCTGACACCGTATACCGAGAAGGTAGCAAAGAGGATATTGAGAGAAAAGGAAATCGTTTAATCTGTATCTGGTAGCGTGCTCGATAGATGCAATGTAACTATATACTATAATAGTGTGGCGCTTCCCTCTTGCTCTCTACGTCGACATTTCTGTGCAATGTGATAAAAAACGTCGCGATCGTACATTTAGAAAGAAACAAAAAAAAAGATAGAAGAAAGTGAAAACAGTAATATCTACAGTCTCGAGAGAGAGTATCTTCCGAGTGTACGCGTAATGTATAAACGAACGATACGTCGTCTTTTTACTTCACGCAAAGACTGTGCTCTAATTGCTTTTGATTGTAATGTACAAGCATCGATATACCTGCGGATAGGACTGGAAATGGCAAGAGGAGTCGGTACTCCAATAGCTTTGATGCGTTGCGTCGTTGGACTTGCACCACCTTGACCTCGTTGAGAAGCTGTGGCTGGTGATCCACTTGCTTCCGGTGACAGAGGATCCGGTGTGTGACTTCGAGAACCGTTCATTGCTCTGTAAACGTTACCATGCATTACGCGATAAGTGAAAGTGGAAAGATAGATAAACAATTGTAAATAAAGACAATCAACGTTACCTTGGCCTTGGATGAGGACTGCTTCTAGGATAATGTACTGGATGGCTATGCTGCGACGGCGGAGGATGCCTGGGAGACTCGCTGTTCTCCACAGGTGGCAGGAAGAAATTACTCTTAGAACCGTGTCTCTGCAACGGAGGCGTAGGTTCGCAATCCGCTGACTGAGACGCCGTTGGTTCCATGTCCGTGTCCGACCCATCACGTCCAGGAGACAACTGGAAATTAAGATTGTTTCGAT
Source organism: Cerceris rybyensis (assembly GCA_910591515.1). NCBI lineage: Eukaryota > Metazoa > Arthropoda > Insecta > Hymenoptera > Crabronidae > Cerceris > Cerceris rybyensis. Next base: position 2,690,784 of record OU342800.1, on the reverse strand, counting down.
AGTACTACCGGTCTTAATAAATCTTGGAGTTTTATTATGGAACACGGTCGTACGTGCATGGATGTATCCTTGGGATTAACGTTATCTAATCGTGAATGGATAAGGAACGGGTTAACGAATAGGATTCTGTTGCGTCTTCCTAGTACTCTGGATCAGCTGGTATTGAGAGAGGACGATTCACTGCTTGAGATTGTACTCTGAGGGGATTAAAATCGTTGGTTGTAATATTAGAATTCTGAGGAGGAAGGAAATTGAGGATTTATGTGTTACAAGACCGTGCTAAGAGGCTGCTGTATATTCGAGCACACTAAAATGCAGCTTGCGGTGTACAGAAGCGTTTAAGCGCAGAAGTGCAGCGCGTCTAAGTATAATTAAAGCTGAGTGATTCTTTTTTTTTATAGAGCTAAGAATAAATGCGCACAGAGGAAGGCTTTGAGATGCGTGCTAGAAAGGAAGTGCTATTATTTACACGTTTTCTTTTTTTTTTTTTCGTTAATCTTCTTGTATGCGGTATGAGAAGAGTCAGGCACAGTTGCTCTAGCTCTTACCTTATTGTAAGCATTTGAACTGGCATTTCTAACACCATTGCTGCTATCCATGTAGGTTTTTACCTGGTTCTCATTGCCTATAGTGGATATCTCGGATGTACAAGCTCCGCGTCGTTTTCCTGAATACTTGTCAGGCTTAATTAAACTGAAAGTATACAGTGATATCGTTAATAAACGTGGCATTACGTTGATCAGAGACATCGATCGGAGAGAAAATTACCTGGGATATTGTGGTCCAAATTGCATATAACAGCAATTGTGTAAGCAACCGTGAGAAAAAGGATTGTAGCCTCCGTTAAATTTACCCGTTACCTGTTCGTTTGTCGTGCGTCCTCTGGAAACAAGTACTACGTGAAAGCCGGTCAGTCCAAAAACCGGAATGAACAGAAGTATAACCACTCCCATGAGCACGAGTCTATTTTCGATTTAAGGACAATAAGATCAAGTTCGAGTCGTTCGTCGAGATTTCTCGATTTTTTTTCGGACAAAAAGGATACGCTACAATGGTGTCGACTTCGCCCAGCTGCTGTTTGTGCTCCAATACAAAATATAGACAGAGCCCAAATATACTGAGCATATGAAAACTGAGCGAGAGTAGAAAGTAAAAAAAGAATCTGTAGTTCCTCCTACCGATGCAGTTATTCACCCAAGGGCAGTGATGATCAAATGTCTAAAAATAGAAGCATAATTGATACCTTTATCTCCATACTTTCAACCTACTTCGGACACCAACCTCGATGCAGTGATTGCAAACGCTGCAATGAGAGCAACGCGGAGGTCTATAGAACTTGCAGGTGACGCACCATTTCATGCGAACCGTAATACCCTTGATTTCTACGCTCTTGTACAATGGAGCACGAAAATCGTCCTCTCTATCTTCGTCAGGAGGTGCTGAAAATGAAATCAAACTTATCAATCTCTCCTCTTCCTATCACTCTCCGTCTACCCCTTCTGTATCCCTAGCAGTCAAAAGTTCAGCCGTTCATACAAACCATAATTTTATTCTCTCACCAACAATGATTTAACTAATATCCAAACCTATTTACCCTTTGGTATAACACCAGGATCCATAAACGTCGCGAGCGTGAAATTTGTCAATACGAAAAAGGTAATAACTCCCTGAAGTGCAGGCACCCAAATACCCCATCGAAAGACGTAATACTGACACCTGAAAGTAACATAATAACAATATAATTCAACGAAGAAACTCGATCAAACGTTAAGGTAAAATCGAGGAAATAAAAGGACAACGTTAACGATGCGGGACCACCTATCCTCGATGGACAGGCGTGTGCGAAACTTACGGGAAGCAGAAGAATAATGTCGTGGTGCTGAGCAGGATTGTCCAGGCGAACGTAGCTGGTAGATACCTTGCCTTCACATCGCATTTCGGCATTCTGCACGCTCCGCTTCGTGATACGACGAATTAACGAATTATTAATGGATAAGATTTCTGCTACTAGAAAACATGGCCGCGTCCATCGGCTCTACTTATTTGCAAGTCGTACGTTCCGTACTTAGAACGGACTTCCATTCTCGTTCGTGCCGTACATCCGTGGCATCACGATAATCGCCCCGTCCATTAGGCGCGCGTCACTCCGGCAAAAACATCCGTAATGCGATTAATATTTAAGCATTTCTGGCCTGCATACACGATACGCGATGAACACAATATACCTAGCGTAGTGACATACATACATACCTATATAAAACGTGTATATACCGTGTAAAACGGCGAGCCATGCCCCCTCTAACGCAAGTGTTCCGCAATACAATCTAGGAAGACCTAAGACCCCGATACTTTGCCTAAATGTCGTCAACTTATTTTTGCGAACGTCTTACCTCGCAACAAAAGTGAGCTTAACGATGCTTTCAGTCGTTCCATGCGATAGTTCTGAAACTTTTGAGATTTACAATATTTACGAAGATGTTACCGATCGGGAACGATGAAGTTTAAAAAAAAAAACGAACTACCTTACCGGCTGGAGTTGGTCAGTCGATCGGTGGCAGCTCGAGCGTTGGAGTGTCGAAGGACATTGTTTCTTAGTGTATTTTGAAATTGCAGGCGATACGATAATGAATAGAGCAACGGTATGATGTAAAAAATATAACGATAATTGCTTCTGCACTTGTTTTTCTTTCATTGCTTTCGAATGCTGCGATCAGTTTGCCTGGAAGTCAGTTATGTGATAGCGTTAGGTAGACTCTGATGCATGGGGGCTAAGATGTATTAAATGACAAGTTAGAAACAAGTTTCTAAGGATGTATAGAAAGGTGCACGGCGAACTGATTTTAAGTTAGATTTTTTATCTCTTTATCTGACATAGTTCCTTTTATTTGGATTATCTTTCGGAATTGGAGATGCACTCGATGCAAAAGAAGAAAATGGCGGCAATGGAGTTAGAGATACCAGTTAGTAAATCCGAGCTCAAATTTTCCATCGTTTCTTAGACTTCAGTCTTTAAATTGTCATTTAATATATTCATATTTACTTAAAGCTCAAAAATACAAGTGAAATTGTGATAGCCGTTATCGAAATGTAGAATATCAAAAGAGTATCGTAAGCGATTGCTCGGTTTTCTTCGTGCAACGAGGGATGGTCTCATTCTTCCTAAATTTTCTTCTAACGAGCAGAAACGTATGACGGAAGAGGCTCAAGGGAACTATATTAGGATATATGGCAAAAGGCCAAAGAGATGACGAGCTGAAGGGAAAAAAAAGTAAGAAAAAAAAGCCGCGCCGTCAAATAGGCGAACCGTTTTAATGAAAACGATGATGCGCCGCCTGGTGTATGTAACGGTTAACAATTTAAACTTCGTTTTTAGCACTGGCATCGTTTAATCGAACCTCGACGCGTTCGCGCCTTCGAGAGTTATTGCTAATTTCACGGATTTCAGATTAAAATACGTTCCGTTATTAACGATGCTTTACCACCCACGTCGAGGTCTTGAGAATCGGTTAGAAGAGAACGTTGCGGGATACTATATCTTCGTTACATAAACCATGCTATAATTTGAATCGCATAGTAGAGGCCGCGCATTTTTGCTAGCGCGAATTCATCGATTGGAACGAAATCGAGAAATTGATATTCAATAATGTCTATTGATTTCAGATTTTATTTACAATATTACGTTTCTTTTTCTCCATCCTTTTCTCTCTTTAAGTGCTACGGATCACTTCAAGTAAAACCCAATGGTTTGAGGTGGATGTTGAACTATATAGACTATCATATAGTAAATAATAATTAGAACTAATTTTGGAGAGCCGACAGAGGAGTGTTTGTGCTCATTTCAGTTAGGATCTACTGTTTAAGGTCATAACAAAGAGGAAAAACTGTGAAACTGGTGGTGACTGAGATAAGATTTAATCTAGATCTCTGTCTATTCTAGGTACTATGTCTCTGGTTTTACTTTATTAGTTTATTATTTCAGATTCAATTGTTATGATTTTTTCATTTAGAACTCAATAGTCTTAGGCTTCAGTCTTAAGATTTCAGTTCCAGTGATTGGGAGTCTCAGACTTTAGCTGGTCACGTACTAAGTCTTTGATTTATTCTGTACTTCTTTAGCTTCAATTTCTATCATATTTTCACCTAGAATTTAACAGTTTTAGGCAAATTTCGAGCTACTGAGGAGGATTCGAATTCTGTTCCACTGATTGGGAGTCCCAGACTTTAGCTCCTCACCTACTAAGCTTCTGATTTACTCTAAATTTCTTCAGCTTCAAGTTCTATAATTTCTTCACCTAGGACTTAACAGTTTTGGTAAATTCTAAACTACTGAGGAGGATTCAAACTCTGTCCCACTGATTGGGAGTCCCAGACTTTAGCTCCTCACTTACTAATTCTCTGATTTATTCTGTACTTCTTCAGTTTCAATTTATATAATTTCTTCACCTAGAATTTAACAGTCTCAGACGATTTCTAAACTACTGAGGAGGATTCGAAGTCTGTCCCACTGATTGGGAGTCCCAGACTTTAGCTCCTCACTTACTAATTCTCTGATTTATTCTGTACTTCTTCAACTTCTACTTCTATAATTTCTTCGCCTAGAATTTAACAGTTTTAGACGATTTCTAAACTACTGAGGAGTATTCGAATTCTGTCCCACTGATTGGGAGTCTCAGACTTTACTTTCTCATCTACAAAGCTTCTAATTTACTCTAAATTTCTTCAGCTTCAATTTCTATGACCTTTTCGCCTAGAATTTAACAGCCTTAGGTAATTTCCGAACCACGAAGAACTAGAACTCCAGCCCATCAATCGCAAGTTCCAGAATTCACCTCCTCATCCACCAAGTCTCCGACTTCCTTTCCTTTTTATTCCGCACTAATTCCAGCCACAATCATATCACCTAGGATCTACCAGATTTACCAAAAGTAACAAACTCTCCCATTTCAGACCCACTGTTCTCTGTGATCAACGTGACCCACTGAACGTCCCAGACTTCATCTCCCTACGCATAAACGCTCCTGAAGATTTCAATATGAAAATGTCGAAATTCTATGCCTGCGAAGGCGTCATCCGCATGCCACCCTGACCACTCGATGTTCGAAGACGAACTCTTGCCAAAGGAACGGTGATTTTCAGAGAACTTGGCACCAGGACGTAATTGCTTTCGCACACCCAGCACTAGACGGGGTCGGTTCTCTCTTCATCTCTCACCGATGATGAAGCGAACGGCTGGTGAAAATCACCTACAAAGATGATGCGCTAGCACCCAAAATATTTCTAATAAGACAAATTTACGTACTCGAAGCGCGTGTAGCAGTTGGCCGATGATTCGTGGTTGCTAGCCATCTTTCGGCTCTTCCCCTCGTCCGGTTACTTTTCGCAATGAATATCGCCTGAATGGAGAGGAAACGAACGTTGCCAGTCGCATTCCATCGTTGACTAGAAGCATATGACTTGTACCGTTATACGTGGAATGCGAGATGATCGATTGTTCTTGGATTATTTGTCTCGTTGTCCCAAAAGACGAGAGAGCGGGTGGAGCCCCTCTTTTTAGCGTACCGCGTTGCGTAAGCGTGAAAAGAAAACTTTGTATTAGCGATGGTAGGATATTTTGAGAGCGGAAATTACTATTTTAAAGTTTATATAGCTTTTTTAGATGTTTTTTTGGCATTCAACGTTGTAATTGTACTTAGGAGGGGCTATTTTAGATAGATTCTGAACGTGGGATGAAGTCGTTGGTTACAGAATTTGCATTTGGGCCCATTAATTAGATACTGGGCCCTCTGACTTTGGATTTAACGCTAAAAAGTTTCCTACGTTTTTAGAAGTTTATATATAGCAAATATATGAAAGTTATTTCCTAACTCAAAAAATCCACCGCAGCAAAAAACTCCAAAGTTTTGGTAATTTCAAATAAACAAATTTTGCCTACAATATTCCGTTATATCCGATATAAACATTTGTCAAAGTTTATGTAACAGAGTAGGCGCTAATGTTCGTCACTGTCAGCATGTCAATCAACGAAACCGTAGATTTGCCAGCGTTTCTCTCAGTCTCCACGACGAGTTAAAATCCACAATTACCCATAATAGTCTTAATTACTCTTAGAATAATCGAGATCATTACTAACACGTTAAACGCCACGCCCATTTCCACAGACCGATACTGCACCTTCCATTTACTATTTTTATTGGGGAAGGTTTCTATTTATTTTATGAAACTATATTAATTTTTCATAAAACATTTTACTCCTTACTGAAAACCACTAATTATGGCTCGGTCAGGCGCAGTAGCGTAACTTAGGTAACTAAGTTAACCAGTTAGGTAACTAAGTAATTACTAATCCTTGATTTTCATTGATCAAGGTCAACATAAATGAAAAATCAAAGAAATGGCGTTTAACGTGTTAACTCAACCATACACGTAACGAGTTAATAATAATAGTACTTAATAAAGAGCGCGCAACATGAACGATATTAATAATAACAACAACAATGCGTCACGGTTGAGTTTGTACACGAATGTAACAATTTATTTGCGCATAAAATTAGTGCGTCCAGTCCTTGGGTTCTTTATGAAATGAAACATAGAATTATATAGGACACAGGCCGAATGGTTAAGCGGTGCTCGAGCTTACTAGTCAGACACGGCTCACCGTCTGCCCGGACTCTAATCCCCTTAGACGCACTGTTAGACCTACATATTTTTTTCTTGTCTGGAATGAATGTTGACGAATTGTTTTCTAGAACGAGACACAGTATAGGAGCGTAGGAATGACAAGGAATGATAGAGAAAAAGGATTAGAGGGAGATAAAGAGACCGGGAGAAACTGAGAGATTATGAAGAGAGAGGACGAAAGAGAGGGAGAAAAAGTGTCAAGAAGTGATAGAAATACAGGAAGGAAGAGAAACTAACAATCACACGAGATGCAGAAGGACAGAAGCCAAAAAGTGGCCGCAAATGATACCAAGAAGGAATATACAAACTGAGACATTGGAGAAGCAAAATACTAAAACAGACCGCAGCAAAGTACAGTTGAAAGACTGAGAAAGATCTTCACTGCGAGAAGTTGAAGAAGATGGAAGAAATTGCGGTACAAAAGCTGCAAGTGTTGTACACTGTAGAGTTTTAACATTAGAACTATCAAGGTGGTCAAAATGACTAGTTCCTTATTTTTTTTAAAGCTTCTCAAGTTTATAGAGCAATAGAGTAGATATTCTAAGATAAGTAGATAAAGTATTTATTTAAAGTATCGAGATGTAATAGATTTAACGCCGGTAATTCTAGTCTTAAAAACTTAAAGCAAGCGACTGTAACGATTCTGCACAATTCTCTGATAAAATCTCTGTTTTTGGTCAGAAAATTGGCGTTTTGAATTTGAACCAGGGCGGGAAATTCATATGACCTTGACTTCTCTCGAGGAAGGTTCCAAATGGCCATTATATTTTAACAAATACTATATTTATAAATATTTAGAATATTCATTGTATTTAACACTTACGTCTACCTGTTTGTATATTTTATCTTTCTTAAAACGTGACCCTTTCATCGCCATGTCACTGTAACTGAAAGAAATACGAATGTGATATATAACTAAACACATCAGCAACGTTAAATATTCAATATGTTAAAAAATTCATAAATATTTCAATTTAAACGTAACGTGAAATTTCATTGAATTCAATGGCACCGGTCACCGGTGACCCCTACGTGTTAAAGGTCTTCAAAACATATTTTGAAGGAAAAGAGACGACGGAATCGAAGAACGGCAACAATGTCCGTTTAAATGTTCAATCACAAAGCTATTATATCAGAAAAAATTCGTTCACTATCCAAGAAAAGAACGGAGCCAAAGGAGTTGCAACTTGGTGCAATAAAAATGAGATGCAAAGATAAACAGCGAAGGAGAAACCTAAAAGATACCCTGAAAGATGAAAAGACGGAGAGAAGGAGAGGGAGATGGGTGTTATATTTTTACCATACTGCAGTGTCGGCGTTTGTAATGGTTTGCAGGCGCAATGCGTGGGCGGCGGTCTAAGAACAGCAGTGGGTTTGGGATTGCACCTAAAACATAACTGTTATCGTCTACGGATTAGAAGTATTACTCACTCTCAACATAGATCTATCGAGATTTATTCCTGCCTGTTTGAATAATCGGCTAGTCGATGAAGTTCAGACAAAGACTTGATGTAATCGTTAGCTCGCGCACTGTGAGATTTCATCGTGTAATAACTCGACTGCCAAGACAAACATGTCGAATGGTTTTTATCTTGTGTCTTAGATCATGAATGAACTAGCTTTAATTTCCGTTGAAATGGATACTTTAATTGGAGGGGAGAGGGAGGAGTGGGAATGTCGCTTTAAACTTGATATTTCGTTGGGCTATCAAATTTAATTTAGTTCTATTTTAATTTGTTAAAATTGCGAAAATTTATTAACACTAGATTTACCAGCCTGAAAACTATTATATTTAGATATGTTAAATATGTATCTCAAAGCAAGGAAAATTAAGACGTGGAAAAGATGATAAATTCGGTCATTTATGTTTTGTACGATGGACGAAGAATATTTATTCTGCGGCTCTCTCATAAACCCCTAGAATTTTTGGAAAAAATTGTGTACCAGTCATTTTGACTGGCTTGGTAAATCTAGTGTTAATTTACTACAATTAAGAATTAATTAGAATTATAGGGAATTAGATAAGAAGGGATTTTAGATTGAAATTGATTCGTTTGAAATTTAAGACTTGTATTTGATTTTAATAGTATTGTTGGAATATTAAATATATTATGGATGTGACTGATATAAAGTCGTGGGAAAGTAAAGAAAGATTAATAAATTAATAATGATTCATTTTGGATATTCTTTATCCAGGATGAAATTTATGAATGATACGAGTATGAACGTTGTAGATTAAGTTTATAGGAATAATTCACTTTGTTCTTTCTGCCAGGAGGTTAAATAGAGATGGTTTTAAGGTCCCGATGCTGTATTCATTTTTAGATGTCTATAAGCTTCAACACCTGCAACATTTAATTAAATTGTACCGTGTATTTTACGTGCCAAAGAATGCAGCCTATTACCGAGTGACTCATTTTTAACATAAACTAGCGAAACATACATTTATTTTATATTAAAACTAGCTGAAAGTTCCCGTGCTTCGCTACGGTTTAATCGAAACTAAAAAAAAAAAACCGAATTTTGAAAAATCCTTTCTTAGTATTTCCTTCTTAAAATTTCAAGTTTCTAGGTCAAGTAGTTTCAGCTCTGCGTTGATGAGTTTGGCCCATACGTTAACCCCTCAAAACCCCCCCTAAAATTTCGAATTTTCCAAAACCCTTTCTTAGTGAGCATCTAAGACCCAAGGGGAAGGTATGTTCCAAATTTCATTGCAATCTATTCTGTGGTTTTTGAGATTTCCTGATGAGTGAGTGAATCAGTGGTATTTGAGCTTTATATATATAGATTAAACAACAATTACCAATATTCAATTTTCCACCGGTGGAAACACTGGAAATTACATTACAAAATGTCAAATTGTGCAAGTACCATTTGTTACGTAAGAAATTGAAGCACATTAGGGGAATTTCATTTAATTAATCTCTCTATTGAGTGTATTTTAGTCAAAGTGGGGTGCAAAAATTGATCATAAAAATTCCTTAATGCAACCACGCACGATACAGCACCGGCCTTCCAAGTTCGCGGAGGACCTACTTATAACATATTTCATTTTTCGTCGCGGCGCTCTATTTTTGCGCCCACCGGTTTTCTAGCTGGTTCACCAGACGCGGAGGATGTCTTTATACCCGGACGGAAGAGCGGAGGCTCTTCAGGTATCCGTCGTCCGTCGTGCGAGAAATCCGTCATCATGGTAAGAATCGAAGACGATCGAAGAAACCCTTCCTTCGGCATCGATTTCCATTTTTCTTAACGGAGCTTAAACAATCTTTCAATTCACTCGTTCAGAATAATCGTTTGCACCCCCTTACTGTGGAGAACTTAGTAAAATTTGACAATATCGAAGAATAATTTAATAATGAGTGTACTGATTGTAATCAGACGGTCAGTCGATCAAAATGTTCAAGTTTCTTAGAGAACTGTTGAAGTTTTGAGCTACTTTTCATTTATATTTGACAGTAGAGGTACCAAGCAAGTCAAAATTACTGGTTTTTAATTTTTTGCAAAAAAATTCTAAGTTTATTCGAGAGTCAGAGAATTGATTTTCCACGTCCATTCTATAAAACATAAATTAACGAATCGATCATTTTTTCACTTCTAAATTCTTCCAGCTTCAAAGTACTTATTTAGAATATTGAAATATAATAAGTCTAACGTCTAGAGTTCTAGAGTTAAAGTTGGAAACCTAGTTTTTGAGTAGAGCCAACCGAGACAGTGTTAAATAACAATTGAGAAAATTTGTCAATTGCGAGAAGAATTTTAACTTACTTTAATTTCAAGTTACTTCAATTTGAACTCCAAGTCTATGATTATTAAATAATAATTAATATATTCCCCTGACCTAACGATAATGAAGACTGAGCTTGATTAATTAACAATTAGAATTTCAAGTTACTTCAATTTGTACTCCAACTCTATGATTATAAAATAATAATTAATAAATTACCCTGACCTAACGATAATGAAGACTGAGCTTGATTAATAAACAATTAGAAGATTAATATAATAAATCTAACATCTAGAGTTCTAGAGTTAAAGTTGGAAACCTAGTTTTAGAGTAGAGCCAACCGAGACAGTGTTAAATAACAATTGAGAAAAATTTGTCAATTGTGAGAAGAATTTTAACTTACTTTAATTTCAAGTTACTTCAATTTGAACTCCAAGTCTATGATTATTAAATCATAATTAATGTTACGTATTATCATAACGAAATTGTCTCCCCTATATTTCGCCGTTACATTAATAAATCCCCCTGACCTAACGATAATAAAGACTGAGCTTGATCAATTAACAATTAGAATCTTCAATTCGATTTTCTTCGTCTCTCGCTCAGGAGGAAGACGAGCAGAAGATGGCCGTAATGCGAAAAGCATTCCAAATGTTCGACACAACAAAGAGCGGCTTCATCGACACCCTGAAGATCTCCACGATATTGAACACAATGGGTCAATTGTTCGACGATGCCGAATTAAACGCCATCATCGAGGAGAATGATCCTGAAGGATCTGGAAAAGTGAATTTCGATGGATTCTGTAGAATCGCTGGACGTTTCCTCGAGGAAGAAGATGCAGAGGCTATGCAAGAAGAACTCAAAGAAGCATTCAGATTGTACGATCGCGAGGGTAATGGATACATCACTACTGCAACGTTGAAAGAAATTCTTGCTGCTCTTGATGACAAACTTACCAATTCTGATCTTGATGGAATCATTGCTGAGATCGATACTGATGGCTCGGGCACCGTGGATTTCGATGGTGGGTGGCTTTATCTTGCATAGAAAACTGTTTAAAGGGTGCAACGACAATAGGGGTGTTTGTGGTGACTTCTTAATGTATTTTGGATTTTTTTTTATAATGTTGAATTTTTATATCGGCAGTTGATGCTTTTAGAAGTGGAGAAGTTGAATTTGTTCTTTTGGGTGATTATTTTTAAATTAGCATTTAGTATAATTTGATGTTGATGGTGTGACCCACTTGACCTCTAAAGATGTGGACCCAACACTTTTAGACTTTTAACTTATTAACACTAGAACTACCGGCGTTAATTCTATCATATTTCAATATATTAAATAAGTACTTTAAAAAAGGAGGAATCGAGTGACGGAAAAATGATCATTTCGGTGATTTATGTCTTTAGTGATGGACGTAGAATTTTTGTCCCATGGGTCTTCTATGAACTTGGAGAATTTTTGAGAAAAATTGTGTACCAGTCATTTTGACTGGTTTGGTAGTTCTAGTGTTAATTTGTTGCTACGGTAATTGATAAATTATTATTTTTCATTGCGATTAACTGTGCCAAGGACTCAGTTAAGAAACTTTGCGATTTTCGAAGAGATAGCAGTATCAGGAAAATATTTGCGTGCAAGTAACCGAATAGAAGTAGGTAGGATGTTAAAAAATACCGATTGGTAGACATTCTAGGAGAAGTGGCGTCTGTGTTCCTTTCTGTTTTATATTTTTTAAGTTTCTAGATTATAAAAGTATACTAAGATTTTTTTATAGATAAAATACTTGTTAAGTAACTGAGAAAAAATTGTAAAAATTCAAAGTCTGGTCTACTAATCAATGCTTTGAGTTTCTAACACTTTAGTGATCATAGTTACAGAGTTTTCTTCGACGTTTAATTTTATGTAGGCTTCGTGCTATTTTTATTTAAAATGTTTTAAGGCTATAAATCAAATGCAGCATAAGATTTATGTTGTACTCGTTCACTTGCCAACGATACTTTTTCTTTTCGATGCAAAGAATTCAACCAAACTATTTTAGCGATTACATCATGGTAAATGGTTACGAAACAATTTTCAGAGTTCATGGAGATGATGACAGGAGAGTAATTGTACGACTGAAGAAGAATAACAGAGAAAACAAGGAGAATCGGCAGCCAGAGGCATCAATTTTCACATTTTCATCAATACCAATGATACAAAATTTGTTAATAAAATAATTGATCTACAATTATTACCTCAATTATGATCCCAAAAATTCCCAAGATCATTGAAGATACGAATATCCAGTGGAAGAAACGAGAATGATGAAAACATAACGATTATTACATTCAAATTCCTCGTTTCAAATTTATCCTATCAATTGCATCCTCGTTAATCGAACATGACGCGGGAATGCTAATAGAAGACAGACTAAATTTGAAGAACACATTGCCAAGATGTTCCAGCATTCCTCACCCTATTATTAATCCCAAGAATTTTCAACATAGATGATATTTTCTATCAGTACAGTGACAATAGAGAATGTTTGAAAAGGAGCAATAATCATTAGATTCCAATTGCAATCTGATTTCAAATTTGTCCTGTTGAAGACATCTTAGTAATTGTCAGACAAGATGATTGAATTGATTCTCTAATTCTGATGGAACTGAGCCAGTTTGGGCATATTCAAGATCTTGGAACACTTTGAAATAGCAACGATCATTAGATTTCAATTCTTCATTTCAAATTTATTCTATTGGAGACATTCTGGTAATTGTCAAACACTATGATTGGATTGATTCTCTAATTCTGATGGAACAGAGCCAGTTAGGGCATACTCAAGATCTTGGAACACTTTGAATAGCAATAATCATTGGATTTCAATTCTTGATTTCAAATTTATCCTTTTGGAGACATCCTGGTAATTGTCAAACACTATGATTGGATTGATTCTCTAATTCTGATGGAACAGAGACAGTTAGGGCATATTCAAGATCTTGGAACACTTTGAAATAGCAATAATCATTGGATTTCAATTCTTGATTTCAAATTTATCCTGTTGAAGACATCCTGATAATTGTTAAATACAATGATTGGATTGCTTCTTTGATTCTGATGGAATCGAGTCAGTTAGGGCACGTCGAAGATCGTAGAACAGCTTATATTAGCAATGGAGCAGTAGAGGACGATTGAAAAGTAGCAACGATCATTAGATTTCAATTCTTCATTTCAAATTTATTCTATTGGAGACATCCTGGTAACTGTCAAACACTATGATTGGATTGATTCTCTAATTCTGATGGAACAGAGCCAGTTAGGGCATATTCAAGATCTTGGAACACTTTGAAATAGCAATAATCATTAGATTTCAATTCTTGATTTCAAATTTACCCTATTGAAGACATCCTAATAATTGTTAAATACGATGATTGGATTGTTTCTCTAATTCTGATGGAATCGAGTCAGTTAGAGCACGTCGAAGATCGTAGAATAGCTTATATTAGCAATGGAGCAATAGAGGACGATTGGAAAGTAGGAACTATCATTAGATTTCAATTAATGATTTCAAATCTATCCTATTGAAGACATCCTGACAGTTGTCAAACACGATGATCGAATCGCTACTCTAATTCGAATGTAGCCATGTAGGGTATATGAAGGTCGCGGCAGGGATGTTGTAAGAAGGCAGACAAAATTGAAATCCTTTGCTCTTAAAAGCAATTTATTTCTTGCACTCGCAACATCGATAAAACATTTTTTTGTCTTTTTAGAGAATAACATTACAAAACCTGTTGCGCGCTTGTACGAAGTCCGTCGTATGAAGTATCATTCGAGTATCCATCGCATCTAGCGAACTCGATGGTATCAGGAACATATTTATATCTGAACCTCGCTGGTCGGTTGTCCCTCGTGGTAGACATGCACGTCGATCACGTGGATGTTTGGTACAGAGAGAGCACCAGGAGTCAGTGGTCTGTCCAATGGGTAGCCGAGGGGCTTGCCGTCAAGGGAGATAGCACCACCGATCACCTCAGTGATATGTTTGCCCTGGAAGTATTCGTTGACGGATTGGTCCTGAACGGTTTGTGGTTGAGCATAGACACCCTGGAAACCACCCAAGTGTTGCTGTCCACTGCTGATTTGACCAACGAGTTGTTCCTGTTGGACTCCACCAACAATTTGACCTTGTTTCTGTTGTTGCTGTTGCTGTTGTTGACCAAGTACTCCACCAAGGATTCCTTGAACTCCGTGTTTGATTCCGTGAACAATTTGGATTGGGATGTTGTGGAGCTGTTGTACAGGCTTGATCAGTCTTCCGTGGTAGACTTGGGGTTGTTGTTGACCTTGGTATTGTTGAGGTACTTGTCCTTGTACTTGTCCTTGCACTTGTCCTTGAACCTGTCCTTGCACCTGTTGTCCAGATTCAACTTGTTGTTGACCAAGTGGTACTTGTTGTCCAAGCTGTTGTCCTGGTTGGACCTGACCAAGTTGTTGACCTTGTTGGATCTGTCCAAGCTGTTGTCCTGGTTGGATCTGTCCAAGTTGTTGACCTTGTGGGATTTGTCCAAGTTGTTGTCCTGGTTGGATCTGTCCAAGTTGTTGACCTTGTGGGATTTGTCCAAGTTGTTGACCTTGTTGGATTTGTCCAAGTTGTTGCACTTGTGGGATTTGTCCAAGTTGTTGAACTTGTGGGATTTGTCCTTGCAGCTGCTGTTGTCTGGAGAGGATTTGTGGCTTTTGGGTCTGAGGTAATCCCCAGAAGATCCGTTGAACTGGCAGCTGTTGTCCTTGGAGTCCTTGTTGTTCTTGAACACCGTATACTTGACCTTGTTGAAGGTACTGTTGTCCATGGATGCCGTACTGTTGTTGTCCTTGTACTCCTTGTTGTTGAAGTCCTACTTGGGATTGTTGAAGTTCACTGAGTCCTTGGCCAACTGGGTTAAGGATCTGGGTGTATGGGTATTGTCCATGGTATTTAGTGTAGACATTAGCATAGTGTGTCCTGACGGCTGCAAAGAACAAATGATGTTTGGGATCAGTGAGTAATGCAATTTTTAATATCTTTTCCAGACTACGTCTGTGTCTTGTTGATCTCAATAGACCACCTGGGACTTGTTGTTGTTGGATGACAAGGTTTTCTGGGAGAACTTCGACATCCTGTTGGATTCCATTGACATGTGGGATCTGTCCTTGTTGGCTGATTTGTTGGTATTGGTCAACACCGGCGACCTGGTAGTGGAGTTGTTGGTAGGTTTGTTCCTCTTGTGGGATAACAGGTCCGTATTGGACGGGTTGTTGGCCTTGTCCAGTGACGATCACGAGAAGTTGAAGTGGGAAACCTTGTGGTTGACCCTTGGGGAGGGATAACCTGGCAGGGAAGCTGAGGATTTGCTGGGGCTGTAATCAAGTAAATATTATCATAGTCATTGATCATTTCCACTTTGATTCTATTGATTCTAATCAAGATCCTTCACTCACTTCAGTGATGTAGAACGGCTCCTGGGAGCGGACAGCATCGTTGACACCCTGTTGGATCTCTTCGAAAGATGGATAGTCGTGGCTCTTGCCGGAAGTTTGTTGGGAGTTCCTGATGATGACGGTTTGTCCTTGGTGAACTGTAAGAACATCATCAACGTTACCATATCACCATCACATATACCATTATCCTATAACGTTCAAATACTAACGGTCTTGGGCAAACTGGTCAAGCTGAACGAATTGATGTCTGTGTTCAGAGATGCTGATTGGTTGGCCTTGGTAGTCGTATTTGGGTCCAAGGAAGACACGGATAACGGCATTGGGTACGCTGTGTTCGCTCTGTACGGTGATCTGGTACTGGTACGGTTTGTGGTCCAATCTCTTCAGGTGAGCCTTGATGTGTTGGACAGGTCCTTGCTGTTGTTGCTGTTGTTGCTGCTGTTGCTGCTGTTGCTGTTGTTGTTGACCAGTAACGGCGTCCAAGTCGATGTAGTAGTCGTTGAAGAGGGTAACCAGTTGGCTGATCTCAACATTCTGGATGCTAACACCGGGGAGGACAACGTCATTGTATTGGTAGGCTGGGAGAGAGTTCTGGTATCTCTGGAAGAGCTGGATGACCCTCTTGTAAAGCTGGAAGAAGATTGGGTCGTGGACAGCGGTCTGGCCGAGTTCAAGAACGGATGGAGTGTAGTCCCAGATGTTTTGAACTTCAGGAGCGTTGCCGAGGAGTTGACGAGCTGCTGCTTGAAGGCTGCCATAGTATCTGTTTCAAGAAAGAGACAATGAGTATAAGACAAATGAAGAATCTAACAGAAAACTACCCTTATGTGTTACTTAAAAGTATTAACCTTGGGTTGATGCTCCTGCCAGTTCCTTCAATCAGGCTACCAAGGATGTCAAGACCTTGTGGTTGGTAGAGGGAAAGGAAAGCACCCTGAGGAGTGATAACATGGCCAGAGTCAATAGCTTCCTTCAGTCTCTGTTCAAGAGTGATGACTTGTTGGACGAGCTGCTGTTGTTTCTCTTGTTGCTGATGATGGAGTGGGAGCTGTCCAGGGCGGCCTGGGAATTCGAGTCCGTTCAGAGTACGGAGTTGTGGCTGGTATGGGGTCTGGACATTGTGGAAGTCAATGGGTTGGATTGGGCCGAGTCCATTGGCAAGACGGTTAAGTTCGTAGTAAGCCAGAAGTTGTTGGTGAAGGTATTGGTAGCGGGAACCATGTCCAATGGTTTGTTGTCCATGTTGCTGTTGAACCTGTTGCTGTTGTCCTTGTTGACCTTGTTGTCCTACAACTTGGCCGATGATGTGCTGGTAGAGAGATTCCTGTTGTTGTTGTTGCTGTTGTTGTTGCTCTTGCTCTTGCTGTCCAACAATGTATCCAACAAGGTTGACATAGCCGTAGTATGCAGCCAAACCAACATCCTGGGTGAAGTAGTCGAGTTGTTGTTCCTCAGAGTCCAATTGAGCAGAGTGGGTGACAGGAATGATCACATCTTGTTCCTGTTGCAGCTGTTGTTGAAGCTGTTGCTGTTGCTGTTGCTGTTGTGGGACTGGGTGTGGCTGGTGTGGTTGCAGTTGCACTTGGGGTTGTTGCTGTAAGACTTGCTCGATTCCTTGGATGCAGACATCTTGAGCTTGCTGGATGATCTTGGCGTTCAAGTGGTATTGAGGGAAGATCTCATAAGGTGCAGGAAGGATGATACCCTGGGTGTCTGGGCGAACAAGGACGGCGCCAACCAAAGCCTGGAAAATTCCAAATGTAAAACTTCATTTATCATTTGTATACAATTGGTATGATTGTTAATGTTGTAAATTTGTAATTAATGAAAGATATTTTGTTGTTTTTTTTTCATACCTTGACGAATTGTCCCTCGTTAACGTGAACACGAGCCCATGCAGCGGTGCCCAAGAAAGTCTGGTAGTTCTTAGCTCCCAAGAGGATCCTGTAGAGAAGAGATACTTCCTTGCGGAGTTGGCTGATGGAGTTGCTGTAGACGGTGCCTTTTGGTTGGACCAAGCCAGATTTTAAAGCACCGACGTAGTATTTCACGATGATCGGGTTGTCATAGTTGTAGTAGTTGCTCTCGATGTCGTAGGTTTGGCCGAGTTCTTGGAGTTCCTGGTTGGGGATGGGTTGGGTGATCTTCTGGAGGAGCTGGATTATATCCTGCTGTTTCTTCAGGAGTTCCTGATCAGCTGAAAGTAGAAGAGAACATTTTATTGACACTTCATTGACCTTGTTTTTAAAGAAAATGAAATATTTCACTCCAAGAGAAAATATTAATTATTTTCAAAACATAACAAATAGAAAATATTAAATGGAGCTATATAATAGAAAATCAGCTCTATGGAATTCTACAGAGACTAGAAAAAGTACAAAAGAGTAGCTAAACTATTGAAATTCCCAGAGACAAGTTCACAAGTTTCCAAAATTTTCCACAACTAAAGCTAACTTCATTTTTCTCCACTGTACATCAATGAAACAATTTTCCTCATTTAAAACAAGCTTCAAACTATTCATGGAATGACTGTCCCATTGATAGAATCCCGAAAGAAGAAAGAAATAAATTTTCCAAAGGATTGAATAAATTCCAAGTCCTGCCAAGAGCAGTCCAAGCTTCATATTTTATTAGCAAGCTACGAGAAAAGCTTTCAACTAGCCCGGTGAACAGAGTTAAATAAGAAACTATTAAATAATTGACTGCTAACTTACCAGCACGTTGTTTAGGCTGGGGAACCACAGCTGCTCCGAGAGCTACGAGAGCCAACAGTACAATTGTGCACCTCATTGTGATCCAATGATCTGATGCGATGCTGACGGTTTGTTCGTTGGCTCTTTTATACCAAAATCCTATCGAAGAAGCTCTTTATCGGCGACCTGTCGACCTACCTCCCTCGATATTTCACCGTCTACCCGCGATATTCTCTGCTATTTCGAATGTATTCGACGCAGTCGATCGAAGGTTAAACGATGATAAATATCATCCTGCACTGATCGGCTACCGTTGCATCATTAATTAAGGGAACGTAAAGACATTTGACGAAAAACATGGGACCTCCACGGGAGGACTTAGAGTCTGGTGAGTCTTGAGATTTACGCTCTTAGACTATTAGAACATTCGTTGGGTGTTAGGACCATCTTAGAATATTAGGATAAAATGGATTTTATTTTCGATTGTGGATAAAGAGTTTGGACAATTGTTTTATTCAATTAGATTTGATTTTTTTGCACTTTTATGAAGATAAAATGCTAGTGAATAGAGCACTTTATAGGTTTGAGAGTTTCGAAGAATTTAAGAAAGATGTAATTTTTTATTTGACATTAGTAGCTTTTTTTAGATGGTACTTAGTTTTTATAAAAAGATTAGGTGTGAATTTAGAAGAGAAAATTGTTTGGAAATTAAATTCTGGGAGGTCTAATTTTTAGATGGTACTTAGTTTTTATAAAAAGATTAGGTGTGAATTTAGAAGAGAAATTTGTTTGGGAATTAAATTGTGGAAAGTCTAATTTTTAGTTGGTACTTAGTTTTTATGAAAAGATTGGGTGAATTTAGAAGAGAAAATTGTTTGGGAATTAAATTGTGGGAGGTCTAATTTTTAGATGGAACTTAGTTTTTATGAAAAGATTAGGTAAATTTAGAAGAGAAATTTGTTTGGGAATTAAATTGTGGAAAGTCTATTTTTTAGATGGTACTTAGTTTTTATAAAAAGATTACGTGTGAATTTAGCAGAGAAAATTGTTTAGGAATTAAATTGTGGAAGATCTTTTTTTATATCGAATTGTAAATGATTCTTATCTTCTTGAAACTATGGATTCTTATTTGGTGTGATTTAATTTCGTGTATTTTATTTCGAAAAGAGAAAATACAGAATGAGAAATATAGGTAATCCAGTTATTTTTTTAGTATTTTATAGTAGAACTTATACTGAATGAATATGCAGATTAGTTTTACGCGAACGAGCTGTTGTTCGATATTATTTGAATTTAAATGTAGATTTTTATAATTATTATTATTTAATTAGGATTCGAGTTAAATATATTTCTTTTTTATATTATAGGACTGAAACAGTCAGCGAACGAGATATCAAAATGTAAAAAAAGAAGTCGTGGAGGGATAGGGTAAAAGGGTAAGCCATAATTGACATACAATTACATTTATTATTTCTTCATAAACATTAGCTGCTTTAAAAATACATTTATTACTTGCAAAGCTGCTCTGTAATAGCGTCAATTCTAAATCTACCCTGTGATACGTCTATCAGGGACGTTAATACATAATAATCCGAGGAGGTTTTAATTAATAACTCCGATATTTCAGCACAACATTTTCATTAAAAAATGTATCTCTCCTTTACGTTTATCAACGACATTAAAATACTTTAAAAAAGTCTCATCTCTCGTCGAGATTACTTAAATGCTTAATAACTACAAGCTAAAGAAATATTAACGGTCAAGCTAAATCGAATTTTCAAATATAATAGTCGTTTGATTACACTTTAAAAAAAAATCGCTTAAGTTTTTTAAACAGCTCTTCTAAAGATGCAACAAATATCCAGAATTATCTGTACATTTGTTCTATGTTTATCAAAGACGTTAAAGTACAAAAAAATCTCTTTTTTCGCTGCTACTAATTAAATTCCTAATATCTCCAAACTAAAGAAATATTAAGTCCAACAGAACGATCAAGCTAAGTGTAATTTGCAAATGTAACGTCTAACTGGATTAAACTTTTAAAAATTGCAAAAATTGATTAAAGATCTCTTCTCAAAATGCAACAAATATCCAGAATTATTTGTACATTTGTTCTATGTTTATCAAAGACGTTAAAGTACAAAAAAATCTCTTTTTTCGCTGCTACTAATTAAATTCCTAATATCTCCAAACTAAAGAAATATAGATCGATGAAGTTAAACCAAATTTTCAAATGTAACGTCTAACTGGATTAAACTTTTAAAAAATCGCAAAAATTTATTAAAGAGCTCTTCTAAAAATGCAACAAATATCCAGGATTATCTGTACATTTGTTCTATGTTCATCAAAGACGTTAAACTACAAAAAGATCTCTTTTTCCACTTCTACTAATTAAATTCCTAATATTCCCAAGCTAAAGAAATATCCTAATTTATATTTAATCCATCTCTCGAATCTGACATTCGTTGGATTAAGTTTCTAAAAAAAGAGCGCAAACATTGTTAAAAAACAAAGGTTGTTGCGAGAATGCATCAAATATTGAAGGTTATCTGTATCTTCGCGCAAGAGGATAATGTAGCTTGATAATTCTTCGTGAACTTTCAGGTGACTATATGGGCAAAGGTTATCACTTTGTTTACCACTTAAATGGTTCCAATATATTTTTGTATCCCTGGGGGGTATCGAGAAAATTTTTAATAATTTTTATACCATCGTTCCATTAAAATTAGAATAATAATACTTTTAATTCTAATAATCCCTCAATTACTTTGGCAAATAGAAAAGATAACGCTGATAAAAATGATATTAAAGAAATCTCTTTCTTCTTCTTTTATCTGTGCGAAATTTGATGACGTTAGTAATCAGTACTTCTTAATCAATTTTGTAGAGATATGGCTAAATTTAAAGAGACAACTTTAGAATAATACTTGTAGACTCGTTTGAAATTACCGGGCGACGATTTTCTAAGTTTTGGAGAACGGAAATAAGGATGAAACTTTACCGACAGCTAAATCAATCGACCCTTAATTTATCGACGCTCATCGACAGATAATCTATCCATCTACTACTAAAACTAACAATAAAATAAAATTACCCTAATTCGTACTGATTTAAACAAAAGTATCATGTCGCATTTTAATTTTAAAATGGCAAAGATTTAAAAGCAGATACGCATGCGCTCTATTTCAAAATGCGCGCGATAGGCAAAGTGATAAGACACGCATCAATGGAAGATTTATTTTTAAATAATCTCATGTAAAAGATCATGGTATTTTCTTTTTAAAATCATAGCGAGGTGTCGTATGTTTCAGATAATTGTTCGTTCAACTGCAAAAAAAACACGGGCGCTAATCAAGCACGAAAAAAAGACGATAAAGAGCAAATCAGTAATACTCTTGCGCTTTTGAACGATAATAGGGTGCCGAATCAATAATCGCATTTTTTTGGCCTCATGCATATCAGAATTGTACATTTCAGCTTCATCTTCGACGTTTGCAAACCTCATTTCAATCTTCGCTCGTACGAAACGGTCCAAAGTGTAATGAAAGATTTCTGTTCGCTCTTTCCCGTTGTACCATCGAGTACATCGTTTTACAATTAACATTTAATCATTCCTGACAAAGAACACAATTCGTCTTTAATCCTGAGTCATAATCCTCTAAGTTATTTGATTATAAAATAAAAGAGAAACTGTTCCTACCATTAAATACTATCCTTACATGTTCGATCAAGTAAAAGAAACTTCAAGAACAAAGAAGCTTCTCAAATGTTCTATTACGAATTAACAAACACTGTCTACGATATTGTTTATTGATAATCCAAAAGAAGCTTAATCGATTCGTCGTCTATTCAAACTTAATTCTATCTAATTCCGACTTAATCCTCAATTATGAGACAGATGCGTAGAAATCTGTGAAATATTTTTCAATAGAATAAAAGAGAAATCATTCCTACTATTAAATACCATCGATTAATCTTTGATCCTACGAAAGATGCACAGAGGTCAGCCTTAAACCCCGAAATATCTGAGTATTATCGATTTCCCCGACCTATGTACACCTCCTACGTTACCAGTATTTAAATGTGACCGCTGCAGGTCCATTATATTCTCTCTACGAATAGACCCATTCTATATTTCGATCCCTCCTGAATCATCCGACCATTAGTCACGGAAAACCAACCAATGATATTTTCCCCATATATGTTGATCATTTCTCGTAATATCATACCCGAATCATATTTCATTGACCGATACCCCGTACCACATTGCGTCGCGCACGTGTGTACGGTTTTATATACATATGTACTGTCATTGGAGCTACCGAACGTAACCTTGAAAAGCCCACCCTCGAAGCGCAAGTTCAATCGCAGCGGGTGAAGTAACGCTTCTCGTTTCACGTATTAAAGGTGTAATGAGATTATCGATGCGTAATTACCGGTCGTAGATCACGATCATTGACAATGTCAACGTAAGAGTACGTAATTATTATATCGAGGTGTGCCACCAGGAGGCTGGTGCTGTGTGGTAAGATTGAGGCTTTTCTAGGTTAGGAGAGGTAAACGAGAGTATGATTTTTACGTTCAACGAAATGGCATTTTTAGGTGACGAAGGAGAATCGTGTAAATGGGGACTTGAGCGGTGAATGCCGCTGATACGCACGATAATATTAGTTAAGTCAGCATGGTGCAAAGACCAGTCGCGCCTAAGCGCAACGTGAGAATCTTGTTGATCGGTGACCGTGGCGTAGGTAAAACTTCCTTGATATTGTCATTGGTTAGCGAAGAATATGCGGAGGATGTGCCATGTAAAGCGGAAGAGATCACTATACCTGCGGATGTTACTCCGGAGCAGGTGCCTACGCACATCGTTGATTATTCAGGTAGATAGAGATAATTGGGTTGAGCATCGTTGCTTGCATGGAGAGAGGAGATACATATTGAAATTAAGATCGCTTGAAATACTTGTCGTCAGCCACGGAACAAACTGAGGATCAATTGTCGGATGAGATTCAAAAAGCTCATGTAATATGCGTCGTGTACTCTGTCGACGATGAGGATACGTTGGATAGAACGGCTACTTATTGGCTGCCATTAATTAGGAGATGTTCTACCAATAATCGTTGTCCGGTCGTACTCGTGGGGAATAAAATTGATCTCGTTGATTATTCTACTATTGAGGTTGGAAGAATTAGATCTTTGAATGAGAAATGTAATTTTTCAATGAAATAGATATTAATTGTGACCTTTGATATTCCCTTTTCAGGCTGTGTATCCTATAATGAAAGAATTCACGGAAATCGAAAGTTGTATCGAGGTAATTATATCGATATCGATTTTCGTCGTATCGAACGTTCTTTTAATTCTTGGCTATTTCAGTGTTCAGCCAAAACATTGCAAAATGTTTCGGAAACATTTTATTACGCACAAAAAGCTGTTTTACATCCCACAACGCCGCTTTACAATTATGACACTCAAGAGGTACCTCTCGTAAAATATTATTAAAATAATGATGATCAATTTTTAATAATCTAACGTTTCTATTTAGCTCACGGAGGAGTGCAAAGTTGCATTGCAAAGAATTTTTAAAGTAAGCAAACCATAGACATCGCGTTTTCTTTTATACACGTACAGGATCATTTTATTTACCGTGTTTCACGTTACGCAGATATGTGATTTGGACAACGACGGTTTGCTAAATGACATGGAATTAAACGCATTTCAACAATGGTGCTTCAATACACCGTTGCAACCGCAGGTTCTAGAGGACGTTAAAGCTGTATTATCGAAGAATATTCAAGATGGTGTCTGTAACGGTTGCGTTACGATGAAAGGTATAACATTTCGTGGGTAATGATTTGTTAAAAATCAAGACAGGAAAAAATAACAATTGTTTCCAGGGTTCATGTATCTTCAATGTTTATTTATACAACGTGGACGAAACGAAACTACTTGGGCCGTACTGAGAAAGTTTGGCTACGACAATGAGTTACAAATGTCCAAAGAATACATACAACCTTTGTCAGTATTCCGCGATATCAAAAGCTTTCAAGTATTTCTTTGAATCGTAATTAATTTATTTCTTGTTTAAATCACAGCCTGAAAATTCCTGCCGGTTGTTCGACCGAGTTATCCCATAAAGGTCAAGAATTTTTAACGCTATTATTTATGCAACACGATCGAGATAGGGACAGTGCACTTTCTCCATCTGAATTAGAATCCTTGTTTTCACGGTGTTTAAAGCCACCATGGGGAGACGAGTATAAATACACCGTACCGACGAATGAAAAGGTACATCTCGAATTCTTTGAGAACTAATTTTAATTCTCGTATCCTTTCGATTATTATTCGCCATTGTTATATCTCCAGGGATGGATGACTTTTCAAGGCTATATGTGCCAATGGGCACTGCTAACTCTTACTAACGTGCGGAAAACTTTAGAATATATGGCATACCTAGGATATAACATGTATAATAACGAATGTCAAACAAACGCGGTCCTAGTCACTCGTGAGAAAAAGTTAGATCTGGCAAAGAAACAGTCGAGCAGGAACGTTTATACTTGCCATGTGATCGGTCCTAAAAGCAGCGGGAAAACAACGCTTTGTAGAACATTTATTGATCCCAAACTTGAGGTATGTATGTGAAATTAGTACACGATTAACTGTTTAAATGTTAAATCGAAATCGAAACGGTCAATATGGATAAATAGAAATATCTATTATTGCCTTGTCTCATTTCGCCTAGAACTTATTGTTTTACTGGTCTCCAAATTACCGAGGCTATGATATATTAACCCTCTATGGGGCCCTGTGACTTTAAGGTAACGCCAGACACTTCTAAATTTCTATTTTTCAAAGTCAAAATTTTAACTTTGCCAAATGTTATAATCCAGCTTGCAAAAACTATAAAATTCTTTGGAATTCGATGATTAAGAACTAAGTTTAATCTATCATTTAAAATTACATTTTTAACATTTTCTAATTGTGTCATTGAGAAACTGATCTTCAGACACCATAACAAATTAGGACTATAGAGAGTTAATTAATAATTTGGGGCAAAATTGCTACACTAATCGCGAATCCCTGCATTTATTTTTTTCCCACAATTAGTCGAGCTCAAGTCTCCTGATAGACTTTTGCAAAATTTACTGTCAGGATTCATTTACATCATAATTGCAGAAATTAACCGATGAAGCCGTACCAGCGAATGCACATATTACCGTAAACACAGTGCACGTATATGGTCAGGAGAAGACAATAATTCTACGGGATATAAACGTACACAATGTTCAAGATGCTTTAACACCATCGCAAATTCGTTGCGATGCCGCAGCTCTCGTCTACGATGCTAGCAATCCTAAGTCATTTGAATATATTGCACGAATTTACATTGTAAGGAATCCCCTTAAATTCAAAAAATCTCTTTAGTTTTTCAACGAGCAATTAGTTTACGATAACGAGATCGTTATATTTCAGAAATATTTCGCGGACAGTAAGATTCCTGTCCTCATAGTAGCCAATAAGAATGATCTATCGGAAGTGAAGCAAGAGTACTTGTTACAGCCGACAAATTTTTGCAATAAGTACAAATTAATGCCACCACAACCGTACAGCATCTCTCGCACGGTACGACGTGAGATCTTCGTGAAATTAGCAACAATGGCAGCCTTCCCGTAAGTTTTAATCCATTTAAAATATCTTATTTTACTTCTGTGCATTATTTACATTTAAAGGAAGAAGAACAAGTAATCAATTAATGCTCCGTAAAAATTGCAAATATGACTAAGGCAATATTGCGAATAGAACAGAATATTGCATCGTGTCCTCTACATTTTGTTTGCCATTAAAATGTTTTATATAGCATTAATTCTAATTCCGTTTTCTCGAAAAACAATATAAAAGAAACAATAGAATACCTCCGTCAAACCGTATGAACCATTAAATACTAACAAAGAGACTTTCATGTTTAGCCGCTTTCAAGGAGCATGGGTATTATTTTACAGAGACAGGTTGGTCCGAAATTTTTGCAACATACGTAAAAGAAACAAAAGAATAAAAGAGAGAACGAAAAGATAACGTTTGTAAGTTTGAGCAAATCGTGAATCACATTTCTCAGATTGGCTCCCATTGAAATAGGAACACGTTAGAATAAAAGTTGTAAAATGTGTTAGACGATTTGCTCAGATAAGAGTCGCATGTGATATCGTAACAACGATCTTGACTCTTTTCAGTCATTTGAGGCGTATGGTCCACATGTTGCTTGTCAAACCCTCACCCACTCAGTGGTGGTATTCTTTCACAAGGTTTCTGTTCTTATTACGATTGATACAGTTTTATTTCACGGTGTGCTCATGACTTACAATCTCAAATGTTGCTAATATTCTCTGCATGCGCCTGTCTTTATACAGTATTTTCCTCTGCACAACTCGAGATCGTTTCTCGTTTTTTTAATACTTTGTCGGCCGCACGTGTCTTCTAATTTCATGTATACAATCCGTGAACTAATTAGTAATTAGCCCTTTGCAGACACTTTGACCTAAAAAACACTTAGTTGGCGATGGAAAACTGTTTCTTCATCAGAAAGCTAAAAAGTTAAAGTATAAAAGCTATTTGTACGATTATATTTTAGATCTACGTATATACCCGCCAATGTGCGTATATATGCGTATATATTACAGTGGCCAATAAAGTATTAAAAATCACTGGTCAACATAATTTTCTGTCCAAAGAATACTTATGCTGATTCTTGTAAATTTTCTAGAGCAGACAACAACGCTACATTAAACAAATTATTATATTTTTAACGTTTGGTTGTATAAGCAAATAATATTACTCTATTACATTTATAATATGAAGAGTAACTGTACGAGCAGCGAGTGAAATTGGTTCCGCTTCACTGACCCTCGAGTACGACGACTGCCGCGAAATCAAAACAAAACACGCCGGCTCTCGGCGACCTTATCCTCTAGGCGCCCGGTCTCGTTAATCCTCTAACAATAGCGAGCCGGCTCGACGCTCGACTCGTTATCAGTTCGTCCTGGATCGTCTACCAGTAACCAGTGCTCCGGTCTTAGAATTTTTACCTGTTAGTGCGCATGTAACAATTTCGAAGGCGAGATTCAGCATCGCCTGCTACATCTCTTTCTCTGTGCTGCTTGCTAATTCATCTTCCGACTTGCATTAACTCTCAGCACTTCTTTGTCTACTCTCAGCCACTAAAGAAAATACTCAATACGTTTCTAAGGTATATATAATAGTAAGTAAGATATTAGTAGTTTGTTTTAAGTACGATTACACGTGTCTGCTCTACTGCCTCGTATCAGAATTCCTGTTTGGCGTTTAGTTTTTAAGATAGATAGGAAGATGGTCTCTAAAGTAGGAGTATTTTGAATAATTAGTATAATCAGCACAAATATTCCTTGGGCAAGGAGAAAATTTAATTTTGTAGACCAGTGATATCGGATTTGGGGAAAAGTTTCGTTTTGTTTTAGCTCAAAAGTGAAACAAGCTTTCGTCCAGGAAACACAGAAGTTTTATAGCGTGTAAGATAGTTTTATCTAAAGTATGAAATAGTTTGTTTCACTTTTGCTCTAAAGTACAAAGAAATTTTTTGCCTCATCTATACACGTGTTTACTTCGATGGAATGATACGTTAACAACTATTAACTATTTTTGTTAGATCCAGTGCGTCGAGACGCTAGATTTGATCGTGTTGAAAACTTCAGACCTCGTTATTTCGGTAAAAAATAATTTTGTTGACTTTTGCAGACACATAAATCAATTCGGACTGATGCAAGGGGATTCCATTGTCTGGTGGAAGGCCGGTTTGGGAATCGCATTTGCAACCGTTGCGGGCTTCGTGGTGATGCGTGTGTTTAAACCAGACAAAAGATAGTGTACCATATTACTTTTCTTGCACATTTAACTGCCTCCTTTGATCGAGTATAAAACCGTCTTGGTAAAAGAAAGAAAACGCGTTAAGTTAATAAACTATGTTCTTAAATCATTAATACTTCAGGTGATACGGTTTCTTTGTAATTTTATTATCATTTGTCAGTTTCTCTACACTCTGGGATTTCTTCGTCATTTACATTTACATTAATAATCATACTATTTCCTGTTATTTTGACATTTAAGCCACATATCGTGAAAGACCTTGCAGCTTTCGAGATTTTCATTTTTCGATGCACACTCGAAAAACTCCCTAATTTCATTAGCACATAATTGCGTATTATTATCATCGGTTGCTGCTGTAGTTGATCCTTTCCCTATGCCAGTGGAAAGTGTATTTCCCACTGCGTGACCCTGCAACGTAATTTAATTAATTGGAGGTATTAATTATGAAGATTAAAATGGCAGAATAATATACAAATATCAATCTTACTATGATAGAACCAGCGGTAACTCCTGCTGCTGTAGTTGCAGCAGATTGAAGAGCTGAAGGCTGCTTAGCTTTATTTGCCTCTGACTTTTCTACAGGTTCCACTTTCCTGCTGAAGAACCTGAAAATAGTATTTTTTATATATTAATTAACTTATATATTAACACATTGCGTATGGCTCTCTACTGTTCCAATGTGCCCACAGATTTTTGAGAGCTCCAGAGATTTGGTATATTTTATATATCCGATTTTGTACTCTTTTGGAAATTCGATGTACATTTATTTCGCTACGTATTTATCATAAGAATATTCAAAGCTATGTTGCTTTAATAAGCAAGATGTCTCGAGTCTGTTTGCCAAACACGAGATATCTTGTTACCCGTACGCAATATGTTAATAAAGTTTAGAACAATGTTTGAGGATAGCTGTATGAGTGCGCTATTAATTGTGAAAATAATTTTATAATTCTTTTGTGTATCAATGTACATTCGTACAACACAAAGGAATCGATAAGATTAATTATACAAATTATTTTCACTCGCATCTACTACATAACGAACGCCAGAAATATCAGGGAATTACGTAAGTGTATTCCTTGGTAAATGAAAAACGCAATTGTTTCCTGTAAAGCTATTTATTCGTTCGAATTATTCTCGTACTACAGTTTTGAGTATTTGCCGCAGTATCTTCGTAATCGAATCGATAAACTGCGTATTTCGAATTCATTTGATATCTGCAACGAAGATATAGAGGATTAGGAGCAAGCATCAACGTCAGATATAGTAACGTACTATATTTTCGTTTGCAGTCCATTAACTCTCGTTTTTCAAGGTCGCAAGCACGAAGGTCAGTTTGACTTTGTGCGCAATGTAGAAGTTGTTGTTCCTCATCGAAGCAAGGTTCGTAGTTCGAATTGTTTTTAGAATTTTGCGCATTAGATGAATCATTGTTTTCGCTTATCTTGTTACCTATAACTGTACCCTAAAACGGAATCATTCACGGATTTCTTTCTCTCGAGGGTAGTTTTATATTTTATAATTAAAATTAATCACCGCAGCAACACCAGCAGCAGTTCCGGCCATTTGACCGAGTGCTCCGGGTTGTCTTCGTGGTTGTACAATTATAATATCTCGTCTGGAATAATTTCATGCGAAAATAAATTTTTCCGCTTCTTAGTATTCTCGAAAATTCGATGCGGTAAGGATTACGCGGAAAGAACGACGCAAAAGTGCGATTACAAGCCAATTTTATTTATAGATTCATCGTCTACAATTAACAGCATAACAGAGTTCATTTCTTTTAATACACGTTGAAATAATTATACATAACAATATAAGAAAATAATAGAATATACGTTGTACTTTGCATTTGTATATGGAATCAATTAAATTGAATTTCCTTCTAGTAATTCTCAATTGGTATAATGAAACCAAAGAAATTTACAGTTTCTAAATCATTCTGCCACCTCTTTCTACACTAATTAATTTATACGTGAATACTTTTCATTTAGATTATACCTGAAAGAAACAGAATATTAAATCAATTTTAAGTAGAAACTTGGCATAACAATTGAGAATTATTTCTATCTAAGTACTTACTGTGAGAAGCCTTGCACTGGCGAAGAGCTTCATTGAATCCCTCGCACAGGGAAAGGTCAGATTGATTCTGAGCACATTCTAGGAACTGTTTTACTTCCCACGCGCAAGCACCAGTGGCCGGTGTAGCTGCCGGTGCGCTCTGTGCAGTTGCGGGAGCTGCTGCAGGAGCGGCGGCAGTTTCACTGGATCCACCACTGAATAAACCGGTTACGGCATGTCCAATCGTGTGGCCAACGGCTGATCCAATGGCTACTCCACCAGCGGTGGCTGCCATTTGTCCCATAAGAGATGGCTGTTGTGGTTGAGCCATCATGGGAGTCGATGGTGGTGCATGTGCTGGAGGATGAGCCGCTGGCGCTGGAGCAGGTGCTGGAGCAGCGCGTCTCACCCTAAAATAAAAAACAATTAGAAGTGAATTTATATAACTGATACAATTAATGACTTCGCGCATTAAACAATTAGAAGCCATGCAGAATCTGACGCAAATCGTCATCCACGTTGAACGTGACGTAATACCAACGATTTCGTTGAAATTCACAGTAAAATTTATTTCTATTACAATAAAATAAGGGAACTTGTAGGTAAATACTTACGTCCTTGGTGGAGGAGCCGATGCACGTCCTCGTCGCGGCATGTTTTATGTATTTGCACTATTAACTTTGCTAAGTTTTAACAAACTTCTGCACTCTCGAAAGCTTCTTCTTAGACTGCTTGCAATTTGATTTTTCGATCGGCTAGCCACGTTATGCAACACGCAAGGGAAGGGGACATTGATTTGCGTCGACTCAGAATAGCCGTTGAGAGAGTTCCAGAAATTGGTAGAAGTGGTACCGGAAGTTGACTGTCGCGCGCAATCGAAGCTAACTTCGCTCGATTCAAACTCAACTTATACGACACTCGATTCACGTTTTTATACAATAAAATACCGTCTTAAATGTATATTTATTTATCGAAATTCTATTCGATCAATTTCACGAGCATCGTTACGATTATATTTGTATGTTTTGTAGAAATAAACAAAGTCCAAGTTGAAGCACGTGATGCTGTTTTGATGACGTATTTGAAACGGTACTCAGATTGGCCAACGTGTAAAATTGCGCAGAGTCATTAATTGGCTTACGTAGGTTTAATTCACGTATATATATATGTTCGATTTGTTTTGATTACAGAGACAAAATAATATTAGAGATATTGTGATGCTTTTGTTATCATCATCTTTATATTTATCACATAAATATACATCATCGATCTCAAAGCTTTCCAATTAATAGGAGCAACGAAAAGTATCGATTTGTTTGAGCGGGTATTGCAAAACTTTTGATTTTCATTGCGCGATATCTCGCAAAATATGCTGTTTTTAACAAGCTATTCATGATCTGTGAAATAGCTTTCTTCGAATTTCATAAAGCACATACCAAATTATATTTGAACATTGGAAGTTTCATGATGTAAAGAATTATTTCCAATTGCATGAAAATTCGAAATTTTCTTCGTTCATTGTACGTTACATTGCAGAAGAATGTTATTTATAGATTTTAAAAACGACTGAGAGAAATTATTATTTATAGAATAAACAATAGGACACTAACCCTCTTCGCGACGATGACGATGTTCGATCTCGTCTCGATTGTGCACCGTTATTTTCGTTTCTCTTCCTACTTGACATTTTGATTTTTTTTTTTTATTTTTGCAATTTACAAACAACGTGGTGATTTAGGAGGAAAACATTTCTCTGATAATTTTAACGTAAACAAAAATGTAAGATCGTTTGCAGATGTTAATGATTACATTTATCGTGCCTCCAGCATTTCAGCTGTTACTGTATTTATATCGTAAAAAGATCCTTGAAGCGTAAAAACAGAAGCACGCCGTCAGACGTGAGTTTTGACAATTTGCAAATCAATTTGTCATCGTTTTGGGGAATTTTTAAATGTTTTTTTCTTGTAGTCTTCTTTGTGTAGTAAATACTTGAACAGGTTTCTAAAAGATGGCGCCACGTTCGGCTCTCGTGATCTTTTTAAGACAAAAGAAACCGTGAAATATTATTTATTTATATTTAATAATGTATTACGTATCACAAAATTGACTAAAAAATTCATGAAATTGACATCTACTAAAATCACTGATGTTTTTCAAATTTTTCGACAAAGATAACACGAACGATACTCCGCTAAAGCTCGCTAACTTGAACTAATCCCTCGAATCTGTTACTGAACTGCGATTTATTTACTCTACAAATTACTTTGTAATCTAACAAAGACCGCCATTGATATTTACTGTCAGATTAACGTACAATGGTACACGAAGGTCGATTAGAATCGTGCAGTGCGTGTGAAAGACGAATTTAAAGCCTCGGTGTTCTTTATTCTTATTCCTTCAATGTCATCGCCCGCGATAAAAGATTCACAGATGTGCGTTTCCGCATACGCCATAATATTTAAAGTCTTCCTTCAGACACGTTTCTCTTAGTTTACATTATTAGACATTCAAATTACATTTCATTAATTAATAGTAATTTTTACAAGATTTCGTCTATTGCGGAGATAAAAACGTTGATCTACGCCATCTATGGTCTTTTTCATTCTATGAACTTAGTTCTTAATTTCCGAAGATACGTTAGTTGCACTTTCTCCAAGTTCGGTTAAAGATGTTCTAACAGATAACGTGCTAATTTGAAACGTTATCGTTAGAATTGTTTCATCATTGACAAAAGAAACGCTTATTCATTTTGAAATTCAGGTCGACGTGAAACAGTGTAACGTGTTTTCGTTAAACGATGTTTAGAATGATCGTAGTGTCAGGCTTTTAAACCCGCGGCAACTGATGACAGAACTCGCAACGGGATCATTAATATTAATGATCTACTACTGCTTCTTTCTACTCGCCTCCATAACCACCTCAATTAACCGTACACATAGTGCAAATACGTAGAAGCAGGAAATCGAACTTATTCTTCGACAATCGTACGCATACTTTGTTTTTCTTTTTACGAGGTTATGGCGGGATAAATGAAAGGCCGGTGCCCCCGAGGAAAAACTCTCTTTACGTGAAAAGTGGAAAATGTGAAAAGGAAATGCATATTCTAAGACTTAATTTTCAATTAAACAATCGCTCCTCCCAAAGAAATCGCTTTTTTCGTGAGAATTGGAAAACAGGTTAGAAAGGAGCTGCGCGTGCGACATGCGCGTTAGAAAAACATTGTTTTTAACTGAATTTATGTCGCATTAAAAAGAAACTCTTTTCGCATGAAAACTAACAAGAATGATAAACAAAACGTGGTAATGTCGTGCAAGTTAGAAGAAGATACATGTAAAGTTTATTTTTCTAAAAAATGCAGTTCCCAAAGGAATCCCATTTCTTATGAAAACTGGGAAACAGTGGAGAAAGGAGCTGCGCGTGCGACATGCGCGTTAGAAAAACCAATTCATAAAACATTGTTTTTAACTAAATTTATGTCGCATTAAAAAGAAAGTCTTTTCACATGAAAACTAACAAAACGTGGTAATGTCGTGCAAGTTCGAAGAAGATACATGTAAAGTTTATTTTTCAATTAAAAAAAATGCAGTTCCCAAAGGAATCCCATTTCTTATGAAAACTGGGAAACAGTGGAGAAAGGAGATGCGCGCGCAGCATGCGCGCTGGAAGAAGCGGCTCGTGAAAAAGAAGCGTGGCCATCCAGAAGAAGGGATCTGCGTCGTTCTTTCGTTTTCCCTCCTACAGCGTTATCAGGTCGCGTTATCGTCGTGCAACATGTGTCAATATAGACGCGCGCTGGCCGCAGCAGCAGCAGCAGCAGCACCGAGTGCATTCACCGACACATGCGCACATCGGTAGAACCGACTTCTTCATAAACCGGCGGGAACACGTTGCTCGTGACTCAGTGTACACGATGCCACGGCTTCGCCGCGATAGAGCACGCATCACGTACATACGCCCTTTTTTCACTACGTCTTTTAACGATGTCAACGCGAACGTACCGATCTTCGTTGTCTCCTGACGTTTAATCTACACACGTACGTCCATCCTGTTTCATCGTCTCGCTCCGGACTTAATTCGAGAGAGAGAGGACAAGTCAATGCATCCAAATTACCGGCACGGTAACACCGAGACAAAGTTCAGTTTTTCATCTATCAACGGACGAACAACAACTGACAATATAATCCCGTGATGACGATACAATTGGTGCTGGAAGATCGACGCATCATTGAGGAGGATCGTACGTTAGACGAGTACGGTGAGTGGTTGTTTTTGTTTAGTTGAAACGTGCGCCGACAAGTGTCAGAGTTAGGCGCGACGATCTCGCTTCTATGGGATTTTTCTCTCGATTAGTCATCGTACATATCGATCCATCGATACGGTCTAACGTAACCTCAATGATATCTTATGAAATGGCGACATATCTTGGTCAATCGTTTTTTTAAAGGTCTCTAATTACAATTAAGTGTCTGTCGAAGGGATACAGGAAATTGACGAAAAAATGAGAGAAAATTATCAAATTGAGAACGGAAATTGACAGATCGATATTTCGGTTGGATGATTAAGACCCGTTGAATTTAAGTCGAGTGTTATCTCGCGTGTCTCTGTCGCGCGATGGCTTTCGTTACAGATCGACGTATTCGTGTGCGTGTAACGATGGCCATCACACACGCTCATCATCTTTTGTCCCGATATTTTCTTCCTTTGTTTGCCCTGTCTCTTTATCCGTCGGGAGTTTATTAACGCCGTATCCTTGTGCGTCGCAGCGGCCCAAAATTATTCTTCCCGGTAACGTAGATGCGTGGCAATCCCGCCTGTACGGAATTGCGCACTTCTCTCGTGGCTCTGTGCCAATTTCAAAGTTCAGGTACTCCGCTGGTACCATGCACATGCACACGGGCGAGAGTGAACCGTGGAGAACCATGGTGGACCGCGCATGCGCGTATGCAACCACACCGGAAAATACGATAGCGATACTTGAACTATTTTTTTTTCTTCTCTCTTATAGATTCCTAAAAAAAGAACCAATACTCGCTGCATCTTCGTAGATGAATTTCGCGAAAACAATGTTTTGCTTTGTTTATGGAAATCAATGAAAGAATAATATGTGGTAATTGTAGAACGTGCAAGTTACACGTCACGTGGAGATTCTTAGTAAATGATGAAAAGTTGCGTCATGAAATATGAAATTTAGTGGAGTATATTTAATGTTGTTAATTATAGTTTTGCGAATTGTGAACGAAATTTTGGCGAGTTGAGATACTTTGAATGGACGTAGAGAATTCTTTGAAAATTGAGTTTGGTGAAGTGTTCTTTATTGAGAGATGTTGCTGATGAAACAGAAATTATGTATAGCTTCCTAATTCGTGTGCTGTCTTAGTCAGCAGCCAGATGTAAGACGAATTGGAGAATCATTTTGAACACGTAATAGCAAACAAGCGTGAAGTAATTTTGATGATTAATTGACGAAATTGGATTGTGTGTTTGGAATTTTAATTTAGTTTGATGTAAATACTTATTACTCATTATTGATATATTTCTACACCACTTGTCGTGTTAGGATTCTTAGTATCCTTGTTATTATCATTTTCCTGGTTGTAGATAATTAAACACTTTATACTTCCGTGGAATTATTATTCGTAGAGATGTTTTGGGTTCATTGAAACCACATATCTATAAATGGCGTTAGAAAAATTTTCCAGAAGTAACGGGATTCAGGTTCGAAGAAGTTCTAACCGTTTTAGATAGGTTTCACTCTTTCTGAGGCAATAGCACGTATATATGTACATACATAAGGTGAAAAAAAACACGGTAGAGGTGCCCGGAGATTCGAACTCGAGATCCACGATTTACAAGTCGGAATCTTTGTCAACGTTGCCACCAATTCTTACTGTTTTTTATTGTTTCTTCACTCTGATTATTATTTCAGTCATAGAATTCAAACTTGTTCTAATTTATTATGTAATATATAGCAACCTTTAGTTTCCACCTACAACAATGGTTTCTAGGTGAAATTATCATAACAATTAAAATAAAACTAAATCCTAATTCTCAGTGGGCCTAAGTTCAAATCCTCCATAACTTGTACAAAATATTACTTAATCTATCATTAAATATATTGTAAATTCGACGGATAGAAAACTATCTAAAATCAACAAATTCTAAACAAAACAGCCATAGAAATTAGGCAAAAAATTCCCAAAGACTCCAAGACTATAGTATATTAAACAATGCACTATGAAAAATCTCAGTAGCTCTAAATCCATATCCACCATAGAAATTATAACCAAAAAATTCCAAATTTTGCCAATCGGTCGGCCCAAGTTCAAATCCCCAATATCTTTGTACAAAATATTTCTTAATTTAGCATTAAATATATTGTTAATTCTACAGATGGAAATCCACCTAAAATCAACAAATTCTAAACAAAATAGCCATAGAAATTAGGCAAAAAATTCCCAAAGACTCCAAGACTATAGTATTTTAAACGATGCACTATGAAAAATCTCAGTAGCTGCAAATCGATATCCACCATAGAAATTATAACCAAAAAATTCCAAATCCTGCCAATCGGTGGGCCCAAGTTCAAATCCCCAATATCTTGTACAAAATATTACTTAATTTATCATTAAATATATTGTTAATTCTACACATGGAAATGCACCTAAAATCAACAAATTCTAAACAAAATAGCCATAGAAATTAAGCAAAAAATTCCCAAAGACTCCAAGACTATAGTATATTAAACTATGCACTATGAAAAATCTCAGTAGCTCCAATCCATATCCACCATAGAAATTATAACCAAAAAATTCCAAATCCTACCAATCGGTGGGCACAAGTTCAATTCCCCAATTCTTGTACAAAATATTACTTAATTTATCATTAAATATATTGTTAATTCTACACATGGAAAAACCACCTAAAATCAACAAATTCTAAACAAAATAGCCATAGAAATTAATCAAAAAATTCCAAATCCTGCCAATCGGTCAGCCCAAGTTCAAATCCCCAATATCTTGTACAAAATATTACTTAATTTATCATTAAATATATTATTAATCCGACAGTTTAAAACACACCTAAAATCAGGAAGTTCCCAACAAAAGAGCCATAGAAATCAATAGAAAATATCCTCAAAAACCCCAAGACTATAATACATGAAACGATGCACTCTGAAAAACCTCACTAACTGCAAATCCATACCCACCATAGCTCCAGTCTTTTCCTTCCTCGTCATGAAAATTCTAAAACCTATATTTCCATCCGTTCTTCCCACAATCAGTCTACGCACGAGCGAATAACAGGAAAATACGCCACGTCACTGGAAACTTGAAAGTGCTCCCGTAACGAGAGCATACAATGGTAAATTTGCAAATTAATGAGTTCTCATTTCAAGCGATTTTTCCTACAACACTCACTAATCGTTTTATCCCGCTCGTAAACAGACGGTTGTAAGAGATATAAATCTGGTTATTGACACAAGGATTAAATAGAATCATGGTGATGTTATTGTTACGCTCGTTAGTGGCTACTGGGTATATCACGTACCTGTAATAATAGTGCGTGCTCTCATAGCACAGATCTGTGCGCACGAAACTTATCTCGTTTCAAGGTCAAAGAGTTAGGATAGGATAATACACAGTGCATTTAGAAACGTGTGTTTGGCCGACGTTATCGCACGTTAACAACTAATATTCGAAGGTACACAACTTGCTCTCTCGGTTTGTTGATCTTACGGTAAAAACTCGCTTGCCGAACGCTTAATTCATACATCAAGGTCGACCTCGCGCGAATGCAGATTTTTGTGGCGTGTCTCTACCACTGAGATGATTCTTTATTCTCTCCTCTTTTTTTGTTTCGTTTCTGTGTGCTTTCAGGTGGAATTTCAATAGTTTTGTGGGTGGATGGTTGATTGAGTATTGTGGAGTTTAAGCGTTTTATGGTTAGAATAACGTTTAGATTAATTTTGTTTTGCACTTTTAGGCTCTAATGATTCTTATTCTTTCCTCTTTTTTTTGTTTTCTTTCTGTGTGCTTTCTGGTGGAATTGCAATAGTTGTGGGTGGATGGTTGATTGAGTATTGTGGAGTTTAAGCGTTTTATGGTTAGAATAACGTTTAGATTAATTTTGTTTTGCACTTTTAAGCTCGAATATATTTAAATATTACCAGTATGATAATAATATTGATAAATTTCGGTTTGAAAAACTTTGAATCTTGCAAAGGTGTTAGGGGAGGATTTGAACTCGGGCCCACTGGTTGCAAGTTCGGGTCTTTACCGTCTTAGCCACCATAGTTAGTGAGTATATCGAATATATTTATTGAAATATGATACGATATATTTATTGAATATAATTATTAAATTATTATAATTACTTACTGGAAGTTTTGCTAACTTTGTAGAATAAATATTGAGATAAGAGCAGGGCAAAAAGTAACCGTAAAAGATATCTTCTTGGCAGACGTTTTAACATATTTACATATTTTTTTTTCCTTCAAAATACAATGCGATTAAGAAAGTCATGGTAACATCCCTTGAAGATCGATCTTTCCGGCTGGTGTTTATTTATCGATTAAACGAACCGAACATTCACACTTGCCCCGTGAAAGAGACATGTATTTAATTAAGTGATGCATAAATGCACAGGGCTTTGTGTACGAATGGGATGTTATCGCATTTGTTGGAATTAATTAAGCAGTTTTATATAGCGGAATATAATAATACAATTGGGTAACCAGTTTTACTCGTAATACCAGAACCAACGCGGAAACTTGGCAATAGCGTGTTTCGATCGCTCGACCCAACCACCTGTTCACCAGGAATTATTTATTCTTATCGTATTGATTCTTTGAAATGCGATTTTCTCATTCCGTGCAACGACCAGACAGCGTGCACCGCTTGAACGCGATGTCTGATAATATATAATTGCAAAGATTGTGTCTATTGCATGTTTTTTTTTTACTTTAACTGGCTATTATCATTTTTTCTAGGACGGGTTATTTTAAGTGCTTGTAGGAACACCGAGGCTATAATATAGTAGCTAGGAATTTAGGAAAAATATAGCAGAGGTGATGGAGGACTTGAGTTTGGGCCCACTAATTGGGAGTCAAAAATCTCTACATCTTTACTACTCATAGTTCTTTTATTTGTATGGTTATTTCGTCTGGTATTCACTATTTTAGGTGGACCAGGAGCCGTCAAGACTATGATATTAATTGATAAATTAGAATCAATTCTCCAGAGGTGATGGAGAATTCGAATTCGAATTCGAAATAGGTCCCCAAATTCTAGAGTTATTTCGCCTAGGATTTACTGTTTAAGGTGGGTTAAGAACCTTCAGGGCTATAATATATTAATTATTGAATTAGAAAGATGGGGGATTCGAAGGCGGGCCCACAGATTGCGTGTCTAAGCCTTTAATCTTCTGACCCGCCATAGGTCCCAAAATTCTAGAGTTATTTCGCCTAGAATCTAGTGTTTTAGATGGGCTAAGAACCTTCAAGGCTATAACATACTAATTATTAAATTAGAAAGATGGGGGATTCGAAGGCGGGCCCACAGATTGCGTGTCTAAGCCTTTAACCTTCTGACCCGCCATAGGTCCCAAAATTCTAGAGTTATTTCGTCTAGCATTTACTGTTTTAGGTGGGTTAAGAACCTTCAGGGCTATAATATATTATTTATTGAATTAGAAAGATAGGGGATTCGAAAGCAGACCCACCGATTGCGAGTCTGAGCCTTTAACCTTCTGACCCGCCATAGGTCCCAAAATTCTAGAGTTATTTCGCCTAGAATCTAGTGTTTTAGATGGGCTAAGAACCTCCAAGGCTATAACATACTAATTATTAAATTAGAAAAATGGGGGACTCCATTGTGGATCCGCCGATTGCGTTCCTATGCCATTAACCTTCTGACCCGCCATAGGTCCCCAAATTCTTTAGTTATTTCGCCTAGGATTTACTGTTTTAGGCGCGTTAAGAACCTTTAGGGCTATGATATATTAATTATTAAATTAGAAAGATAGAGAATTCGAAAACAGACCCACCGATTGCGTGCCTGTGCCTTTAACCTTCTGGCCCATCCTAGGCCCCCAAATTCTATACTTATTTTGCCTAGAATCTATTATCTGAGGTGGCCTCCAAACCACGAAGGCTTCGGTACGCATATCACGTAGGACATATTGAAAATTTTCCGCAATAGGGACTTGAACTGGGCCTTACCGATTGTAAGTCCAAGCCTCTATCTCCTTTCCACCATAGCTCCCATTATAGAGATATTCACAGCCAGTAGCATGTGTATTTCGTGCGCTGTTCAGTCACCTTTAAGTATCATTGTCATTGTTGCCTCTATCAGTGTTGTATCCCCACATTGTACGTCGTAGCAGGTGTGATCGTCGTTTATACAGAACCAGCACAGAACCAAGTCTTCTTTGTACTATCACACTGCCTATTGACCTATATCTCTATCTCTCCCTCTTGCCACACATGTTCAAAAACATTCATATTTCCCGCCACCAGTAAAATATCCCCCTCTCCTAAAATAGGCGGGAAAAAGTACATTTTTAAATCTATTATTATTAAATCCACACTGATATTTATCTACTACTACTATTGTCATTGTAATAATTGAAGATATAATATCACGCAAGTATGTAAATTAATTCAAAAAGTAGCAGTTATCCCGAGAGTGCGTAGCTCGAAGTCGTACTACACGGCTATGTCGATAGACGAATAGTTTTAGGGCAAACGACCTTTAAACTTGACTCAGAGTTCGTTGGCCGAGAGCTCGTACAGGGAAGCACCAAAGTGCTCGATGAGAGAAAGAGAAAGAGAAAAAGAAAGAGAGACGTTGACTATATAGGTTTCTCGGCTTCGTTGAACCAAGCGACGCGCACGCTCGAATGCAGAGATCGAAGAAGCATATATAAAAGCACGAGTGGTTGTCCGTAGAAGAAAAAAAGACCTCGTTAAGATCGCCACGAAGTCTCGGATGTACATATGACATATGTGTTATGCATGGTATGGAGTGGGAGAAAAGGATATTGAGCTGCGCAGCTCTACACCGCAATGTCAATCTTATTGTTTGACTATCGGCTGAGCGACAAAACACTTGGCAGTTATTGCACCGCAGATGCGATCCTTCGTCACAATGCTTGTGAATGTAAGATAAAGTGAAAATTTCACTCGTATTATTGCGTATCGGGGAATATCGCGGTGGAGAGAATGAAGAGTGGGAGGGTGAAGACGCTTTTGATAAACAAAGCGAGACGGAATTATACGATGTTTAACAGTCAAAACGCACTTGTATTCCTTGGACGAGGAACGATTTACTTTGTGTTATCGGTCAAACAGATTTTTATTATTTAGCAAGTAATTTGTAAGAGATGCTGTATTATGGATTATCTAATGATGTATTTTTAAGAATATTTCGTTAGGATTGAATATTTGAATTTTTAATGATTTTGTGTACAATGGAAACGAGGTTGAGGCACGTGTTCATTTTCTAATCGTAGAACGACAACGGTCTGTGGAAACCGATAAAACATCGATGGTTTCCAGCTTTCTCCCTCCAAGTTGCGTAACTCGTGAAAAACTTCTCTTTTAAGCGTTTACCGTTGTAGTTACCGAGCCAAGAATACCACCGTTCCGATATAGTTCCAACGTCGTACGAAAAATCATTAACCTCCACCATTTCACCGCCTAATGACTGTTCTAATCGTCCAATTTAATTGTTTTAGCCTTAAAACAATATTGGGTGATATTTCACGTATTTTTTGGTAGACTTGCAGTAAACTTCTAGTTTGAGCTCGGCCATATCCGCCATTTTTCGTTTATAGTACTCTTTTTAGCTAATTCCAAGCCATTGAGGCTGTGAACTATTAATTAGTTAAATAGATAATTTTCCCGAGAGCTAAGAGGTAATTTAAAACTCTATTTTGATGATTAGAGGCATCAGGCCCAACTTAGCTTCTTAACTGCTTCGGCCATTTTGTCTAGGACTTACTGTTTTAGGTAGCTTCCCAATTAGTGATCCTTTCATCTATTAATTAATAAATTAGGCAGATTTTCTAAAATTTGACAAATGATTTAAAACTCTGTCCCAATGATCAGAGGCCTCAGACCCATCCTAGCTTCCTAATTGCTTCGGCCATTTTGTCTAGGACCTACAGTTTCAAGTGGCCTTTGAATTACTGGTGTTTTAATATATTAAGTAACAAATTAGGCAAGTTCTCCGATAGGTGACAAATGATTTAAAACTTGGTTCAGCCTAAACGGGTCCATACATTTATCTAATACCCCTAACCCTAATCCAGACGATTTCTTAGCTACCCCTTCATCTCTCCATTTATCTTAGTCACGTGACTCGAACGGGAAATGAGGCAAAATGATCGTTGCACTTAACGTTTTAAACACCACTGGCGCCCCCTCGTCGTACGGCCCTGAAGTACAGTGGTGAAGCATGCGCGTGAGAGTCGAAACGAGGACGAAGACGTTTGAAATGAGGAAAAGTAACGGGGCGAGTAACGGGTTGAATTTAACGCATCTTGCCGTTACGAGCACGTTCATAAGCCTAGAAGTTGTTAGGTCATACAGCAAATCATTCATGTAATAGTGCGAGAGCACGGTAGCAATGTGGATGCACAGTTAGCGCATTAAAACTAACGTTGGAATAAATTAATCTTCACCGAGATCCAAGGGGGACGGGATTTCCGTTGGTTCGATACCATCGATATCTTTTTTAATAATCAATTTTCGAAAAATGACAAACGTTATAATTCGATGTTCATTTTGATAAAGTATAAGACTTGAATTGTGATAAATAGGAGCGATGCGATCACTCTTGTTCTTTATCATCGCTGATGATTCAGCGTTGTGGGGGATCTTACGCGTAGGATGGGAAAAGAGGCAGTCATTGCGTTTCTCCGAACGACGCCGCGTGTTCTGGGAAAACTCTGACGCGATCTATGAAGTAATCGTACGTAGGATTTCCGGATTTCGCTACTAGTTTTCCTCTTCTCGAGAAACGCCATTTATTGGATGCAGATTAAACGTTTCTCAGATATTGAAGCAATTTAAATTAATTAATTTACAGATTATCCGAAATTTTTTAAATAACATAGAAAACAATTTAGAATTTTAATATCTCTCTTCTTTACGACTATCTTACACTAACCCATACAATATTTAAAATTCAACCTACAAGTTACAACGCCACAGTACACCTAGCGGACAAAACTCCAACTAGCAACAGAGTTTCAAATTCTCATCAATTATCTAAGACTTCAAGTCACCTCTAAACACGTCGAAATATTCC
The DNA here is from genome assembly GCA_910591515.1 of Cerceris rybyensis. NCBI lineage: Eukaryota > Metazoa > Arthropoda > Insecta > Hymenoptera > Crabronidae > Cerceris > Cerceris rybyensis. The sequence continues at coordinate 2,646,958 of OU342800.1, read as the reverse complement.
ATAATTTTTATCGAAATTTCAAACCCAACTTCTCCACTTTTCTTTGCAATACATTTAATTTAGTTTGTAATTGAATCTCATTAGTAGTCGCAGCCCATCCAATAGATCGTATCGTTCCCTCAAAGATCGTTCGTCCAACTGCTAGTTCTCCCGCCCAAGTTCGGCGCATACGTTTGGCGCAAGTGCAAACGCGGTGGGAGATCGCGATCTCTGTGGGGGGTTAAAACTCGTAGTGGGGTGTCGTCGTAGGAGCGGGTTTTAAGCTCGAGGATACCGGCGGTGGCACGTATATACCGGTACCTAATGCCTCGTTCCGGCAAACACACGTTCGAGATCCCACGAGCGTTACGTTTTACCTCGCTGAAACTTCTCCGAGAGTATCATTCGTTCGTGCTGATTCCGTTTGATTCGCGTGAGCATCGACAGAGCGCGCTGTGGTGCAAGCAACTTACGTAAGTTGCGCGCGGTAATGCCGCACGATTGCCTCGAGTAAATACCGCACCATCCTATTTCGATTGCATCGTCGTAATCGACGATCAGTGTCCGAAAAGACTCGCTAGTTGGAGCTCGATTACATCGTTAGAATCGACGATCATCGTTATCGAGGACCGACACCTTTTTTGTTTGATTTTCTTAAAAACGAAAGAGAGTCGCCGGTTTTGTTGGCCGAGGTTCGGTGAATTTTCGAAAAGAAAAAAACGTTCGCCGACGAAGTGGAACCGATCGTTGGCGAATATAATCGATGATACACGAAGAGTGGACGATCGTTATTGGATAACGTTTCGGTGATTCGATCGAAGATAAAGGATCACGGGAGAAGGAAGGAATTTTGAATGAAGTGTACCGTATAATGAAATACGAGCTTGGTTCTGAATAGCGGTGACCTAGAAACTAACCGAAAGTGGTAACATTATTATTGTAGTATACGAATCTCGTCGAGGCAGTGCCAAGAGATAAACGAGCTCGAGAACGAGGAATGCGAACATCGTTCTTTCGAAAGAAAGAGAGAGAGACAGATGGAAAGACGGTCAAAGAGAGAGGGAGGAAAAAAAAGAGAGTAACAAAAAATAAGGCAGAAATTCATCCATGCCATTTATTTTTAACGATTGGAATTATGATACATTCATCCATTCCTCGCACGAACTTACAAATGGATCGTATCGAATCTCATTTAATTTCAATACCCAGCGTGACTTCAAGCCTGAAATTAAATTCAACCACAAGATTTAATCACGTGAAAAAGTCAATTACAACAATACTCCATCCATTAACAATCAACGGATATGTAAATAACAAATAATGCAATCGTTATACTCAAAAGCATCGACGAGTCAATTAACCACGTTTCAAATATCCCGCGCAAATTTGTTTCTGCGCACTCGCCGACTCTCACGAGCGACATAACACCACTCGGTCTCGAGTGGACCATCTATAAAGCGTGCGATTCAAGACATAACCGCGGAGTTGTCGCACTGTCCGCGATCGTTGCGCGATATCTCTGGTGTGTGTGTTTTTTAGAACACGCGCTCGTGCGTGCCCATCGTCGCGTCTCCGTGCCTTCCAATCGTCGGATCGTTTTTTTCACGCCGTGAAAATTTTTTTTTCAAAAACGACAAACCTCCTCGCGACATCGGGCGTGTGTGTGTCGACCTGTTAGTGCGGTGAACGTAATTGCGTCCAGTGTTTTTTTTTTTTCGGGATTTCGGGAAGAAAAAAATGGAGGATACAGCGAGAAACCTCGTGCCGGGAATGAACACCACCGTCCTCGTGTTGGCGAGCACGCTGTTCCTCGGCGGTGTGCTGCTATTAATCGTCTATATTGTCAGCCGATTGTCACGTTCCGACAAATCTGCGAATTCCACGAAAAGTAAGCATTTTCATTGGCCTCATTAAATAAATGTATAATCGTAGAAGACGACTCTCTACGAAGTTCGTGTAATAAAATAACTCCTCGCGTGCTCGCAGATTTCTCACGCCGTTGTAATTACGTTGCGGAATTTTTCTACGGTATGACGTTTTTTTTTTGCACTCGAGTTTCATGATAATTACTTCACGGACTGAAAGTAAAGATTGAATAGTAGGTGAAGTAAGTCATACGATAATTGATAGACTGATATACTTCTTGGAGGGAGACAAAGTATCTCGACTATATTTGAAATTACGTTTTGAACAATTACTTGTAGATGTTTAATAAATACAAAAAAAGAATTTTAATATTGAATATCACGAATGTTTAATCACTGCCAAATGTTCATCTAGCCGAAGCACCGTTAGCTTCACCCACGTAATAATATACTAAAAATTGGCGGGAACTAGCACATATTTTGAACAACATAGTTTCAATGACCGTTCTTTATTTAAATTCTATTCTGAGATCGAATAAACATCTCTTTTCCACGAATATACCCTTCTACCACTTACACTCATATTATTATATATTACATACCCAAATTACATCCTTAAAATCATCATTAAAAATTATACTTCCTCCAATTTAACTTACATTGAATTCCTTACCCAATCGATCAAATTAACGTAATTAAAGTAACTTATTTTTAAGTTTACATCCATTAAATCATCATTAAAAATTATTCCCCCCTCCACTTTAACTTACATTAAATTCTTTACCCAATCGACCAAACTAACATAATTAAAATAACTTATTTTTAAGTTTACAATTAAAACAACAAATTAATAAATATGTCAATGTATTAATGCTTGAATATTCGCGAATAAAATCGTTCGCAACGAAACTGGAGGTTTTTCGACACAGAAAAGAATAGACGAGAAAGTAGAGGGGGTAGATGGCGGTATGAAGCATGGGGTAAGTCGAAGAAGACAAAGAGAAGAGGGAAGTGCAGCTGGCAAGGCACGCAATATTTCGTGCCGGTCTATATAGTACGTCTTCACCATAAATACATCACATAAAACCCTAGACCATTGGCGAGGAAACTCGTAGATTTTAACCCTCAGCCTTAAATTCGCCATAGTGAATTATATTGGGCAGTTTCTAAAAAAACAACATGGCTATAAGTTACCGAAAACGTTTACTTCACATTACCGCTCATAATTTCAATATAATTACATCATTTGTCATGATCATAACGACACAAATTGCTTTTCTATGCGTATTATTGCGAGAATAACTCATCTACATAACTTGAATAATTTATTATGCGTTCGTAAACGAATATTTTCCCTAACCTAACTTAACAGTCGGACGACCGGTGTTGCATCTATTATATTTAAATATACCGTATAAACACCGTTGAAAAAGAGAAACTAGGAAGTAAAAAATAGTCAATGAAGTCATTTAACATTTATGAGTTCTTTTCAAAATCAAACATTATTTCTTTGAAAACAGAAGTCGGGTCTAATTCACCCGAGGACAGTATACGGTGTAAACGAATCAGTGAAACGTGCCGGATCACGTTTTTCCTCATTCCTTTGCTTCTTAATGGTCATTGGACCATTCACTTCATAATTTCCCTTATATATGCAAAAAACAGTCGAAATTTCTTATATCAAGCATAAAGACTGTAACCCTAAAACCGCCAAGCTGGTTAAATTGCCTCACTCTAGATATTTTCCAAAAACACAAATTAATTACTGTCAGTCACAAACTAATTACTTCACTTGTGTCATATAAAACTTAAATTACTTAATTAACCACCCCTTACACCTCTTAACACGTTGAACGCCACCTGTATTTCGCTTTTTCTACTAAAATCGCATTTTTATGAGAGACACTTATTTAAAAACACTGATAGATATTCACCAAAGCTTTATCTTTTTAATGCCAATATTTAATTACTCCATATCTTAGAAAATTCATAAATATTGTAACTTAAAAGTTACGCGAAATTTCATTACATTCAATAGCGCCGGTCACCAGTGACCCTCATGGCAGTCGACGCGTTAATTCCTCCCTTTCCAAGCTAATCCAGCATATTTAAGGTTATTGGTCTAGAACCGTATTAGTCGTTAACGGTTTGTATTTTTTTTTTAATTTTTACACAAAACTGAATAATATTTCATTAAATTTTTCACACTATTAACAATTAAAAATTAAATGCTACTCGATGATCGTATTATGTGTCTTATAATAAATCTGGCAACGCATGGAAATGTATATGCATATATATTATATTCATCCATAATTAGTGTATTGTAAACAAATAGTGTTATTGTTATTTCCTTATCAAATTTTTTCATAACCATAGAATGAAAAATAAATATTATTATAAACGCAATTATATGTTGTCACGCTCAGTAGTACATAAACTATATATAGCTAATTTTTGAATTTCGCGCTTTTTATGCAGCGTTGCCAAATTTCTTTGTAGTCAAACATGAACCAGGCCTCTGTAATGGCTGATTTTTTTTTTGTCTCACTAGTTTTTCATTATTTTGAATAAATATTGGTCTAAAATTACACGTGAATGTATATATTTTACAATTTCTATAATAATTAAAACGGTTAAAGTTTTGAATAATAAGTTTTTTGAACATTCTTGAATAGCCAATTATGTGAAATTTCAATAAATAGGACATTTCCGGCAAGTTCTCCCATTTACCATGTGTTAAAAGTCGCCTTTTTAATATTTCATTATTCAAAAACTATACGATCAATATTTTTCAAAAAACGTATGAGCAGTGTATAAATAACATATCAAAATTCTCGAATTTTATCTACACATTGCTCTAAAGGGCGAATAACCTTAAATGTAAGAGTACCCATAGTTTTCAATCCTAAAAACCACGTGGATCGCGGTAACCAATGGGAAGACGCAACAAACCGATTCACGCGTGACGATTGCGAATCTTCGTTACCATGACAATGAATTTATTTCATAGAAGACACAAACGCCGTAGTTTTCTGGCTTGTGCATTCGCCGGCCAAGCATGAGAGAGAGACACGCGAAGGGGCACCCTCGCGTATAAATAAACCGACACCGCGTGTGTATTTATACGCGCGTCTCGCGTGCGTACACGTGTACTTACGAGGAGAAACGCCTCAGGGCCGTACGAACGGATACGCACGGGGAATGGACAATTAGGGTAGCCCATGGAGAAGTTACTTTTTTTTCTTTCGAGGTCCCACTGCTTACGGGAGAAGGAAGTACTTGGATTTCGATGACGGGCCTTAGGCCCATTATGAACTATACATATAAAATAGGAATTAATGAGACGTGCTGGAGGATTCGCACGTTTGAGATTATCGAACGCCTGCGGCATTGTTTTCGGAAGACGAGGTGTTGAATTTTATTGAATGTACTTTTGATTGATGTTAACTGGGGTTTTTCCATTTACATTTAACGGTAGAACAACGTAGGCGATTGAAACGAGCGGTTTGGAATTTTTTCGAAAAATTCCTTTGGCTGTAGGGACAGCAAGAAATTCGATATTGTCAGATGTGAATTATTTAATTGATCATTCTATTTAGATATTGATTTCACTTTTTTTCAACAGATTTAAATATAATCGCTACAACGCAGATAGGTGTAATGGTAATACAGAATTGTCCCCAATTAAGTAGGATTTGAAAGTAAAGTATTTTAATAGAATTTAATTAACCCATTAAGGACCAAGCATTGAAATAACAGAAATATTTTAATTGCGACTATTTATTTGTTATAAGATTACATGAATTGTAGGACTTAAGGTGATGAACAATTAAAGAACAAAAGTACATAAAGCCTTTGGTATGTTTTTTTACTATGACATAAGTTAAAATATAAATTAACCCTCTATGGACCTAATTTTCTGTGATATCTAAAGATTAGTTGCACGATAGCACATTAGAAAATAATAAAAGTACTATTATAAATAATAACTTTTACTTGATTTTGAACCGTTGAATTGTAAAGAATTCCATGGTATTGAAGAGCTAACTTGAAATATTTGAGAAAATTAAAAAATCGATTTTGAAAAGTAAAAGCTTAGATTTGTTTTGTGTTTCTTTAAAGTTACACGGGCCCATAGAGGGTTAAATTAATCCGATTCCCCGAAAAAAAATTAGAAGTGAAATGTTGCGCTGACGCAACTTTGGGCCTTAACGGGTTAACACTCTATGATCAAAATTTTTTGTGGTTTTCGAAAATCAGTTTCATGTTAGCACAATTAGAAAAGTACTATTTTATATAATGGATTAAACCTACAATTGAATTGTCAAGAATTTCACGATTTTTACGAGCTAAATTATAGTACTTGGTAAAGTCAAAAATTTGATTTTGAAGAATAGAAGCTAATTCCATTATCTCAAAGTTACAGGGGCCCATAGAGCGTTAAGTAATTTAATAGAATTTTAAAGTAAAGTATTTTTTCTCCGAACATAGAAGGAAATAATAAATTTGAAAGATGTAGCTTACTAAACTAATTGAAAAGTAGCCAAAGAAAGTGGTAGAGCATATAACTAATTGCAGCACTGTTGAAATTCTTAACTCACTTATTGTTTTTACCAAAAATTGCACAGAAGTGTTTTTAATTTTGCGAGGGAAAAAAGACTTGTAATTTTCAAAAGTTTAATGTTAGCACAATTAGAAAAGGATAAAAGTACTATTTTATATAATGGATTAAACCTACAATTGAATTGTCAAGAATTTCACGATTTTTACGAGCTAAATTATAGTACTTGGTAAAGTCAAAAATTTGATTTTGAAGAATAGAAGCTAATTCCATTACCTCAAAGTTACAGGGGCCCATAGAGCGTTACGTAATTTAATAGGATTTGAAAGTAAAGTGTTTTTTCTCCGAACATAGAAGGAAGTAATAAATATGCAAGATTTAGCTTACTAAACTAATTGAAAAGTAGCCAAAGAAAGTGGTAGAGCATATAACTAATTGCAGCACTTAAAATTCTTAACTCACTTATTGTTTTTACCAAAAATTGCACAGAAGTGTTCTTAATTTTGTGAGGGGAAAAAAGACTTGTAATTTTCAAAGGTCGTTTACGACACGGTGAGATTTCTCTGCACAACGCAGACTCGAAATTCATGGAGTTACTGCGGGCACATGCATAAATCTGTCGCAGTGCTGCATTCGCTGGGAGTCAGTGCCGCCGGAATACACGTCCCTGAAAAGTCAGATGACACGCGGGTACGAAAAGAGGTGCACTGACCGCAGCACCATCATACGGCTATTTCTATTGGCCGATCCCTCTTCCGATCTCCTCGAAAAAAAGAAGAAAACTTGAATGAAAATTGATATCCTTCGAGATCTTGTAGGATGAATGGCTTAACTCGAAGTACACCGTCGATTAATCTAGAGTTAACGCTGGAACTATCGGTGTTGCGACCATTAAATTAAAATATTATTGTATAAGTGTTTTATAAAAAGAGAAATCAAGAGTTGAAAGATGACGATCAATTAAGTGATTTAGATTTTTCAACATAGAAATATTTACTTTATGATTGCCCTATTAATTTGAGGAATTTTTCAAAAAGGTTTGGCAACCGGTCTCTTTGATGGCCTTGATAGTTTCAAGGTTTTAAATGTTTTTATTCCAAACTTGTTTAATTACTAGTCACACGTTTCTTAAATTATTAAAAAAAAAAAATAATAAAGAGTATCGTGAGTTTTATCTAATTTAGATCGTAGAATTTCGATTGGACTTCTCCCGAGACGAGAAAAAAAAGACATTACTCATCGATACTGGCCTTTAATTTTTTAGCGTTTAAAGCGTGAGATAAGTTATCGCAAAAAGTTTACGATTTCGCAGTATTTAAATACGCACTTATTCTCGAGATGAGACCGCGTATTTGGAGAGTGAGAGAGAAAGTGGAGGGAAAGGGCGATAATTTATTTCCATCAGCCGAAAATGACTATCGGTTTAAGAATCTCGACCCCACCGGTTAGTAAATTGTATCGTATTACGCGCTTTATCGTGTATTGTTACGATCGATATCATGAAGTGCGTGTTTTTCACTCAAGTCCCAACCTCATATGAACATGTGCGCTTCGATTACCAGGAACTTTTCAATTACAATGAATCAAACTCATCTTTATCGTGACTACACGGAACGCATAATCTTCAGGAAGTTATTAATCTCTTGATCTTTTTAGGTTGACCGATTAGTATCGTACGCTGCTCGCTCACAGAATTACTACTGACTCATTTTTTAAGCGTTCCGTTGATTAACGATACAAATTGTATTGTAATGGTAATTGAAATGCGCGCCAGTTCCGAAGGATGCGCCCGCAGCTGCGCAGTAGCCCTGTTTCTATCCACTTTCGAGTTTAAATGCCAAAGAATTTCACATAGAACCTAAATATTGATTTAGGTGGACTCTGAACTATATAGACTCTTACATATTAGATAATTAACTAGAAATATGATAAAGATAGCGAGGAATTTAAATTGAAACTTTATGAATCACATTGTGAGAAGTTTTTCTAATGTAAACACTGTAATTAGAATCATAGACGTTTTAGGAGGTAGTCTTAAATCCTTTGTCACGATACGTTTATACTGGTTATCGTACGTGAAGTGTAATTTAATTTCCTGGCCATAAAAAAAGCAGCGCTAGCCTCAACCTAGTTTTATTGAAACAATAAAGCAAGATAAACATCCACGTTCACGGGCCTCCAACGAAATCGCGCTTGGATAGTCTCTGCTTCGTTCTCTCTTCTGTATCTTCTATTTCATCGTTGACTTCTTTAAACGTCATAATTGCAATAACAAAAGACGATAATATTTGTCAATTAGGTTTTAGTGATTTTCGTCAGCAAAACAGCCCGGTTAAATAAAATGTGCGAAATTGCGTAAAGTTCATCAATGACGCTGGTAGCAGCTTCTAATGAATCAGGGTAATAAGAATAATTTGTCTCGTAGGTACGTCAGAGTGAGAAGAAATAATGATAAAGAGTCTGATAAACACACGTTTACGTTTTATCTTCTTAGGACATACGTTGCTCTTACGCAAGATTTGTTTCTATTGCATTCGATCCTCTTGATTCGTTAACATTCCAGATAATACGACATTCTTTTTTTTCCCCCTCATTTATTTTAATATCGGAGAAAGTTTCCACTACGTTCAATTTATGTTGATTCATTGTGCGCATTTTCACAGATTTTTACTTATACTTTTAACCTCGATATATCACGAAGAGTCGTGCTCAATAGAATTCTAAAAATAGAGTTCTTCGGTATTTCCATAATATTGGAACGAGTAGAGTTCCAAATCGATTCTCGTTTCCGATATGAATAAGATATGAGCCAGTGACTTTGGAAGAGAGAAGAACTAACTTCCTTTCGTTAATATTTATTGGCTTCAATTGGTATAGACAATTTGCTAAGAACCTATTGCTTTGGGTGGGCTTTCGAGGTACTGAGACTATGATGTGTTAAATAGTCAATTAGAAATGATTTGCCAGAGGCGGTGGGGGAGCTGAATTGGGCCCACTGATTGAGAGTCTGAGCCTTTACCTTCTAAAACAACATAGCTATCGTATTGCTATGGTAGTTTAGCTTGCAACCTGCTGTTCTAGATGGTTGGCAATTTTTCCGCAATAGAAAGTTGAATTGGGCCTTAGTAATTGGTAGCCTTCTTCTTTAATTCTCTTTCCACTGTAGGCCCTCCATTTCTCTAATAATTTTGACTAGGATACACTGTTTTAGATGGCTTTCAAACCTCTCAAAGGTTATCGTACCCTTATCACAAAAAAAATTGCATATTTTCCGCAACTGGGCCTTACTAATCTATGGTCCTTCGCTTTATTACCCTTTCCGACATAGTTTCCCCAATTTCTCTAATAATTTTTCCCAGAATCAACTATCTTAGGTAACTTCCAAACTTTTAAGATTATCGTATCCTTGCCACAGAAAAAATTGCATATTTTCCGCACCTGGGCCTTACTAATCGGTAGCTGGCCCCTTTAGCACTCTTTCCACCATAGTTTCCAATTTCTCTAATAATTTTTCCCAGAATCAACTATCTTAGGTGACTTCCAAACTTTTAAGATTATCGTATCCTTGCCACAGGAAAAATTGCAAATTTTCCGCAACTGGGCCTTACTTAAACTATAGTCCTCCCCTTTAGTACCCTTTCCGCTACAGTTTCCCAATTTCTCTAATAATTTTTCCCAGAATCAACTATCTTAGGTAACTTCCAAACTTTTAAGATTATCGTATCCTTGCCACAGAAAAAATTGCATATTTTCCGCAACTGGGCCTTACTAATCGGTAGCCCTCCCCTTTAGCACCCTTTCCACCATAGTTTCCCATTTTCTCTATTCATTTTTCCCAGAATAAACTGTTTTAGGTAACTTCCAAATTTTTAAGATTATCGTATCCTTGCCACAGAAAAAATTGCAAATTTTCCGCAAGTGGGCCTTACTTAATCTATAGTCCTCCCCTTTAGTACCCTTGCCGTCATAGTTTTCCAATTTCTCTAATAATTTTTCCCAGAATAAATTATCTTAGGTGACTTCTAAACTTCCAACATTATCGTAGTCTTGTCACAGGAAAAATTGCAAATTTTCCGCAACTGGGCCTTACTTAATCTGTAGTCCTTCCCTTTAGTACCCTTTCCGCCATAGTTTCCCATTTTCTCCACTAATTTTCCCCACAATCGACTATCTTAGGTGACTTCCAAACTTCTAAGATTATTGTATTCTTATCACAGGAGAAATTGCAAATTTTCTGGGCCCTTCCGATTACAAGTCCCATCATTCACCTCCTCACCATACTGTCTCCCATACAATCAATTCCACATAATACCACCGAACACCACACTCCTATAATTACATTTTTTCTATTTTCCTCAAATTTTTCTCCATCCCCTCTCCCCCTTTCTCCCTGAAAATATTCTACCGAGTTTCAAAGAATCAGCGTATCGGTACTTCTTTGTATTCTTCACGCCATGCGAGCCAGCATTGTCTTGCGGATCGTCAAATGACCAACAGGGGAGAAACGAAGAAGAATAATGGCAATTTGCAGAAGTAGGAGGGTGTAGGGTTTCTTGAAACTTCTTCCGTGGTCAGAGTGAGGGCAAACAATGCCTCGTCTACCGGTGTCGGAATTAGGTATTGGAATTAGGGCCAATTTGTTAGCGAACAAAAGGGGGAGGAAGACTTGGTCATACTTCGCGTATGACAAATATATATTACGGTCGAAATCCCGGGGTGATTAACGACGCGTACCAATTGCAGGTCGAATGTTTTCGTGGTGAAAGGAATGAACGACTCGTCGTAAACGCGCACCTATTTAAAAGGCCGAACGTAAAAACTCGAAATAATTATTAACCGTATCGAGTGGTAGAAAGTAACGGAGGACGGGTTTTTCCAAAGCTCGATTTTAATAGGCGGGAGAAAGCAGTTGGTGTAGCTTTATAAGTGGGATGTATTTTTGAATGACTGTACTCGTTGAATTGGATGATTCATTCGTCTCTTTTGCATTTTCTCGAGTTATTCTAGTGTAGTCGTTTCGCCTAGCCGTCTACTATTTTAATGAACAATGAACTACCGAGGTTGATAATCTTTTAACCCTATGGCGACTGGGGCTAATTGTTTTAGGTACTTTTTGAATTATTCAGACTCTGATTTATGAAAGTATAATTTAGGAAAATTTCCTCAAAAGTGACTAAAAGTCTGCACCTTCTCACCCACCATAATCTAGTGATGAATCATCGCGCGTGAACCTTAAGATGACGAGGAATCGGGCAGTGGTTAAATCATGACTAAACTATGGTTAAATCATACTACAATTATACCTCGTTGTAATAAACATTTCTCGATACCTTTCCTTCCCTTACATTCAACTTTTACACTAATTTGCTAATTTTACTTGCCCAATGTTTGCTCAAATTCCAAACTCCCAAGGTTCATACTTTTTTTTCAACTCCTAGTAATTATATCACTTAACATCTGCTATTTTAACTGGTTTTCAAGCCGCTGATGCTCTGATACTTATTTTTCCTTCAATTTCTAATTGTTAAGACCCACTGTCTTAGTTGATCGCTGAGACTATAATTTATTAAACAACAAAATAGAAAAATTTTCCAAAGTTGATAACAAAGTTGAGCATCAAACCTATTAAGGTAGTTCTAGGCACTTATCATTTTTCGATAGATTTCCTTAAAATTTTGAAAATATATTTTTCATGATATTTTATAATTATAAACGGAATCTCAACGAGTTCGTCCACACGGTTTATGAATAAATCGTGTTTGAAAATAACATATTTAACATGGGCCTTATGGAAAAAAATTTTTGCTGAGTCCATAAAATCTTTTTTTATTTTTCTAATGGAAAAACGAGTCGATGGATTCTAATAAAAAAATTAGCAATGTATTATTTTATGCTTTTGGAATATTATTGAATTTTTTCATAATTTTTTACTTCATAGTTATAGTGAAAGATGTTTTTTAACCCTTTGCGCTCCGAATTATTTTACTAACTATCCGTCAGATAAGCAAATATAGTGTCTGAAAATTGTCTGCTGATAATTATTCATTTTTACATTATACTAAAATGATTTGTAATTACCGCGGGACATTTATGTTGAGATACAAAATTATTGTTGATTTTGAAAAGTCAATAATTAATAGATAACACGTTAAGTAGCACAGAAAGCTGTGTCGAGTGTAGCTCGACATAGAAGTGCAAAGGGTTAATGTCTAAAAAGTGAATGAAATGACCTCTGTGAAGTTAGCCCCTGCATTAATTCTTACACACTTTTTTTCATTTCTAATGAAAAAAGAAACTTTTAATTCTGAATCCAGCTAGAACTACCTTAACCCTTTGCGGACTAGCGACGCATATATGCGGGCTGAGAAAAAATGTTGTTATAGATTATCGCCGTATGTATACACGATTCAAATTGAAAAATTGAAGTAAAACCGGTGAGATATGATCAAAAGTGGACTAATTTATTAATTCATATACATTAACAGCCCAAATTTCTGATAAAATGGTGGTTTTGGAACGCCGAATAAATGATTATCTATCAATATTCAAAAATGTCTCCATCCGCAAAGGGTTAATTTCAAATTAAAGCGTCTATTTTTTTGCCTACAACACCCCTAAAGAAAAATGGCGGCATGGAATCTCTCACAAAACACTTGACCAACTCATTCAGTCATCGTCGACACTAACGCCAGCGAAATACAAATACAGAATGCTCAACTTCGCACCCCGAAATAGCTACGTGCCGAAAATAAGAAGGTTTCGTCACTCGCGAGGAATTATATTCCCTGGGACTTGAAATATTGACGGCGTACATATTTTTTTCTCTTTCTCTCGTCCTCTCCTCTAGATGTCTCTCAGCATCGTCTCGCCGACGTTGCGTCCCCGAAGAAATAACGATAAGTAAGTCACGATCGTTGACGATTACGCAATTGTGCCGGTGGTCGCGATGTAACGATGGATCATAAGGAGAGGTCGAGTAATATGTAACGTTTTAATGAAACTCTTAAAAGGAGAGAATAGTTGGAACGAAGTTACCGTGGATCCTTCGCTTGCTGCAGCGCCCTCTGCAGGCCAAGTAGACAATTAACGACGAGAAATGCGCGCGAAACCTGGTCTTCTTTTTTTCGGCTTGCGCTAGCTGTTTGGAAAAAACCATCGTTCAAGCAATATATAGATTGTTCGTTCAAATATCTTGGATGTTTGCTTAAAGACAGCGTTTCTCATTCGATGAAACTTACTTTGCTGTTTTGGCAACGCTAAAATTACTAGTTAGACTGCTTTTCAATTTTTTAAAAATTTACATAATTGATAGAGGAAGTATACAGTGAATATTTCACTTTAATGTTGTGAAATGTAAATCATTTAATATTTTCAAAGTACTTATTCAGTATAGTATTTAAAGTAATTGTTAAATGCGACAATTAAATTACTTGCTTTGCTATTACTTTTTGACCGAATGCGCGATAAGTCTTAATTAATTGTTGAATTAACAATCTATCCCTAATTTCGGATATAGTGTATGACTTTATGCAGTTTTGAATAGTATAGAATTATTGCTGTACCATTTTTTTTGTTACTGAATGCGCAATAATTCTGAATTAATCGATGAAATAACAATATAATTTCTAATTTCCCTAATTTCGGATATAGTTTACAATTTTACGTAATATCGAATAGTATAGAATTCATTTTATTTTAGGCAGTGATTTATTTCGCAAGGTACGTCAGAAAGACTGGTAAAGTTAAGGCCGTACCTTTGATCACCGCTGTTTCACGAGACAATTACTTTTTATTATCTTCATGGAGTCGAACGAAAACAATGGATTTCGAAAATGAAGACGAAAAATTCCGTCCGCCGAAAACACGTTTCATAATGTCACGAAAATAAACGTTAATTATACGTCGAACGTAGAACGTTGTTAAAATCAACACTGGTACGTTGATAAAATCTTGAAAAAAAGTACTTGATATTTATAATGACGGGCTACGACTTTCCGTAGATGAAACTCCCGCCGTTTTAAATTACCAATTCGTGTTTTGCCATTGCAAAAAGAATTAATTACTCAAACTGAAGGTTTATGTCGTACGTTATGCAACATGGCCTTACTATAATGTTTTTTAACTTATCTCCATTGACACTCACAATAAGAAATACATTTTTCATTCTATTTTATTTCCATTGACAGCATAAACTTTTCTACGCCCCTGGTTCATTTCAAATTGCGCGCCCTTTTTTAACCAATTCCACGTATAACCCTTAAGCCTTTGCAGTCCTATGTCGAGCAGTACGCGACATAGATTTTCACTTAATTTTACTTTCTAACAATTTAATATCAGCTTTCCAATTTCCAATACATATAGAAAATATTGCAAAATTAATTTTATTTAGTCCACTACCAAAATAAACGAAATAATCCGAGCCGCAAAGGATTAAAACGATTTATTCATTAAAATACAATAAACACAATTCCAAATGATGTTTAACATTAAAACATACCTCCTTTCATCTTTCTACAGCTACATTAATCCCTCCAAAAAAAGGAATTTCAAAATAACGTACTATTTAAGACATACTCGCTAAACTGTTTCCTATCTCCTCCTTCTTTTCCACGATGTCATTTGCGCCGATTGTTTACACACTTAACACAGAACGTGGCATATCGACGTTAAAAACGAATATCATTAAAGCATCATTAAAAGTCATTAGGAGTAAAGGTCCTCCAGGCCTACGGGCAAATACTAGAACGACTAAATAAAGCGAAAGAATGAATTTACGTACAGTTATCACCGACTTTAAAATCTATCTTCTACGATTTTGTTCTAGTCCATTCGGTACAGAAAAATAAATCCTATTGACCTTATACGTTTCACGACTCATTGATGACTCATCGTGAAAAATACTGCGTCAAAGGTACGGAGAGAAATATTTTCCACCGTCAGAGCAATTAGGGTACAAATCGGAACCGGTTGTCCTGTTTTGAGATCAAATAGCCTGTTGGAGGGCTCGGGGGAGAGGGTCGAAGGGTTACCTTTACACGGTTTGTGGATCATTCGACCTAAAAACAGATTAGTATGGCTGTTTCATGGGAAACGACGCATAAAAGGGACAACCGAATGGTTACTTGGCCTTAGTACGTGTGGAGCAATTGGACAGTCAAGGTCACGCGACCTTCGCTTTTCCCCTGGACTTTCCAAGTTTTGCGTAGTATTTCGAGAGGTTATTGCGAACACTGGTAATTTTGTTGAGGTTATGTTGGCAAGATGGTTAAGAAGAATAAAAAGAATAGTACGAAGAAGCTGCAAATACTGCGAAAGGAAAATGGTGATGATCTCTTTCTTATCTTAATTGTATTTGGGAATAAGTTTCGAGTTATGTTTAGAATACATAACCTACAAGTTGTAATCTGCGTGAGAATCTATGGGGTTGGAATATATCGTGTTACTTTAAATGACTCTTGACTCTGAGAACTGTTGTTGTTTTGATAATTCTTGTTTGGTTTGTAACATGATTACTGAATGAAGCCGGCTACTTGGTTTCAGTCTTCGTTTCTTTCCCTTTAAAGCTAAAATAACTAGAAACGCGGTTATAGTAAATTTGCACCGAATTATTCCTAAATACTTTGGACATTTCTGACGCTGTTTCTTAGGTTGTAGTTTGTGTTTGATTAAGTCGATCAACTTTTTCCCCTCTTTTCTGCATTGGAAAAAGAGAAATTTCATTAAATAGAAGCGAAATATTTACTTTACGGTTCTACTACAAATTTAGGAAATGATTTGAAAAATTTCTAATCGGTTGTAATTATTAATATATAGTAATTTGATTTAGTTTCAGTGAAATATAATATATTAGAGTAAAAGTAAGAAATTAAAACTTATAGGGAAAACATTACTCAAGGACTTTTCAAATAATTACGTGAAGGGAGCGTATAAGGGTTAAATATATTGTAATAATTGTTGGTCGATCTATTGTTAATATATTTGTTTAACATATTTCATGTGATTATTAACAATAACTGTTTAAATTACAGATGCAGAATCGGAAAAACTAAAGTCCGAGGATTCGACGATTGCATCAGCCGGAACAGGAAGCAGCGCCGGCGGTGCGGGCAGTAACAAGCGCGCGAAAAACAAAAAAAGGCGGGAAGCACAGCAGGAGTTCACGCATTCCTGGATGGTGGGAGCCCTTAAGGGTCATACAGCCCCTGTCCTCGACATGAATTTCTCCAGCAACGGCAAGTACCTCGCAAGCTGTGCTGAAGGTACGTCCTAAGAAATGTTTCTTCTTTTTAATGCTACGCGAGGAGCTCTAACCAAAGAGGAAGCCGTGTTTTCTTCGCCATTTTAATGCTGGAACTACAGCCCTTTAATCTTTTTCATTTAATTATATTAATTAGGCGATTTGAAAAGAAAGGAATGAAATTCCAACGAAATTAACACTTTAACGACCGGTCCAGGGTTCAGGCCAACACTTTTGGGCTTTTAACTTATTAATTGGTCGCTACGACAATTAATAAATTATTATTTTTCATTGCGGTTAACTGTGCCAAGGACTCAGTGAAGAAACTTTGCAATTTTCGAAGAGATATCAGTATCAGGGGAATATTTTCGTTCATGTGACCGATCAGAAGTGGGTAGGAGGTTAAAAAGTACCGGTCGGTAAAGTGTTAATTGCTTAATTAATCTGCGTGAATTTTTATAAACAAATAGTAGACATCCTTATTCAATTAGATTAAACTTAAATAACACGTTGAACGCCAAACGTATTTCGCTAGTTCCACTGTTTCTACTGAAGCGAAATTTTTCTATCAAATTCACACCTTTGTAAAACAGAAACTTTAAAGATACAGATAGAGAGGTATTCGGCATACCTCTATCTTTTAAACACCAAAATTTAAATATACAATGTGTCTGAAAATTGAGAAATATTGAAATTTCAAAGTGACATCAAATTTCATTGAATTTAATAGCGCCGGTCACCAGTGACCCCCATGGCAGTCGACGTGTTAATTAAACAGTTTTCGTAGTTCCAGAGTCAATGGCGAAAGTTACGTTAATCGATCGAGATTTTCGAGGCGCGTTCGATACTAAGTCGATACTAGTCTAAATATCGTATACGCGCGAATTTTAAAAATAGAATTTCCTTCACATAATCAAACTCAGAAATTACAAAGATATTCCATTTTAAGTAACGAGAACTTTAATTTTTCCCACAAAAAAAAAAGCAAATAAATATGAGCATAACATTGCGCGAATCACTGTCGCAGGGTCAGATCATCGCGGAATTGCAATCAGAATTTTTTTCCAAAGTTCCTCCTAGTATTCGATATCGCCGGGACTCGAAGTTGCAATAAATGCAGCTGTTGCGTGAGAAAGATGGTCGAAAATAATTCCTCTGATAGAACTCCTCCGAGAAATATCATTTTTTTTGTTCCATACGCATATATATACGAACCATCCATATTTTAATTTCCTAAAAAGAAAAAAAAAACGCTAACAAACAGTGGCTCTCATCAGTTACAACGAATAGGAAAAAGATAAATGATTCTCGTCGAGACGAAAAAAAAAAAGAGAGATGTCGCGTATCATTCATCCTTTTCTTTCTTTTTCTCTTTCATTGGTGACTCGATGGGCTTTTTATACGTGCATGTATCATTGCCTGTTTGTTTTTGATAGTGTCAATAACAATGGAACACCGCCAATAATTCTCTCCGCTTTAAAATGTTCTCCGATTATTTACGTCCTTAATGCGCCGATTTTTTTTTTTCACCTTGCTCCTCCGCGTACGAAAAGCAATAATCCCGTCGACGTCCGAGCGATCGGCGCCGAGTAAAAGTTTAAATCGCGAGAAAGGAAGAAGAAAAAAAGGAATGTTTCCTTGCCATAAGGAAACACGTTTTCATGCGCAGAAATATCATCGAGGATAACGTTAACACTCGACGGTATACGGTAGTTAACACAATTTTGTTTTTCGCCTACAAGAAGGGGAAGGGAGATGCAAGTAAATCGTGTCGAGATGTGGGTCAACCGAGGTGAAATCGGCGCGAGCACTATTCGAGTCGTTTCTTTTTAAACGTACGAGTGTTGAACGTTAGAGAACGCCATGTAGTTTGGCTTTTTGCTTCGTTCCTGTCCGACGACAGTGCCTTGATCTTTATCCTGAATCTTGTGTATTTTAATACGAGAATGTATCGTAGAAAGAAAACGTGGAATAACGTTTCTTACTTGGGACCAGAGCGGTTAGAGAAAAAAATGGATATACCGGTCGAATCGTTTCGCTTGAAGTTTAACGATCCTTAACGAAATGCCGAGGCGATCGAGACGATGGGTTAGGCATTTATTTTTGTAGGAATTCTGTAGGTTTATAGGGGAGGCGGATGATAAATGTTTGAAGTCTGGGTTATTAGAGAGAAAGTTATTTATTGATTATTTTTTGCGGTCTTTGAGTGCTCTCTTTTGAAGGAAAAATTCACACGGGTGACACGGTTCACAAGGGGCCAATATACTTAGGTTATCATTTTTATAATTGTTGACTTTAATTGTTGTAGCTAATCACCTAAGATTTAATATTTGCGGAGGCTCAAAACAATTAGAATTTAATATTTTAGGGATGACTGAAAACAATTAGGCTACCACTTTTGTAATTTTCACTTCAATAGCTCTGGCCAATCACCTAGGACTTAATGATTGAGGGGACTCAAAACATGTAGAATTTAATATTTTAGGGATGGCTCAAATCACTCAGGCTACCACTTTTGTAATTTTCATTTGAATAGCTCTGGTCAATTCACCTAGGACTTCATGCTTCAGGCGACTCAAAACATCTAGAATTTAATATTTTAGGGAGGGCCCAAAACACTTAGGCTACCACTTTTGTAATTTTCACTTCAATAGCTCTGGCCAATTCACCTAGGACATAATGCTCGAAGCGGTTCAAAACATCTGGAATTTAATATTTTGGGGATGGCTCAACACACTTAGGCAACCATTTTCGTAATTTTCACTTCAATAGCTCTGGTCAATTCACCTAGGACTTAAAGCTTGAGGCGGTTCAAAACATCTAGAATTTAATATTTTAGGGAGGGCCCAAAACACTTTGGCTACCACTTTTGTAATTTTCACTTCAACAACTCTGGTCAATTCACCTAGGACTTAACCCTTTGCACTCTGAATTATAATTCAATTTTCTTACCAGTGGCTCCCAACGTTTTTAAGTATTTTGTTTCAATTTTACTTGATCTGAAAAATAGGGTACTTTAAAAAAATAAAGTATCTTGTAATTTACAAGTGCATGATACCTCTTGAAAAAATTTTTGGGATGCAATCCCGGCTTTTTTTCGTACGTTAACATCTATTAGTTTGGACTTGAAAAAATGTCGAGTATGACTCGACAAAGGAGGTCCCGCGATATAAAATGTCGAGTTAGACTCGACATAGGAGCGCAAGGGTTAAAGCTTGAGGCGGTTCAATACGTTTAGAATTTAATATTTTGGGGATGGCTCAAAACACTTAGGTCACTACTTTTGTAATTTTCACTTCAATAGCTCTGGTCAGTTCACCTAGGACTTAATGATTGAGGCGGTTCAAAACATCTAGAATTTAATATTTTAGGGATGGTTCAAAACACTTAGGCTACCACTTTTGTAATTTCTCACATCAATTCCTGTGGCCAGTCACCTGAAAGTAAATGTTTCAGGGAGGGTTGAAAATTCTTACGGTACCATTTTTGTAATTGGATGGTAATGACACGACTTCTGAGATTTAATTTGAATTTGACCAGGTAAATTCATACATTATGGTATTTCTGCGACCGTGTTTACCCTACTCGTCACGATTGTTTATAACAAAGCTTTATCGTCACCAGGCGAGAATACTTTATTGTGTCGTGTCTCCTCACGTGTCGTTTCGTGTCTTATCGTATCGCGTGCTACGTCGTTAAATCAGTCAGTATGGTGTGAATGTAGCTTAAAATCACCGACGTTTGCCCTAATTAACTAAAGAGGGACGTGATACAAAGTGAAAGTACGAAAATAGTGGAAAATCAGTCAACGACGACTGACTACTTTCACTATTTCATCTTTCGAGATCGAAGCGTGATTCGACACCGTCGCGATCGTGACTCGATCTCTCATTGCCATTGACTCTTACTTGTTACACAGATATTCTGTAAAACGAGAAATTTCACCGTTGAATATTAAACTTTGGAAAGGTAGATTTAGTTTTTTTCCACTCGGATAGATGATACGCAGTCTACAATATGATTTTAGTATGGTTAGTTTATACATTTAAATGTTATCTGGTCATTTCACAATAGATACCATGTCCATGATAAAGAGAGAAGAAAAAACGAGTTAGTTTTTCACGCATGTTAGATAATTGCTTTTGTATCGCACGTATTACAAAACAGCCGCGGTCCAAAACTCAAGTACGACTTGCCCAACACTCGGTGTCGATCGTGAGTACACGTAACGATCCATAAAAATCGTCTTTGAAAATGCGACATGAGGCCCACGAAGATATTTAAGAACGCCTGTACACCGTAACCTTCGAATGAACTATCTACGTTTCCATGGAGGTTACAGTGGGCCAGAGTTCAAATCTCCCGCCATTTATCTTCTCCAGACGTTTTGTAATACAATTATTTAATACATTCTAGCTTCAGTGGTTCGGGGACCACCCAAATCAATAGCTTCCAGGTTTAATTTCCATAAAAAGTTGGTAACTTTGGTCTTCAAACCAGGCAAAGGTTCAAACTCCATGTCGTTTGGTCACCGCTCAAATCTCCCGCCATTTATCTGGTCTAGACGTTTTGTAATACAATTATTTAATACATTCTAGTTTTAGTGATTCGGGGACCACCTAAATCAATAGTTTTCAGGCTAAATTTCCATAAAAAGTTAGTAACTTTGGTCTTCAAAGCAGGCAAAGGTTCAAACTCCCTGTCGTTTGGTCACCGTTCAAATCTACCGCCATTTCCCTGCTGCAAACGTTTTGTAATACAATTATTTAATATATTCTAGCCTCAGTGATTCGGGGACCACCCAAATCAATAGCTTTCAGGTTAAATTTCCATAAAAATTTGGTAACTTTGGTCTTCAAAGCAGGCAAAGGTTCAAACTCCCTGTCATTTGGTTACCGTTCAAATCTGCCGCCATTTATCTGCTCCAGACGTTTTGTAATACAATTATTTAATACATTCTAGCTTTAGTGATTCGGGGACCACCCAAATCAATAGCTTTCAGGTTAAATTTCTATAAAAATTAGGTAACTTTGGTCTTTAAAGCAGGCAAAGGTTTAAACTCCCAGTCATTTGGTCACCGCTCAAATCTCCCGCCATTTTTCTGCTGCAAACGTTTTCTAATATAATTATTTAATATACTCTAGCATCAGTGGTTCGGGGACCACCTAAAACAGTAGGTTTTAGACTAAATTACCACAAAAATATGAGGGTTATGGTGTTTAAAGCATGTAAAGGCTCGAACTCTTAATCAAATGATGTTTCTGTATGGACGTGGGTGACTCGTCGTCCATGGAGGATTTTCGTAAAGAGCTGTCCTCCCCGGTGAGTTTCTCTTCTTTCGTTTCTCTCGATGCTTGTAACCTCGAATCTCGTGGAGGAGGAAGAGCGAGAAGGAGAATATAATACACGTACGCGCACCATGAAACACGAGTAACGGGAGCGAAGATCTTTTTTAGCCTCGAAATATTTCGATTCCCCTCGTTGGTTGCCATTTCATGCTTTTCTTTTTCTCCGTATCTCTTTTCTACATCTCCTCTTTAGAATTCAGCTTAAGGTCAAGTAATTATCGTAGAAAATGTTTTTAAAACAATGGCGGGAGATTTGAATTGAGCCTACTAATTGAACTTAGCCTTTGTCGACCATAATTTCTAATTTAACCGTTTGAATACCGGGAGATTTAAAAAAAATTACTTCGAAAAAAGCCACTTTCGCGCTCTTGAGATTTTATTTCAAAATAAGCTAAAGTTGGTGTTTCATTTGATGTAGTGCACAACAAGAACAATCTTCTCGTGCTTGTATCCTAATTTGGAATTACTTTATATTATAAAAGAGAAACCTGATGCATTCTTAACAAAGTCTTCCTTCAATTGTCAACATTGAAAAAATGTCGTGCGGTTTTTCGACACAAAAACTGAAGAGCTCGAAAGTGGCTCGTGGTACGCAAACGATTAAGTCTTTCTAATTTCGAATCACCACTTATCTTGAAAAGTGTTCAACACTCGTTCAGAAAATTGTGTATTACATTGGCAACAAATTTTCAATGGAAAAGCTGTACTTTCGAGTGAAAGTTGAATTGTTAGCAATTTTCACAATCGTTCGTTCAGTTTCGATTTATCGTGCTGAAATACCGCCTCACAGTTAAACTTATCAATTAGTTGTTCGTTAATGACAACGCTAATACAAATTGCCACCGCGTGACGCGTAATGAATTATCTTTCAATCGGTCATTTATTATCGTACACTGCTAGAGAAACTGTCAAGATCAGCTGCCGCAGGTTATAAATATTTCACTCTCTTTTCCCCCCCTCGACTTCTCATATTTCGCGTTTCAGAATAGAATATCACTTTTGACTCTCAATAGATCGTTAAATTCTCCTCATATTTCAAATTCCTACGATTAACAGTATCGTTTAATGAGTTCCTTAACCTGCAAGTTCTATTTCGCTCTATGTCCTTCGTACGCAGATGAAACAGCTCCAAACGTAGTCTATTCTAATCACCGTTATCAATACCAAGATTAATGGAACGATTCAATGGCCCAAATACAATACTGGGAGAAGACACGTGGAATTTGGGGCCACCGGCTGTTATCGCCTTTCCGAAACAATATGACACAGTGCAGGACAGTAACGGTGCCTAATAATAGAGCAGCGTGGGAAATTCTCTGGCCTTAAATCAAGCCCACACACACGTCATCGACAGATCGTTACTCACGGTTGGCTCGTTGTAGAGTAGCGTCATAAGCAGATAATTTGATCGACAGGATTATCACGATTACCGGCCTCCGTTTCTATTTCGCGAATGAAATCTAATCGAGAAGTCGCTACGAGCATGCATTACGATGCAGCTTTTCGTCTCTTTTCGTTCAGCTACAAATGCTTCCTATAGTAATACGTATATATCATAATTCTTACTTATATTATACCATTGGTACATGCAGGAACGTTGGCAATACGTTTATTTCTATTTTCCGCAACATTTATCTGCAATATCGGATTTATTTTGATTTCCCTCCTCTACCGCAGTCCTCTGCGCATGCGTACACGTGATATTTCAAATGTTACGTCGTATTTTGTAAGTTCTGCGCATCGCGCTTCTTTATTCTTTGCGCGGTCATGCGCATGCGCACGACGATACTTCGTGTGACTTCTTTCCACGACCTCTATCTTCTCTTTTTCAAACTACCGTTTTCTCCTCCTCGTTCGTCGATTCTCTTTCACCTATTAGTCAGAGGCGGTCGAAAGAAGAAAGGCATGCTCCTTGGGGTTTCCTCGAAGAAACGAAACAGAAGGAACACGAGGCGGATGATTTCATTAAATGACGCAACGGTACATATCGGAGCCGGTCATTCCTTGGCGAACGGGGATACCGCATTCCGTTATCCGAGGTGTTCTCTCTCCTCGTCTATCTCTTATTTCTCTCTTTTGCCTCTCTTTCACGTTGCTTACCCTTCTCACCGCAACGGATCTCCTTTTCTCTACGTCTTTCTTTGTCCTCTTTCATGGCCGGGCTGTCGACACCGTTGGTAGTATCAATCGTTGTTGACCTTTCGTCAGAAAATCATTATCGAATTAAGCGACGTGTAGCAATTAATTCGACGTCGTACAAAGACTTTTCCTCATTTTCAACGAGTCTCTGAGAGAAATACGATGGCGTGGAAATAAACGGTGAACCATTCGAGCGTCGAATTAACGTCTGGAATTTCGACAGATAGCGTAGCTTTTGTTATTGTTTTGACTGATCGATTCTTCATTATCGGTGAAGCATAAAAAAAAAAGAGGAATTACCAGTGAGACGACGCTTTTGTGGCCTTGAATTTCAAATGATTCCGAAAGAACGAATTGCGGATCTTAAATGAATATGGACTACAAATTAGTGCTACTTAATTACTTAAAAGAAGTAATTTATATAATTTCGAATTCTCTACGTTTTCTTCCGGCTCATTTCTTTGACTTCATGAGTATGAAATAAAAAATGAATTTGCGGGAATAACGGGATACGAACCGGACCAACTAATTGTCAGTTCAATTATCTATTCGAAGTATCATTATATACTTGATTTGATATTGGTATAAAAGGATTTCAGTGACAAGCATAAGTGTTTTGTTTTCTCAACATTAAAACTGGATGCCTATATAATCGTCCATTACAAAGTTACGGTATTAATCTTGTAAAAGTAATGCATTAACACGTTCCCTGCCAAAACATTTTCTAAAGACTTTCCGTTCAGGACGCGTGGGTCGTGTACGACCCACGTATTTTTTTGTGGTTTAAATCAATACATTTTTGAAGTACACTATACAATATTTCAATAATGCAAAACCATAAATTTAAAAAAAGTGTATATTTTAATATGTTTTAACCAGAAAAGCGATAAATTTTATTTTACTTGACAAAATTTTGTTATAAATATCCAGGGAACGTGTTAATGGATATTAAACCCTTTGGAAACCATGGGATTTGCTTATCGAGCTGTGTGGATTTAACAATTTCATGCAATACATCAAGCGATGATGTGGATGTTATTTGAGCAAATATAAATTCAAGTGTATCGCAGAACAGATGGCGAATATTTTTAACAGAAATAAATACACTTTTGGGAATGTTTTAAACATTATTTGAAGCTTGACTTCAAGTTTGAGGTAGGTCTGGCTGGGCAGACATTAAATTATATCTCATTGAAGATTATCTTACTATATATCAGAAAAAGGAAGATTGAAACTCTTAAATTATATATTTTCTATTTCACTGAATTTAATCTGTGAGATACATTTAATAGTTTTTCCTTTTTTTCTATTTTCTTTTTTTTTAAATTTCAATCATTCAAACTGGACAGACACTTTTATATTATTTTTATTTGAAGGCTACAACAAATGGATCATTATTTTTATTTTTCCATTTTTTTTTGGATGGCAATTAGCGAAAGTTGAGCGGCAAGATTAAGCGAGACAAGTCCGGAACGGTTCACTCTCTCATTTCCCGCCACTTTTCAGCCATTCGATTGTGTCCGACTTAATGTTTCTCCTGTCGCTTGTTTCCTGGACGATGCAACGAGAGCGTGACGCGTGTTTAATCATTGCTTCTTTACCTTCGCGATGTGAGCTGCAAGAAAATGCAATCTTACTTTGCTTCTGCGAATTTCTATCACGATTCCCTTCTCGGGAGGACCTTTCTCGGTATTGTCCGTCTGAATATTGCTACGTGACATTCAAACATAACAATGCCAATGTTATTTCTCGACGATCGACGTATTCGGTCATCGATTCTCTCGTCGACCTTGAGCATCTTATTTTTCGGGTTATTCCATACATTTGATTCAATCCGGGGAGGATTTTAAAGTCACTTGATCAATTTGAACTAAATATTTCGCAATTTTACATCTCTTTCAAGGGCAACAGGGTGATCTTCAAATTTATAGAGCACTTTTGCAGACCTAAAACAATATTTCAATCTATCAATTGATCAATTTAAGTCTTTTGAAAATTCAAAACTAAATTTCAATCTATTAATTGATCAATTTAAACTAAGTCTTTTGCAATTTTACATTTCTTTCAAGGGCAACAGGGTGATCTTCAAATTTATAGAACACTTTTGCAGACTTAAAACAAAATTTCAATCTATCAATTGATCAACTTAAGACTTTTGCAATTTTCATTTCTTTCAAGGGCAACAGGGTGATCTTCAAATTTATAGAACACTTTTGCAGACCTAAAACAATATTTTAATCTATTAATTGATCAACTTAAGTATTTTGTAATTATACAATTTTTTCAACGACCACAGGGTGATTTTAAAATTAATACAATAATTTGAAGATTTTTTTTTGAAAACACAAAATTTAGCAAACTCTAAAACGAACAATCAAGAATTAAATCTACACGAAGGACATCTTCCACGCTACTAATCAATAATTGCAGCATTGTCTCACACGTCCGTACTCTCATATCATTATTTATTTATTTATATTTTTTTTTTATGTATATAAGAATGACGTAAAACGATGTAGATACTTACGTAAATTTGGAACATCTTCAAGGTAACATATTTTCTTTTTGTTTCTTTTTCTTTATCTCCGTCACCGTAAACCAATGAGACTAGGCAGACAAGAAAGGTATCTCGTGCTTCGTTTCATATCGCTTGATCATTGCTGTCATCATTCGACACGAGCGGACATTCGCACGCGCAACGATGACGTTAAAGTCAAGGGCTCTGTGCGCAAACAAAAATCCATATACGTTATTTCATGCGTCCGGACGGAGCTTTGAGTTTTAATGACAAAAAGCAAACACCGCACACGGTGTCATTCAACGCCCTCTATTTCCCCTATTGCTTCCAATATCCATGGAACACCATGGACTCTAAACTCGCCATTAATTTCGACGATTTTTCGACGCGCAATTTCGTTCGATTTTACGCTCTTCTTTTTTTCCCGCGTAAAACCGAAACCGTGTCAACGCTGTCCGCGCCGTAGTAGGGCATCGGTTCAAGGTAGAAAACACGACGGTCTCTGGGTCAAGAGCGACAGAAATCGATACGATTGCGACTTGCATCGATGTCCATGCCATTTTGTTACCCCTAGCCGATCAAATTTATCCGATTTCAGAAGTTAATTCACTTAAAATTCACGAAACCTTACGTACAATTCTTAAATTTGAATTTCCCGCGCTCGGACGTTAAGTAATTTACCGGTTAATCTTAATTTAATCGATTTTTCTCCACATAAACCAATCACATTTGATGTAAATTAATAGTAATTTCATATAATTCCATATATCGGTTTAAAATAGTAAGAATTTTGAAAAAGACACGGCCTTCATAGATCCAAATATCCAGACTCCATGCTGAGAATCTCTTTCGTTAGAAGTTTTATTATAAAAAAAAATAGTATCGTTAAGAGGTTCTACAGCTGGAGAGGCAGATTTGCAAAATTCTAAAAATAAAAATGGCAGAGGTGCATGCGCGTGTGTGGTGTGGCCAATCCTAACCGTAATAAAAGTAGGCACTCATTAATAAGTGGCTCGATGCCGGACGATGAACTGACGCATATATGTTTTTGTATGTGACATAAAGATTGCGGCCTGCGGCCGGAAGAGGAGGTCCTGGATCCTGGGGAGGCCGATCGGTATGACAGCTGTAAGGCGAATCGAGAGAATCCATCGACGAAGACACCAGGCACCAAGAACAAGTCCGAAACGGCATCCTCATCCTCGTCATCGCCTGCTGCCGCAACGGAGACATCCACAACTACAACGACGCCGGTTACAGTGGTACCAACTGCCACTAACACCAAAGAGGATCGAGCCATTTTAAGTCGAAGGCAAAGGAAAAATCGAACGAGAACTCCTCGAGATCAACGTCGCGAGTTACGCGACGATGAGCACGACGATGAACAACCGTCCCAGCAACAGCAACGTCATCGTCGTCATCATCATTGTCGTCAGCAACACTATCAAAATAGTCCAAGTAGAGGAAACGAATCTACCATAATTCCTGCTACCAGAACTGGAACTTCTAGAAGGAATCAAGGTCAAAATGATTCACACCGTGAAGAAACCAAAACTGATGGTAAAATTGGTAACAATGGTCCCACAAATCCCAGAAAATCTCGAGGAATCTTCCCTCGCAGTCAGAGAGAAGAGCTTCATCATCTCAGTGATGCTGCTTTAGCTTCGTTGCTACGTAGATACACCCTAACTGGAGAACAGTTGGCACACCTGGGATATCCGGTTGAATGTAGCTACTTTCCCGGCTATGCCGTCATTATCAATCATCATCAACATCCAATGGGTCATCGTGCACGAGGATATCATCATTTGGATGCAAACGCACGAGAATTCGTGCCAGGAAATGGTAGTGGTTCCTGGACGATGGTCGAGAGCGAGGCAGATAGTGGAAACTGTAGTGGTAGCTCTCTCGAGAGCTCTGACCTTGAACAGGAAAGTGCCTCGGATAGCGACAAGAGTTCAGACATAGGAGAATCATCGTCATCCTCATCCTCCTCGTCTAACGATTCAGCATCAGTCTCGTCGTCTTCCTCCTCATCCTCATCTTCGTGTTATCAGGAGAAGTCGAGAAGAGATTCAACCCCTGACCCTTATGAGGTCGTCGTCGTTGAGAGAAGATGTGCCAGGTGTTTCAAAAGCTTCTACGTGAATCGAGAAAGTGGCGATTATCTTCACGAGGAACGTTGCGTCTATCACTGGGGCAAACTTCGAAGTGGCCTCGTAGATGGTTCACATGGAGATACCTGGGAGTGTTGTCGAGGTCGAGAGACAGCTCGAGGTTGCACCACAGCCAGGATGCACGTATGGACAGGCCTGGCACCAGGGTACAACGGTCCCTTCGATGGCTACGTCCGCACGAGACCATCAAGAACAGTTCCCAAGGATGGCAATTATGGGGTATATGCTCTCGACTGTGAGATGTGCTTTACTCGACGTGGTCTCGAATTAGCCAAGGTCACGGTGGTCGGGATAGACGGTAAGGTCGTTTACGACACGCTGGTGAAACCTGACGCTGAGGTGATCGACCACAACACCAGATTCAGTGGGATCACTGCGAAAGATCTGTCGAGAGCTTCGAAGACGCTCAGGGACGTTCAGAAAGACCTTACGAGTTTCCTTCATGCAGAAACCATATTGATAGGTCACGGACTCGAAAATGATCTCAGAGCCTTAAGGATTCTTCACACGACGGTCATTGACACTTGCGTAGCGTTTCCTCATTTCCTGGGTTATCCATTTCGAAGCAGTTTGAAGACTCTTGCAAGGACAGTTCTTAGGCGGGAGATTCAAGTCACGGAACATGACTCCGTCGAGGATGCCAGGATCGCGGTGGATCTTATGCTACGAAGGTTACAACACGATCTATCGTAGAACAGGAGAAGAAAGGAGAGAAAACTTTGTTGTTTTTTTTTTAAATCGAAGCAAAAAGAAAAGATACTTTTGTTAATACGCTGAAACAGTGAACGAATGAAATGACTGTGCGTCGAACTATGTTTTGCGTTGAGACGAATACGACGTTGCTCGAGATATGGTTCCTCTCTCCCTCTCTCTTGGTGCTGGACAGGGAGAAGTTCCAGTTAGGACGAACGTGCGTCGCTTCTCTCGGTGTAACTTCTTTTTTTTTCTCTTTTCTTTTTCGTTCGAGACGGTAAAAAAAAGAGACACGAGAGGGGCACGGACCTTCGATTATGGACCGGTAGTTCTCCTTTTTTTTTTCCTTTTGCGCCGGTCTCGTGTTGTACTCTTCCGTCAGTGTTCAGTTCCAAGTGAAGTCTGTGATACATTACATATACAGAGAAACTACACGGAGTTGGCACCCTTGGAACCTGCACCGTCTATAACTTTGTACACGTTGTTCCAGGGACGTGCTCGCCACTTTTGCACAGATGGACACACATATACACACACGTACACACGTATCTCACTTGTATCAGTTACACGTTGTTCACGCATCAATACGCATTCATATAAACGCGCGTGTGTACGGCGTGTGTCGATGAGAAGAAGGTTTGGGCAGTGTTTCCACACGAAAGCCATCGAGTAGCTTAAATTGTTTTTTTTTTTTCTACGCGACCCTCCAGATAAAGGAGATTACGAACGTGGAAATTTTGGCCCATTAAGCTGATCGTGATGTAATCGCTTCGAAGAATCTCCGTTAGATATGTGCTAATCGATTTTAACAGTTGAACAGGAAAATAAATGGCGGCTACGAATAAATCCGTATTCTTTTTCATCAACGAAACTTGTATTGTTTCAGTGTTACGATCTAACCATTGCGTTCTCCTATTGTTCTGTGTTGGATTAACTTAACGAACTGAAACTCGGACACTGAGATGTAATGAATTTTTCGGAGATACTTCGTAAATTCAGATATTCTAACTTTCCTTATGATTTACTTTGGAATTGCGCGCGAAATTCAAAGTTCAATTGCGACAATTAACATTTATCGGTGATTTCTGATTGTACGACTTGATTTGATATCAATAACATACCTAATTTTCTCCTTTCTCCCTTGACAATTTCAATTTTCTAGTATTCTCCAAATTTATTCAACTATTCGAACTTGCCTCGCTATTTACTTTGGAATTGCGCGCGAAATTCAAATTTCAATTTCTAAAATAATATCTAAATAATCCTGTTCTTTCTCCGTGATAATTTCAATTTTCTAGGGTTATCCAAATTTCACAACAACAAAACATCGTCCCAAAAATTCCAACCTACCCTTTCCATCCATAGAATTAGACCTCAATCAGCGACAATACAAAAAAAAATTAACCATAACTTCGATGGAGAACGTGCGCAAGCCCTTTTTTCCTCGACACGTGCAATCTTTGTATCCGACACATAACTATCGAGCCTCATACCTTCATGGATCATACCTTTGTACCTGTATATATACATATATACAAATACAATATTATAGAAAGAGATATATATATATATATATATATATATATATATATATATATACATACATACATCTATATATATATATATCATATATAAATCATTATAAATACGTATGCGCATCTATACATACGCGCTCATACCTTACGACCTCATGCATATTTCATGGCGTGGCGTTTTTTTCGAACGCGTACCCAGCGAGGAGGACACGCGGCGTCATTGATGCTGGGTAAGTGTGTTCGTCGTCGGGTCTCTCGGTGCTTCCAACCGACGGCTTGCATTTAAATTCACCACGAAAACGACACCTAGAAAATCCTGCCGAAACGAGGACACCGTAGAACCGACTGAATTATTCGGGACTTGCGTGTGCCTTTCTCAAGAAGACGAGAGACGAGATGCGCTTCTTTGGTCGAAATTTTATCGAGTTTACTTTCCTTCTTCATTTGTACGTGCATTTTTTTTCTACTATAATTACTATTGACGTTTGACTCGACCGCTTATAAGTAATTTAAAAGTTTCTAGGTTTCTTTGTTTGGTGATTTGATTTGAAAAAATTGGCGGGAAAGTTTTAAGTTACTATATAAGTTCTAGGGAAAAATTGAAGATCTACTTTAATCACTATTGACACGTGAATCGACTGGTTATATGTAACTTAAAAGTTTCTAGACTTTTTTCTTCGGTTATGTTTGTTTTGTGAAAATTGGCGGGAAAGTTTTAAGTTACTATATAAGTTCTAGGGTAAAATTGAAGATCCATGGGAGAGGACACAGAGCGAGGAAAGAGGAAAGTCTCGAAAGTTTTTTTTATTTTTAATAGATATGACGAAGGATGATCTCGTTGGATTTTCCAGATTCTTTATTTCGTCTGATTTTCAAAGAAATAGGAACGTCGCATCTCGTTTCTCAGGTTCAAACGAAGCGCAAACCGCGTGTCTGTAATTCACCGTGTGAATTGAACAGTTTATTCGAATTGACGCTTATCGACGCCTTACGCGATAATCATTTGTATTTTCGCGCGGGATGAATATTCAGCGGGAAAACGTTTTACCTCATCTCGACTCGATCGGAGATCGCGGTGAAAGTGACCGTGCTGTCAGAACTCTCGTATATTTTTGCACATAGGAATCTTATTTCGCGTTTCTTTTCTTTCCTTTTTTTTCAATACCTAGGATGTATCTTATTCGTTTTCTCCTTTTTTTTCAACCTTTGACCTTAGCGTTATGTATTATTTTTTATTTAAGGCTAGGACATACAAAACTTTGACTCGCGATAAGTACGCGTCGCAGGAGGAACTTCCCTAGAAATAACGACTAAGGATTCGAACTCGACCGTATAATTTGCTAGTCTGATAATCCACTGTGTGGCAGTGGAAAACTATTACACTTTCTATTGTATCTCATATAATTTAACTTTTCGTATTTCTGTGTACTTTTATTTTGCCCTTGAAAATTCCCTAGAGCGATGCTGGACAAACTAGTGAAGGTTCTCAAATAATAGCATAGAAATGTACAGTTTCAGTGTTTTAAAGAAATTCACTCAAAGTACTGTTCCTTTCTCTGCGAAATTTTTAGTATAAATTCATATATTTACGGAAGAATACTCTCCCGCCAAAATTTTTCCTGTTTCTTTTATGGCGAGTTTAAAATGTTTGTC
The DNA here is from genome assembly GCA_910591515.1 of Cerceris rybyensis. Taxonomy (NCBI): domain Eukaryota; kingdom Metazoa; phylum Arthropoda; class Insecta; order Hymenoptera; family Crabronidae; genus Cerceris; species Cerceris rybyensis. Next base: position 2,614,250 of record OU342800.1, on the reverse strand, counting down.
TAGCACTGCACTAGAAAATGAAATCTATCGAAGAACACAAAGTTGTGGTTACCGTTCGATAGTCTACGATTCGTGAAAAAGTTAATGGAGCTTTTTAAACGCATCTCTTTTAACTACGCGCAACTTTCTTTTCTCCTTTATTTCAACTTTCACCGTATCATTTATCGTCCGTGTAACTCGATATCGTCCCGTATCAAGTTCAAGTTACTTACAGTCCCGTGGAAAAGAAGAATATACAACGAGAATCGCCGCATAGAAATCTCTGTCGTAAACACATTTTCCCGCGTAAAAGTGGAAGAGATTTTTCGCGCCATAGAAACTTCCCTCCCATTTCTGCACGCTGCGCAGGCGCACAGAGATAAAAGGCGATGTATCCGTTGCCTTGTAAATAGTATTATATATTTATTCAAGTGCATCACGAGACGAGTTATACCTGTCCATCTTTCAAGGAAAGACGCTTTCATCTTTGGCGCAAAACTTGGAAATCGAGGCCTGGAACTTCACGCGAGGTCACCGACTGATCAATATAACCTATTTTTTTAACTAGTTCACCTTTTCTTTTACCTTCCTCGGAGAATCCAGAAACTGTACTATACTGCCGATAACTCGCACATGCAGCTTGTTAAGTTCATTTAATAATTAAAAAGAATGCTCATACAGCTGAAAAACACGTATTCATTGCGATCGAAACGTTTTCAACAAATCTAATTTCAAACTGCACTTAACTTTGGCGCCACTCGATCAGAAATGGCGCGCGATTTGAATCAGTAGATATTTAAATCTACAACTTTCGGAACACCCCGTTACATCCTTTTAGCGACAAAAAAAACCTATCTGAGGATGTTAAAATGGCGAATTACATTGAAAGCATGTAATTCAAAGCCAGCCGTGGCTAAAACAACTACGTCTTCGTTCCAAGTGTTCAAAGCAAAAGCGGGAGAAAGGAGCGAGAAGGAAGTCACAAGTCCCATCTTTGTATGTTCGATTGAGAACCGGAAATCCATGGAGAACAAAGATCGTCGTTTTAATTCATCGGCTGATTCGTTCGTTCGTGCAGAAGTAATAGCAACGTGGCGGAAACGTCGACTTAAAAGTTATTAATACCCTTTGAACGATGTTTCGACGAGACGGTAAAGATAATATTTTACCGCCAATTAAGCGATCCTTGGGAGTGCATTCCTCTCCTTTTCTCTTTCTCTAACATTTGTCAAAACATTCACGTTTCCTTCGGACCGGGAATAACATTTTCTGGCTTTCTGCCGCAATTCTTCGTATTTTGATTTAAGATACACTGTTTACACTCAAGCCGTGTTTTCATGTACGATACACCCGCTGCGGGAGTTTTCACGTTGTAGCTTCTCGAGCCGAGGAAAATGTTATTATCAGAATGAAAAGGATAATGACTCATTTTTATCGATACGTTTATCAACTTGGACTTCGTCCTCCCTTCGTTTTTTTTTTCTTTTCAACTACTCGTACTTGCAACGACTTCATGATAAATTCGTGCTGAAAGTATTGCTGAAAAAACACCGTGGATTTTAAGAAGTCTATGGTGGTTAAAGAAGCTTGAACTAGCAATTTGTAGGTCTGAGTTGAAATCCTCGTTCCACTTGGCAAATCATTCTTAACTCTAGAACTACCGGCGTCAAATCCAACATATTTTAATAAATTAAGTAAATACTTTGAAAAAGGAGGAATCAAGCGGCGGAAAATTTGATCGATTTGGGGGATTTATGTTTATTGATATGGACGTAGAATATTTATTCTATGACTCTTATGTAAACTTGGAGAATTTTTGGAAAAATTGTGTACCAGTAATTTTCACTGGTTTGGTAGTTCTAGTGTTAAATTCTTATTTAATATATCATAGCCCCAGGATGTTTTTATTCTTTCGATTTCTACATTTTAACCCTAGATCACTAACCTTCGTCGATTCGACGATACAGATTTAATAAGTATGCCATATTAGTTAACGTTATCGTAATAAATAAATACCTATCTTTAATAATAGAAAAAAACATGTTTAAATTTTATTTAAATAATACCCTTTAACCCCTTTTGTAAACACCGTAGTCGAAGAGACGAAGGTTAGTGTTAAGCATCGAAAAATAAGGTTAGTGATCTAGGGTTAAAGTTCGATACATTAGCAAAGAAGTTATAGTTTGAAATGACTTAATAACTTTTGGCGCCAACATGGACGAGAGGTGGAAGTAAAGGATTCAGGAATACAAATGTTCGCGATAGAATACGTGGCCAAAGACTGTTTCGAGGTTGATGATGGAGTCATCGACGAGTTAATCGATGAAGTACATTGCCACTGCTACCGATCGTCGAATTACGATTCCAATCGGCTAAACGATACGTATTCGTGGCCTTAGGAACGATTAGACTTCCGAACGTCGAGCAACGAATGAACGATCGAAGGCGGTAGACGAGAGTGAACGTTGCGTTCATCGACTATTTGAGATTTCATTTGCGCAATAACATTAACAAAGGAGCCTGCTTTCGAAAAGTGTTCATCGTTTTCGTTGTGCTTCGATGTCGATTGATTAGAAGAAAGGAAAACTTTGAAGTAGTATTTTAACCACTAGGAGAACATTTTCTACAAAATTAGTTACATTTTCAACTACTCTAGTGACTTTTGACATCAATTATTGCCAATTATCGTGCCTCAGGATTTATTTAACCCTAGATCACTAACCTTATTTTTCGATGCTTAACACTAACCTTCGTCTCTTCGACTACGGTGTTTACAAAAGGGGTTAAAGGGTATTATTTACATAAAATTTAAACATGTTTTTTTCTATTATTAAAGATAGGTATTTATTTATTACGATAACGTTAACTAATATGGCATACTTATTAAATCTGTATCGTCGAATCGACGAAGGTTAGTGATCTAGGGTTAAAGACATAGTCATTAGAACTAATTAAATTTAATTTTCAAAAAGCATATTTATCGATTTGTAAAATGCAAATGTAAATTTTGAATAGATGAAAGGGTTTCCTTTTTTTGGCGTGGTTTAAGAATTAGTAGAATATCTCGTATTGCGATGGAATTAAAGTTTTGAGAGGATCAGAGGAAGCTGATTGACGTAGGCAATTTTAGTTTGGGTTACTGTTATAATTGAGGAATGGAAGACGTTGAACGGGTGTTTCGAAGGTTGCACGATTCAATGGGAAACAGAGGAGAGGGAGAAGAGGAGAAAGAGAAAGAGTTTGACAAAAAATGAAGCCCAATTGTGACTCATTGTACGGATAACGGGTTCGAACGAGGATTTCTAATTAAAAGAAACTATAGTAACTGTAGTAATTAAGAAAAATCTACACTAATCAACTCATAAAACACGGTAGAATAGCAGTAAGTCCTGGTCCAACGTACTGCCATAATTCTCTGATAAAACGTGCCTTAAAATTGTTGATTAATTGCATTGGAATATTCGAGCCAAGTAATTATCACCTGCTTTGTACATTTTTTGGCAGAATTCAACGAAAATTTAGTTTTGAGACTAGGATTTTTGTAAGATGATGTAGTTATTACATATATGCTGCACATATGTACAATTTAGTGAGGATAAATCATCCAAGAGATTTTAATATTCGAAGAATTATCGTTGTTATCGAGGAACGACAACACCATTTTTAATTTCCGTTTCAGAAATCCTGTTCGAAACCATTATCAAGTTTCTTGTTTTAACGTCGGCTCGCGCTCCGTTTGCGTAATAATTTAAAAAAAAACGATATCGTTGAATCAGCCCATCTGTGTTTCTATATGAATGATTACAGTAGAGAAAACAATAACAGTTTAATTTTGAAAAAATTTTGACGCACAGCCCGTGCCTAATTTTATCTTTCCCGGATGTTCATACTCTTTCGCTCGATAAACGCTAAGAAACTCATTTCATGTCGATCGTTACATTTCGTCGTTATTTTTTGGTATAAATTAGAGCATTTCCTTTTTAATTGTTTGTTGGAAGAAGTGTAATTTCAATTTATTGATGAGTTAAATTCTGCGAAGGAGAAACTATTAAATTAACAACATTCTATGGCTCATTCTTCTTAGGATTTATTGTTTCATGCCACAGTTTAACTTCTAATTGCGGTGGCTATGATATATTAATTAATAAATTAAGAAAAGATTCTAGAAGTTTCACGAGGAAGGATTTGAAACTTGGGTCCACTAATTGTAAGCGCGACAAACCCTTAAATCAACCTCCCTTAGTCGTTATTTCATCCCAATTTTGCTATTTTTTGTATTTCTTCGACTTTAATAAACCTTTTTTGGGGTTACTTTAGCTAGAATTATAATTATCTCAGGTTTCGGCTAAGTTTCTATTTACAGAGGCTATCATATATTGATAATTTAAGAAAATTCTCCCATGAGGTGCGGAGATTCGAACTCGGTCCCGAAAATTTGCGAGTCCGAGCCTTTAACTGCGATAACTCGATATATGAATATTAACGAGTTAGCTGATATATTCGATATTGAAATAGCAGCATAAAATACGTCGAGTATCATCGTATATATAATTATTTTTATTTAAAAGCGTCGGTATGTTAATAAATAAAAAAAACTCGTCTCGCTGAAACGAGCAGTGACGAGATTGCAATAAAAAAATTGTATAATCGATTGTGATCGATGTCTTACGAAAGCAATAATCGTATTGGCCTTAATAATGAAACTCTGCCACGTAGTAATTAGCGACGTATTGTAATTATAACACTGTAGTTTCATTCCACAGTCGTTTTTTGTTTTGTATTTTTTAATCTGTACTATGCGATTCGTGTGCGTACAATTAATGCAATAAGTTCGACGGAGTATCGTCGTTAATTTAAATTAGATAATTTAGAATGTAAGAATCAGAGTTAAGATTTAAATACGATTGTAATTACGTGGTTAATTAATGCCGTGAGTCGTAAGCTAATTATACTGTTAAAAAAAGGTGACGCAGTACGTATGTTACGGTCGCTTAACAATTAACATTCTTAATTGTAATTTTCCACACTTTTCGTGAGATTATCGTAAATCTCGTTGGCCCTTTTTTTTCTTTCTTTTTTATCGAATTTTGCTAGACGAAAAGGCAGAAAGACGTCTCTCACTGGCTTTTGTACGTTGCGATTGTTATTTTTGGCTTGTTGTCGGTCTTTATTTTTTTCTCTCTCGTATAGCATTACGTAAATCTACGTTTTCGTTTCTGTTTACTGTCAAACGGAATGTTTTTTTTCTTTGTCTTCGAATAAACATACTTTGGACAAACAGTGGTCGTTTCTTTGTTGATACGTAAAAGCGAATTCTCTTGAACGCTCCTAGGCGACAGGAAAGTTTTCGTGCCTTTTCGCGGGCTTGTAACTACTGGGTGGTCTGAAATTCGAAACTGGGAAATCATGGTGGATTTGAAGAAATTTTGGGAGTAGTTTAGAACCTCCCTAAGACAGTAGGTTCCAGGTAAAACGACCATAGCTATTAGATTTTATGGTGGTATAGAAGCTGAAAGCGCGGATGCGCAACCAATGGACCCAAGTTCAAATCCTTGTCACTGCTAATTTATTAGTAAATGTATCACACCCTAGGTGATTCGGAACACTAATAAAACAGTAGGTTCTAGGCAAAATAGCCATAGCAATTTGGAGTGAGTGTGGAGGAGTTCAAATTTCCCGCCACCTCTCGCAAAATTTGTTTATTTTTTCAATTAAGTCCTAGGTAAAATAGCCCTAGCAATTAAAGTCGAAAAAATACAAGAGGTAGAAAGAAAATACAGTAGCACACCCTAGGTGATTCGGAATACTAATAAAACAGTAGGTTCTAGGCAAAATAGCCATAGCAATTTGGAGTGAGTGTGGAGGAGTTCAAATTTCCCGCCACCTCTCGCAAAATTTGTTTATTTTTTCAATTAAGTCCTAGGTGAAATAGCCCTAGCAATTAAAGTCGAAAAAATACTAGAGGTAGGAAGAAAATCCACTTTCACTTTGATTTTAACTTACTTTGTATATGGTTACGCCTTTGACTCACTTATCGTCATTTTACGACGATCATGGATACGATATAAAGGTCAGCTGTTATGTTATTACTCTCAGGAAATTGCAGACGTTTGCTTCCGCAATTTCATACTTTCTCTTTCTCCTTGTCTTTCTCTTTTATCGGTCGTTTCTGTAAATCCTTAATCTCTCTTTTCCTTTCTGCCTCTCCCTTCCGTTGGTTTGGAATGACAGTTTATCGAGTTAATTGGGTATCAATTTATTATATCATCGATTAATAGCAATGCCGATAATCAAGACGACGATTTTATGTTACTTTCTTCACTTAAGCCATTGTCGCTCGAAATCCTAATTATTAATCATTATAATTACACTTTTTCCATTCTTATCCGGCCGGTACTGAGCGCCAAGACATATCATTAGCGTGTGAAACGTAAAGGAAAATCTAATTGCACGATCTGTTTTCGACTAATTGGCGCACATTGTGTTATCTTATAGTTAAATAATCGTACAGAGACCCTGGTAATCGTCCCGTCAGTATCGAGATTGAAGACTTCCGGAATGAAAATGCATTAAATGTTATCGATTAACATCGACAAAATTTATTCACGGGTAATATTTGCTTGTAAAATCGTTTATCATCGCTTGTAGCGTGAGATAACTGAAGATATTTATTATTGCCTTGCCGATCTTGTAACCGAGATGAATTTTAATCCGGCGCAGTTCTATTTCAGAATATTTTATCTTAGGGAATATCGTTCTAAAAATAACAAAATTATTTTACATCTATTACGAATATAAATAAATACTTAATGCTAAGAAACTGTATCGAATCGATTTCATTTAGATTTAAAGAATGAAAATCAAAATAAGAGACGTGCATTAAACGAATGTGATCGCATATTTTATAGATGATCAATGATGTATCGTTTAGTTAGAGCTAATCGATAAGCTAGATACGGAAACTAAATGCTCCAACCCTTTGCACCTATCTGTATCGACAAGTGGTTGAAAATTTCATAAAAATATTACGAATTCTTAATGTTTCAACGAAGAGTCGTCATCGAATATATTTCATATCGATACAGATTATTGATATTGCAGTGTAGTCGACTAAGTTATTGTTAATATTGTTGTAATTAGGTCGTATTACTTAGGATTTGTAAATATATCGATATTAAGTCCAGGCGTTGAGTGCAAGCGGTTGAAAATACTGCGTATTGAGTGCAAAGGGTTGAAAATGCTGCACATAGAGTGCAAATGATAGAATATGTGATGCATCAGAAGCAAAGCACTGAAGATACAGTGCAACGAGAATTGCACGGCTGCCCTGATAGTCAAAATAATTTGTCTCTAATGAGAGAACTCAAGATACTCGTACTTTTTTCGTAAAGCCATGGAAAACACGCGATGCCTAATGTTTAATTCGTCTTTGTTCCAACGATTAAATTGCGACTATCGTTGAGATCATCGCAGTCGTGCATCTTCGTTCGTCTCAGATGGGAAAATAAGGTCGATGAGAAACGTAGAAAAAACATGTGTTTCTCTGGCGTCGATTCACGAATAACATGAATAATATGAATAACAATCGGCGCTAAAAATCATTGTAATTACGGTAAAACGAGATGGCTGAGCCATTTGATGAAAGACGCTCGTCATCGTTGTACAAACGGGGACGGGTTTTGTACATAATTTCACATCGATGATATTTGCATATCTCGAGAATCGCAGTTGTTTTCGGTGATTCATGTATTTCTACCGTTTGCGAGGAATGATGTGGTCGGTAAAGGATGAGTAACATTCGCAATGAGGAATGTCAAATTATTAGAAACTTTCATTTGTCATCGATATGTTCGTTCGACGCATTTCTTTCGCTTGTACGCGATGGAACTTATCTACTTCTAGGGATCACGATATAGTAATGGATATTGTCGTAACGAGACGTCGATGAGAGAACCGAAAGGATCGATATTTAAAATATATTGTTTGAGTTTTCTGCACATAGAGTGAGCTCTGTGACATTTTATCGATAATCGCAAATTTTTCTGGCGTGGTAAACGTTGGAATGCTATTAATACATTTTATACGTAATAATAATCGCTGTCATTTATTCCAACCCTCTTTAAAATCCAATTAATGACGGAGGACGGACTCCGACAGAACTTCTGAAACATTTTCTTAATATTATTCTTCAGCAGCGCATCCGAAAAAAACCTGCGCCTGCGCATCCAAAAAAAAACTGCGCCTGCGCATACGAAAAAAACCTGCGCCTGCGCATCCAAAAAAAACCTGCGCGTGCGCATACGAAAATAACCTGCGCCTGCGCATACGAAAAAAACCTGCGCCTGCGCACCCAAAAAAAACCTGCGCCTGCGCATACGAAAAAAACCTGCGCCTGCGCATCCAAAAAAAACCTGCGCCTGCGCATACGAAAATAACCTGCGCCTGCGCATACGAAAAAAACCTGCGCCTGCGCATTCAAAAAAAACCTGCGCGTGCGCATACGAAAATAACCTGCGCCTGCGCATACGAAAAAAACCTGCGCCTGCGCATTCAAAAAAAACCTGCGCCTGCGCATACGAAAATAACCTGCGCCTGCGCATACGAAAAAAACCTGCGCCTGCGCATCCAAAAAAAATTGCGCGTGCGCAGGTTTTTTTGAATTTGCGCGCGCATTTTACATTTGAATTTTGGCGCGAAATTTAAATTTAAAATGCGCGCGCAACTTCAAAAAAACCTGCGCACGCGCAGGTTATTTTCGTATGCGCACGCGCAGGTTTTTTTCGTATGCGCACGCGCAGGTTTTTTTGAATTTGCGCGCGCATTTTAAATTTGAATTTTGGCGCGAAATTTAAATTTAAAATGCGCGCGCAAATTCAAAAATACCTGCGCACGCGCAGTTTATTTTCGTATGCGCACGCGCAGGTTTTTTTTGGATGCGCAGGCGCAGGTTTTTTTCGTATGCGCAGGCGCATGTTTTTTTCGGATGCGCAGGCGCAGGTTCTTTTCGTATGCGCACGCGCAGGTTTTTTTGAATTTGCGCGCGCTTTATAAATTTGAATTTTGGCGCGAAATTCAAATTTAAAATGCGCGCGCAAATTCAAAAAAATCTGCGCGTTCGCATATGAAAAAAACCTGCGCCTGCGCATCCAAAAGTGAACCCGCCAAAATATAAATATTCAAATAAAAACCATACTTTGTGGATGAAACATAGATAAATATTCCAACACAACAAAGAGGGGAATCTGCAAGCGGAAATAATCATTGTCGCATACACAAGATCGAGCATGCCCTTCGATAAAGTTTATTCTTTACGAACCTTGAATGTTAAGAAGACTGTGCACTAATGACAATTGATACCGTTGCGAGATGACGACCGTGTTGCAAACATGACGAAACTTTAACCTCAACCGGCATTCATCAATTACAGTTGTGTAACATGTAATTATTTGGAATCTCTTGTCTTTCTTTTTCATCGCTAGAACGATGCGTATCTACGTGACCTTGAGAAATCTCAAGAAACAAGTTGTTTGTTAATTACCTCGCCGAAGTAATTGATAATGTATTAACCTTGTCAAATTATTTTGGTTATTTCTTGTTCCCGCATGAAATGACAATTCAAATATCGCGGTTCGAGAAAGTCAGATATCGCAAGATATTTCAGAAATCTGTGCCCGTGAGGTGTACATGATTATTATATAACCTGCAATTATTACGTTTCACTGAGAAACGTTGCGTAAGTTTCGATCGATACTGTTAAAGTATTGACAAATGAGAAATTTCCTCGTTGTTATGAATCCGGATATTACTAACTAATATGCCGCTCCGGTTAGATCGGTTTTCACATTTCATGAATCTTTTTATCTAGTAGATCTAATAGTAACTTCAAAAAGTAAGTTATTTCTGCCGTTTCGTCGAACTCTTGATATGCGATGTTTCGCTGGTGAATTTCCAGTCATAATTTTGCTATATCGTCATCTTCACGCGCACGTAATCCATCTCTTTAACAAAAAAATCCAAGGTTCTCTCGTTAATGATTATCTGCCCATGAGAAGCGCAAAATTCACTCCTCAGCAAAAAAAAAGTGAAGCTCGATAGTTCCAAATGAGAAAAAAACTTTCAGGATATGCGCGACGCGATGGAAGCATTACAAAATTTTATAATTCTACGAAGTATCGACATTAAAAAGAATTGCCTTTCATTAATCTCCATAGGAAAGAATGCCTACGGAATTACAATTGATTTACAAAACATCAGAAATAAATAGAAACCACCCCGCGCATCTACAAATTTAATCGAATTGTAACCAGCCATTTGATTGGCCACAATAGCGCATGCGCGGAAGGAAGAAAAACTTCGCGCAATTATTAAACACGTAAATGCCACTTCATCAATAGAAACCACTGCCCGTTTTCAATTATACGCATAACTTCTGCATACGTAAATGACATCCTGAAGCCCCAAGGTCCGACGAGTTAAATAAAGAAAGCATTTACATTCAAGTACAACATGCGCGCCTGTTAAAACAGGAAAATTATGTTAAACGAGCGTCGCCGTGCCGAACGAATCTATCTTCTCCGCGTTGGACATTCGGAAGGTTTTTACGCGGGTCAGGGACACATGGGAGGCGTAGCCTGTTTTAAATTTATCCTTCACGGCCGTACCGAAGCCCACGGCGTATCCTCTCATATTAACCATAAAGCCTGCGATGGACAAATGACGGGTCATTCAACCCGCCGATATTTTGCCCCGAAGAAACGGATATTTCGAGGTGAATGATCCGGAGGCCGATCGGTCGAGATTGCTGATTTAACGAAGACGTTAGAGAAAACGTCCCAGAGCGTGCAAGAGAGGCGGAGAAGAAAAAGAGGAGAGAGATATACCGTGTATTATCTCATTCTTAAACTACGATCGGCTGAAATTCCTTGATGACTATGCAGTACACGAGGACATTCCGAAATCGGCAGCGTTGTACCGTTAGAACGACGAAGGCCCATTCAAATTACTTCACAATTTGGGCCCGTTGAAACTCCTAGCATAACTCTCCGTAGGCGTCGTATATTACAAAAGAGTACAGTTATGTAATCTATGATTTTATCGATCTATACTTTACCGTGGAAATTTTTCCCTCTACGTTTAACTGAAAAAAAAGAATGCTCTATCTTTATTCCCTTTTGCAAAGAACAGTAACGAATTCAAGGAATTCTAGGAATTTGAAATAATTCTGTTGTAGGATAAAAATCATTTGTTTTTCATGTGCATTTATATTATCGATTGAATCGATCGTATTTTCTGTATTTTATAGGTTATACGTAAAATAAAAAATGGCGGGAAAGTTTTACTGAAGTAGTCACCGTATCGTAATAGTTCTATACCGATCTAACATTCGCACAGATCACTCGATAGGTTTGTTCAAGTGTTTTCAGAGTACTCATCTCGAAATAATTCCATTTATAAGCTTCAAGGTTCGTATCGAAATGGTTTTTACAAAAATAGTTTGCCGCCAACGGTTTCATATACCGCGCCACACTTCTGACCGCCAAACCGCGTCTCGTTTCGCGGTGAAGTTCCACTTTGTTGAACAAGATATACTACAAATGTGACTACATACTATAATACTATAAGAACGATTATTAATCTTCTAAATTCTCCCTCAAAAGACGATAATTTCGCAGGTAAAAACAAATCTTGCTACTATTTAATTCACTAATTAATCTCCTGAACGGAAATGACGAGTGTCGCCCGCATCGGGCTACCGTCATATTAAAACTGTATAATTGAGGTTAATAATAATAATAAATAATGAACGAAAAGCACAATTTTAAAAAAGGAAAGCTAACAAACAAATTAATTGAATCTGTACTCTCAAACCGCAATTACCGTATCAGTGAAAAATTCAAAAGAAGAGAGAAAATTTTAGCGCGAATTTTCAAACTACTTTTCAAACGAGCTAACCTCGTTTCTTCACCGATCGACGTATTTCAAGTCACCCAGTATGCACGTTGTTTAACCAGGGCATGTCGGTCGACGAGATAGAAGCAAATTACGGAGAGAAAATCTCCGGAGCAGCGTTGCTCGGTGCAACAACTTTCTTTCTTCTCTCGGATAGTACAGAAGAGCAAATCCAAGGGGCTCGAGGAAGCGAGACGAACGCTTCCTACGGTAGAAAACCACGCCGTGAAGTGAAGAGAGGAGGAGGAAGGATAGGAACTTTCTCCTTCTCCGCCGGTCACGACACTCTACCTTGGAAATCGTCGTCCTCTTCTCTTCTCGGGGTCCTGCTCGTTTTGCCCCCGCACGAAAGTGCCACTTAACCCTACATCTTTGGTGTAGTACAAATGTTTGCATCGATTTGCCAACTTAAGAGGCACGAATATCTTGTAAGTTTACTTTTCGCATCATCACCGACAACCTCTCAAAGTGGTTTAATGTCTTTTTTCACAGATTAAGACCATTTTAATCTCCGCAAAGTAACAAATGTCTGCGGAGGGTTAACAATGGTCGTCGCGCCCTCTTTTAAGTCCCATGGCGTTCTTGGATGCAGGTGACTTTTTTATCTTTGTTTCAGTCGGTCTGCAGGAGACTGCATTTATTATCATAGTATTTTCAAAACTGTCCACTGGCCATATTTTGGCTCTGGGTCCTTAGGCTGATAAATTTCTTCGTTCTTGTCAATTTTAAATTGATATGCCGCACAAAGTCGAATATGATAGGAGTTATTCCACAAAAAGCCGAAAGCCTGAGTAAAAAAGATACATTCATATTTATTAGGATGGAAAAAAGATTGGAATTTACGTAGACTCTTTGATATTCTTAGAAGAGTACCGTTAATCCGCTGCCTTATAATATCACGATACGCCCGTGTCGCAGCAATTAAAATGGGCCGAGTTGGAATTCCGAAAATTGCCAGACAGAAAATCTCAACATGACGCTAATTAATGACCTATTTGCCAATTAGTTTTACATTAAAATTTGTATCAGCGTTAGTACTTTAAATAATACAACGTTTATCCCGCTAATTTGATGCGCAAGAGTATGGCGCGCAAATTTGAATGAGTCAAGAACACCGTTCTACTGTTCTCTCTACAAATTTATTAATATTTGTATTAGTACCATATTTATATAGATAGTACGAAAGATATATCACGATAAGACTTTTCACCGCAATCCGGTAACGATAAAGAGACCATCCTCAGTTGCAAAACAAAAGGAAAAAAACAGGAAAAGGAGAAGTAACGGAGAATAACAGGATGAAAAACAGTCGTCCCGGAGATAGCGGTCAATTTGTAGCTTCGTGGATATCGTGCGGATTAACATACCACTTTGACGTAACATTTATACGAGTTTTGTATGCCCATTTCGTTATACCAGCTTTATCGGTGGCCACCAAACCACACTCAACCACCAGGTACGTACCTACGTGTACAATTTGTCTCCATTCTTATCAAATATCCACTTGAACAAAAGAAGTCCCAGGACGATTGAACTTCAATTCTACAGCCAACCACAAAGTCTTTGTTTTTGTAAACAATTGAAAGTTTTGCATAAGAGTTAAAAGTTTCTCGCTTTAACCCTAGATCACTAACCTTATTTTTCGACGCTTAAGACTAACCTTCGTTTCTTCGACTACGGTGTTTACAAAAGGGGTTAAAGGGTATTATTTAAATAAAATTTAAACACGTTTCTTTCTATTATTAAAGATAGGTATTTATTTATTACGATAACGTTAACTAATATGGCATACTTATTAACACTAGAACTACCAAACCAGTCAAAATGACTGGTACACAATTTTTTCAAAAAATTCTCCAAGTTTACATAAGAGTCATAGAATAAATATTCTACGTCAATATCAATAAACATAAAACACCATATCGTACTTTTTCAAAGTACTTATTTAATTTATTAAAATATGATAGATTTTAGGCCGGTAGTTCTAGTGTTAAATCCGTGTCGTCGAATCGACGAAGGTTAGTGATCTAGGGTTAAGTTATTTCACGCTTAGCCTATGGTTAGAATCGACCATGGGTATCAATGCCGCGTAAAAGCGACATAAAAATGAACGCTCGGCATATTCATACAGTAAAATGCTTGTTGAGTGAGCGCTGCGTACAAATTAATCTCACCTTCGGTGAATGAAGCGCATCGTTTAGCGTGTCGTTGCTCAAAGCAAAACCTGCCGAAGTTTACTTAAACCTTTAATCTCTCTCGTTACTATCTAATTTTTCAAGGTACTTCTTCCCATCGTGCTGGAAGTATTACGTTTATTCGGATCAGCGCGCTCGTAATAATCATAAAAATCGCGTGATTATCTTCGACTTTCTTGAAAATTTCTCCTTTTGCTGGAACAAATAAAAAAAAAAGAAATCGAACGTATCGATCAAGCTGGTATAATGAAATGCGACGAATTAAGAGTATGATAATTTCGCGCACGAAATCGTACGATTTCATTTAGAAATTCTATACTACTCGGAGTAGATGTATCTTTTATTTATTGTATCTCGTTTCTTGTCAACTGAAAAATATCGGAGTACTTGAGTTCGCCAACTGAAACAGTAAGAATTCAAAATTCTCTGATTAAATGAAGCTTTTAAAATACTAGAATTGTAAATTTCTCCACTATTATTTGAAAATCTGCGGCGAGCTGGATAAAACCAATAAACAAGCCGCATCTCGCCGCAGATTGTCCATCATTGCGATACTCGATCACCTCGACGATAAAACTGTTTGCGGCGGCAAAAAAAAAAACAATTGTAACCTCCACCTTTGTACGATGGAAATGTTTCATTGTCGATGGATCTGCGGGAGACCAAGATCGTTAAATATTCTGGAGGTAAGCCGGGCAATCGCAAATTGAGAAATCAAACGGAAGACTCGAACGTGTCCCCGTGGACATTTGCAGATTGCGACACTGTGTCGTTCGACGTAAGGTCGATTACTTCTCTCTGTGTTATCGATCGATCGATCGACCCATCTCACTGTTTTTTGTTTCTCTCAATTACTACATTATCGAAGGGACGTGTTTGTTAAAAGCGTTGACATAAAGAGCCACGTTTATCGATAATACCGGGATAAACTGACGGAAACGTTTTCATAAGAATTGGCCCAACTGCTTTTACGTGCTGGAATTTCATTTGATTTAATGTTAAACGTTAAGATATAGATAATAATATAATTAATCCTTTGGAAACTAAACTATACAAACGTAAAGTGTAAGGAATTAAGAGGTTCTTTGTAACTTCAGCATTGGGTTTGTTTTCGATCTGAGCGCACTAGAGAAAGTGTGGAATCGAAAGTAGCAATAATGCAATTATGAAAAATGAATGAAAGAAATTCAGAGACACAGCGTGGGTGAATTACTTGGAAGGACTTACATTTATCGTCTCCTATATTAGTGTTGAGTATCGCATTATTCCAACGTATCCCGTACTCTCGATCACTCTGGTCACGCTTTCTCCAAAGCTCTGCTTTTCCATTTGCACGATCCATGGATTCTGACAGGATAGTATTTTAGTTCAGGAAATGACTCCTTCGAAAATACGAACAGCATGAGAAGGAAACAATATTTCCTTCCGTAGAATCTTTCGAAAATGGTAACCGTATTTACAGTCCATCGATCAAGTCGTATATCGACACGCCATTGGCGAGTTTGAATTTAAATCGTCGCTTGACACCTACGAGAAATTTTTCCTGTTGCTTTAATTAGTCTCAACTAAAAGCTAATAAAATAGTAATTAATAGGTCATAGCCGCGAAATTTCCTGGACGATGTCACGCTGGCAGTGAAAACCGAATGGAAACTGGAAAAGATGAGTGAACCAAAGTCTCTAAATCAGCCAAAGGAAGTGACAAAGACTCGTTTCTCATCTTAGCGTTGCTGACGTGCAAATAAAAGAGGATCGTTTGACCGTGAGCAGAGTGATATGTGAAACTCATCAAGGACAGATGAACTTCCTCTTCTACAAAACCGGGGGGGCCATGCCTCTATATTAATCGAGTTTCATATAATTTAAGTTCGATCTTTTCGTTTGAGGAATAATTATGTGTATAGTTAATTTAAAAAAAATGTTAGGAAGATATGAGTCCGTGGAAAGTGGCGGGATATAAACGTTGAGCATTGAAATTTCGTTTTCTTCTAGCAATATCTATCGGCGAGATTCTTAATGCATGAACTATGAAAATGTTAAAAGAGTAGGAACTCACTGTTTTCAAGGGGTTCTAGAGACGCTGCGGTCAGCGCCATCTAGTTTTTCGTCACTTCCGAGATTTTTTCTGGCGCGAAATGACATTAGTTGAAAGACGAATTATTCAAACACTAATACCTCGCTTATTTCTTGACCAATTTACATGCCGTTTGTTTTAATGTCTTCTTTGGAGGTTAAACTATTGTCTTAGCAACGGAAAGCAGCGAAATTCTCCCCGTTTGCTTACTATAAGTAAGCAAAGGTGTTCCAGAAATAACATGTCCTCGATGCCGCGAAATTTCGGGTATTCAACGAGCCGTGTTGTTAATTGATTTAAATTTCTGTTACGTCCACGTTCGTGCGCAATATTACAGGTTGAAATTCCACGTACGATAAATATTTATTGTGATAAGATTACATTGTCACTGCATTTATCTTGACGTCATGGATTATAGAAATAAATAAGTGCATTTCATAATCGGATAATCGGGAACGTTTTACGTTTTAATTATACTCATTTAAACGATGAATTTGAATGAAACGATTTTCAATTGCGGTCGATATCTATGAACAATCAATCTTGATGTATCGATAGTCGTCTCTATGCATTCGATAGTTTAGATATCGAAATCGAAAAATATAAAATGGTCGTCATTGTCGCTAGTAACAGCTGTTGTAACGTCGCGACCAATAACTGACAGTGGGATTAACGTGCTTTTTTATTGGCTGGATAATTAAATATTTTATAAACGAACTCCCAGGAATTACAAATAAAAGATAAATTCTTCGATAATCATACTGAGAAGATACCAACGAAGAATTATTCTTGTGAACATACAGGTTATGTTCGCAGTGTATAATTGTCCTTTGGCAATTGTTCTCCAAGTTTTCGGCAAGTCGATCGAAAAGAATTATAATGGCTGTGAATTAATGAAGAATTCGCTACTGAATTCAATATATTAATTTAATTGTTTAGCTAATATTGGCGCCTAAAGGCGCATTCAAAATTTGCTCTTGGTGCACGATTGGCGCCTACAAACGCTTGACACTGTTTGGTATGTTGACACGATAGAATCCTATGGTCGCTCAGATTATGCTGCACGAAATAAAGTGCCTATAATATAGCGTGCTGCATTTAATATCTAATATAACTCAATATTTAATCGTAGGTGATTCATGTTCGCCAACTGTATTGGTGTAAGACAGAGCAATCCAAGGTTTTGATTATTTCAATGCACCTTATCAGAAATGAATGCTGACACAAAGTTTTGCTGTTATTAGTAGATGTTGTAATTGATAGCCTGTTATTTACCACACGTGGTAAGTTTTAGAGTCTGCCTTAGCTACAGGTAAACTACATTAGAAAGATGTCTAATTACAACGAAAGCCGTGGAGGGCCAGTTCCTCCTCGATGGCTGAACTGTCCACGAAAGGCAATTAAATTAATTCGAAATAAATTTCTGGCATTCAAAACTCCATTGTCCTCTTCGTTTGATAATAATGTACCCATGGAATGTCGTTTTACGGTTGATATGTTATTTGCATCGTTGAAAAGCCAGAAACAAAAATTAGGCTTATGGATCGATTTAACAAATACGACGAGATTTTATGATAAAAGAAGTCTGGAGGCTTATGGCTGCAAATATGTGAAGCTACAATGCCTTGGACATGCTGAGACTCCATCAGAAGAGCAAACAAAAACATTTGTTCAAGTCTGTAAGAATTTTATTTCGCACAATCCATTAGAAATTGTGGGTGTTCACTGTACTCATGGTTTCAATAGAACTGGCTTCCTTATAATCAGTTATTTAGTAGAAACCGAAGGTACTAGCGTAGATGCCGGTTTGTTAGAGTTTGCCAATGCAAGACCACCAGGTATATACAAGGGTGACTATATTCAAGAATTATTTAGAAGATACGACGACATAGAGGATGCCCCACCTCCCCCACCTAGGCCTGACTGGTGTTTAGAATACGACGATTCCAACAAGGAAGATACGGACGAGGGTCAAAGTACTGATGGCAATTGCCAAGGTCCTACCAAGAAAAGGAGACGCGAATACATTAAAAAGAATCCCGTATTTATGGCTGGTATACCTGGTGTAACTCCTGTTTTGGACGAGCAAAAATCGAACGTAATACGTCGACGAGTTCAAGAAATATGTAAGTGGCAATCAACTGGTTTTCCAGGATCCCAGCCAGTTTCCATGGGAATAGAAAATATCAAATTGCTGCAACAGAAAGCGTACAGAGTATCGTGGAAAGCGGACGGAAACAGGTTAGCCGAAAGTGTATCCAAAACGTTGAAAACAGCTTTGAAATTGACCAACTGTAAATGCTTAGGTACCTGATGTTTATAAAAGCAGACGGAGAAATATTTTTCTTAGATAGAGACAATAGCGTGTTCCAAGTGAACGGTCTAAGTTTTCCACATCCAAAAGACATATCCCGATGTATCAAGGACACCTTATTGGACGGGGTAAACAAATTATTTGAACAATGTAAATTATCGTAACGTTTTACATATACCTATAGTATTATTTTTATAGGAAATGGTAATTGACAAAGTCGACGGTAAAGAACATCCAAGGTATTTGGCCTATGACGTGGTCATGGTCGATGGCACCAATATTGCCGAATTACCGTTCCATCCTGATCGTTATCGCATCATTGAACAGCAGATAATCGGTGCTAGACACAAAGCATTGAGAGCAGGGAGATTGCAAAGAGAGAAAGAACCTTTCTCGGTACGATTGAAGGAATTCTGGGACGTGACTCAAACCGCGAGCCTTTTAGGCGACAAATTCGCCAGACAATTGGGTCACGAGCCTGATGGTTTGATATTTCAACCTGCTGCTGATCCATATTGTCCAGGGTTATCTTCGCACGTATTAAAATGGAAACCGTTGTCGCTCAATTCGGTCGATTTTCGGTTGAAAATAGTTAAAGAAACGGGACAGGGAATGCTTCCGGAGAAAGTAGGACTCCTTTACGTGGGTGGTTCGGACGTTCCGTTTGGTAGAATGAAATGTACAAAGGCAATAAAACATCTTAACAATGCAATTATTGAATGTAAAGTCGAGAATGGCATGTGGGTATTTATGCGCGAGAGAACAGACAAATCGTTTCCGAATTCAGAGCACACAGCTAAAGCGGTATTGGAGAGTATTAAGAAACCTATAACGGACGATTATCTTAAACAATTCATCGATCGCTATAGATATATGCAGGATGACTCCTATCTTATGCCACCGCCGAGTAAAAAAATGAAGTGAACGACTAAACACTTCTCATAGGCATACTCGTCATGACATTTAAATGACTTACAATCATGAATTACAGTTATCATATAGCCTACATTGTAATCGTTTAAGGTTGTTTCGATTGATGCAAGATTATGGTAATAAATCTCAATTGTTCGTCAAATAAAGAAATTTTGTAATAATATATGTGTCACTGTTCATTACAATTATACCCATAATAAACAAACATTTTCAGCGTTCTTCGTATTCTCATTAATATTGGTATAATCATATTTTAATTTTGATCATTGTACTTGCTTTAGAACTAGTGTTAAGAGTGTCATGAATTATTTTTTTCAGATCGGACCGTTTTGATATGGTACACGAAAGATCTAGCGGTAAAAGAGAAGAAATCTCTTCGCGTTAATATAGAATTCGATCATGCAACTCTGGTGAGATGGTCACCCGATGGAAAAGCTTTTATCATACACAAAGCAGTGGCTAATGCCATGGAAGTCTACAAAATATCAAAAAAATCGGATGGCACTTTGGCATCGGCAACTAAGGCTTTGGAATTTCCAAGTGTAAATTTAATCTCATTATTTTTCGTTTTACCAATCAAGAGCAGACACTTTACGTCGTTCATTTTTTGCAGAAACATACAGAGGATGTTATCGCGATGGATATTGCATCCACAGGAAAATATATCATTACGTGCACCAAAATAAACCATCTTATAGTTTGGGACTTAAAGGGTCAAGTATTAGCCACCATAGAAATGCATCTGGGAACGACTTACCAGGCGTGCATATCACCTTGCGGTCGTTTTGTTGGGACTTCCGGTTAGTATATGAATTATACTTCATAAGATTTCTTAATCATTTCTCTTAATAAGAAACTTTTAAAATGACCATTAAATCTTTAAGGTTTCACGCCGGATGTTAATGTATGGGAAGTGGCATTCGCAAAGACCGGTGAATTCAAGCAAGTAGTCAAAGCCTTTGATCTTGCCGGGCATTCTTCTGGAATATATGATTTTGCCTTTAGCTCGGACACCAGTCACATGGCTACTGTATCCAAAGATAAAACATTCCGTCTCTACCATACGAAAAGTAAGGCAGCAAGATTATGTACTTTAAATCTATGTATATTTTCACATTGTAATTCACTGAAACATTCTGCAGTTGAATTCGAGAAAGGCGAAGATCCACATGTACTTTTAACCGGTGCATGGGATGGGACTACACCAGCTAGTGTCGCTCTTTCGCCTAACGCAGAAGTTCTGGTAATAGCTCATGGATCCTCGTTGAGCTTTTATTCCATGATTACCGGATCGCTGGATAATACCATAGAAGATATTTTCTCGGGTAATGAGCACTGTTTTAGACTGTTCTGAACCACCCAAAGTGTAGTATTTTAGGTGGTTTCGAACCACCCAGAACACACTGTCTTAGGTGGTTCCTAATCATAGAGGCTATGCTGTATTAAATGCTAATTTTAAAAAATAGGAGCCAACCTAACAACTAATGTGTTAAAACATTTACAATATTCGAAAACAATTTTTCCACAGGTCCTATAACACGTCTGGCCTTCGACGCCGCGGGAGAATACATTTTAGCTGCCGGAGATAAACACATAAAAATCTTCCGCAATATCACCGGCTATCGCGTGGCAATTCAATCAGCAAAGCAAAAGCTCACGCAGAAACTTACTTCGGCAACGAAAGAACGATTGGAAAAGCTGATCGTCGACAATATGAACTTTCTTCAAACAATGGGAGAGAAGTGTCCTTAATAATGCATAATCGACTGAGAATCATGTTATTTTTACCATGGAATTTTTTAAACTTTGCATTTATACGTTATATGAATAAAATATCAGAATGGATGATACACCTTCTGATGTGTTCGCGGGCAAAAGAAAATAAAAAAAAAATATATAAATATATATATAGGGATAAAGAAAATTGTAAAATAATTTTTCATACAATATCTGAATAAAGGGCGTTATGAGAATTCGTTTGTCTAATGAAGCAATGCATAGAAAACATTTGCAACCTAATTGTTTTTATAATAAACGTCATTAATTCGAGCTCGTCCGTGTTAAACGGGAATTCTTTATTTGAATTTTGTAAACTAACGGGCAGACGAAGACTGATTTTTTTGACCTTGACAGTGTAAACATTTGCTCAATACAATTTTCACTTATTTGCGACTGGTGCGCGAAACAGGTCCTGACATGGCTGTAGAAATAGAGGTTTGTTTCTGACAATTTATCATTATAAACGATATTTTAATGATACTTATAAATTCCAGCAATCAACTTCATCCCTGGGTTGGGATTTAATAAACGACTTGAGTGGATTGCCCGAGAACGAAGATATTAGTATGTATACATCGCCCATTCCACGGAGCTTCATTTATCATAATTAATCAATAAATGTATAAAAATTAAACAAATTTAATTAGTTATAGATTTTCTCTTGGAACGATTACAACGCGGTGAAATTTACACGTGGGTAGGTTCCTTGCTGTTAGCATTACATCCATGCAATGAAGTTTCAACATCTGAAATTTACGGATTCTCGAAGTTTGATAAATATCTCAATGCACACAGCATAAATCGCGAAGAAGCAATTCCTCATATATTCACTGTAGCAGCCAAAGCACATTATAATCTAACTAAAGACTTCGGTCGAAATTGTCAGGTAGAAATATGAATTTTAATTTTCTATTTAACTTCAAGTAGCATGAATTATCAAGGTCATTCGCCGATAAAAGATCTTTAGAACGATAAAGATTAATTATTTATTTTAAAATTATTATTCAACAAAGGTCATTATCATCAGCGGTGAAACAGGTACCGGAAAGACATTCAATGCCTACAAATGCCTGGAATTCTTAAGCGCAATTAATCAAACATCATCGACACCCTGCCAGGAAGATTATTCTTCTAACATTACAACAAAAATTACCGATACATGCCGTTTGATATCAGCTTTCACAACTGCGTGTACTGAAAAAAACGAAGTAAGCTCCAGACATGGACAACTCGTTAGGCTTCATTATAAAGGGGGTGCTATTTCCGGTGCGACGATTAATTCCTTTCTTCTGGAGAGAAGCAGAGTAACGAAGAATGGTAACAACTTTCAAATATTCTATCAGGTTTGCTTCATTTCACTTTCATGAATAAAAGTGAGGCTCAAACGTGAATTGTAAGATGGTAGTTTTTTAGATGCTGCACGGAATGTCTGATGCTGAGCTTGAAACCTTTGGATTGTTTCGAGATGAGGATTACGATATATTGAGTACTATAGATTCTACGAAGAAGAAATACTTCGAGAATAACTTTCAAGAGACTGCGAAGGCGTTTGATATGATAGGTTTTGAAGCCGATCGGCAGAAATGCATCTATGAGGTTCTAGCTTTGTTGGTTCACATGGGAAACATTAAGTTTGTTGACGATGATGAAGTTTGTGCTGTCGATTTAGCTGATAGAAGTTAGTAGACTGTTATGTAATTACTAACGTGACTTAATTAACACGTTAAATCCAAAAATGACCTATAGAAAGCCTTGTTCCTCCCTATTTTGAGGAATAAGTTCAAGCTCCTTCCATAGAACACTCTTTCATCATAGTTATATTTTGCAGGGTCAAAAGAGGCTTTGAAAAATACCTGCATTCTAAGCTCTTTGAACGAAGAGGACATTATCAAATTATTGACAACTATTCTCATATATCCTCAAAGTAACTGGCGGAAGCACACGGCGTGTCACCGTAATTTGATTAGCGTGGAAGCTTGTCGAAACAGATTGCACAGCATCATCAGACACATATACGATCTTCTTTTTCACTGTATACTGGAGCATGCAAATAATGCACTCTCCGCGAAAAATCAGTGTCTAAACTGGCTCGGTGAGTTGGAACATGTAACAATGTCGTACTATAGATTAGAACATCAATTTCTGCACTTAGGTATACTGGATATATTTGGCTTCGAATTGTTCACCCAGAACAACATAGAACAGCTTTGCGTGAATTATGCGAACGAGAAGATGCAACAGTATTTTATGGAAACAAGTGTGGAGAACAAACGAAAGGATTTACATGAGGAAAGTCTTATAAACAATGAGAAACCGCTGCATATAATTAGTGTATATAAGGAACGATTGAACGTTATCGAGGATACTTTATTTTCAACTCTAAATGATGTATGTAATTCGAGTTTTATCGTGTTAATTGTAATTTATTAAATTAATATTAAAGCATCATTTTCCTGTAGGCTTGCTGTTCTCCAATAGCTACCGATGCATCTACGATGATACAATTTGTGTGTGGGAATTACCGGAACGCAAAAAAGCGATATTTAAGCGAGAAAGGAGGAAAGTTTATCATTGAACATTATTCCGGTCCTGTGGCATACTCCATTACAGATTTGATATCGAAAAATGCTGATAAGGTATTATAGCATTCCACAATAAATTAACAATTAATATATCATAGCTTCAGTGGTTCATGGACCACCTAAAAATAACTGTGATATTCAATTTCGAAAAGTACAGAAGAAGAAAACTCTATTAATACATCTGCAGGTCCCAACCGAAATATCCATAACGTTCAACATGAGCCAAAATAAGTTTCTTCGTTCTCTAATTAACAGCAGTGCAGATAAATATTTAAATTCGATTAAAACGTCCACCAAGAAGAGGACAATGTTAGCTAAACTTAAATACAACATGGATGTTCTGATCAAAGAGCTGAACACTTGCGATTTACATTACGTACGATGCATCAAACCTAGGTAAAGTTGATTTAATTAATATATCAAATTCATCGTAACTTATGTCAATGCTTTTAATTCAATCAGTCGATCGATCGATCGTAAATGGGATAGAAGAAATTTTCAAAAGCAATTAGCCTGCACGGGTATCTTTGATGCTCTGTCCCTAGCTAAATGTAGGTATCCAATTCGTTTGAGTTACGAAGATTTCTGTAGGCGTTATTCGAAAAAAATCACAGGTAAAATAACAAAAAAAAATTTGCATTATTTCTATTATTTTTTTTGACGTTCACCTTTAAACTGCAGAAACTTACAATTTGAAGAAGTGTCAAGCTATTGTGGAGTCGATTAGAGCGAAGAAACAATTGTCCACTTTGGTGCACTATGGGAAACGATTGATCTTTTTAACGGAATCAATGTTCTTTGAGTTGGAAAGTTACAGAAGAAATTACCGTGTGAAATGCGCCAATAAGATCAAATCATTTTGGAAAAAATACAGTAAGCATTGCAATCGTTTTGTATCGTTGCAGAAAATAAATGTTAATTTTACAGGGCGTAAGAAGACTTTAGTTTCAACGAACTTAACGGTTGAAAAATTGCAAGATAATTTAATTGAAGATAATGATATCACTGAGAGTAAGCTCGAGCTGAAATCAGAAACTTCATGGAACTCAGTGAATGAGAATGTTTCCATTGAAGTTCTGAATGAAAAGGATGATGTTTTAATGAATTATCAAACCGATACCGAAGAGATTAACAGAGAGAATATGTTGGAGAACGGCGACAAAAGAAATCATTTTGAGATTAAATGTAATTTCGAAAGGAAATCGCCTACTGCTAAAAACTTTCAGCAAAATTGGCTGAAAATGCGGGGTGATTATAAAAGAAAATCTGAGGATCTCTACGTATCAAGTTGTTTGAAAAATATCGCCGAATTTATAAACAAAACGGAATCTAAATCGTCCTTAATTTTTAAATATTCCGAAGACGTTTCTGATTGGACAAATGATAATGATATTCCCTGTCAAATTACAAACAATAATAATTATTTAAATCTCAATCAATCTGGGCACGAATCATTAAATGATTCCACAACGAATAAGCAATCCAAGGAGAAATACAAAAGGAAATGCATCGTGCATTACGATAAGGTCTATATTTTGTTTTGTTTATCATAAAAAATAATCGATAGTCCCTTTAAATCGATATTAATTCCAGGAGAATAAGATGTACGCGATATCATTAGAAACGGGTACGCTTTTTTACAAGAATAAGATACTAAGCCGGCGGCGGCTGAATGCTGTAAGTATCAACTGGCGATAATTAAAATTCTGATAATAAATTATTATTGTTTAATCGTAATGTAATTAATATTGTAACGTAGATGCCAATTAGAATGCACACGCGTCCAACGTGCCTTCAATATTCGCACGTATTACCGCGATGTGAATTTCCACGAGGACTCGAGGATTGCCTCTGAAAGTAAACTACGTAAATATTAATATTTTAATAAGTCCAGTCGAATTCCAGTTTCTCTTCTATCTTTATTTTTATTGCTCCACCTTTTAAAATAGTATAGAGACGTCGTTGTAAAAAAAAAGAGAGAATGCTATCATTATATAAATACAATTATAAATAACAAGGTTTAAATATTATGTACATCGATGTAAAATACACAAAGGTAACGTTTTCTCGCAGTAACGGGAAAATTGTGTTTTAACATTAAAACTACCAACATTTTTAAAACAGCCGTAGAGTAGATATTCCACGTGTGCCGGTAGTTTTAGTGTTAAACATCGATCGAGAAGTAACTCTCGCGTTGATCAATAAAATAATTGGAATTAAAGGATTGTTGTATGAAATAAACCCAGATGCACAGCATCTGCACGGTTTCGTTACCTGATCGCAAGTTTACAGGCAAACATACGACAGGTTGTAAGTATCGAAAGGTCTTTTCCTCTTGTCTCGAAGTACTAGAAGTCTTCGGGATGCAACGAGAGCAACGGTTGCTTGAAGATCGCTTCTCGAAATGTGATAATCCGCTCTCAAACTGACGCGCTTTAAATTACTCGGTGGCACTGGCCTTCCGCCAGCGAATGCAAATCTGTAAATGAATTTGGAGATAATTCTGTACTTAGTTTTCTCAGTTTGTAAATGAGTTACTAAATGTTCGAAGATGTTGTTCATTTACCTAATTTCTCGTCTGGAACCTCGTAACGTTGAATCGGGAAAGGTCGTTTGCCTGTCCCATAACATTCTGCTTGCAATTACGGGCCTGACATTGACATACTTTATTTTACTTTTGATAGTTATGGGAAGCGAGGAGGATACTCTGCATCTGTTCTGTGTTCTGTCATAATCGACAGGAAGATATAACAGTAATGAGTCACCGTAATGTTCCGTGAGAAGCGAGATATCTAAGATGTGAGCCTCCGATTTCAGCAGAGCGTGAATTGCCAACTGGGGAAAGTGCAAACTGTTAAATCACTGAATTAAAAACTAAGAAGCGTAGATTTTCACTTACGGCTATTCTATGCCAAAGGGTAGAACCGATTGGTGCGAATTTTAAGACGTTTTCTACAGCAAGGACGGATTTCCCTTCATGTTGAAAGAATGTGAGGGGCTGGATACTTGCTAGCAATTCCATAGCCATAGTCTGCTTCTTATTTCCATCGATGTTCTCCTTTTCTAGTTTCAGTAAAACATTTTCCAGCGTTGGAATGTACCTATCGATAAATATATTAGTCTTCGATCATTTATATTAATCAAAATCGAATAGATTCGACAGAAAAACTGACTTACTTGTCCGCAACTGATGGCCAACGAAGCATGAGTTTGTAAGCGCATTCTTTGAACAGTGCCTCGAGATTCGGATTTATAAAACTCTGGCCTAATAGTAATTCCAATAGGAGTTCGGTTAATTTATCTACCTAAAATGAAGAAGATTCCAAAGTTAGGATATGCCAGGCGTTTGTATTCTTAACGATTACAATTTTATTGCAAGATATTACCGAAGTTAGATGATACGGATAAATAGCCTCACTGTTGCTAGCAATTGCAATTATGAGTTGGCACGTTCGAGTAGATACTCTCGTATATTGGGCATTATTTGAAATTACCATAGATCGTGCTATGGACATCAGTTTATCTATGACTCCCTCGCCACCGAGGTACGCGTTGTTGCTGCAGTCGTTGATGAGGGCCTGTAAAACGTACGTTTATAATTATTAAATTATCATCTAATCTAGCATTCAACATAAATAAATCACTATTGAGAATACTATTCACACCTGAAAGGTTTTTTGGGTGCCATTGAATAACGTTTTCAAAGCTCGTTTTGCATAATTATTGCGCGCCTCCGCGAGTCGTAAATCGCATATTTCCGTTTCTGTAAAAAATGAACTAATTAGAATATTTGCGAAAATACAAAAACAAAATAGGATAAAAAGATTGTACCTTGAATAAAAGGTACATTGCTCTGAGATATATTAAGGGGATCATTTATTTTGTGTATAAGATTAACGATATGCTCATTGGGAACAAAGACAGCTGCTTCTGTATGAAATTCTGGTAGAGATTCAGGTACACCTAAAATTGGATCCACGTCGCATAAATTAGTAATAACAGCATTTACATCGGTCGAAGTTAAACGTCTCCTCTTGCTATGCCTCAGTCTTGTGACGCATTTCTAAAATTTTGAATTAATACAACATATTTAATAAATCTATCGTCTCCTAAATTGTATAGAATTCTCTGTTACAACATACATGCAGAATTTCTCTAAGACGATAGGAAGCATCCTCTGCCAATCTCCGTAACAGAGAATCCGGTAGAGGATGCATCCCCAATTCTTCTCCTATCGCAGAAATCCATTCTGTACTAAGCACAGCGTATCTCCTCGAATTATTATCATCCACCGAGCTGTTCTCATCGGTATCGCCATTATTATTAACAAAAGTGTTGCCGTATTCCGAGCTAGATTGATTCGTCAACATCTCTTTCATGATTTCACTTTCAAACTTCCATGCAAATTCCTTTTCCCGCGGAAACTTCGTATCTCATCGACGATACTTTCAATCACATCTTCGTCAATAATTTATAACAATTCAACTTTAATTTATCCATTGCAAATAATAAAAAGAGGTGACACTACTTAAAAACAAAAAAATACGCCGACAATCTTGAGAAATGTAAGTGCTACAAGAAAAACGCTTTGCTACAGTTCTCCTCGCTCGACAATGATCTCAATTAATCTATGACAATTTCCAATCATCCTGTTTCCGATTCGTTAAAATATTCCATTAAAATGTGTTATGAATTATTCGTAAATGGAAATTCGAGGTTATCGGTACAAAAACAATCCTTATCTTCGTAGTGACTGCGAAAGAAGGAGATTGCGGTCTTCCAACACAGATGTCGGTAAGGTACGACAATGCAAATACGTTTGTCTCTCTCATAACCGTACGATTGTCGATCTTCTGTCCTTATTTCGTGAAAGCTGACGTTCCGTGAAATTTCAAGAGGCACGTCAACCAATAGAAGGTGCCAACGAAATTTACGCACAGAAATATCACTGACGTGTCCAGAGGAGTGAGAGAACTACTTCAGCGATTCATGATTATTCTCGATTTGCACGTACTGGAAGAAAACAACATAGTGAACGTCGAGCAGTGTCATTTCATTGGATTACGTTGAAACGAGAAACGAAAATTATGGCAGCGGTGTTGAAGAATTTCGTGAATTCCTTCACTAATAAACTGTAAGTAATTCCCAGTGGAATACTTCACGTTTAATTTTCATCCGGGCGACACTTGCTCGTCGCGGTTATCAGTCACTTTCCTTTTTTTCTCTCTACATTTTTAATGTGTAAAATTATCACGACGACACGTCCGCCCATTGTTCTAGGTTCAATCTTTATTTTCGCCCTGTTAGACGGCTTTCGATGATGTAACTCTAATAGTATCGAGACTATGTTCAATTATATGCATAGTTTTTTTTACATTATTTCCTGCCCTTTGACTCTCCTTCCTAAGATATTTATCGTTGCTTACAGTTTTTTCTTATCTACGCTGTTAGCATATAACGTGACCTTCGACCGCGGACAGGTACATTCTGGAAGTTAATTAATTTCGTCGTTTTGTTTCACGACAATTTCCTATCGCGTTTTCACTCGTTTCATTAAGAATTTGTAATATGATCATCTTTTTATCGTTTCACGTTCTTTAAGTGATTTAACGTTTGTTTTACACTTTGTTAGATAGTTTTGTAGACTGTAGGATATATGGCAATGGACGTTTTATCGTATCTATTTTGGAATTGAAGTGTTATTTTTAACAGGGAATATGAATCTATGATAATACGAATTTCTGATATTCCAGGGACCCACCGGTCAGGCGACATTTAAAAAATGTCTACGGTTGTCTATCCTTATCGGTCATTGCGACTGCCGTGGGGGCTTTCGTGCATATGTATGTCGAGTTCCTCCAGGGTAACTTTTTGTCGGCTCTTGGAGCTTTGGGATTACTTTTCGCTCTAATGAGCACACCAGACAATGGAAAAAATCAATCTTTGCGTCTTAGTTACCTTCTGGGATTTGGATTTTTCTCCGGACTTGGGCTAGGCCCACTGTTACAGGTTGTCATAAAGATTAATCCAAGCATTATAGTTACTGCATTGACAGGTAAGCAGTTGTTTGTATCGAGGGACATACATAATGTAAAATCATTTTTCTGTGTTCTATAAAATGTAATTTGTATTAGGAACGGCTGTTATATTCGTATCATTCAGTTTGGCAGCCCTTGTGGCCCAACGGGGCTATTGGTTGTACCTTGGTGGAATGTTGATGAGCGTACTGAATGTTATGATTTTAACCATGTTCCTTAACTTCTTCCTGCAATGGTCCTTGTTCTACCAATTGTATTTCTACGTTGGACTATTCTTGATGTGCGGATTCGTAATATTCGATACCCAGATGATCGTTGAAAAGTTCCACATGGGAAGTAAGGACTTTATCTTGCATTCCATGGATCTTTTCTTGGATTTCATAAACATTTTCCGTTATCTACTCGTGCTACTTACGCAGAAGGTAAGAATCGATTCGCGAATATACATTTGATACGGCACAAAACACGTCGTATAAGTAACGTTAATTAATTACTCGTAATTACTAATTTCTAATTTCTTTTACCATAATAAAATTATAGGAAGTGAAGAAGCAGTGCAAGCGCGAGAATTAAAAATAAAAAAAGAAGGGAAAAAGTATCGCAAAGCATCGTACCATTTGAGTAAAATCATGAACTAGAGGTCTTCAACTAATCTATCCATACCTAGGTATATATGCATGTATAAATATATGTATATATATACACATATATATCTATCCTAATAACTTATAAGACAAACTCGTAAAACTATATTTACTACGACGAAATGAATTATAAACTAATGCAGCTTATTATACGAGAGAATTTTTAGATTAACGTTACCCAGAAAAATGCAATATATTTATTTTGGATCACTTAGCATCACTCCCTTCTTTCAATTACATTTACCTATTAGATTTATATACATGTATACATATATAGATATAAATTTATTGTACTATATTTTTAACTTTCAATAAACAAAATTTCCCGATAGATCTCGTGCATCTTCGTTGAAATCTTCCAACGCTAATAGCGTCTACGTGCTCTCGATGAATTTGCGCGTAATGGCGTTCTGCGTTTTCCACGTTGAACAAGTTAATTAACACGACACCCAAAAGTGATGGTAAATGAAAGAAATCCCAATTTAGTGTTACTGGACTAAGGTCTTATTTATTAAAATTTAACTTTACATGCGTGGGTTGTTTATATGAGAATATAAAACACAAAACTTATGCGTCCCGCGTCGTATTCTTACGAATATAAAAAAATGCGTGAAGGAAAACAAATCTTTGATGACAACGAATTGTAACACATGACTTTTGTGTTGCGAGAAATTTACATACGTTGAAAAATTGTATACAAAATGTGTACAATATTCCAATCGGCGACTCATGAATCACCTTAATAATAAGCTTTATTTAGTAAGGACGCTGACGATCCCGGTCTCTGTCTCCTCGTCTGAAATGAACAAAAAAAAATATTAACAAAGTTGAAATAGTAGATTAGCACATTATGTAGAAAGTAGCAATGAAATACTAACCCTCCGCCACCTCTCATCGGTCCACCACGACCGGTTCCTCGTCCTCCCCTATCTCCGCCACGAAAACCACCCCTGCTACCTCTGTCTCCTCCACGACCACCTCTATCACTTCGAAAACCTCCTCGACTACCTCGGTCACCACCGCCACGGCTGCCACCTCTGCCACCACCACCACCACCTCCACCACCGGCTCCTTCGGGTTTCAAGCTCTTGCAGAGATTGCACTGATCCCTCCAGGCGAAGTTTGTATTCCCGCATTCAGGATTGGGACACCTAAATGGAATTATAACGAGACTTAATAAACGGGGACAACTATTTGACTTTTCAAATTCTATGAGGTAGGCGATTTCCAATCAATTGCGACTAGATATTCAATAATAATTTAGATACAGTTTTCCAAAGATGATGGAGACTTGAAACTCAAGCACATTAATTAGCAGTCTGAGCATTTAAAGAGTTAACGGTTCGTCAACGGTATGACTTAGTGGTCTGGCAGCTTTCCTTTTCCCGATAGCAACAGCTTTCACTACGACGTGATATTCTACACGCAAAAAAGTAAAGATATGATAATTAAGGAGGCAAAGTCTTTAACTTGCAATCGGTAGATCCAAGTTTCAAGTTCCTCTCCATTAGCTTTAAGAAATTTCTCTTAATTTATTATCGAATATATCGTTCTCTATGTGGTTCAGGTCCCATTAGAAACATTACTTATGGAAATTTTAAAAGAAAAATGAAATAAGTACCTCCAGTCACCCCCACGGCCTCCTCCATCGCGACGATCATCGCCACCACCACGATGATGATCGTCCCTATCTCCGCCTCCTCCACGGCTACCAAAACCGCCACCTCCTCGTCCTCGGCTTCCGCCTCCACGGCTTCCACCGCTACGGTTACCCTGCCAGTTACTTTTGTGCTGGGCAATTTGTACTTTTATCGTGCATCCCTTGAATTCTTTCCCATCGAACCAATCGATTGCCGAACGCGCGGCATTCTGATCATCGTATGTCACCGTAGCTTCGCCCTTCGATTTGCCCGTGTTCTTATCTTTGTACATCCACACCTTGGGCTTTCCGGTGCGCTTATCGTGCTGCGAACAAATGAAATTTGAGTTATCAAAGTATGCAGAATTGCGATAATGTTATCTTTATGGTTAACCCTCCTGTAACCAGATACTGTTTTCTGTGGCGTTGCACGAAAGCTACAGGGTGGCTCAAATGTACAGGAATATTTTCAAGTGAAATTTCCCCTTTCGGTTGGCTAAGTGTTAATAGATGAAGGAGTTATTCTACTTTTAAATAGTCTCGAGAACCTTTATCATAAATCAAGGAAACGTACTTTGATTAAACCAATAGCGCCGAAATGCTGGCATATTTCTTCTTCAGAAATCGACGGATCCATTCCAGATACAAAAATAGTATCCTCTTGAGTGACCATTCCATCGTTGCCGCCACCACCACGGTCACCATAGCCCCCTGTAATGTAACTGGAGTTAATTTTTGCCCATGGTACGGTAATTGTTGAGATAGGAATGCTTGCAAATCTACGATCCCTAAACCTACTCAAATCTAAGCTAATGATATGCGGAAAGTGTTTTTATTCCATAAAGATAATTCTCCATGTTTCGCGAACGTTGCTTAACATAATTTTGATTCTACATACACCTATGAAATAAACACTTTTACTTTTTTTTAGAAGCAGGAATTGGAATCAATTAACTAGAACCACTTTCCAGCGTATCTAATTTCCATTGGAATTATACTTTTTCAGATTAAAACTCGGTCTTAGAATTACACTTTGGGTACAGTACGCTGACAAACAATGGTACTAGCAGACTTTTTTTTCGTACGGATACTTTGTTCCGTTTCAGTATTCCTTAAAGAACTAACCGGCGCTTTGAAAAGTCGTGGAACTCTTTATTATTATTTCTCTTTTTTTTTTAATGGAAGCTACAGGCGCAGGAGCACTTTCTAACGTTTCCTTTAAGCTGCTCTTTAATCAAGTAAAAAGGAATTCCACTGGTGACAATAGTTGCGCTTATGTTAAAAATTATCATACAATTAATGCGATGTAACATTTAGGATTTTGTCCTAAGAAAAATCACACGAATTTCTCATCTTGCCCATTAATAACTGATGTATCCTTGCATTTTACGATTACGCTCGCTAACTTGTCGGTTTTTAAAGATAACACTTAACAATTAGTTATTTCATTCGATTGCTACACAGTACTTTGCAACCTTCATTACACAAAATTCTCGACTCCGGGATAATGGACTTTCCATTCGTTTGAAATTGCATATTTCTCACTTTCTTAACTTTCTCATATTTTCTAGATATTACAAAACATCGATACTCATACTTTTCCCTAATATTCTTAGTAACGTCTAATATGTAGATAACACAAGGTTGCAGCTTAACATACAAAAGGGCTGCAACATTATTTTTACCCTTCCTCTTTTTCCTATTGCATACTTTTCGGGGAAACTTCCATTTAGCAGGGACAGGTATTTAATTCACCAGCTGCCTTTTTTTTTCTTTTCTCGAGAAAAAAAAAACCGATATCCTTGTAGAAACTCTATCATATTGTAACGTGTATTAGAAGTTGTACAAACGTTAATGAATAACATGACTTATTGTTCGCAAAATGAAAAAAAGACAATACTGTTACGCAACTACAAACTATCCATTTTTACGATCGTCGAAAGGAACACAATATTTGTTTTAATGTTAAAGCGCATAGCGCATATCAGTACCTAAGAAATTTGTCGCACTATAATACTTGAATTTATGAGAACATGAAACTGACCTATTCCTTTTATCGCATCTTTCTCAATTTAGAAGTACAAAATGTAAAACTAACTTTATCATCGGGAAAAAGCAATTGGTGATTATAGCAGCGTCTTCTAATAGCGCTGCAATAGTCTCATACGATTTGCCCATTATCTTGCATCATATTAGGATCCCATATAAACAATTAATTGTCAGAGAAAGATAGAGACAGTGAGAGGTGTTAAACGCTCCTAACAATGTTGCATAGCAGCCCTTTCATATAATACGAGTAACCGAGTATTTAGATTGTAAATATTAGAGTGAAAGCTTGAATAGCACCAGACTAGTACAGACAGTCTGGTGCATTTACCTTTGTTATAACCACCACGGCCACCGCCACTGCTAAAACACAGAAGCAGATATACCAATGAGTCGACTCATGGACAGACTGATCGATCGATCGATGCATGGCGAATCAAATGCTGCTCGCCACCTCTCTTCTTGATGTACCTACTGTCTAAATGTCTGTAGTCACCATATTACTTAACATTAAGAAAATCGTGTCATGTATACCGTCGAGTCAGTCACGTTTGTATTCGGCATGCAGACAATTGTCGGAATATCGTAACTGTGATTACGAGTTGAGGAAAACAGGAAGAAAAAAAAAGGTAGGAAGGAAACTAATGCTTTCTGCACGAATCCGGTGAAACGTAAGCTTGTCGATACGATTCTGTGCCGGAGTATATTCCATTCGGAACATACGGTTATTGTTTGAAAGCTCAATAGTAAGAGATTACTGATAGATCTAAAACGAAGATAGTTCCATCGTTCAAAGTTTTGTATAGACAATGACTGTAGAGTGTAATTAAATTTTATAAAACTTAATGTAGAAAACGATCCCGTTGGGAAGCACGATTGGATTTATTAGTAAGAACAAAATTTAAGATTGGGTCCGCTGGGTCGATATTCCTATGGTTTTCAAAGTACTTTCGTACCTTTGTGGGATTACTCTCGGCACGGGAACTTTATACGTTTAACCCAGAGAGAATTATAATCTCTTACAAAAGACTTTAAGCGTCGTTCTGACTGTCTAGTCGATTCCGACAGCCCTAAATAGTGGTAATTTCACAACAGTGGCCTCAGTGGCGGTACAAACCGCTGTATTTTTTTTTACGGGTGCGATCGATGCGAAATCATTACCCGTATGCATCATACTTTTACTTGTCGCAATAATGCAGAGTGAATATTTATACCATGACATTACAACCATTTTACGTCATTTGTCATATACAACCTGTATTTACCTTTACCAGTTATACCTGTGCGTTAAACCTGTAGGCACACTTCAAACATATTAACGCCCAATGGGCATGAGACCATTTTGCAAACAGACAACAAGAGTTTTTCAGTACTGTCATAAAAACTTCATTTTATACCTTGATTAATTCGACACAAATTTATTACCTTTTTTTTTTTATCGATATTGTGGACATAACGATTCGAAATATTGCTGGCACCCCAGCTATTTTCACCTCCTTATAAACTTGTGTATATATATTATATAGAAAATGAACTTACTTGTAGCCACCGCCAGAGCGGTCATTGTATCCCCCACGATCGCCATATCTACCGCCACCGCCTCCTCCTTGGCCTAAGTTAATAGAATGGTATTACTCAATCTTTTATTAAATTGAACAAATTACTTTTTAATATGATGCTACATTAAAATTTAATTAACATACCTCCACCATAGCCTCCTCCAGAGCTGCTGCGATTGTAACCGCCGCTGCTTCCTCCACTTCCACCATGTCCATAACTTCCACTGCCATAACTACCACCGCCGCTATTACTACCAGAAGTACCTCCGTAACTGCTCTGATTGTAGCTGCTCTGACTTTGAGACGGATTGTAATCTTGACCACCACCGGAATTGTAACTATTGTAATTGCTGTAGCTACTTCCGGTACTTGGTGGTGGTTGGCTGTATTGATTGTAGCTACCACCACCTCCGCTGCTGCCCGTCGAAGGCGGCGGATACGAGGTATCCTGGCCACTCGACGGCGGTGGCTGGCTATACTGATTATAGCCTGGTTGCTGATAATTCGAATATTCTAAAATATTTGCAAAGAATTAGTCAAAAAATTCGAATTATTACAAATCTTATCGATGTAAACACATTCCGTTATTTATTATATACTATTTTAATATCGTTGATAATTACGAAATTTTTATTTTAATTGTGACTTTAGTCGTAAAATTCACTTAGAACTACAAGAAAAATGAGATCTGAGCGTTATATATTGAATGAAATGAAACGGAGTAACGAAGGTGTGAGACACTTGAAATGCCGATCGATAATGCATAGAGATGCGTAGAACAAATACCCCCTCGATTTTTCTGCGGTTTTAGGTCACCATTTCGTCGTCTCTTACAGTAAATCATTATGAAAAATAGAAACTTCTATTCATCACGATGA
Source organism: Cerceris rybyensis (assembly GCA_910591515.1). Taxonomy (NCBI): domain Eukaryota; kingdom Metazoa; phylum Arthropoda; class Insecta; order Hymenoptera; family Crabronidae; genus Cerceris; species Cerceris rybyensis. The sequence continues at coordinate 2,577,642 of OU342800.1, read as the reverse complement.
TAAATAACATATAAAACATACAATAAAGTAAGAAACATCATTGATAAAACGCCATCAAGCGCGACCATGTTACGACTCGTAAACGAAACGCCGCGGAAGCTTCACCGACGACTACGATATAACACTCTCGTTGACAAAAGTCAATTATCCGAATTTTACAATTAATTAGAGTATTCTAGGGATGATAATTGTATAATTTATTTTACTTACGGCTGTCCGTCATCGTGCTTTCCTCCGGTATCGGCTTGCTACACGGTAGAAAAAGCACGTAATGGCGGGAATCGAACGACTTTCCGACGACAAACAGAGTTCGTCAACGAGTCCGACTCCTCACTAACGGAAGTCGACTACGTAAACCGGAAGTCCTCAACTTTGAGGGGCGCTGCAGTAGCAGTAACAGTTTTAACATAGATTAACGTAGTACTTCTTTGAATTTGAACTTTTCACTTGTACGTTATTTCAATTTTATCCCACTTTGGAAAGGAATATTAGAAGTAATTTTTAAACTCTCGATAATTGTTGTTCGTGGTGATAAACATTTAATTTATTCTTAGTATTTTTAATAGTACTAGGAAGATTTACTTCGTGTTACGATAATATGTATTTTCGTTGAACAAGACATAGTCACAGGAAGTAGAAAAGTATAAGTTTGTGATAGAATTTAGATTTTTTTGTTACTAATAGATTTGCGATGATTCTAACAATATTAATGAACGTTGGATAAAGAGACAGGATAGTAATGGATGATATTATTATATTCAATCATTTTAATTCTTAATTTTGCATTATAAATACTACGCTTAACTTAAATATTCAGCAGGATACATAGTTCAGTTCTACTTCGTTTGTTAATTTATATTCACTGCACTTTAATGCGTGCAAGAAAAGAACACTTTTTCCAGGGTAGTGGCATCCATTTTTCGCTTTTTTTTCTTCGTAACTATTTTCGTTTAATAGATAATATTTACATGTACTATAATATATCTGCATTGGCAACACGTTTATTTGCCTTTTTAACCAACCATGATGCTCAACTCTTGCTATTTGCACTAAATAAAAACATATAAAAAAAAATGTAATACTATTCTTAAACTATCGCTTCGAACGCAAGTAAATGAGCGTGATTTTGTAGAAAATTGAAAACACAAAATAATTCTAGACGACAGAACGAAGCATCGTGATTAGTTAAAGAAATATGTTACAGCGTACAAATTATTCCTCGTACGTGCGCAGATTTCTCGTAATAACATTAGGTTTATATTACACGTTGTTATTTTACATTAACTTTGAAAAAGTTTCATATTCCATTAGCGATGAGTAGAAAATAACCGATACACCGATAGTACGCGAATCGTGAAAAAATAAATAAACACTTGTTATTCGTTTCAAATAAATTACAATGTCGTTGGTACAAACTTCGCGAAGTATTCGATCGATGAGATCTTAAAGATTCTTTAATTTGAAAATAATCAATGACCATGGAACCTTGCCATTTCTCTTCATCATTAATCGTTGAAAAAAATACGTAAATCATATCGTGTATATGTATATTTTTGTAAATTTGTAACAAAATGAAAGGATAAACATATTTGGCCTCTGTATCGATTGTGATGTCAGATCAAAAGTTAGATGTAAATTGAAAAGGGAAAATTAAAGATCACGTATTGGAATGCTGAGATGGCGTCAGGCCACCGGTATGTTCGGGACTGTGCTTTTGCTTTTTTCGTTTCTTCTCTTTTTTCCGCTTTTTCCTTGCTTCCTTCTCCTCGTCGTGTCTCTTTTGCTTTTTGTGTTTTTTCTCGTGAGTATCGGAACCACCGATATCCGTCGTCGCAGCTTCCTGCCCGCTCGGCACTTCTCCCGGCTTGTGTTTATGCTTTTTATGTTTATTTTTGTGTTTCCTCTGAGGTGCTTGATTCACGTATCGATATTGTTCAGGTAGCTGTTTAAACGTTGATCGTTTATTGTTAACTCGAAATCATGTAATTAAATGTATTACTGTGAAATATAACATAAATTTTTACCGGTCCAGGGTGCAAGCGGAACCCAGCTAACTGTACACTAGTCAACGGTAGCAGTTCCTTTCCACCAATTGGAGGTTTCTCAATCACGGACCGCAGTGAGCTAGATGATATAGACAAAATGGGTATTATAACAATTATTTATAATTAATATACGTACAAACATACCTATTATCCTGATGACCAGGCCTATCTATAATTCCAGGTAAATTGGGGAGAAATGATGAAAGTTGTTCCTTAAGTTTCTTTCCACTAAATTTACTATAAGAGTGTTCTAAGCCATAGTAGGCCATTAAATTTGTTGCCCCCGTGAGTTCACTCTCTCCTAGAATTTGTTAGAAAGAACAAAGGAATATTTGATTATTAGCATTTATTTCATAGTAATCTATAGTAGATAATATAGACAACAGTGTAGTTTTATTACCAGGGGGCTCTTTCATCAAATAGAAGGGCCCACTGTGTACGATGGAAGGGTTCTTTCCAAGGGAGATTGTCGTTTTGAGTGTCCCTGTTGAATCTTGCCGCGAAACAACAGGGGAACGGGCACCCCTTGGTGATGATTTTGGTGAATACTGCTCCACTTTGCTACGAAACTGATCGCCCATCATCATCCTACAATTTTACTTCATGGCACCTTCACTACAATTAATGAGCTCCGATGGAGAGCACAAACGGTTCACAGTCTGTCCTAGTTAACAAGGACTGACAATTCATAGAAAGCGTCCAAGATTAACACTTGGCGCACTTATTAGACGCTTGAAAAGCAAGAAAGTCTCATGCTATCTCGTAGAAATATCGCACAGTCGTGAAGAAGTACTCATAGCGTTTTGACGCTTTTAGAATCTCTACTTAGGGAGAAAAAAAAATCCTCCATTCTACATCTATACCTAGTAATACGTCGACTAGCAACTTTAACGAGTATTCGTTACATTAATTACCCGAAATGCAAAGAATCGGAGGAAAAACTTTCTTATTCCGATGCTAACCTCTAAAGTATCACTCATTGATCCGCCACATCGATGGACGGACTCAGGGGGACCAAGCTTATATGGGAGTGTGGGCGCAATGTTTTAAGAAAAGTTTCGTCCTATCGGACTAGGTGGCAGTCGTTTCCGCGGAGTCGGTGCCATCTGTAATGAGTTAACAATTGTTAACACAGAGCAACACAGAGACTTGGACCCCCTGGACCCGAGAGACTCGATGGACCTTACGTTTAAACGAAAACAGAAATTGGAACAGTTTTTATTCCACTATGACATGACAATACGTCATGCCGCGATGCACCGGACTGTATTTGTTTTAAGAGTCGGTTAACATTACACGACAAAGAAAATACAATCTTAGGAGATATGTACAATTTCGTTATTAAGTGTTGCGGCGCATTATCGTGGATTCAAGCGTATCTTCGGCTGATGGAAGAATATTTTTAATAGGAGAAACATTATGCATCGTATTGCGTTGTGTTTTGTCACTTGATACAATGAAAAAGAATTTTAATTTATCTACGTAGCTGTCGAAATATCGGCAATTGTTTTATCGATCTGAGAACATGGAACATATTTATTATTATCAAATATAATTATTTCATTAATATTGATTAGATTTCTTTCGTTCTTTCGTGAAATTAATATTCAATGTTCTTTAGCGATTTTTGTAATGAAGTTTTGTGCCATTGTAAGGTACAATGGGCGTCATTAACGTCATTAATAGAGGTATATGTACGGGTAAATTGATTTGTATATTTGACGCATTTTGACGTAATTCCGATGTGTTGTGTTTTGACGTGAGAAACGGAATGATAATTTTTCGACGTTCATGGTGTTATCGTCGATGAAAAAGCATAACGTATTGGAGGAAGAGAGACAATTAACATTTGCACGATATATCGTCGAATAGTTCGAGATATATTGTATTAACGATTGCGATTTTCCTCTTGTTTACATGACATCAGTGATACTCGGGTAGTATATTATACTTTGACCTGGTAAGTTATTTTTAAAGTCAAGTTCCAACAGCTTGTGACAGTAGCATCCTCTTATTGTTATATTACAGTTTCATGAGCCCGGTACCAATATTTTCACTTGTAACATAACAAACAGTGACTATTGCATAAGAAAACAACTATAGAATTTTCAAATTTACCAAAATATATGAAATTACCTAGTAAATCATAATTCTTCGATAAGTGAATGTTCCTAATACTATACGTCATTTAATTTCATATCATTATTTGTTCGATACTAATTTCATCTTTGAATAGTGACAGTCTTTTGAAAATTGTTTGACATCTATAGAAGTAAATCTTTAAACGATGAACACAAAGATAAGTACTCTAAATGTAACTTCTTCCAGAGGATCTAATATCCATAAGAATGGGCACAGCTGTAAGCAGCGGAAGAAACAATGATGAGTTAGTGGATAATTTAATAAAATTTGGACACATAAGGACAAAAAAAGTGGAGCAAGTATTTAGAGCGGTCGATAGAGCAGATTACTTTTTACGTTCTTATAAAAAACATGCCTACAAGGATCTGGCATGGAAACGCGGCAATCTACATTTATCCGCGCCCTGTGTATACAGCGAAGTAATGGAATGTCTATCCTTGGAGCCAGGATTAAGTTTTTTAAATCTCGGATCAGGAACTGGTTATCTGAGTACAATGGCAGGACTCATATTGAGTAAGGATACTGATGTTTTAATAAAACAATATTCGATACTCGTGATATCTATGTACCTTCCATAGAAACACATGGAACAAATCATGGCATTGAATTGCATCAAGACTGTTTAAACTATGCGTACGAAAGGCTAAAGGAATTTAAAAAATCTTCACCAGCGATAAACTTGTACGATTTTTGCGAGCCAGTCTTTATACAAGGTAATACAAGAAAAATAAAAGAACGATTGCAATTTTATATAAAAAAAATTGAAAAAAAGTCGTACAATTATAAATTTAATAGGAAACTGCCTCAATGTTGCACCCGGCCGGCAATACGACAGAGTTTACTGTGGAGCGGCGTGTCCCGAAAGTCATGAAGCGTTTATTAAACAATTCGTCTCCGTCGGCGGGATTTTAGTAATGCCATTCAAGGATCATTTACTTTGTATGCATAGAATAACTGAAAATACATGGATACGCGAGGCATTGTTTCCCGTATCATTCACAACATTGGTCGTACCCGTTTCAACCGAGCAGACTTTGCTGCACTTACGTAAGTACACACATCAATGGTGTACAATATTGAAAAAAGAGATCGATCCATTCATCAAAGCTAATTCCTTTACAGCCGAAAGTGACCCTCTGCCTTTGCAAGATTTGTGTAGAAGAAAGATTCGAGATTGTCTGAGAAGACAAGTTTGGCAAGAACACGCAGAATTGGAAAAAAAGAAATTTATACGTCCAAAAGCACAAAAGGATAATCACATTCCATCGAACGCAAGGCCAAATGTAGTCCCATCGTTCGAAGAATCGTACGAAGTTTTATCTGGGGACGACGATGATTTCCCGCGTGAATTATATTTCTCTCTGAACATGAACTCTTATCAATTAGAACTTACAACGCCTTCCCTACAAGGAGTCATGGAAACAGACCGAAATGGAAGTGTAGAAATTCAATCGAGTGAAAACGACGGTGACGAAACTAAGATCGAATCCGATCATCGTAGTTCCAACGGTACCGAAAGTATATCCGATATTTCGAGCGAAAGTGACAGTGAAATGGAACAGAACGAGACAGTGGTAGAACATGAGAAGGCAGTCAAACGTGGAAAAATGGACAGTGGAATAGTCGAAGATGTAAAATCGGGCAACGACGACGATAGCAGTAGTTCTAGTACAGATCATTCGGATTCAGAGTCTATGTATCCCTCCGATCCCATTGATGCGATGAACATTGACATAAGGCCCTTTATGAACATTCGGAATTTGCATAATGTGCCTGATTTTTTAACTACCTGCAATACACACTTTCCCCGTCGCGATGTGATGATTGCTCGATATATCGACACAGATACCTTTACCGTTTACATGAGAAACAAGATACATCAGTTACCTTTACCCTACTCGTTGAAGTTGTACATAAATTACAATCGAAAACTGTATGATAAGTAAATTACGTTATTGTTATTTAAATAAATCTATAACTTTATTACGAAAGAAGTTATACGTAAGACTTCAACATCGATGAATCTATCTTTACATCCCAAAGAAATAAAAAAAAGAACCCTTACGGCATTGTGATTACTTGTTTCGTCTTTTATCGAACATATCGATAACTCCTATCTATCATTATTCATCGTATCGTTTGCAGATAAACGTTGAATCATACCGTGATAGGTTATAATTTCCTCCGCGAATCATCAATAAGTATCTCGCTTCGAATTCCTCGTATATCGATAAATTTCAAGTACTGTATGATTCAATTAAATAAATAAAAACAAACAGTGCTATTTCCACGCTTTTATTAGTAATACATAAGTCATTTTCATAGAATACATTCTATCTTAAGCTTTTCCGTAGACTCGGCGCAATTCATATTTGGCGCCAATTTCAAGACACCCTGGATGATCACGTGACCCGGCAACAAATTTGAATTTCACCTCCGACGTTTTGGCGCGAAACAGAATCAACCCTTGCGCGTTATCACCACTCCTCTACGTGTGTTACGTTCATGTGAAGAAAATGCACTGAGGGTGCGCGTGGAAAGATCAGTTGCGCGGAAGAGGCTAACGCCCAGCTGCCTGACAGATCGCGGGTTCATCTATTTCGTGATAATATTCAGCAAACGACAAAACCATCGAATCAACCGATCTTCGATCGTCATCCGTGCAAAGAGTAGAAACGTCTAAGATGTATAGTTCAAGGTGTCTCGTGTCTCATTTATGGGGTGATCATTATCTCGTTTTGTTCAACGTTTAGACAGTGTTTAGCTGGCACACTTGTCTGATCTCACGTTAGTCTTATGGTATAGATTTCTCGTAGCGATATCCGATGTCACGGTATTCCATTATTCGAAATTTACCGGCTGACTGGAGAGATACACGTTCTATCGTTCGCGAGTAAAATCGTTTGTCAGTGATTGTCGGTTTTCGCTCACTGTTAAAGTACGAGCGATTGTAACGATGCAGTTGACGAACGGAATAGTGTTTTTACGTGAAAAGTGATAGAAGGTGTAATATCAGTCCTGAATAGAAAGATTTTTGAGTAAGTAAATAGATAGATAAGATTGATATTCCTGGTAGATTGTATTGTCAAAAGGTAGAATTTGATGGTACACATTCTGGCGCGTAGGCCTCGCTGAATTTGAAACGTCGGTATCTCATTACTCCTGTTGAATGTATCGTTAATGCTAAGTTCATTTGTGTACACACGATTTTGCCGATTTTATTTAATTATTATTAAAAGACCTTGTGTGAAAGATAATAATTATAAAGATATGCGGTATTATTTAGTTTGTGGAAATTGTTAATTGAACTTGATAGTTTAAGGACTTAGACATATTAGAAATTTATAATTAGACGTATCGAAATTATAGAATGATTTAATTCATTTCTATGCCTATTAAATTTTTGGAAGCAAATAATATTGTGAGAGTTTAAGACCAGATAGATTTCTGATAAAAGTTCAGCCATACTTTTATTCTATGGTTTTCCGTACAATTCTTTCTTACGGCCATGGACGTAACTGAAATTTGAAATTTACGAGCAGTCCATCCAAATCGAGGTTATCGAATCGAAAATTATTTCCGCTGGCAACTCTTCCGGAATAAATAAGTTCCGACGACGCTAACGCAGATGAGAACTACACGCAATTTATGCTCTTGCCAAGACATCCTTTATTTTTATTCACCGTAGTATAATTATAATAAAAACAATTTTCTCATAACAAATAAAAATATTTGTACACCTTCGTAGTAGTAAGAAATTTTAAATAATAACTTGTAGTAATAAAAATAATATTCATCATTGTAAAAACGCTAATTACGGATAACTAAGGAATAGTTACGAATACTTTAGATTATTATTTAATTATTCTTCTCAGTTAATTATAGTAAAGTTTAATGGCTCAGTAAAATCGCAATCGTCACTAAAGTGAATTAGCAACACAGGTAGAGTTTCAGCTTCGTAATTATTGGGCTCAGGTTCGAATCCCCAACCCCCTGGTAGCATTTTTTCTACATAATTTATTTTCGTGTATTATAAACTCTCGACGTGATGAGAGAAAATGGGGAGAACCCACTTTAAAATTGTCTGTGTAGGCGTCCCCTCCTCAATGTTTGTTTGACCCCATAGAAAATGGGGTTTAGTAAATGAAAAAAAATAAAACAAAAAATACCGTAAAGGAGAGAGCTAGGAATCCAGAGTAAAAAAGCGCCCACCCTTCTCTCCGATATTCTAAACAAGATTGAACATTTCCGAGACCCGAAGCTAATAAAAATAAATCTTTCTCGCCATTCCATAAGATACCTTAACAATATGAATCTAATGAGTATTAAATCTGGCAGGAAAAATTTAACAAACTTAGTGAAAAAGCATTCCGGTATAATTGAGAAACCCTCTAGCAGTTTAAAGTGGACCCAGTTTCAAATTTCCATCACACCATGAAGCTAACCTTAAATTGCTCTTCAATATTGTGATTTTGAGACCCTTAAAACTCGTTAGCCCTTCCACTTAAAACTGTAGCTCCCTAAGCGAATGTACCACAGCAAACAATACCGAAACACCGGCAAAGAAAGACGTCTCTCAGAAAATCTTTTAGAGCTCTTTCTACAAACATACTCTCTCTCTACAGCTTCAATTTGAAAGATGAAACTACCAGTATCAACCGTCTGTTTCCTCCTATGGTGGATCTGGTCGACGAATATCAAAATCATCAGCAGTATGGAGATCCAGGAAGTTACCTGCGGCGATCGTTTAACTTCACCAAGAGGAATAATTCAAACGCCGAATTTCCCACAGGCATTCCAAGTTCCCATAAAGTGCCGCTGGATAATCGACGTATCCGACATATCCGCAACAAATAGCTCCATCGTGGTATACCTGACACAGGTCTACGTCTACAAGGGTCTAAGATTTACTGAGTACGCGTACTATGAATCAGAGAGTATGAATTTTGGCGCGAGTTTGATCAAGGAGATCACTGAAGGCAATGTCTTTGAGTATCGATGGTTCAGGACCTTCAGACCATTTCTCGTTGTCGAATTCGAGCTGGATCGGCTCGAAGGAAATCACGTTCGAGTGTTGGACAATCTCCTGGACGTCTACGGGTTCAATGTCACCTATCAGATGACCGAGGTTGAACCCAATTCAGATTCCTGTGCCGTTCGGGATTGTTCCTTTACTGGCAACTGTCTCGTTACCAGCGACTACGCGTGAGTTTTCGTTGGAGGATTCTCTAGATTGCTTTGTGAAATATTTCTTTAATGTTCGTACTTTGTTTTGCAGCTTGATTGCTTTTTTGCATCGTACGTCTTTATATTTTATTCTGTAAGAGTTCGCTCATGTGGTTTGCATGGTATGTTTGATTTAGGATATAGGTGTAAGACTTAGGTATTCAAAGGGAAGTTCGAGAATTGAAACACTTCGATTTTGATGCAACTTTGCATAAATGTTTATTAGATCTACCTAAGAAGATTGGGGTAATTCGTTTATGCCCGTTTTTAACTTTAGAGGTGATATTAAGAGAGGTTCCTCTTTAAGAGCGGTCCTATTTGTCTCCTGTCTGTTCTGCCTGACTCCTGGCTGTTCTGCTTGTTCTGTTTAAACTAATACTATCTCAGACGAATTTTCGCTCTGCCTGACTTATCACTGACTACTGAACTACTTGCTCACATGAACAATTTCGCAGAAAATTGTTTAACCTCGCAAATGGAATAAATTGAAGTATCTCGGTCGGATTTTCGCTCTGTCTGACTTATCATTGACTTATACTACTTGCCCACATGTAAAATTCTGAAGGAAAATGTTCAACCTCGCAAGTGGAATAAATTAAAGTATCTTAGACGAATTTCTCGCTATGTATGACTTGTTATTCTCACGGATTACTTACCTGACTGTGTCAAACTCGTGTAAAACATGTTAGAGGACTTATAATTATGGTACGCTCGTCAGGCATTTGTAGAGTATGGAATTTTAGGAATGGAAGGAGGGTAGTAGATAAAAAAGTTAACAGTGTTTTCCAATTGACAAACACTTTATTCATCATTTGTATTACAGAATAGTAACATCTATGATAGGATATTCATCAAATTAAATTGTATGTTCTTCCAATTAGATTATATTTATTTAATAAATGTTGTCAACGCTGTCCTGTGGCACTGGCTGTCCTGCCTGTCTCCTACTAGTCCTGTCTCTTTCCCGTCTCTGCTGCACTCCTGTCAGTCTTCTGCTTGTCTTACCTGGCAATTCCTCTCCTGCCTGTCCAGTCTGCTTCCTATAAAGCCTGCCACTCTCCTACTTGTCCTGCCAGTTTGCTGCTGCACTCCTGTCCATCTCCTGCTAGTCCTACCTGCCAATCTTTCTCCTATCTGTCCAGTCTGCCTCCTACAAGTCCTGCGAGTCCTCTGCCACTCTCCTGTTTGTCCCCTGCCTGTCCTACCTGTCTACCTCTGTCCAGTCTGTCCATTTCTGTCCTGCCTATCCTGTCTACTTCTTACACATCTTACCGCTATCCTACCTATCCCGTCAGTCTCCTGCAGCACTCCTGTCTGACTTATCATCTACTTGTACTACTTGTTCACCTTGCAAATTTTTCCGAAAAGTTCCAAAAGTGAAATCAGTAGTATAACCCGAAATTTCTCAGACTGACGTTTAGCCCCGTCTGACTTATCACTGACTTGTACTACTTGCTCACTTTGCAAATTTTTCCGAAAAGTTCCAAAAGTAAAATCAGTAGTATAACCCGAAATTTCTCAGACCGACGTTTAGCTCCGTCTGACTTATCACTGACTTGTACTACTTGCTCACTTTGCGAATTTTTCCGAAAAATTCCAAAAGTGAATCAGTAGTATAACCCGAAATTTCTCAGACAGAATTTTAGCTCGTGTCTGACTTGTCACTGACTCGTACTACTTGCTCACTTTGCAAATTTTTCCGAAAAGTTCCAAAAGTGAAATCAGTAGTATAACCCGAAATTTCTCAGACCGACGTTTAGCTCCGTCTGACTTATCACTGACTTGTACTACTTGCTCACTTTGCGAATTTTTCCGAAAAATTCCAAAAGTGAATCAGTAGTATAACCCGAAATTTCTCAGACAGAATTTTAGCTCGTGTCTGACTTGTCACTGACTCGTACTACTTGCTCACTTTGCAAATTTTTCCGAAAAATTCCAAAACTGAAATCAGTAGTATAACCCGAAATTTCTCAGACCGACTTTCAGCTCGGTCTGACTTATCACTGACTCGTACTACTTGCTCACTTTGCGAATTTTTCCGAAAAATTCCAAAAGTGAATCAGTAGTATAACCCGAAATTTCTCAGACAGAATTTTAGCTCCTGTCTGACTTGTCATCGACTCGTACTACTTGCTCACTTTGCTAATTTTTCCGAAGAGTTACAAAAGTGAAATCAGTAGTATAACCCGAAATTTCTCAGACAGAATTTTAAGTATGTCTGACTTGTCACCAATTCGAACTACTTACCTACTCGTAAAGTTTTGCAGAGAAGTTGTGAGCCTTGCAAGTAGTATAACCCAAAATATCTCAGGCGGTGAACTTATAACTATGGGTAATTTGGAATGGAATAAGGGTTGCGCTAAATAAGTTTAACAACGTTTTTGAGTTAACAATTTATTTATTCATTATTTATATTATACAACGAAGGTATAGTATACAATATTCATAAAGTACAAATATGTGATTCTAAAATTACAAATTATTTATTTAATAAATGCTATTCTGGCTGTTCTGGCCTTTCCTGGCTGCCTTGCGTTTGGCCTGACTGTGCTGCTCCTGCTCCTGTGTCTTTCCTGGCTGTCCTGTGCCTCTCCTGGTTGTTCTGTGCCTGTCCTGCTTGCCTCGTGTCTGCTTTAGCTGTGCTGCGTCTGTCCTGGCTGTACTGTGCCTGTCCCGATTGCCCTGAGCAAGTCCTGGCTGCCTCGTATCTGTCTGGGCTGTCCTGTGGCTGGTCTGGCTGCCTTCTGTCTGCCCTGGGTGCTCTGTGCCTGTCCTGCTTGCCTCGTGTCTGCTTTAGCTGTGCTGCGTCTGTCCTGGCTGTACAGTGCCTGTCCCGATTGCCCTGAGCAAGTCCTGGCTGCCTCGTATCTGTCTGGGCTGTCCTGTGGCTGTTCTGACTGCCTCATGCCTGTCCTGGCTACCCTGTGCCTGTCCTGGCTGCTACGTGTCTGCCTTTGCTGTGCTGCATCTGTCGTGGCTATCTCCTGCCTGGCCTGCCAGTCTCCTGCCTGACCTGTTTCACAAAAATCGAAATGTATCAGTTCTCGAACTAATCTGCTTAGTATACTGGCTGCCTTAGTTGTGCCAATTATATTATTTTCATTTGTATTCATTTTATTCGATTAAGTGAATGTATTTTGAATTTTGCTTTAATAAATAGTTGCAATATGCATACTTGCAAAGAAAGCACTTTGTTCTTTTTATTTAATAAATCCTACAATTTATCCACCTTTTCCTATGTACCGGTGATTTATGAAAGCTGCTGAAGAACTAACTTTAAAAACTGAACCTATTATGTTCTAATACAGACTTATTAGGAACTAACTTCCGATTTGGGACCATTGCGTTAAGTTAACAGTTTCGAAATTTTAAAAACTTCTGTTTAAGGGCCTAAAATATCTAATTAAAGATTGAAATACAATATAAATAATTTATAGCAAAGTTTTCATACAGTATGCAGGAGTCTATCATGAATCCGCGCATTGCGTCGGTGCTTTGGTGCATTTTAAGATCATTAGAGTAATATTAACTCGACGTAAACACATTTACTTTGATACTAATTGAGCTGCTTTATTATTTACCTGCATTCTCCTCTCGTTTGCTTTGCGAAGCGTGTAAGCATCCACGAGAAAGATGTCATATTAAACGTGGATGCTAGTTGGTAAAACGTAGTCCACGTATCTGCAGTTTAACGCAACCTGACCCATTTCCAGGCGAATCGTGTCTCTGCAATCTTCATGAAGATTTAACGAGATGAAATTATAATTCATTCGCGTCCACAACTTTGTTTCTCCTTCGCTGAAACTTCTCAAGAACCACCATTTTTCTGCTTCCTTTTGCATTTTATCGGCTTTCACTTCTGCTGCTTTTTCGCCGGGGCTTAGTCTCTTTTTTTTTGATTTGCTGATAAACTACGATACCTTAAATAAATTAGGACAGATTTTACAGAGGTGGGAAAGAATTTGACCTTAGTAAATTTAATTTAATTGTTCCAACCATGATTAGCTGCACGGAAGTTAGTAGCAATGATGAAAAGGCCATCGTCTTCGTTATACGTGTTTATCTTGCTTAAACGAAACGCGAAGCTCTAAGGAGCCGCTATTTGTGAAAAAGAGCCGTCTCCGGTTGCAAGGTAGTTCTGGAAGTTCCATCGTGAAAGATAAACAGAAGACAGAACAAAGAGAATAGATTAAGAAGCTGTTTCGCGCCAAGACTATGCAATTTTCTGCTGACTCATGAATCATTAATGAATCTTGTTCTATGGTCGATTTGTTCGAGACGGCTTGAAATGAAAGTGGTATTATTCTGTGTTTTCTTTTTTCGCAAAGGACATTCTTCTGCGATTGCTTCCGGGGATTCAATGGGAAGAACTGCAACGAGGGACCACTTTGCTTTGACGAGCATCAGGAACCTGTTTGCCAAAACGAGGGCACGTGCAAGTACGCGAAAAATTGTTGTATCAAAAAATCCGCTGTTTCCTCTTGCATAAATTACTTTCCATAAAATCGGGACAATTATTTTCAATGCTTTGGTACTGTCTGACAATTGAGAGATGGCTAAGAAACGGTGCTGCTCAATTTCAGCTGGCTATTTCCGCCATTTTGTTTTTTAAACTACCAAACGTTGTCCATTAAATTAAACATATTGTATAGCCATTTACTTTTGCAGGCTGGGTTTGGGAATTCCAAAAATGAAATAGCTAAAAATTAAAAGTATTCGAATTCTAGTAAATTAATTTCTTAGTATGAAATAAGTATTTCATTTGAAGCTTTACTCCAAGCAGGTGCAAATGGAAAACACTGTCGCCTTACGTACAAAATTATAATTTTGGGTTTGGGAATTCCAAAAATGAAATAGCTAAAAATTAAAAGTATTCGAATTCCAGTAAATTAATTTCTTAGTATGAAATAAGTATTTCATTTGAAGCTTTATTCGAAGCAGGTGCAAACGAAAAACACTGTCGCCTTACGTACAAAATTATTATTTTGGGTTTGGGAATTCCAAAAATGAAATGGCTAAAAATCAAAATTATTCGAATTCCAGTAAATTATTTTCTTAGTATGAAATGAGTATTTCATTTGAAGCTTTACTCCAAGCAGGTGCAAATGAAAAACACTGTCGCCTTACGTACAAAATTATAATTTTAGGTTTGGGAATTCCAAAAATGAAATAGCTACAAATTAAAAGTATTCGAAATAGCAGACATAGGCGTTTGGAAATAAGAGATTCTGCAGCTCCCTAGCCATCTTTCAGTTATGGAACTGTAGATCATGTTCCTCGGTTCCTTCTAGCATCAAATAATATATATTTGGGTGAAAACAAGATGGTTGACTCTAGGAATACGAATGAAATGCGGAACCATTCACATATTCCAATTCAAAAAGATAAAAAGAGAGAAATGAGAGCTCTGATCTGCATATTGTGACTCAACTGCATTCCAGTCATATGTTAAAATTCGTAAAAAGCTTTCACTGCAAAGAATCCTTTCAATTCCTTATCAAAGTCCCTGTTAAAAAATTTTTTAAAACCATTCCAGACAAATTGGTGCAAAAGCAATGAACTGTCACTGCACCGGCGACTATGTTGGACACAAATGTGAAATTCGTCTTCTGGATGGCACAGAGTCTGGTAAGAATCTTTTTTTCTTTTTACTTTTGCTCTGGAATGCAAGATTACCCGATGACTCACATTCTCGGTAACGCGAGTCATTCTAAAGAGAACAGACAGCGAGTAAAGGCAAGACCGATGTTTGTTTGTAGAATGCGGCATGGAGAATTGTATAATTCAGTGCCCCTACAACGAGAATGAACAGCCGTGTGTCTGCAAGAATGGGACTAAAATATACAGTAGTAAGTTTAACGAGTTCTCTCCTTGGAAATTATATACATCAGCGATTTCAATGATTCTTTTTAACCTGTACCTAAACATACTCCTATAAGTGTTATCGCCATTTTCTGAGAACTTTTCAACATGATTGACATAGACTTATCACATTTCTCCTTTGAAGTGGCCTAAATGACGTGTAAGTTTAAGTTACTGTTATCGATGGACATGATTTCTTTAGATAGTTTGAGATAGCCTTTCTAATCTCTCAATTGCCTGTATCAGTAGTCTCTGTTGGAAATCTCATCTTTCCTCTTTGTATCTTCAAGTGGAACAGTGAGGCACTTGAAGGCATAGTGGCAAGAGCATGCCATGAAACTATGTCCATAAACAAATCTAAATCCTCACAGTACTTGGCGCAATGCGAGTATCTTACAAAAGGAATTTAAATTAACTCCTATATATTGGAAATATTTTAAAATGTATTATTTAATACATAAATCTCAGTGGTTCAGTAGTCTCCTAAAACACTGTACCCTAATGCTTACAATCAGTGAGAAATATGGAGATATTTGCATCTCTGATAAATCTAAATTTATTCTCAATTACTGCTTAACCCTTTGAGTGGAGTTTTCCAAGTTGAAGCATTCTTGAGAGTGAATACCTTTTCGCATAATATAAATATATAAAGCTCAAATACCACTGACTGTCTCACTCACTCATCACGAAATCTCAAAAACCACAGAACGGATTGCAATGAAATTTGGGACATACCTTCCCCTTGGGTCTTAGGTGCTCAATAAAAAGGGTTTTGAAAAATTGGAAATTTTAGGGGGGGTTAAGGTATGGGCCAAACTCATCAACGCAGAGCCGAAACTACTTGACTTAGAAACTTGAAATTTTGCATGAGCGTTCCTTCTAGGGTAACAACGTTAAACTTAAGTTTTACTAATTTAAGTAGTCCTTAATCCTAATGATATTAAACCGTAGCGAAGCACGGGTACTTTCATCTAGTATAAATATATAATACGATATAAACAAGTGCCCTATCGCACAGCGTATATTTGCGTCCATAGCCTCCGTCGATGGATTTCACAGGGCGCATATATGCGCGAATAGTAGTCAAAGGGTTAATATCTTTATTGGTTCTAAAAAAAGGAGAAATGAAAAGAGAACATTGAAATCGATGAGACGTATCTATATAATTGTTCTTTTTACTTTTCTTTCTCGAAAGGAATCCTTACTGATCGGTAAAATTGAAATTCCTCGCAGATCGATCGAGGTACGAGTGCAGAATAAAGCTCTCCAATGTCACGTCCTTGCGAAGCGGACTGATATCGCAACACGGAAGCCTCGAATCTTTCGTTGCCAAGCAGGTGAGTGGAATATCTAAGAAAAAAAAGTCTCGTCTTATCGTATTGGTCGTTTTATCGTTTCGTGGTGCAGCTTTCACGAGCTTTGCACGATAACGTGAACAACGAGTCGATCTTGCCTTCTACCAGCAGAATGTAAATCTGAAACGTTTAAATGTCGCACGTTCGATGACGCATTCTCGTGCCAAATGAAGTTGCACGGTGGTTTGCACTTTGCGAGGAAAGATCAACCTCTTCGTTCCTGCATTTAGTCGTTGCTCATTGACGCACTGATTTACGTCAGACTGATTTTCACGTAGAATTTGATAATAATATTGTACGAATGGCGAAAGTCTTTTGCACAATTGAAATACTCATTTCATAGTCGGAAATTAATTCACTGGAATTCGAATAGTTTTAATTAGTAGTTAAAAAGGTGAAATTTCATTAAGAGACAATAATATCATATAGAGTTTGATATAGAACTTAAATAATAAGAAGAATTTTTAAAGAAATAGAGATCAATAGGACGCCTTCATTACACGTGGAAATACATAATAATTTTCTACGAATGGCGAAAGTATTTTGCATTTTTGTCTACTTCAAGTTAAACTACAATTGAAATACTATTTCATAGACAGAAATTAATTCACTGGAATTCGAATAGTTTTGATTATTAGTTAAAAAGGTGAAATTTTATTAAGAGACAATAATATCCTATAGAGTTTGATATCAAATTTAAATAATAATAAGAATTTTTAAAGAAATAGAGATCAATAGGACGCCTTCATTACACATGGAAATACATAATAATTTTCTACGAATGACGAAAGTATTTTGCATTTTCAAGTAAAGCTACAATTGAAATACTTATTTCATAGACAGAAATTAATTTGCTAGAATTTGAACACTTCTAAAGGAATAAAGATGAAATCATCTTTTACACTTTCTCTTACAAATCCTGTATCCTAGGTAATTTGAAAGTTACAATTACAAATATACCTAATGAAAGTTAAGAGTTAATATAATATGTAAAAAGAGAAAAGTAGGAAGGGGTCCACTTCTCCAAGCACCGAGATAATAACGTGGACACACTCGATGTTTAAAGCAAGTATCGGTGATTGCTGGCGTGTTCTGTAATCGCGTTATCGCCGACGTGCTTTCGCAATCTTTGGCAACTGTCATAAATTCTATCTGTCTGTTTACCAGCGAGCACGCGCCGCCACATGATGAGCAGACACATTTGGCGAATAAACCTGCCACTATTTTGCGACTTCTCTCGACCACAATGATGCTGAGACTAATGAAAATTTCCTCCGACAATTTGCCTCCTTGAATTTCAATTTTTAACGCACAAATTCCCAAACATTCGATTCGTAGAAGCCGTGATTCTCATTCTGCACATTCCTCGGCAACGTGTATAGTCGAAGAAGTTTTAAACGTCTTTGTAAATCGTTCGTTAAACCGTGTCTTCCTGGATCTCCTAAATAAATTCGCGAGCCTCCTTCGAGGGCATTGTCCAGCCATGGAATTAAAACGTTTGCTATTTCCTCATCGTACAGCATGTCCCCGATGAGAATAATGTCCGGTAGATTATCAGGCACATGATGCAACAGGTTTTCTTGCGATATTTCGAGATCCACGTTGTTTAAGTTTGCGTTCATCGCGATGGCCGTGCAGGCGACTGAAATCACACGAGTTTGTTAAAGTTTATATAAACTTGTTGCTGTTTTTTTTCATCATAACTAATATCGAGACTTAATTGTTATACGTGAATTTTGAGCCATTGAGATTGCGAGATATTATTAATTAATGGTATCTTCCTGTTGGACTTACAGTATTAAATTTGTTACTACATAAATCAGCAAAATCCAATTTTTAATTTCTCTTCAGCTGTGGAAGTTTTTCCACTAATTGGACCGTTTATTTTCAAAGTGGTGCAAGTTGATTTTCTGCTGTTTCAAGAAAATTCAAGATTAGCGTATCTGTCAATTAAAGAATACTGATTAATTATTTCAAGTGTGACACTGTTTCTACTGATTTATCAATATGTAATTTGATCATATAAATTTGTTCAAGCGCTTGAAAACACCACTTTTATAGTTACTCAGTTGTCAGAATCACTTGATTTCAATTTTTAAAAGTTACATAGCAATTAAAATATAATTCCCTATTATTGTAGAATTAATGGATGTCTGTGGAATGCACAGGTTGTAAAGATGTGTCTGATGACTGTTTGGGCAAGAATTGAATGTTTAGGTGTGACTGAAGAATGCCTCCTTATGTAAACGAGAGTGAATCGCAGAAGAGTGCAGGTGTATCCCACAAAAAAGGGTAATTCTGTATAAATGAATATAAGTGAGACTGTTGATGTGAGTCACAGTGTTTTGAACGACAGCCAAAGAGAGAATTATGAGTGACTGAATGTATGAACTGTGACTAATAAAGTACTATTTTTTTTAAGAAAACCTGTACTATTTTTCACATTATTATTTAACCGTTTGCATACCACGAGCCACTTTCGCGCTCTTCAGTTTTTGTGTCGAAAAACCCCAGGACATTTTTTGCAATGTTGACAATTGAAGGGAGACTTTGTTAAGAATCCATCAGATTTCTCTTTTATAATATAAAGTAATTCCAAATTAGGATACAAGCACGAGAAGATTGTTCTTGTTGTGCACTACATAAGATAAAACACCAACTTTAGCTTATTTTGAAATAAAATCTCAAGAGCGCGAAAGTGGCTTTTGGCTTTTATCGAAGTAATTTTTTAAAACACCTCCCGGTTAATAATTATATCATAAAACCATCTTCGACTCCATAACTCGTAGCTACTGCAAGGGTTCTTGTTTATCATTTATATAATTAAACATTAGAAATTTATATAAACCCCTTCGTTTATACCTTGACGATGGATTCAGTGGTCTAAAAATATGGCGGAATGTTATATATAGATTTCTGTTACGAGCCGTCGTTACAATCAACGCGAACGCAATAATTACGATGCTTTCAATCCGCGAATGTGAATCATATAACAGATCATTGCATAATCGTAAATATCCGTACTTTCCGTACGATTGCGAAACAATTCCCACGATGTAAATAGGGGGGAAATCTTTGGCGAGGGCCATGGTGGCCCATATTTGACTTTAATACGACCTTGAATAATCAAATAGTAGATCCAACCAGAAATTCCACTATTCTGACTTCTGAGAAAGTCTTTTTTTAATTCTACATAAGAACTCAAACATCTGTTGAGGATAAAAATAGAATTTTGAGGTTTCTTGCAATTCAATGTCGCTGTTTGAAGTTTCTTGCAACTGATTCCGGAAAGTTTCTGGATGGAAATAGAGAAATAGGAGAGATTGTGGTTGCAATAGGAATTAGAGCTTTGAGCTTTCTAATTTTGAGTTACATTTAGTGAAATTCTCTTTGACATAATCTGTGGGAAATTTCTGTCTCTTGGGACATCAAAATGGAATTTATAGGCTTCAAATTTCTTCGAAATGTGATTTGTTCGCAATTAATTTCTCACGTTGCATCCACGAGCTGGAAGTTATGCTATCATAAATAATAATAATAGAATCATGCGTCTAATTTGAGACCTCATCATGGAAGAATCTGTTTTCCAATCATTCAGGAAATTCCAGTTTATCGAGAGAAACTCTGATTGCTAATTGCAAAGAAAATCTTCCTGTGAATCTACAAAGCACTATGTAAGTTAATTACGGTAATCTACCAGCGATAATCGAAGTCTCGGAGAGTACTCGAGTTACTTATATAACAATAAGTAAATCCTCAATCGTCGTGATTCATATTTTCCTCCATCAACGATACTTTGCTTTTTTTGATTTTCCTTCTAGCACCATTTGCCTTCAATTTTAGTTTTTTTCTGATTTATAATTTATTAAATACTAAATTAACACTCTATGGGCTCCTCTGACTGTGAAACTAAGCTCCTATTCTTCAAAATCAAATTTTCAACTGTGCCAAATATTACATTGCGAAAATTTTGAAATTCTTTGCATTTAATATGTAAAATTCAGATTTAATCCATCATTTAAAATATTATTTTTATCATTTTCTAATTGCGCTACCGTGAAACTGATTTTCGAATAGCACCAAAAATTCTGTAGAGGGTTAAAAATACAATTCGGACTAAAGAGGGTTGAAAGAAGTATCTTAGAGCTAACAGAAGATTTTTAAATCGCGGAATACTAATTTCTAAAGTCCTTAATCCACTGTAGCCTCCAACGATATTATCCTCTTTAACGTTAGATAATTCCAATAGATAAAACCAATCGGTTTATTTTTTTCCCTCCTCTCGAACAAATGTCCATGATACAAGAGTAATGTTGTCGCGAGTAAACTAAAAGATAAGATAAGCCAGCAGATCCGAGAAATTGCTCGATAACGAGTCGGCTATCCGAAGAGAATCCCACTCGATTGAGTAATCTTTGACTCTCATACTCGAAACGTGGATCCAGGAATTCGTGTAAATGGTGAAAGTGGTTACGATAGAAATCGATGTAAGATACCACGATGTTACTGGGTCATAGGAGTTTCATTAACAATCGACTTCGTTCTTATACTTTGCCCCGTTGAATTGCAGAGAATTCGATTAGACGACGGTCCTTGACTTGCGTTGACGCGCGCGTGCGAATTGCAGGCACAAGACTCAACTGGCTCGGTGAATGTAAATAAAGAAGTCTGTTGAACTTGAGACACGCTCGTTCTCATTATTTTCCTTTTTTTTGTCTTCGTTATTTTCTTACTTACTGTAACTGACTTGTTGTTTTCACTCCGAACCACCAAGTATATTATATTAAATAATAATTCGCACAGAACTTAAAATTTCTCAGAGGTGGCGGGAAATTTGAATTTGGGGCCATTGAGTGCAAGTATCTTTTTATCACTTCACCTAGGACCTTGTCTTAGATGGCGTAGAAAATTTCTAAGATCACAATGTGCACAGAACTTAAAATTTCTCAGAGATAGGGGGGAAATTTGAAATTGGGCCCACTGATTGAAAGTACCTTGTTATCATTTCACCTGGGCCAATTGTCTTAGGTGGTTTCCAATTTCTTAAGGCCACAACGTGTACAGAACTTAAAATTTCTCAGAGATGGGGGGAAATTTGAAATTGGGCCCACTGATTGAAAGTGCCTTGTTATCATTTCACCTGGGACCAATTGTCTTAGGTGGTTTCCAACTTCTTAAGGAAAAAACGTGTACAGAACTTAAAATTTCTCAGAGATGGGGGCAAATTGGAACTTGGGCCCACTGATTGCAAGTATAATTATACTCGGGACCAATTATCTTAGGTGGTTTCCAATTTCCTAGGGTCTCAACGTGTACAGAACTTAAAATTTCTCAGAGATGGGGGGAAATTTGAAATTGGGCCCATTGAGTGCAAGCACCTTGTTATCGTTTCACCTGAGACTAATTGATTTAGGTGGTTTCCAAATTCCTAAGGCCACAACGTGCACAGAACTTAAAATTTCTCAGAGATGGGGGGAAATTTGAAATTGGGCCCACTGATTGCAAGCACCTTGTTATCATTTCACCTGAGACTAATTGATTTAGGTGGTTTCCAACGTCTTAAGGAAAAAACGTGTACAGAACTTAAAATTTCTCAGAGATGGGGGGAAATTAGAAATTGGGCCCACTGATTGAAAGTATCTTGTTATCATTTCACCTGGGATCAATTGTCTTAGGTGGTTTCCAACTTCTTAAGGCCGCAATGTGCACAGAAGGAAGCCATATTCACCATACTCTCCTCCATCTATTTCCAACGATCCTCCATTCACATTCTCCACCTCAATTTCTTCCATTCTACTCCAGAAATTTTCCACCTTGCACTTTTCTAAAGCATCGTACTCTCTCACTGAATTGTACTTTAGCAAAAAATCCTATCTTTCTCCAGAAGATTCCATCTAGAATCTTTTAAAACTAGTCTAAGTCGAGTCGCATTGTCTTCCTCTTCCCAACGGTCTTTTGAATCATCTGGCATCGATTACACCGACGCAATTAAGCACCAGTGCCGAGACTTTTAATTACAAAGACGCAACGACTCTACGTCAATGACTCGAACCTCCTAAGAGAGAGCGCTTTAGAATGCAACGGATGTAGCATACCAAGAAACGACTTTCACTGACGCAAGAGGGGCCCGAACCTGCCCATTGACATCCCTGAAACGGGGAAAACCGTGCGGCTTGGCCTTCTTTTAACTCCTTTTTTTTCTACCATTCTACCTTGTCTTTCTCACGAATCCCGTTGCTTATTGGGACACAACGTACGAAACGTGCTACCATCTAAAAATAGATACGCTATAGATTATGAAAACGTTCTTAATCGTTGCTGACAAAACGTTGAACAAAGTTACCAAAGAGTTGATACTCGTGTAGAGGCGATTTGAAAATAGCTTTGCCAATATAAAATAGCATGGTAATCGCTTAGAATAATTGTCGCTGAATGTGCTAATGAATCGAATTCCATGTGGCGTGCGCAATAAAATTCAAACCCGCACGTGCTGCCTGATGCAGACGTCAGGGATAGCATCACGTTCCTCGACGGAGGTATGCACATCATTTTTCGGCTGGGGGAAAAACGAATAGAGGAAAAAAGAGAGGGCACAATGGCGTGGGATTTCCTGGGAGGACAGGGCAGAATTTCTTGAACGAAGTTCGCTGTGTTTGCTCATGCTGGAGGCAGAATTCTCTTTATAAGTTGGAGAGAAAGGTTGATTTTCTTCGTCTTCCATAAATTTGCTTTAAATACTATAGTCTTATATATACTATAGTATTACTATATTTACTACAGTAGCTATTGTACAACTGAAAGATAACTAGGGAACGGTGGCCTATTACTGCCATTTTGTTTTTAGAATGAACATACCACATAGTTGTTTACTTTTAGTGGCTGCATTTGAGATTCCAAAAACGAAATAACTAGAATAATCGATTAAAAATGAGTAGCTTCGCCACTCGCTAGCCATCTTTCAGTTGTCGGACTGTATCTATTATAGTCCTTTTATCCTAGGTATAGTTTGAATTACTGTTAGACCCTCCTTTATTTCCTTAGGCACCATAGTCTTCTTCTCACAATCAGAGAGAGTTTGAACTATTTCCAGTTTTGAATTCTACGATAAGTTTTACTTAAAATATACTATTCTACCTGGTTTCTAAATCGCAGAGACTGAAGTCACATAGGAAAATTTGAAAGTTTCCTAGAGATCATGAGAATTGAAACTATATCGATTGATCGTGACTTTGATTTAATTCCTTTGGCACCATAGTATTTTTGTCAGACAGATTCTGATCCGCCAAGGCTATATTAAGCGTCAATTTAGAAAAAATTGCCCTCTGATGGCGAACGTTTGAATTGAAATCCACTGATTGCCAAACGAAGTCCTGCAGGGACGTTGGAAAGGTGTCGAAACAAGAAGGCACCCAGGTCTGTGCACCATCAGTCTCTCATGACGTCAGTACCAGCCGCTTTGCTCTTTTTAACCTTCACGCTGGTATTTCCACCGGTTCTTCGACTCTGTCTGGTTTAACTTGCTCCAAACGAAGAGGAGCAAGTTCTATCGGTTCTTCCCCGGTCTGTCTGTTTCCATTTCCTCCTCCAGGGAAGTTCCACTTTCCAGGTCTTCGTGTGTTGGACAGACTTGTACACAAATCGTTGCATATTTACATGGGCGCATTTCCCGCTCGAGTAATCAGTCGTCTAAACGACGCCTGTTTCCTCGAGGCAGAGATAAGAATGATGGAAACGTGGTATCGTTGATCGTCGCTGCATTGGATTGTCAGAAATGATGCTCTTTTTTCATTTGGTACTTGCAACATCTTTGGATTTGGAATGAGAGGGAAGAATTTCAATTAGAATTAAAAATTGTGGGATTGTGATGGCCATGGGGTTACAATTTTCTATCACTGAAATTGTAAAACTTTTTTCTACATTCTGAATATAATTTCTACTATTAAATCATTCAAAGTCATCCTTAACACGTTGACTGCCATGGGGGTCACCGGTGACCGGCCTTATTGAATTCAATAAAATTCCATATTACCTTTCAATTGCAATTTTGATGAATTCTCTAACATATTGAATATTTAAATATTTTGCATTAAGAAAATAAAGGTCTACCAAATATTTATGAATTTGTATCGTTAAAGTTTCTGCTTTATAAAGATGTGAATTTGATAGAAATAGTTTCACTCTAGTAGGAATGATGCAATTACAAAATACCTTTGGCGTTCAACGTGTTAAATACAGGAACATGAATAGTAGATAGTTAAAGGTCCAAAATTACAATTGGAGAAGCAAATTTCTCGCAATTTTCCAAACTTAGAGTTCCCATCGCCTCTATGACAATATTCTTAATTACATTCGTGACACATCTGTAAAATACCATTCTTAATTAATCGTTTAACACGTCGCAACCTCAGAGGCAAATTGCGCTATCCAAAAAGCTACAGACAGTAGCCAATCTTAAGCTGAGGACTCCGAATAGATTACTTGGAACTGTACAAACGCTGAGTCACAGTTATTAACATATTTTAACCTGTCATTTGTACGCACCTTTGTCAATGTCATTCGCAATGACCTTCTTGACCCCTACGAGCTTCGAGGCGATTCCAGAAGCACCACATCCTGCCCCAAGATCCAGGACTTCAATATCCTCATTCTCTGAAGTTTTAAAAAGTTTCTCACCCTCGTCCAAAATGAATCTCGTTAGAGACTGTCCTCCTGGCCAATAAATGGACCAAAATGGATCCGAGAATGTGCCATTTTCATCGAGTAGGTTGGAATATGGCGTATGATAGAGTGGGCAATTTGGAGTTAAGAGGAAAAGCTTTATTTCCGGTGTCATGTGATCTTGAGTAATTTCTGTGTTCTTTAAGATATCTGCGACAATGTTGGATTCACTTTTCACGAGCTTATCGGTCGTCCTGGTGAGGTTATCAATTGTCGTGTTGCTCCATGTCCTGTCTACGTTGATGGCGATTCTTCGTCCGAACGATTGATACAACTTTATCGCTCGTCTCGTAATCATTCCCGCGGTCTAAAAATAACATTGCGCGAAAACGCTTGATTGCGTGGATTCGAGGAATTTATTCTAAATATATCTGTTTTTTTCGTGATAGAGAGAAATGTCGGGGAATCGGTGAACGCGGAAATTCAAAGGTGAATGACAAATGATAGGAGGTCGAGGAATTTCAAGAGAGAAGTTACAGATTTTGTGGAAATTTGGAGAGGAACGAAGATTCTGAAAATTAAAAGTGACGAAAGTTGAAATCTGAAAAGATATGGAGATTGAAATATTGAAATTGTAGAAGTCAAAAAGGAAGATGGAAGATTGGAGTGCAGAGAAACAAGGAATCTGAAAATCAGAAAAGTGACGAAAGTTGAAATTTGAAAAGATATGAAAATTGAAAAATTGAAATTATAAAAGTCAAAAAGGAAAACAGAAGGTTGGAGTGCAGAGAAACAAGGAATCTGAAAATCAGAAAAGTGACGAAAGTTGAAATTTGAAAAGATATGAAAATTGAAAAATTGAAATTATAAAAGTCAAAAAGGAAAACAGAAGGTTGGAGTGCAGAGGAACAAGGAATCTGAAAATCAGAAAAGTGACGAAAGTTGAAATTTGAAAAGATATGAAAATTGAAAAATTGAAATTATAAAAGTCAAAAAGGAAAACAGAAGGTTGGAGTGCAGAGGAACAAGGAATCTGAAAATCAGAAATGTGACGAAAGTTGAAATCTAAAAAGATACGGAGATTGAAAAATTGAAATTGTAGAAGCCAAAAAGGAAGACAGAAGATTGGAGTGCAGAGAAACAAGGAATCTGAAACTGAAGTCAGAAAAATCGCAAAAGTTGATATTTTCAAAGATACGGAGATTGAAAAAATTGTAATTATAGAAGTAGGAGACAAAAGATGAGAATGTTGAGAAACAATGAATGTGAAACTAAAAATCAGAAAGATGACAAAAGTTGAAATTTTCAAAGATACGGAGATTGAAAAAATTGAAATTATAAAAGTTCTAAAAGAAAGACAGAAGACGAGAGTGCAGAAGTTGCGTAAGAAAAAGAAATAGAAAACTATCTAGATTTTATCCCTTTATCTATCGTAGCGTAAAAAAAGAAATCACTAAGACGTAACTTCCGTTTCTCGACAGAGAAAACGACAATAAATTCTCGCATTCTAAGAACGCTATCATGATCTCAAGCGATATCGATAAATTTCCAGTTTTTTTTTTGTTTTATAGGAACCGATAAGCTATCTGTCTTCAGTCGATCTTTGTATATTCAACAACTCAAAAATCCCACAACGGAAAATATTTTGTTTTTAGCAATCGTGTCAAGGCTCCTACTACATTATAATTCAACTCGATCCATTTTTCCAAAGAATTACCTAGCAATCCGGGGACTTTTTACTTTCTGTCAGCAAATTCAAGAAACGTCGTTAATTTAAAGTTAACGAGAAACCAGCAGCGTACCTTTATCGTGCAGCTAAAAGATAATATCGTTTTCTTTCGACGAACTGGAATTTCTAGGGCACATTTAGATGGTCGATTATCGAAGCACGGGAAACCACGAGGAAAAACGACACGTGCTTTCCCATATACGTGCATTTGCAAGTGCTTTAAACCCTTTGATTATTCTCCTTTTATACCTTTGGACTTCAACTGCAATGGCTGCTTTGCTTAGGACTTTTTAGTTCTTATTTTAACCCTTTGCACACGAATCTGACATTATCTATTAGCTGTCTAATAGATAATAACGTAGTAATATAAGTAATATTCACTTTACTATATGCTATATAGTGTTATTTCAATAGGAAAGTACAAGTGAACATACATTTCTTTAAATATTATGGTGCAATAAGTTCATCCAATCTATATATATAAAGCTCAAATACCACTGACTGACTGACTCACTCACTCATCACGAAATCTCAAAAACTACAGAACGAATTGCAATGAAATTTGGAACATACCTTCCCCTTGGGTCTTAGGTGTTTACTAAGAAAGGGTTTTGAAAAATTCGAAATTTTAGGGGGGTTTTGGGGGGTTAAAGTATGGGCCAAACTCATCAACGCAGAGCCAAAACTACTTGACCTAGAAACTTGAAATTTTGCATGAGTGTTCCTTCTAGGGTATCAACATTAAACTTAACTTTTACTAATTTAAGTAGTCCTTAATCCTAATGATATTAAACCGTTGTGAAGCACGGGAACTTTCAGCTAGTCACTGATATAGTCAAAGGTCACCTTGGAGGGCACAATCGAGGGGTATGGTACTC
This sequence comes from Cerceris rybyensis, assembly GCA_910591515.1. NCBI lineage: Eukaryota > Metazoa > Arthropoda > Insecta > Hymenoptera > Crabronidae > Cerceris > Cerceris rybyensis. Next base: position 2,549,747 of record OU342800.1, on the reverse strand, counting down.
TTACGGTGTCCCCTCAGGTGAAACATCGGAGTGCAAAGAGTTAAGCAGGTGTAGACCTAGCTAAATTGTAATATGTTAAATAATAAATGAGACAAAATGTAAAATTTCCTAAGAGATACTAGAAATTTGTACTTTGAGCCCACTGGTTGCAAATGTTTGGGTTATCTTTGCCTCAATTTAAAAGACTACTCTTTCATGGCTTCTGAACTAAAAACTAGGATTTTGAGGGCTTGAAGGGTATTGCGTGGATAACTGCAAGAGAGAGAGAGACCATGAGAAATTTCAAATAGAAATTACCTCGACACATATTCCCAAGCTGTTATAAAATGTCTCATTTACCTGGTTCACGTAATTAATCCCTGGCGATCGATGGTACTCGGAATAGACCGATTATGTCTAAACAAAACACATTACGGTTAGTGTATACAGAGAAAACGATTTAATAGCCTTTATTGAAAGAACGATAGGATGATATCGATTACGTAACGCTGGGTTTACTACCGGTAGAGCCGATAAACCAAAACAAACTTACAATAAGCTGCTAACAGGAGGAAAACAGATGGGAAATATCGAAGTTTTATTATTATTGCATATGGATATCAACGGGTGATTCCCAGCTGGATTTTTACCCCTTTTTTCTGTCGAGGAAAGCTGTCTCTTTTTCCTCTCTCTCCCTCTTCAACTTGTTCTCTTTTTCTTTTCCTCCTATGCTCTCTCTTCTTCACTCCTAAACTCTGTGTCTTCTTTATCAATCTCTCTTTTTCCTCTCTCTCTCTCTCGTTTACAGACTAACTTACTATTGCTCTTTCTTTTCCTCCTATGTTCTCTCTTCTTCACTCCTAACCTCTGTGTCTTCTTTATCAATCTCTCTTTTTCCTCCCTCTCTTTCTCGTTTACAGACTAACTTACTATTGCTCTTTCTTTTCCTCCAATTTTCTTCCTCTTTCACTCTTAAATTCTATGCTTTCTTTATCAATCTCTCTTTTTCTTTTCCTCTCATCGTCTCTCTCTTTCATTCGCAAACTGTATGCTTTCTTTCTCACTCTCTCTCTTGCATTTTCTCTTATTTTCTGTCTCTCTCTCGTTCATAGGTTTGCTCACCCTTTTGCTCTTTCTCTTCCCTCTTATCGGTGAATCCGTCCGATTGCACACTCCGTCGATTAAACCGGTGAGAAATGTTGCGTCGAAGTTTGCATCAGATTTTGGTGTACATACGTTTGATAAATTTACCCTGTCGGCACGTGTTATCGATTAGGGTTGACCACCACGAGCTTACCCCATAGATTAAAAATGGACGCAACCATTGTTGACCAAACGAATTGTTCTTGATCGACGTGTTACCATCGGGTTCGTTGTTTGAGTATGATGAAACATGCATTCGTACTTGCCGCCTTTCAGGTAATACCTCTCGTCGTACTTTGCCAACAAAATTAGCGATCAATTCGCACGATATATTGCGCACCTTTTGGCGCCTGTCTCTTGAAACTTATCAGATAAAGATTGTTAACTAACAACGCAACAGAGTCTCGACCAAGGTGCATGACTTTTGTACGAACCTTAGACTTTCAACTAGACAGGATACTTTTACCTTTAACCCTTTGCACTCCTATGTCGAGCTACACTCGACACAGCTTCCTGTGCTACTTAACGTGTTATCTATTAATTATTGACTTTTCAAAATCAACAATAATTTAGCATCTTAAAATGAATATCCCGCGGTAATTACAAATCTTTTTAGTATAATGTAAAAATGAATAATTATCAGGAGACAATTTTCAGAGACTATATTTGCTTATCTGACGGATAGTTAGTAAAATAATTCGTAGTGCAAAGGGTTAAGACAGGACATCCAGGACGATTTTATATTTTACACATTTTGAAGTCCACAGGAAAATTACTTTACGTGTCGTGCTGACATTTCTCGATAATTCCAAGTACCTCGAACTGCAATCTTATATATAATCTTTTATTCTTTAAGATCATAGTTTCCTATTACTCGAACTTCAACCCGGAAAATCAAAAATAGGTGGCAATTTATCTCACCGGTTCAATAGTCTCTCATCTATGCTAATTTCAAGAAAATCCCGCGCTCAACATTTTCCAAGATCTAACGTAGTTTCTAGCTAAGCACGATTTCTCATTCTTCAAAGTCAGTTTTCTATTACTCGAACGTGAACCTAGAAAATGAAAAATAGGATGACAATGTTCTACTTGTGCTGATTTTAAGAAAATCCAACGCTCAAACTTTTCCAAGATCTACCGTAGTTTCTAGGGATAGCTAAGCACGATTTCTCATTCTTCAAAGTCAGTTTTCTATTACTCGAACATAAACCTAGAAAATGAAAAATAGGTGACAATGTTCTACTTGTGCTGATTTTAAGAAAATCCAACGCTCGACCTTTTCCCCGATTTACCGTAGTTTCCAAGCATAAGTTGAAATCGTTAAATACGATTTACCTCGTACCTCCAACGACTCCTTCCTCTTATTTCCGTTCTCGGTAAAGCTTTTACGAAGGAGTTATCGATAAAAGCTCCCTCGCGTATATAACGAGCCAAGCGGAGAACGTTTTATCTGGAATAACCGTGGTTATATCGAGCTGTCGAATGGTGGGGGTAGACAATTGTTATAAAAGCCATGCGCGGCGCGATTCGAGGTCACTTCTTGCCAGAACCTCGTGAGACGTAGAGAGTCGTTGCGCACGAAACCGAATTCATCGAGTGCCGCTAATACTCGTGAAAGACTTTCACATTGAATTGCATAACAGTGCAATCCTGAAAGAATTCTACAACGAAGAAGCGGAGTTTACCACGATACGTTTACGGTTCTAAATCGTTTTTGTGAACGACCTAAGTGAAACTTCGTCGTGACTTAAGTGACGAATTTAAGTCGAGAAAATTCTCACGTTCAGTGAAGTGTGCAAGAGAGGAACGTCAGAGATTAACTCGAGGAAGAAAACGGAGACTATACTCACGGATATGACACGTTGCCAGGGTCTACAGTCCTATGCACCTGCCACGATGACGGACAGGTAAGGATCAGAATTATGATACCACGCGTAGAACGATACTCAGACACGTGACCGTTTCCACTATGAAACTACAGATAAGTTTCATGTAAACGTGGCGTCGAAGAGTTTATCGATATACTCGCAATGTGATCGGTCGAAACTTCGATAATCGACGATGGGCGCGAATTTTTAAAAAATTTCCCTCTTGATTTTACACTTTTCAAGTTGAATAGAATTAAAATTCGATTCGAAGTCCCTCGTCGATATATCGATTTCGTAGACCGACAGATCGTTCGATATCGATTGTGTACAATCTTCCAGTCTATTTATTTTGAATTCTTTCCAGCGGGAAACTAGCGTGGCCCGAACAAAAGGAGGCAAGGTGCAGAAGAGGCACCATAACCTGTGGCATGCTGCCTACATTGCACGCATTGGCATCCAGAGAATGCGACAGCCGCGGTGCTATCTGTCTCGTACCGTTTGACGGTGAAATGGACTCTGCCAGTCACCTACAGATGATTTTACTCGAAGCATATTGCCGAGAGACTGGAATTCAAGTTGTCAGAGTGACACGAGAAAGGATACGGGATCATCTGTGTCCAGGAAGTGGAGATCTGTCCTGCGTTCTAATCTCGAACGAGGATTCATCGTTTTACTTGGATCCACCGGAGTGAAAGTGAAGAATTCAAATACCAGGAACGTCTACGTACCTCGACTTGGTACAATCGTTGGAAGAAATTCTTACGAATCCGAGGACCTTACTTTTTGGAAGGCTTCTTTCGGAGAAAAACGATGGTCGCTGGGAGGACCGAGAAGCGCGATCGAACTGCTCGTCATGACTCGCGTATTTCGTGAACATCGGACAGTGACAACGAATGGACGATATATAATGTTTTTTCTTCGTCTCTTTTTTTTTGGTGATAACAAACGATGAGATACGAATGGAATAGAGGGAGGAAATATGATTCCGATGTTCGATTTCAATCGCGATAAAGCTTCTCGGTAATGGATATCATTGTCAAAATAAGCGCGCGCTGCGCGCACATGCGCAACACGAAGTACTAAAAACGCGCGAAATTTGAACTGCGTATATTCTGTTCTTTGTTTATGTACGTTGTTCTGCGGACATGTATGTATCTGTACACGTTGTATTTGTAAACGATGTTGTTTGTCGCGTGGGCGACGATTGTTTTTCATTGAAATCTATCGAAGAAACGGAGCATACATCGATTATATACACTGTTGTAATTATTTTTTAAGAATATATATTTTACAGAGATAAACGTTCTTGTTTGTTTTCCTACCACTTTTCCTTTAACTCGATGGATATATATAGATCTACAGGTTGTATTTGCAAACGACGATTGTTTTTAATTGAAATCTGCGAAAGAATTGGAGCACGCGTCGATATACATCGTTGGTTTATCAATCTGGGGTTGACAATTAAATTAAATTTGACGATTAAAATTTGCATTCTTCTGCACAATTGCTGCTCGTTTAAAAATATTTTGCTACCAGTGACCCATACGATAATTGCAGCTAAAATTAAAGGCGAGGCGGAAATTTTTAAAAATGTTTGAGCGCCACTGACAAACTCTGATGTAATGATTCTGTAAGAATATATATTTCACAAAGATCAACGTCCTTGTCATTTTTCTTACGACTTTCCGATGTTTAATAAATAACGTTTATTCAACTTGCACAATTTTTCTCGTAGCTTGCGAAATACTTGAGGAACTCGAATATCTCGTCAATGGAGGACTTAAAAATCCTGAGCGTGACGTGAGTAGGTACATTAAAACAATAAAAAGTTCAGTTACCTCTCGGAGTCATCGATGCCAATGACTTGAGATTTTATCTTTCGTTGGAAACGATATCGTCGATTTCACCGTTTTCCTTCGCCCGTCAAAATTGCAACAATGCACGTATCGATAGCGAAGAAAAAAAAAATAAACAAACGAGATAATTATAATTTATTATCTTATTATGATTACTTTCTAAAGGACTTACGATCTTATCTGTTTATTCTTTCTTCGTTTATTGCGAAAGAATTGAAATATTCGGAGGATTCTTAAATTTTCACCTGACAAGAAAGAGTTTAACCGGTGGTAAATCTATTGATATTTCAATATAATTACTGTGGCAAAAGAGAAATCAAGAGGTGGAAAAGATGATCGATTCGATGATCTGTATTTTATAAGATTGAAGTAGAATATCTGCTCTATGACTATCCTATAAACTTGGAGAACTTTTAGAAATAATTGACGAATCATTTTAACTTCCTTAGTAGTTTAGTGTTAAATAAAACGACGAAGAAAACTCGAAGAAATATAATTATTAATTTTGAAATTTCTCTCGTAGACCAACGTCAGAAGTTACCTTCCATTTCTTTGGTAATTCAGACGACGGTGATAAAATTCGCGAGTCTCTCAACAGACTCGTTCAACGTCGACGACTCAGTGAAATTTCCCTCGAATCGACACATTTCACTTTCCAGCAAAAACCTGCCCTCAAACTCCAGGTAATTAAATCCGTATTCCTTCTCATTATCGATACGAAAATTGATAAAAGATAATGAGATATTCACACGACAATATAATTATTCTTCGATTCTCCTCAGACTCTGAGCATCAATCAGGTAAATGAACATGAAGTTCATTTGGGTGATCAATTCATCCTGACATGCGTCGCTCAAGGAAGTTACAGCATTAATTTCACCTGGTACAAGGACAATATGCTGGTGAACATGAGTAAAGCCACCAGGTAAACGGAATGACAAACAGGCAACGCTAATTTTCCATGCGTACGAATAATAATTAAGTATAATTGGTATTCGGAAATAGTTCCAGTCATGGAACACTGTACGGAGTTCTTGAAACAGAAATAAGGAAGAATATCGATAATTATTTAACATAGTTACGAACGGTAACAGAATTTCTACGATTATCAATTGATCTATTCTAAATGATCATTAAATATGGCATAGTCACGATGATATTTCCTTCCTCTTTCTGTATTTTTCCGACTTCAATCGACATAGTAATTAAGTCCTGAAAATGACATAGTCATTGATCTACGATTTTAGATTACTTCTGAGTAAACTTCGAATCACTGGCCTGCAATATATTAATTATTAGAAAGATATAAATATAAAAATATATAACAGAATAGTGTTTCGAAACTCACTTAAAAGTAATCTAAGATCATAGGTCTTGGGTGAAATGACTTTGTCAATTAACTAAATCGTATGCCAAGGGGTTAATAAATTAGGAAAAATGTCCAACAGTTGAAAATAGAGAGCCGAGAGAGTATTTGAGAACTTGGCTCACTGATAGAGAGTCCTAACTTTTTAATCACATTTTAATCACCATAGCCTTGGGTTGTCCAAAGTGAAGAATTCTTAAGGACACTTACAAATTCCTACGAATTCTCTCACAGGGAAATTTGGTACAGACACCTCCCAAATGATGGATCCGATTTGCACACCTCTATTTTGACTATCGAAAAAGCAACGTTACTCGACGCTGGCCAATACACCTGCCAAGTAGTAGATTGGAGTGTTCAACAATGCAAAAGTATCTACATCGACATAAGAGACGAGCCAGATGTTAAAGTGATGCCTATGAGTGCAACAATAGACAAGGTACTTCATACAACTCTCCATCAACAAACCTAAATTCAAATCAGCTCACACTTTTTGTTTAAAAAAAATTCTTTCCTAATTTAACTGACCACAGTAATTAAAGAGAGAAGAGTCTTTTAAAAATAATACTTTTACTCTCAGGGCAACGATATCCAGCTAACTTGCATGACCCCAAATCTACCAAACATCGGCATAGGATTCGGCTGGACGAAGAATCGTGCATTGCTCAAATTAGAACCTGGCAGCGAAGTCTGGGAAGATCTCTACCCAGCCGGAAGCATTCTCAAAATTACAAATGCACAGGTGACGAATTTTTCCAAATCTGAAGCTGAATAGAATTCAAATTAAAGAACTGAATAGAATTTAAACGAAATTACCAGAGATAATTACAATTTTGCAGAAATCTGCAATATATACTTGCAACGTGGGAGATAAGTCTATGTCCGTTCGTGTGGAGGTCGTAAATCGATCTCTGATACCGATCTGCTCTATGGGAGAATCATGGGGATTATATTGGCCCGATACAGCGCCAGGATCGGAAGCTTTGCTCGAATGTCCTCATTATTTTTTAGGTAAAAAGGTTTCGAGATTGTGCTCGATGAAGGACGCCACAACGCCGGAATGGCAGACACCAGATTTTTCTTCTTGTTTGTACAAACCCCTGACTTCTCATTATGATAACGTTAGTTTTACTTATATTACTAATTTCTATGTATTTTGGACTGTTCGTTTTTAACTAATAAGAGATTGTTGCAGTTTAACAGCTTGACTCTTGGGTACCAAAATACGACTGGGTCTGAAACGATCCTTGCATTTTGGGAGATTCTTCAGTCGCGCGAGTTGCCATTGTATCCTGGCGAGGGTGATCTCATTTTAAAAATTCTAGCTGAAATTGAACGTTATCAGTACAATGTAGATCCGACTGATCTCTATTCCTCGACAGAGCCACTGATACAAATTATTAATCGTATACTGAACGATGCAAATTCTATCCTGTGTCAACAAGTAAGAGAACACCCCTTTTTTACAGTGAATCAATGAGGTGTGGCTTAATAAGAATGTTATTTTCTTTCGTAGAAAGTCCTGGTACTTCTACAAATCACTCAACGAAGTTTGCTTCATTTGTCCAAGAAACTGACTCATTATTACAAACATTTGTCGTTGTCTTCTATGGTCGTTGACATTCAACGACTGCAGCAACACAATGGTGATAGTATCACGCATTCTCTTCAAATTCCGGCGAACGACTATATGCAAGTATCTTTTTCAGGTGCATCAGCATCTACAGAAGACGTATATATACGTTACAGTAAATGTGATTAATTCCGTGATTATTTATAATTACCACTAATTGTAAGTTTGATAAATGTGATGAATTCCTAAATATTTATCAAATTAACTGACAAGTTACTATTAAACGTTAGTACCATTAAGTACCAAGATAATCACTGAAATAATTTCTTTTACTGTAATGTATATACGCTCTGATAGATCCGTCGAGAAAATATCGCATCGTATCCTTCCAGGTTTCTCGCTGGAGTGCGTCGCAATTAAAGAGTTATCAATTTTTCCAGGTATCCAAACTGGTACGATGAAAAGGTCAACATACGACTCTGGAGAAAGAAACAGCGCAATGGAAAAACCGAGGGAATCCTAAGTGGAATTGTTGTAGTTTACAAAAACGTGTCTCGTTTCCTCCCAACAGCCTACGTGAAAGAACTCGAGTGAGTATTCGCGCTCACATTGTTGTACAATATTTTTCTTCAACTATCAATCTTTTCAGTGATGGAACTGATTTGGAGTTTCGGATAAATTCTCGTGTAATTATGGTGACTCTGCCTTCCTTTAATCTCGACAAGCACAACAAAATATGGGTGGACGTTCAATTGAGACACTTGCAAAATCAATCGAGCTCCTGGAACATTTCCTGCGGCCTTATAGATAATGTGGGAAGCTGGGATCTTGATAGCTGCGTGGCAAACACCATGTCCAGTGATAGCATGACCCAATGTCTCTGTCCTAACACTGGAACGATTGCAGTCTTCCTAACTGCTCGTGCTGTCAGGGTAAGATGACAAAAGAGTTCAATTTATGAAGCAAAAAGTCAGGAACAACTGACTTTTGCTAAATTAAAATATGTCATGTCATAGTCAGATGGTTAAGAAGTTCCTGAAATTCAAACAGAGACTGTAGACTTATTCTAGACTGACTGTAGAGTACATTGGTTTGAGTTGAAGTACATGACACTTCACCTGACTCTATTAAGATGGCTACAGAGTTCAATTTATCAAGCACAAAGCCAGGAGCGATTGACTTTTGCTAAATTAAGATATGTCATGACATAGTCAGATGGTGAAGAAGTTCTTGAAGTTCAAACAGAGACTGTAGACTTACTGTAGACTATATTGGTTTGAGTTGAAGTACAGGATCCTTCACCTGACTCTATTTACTTCATCAGGTCGTGCTGGCGAAAAAGGAGCAAACGACGTTCGTCGTGATCTTCGGATGCAGCAGCTGTCTAGCCCAATGCTTCCTCTCTTCGCTGATCCTTGGATCCTTCTGGTGGAAGAATCGCAGCTGGATGAACTTCTTAAAGCTTCAATGCTGCGGTGCTCTGGTTGGAGCCATGGCTCTCTTCATTTACGCCGTGCACGATGATCTACCTGAAGTAACATCAACAGTTTTCTACATCTATCTTGTAGAATTCCAGCAATTAAATTGATTTCTTCTTGTACTTTCAATTAATTAAACAATGTGATTTCAGACGTCATATGCAATCGTAGCGATCAGCCTGGAAGCCTTTCTTCTCATTGGAATGTCCGCACCAATTTCCGAGGCATTAATCATTTACGCAGGCTTGACGCAAATTCGATCCGGTCAGCACTTTCAACCCACCGTCATTGCAGTCATTACAGGTAAAGAGGATGATGGAAGTTTGTTTTATTTTGTTGTATAAAAATCACACGAACTTTTTACTTCAGGTGTTCCAATTCTGGCAGTCTTGACCACCGAATTGACGCATAAAAGCACCGGGTGGAGACATGAATCATGGTGGTTGATTTTTGGCAGTGGAGTCTACAACATTTTCGTGACTTGTGCGACAATGATGTTTCTCATATTTGCACTGCTATACATAGGGATTTTGCACAAGGCTCATGCACTCGTTGAGGAGAACGTTGTCAAAAAAGAAGCGATTGAGACGAGGTACATTAGCAAAGATTTCGCTCTGATCACAGTAGATGTAATTGTAGAGTTACAGTTGAACTGTCTTCCAATATTCTTTGAAACTTGGCCAATTGATCTTCCATTGCGTCCTCGGAGTTTTATTTTCCTAATTAAATCAATCCTACTTAGAGTACGAATGCTCCATCGCGCTGCCATCGTCATCTGCGGAATAATTGCGATGGAAGCTTCTTCAATTTTCTACATAAACTCAACATCCATCATCTTCCACTACGTCTTCGCATCCCTGTCCTCCGTCTTAGTAAGTAATCTCAGACAAGAAACTGAAGTCTCCAATACAACAGATAATCCAACTTCTAATTAAAAGATACTACATCCAATTAATATCAATTTTCTCCAGGGATTTGTCATAATAATCACTTACATCGTAAACGGCGAATTATCCTTCCTTGGTCTCATCCTGAAGAAACTGAGATGGCACAGTGACACCGAAGAAGAGATAACGTCAGAACCAATTAAAGGTATCTTCATTTACAATATTCAATAATTCCTCTCTACTATTTTCATCATAAAAGTTTCCTCCATTTCTCCAGTATGCTCGAAAAGCATGGCAGAAGTTGAAAACGACACGGCTCCACCACCATCCACTTTATCCATATCCAACGAGTCGTATCTGGAGGCTCGCGGAATTGCAGCTGGTAGTATAGACATGCGTGACTTCATGACTGAATCGTCATCCTCATACACAAAACCATCCGTCCCTGCTGCTAGCAGATACTTGCCGGAGATACGTATCGATCATTCGGACGATATTAACTTAGAGAATTATAGTACAAGTCCAAGAAAGTATCAAGAAACGATCTCCTTCGATTCCGTGTTCACGAATCGTGTCACTCATTGCGTCGAATCTTATGCAGCCGGGGATTGTTGTACTTTTCGTGAATTCAACAAATATCGTGAATCACAGGGACAAGTATTTCCATCGCATAATCCTTTGCCAGAGAATTCTGCCAAAGTTTTGTGCAGTGCGGATGTCGAGTCGCGTTTAACGGGTATGCCGGATGTTACATTGGCGGTGAAGAATGACGTTGAATTATTATCCACGGTTGAACTTAAGTGTCGTGAACACGTTAATGTTATTCCGGATATAGCGAATACAACGGAAAGAAAGCAACCTGATGGTGAGGAGAAGGCACCGGAAATTGTCATTACAAATTGTGAGGCAACTAGTAGCGGGATGCTTGATCGAATCTCTCACGATCTTGATTACTTGCTTAATCGTACCCATAATACTGATGCGACTTAAGTTTGTGGTATTCTATGGTGGAAGTCATTTAAATGTAGGTCGTAGGCGAAATGACCATAGCTGTCGAAGCCAAAATACAACATGTTTGTTTACCAAAAGGATAAAGGGTAATTGTAAAGTTTAACACCTTCGCGCCGGCGAAGTAAATTGTCTTTTTCATGAAAGACACTGAAGCTTGAGCCACCCATGGTATACGCCGCTTGATGAGATACCCAAGCATGGATCACTGGTGGTACGTGCCGGCGTGAATGTGTTAAAGTACAGGTTTTAATTCGATGACTTTAAAATTGCGATGAAGACGGTTTAATTGTTTTAGTGGCAGCAGAGAGATCTTGCTTCTTCCGGTGCCAAGATGATCGATCTGCAAAATAGATAACTTTTCTGTAGATCGATTCTGATTTATAATTGGCAAACAATTTTTATCACTTACAAGTAGAAAAATATTGAAATCTTGCTTTGTTGCATTCATAGAAAGGAGCGCGAGTTGGTAGCATGTCAGGAATGATCTCTGCCACTAAAACGATTAACTATCAGGCCCGATCACAGACAAAAAATGGGACTAATTCCCATTAATTCGAATTGGGCCTGAATTACAACCCTTTATGTACAGTTCTTTTAATTCAGCTCTTCATTATTGTACTACAGAAGACTGGAAATTTCTGTGACCGGGCCTGTTGACAAGTAAATGAACGGGCACTTAATTGTACTTTCTTTTTTTTAAAAAATGTTATTATTTCATTAATGTCGTTTAACGTTATCATGTCTTATCGCTGTAACAAATATCCGACGTAATTCGAGGGTAATTACATCAATTTGCGGTTGGAAATGTTTAAACGAACTCGGGACGATGTACAATTTTCCTTTTTTTTTCTATTTGTTCTTTTTTTTGTTTTAATTACAAGTACGGTATAATAATGTCGCACTTCTCTCGTATGTCTCAATGAAGTAATAATTTAAGACATCGATTATTATAAGACTCTTTGTAAGAACACTATCATCACGCTCCATCCAATTATCGTGGTTGTTAACATCGAAGACGCATCGTATTTCTCTTTCACTACGAAAACCATACAGAATAAAAGATTTTATAGAACACATTGTTTATCGGTGTCGCGTGCACCTTCCCATTTAATCGATGTGAATAAATAAATCGTCGTTTTTAATACACTGATCGCGGGGACTTGCATCGAGTTTTTCATTTAGCCGGCGTTAAGTATCATAGATTATTTTAATTAGAAAAAGAAAATTTGTTAGCATTCAGTATTTAAAATGTTTTAATACTAAATAAATTTCTCGGCGATTTCACTGCATTCTCAGTGAATGTACTATGTTATTTTAAACAGAATGATTATTGTAATTGAACGTCAGACTTCTACCAAGTGCTGGCTAAACGAAAAGCAGCGAATTTATCGTCGTGTTCAACGTTGTTAATTAAATCGTCGGTTTTACATGGTATTACGTACAGTTTTTATTGTAAAAAGAAATACGATTGGAGAAATAAAAGTGTAATTGATAAAGTAGGAGATCAAAAGCAGGAGCGAGAAGTTCTTCAATGAACGTGAAAGAAACAAAAATTCAGGCAGTGTAGTCGTAATATTCATTATTCTTGTCTTTCTCTTTTCATTTCTTTTTGTTTCTTTTTTCCGAGTTACAGTACTTTTTATTTATCACTGTCATCGTACAGCCCATTTTCGTAATATCCACGATTCAGTCGTCGCAACTTTTTATCTCGTCGGTGTATGTTTTTTTTTGTTCTTTTTTTTCCTTTTTATAATTTGAATTATAAAGCTATACATTCAATTTAGTTTCGATAAGTCTACTTACATACTTAAGATCGAAGTTTAATGTTTGTTGGTAATATCTTTACCGCTAGTATGGTTAGTCATTTTGCTTAGTGAAAATGCGTCACTGAAAAATTTCTTTTTCCATTCATCATTTTTTTTACTTTTCCTTTTTTACCGAGGTATGAAATTGGAGCAGTATTTTCTTGGCCAAGCACGTGTTATAAATGCAAAAAGACATTAATAAGGTCGTGTGTTAGTTTGTTAGCACTCGAATATACCTATATGACTAGTTTTCTGTGTCAACAGAGCTTTTTTGTTCTTAAAAATATAAATTATTTACAAGGATTTCAGCTAATTTTATCGAGTTTTAATAACCTTGGTTTAATCACATCAATAATACCGAAGTATAGAAGGGCCGTGGCTTTATCTGTTATGCTTAGTAGAAAGAAAAAAAGACGAAGAAAAAAAAGAAACCTTGTTTACACTTGAACGAGCATTATATTGCGTTCTTTCTATTAGAAAAATTTTCCTTTACACGCGCTACTGTCTCTCTCTCTCTCTTTTTTTTTCTCTCCCTCGAGGAAGGGAGGGATCCTGGTTTTCTTATTTTATTCCATTCTCGCATAGAAGAAGAATACAGCGGGGCGGTTCGTCGGATAATCGAGATACTTTTTGCTGAGTATTTTTATGGGGGAAATAAGTGCGGAACTCGTAGTGCATTTTTCTTTTGTCACATTAATTTTGCATCGCTGTACGATCGAATTTTGTACATACATGTAAATCCGTTCTCCCTTTCTTTTCCTCTCTTATCTTTTGTCTTTCACACGGTCATTCATTCTTTCTCTCTCTCTCTCTCTCTCTCCCCACCTTTCTGTCATTCTCTCTTTTTTTTTTACTTCCCGTCAATTTCCATATACAAAATAAATTTCTATGATACATTTCGTCACATCGAGACAGAAGATTAATTTTAAATAATCAATTTTAATCTTTCCACGAATACAAAAGTTTACTATTACAATGCCCTTTGATCTCTGCCTAACAACAGACGAACGATAGTAATAGATGGAACAAGTGTCGAATCATATTTAAAGACACAGATCGTTAATTAATTATATTCGCGATTAATATTAAAATGTTTTATATCGTCAAATCGCAAAGGAATTCAAAACTACACGAACGCGTCCTTTTTTTTCTTCAATTTTCGAGCGTATCGAGTCCCAATGTAATTCCTAACGTAATTTAAATATGTATATATGTATATATATATATATATATCATGGTTCCATAAGACAGTTTTATACTCTTAATAAATTAAAAAAAAAGAAAGGAAACAAACAAACAATCAGAAAGAAAGTAAAGAAAGAACGTAAATCTCGTGATATCGACACGCAAACGAAGTCAATGGAATCGAAATAATTCAGTTTGAAGTAAATGTTTCTCCATAGAATATTGCAGTCGTGTATGTATATATATATATATATAAATACATGTGCATACACACCCACATAATGTGTGTGTATGTAATATACGTAACCTAGCGGTATTAGCCACGGCGCCCTTACTTTTTTTCATCATTTTAATTCCATTCTTTCTTCCTGTGTTTACTTAAATATAAAAATACATAGCCAGTCTATACATAGAGCGTGCAAAGTGGCACAGTGAACTGAGTTACCAGATATCCTGGATGGTTAACTACCGCTCTCAGTGATCGTCGGTGGTTCTGCTTCATCGTGACTTTTGCTCGTTCTGTTACTTGACACAGGGAGACCTGAGGTTTTTGGCAGCAGGTTAGTTATACTATCACTATTGGATGTCGTAGCGTTACACATAGAATTATCAAAATGTTGCAAGCATGGAAATTCTGGACCAGGCAGCAGTAAAGTAGTTTGAGTGGGAAGATTAGTTAATGATACCATTCCTGGTGTCATCAATTGCTTGTTAAAGCAGCTCCTTAATGCCTCTTCGATTAAATTTGCTATTTTATCACGGTCGTTCTAGAAAAAGTTCATTTTCAACCGTTGAAATAACCTTCTTATCTTGTTCAATTTTATTTCGTTTTTATAATATTTCTCATAACGTTCCCGTCATGATACGTGAAACGTTACGAATAATTACCTCGTTTATGAATCCAAAATGTACAAGTTCCTGGGCAAGAAGCATCGAAGTGTCTACTTGGCTCACAGGACACGTCAATTGTCTATTCATTTTGTCATCCATTCGTAATAATATTGTCATCTATAAAATATACCAGCGTAAGCAAACAGAGAACAATCGATTTCTTTATGTGTGTATATGATTTTGTTTTCTTTGTATATATATATTTTTTTTTTGCTTATATAATTCTCGCATTGTTTTACATCACTCACAAGTAATTCACAACTTTCTTCTCTAGGCTTAACATTACACATCATATTAACTACTCTTCGAGACTCCACGTCTACGGGTTCAGGGGTGACCGATTTCACAGATTCGGTCACCTCGGGCGATATTGCCCTAGGTCGAACCGGTGGTGGTAGTTTAGCCATAAATGCCGTCAGAGGATATATTCCGTATCTATGAATAAAGAGAAAAAAAAACGTTATACATGGCTCACTAAATACCAAAAGAAAATGAAGAGAAAAGAAATATAATCGACACCGTCGACATGTTAAATAATATTCTGTGTGTATTGTTTCATACTCACTTTACATCTTCGACAAACTTTTCTAATTTTTCCGTAACGGGTATATCACTCAATCGAATCTGTTGCGGTGGCCGTCCTTGAAATCTGATCTCGGCGACTACCGTGTCAGGACCGTATAGCCTTTGCAATACCTCGTCCGTTATCGTTTCTGAAATATTAGCTGCGAAAACAACAGTATAATTAGACGATTATCATGAACTGGCCTTACAACACGTTCCTAGCTGTTTGTCGTTTACAATTATTTATTTATCTATTCTAACAACACTCGGGGTCTCTGCATCGATAGAAGATATTCAGCTACCAATGGATTCATTGGATTGCTCGTTGTTCATCGTTCACGTGATATTCAATAGCGTAGAGATAAGATAATGGATGATTTATTTGTTAACACTTACTCGCTGAATTAACCAAAGCATGAGCAGCGAGGACCTTCAGTGAATGTACCTCGAACAGAACAGGATGGAAAAGAAGCTCTCTTGCACTTGGTCTACTAAGGGGATCTACGTGAAGACATTTTCGTATAAAGTCTTTCTGTTGAGCATCGTCCAAAGATTCGATAGTCTTCTTGATATTATCCTCGGTAACGATAGTTCCGCTATCACCATTTCCTTGGATCTCCAAGGCTGCCATTTCCAGAGCGCACATCCCAAACGAATAGATGTCGATGGCTGGCGTTACGGAATCTGAAGCCAAACGAGAAACTGCACGTTGTAAATTGTAGAAAGATTTGAGCCACTTAATTACCAAATTGATTAACTCCATAAAATGCAAAGAAATTTGATGAAGCAGTGTACACAAATGAATATTGCAGAGTGCACGAATGGAGTTAGAGGTTTCAAGTTAAAAAGTGGAGTGGATTGTCACTTACTTCCATACTCGGGTGCAACAAAGTGCATGTTCTTCATGTTCGCTCTACAAGTCTTAACGTGATGATGAATCGCATCTGGTGCCACTGTAAATGAAGAGGAGACGCTGTCGTTAATTTCGTTAATTGTGCACGTCAAACGATGGGGAGGGATACACAAAATGATATATTAATATATGAAAATATTCGACAAGCAATGCGTTAGAGAACTTTCTTCGTGGGATAGTGGGCAAATGGAACCTATATTCTTTCTTTATTTAAAATGATTCGCACAAAGGACAGAGTTTACATATCAAACAATATTCCAAATACCCGCTACCCCTTTCGTAAAAGGTGAGCGAATAAACCTCTAGAAAAATTGTGTTCTAACTGAAAATTTATCCTATGAGTAACTTGAGCCCTCATACAGTTAATAATTTTCGCATGTATACACGCGAAAGTGTCTCTGAAAAGGAGAAAGAATCTTTTCTTTTTCTTTCTTCGTTTCTTTTTCCAGGTCGTGAAAATATGGAGTATGGATAATTTTCTTAAGCGACGAGTTTCTTAATTACAATCGCATCGTTTAAGAAGCAGTCTTTCCTCTTTCATTACATCGCACGCGATCGAATCGGGGAGGAATGGATTTCAAGGAATTTTCTTATCTGGAATTAAGAGTACAAAGAGACCATTAGAATACAATGAGAATGCGTGCTTCGTCCTTTCTTTCATTATTATAATTAGTAACTGGAGGGATTAATAGTGCAAATATAGTGGCACTATTCAACTAAATAAATCTTAATATATATATACGTACGTGTGTGTATATATATATATTTTTATCTCTCTCTATATATATAAGTATGTATGTATATATAGACATATATAAATGAGATTGCTTTACCTCTCTATGCCTAAATTACTTAGCTGGAAATAGTCGATGATAAACTGCCACATGTATTTCCATCAAATTCACCGTCTTTCACAATTAACACCAACCGAAGAACGTCGATGCCGATGGGTATATCCTCTGGATGGACGAAAGTACGATTGTACTTCCTCTCTCTTCAAAGGCATTGCTGTGTTTTTTTCATTATCTAGATTAGCCTATTTGCTACAATTAAAAACGAGGACTCAAGTTACTCCTAATATGAAAGAGCAGCTTATACACAATTTTTCTAACGGATTCACGTTATCGTTATACAGTTAAATAAAATAAAAAAAAAATAGTAGATAGAAAAAGAGAGAAAGATAGTAGACTAGAATTTTTTTGACGCAGTGACGAGTCTATGGAACTCTAAGATCAATAAACGTGATTGAAAATGAACGATGCAAGCACGTTCTGATCTCGCTATTCGAGTTTTTTATTCCTACTACTAAATTGACGGTAATTACGTCTCATACGTATTTCCATCGAGCTTCGGCGTAATGAAAAGTCTTTGCTGTGCAACGTCATCGTGAAATTCGATTAACATTATCTTACACAGGCGAGATTACATTGTACCGGCGTGTGAGACTGTCTTTGCGAGCTATAATCGCGATTCGACATTCTTTCGCACACAATGACCTTTTTGTCATAGGGTACTCGTGTTAAGATACCATTTACACAGCAATTAATTGTAATACAAAATAGTACAAGTCGCAATATCTGTTCGGGCAGAGATTAGCCGGACAATTGTACGGCTTATTTATAAACCGTAGATTAACTTATCATAGAATGCTAAAAAGGCAGTCACAATGATAGGAATACATACTTTTCTTGTACCCCAAATAAGAACAAAATAAATACCAGTAAGGTCACAGTTGCTATTTTAGCTTCACTGACCAGTTGTTTAATAATCCTACATCGTGATTATTTATCTGTCTTCCATGAAAATAATGAGAAATAAAACTATTAGCCCCTCACAGTCCTGCGAATAAAAAAGGGGAGTGCCTTGCAAACACCTATTTCAACGTACACTAAATTCATTTAGGAACAAACGTTCTCTTGTGATTACCTATGAACAACTATATATTTACACCTATTAGCACAGTGTTTTAACATACGATATGCAGACACGTTAAAACTGCGCATTTTTACGCATTTCGTACATTAGAGCGGTAAAACTTTTTTTTTCGTCGTGCCATTCGTGTCACTTACCTGAGCCAATTTTTACAAGCCCGTTATGTTGGATAAATATAGTGTCACAAGTAAGATTTCCGTGAATAATGGGCGGTGAACAGGAATGCAAATAACTGAAACAATTGAACATTTTATAAATCTACGTAGAAAATTATCGCACGCGATTACGGAAACTTTTTTTTTTTTTAATTAATTACCTTAATGCAGAAAGTATCTGGGTACACCATCGTTTCCAAGCTTGCAAGGGTAATTTTTTCACATTGCGTTTTGTTCGTTTTAGGAACTGTTTTAAAGATCCGGAGGACATATACTCCGTTATAAATATTACCTGAAATTTCGTACAGCGAAACGTGATGCGATATTATTAATAGTTCGTTTACACCAGGGAAGAAAATTTAGCAATTTTATTTCAGAACTCACTCGAGGCTTATCATTGTGGGTATCCGTCCAATACCTATGAAATTTAACAATATTAGGATGTTCTAATTGAGTTAGGTTCTCAAATACAAGTTGTATTTTTTCTTCTTGCGCTTTGAAGTTCTTTCTTTCTGAAAATTGCACCTCATTCCAAACGACCTCCACTCCTTCCTCTGTATCCATAGCCAAATAGGCACAGTCGATTCCTGGTACATCGCGTTGTTCCACCTATCGCAGAATTAATCATAATACTAAGGATAAAAAGGTAGATATATTTTTTATTTACTATTCTTCATACTATTATAATACTAGGCAAAATTAAATATATAAATGTACAAAATTAAATAAGTTACTTGTAGTATTAATAAAAGTAATTCACACCAAAAACATCTTAAGATTAATAATTAATGTATTGATACTAATATGTAAGCTGTATACAACTAATAAGAAACTTGGCTATATTAATTCATTTTGAAGGTATATAGACATCACAAGATAGAATATATTACTGTAATCATCCATTTTAAGCTTACTTAAAGCACCGCTCAAACAATTTCATGCCTATTTGCCATTACATTGCTGTGACCTTGTTGGGAATTTAAGGAGGGGATATGATTCGGGGCATGGATTGCCATTATAGGTATTCATGATAATGTGCTATGTTGATGTAACAAGCTATAGAGTCTCCTAATCATATTACATTGCTCATTCAAATATTTTGGAATGCAGTTAGGCCAATTAAACATGCGATCTCTGTGCCTACTGGAAATTGAAACAAAAGAGATAGCCTATTTAACTTTTAAATAGACATACCTCCATTTCAGTGACTTCGTTTTCACTGCCTCTGGCTGCTCCAAAGGTAGAGCCTTCGGCTAATGTTGACTTGGAACCTACGTATACCTAACATAAAATAAGAATTATTGAGCATGTAACATATATAATGTTTAACTGAAATAAATTCTGCAGCTTGGATCTTGTTTCTACTTGTGTTGGTTATTTATTAGCAATAAAATTTCTGGATGCTTTGATGTTATCTGTAGAAGCTTGAATGCAGTACATTAATCAATATAAATAAACTGGTACAATCTATATATTTTCTGTTAGAGCAGGATACAAAACAATCTCATTAAGGCAAGCAGTCAATGATCCAACCGTGCAGATTTATTTTTAGGATGAAATATGAAAGAGACCGCCATCTGTGAAACCTTAGTGCCAAGAACATGTTTGAGATAATGGATATTTAAGAATATTAAGACTTCAATGATTATCGAATAGAAATTCTTTTTCTCATTTAAAAATATCTTTGTGTGATTTCTGACAGTCTGGAAATACTTTTTAACACGCATGCCCAAGTAAATACGACCATCTGTATAAACTTAATATCAAAGTCAGTACAATAATCATTGCTACCATCGTGCACAACGATAATGCCTCAGATTTTTTGTTTCCTCGAAGCAAACAAATGCCACGATTTCAAAAGAACTCCAAAATTCCTAGCTTCTACAATTACAACGTTTCTCTTTCAAGTACCATTTCACCGACTCTTCTTTCAATAAACGACTCCTTCCTTTGTCCGTTTCATCTCCAACTTACAGAAAGCCTAACAATCATATTTCTCATTTAACTCCAATTTAACATCTTTCCTATGCAAATCCCCGAGTTAAATTACACACCCCCTCAAAAGGAACAAAAACATTTTTTTTTCAATCACCATATACAATAGTGTTCAAAGAGGGTAAAAAAAAAACGAATAAATTCATATTACCAGGAATCACCGGGTAAACGACATAACGATATATCAAATAGAACATATATACATCGATTATTTAAGTCCATACAACCGAGGACAGTATCTAAACGAGCAAGTGTAAGTGTCAGAATATAAACAAGTATGTCAGATATTGTTGGTGGGGAAAAAAAAAGTAACGACGTATGTACCTCTTCCCGGCGTTTGAGCCACCGCCCGCAGGGGCTCTCTTCCAGGATTTCACTCTCATCCTCGGAATCTTCACCACTTTCCCGCGGTGACTTGTGCTCTGGGTCCGTGCTGGAACGACTCCCGGGCATCACACACGCGCGATTAAGTTTAAAGGAGCAGCACCGAACAGAGCGCAACGCGGGCCAAACTCATCGGTGGTAAGATATAAACTGTGGTCTGTAGTTATTGCATTTGTGTTACCACGAAACACTTGACCGATACGTACGTAAAAACGCGGCGATTTAAATCACCGTTTAAATTGCAATCAAAAGAAGCAACCGTCGAGTACCCTGGCACGGTGCTCGCAGTGACACATGCAGAGACAACCCGTCGGGGAACCCGAGCTGCGATATTTCTGATCTTACGCAGTCACGCGCACGGATCTACGCTTTTCGGCTTCCCTCAGGGCTTGGCCGCTTTACCGGACATCGCGCGAGCCACTCGCGAATCACACTGTCAAAATAAAACCTCTGTTATGAGCGAAATAGCTTCGATGTGACACACACTCTAGCACTCATTTTCGCTCTGTCTTCGGTCACGTTCGCCCCAGTATGGCGATCATGGCGATTACCTTGCACCGCACCCCTTTCGAACTAACTGCAACGACACCTAACGTTTTAACGTTGAATTCGATTAATCTCAATACCTCATTGGCTGTGATGATTTCAATGGAAGTATCTTTAGACCAATTGAACGTGTAACGTCGATAAGAAGAAATTTTAATTCACTCTAGGTATCAACGATGTAGTTTATGCCGATGCTTCTGCCACGCAATATGAACCACGAGAACTGGTTAGATACTTGAGGAGAGTTTGATTTTTATATCCTCATTTGCGGTGTATAACTCCGTACTAATTGGAAATGTTTACCGAGCTTGGAACTTGATATCCACTGCCTGTATCTTTTTAGGAGGATTTACGTCGTATTAACTATCTACGCTCACAATTATACGTACACATGCATCGTATTCCAGGGACGTTGTTGATCATTTTCTAATTAATTTCATTAACACTGATTGTTAAACGTTTAACGTAATGACGTGTCTGAGAACGTTACCTTTGTTAGAAGGATCTAAGCTAATTGTCCTCGATGAAGGTGCGGTATTACGTATTCTATTATCTATACGTAGATATTTATTTTTAAAAATATTTCACATATAAGAAACACGAAATATTCTCTATACGTATTTCAGGATTAGACGCGATGTACGCGAGAACATTGATAGCGGGATGGTTGCAAATGTGGAAAGAGAAAGATCCTAATTATGTATTCGAATTACTATCCTTCTCGGATCCAAAGTCTTATTACAAGAATGAACCCAAACCGTTCTCCTCTAATAATTTACGTATACATGACTATTACACAGTTGATCTTAATGTTATACATGAAAAAGACTTCGATACTTTAGAACATATTCTCAAAAGCAACAAAATAAGATCTACCACGATTGTAGATTGCTTGAGCTCCCTGATTTTATACGTGGGCTTAGCAAAAGCTTTGTGGTTCATAGAAAGACTGAGCAAACAAGTACCACAGTTGATTTGCGTCTATAGACGTGACTTTGTACAAAATAAGGTTCCTCGTATCGAAACTTTAGGAACTACTTATGTAAAATTAAGGAAATACCTTGGTGTTCGAACCAGCAATAATATTACTTACGCCGTTGAGATTGTACACCGTAAAGTAGGAGGCACGATTTTCCATCAGTTGGAATCGGTGAATCAGAATAACGATTCTTACGATATTTTTTCGGAGAAAATCGAGGCAAGGAATGTCAAGAGAACGGAGCCTGATAGTCAGAAACCAAAGACGGACTGGTCCTTTAGAATAGAAATGAACGCGAGCGAAATGGAACAGAGGGATAAAACAGTATTGCCGTATACGTTGGCTAAAAACGTAGAAAATGTCTCGAAAATTTTATATCACCCGGAAGACATAGACGACATAGACGAAGAAGATCCCGACGATGATCTATGTATTTAAATGAAAAATGTAGCATCGTTATCTACGTACAAAACTTCTACAAATACTCTGAGAAAATTTCAGCGTCTTGTATTTGTCGTTCTTCAAGTTTTACAATTGTTTGGGATAACAACATATTCTGAAATTATAGTGCGTTCTCTTTACAAAGAAACCTTCCTAAGAGATTACACCTATGAGAAAATCTAGCGAATATTTCAATACCTTGACGTTATCCTTAGAAATGATGTTAACTTAAAATTAACTTGCACCATAGTTCTCAACAATAATTACAAATTATGCAATATTCAACAAGAAATATACGCATTCTTCGAGTCTACACTTAGAAAATAAATACAATACTGTGCACGTTACCAGCATTTTAAGAATAAAATACTGTGTAAATGTTATTACTCGTCTTTGGCATTATTCCAGTTACTTTCCATTATCGACATTATATATTAGCTTCAGCCGAAATCTTTCGCGGTATCACAAAATATACATCTGCATCGTAATTATAAGAGATGACTTAGAAAGCACAGCACGTGTGAAGCTGGAAGAGATTTCTGGCAAGAAATCAATTTTCAATCATATGTACCAATACATACATGTAAAAGTAATTCATCGAATAATTTTTAACATGAGAATATCAAATATCGATAAACTGTCAACCTGATTTTCACGATGCATATCGATCCTAATGCCATATCAATTAAAAATACATTAGTTGTCTGAGAATGAAGTAATCCCGGTTTTAATATTTACAAAATAAAATCCCGAACATGATTCGAAGTTCGCGATTTCTCTCTCTCTTCGTGTTGATTAAAATAAATATTTCGAAATTGGTCTAGAAATTATAAAAATAGATCTTCGGTCGTCGGAGGAACTTTCTACGAGACATTTGAATTACGCGTTAAAAGTGTAAAGTAAATTTTGATCGTAAAAGTGATGAGTGCCGTCGATATGTTGCAATACTCTGCCGTCTAACAGGCAACGTCCATAGCGTACGGCGTCTTCTCGAGTTTCTGCGATACCGGCTTCTAGTAGCCAATTAACTAAATCACTTCCAGAAAAAACACCTTTGTATACCTTCAACAAACGTCTACGACATATAGCAATACGAGCACGGCATTCCGCTAAGTGGCATCGATTAAATTGTTCTCGTATAGCTCTTGCTTCCGGACTTAAAGCGTCTTCCTGTGGAAGCTCCAATTCTTTACCTAATATCATTTAGAAGAATAATTATTATGGAATGAAAAAAATTACGATCTTATTTCGTGTATAGAAACCTTGAAACATTCTCGTTTTAGATACATCGTTAAAAGTCCTTACCAACGCGCCATTTGAGACAGATTTGTCGCAACCAGTTTCCCAATTTACCAGGGTCTAGACCAAATATAGCGAATGCAATTAGTGACTGGCCAAAGTTTAGTGTAACGTCTAGAAATGCTAGTTCGGCATAAACGCCAGTCAATTGTTCCATTATTAGAGTTCCAATGGATATAGAGAGACCCTGAAATTGGATATACGAGTTATTGGCAATCGTACGATAACGTTACTTTTCCAATTGTAATTTTAAGCATGGCTAATATTGCTGTATACTGACGATAAACATCGAGCACAGAAGTAAAATTAGAAATACGAGATGTCGGAGAATTTGTGGATCATTAGCTAAGATCTCATCGTTTCCGATGTCGGAACATTGGTCGTCGTCGTTCTGACGATTATTGTTACTTCTACATATTCCATTTGGGCAACCGTTTTGATACTCGCAGCCAATACTGTAAATATAATATTCTAATTATTTTCGACGTTTTTGAATCCTCGAGAAAACTTACATTGGTGTATTAGCCGTAGGAGAAACGAGATCTTCGACATCCACGACATTCGTTTCCGTGGTTTCGTTTGTTTCAGCGGCAGAATTCTCTGTATTATCGGTCAAATTGGCGTACGAGGAAGAAATATGTCGTCGTTGATATCTTTGTTGTAAGACCAAACATCCGAGAGTCACTAGACAAACACGAGGAACATGTATTTTGCGAAAAAATTGTAAGAGCTTTCATGAAAGATTTAGAAAGCTTACCAATAAAGCAGAATATTAACACGACTACGGATGTGGCGGCTTGAACTCTACCAAGTTGAAAGTTTGGATTTTTAAATTCAGGCTCGGGTACTTGAGGAGTTACTGTGCAACACATCGTAATCACTATTAGCAGTGGAACTCTGTAAATATTTACATCATTAGATCATAATATTGTTGCCTGATTCTAATTAAAGATAAATTCCATTAGAGAACTTTACCCCCATCCCACTGGGAAGAACCACTTTTGCATGCTTTGAACAAAAGTCAAGGAACGTGAACTCAGATATAGCAATGTTGCTGCTATCGCCATTGTCCATACACGGCTTGCGTATACTCCGGTAGTAATTAAAATAAACTGAAGATACCTGAAAAAAAAGAGTATGTTAGTGAAAACAGATCAATTAAATTTCTATCTTTTTAATTACCATAACACCGATCCAGCACTAGAAGACTCCAGTTTCGTCCATATTATAACACCCACCGCTGAAGCTAACTGAAACGATATTCTTCCTTGTATAAATTTCAATATAATCCAAGTACTTCATAAAAAATTTTACAAACCTGAGCAATTACGAGACACAAGGTACATCTATGTGTGACGTATTTATATTTCTTTCCTCCCAGCACGAGAAAATTGATAATCAACCATGTACAAGCTGCGGCGGAAATAGCGCTCATATCAAAGGAAAATACATTGAGCTGACGCGCATAATTTACGGGACTAATGCCAGCGGACACCGCATCAATTAATTTAGCCGACACGAACATAAGGGGAGCAGAAAGAAATGTACAGGCCACCATTGCCGATGCGATCAGATCAATTTCAAGATTGTATCGAAGAGTAAAGATGAATAATGCTGGAGCGGTTGGAATGGTGCCGTACAAAAAACCGTACGTGCTAAGATCAATTGTATCCGTAGAATTTTCTCCGGCGTTTAAGAGAATGATAGATTCTCTAATGACTAGAGGGAGAACTAGTAACTTCACCGAAATCAATATACCCGGTATAACAAGAGCAGAACCCTTTAACTTGTGTACTTTTCCAACCATCATCAAACCGAGAAGGAAAAGTGCACTGGCGGAGAAAGCATTACCGAGTACGTTAAGAATTGATGCAAGTATAGGAGGAACGACATGGCTGAAAATAATATTCCCCACTATACCAAGTACGGTCATAAAAAGCACTGGATTTAGTGCTATGCCCTTTACTATAGAGCAAGCCATGTCCTTGCAACTTCTATGTTCTTCCGTGCGTCTTTTACCGATTTCCAGCAGCACAAAGCCGATCGGATTTAAAATAGCCAACGATATTGGTGCCATGAGATACAAATAAGCGGAATATTCGGGATGAGTTTTTCCGTATAATGCATTTACTGTAAATAGAGAATATTGTCATTGTAAAAGAAAATGTGAGATATGTTACGAAAGACTTACTCATGGGATATCCTATGGCAAAGTCATTGCTCTGGGTAGTAAATATCGCGAATAACGCAGCACGGCCTGGATTCGCAGATTTTTTAATAATTAGAGATACGCCAAGTACGATAAAAAATACACAGCCTTTGGCTAATAGCACGGCAAGTAGAAATTTCCAGTTTACTAAGCTAAAGTCAAGTTTTGCCAAAGACATAAATATTAATGATGGTAGAGCAAACGTTCCCACGAAGGTGTTCAATCCGTTAGCTTCTGCCTTTGTGATCACATTAAACCTCCCTGCGATATACCTAATGGAAGAAGAATTCGTTTAGTTATTTTCTTTTTTAATTATTAAATTGTAAGGAATTTTTATTAAAAAGAAAAATTATTAAATGATAATTACCCGCATAATATTATAGCAAAGCATTGCGTCAATGCAAGATACAAATTGTCTGTAGGTTCGCTCTCCATGTTGGCGAACTCTTGATTTTCTTGTAACAGAGACATAGTTAGTATAACTTCTCAATAATCCTGAAAGAATAAGATCAGTCGTTATGAATTCTTTCATGCGCGACGATCGTGACTAATCATCATGAAGAATATGTATTACTTTTTTTATATTTTACATAATTATTATACTATCATATTATCATAGTTTATATAAGCATTGTCATCTTTCTAATACGATCTTATCATTGTCCCAAAACGGACTCTTATGCGAGCAAACATTACGCAATGTCGACATCATGTTAAGCTCATTCTTATTCTACTACATAAAGGTGTTCATTCGTTTAAACATCCTGAAACTCAAAAGAAATTAACTTCATGATACGAAACAGCAGCATGCAATCGTGCATTATCATCTTTTCGATAAAACATGGGATAAAATAATGACGATAAAAGTATTTTACCAATCGGCTGCAAGCATAATGTTTAATTGTATTCAACATATTCAGATAATTACCATATAACATATGGCAACTTTCACTTATTGTGAATTATTGCAAAAACGGTCACAGCGTAGTAGATGCATTCGAGATCGATTTACGTCTCGGCGCAATGATACTTCGTGCTTTGGTTATCGAGATTAAACAATATATAATACGCGGAACCAGACCACGTAAAAATCGACTCTTGACAATGATCGTAAAATGGATCGATGTCACCAACTCGATATGAAGTTCAGAGAAAACTTCGTATCGACAAAATATTTGTGACACACGGTGCGCATACCCGCATTACGTGTACGGGCAATTTTCAATCTCATGCAGCTAAGAGCGACACCGGCTGTTTCACGAGCGACGGGCTTCCCCATTGGTCCGTTTCGAGTCACGTGACTAAACTGAATACCTGATTGCGCGAAAGATTTGAATTTAAATTATCCGATTCAAAGAAAGTTCACTCCAATTAACATGGAATTACATGGGCAGAAATTTGAATATTCGTGTACCTTTTCGAACAAGGTCTCGTTAGATTGAAATCGAATTCGAAAGTCAAAAATGCGGAAATGTGAAAGTCTGTTGTATGTTATCACAACATGTGAACGTGCGATAACCAGTAATTAAATATTCGCATGATTTTAAGTAAAATTAAACAATGAGGCGCGTTCCGTGAATACAGTGACAAAGATATTATATAAATTTATCTTACTCGGAAGTCAAAGGATCTTTAATATGCGCAATATTTCGTTATTTACGTAACTATCGATGTATGATATAACGAATCTTTATTTTCAGTATTTCAAACATTACTGCGTATTTATTTCACGCCATCTGTCTAGAAAGTTGTAAACAGTTTACAAAATCAACGATAATGTTGATAAAAAAGTGTCCGTGAATGCAGAGATATGACGGAAGTTCCAACATATTTCGAAATACTCTCTTTCGACCTTCATAACGTTCTTGCTTTGTCCATACCGTTTACTACGTTTCTGCATCAAAGCATTGAATTATATTAACGATGAACAACGACAGAGAACTCGACGACCGATAAGGTTTATCCGTTCATCAAAATTACTCTTAGAGACTTTATCAGAATTCTAGACTTTGCACTTATCTCTCGTAACGTCCAACGAATGTTTGGAGAAGGATGACGCATTTCTGTAAACTCATCGGCATCGGTGACGGGGGAGAAAAAAAAACACGAAAGAATTAGCGCAATGGAAACTGCGACGATTAAATTTCAACTGTCTAAACATATTTCTACGTCGCATCTACTTATCTGCTTGTGAAAATTACAAATGTAATCATCACTGACAATATTATTCACGGAAAGTTCCATCGTTTTCCGAATTCTAATACATTCACACGTCTGCATTGATATTTATTAACAAAGAATAAACAAATTCCTTTGTTCTATATTCTCGAATTCGATAACTATGCACATTTCACCTACAACCTATACCGTTTGAAATATTTTCCAAATCATCCTGGCTACTGTATAAATATTACAAATAAAAAAGAAATTAAATATTTCAACTTTCCCAGAGATAATGGCAATTTTTACCACCATATGCTTATCATTTTGCCTAAAACCTATTGTTATAGGTGGCTGCCGAATTGAGGTTACGTTATACACTTAAAATAGGAGAAATTTTTAATTTCCAAAACCGATAGGTAATCGAAACTCAAGCCTATTGATTGTAAAGTCCAAGCCTTTAAACTCCATGCACACTGTAGCCTCTAGAAATTCGTTGAAACGTAAAAATGCAATGACCGGAGTTCCATTTTTATACGCGTCGTTCCAGGAATTCGTGCGTGTGTGAATACAACTTCCGACAAAGATAATACACGTATGGATTGACGAGAATCTGTTGGAATGTGTGCGTAAACATCGGCATGCGATCCTTCCGCAACTACTGAAACGTATATCCACCTTTAATTTGCGTCATTGACTTCCATGAATCATACATTCTTATATATTACGCAAGAACTATATACAATATCTATATATATATATGTCCCAAAGAAAGAGCATTTTACAGAGGTATTGTTATCGATTCACGTTTTAATCGCTATCGATTTGAATGGTAGTCTTAACAACACTCATTGTCATTAAGAAGAAATAAAAACGACGGTATTAAATGAATTTGAAAAGACGTATACTTCGAAATATATTCATAAACTATTAGGTCATTAATTAGTTTTCGTTTCATAGAATAATATTGATTATGTTCTCTTATTTCACGGTTTACTTAAACAGAATTATCTACCGTTTACTAAATATGATAGTAAGAGATTGAAAAATCGTGTAAATTATATTTAAAACTGAAAAAAATAATGAAAACGATACCGAAGTACAGTCGTAGCAGGAATGTCACGACTCTCTGAGATTACGTTACAATGGAATTAAAGAGAAACCTCTGATCTATCTAATTTCGCGCTTCAGGTATGAAATATTCCACCGGTCGAGTAATATTGCGCCAATAACAGTTGGTTTACGTCCAATTTTCCTAAGTAAATATCTGTATTGCGCCGTAACTTCGTTCTAATCGGAGCACATATCGAGTCACATTATAATCACGTGGCCGATAGTCAGCATATTTAACGCTGAACTATGTACTGATTAGTGTTTGTATTGTATGAGTAGGTGTGAACACGTGTGTTCACGTTGAAAACGGTTGCCCGTGACCATCGTCGTTAATTAAACAGGACAATGTTCGCTAATCGTAAATCGACATATCTCGATTAGATGCCCCTATCGAAAAAGATAGGTCGAAGCCATAAAATTTCACACCCAAGGTCACGCTCGAAAGAGCGCGCCCGATCGCACGTATCACAGATTATCGTCTATAGAAGGCGGGAAAAATCTAATTAAAAATTACGACGTTATTTTTTTCCCCCCTTTCGACTTCTATAACATATTATTTCCATGAAATCAAGGATAAATCATTACGATATTTCATGGAATTTCCATTCCATATCGACGACGTCATCCGTGCCAGGAAAGGCTGACTCGTTGGTTTGTACGGATTGCTCGAACAGCTGAAACGGGAAACGGTACAATTTCCAGAGGCGCGACAGGATTGACCAATCGGATCGAGGACAAACAATTCATCGATACGTTTGATTTCGCCTTTCTCTCGTGCCTGTTAATTATTATTGGTTTGAAAGTCAACATGAAACGTCGTAGAATATTTAAACGCCTCGTTGCGCCGCATGGGACGCGCACGATGAAGTTTTAACGTTGATACACTTAGGAAATTATGATTACGAATGTTATCCACGATGTGATTTCAGTCGGCGAGGAAACAAAGAACTCGTTTCTGGATTTGTTTGGAAAGAAAGAAGACCTCGGTGTATTTTCTGCGTCATGCAAATTGTGTCTTCTATACCAGGGGTGGCCAACAAGTCGTTCATGATTGCCCGCCTGATCGTTCAGCGACTTTTAATCGATTAACATTCATAGGAAAAGATTTTACTGCGCAAACTCCGTCTATCATTGGCACGTAAATTTGAATGTGTGAATTTTTCACAATTACGTAAAGTTTATAATTACAGATCTTTAAAAATGTAAAAATCTGATCTTATACATAGAGAAGTTGGCCACCCCTGTTCTAAACTATACGTAGGGTTGCGGTCACGTGGTAAACTATGGGTGAGGAGCGGGAAGGGGTATAAGGGAGGCGAAGGGGGGATAGTGGCCGAACATATATAATGTTGCGCTCACGTTTCACCACCCAGTTCTGCTTGGACTTCGGACACGTGAATTTCGACAAGCTTTCGACGAGAGAAAGTTTTTATTTGTTTGGTGCGCTCATTGTATGGGTAAGTTTGTTACACAGTTCTTTCGATACCGACTTTTTTTTTATCACATTTATCATTGACACAGATAAGAATGTAGATCAGTTTAAAGAGCAGTTAAATGAAATGTTACGAAAGCATGACAAGTATCTTTCGTGTGTCCTAGTTCAGGAGGGAAATGCCCTTCACTTTGAGCATCGCATATTTCTGTCTTGAGTCAGTACCGTTGTTGATACGACGAATGATAGTCACTGATTTCCATGACGACGCACACGAACTTCGTGATTGTGTGCACAAGATACGTCACTGTTTCGCAACGAATGTAAACACAAATGTTCAGAATGACGGTGTTTTTTAATGTTAACGCGACATAGATTTTATCCTTTTCTATTTAATTTATAATAAATCATTTTCCTCCTTTCATGATATTACCAATAAAATATTATTTTACGAGGGACATACGAACGTACATTTTTGTATTTGTTGCTCGATGAATCATTGTAATCGATCATGAAATATTTCTATTCGATTCCTTGTGAATATTGCCCGCGCCGTTTAACGAATCGATCTTACAACGATTGCGTAGACACGTTTTTTTTTTCAATGTCGCAAATGATATATCGTATTAGCGCGAACGGGTAACGCTGTATAACGAAGATCGCAGTAGACACGTGGCATGCTACGTACCTATTTGGTCTTGTATTGATTCGCCATGCGTACACCGTAGCCATGTTGGACACCAAGCCAACGACAAATCCGATCCGCTTTTCCGCATTTATTTCACAAATTTTGTCGTACGGGACCGTGCTGATTCGTGTTCTCAAATAGCAGTGGACTTACGGTAAATCACTGTGAATAATATAAATGATAATTGATAGCTCAATATCGTTAAAACATCCGAGGAAGAATAACACATTGATGGGCTTAGTTGCGACGGAAATTAGGAAAACTTTAAATGAAACTCGTTAATTGAAATACAAAATTAACACGATAAATTTGAAATTACAGAGCGAGAGAAGAGTATAAAACACGGAGAGAGCCCTGTGGAGCCAATAAGCAGCTGCAGGGATGAGCATGGCTTTGTGCCAACGGTTGGCCGCTGGGGAAGCGAATGGCCGAGTTGACTCGAGACGGCAGAGATATGGTGCCAGCCACAGGGGCAGGCACGCGGGCCCTGGATCAGGGGTGTGCCGCTACCCCTGCCGGTATGGGCCCATTACGAGTCACCAGCCCTGACCGTCTCGACGGTCGAACAGTATGAGGAACTAGCAGGCAGCGTTGAACTAGAAACGCAACACTTACTGCGCGAGAATCGCTATGATACCATTGGCAATTTCCTCAGGTTGGTATAATATGGTGATTCTCTACTTTTATAATATACGAAGAGTATCTTTTATCTAATGGCACTTGATCCGTTATCGACAGATTTTACAAGGATTACATTGCGAGTGGTGAAAGTACGCTGGATCGATTCTATCGCAAATATCAGCCATTAATAACGCACGAACATCGTACCTGCGTTGGTCTTGGATTTGAATTGTTACATCGATTGAGAGGCTTGAATAAAAGATTCCCCGGTATAGCGAGTGGCCTCTATTTAGTATCTTGCGAAGAGGTTCGAATCGATTCTTATCTTTTTAATTCTCGATAATAATCGTATTGTTATTAAAGTATTTTACTCTATGTTTTACAGACTATAGGTGATATTGCCAGTTATGTTGGTGGACCACCTGCCGCAGACAGTGGAGAGAAGGAGCATGTACTAGTGTGCCTGAAAATTGTAATTGGCAGGCGTCGAGGAGTTATGCTTCTCGATCCTGGATATCACGTAGCGCGAGTTATTACTGTGATGGAAGATAAATCTTATCCGCATACAGGCTGGTTTACTCAATCCGATGAACCGAATTGTAAAAAAGAATACAACTACTTTTTATGCGCTAATGATCCTGATTATGTTGAATGGCATGAAAGGGAAACACGACCTGGTGCCTTGGAAAGAACACAAGTTGCTCTTATATATGTAGCGAGACCGTATTTAACTGCCATTGACGTAACGGAACGTAGAAATTTGGTTTATAACTTTAGAAGTCTTCTTGCAAGAGACACTAAAGGTCACGTTACAGCTGGTATATATTTCCCTGTTGTGCTAGATATGAGCAATGCACAAACGTTTACGTTATTCCATCAAACCAATAACGGGAAGAAGAGGGTTAAGATGTCATTCAATAAATTCTATGGTTCACCTAAGGTAACATCGGAATAATCCAACAAAACGTTGAATTACAACTTGTACAATATGAATAAATTGTAAAGTGTCTTTTTCTTTTCCTTTACAGACGAGTCTTGACGCTGAGGAAACTGAGATCATCGTGGAATGTGCTCGACAATTGGGTATGTCGCAAGATACCTTGGAAGATCTACTATTTGCCCTTGCTACGGTAATGAGCGATTCGTCCTTTGTGACGCAGCTCTTGGCTATCAATGCAAGAATCAACATCTTGGCGAAGGACAATTAACAGATGTCAATCCACCCTGCGCGGTGTGAACGAAACATAACTTTTCATTTCTTTTGCCGGCTTTCCTCTTACGTTCTATTCCTTTTATTTGCTATTTTATTAATGCTTTACTATCTATTATAAATATCAAGTTAATTTCTTGTTTCTTTGGGGTATAGCGTTTTAATATCTTTCATTTCTTTCTCCCGAAAAGTCTGTCTCTTAGTCACAATATCGTATTTTATCCATTGTTGTAGTGTTGCGGTTCGATGAAAATATTAGCAGGTTTCTTAATTAACGATAATTCCTCGTTTACAGTGGGTATATAGGGATTTTTAACTTCTCATTTTTTTTTTTTTTTTTCCAGAAACATTGCATTATTATGTAATTACGTAGTAGCTTCAGATTTTAGGGTGATTTACTTGAAACTTCATTTATCTTTTGCTATAGTCCTTTTAATCTCGGATTTGATGTTTTCATTGAAGTATTGTCGATGAAATGGCACGAATTAGTTTACTGCTTGTGTAGAAAGGACTTTACTCAAATAATATTTCTATTAGGGATAATTTGTAACGGTCTCATTTTCGTTTAGCTTTAACGCAGTATGTTCTACGCTTTTAATTACTAAATTTATCATTTTTATTTGAATAAACAGTTTGGCAAAAAAGATTATAATACTAAAGTACATTCGTTTAATAATATTTCTATCCCCATATTTATTCCATTCCATATAAATGGTATGTTTGACGTTTAATTATTCAGCTAAATATGTTGCTTTTGTCTCGATTTAAGAATTCAGTACGAATCGATAATCCGCTCTCGAACCAAAGAACTCATTATTGTGAAAAAAAAATCAATATTTTCCATCAACGAATGGACAGCGAAGCTATATTTTTCATTACGAAAACGAAATAAATTACGATGTACGTAAATGGTACCGATTTGTGTATTGTTCTCTTCAATAATGGACTATGCGAAATGAAATTTTACCTATGAAAAAAACAAACTGAAAATACGATTATTTAAAACAGTCCTTTTTAACATCGCACAAGGAATAACACTTCCGAAGCAACATATTATATTCCTTTACGCATTCTTACTCTCATACTTTCCGTTATATTTTATAATTCTAAAGAGATTCTAAACAAATAGTACATCTATGAGTAAAATGGAAAGTAACTGCGGCGAAACCTCAATAAATGTATAATTCCTATTTCTTGTTTTTTTTTCTTTTCGTTAATTTTTCAACTCAATCTTCACTTATATTCAATGTAATTTCAAAAAAAGAATTGCAATTCTATTTCAATATATGAGTTGGCTTAATAAGATGAAGAATAGTTGTCCGTCTCTTTAAAACTATAAAATAATAAGATATAAAATGAAATAGAGTTTTTACATTAGAATCAATGGATTAAAGAAGAATGATATTCCTAGGACAAGCGGACGACCTTAAACGGAATCAAATTTACCGTGGTTTCGCAATATTGGCAGATGCAAAGTTTAAATAGATTTCAATATACGATCTAGACATCACTATCTGACACAGCGTGACGTTTTTTGCAAACTTTCGTATCAGCCGTATGCTCGCGTTTCCGATTTCCCGTTACAGTCGCGGACGGCGATGACGATGACGATGATCCAGCTTTCGGCTTAGCGCTGGCAGATTTATTATTTCCAGACGGCGCAGAACTGCGAACACGCAAATATTCCTCATGTAACGAGTTTACTCGTTGACGGTGTTTATGATGAATTATAGTTGTCGTTACGATAATCTTGTTACACATTTTCTTTTATATTAGTCCATGTAAGTACGATAAGTTGGGATAAACGGCATTTTATTTTAGAATACTCTTTTTAATCTCATTAAAGCGATTCTGCGTGAATGAATTTCATGAAATTCTAGCAGAAATTGTTAAGAAATTTAGCTAAAAAAAGAATAACATAATGTAGGTTGAAACGCAACGTACTTACGTTGCATAAGTGTCACCGCTGTGTACTATTCTTTTTAACTTATTAATATTTGCGACTGTACCTGCAATACACAAGGTGGTATATATATTCCATACCAAAGTTGGAAATTTTGGCTTCATTACATATAAATAACGTAAAATCAGTAACAAAATCATGAGACAAATTGATAAGTATTCTATAATACCGTGTTTCTCAGGACTTAGAAGAGAAGAACTAAGGTCACTAGAAAGTACATATTAATATACATGTAAATTAGTAATTAAGTAATCAAGTAACATTTGTAGGTCGCATACAAGAAAGAGAAATCCCATACACCTACTACTGCCTATGTAACGTGGCAAAGAATTTATCTATAGGACGCTACACGATGCAATTAGACTGTTTTAAATATTGTATCAAATTAATTCTATTCTTTAATGGATCTTTTGTATTTCTTCTACTACATTCCGAAAACATGGACATCGTTTTCCTTCCTAATCTTCTGACAAAAATGAATCATAAAATTACCAGGCTTACCTAGAAACATGAGTTGAACTATGTATTCTAGATGTAGGAGGCAATCTTAAAGTACGTCTAGTAGAAGGTGACCATCTTGAAGAACTAGGATGCCGACTACGAAAGCACACAACAAGCAAATGAATAAAGAAAGAAGAAAGTAATACTGTAGAATAAAATAAAAAGTTACACAACTGAAAATATTTCTGGAAAAAAGAACACGAATTCTATTTAATCTCCTCTTTTGTATTCTATGATTATAACAGCATTTACATTCAATTTAGATTTTCTCCTACTGTCACTTGTACTTTTTCAAGGAATGTGTAAGTATATCAGCGACGATTTAAATAAAATTGTTTGATTTGGCACGTTTCTCTAAAAGACATGCTACTAAGTATATCTAAAGCGTACAGTACATTATTTTGTAATAGTGCTACAACAATAAAATTTACAGAGCGTAAGAATAAGAAGAGAAAGGTGAGAAAATATCTACAATGCAATTACGTCAATAGTTCTACATGCTGCATTATCACGAAAAGTAGATAGAAATTAAGACAAGCGTGTTTTTATTTGAATAAAGTTTACAGGAATTTTTAGAGATTTCACGGAGTTTAATAGAAGCGTTTCGAAACGAGGCGATCGATTCTGCTTCTCCATTCATTTTTTTTTACTGCTTCGTCGTTTGGCTTTCTTATATCTGCTGTATAAATTCGATTTATCAGTACTACTCTTCTACATATTACGAATTTAATGAAATCTACCGTAAAATAAATTACGAAAAAGATAAACAATTTGATATTACTATGTATTCTTTCTATACACCCTGAGAGAAATTCTACAAATTACAACTAGATCGCGACATGCTACGTGCACCGTAATCATAATTTGTATTAATTCGTTACCTCGGAAATCTGTGCTTAAAAAAAATTCTTCCATTATGTAATTGTAAATTTAATGAACTAACCAGGCTGACGATGGATCAGGCAAGGCCAACTGCTTATAATCAGGACGACTCCTACTGTGTCCAGCATGCGTCCCATAAGAGGAACCAGCGAGAGCACCGACGACTCCGCGACGAGTGCATGCCTGCCACTCGCTATTGAAGCTGTCTGCTTCCTCTGTGGTTAAATAAGTATATTAATAAAAAACCTTAATGTTAAATCATATTACTGCTATCTTGTGTCAGCCAATTAATTACCTTCATCAAGATTAATAAACTCCTGACGCTCTTCCTGCTCGCCGCTGTGCAAATTTTGCTCTCTTTCCATAATATGTGCTCTGTCCCCGATATGATGACCAATAGCCATCTTCTTGGTTCCGGAGCGAGAATCGCAGACAGTCTTCTTTGTCTCTTTAACCCCACCGGGAACAGTCGTTGTAGACATAGTTTCTTGATAAACTTGTGGACGGCCATCCGGTCCACTGACCATAGTCATCACAGATCTGTTTGTATAGGAATGACAATTTCCATTTGATGTCATGTCATCCTATAATTAAGGATTATTATTTTAGTTTAAAATACTTTCCATATAACACACTATTATTATATATTTAATACAGAATAATATAACACAACGTACAAAGCCTGCAAAGAGTCTCCCCATGTTGAACATTGGCATCGGCGGAAAACCAAACGGCGTCATCTGAAGATCATTCTGAGGCATTCTGGCCCTATGACTTCCGTCGGTCAATGCGTTTTGACCCATCATTCCAAATGGATCGTTGAACAAAGAATTCATCATGTTGTTCATGTGTCTTATGGAATGCATGTGGGACCTGCGGTCGAAAATTAATAAAAATATATTTGATCTGATTTACGGAAGAATGTCCATTTTTTCTAATAAAATAGAATCCTAAAATTATTTTTTTTTATATCATAAAAATTGTAATAAGTTCTATGGAAATTATCATATTGAAAAATGAACGTCAATCGTCATGGAAACAAACACGAATATTTACGTATCATTTTACGAACGACTCCTATTAAATATCATTACAAATGACATACATATTATCGTAATAATAGATAAGAATTACATTATCAATCGTTATCAATCATTTTTTTTTACTATTCATCCTAGAAAATCGTTAATCCAAACTCTTAAACGCATCGGTGCACATGTGCAATATATGCAAACTTTCTTTAAAAATTTACGTCAAAATGATGTTAACGTATCGATCTCGCAACGTTAAGTAATAAAATAAAAGAATTTTCACGAAATCATTCATTAACGTGTAACAGAATCATTTCGAAATTCACTGTAACACGAGAAATAATATCAACTCACCCAAAAATAGGATCATCGTCGAGATCACCCATCAGTGATCCGAACAAGGACATTTTGGAAAACTGTCGATAGGACACTAGCTTTCAAACTGACTTACGATCCTCCCAGATAAAGACTCTGATTAAATTGATAACTTTTAATGAAACAATGCAAGGAGAATACTACCATACGATTTTCAACTTTCACGAATTGTTCAGGAAAATTCTAGAACTCGAAGAAACGCAATACGAACGCTGAGGACTGCCGTGCATCACCGTAAAACGAACGGTACACAGTGAATGGAGCTAAACTGACAATGACTATACGTACACGTACCTACACATACTCACGATTTATTATTACGGCTTATTCACATGAATCGTAATTTTACCCTTGCTTTAATAAATTCTTATGATAAACGAGGCGCAAATTTTTCAAATGATTTCTATCCGTATTCGATGCCGAACTTAAAAATACTTCGTGATATACTTTCGATTGAAATATTCAAACGTGTTACATTTTGTTTCGATGAATGAAATATCCACGATGCATAGGAAATACTTTGAATTAATTTATTTGATTAAAGCGATAGGTGAAATATTGATAGTTGTATTAGAGGATTTATATATCTCGATGGAAATTGAGTTGTTTTCATTCTGAAATTAAAATTTTAACGATAGAGGAGCCGTAGGACTTCCGAGGGAAAGAGAGAGGTTGTACGGGAATTGTATAAATAAATAGTTTCGCGTGTATATCGAGAGATGACGATAAATGATAAAATTGAGATTATTTGAAAATGTTTCACTGATTTCCCAAAGGGAGTAAAAATAATTACGGGATCTGCATGAAAAAGAGAAAATACATTAGGTAGCGCCACGTATAGATTGATGAAAACACGTCAGCATCACTTTACATACAAAAGAGGACAGTATACAATTTTTTATGATTATAAATCTGAAATATTCGTTGTATAACAATATCACATTCGAAGATATGGAATACATATTTTTACGATGTTCGTGATACACATGCGAAACGAAATATTCGTTAAAGAGGTATGGTAACTGTTCTAACCCAACTTTCCTTAAGACGAATTAAATGGTACTACATACGATCGAATCAAGTTTACAATGAATTTTCATTTCTATCGAAATACAGATACTTCTCAAATATTTCTTTTATTAAAGTCAATAATAATCCTAATGACGCGCTGTCGTAAAGTATCATTCATGGAAATCTTGCAATATGTTATAAATTTTAAATAAAACATCGATATCCTTTTATTCGATGACTCTTTTAAAACGACAGTATATTATTCGTATTTCGAGAGAAAAAGAATCGATGTAAAAATTCGATTAAATTATAAGTCAAATAGATTCTATTTTTCTATTATGTAATTCTTTTCCAAAGGTATTGCCTAAGAAAAGTTCTATTTTTGTATACAGTTAAGCCCGATAGAAAGTAAAATTCAATTAGTATCGAGTTTGAAATAAACCGTAGTATATAAACCGTTCATAAATCATTCCTAACGTATGGATTTTATTTGTAGCACAGCATAAAAGATGATTTCCAATGGTGTTCAAACTTCGGTCAAGGAAACTAGAGGAAGCTCGATGTCGAACAATACGAACAACTTGTCTGTATCATCCTCGACACTGAACTCCCCGCTAATGAAGTTATCGTCGTACTTCTTAGCTGTACGACCTTGGTCATTGAGCGCATCATTGATGCCTACCCTACTTGGATCGGCGCTCGCGTATCGATTAACGGGTTTAACGAATTTCAGTTGGATATCTTTTGTCCTTACACTGTATACAGTGATTTCTGTGCACGGAGCTGGTAATGTAGTAAATACTTATTTCGATTATATAAAGGGTGTAGACAGCAGAAAAAGCGACGATAGAATATTAGTGGATCAGCTTTTATCGAAAGACGAATTGGTATCGCTAGGCGCATTACTTTACGCGGTAGGATGTTTAGGTTTTGTCTTATTGACGACCATATCCCCCGCAAAAATGGAACACTTAGCTCTCGTGTACTTCGGAGGATTGTCCTCCTCGTTTCTTTATACAGGTGGAATAGGATTAAAATACATTGCATTAGGCGACGTACTCATTCTAGTTATATTCGGTCCAATTTCAGTTCTATTCGCATTCATGGCTCAAACAGGTTATGTTGAATTAGGTACGATATATTATGCTATACCGTTAGCATTAAATACCGAGGCTATTTTACATAGTAATAATACGCGTGATCTTGAGAGTGACAAGAAAGCAGGTATAGTGACATTAGCTATTTTAATAGGGCACACAGCGTCTCATGTTTTGTATGCTTTCCTATTGTTCACACCGTACATAACCCTCGTGGTACTCGCGCTAAGGTATTCCATTTGGTTTTTACTTCCGGTGGTCACATTACCTACTGCTTTTAAAATAGAGAAACAGTTTCGAAGTCCACACATGATTCAAAGTGTGCCTAAACAAACGGCTAGATTAAATATGTTTTTAGGTATTTTGTACGTTGCCGCCTGTTTACTTGTGGATCCTCTTCCATACCTATAACCTATATATGTATAACCTACATTGAAATCGCGTGCAGGAAACAATTAGAACTCCGATGGTTCAACAGTTTTTCTTTATTGGCAGCTGACGGCCAATCGTAGCGTGTAATCTCACGTTAAAATCTCTCAGTTTACGTTGTTATCTCAAATTTATCGTTCATTGATGCGACAAGAGGAAAAAGATACGAGACGCTATTTGTAATTAATTTTCCACTTTCGTACAAAAAAATTGCACTTCCATCGTTCGTTTTGTACTACCGTCACCGCATGTACATCAACGGGTTTCGTAAGAAAAAGAAAGAAAGAAAAAAACATTTAAGATATTATATAATGCAACTAAGTTCTACTTTTTTTTTTGTAACGGAATAAACATCCAGTGATGACTTCTAATTCGAAGACTTTTTATACATACAATTGTGTTGATTGCATTTGAAGTTTATAATTTGGCATTATATGACACGCATAATAATTGAGCACCTATTTTAGGTGGAAAATATGAATTTATCTATATATATATAAATATATATATACTTATTTAATGTATTTATGTATAATTTATCGTATTAAGTACAATTCTAACAAATATTATTTATACAGAAGTCACGTGCATATCTCAAAGAACTTTTAATTGCAAGGAAGTTAACAGAATTTGATGTTGAAGTATTTGTATTTTATAAATTGATAAAACTCCAAGACAATAAATTCCGATTACGAATCAGTGGCAACTCATTCGAGTATTTATTCTAAAGCTCCATTTTTTATGTAGACGAAAACATTTATAATGTTAACGTTCAAGCCACAGGCTGTATATCACTTGTGATTAAAATTGATTAATTGCGAATAAGTTCGAAACGTTAAAACCAAATTTCGAAACTTTCTTATTGTCGTGTTTCCGTGTTTATATTACGCAAATGTTATCGATATTTTAAACAATGAAGGAGAAGCTAGTCTACGTGACAAAACTGTGAATTATATACGTAAGAAACTAAAATATTGATTAAAGATAATTATTCTTCGGGAGCTTATTAATTTTTAATCACAGATCGATATATAAGACGCGTGGTTTGTACGAAACGACAAATGCATTTTTGTAAGACAGGGAGGAAGTAAGTTCTTATGATAATGATTTAATAAATCTTTTTTTACCACTAGTTTATGATCATCCTTATTCCTTATCTTTCAGACTCCATTGTTTCCAAAATATTTTACATTATATTTTAATTTATATTTAGAATAAGTCAATTCTCCACTGGCAAGTATTTTTAATTGTTCGTAAAGTACAATCTGAATAAAGATGGCGCGGAATTCTATTTGCACGAAACTGTCACTTTGTGTCCTTGACACTTCCACAAAACGTATTAAATTGTCGAAATGGTTCAAAAACACTTACAATTTAAGTTAGGACTCATCGGGTATCGATAGATGAGTCGAAACGATCTCCTAAGTGTCGTCATGTCACTTTGAACGGCTCAGCGGCGGTCTTATAGAGTCGCGCGGCGCGCCAAACGAACACCTTATATACTCGTGGTGAATGTTTGCACATGCGCAGTACACCTCAGCGTTATGACGCGCGCTGAACTCGCTCTTCTACATGGATAATTTTGCAATCTTCAATTATTACAACAATTTTACGTAAATAATTGTTTATTGCAAATGAAGATAGCGCCAATAGTAATCCAATTCTTTATTAAATCATGTTGAATATATATTTTTTCTAAACGCTTTCTCTACGTTTGAATAAGAGAGGTTAACTTATCGAACGAAATCGATACGTCGAAAGGCCAATTTCGATTCTCGAAATTTTGACTTTACTTTACCCGCCATTTCTCGGTACTGCTCGGTACGAACTGGTACGGAAACCGCGGTCTTTCGAGATTATAACGCAGAATCGTTGCGTTTTTGTTCATTTAGCATTATTACATTGCTAGTTACGGTAAAAAATGTACTCGGTTCAAGCGCTTCTTGATCCAGTCGTTATTTGTCCATATAATAAAAATCACCTAATTGCAAGATCGCGTATTCAGAAGCACATTGTTAAATGTGAAAAGGTAAACTTATATTTCATCACAACAACGATAAAACAACTAAGTATCATTTTCATTTTACAGAATTATCCGCCGGATTACAAAATTATGTGTCCTTATAATGCGACTCATCGTATATTTAAACATGAGCTCGAGGAACATGTTCTTTCATGCCCGATGAGAAATGTGTTACAGGTTGGACGGCATACAGGTATGTCAGAAATTTGTTTTTCGCGTATTTGCCGAAAAAAAAAATATAACATTTTATTTAACAGAACCAAGGAAACGTGGAGCAACAGATTTGTTCCAACTCTACGAGATATCCAGCACCGTGGATTGCAAAGAGGACTGGGACCGTGAGATCAGTGATTCTGATAGTCAAATAACGATCAATGACTGTGACGAGCACATAGATGAGAATAGCATCAATGATAGGTAATATTAGATCTTTCTTTATCACTGTAATTTAATCTGTATTTTCTTAATGCAAATTATCTTACACGGCCTTTTCAAAATAGTGGTTTAAGTATCAAGGACCTGAGAGCACCCCGTGGCTTCTCTGAAGCAATGTTAATAGATGGATCTGAAGCATCGTGTATAGACGAATTGGAATCGGTGGTTA
Source organism: Cerceris rybyensis (assembly GCA_910591515.1). NCBI lineage: Eukaryota > Metazoa > Arthropoda > Insecta > Hymenoptera > Crabronidae > Cerceris > Cerceris rybyensis. The sequence continues at coordinate 2,506,148 of OU342800.1, read as the reverse complement.
GCGCAATGGGATTGGGAAGAGGTAGAGCCATCTCAAGACAGGATAATCTTATGAAGCTTATCATTGCAGGCAGAGGACGATCAGTGAATTCAACTCAGTGAGTTCATTTATAAATTACGTATGATACAACATATGAAATGAAAAATATTTTTCTACTAATAAAAAAAAAATTAATTGAAATTAACGAATATTTTTATACCGTCATTAGCGCGATATTATTTAAACTTTAATTCCCCTGAAAGTGAAAATAATATTTCGAGGGTCTTCATTGATTTCGATCACAATTGATACATAATGCAAATTTTATTATTAATATATAGTAAGTAGCAATTGTCTATCTTGGCTTCGCTTTCTTTCTTTCTTCTTTTTTACGTAAACTTTGTTTATTTTGATAATTTACAATTACGATTTTGATATTTACAATTGTGATTTGAAGCAACTCCCTTGTCGATGGATAAAATGTATTGCGATTCCAAATACAGTGACGGGGGGTAGAGGGGGGACACGTAGAATGTCGTTTATAAATGTTATTTCTGCACGAATATCCTAAGATTGCGAAACTATTTACAAATGTGGAATTGCAGTGGTCATTTTGTTTAACAATGTTCAATTATCGATTAGTTTCGAGAGTCTCCGTGAATTAGTTCGCACAAAATTTCAATTATCAATGATGAGAAACTAAATACATCGTTCGTTTAATGCGTTTTATAATGGTATATATCGTATAAATCCTGAAAAGTTTTATCTACAGAAAATCATCGATTATAAATTATACAAAATATTGAAGTATGATTTACTTTCCCGAATTGCAAATTACAATGAATGATACAAGGAAGATTCCAGCCGAATTCCTAATCAACAGAATCGATTATTTCGTTAACAGTTCTTCGTAATTCGTCGTTACTGGTATTCAGTGCGGATATAATATCACATTATATACGATGCGAAATACTTATAATTTATATTTACAACTATGACGAGATTTCAGTTGAATTTCGTTTTAAAACAACGATGTTTTTGATATTATCGAACGACGAATCCACATTAGTGATCGATCACTTAAATGATTTACCGCGATGAAACTTACTTAAATGCAATTTTTTACATTCAATAATAGAAAGTCTCGAATGAATAACAAAATAAAAACGAAATCAGTATATATGTATATATATATATATATATATGTATAAAAATGTTTTTCAACTTTATGAAGCTCAACATCATAGTGTCTACAGCCTCGCAGCAATATTTCATTAATTTTCGGCAATTTTTCGGAATGTTTTCGTACCGCTGTATTTTCCAACGAACTCTGAACTTCAGTAATTCATTATTTAAAAAATAAATGTAATTATCCGCTCGATGCTTAACGAACGCTGAGAAAGTGAAGAAAAAGAAAAGTGCATACACGATGTGTGGAGATAAAAGAACAGAAATGCAATGGAGAAGTTAATTATTCAAAAAGCAAGGAGTAGTTGAATTCCACAAAGAAATGGTCAAAGACACAATTACCATTTGAAATTGGAAGAAGAGAATTATTTCAAAACTTGTACTTCGTTCTGCACCGATAATAAAAAGAAATAAGCTGCCAAACGTCCAATTTGTTGCAGCGTAGCAACTAAACGTTTTACTTGAACGCACAATTATACGAACTCCATCATTTCCCTCGTATCTTTGCCAAACTGTAAATTCGTATCTTCGTATCGGACACACATTCATCGTTTACACGTTATTTGACTCTGAAACTTAGAAAGAACACCTGATTCATTATCCTTCCTTAACTCGACATTGTTTCAATCAGCGTTACTTATATTTTCCATGTAACAATTCATAAAAGACGTACCATGATCACTGCAAAAATTATTTTCCCTCACAATTAACGCGTTACATACACTACGCGATCGATAAACGAGTATTCCGTTAAAAATCCTCGTTCGTTAATATTTTACTCATAAATCTTACACATACATTTGCATTAACGTTGCTCCGTTCATGATTATATCGCATTCATAAAAAGTTTTACGATGAACGTTAACATATTTACTCTAATACTATTTAACATAATATGCTGTTTTTCTTTTTTTTTTTGTTTATCTTCATTTTAAGATCACCAATCCGCGAGGGGGTTTGGTGGAGAGGGGGCAGTTTTCCTTTTGAAACATTTCTATCACCCGCGGTCGGCATACATCAATGAACGTACAAAGGAAAGATCTTAATTTATGAGTAGGATTTAATTTTCAATACTGACGGACAGCCAGCACGTATTTACAAGTTTCTAAATTTATGTCTGCAGTAATGTTGGCAGTTCCTAGCTGCAGTCTGTTTTAACGTTTACTGTGTAAAAACTGTAAATTTATTGAGCGCAATTATTTGCACAATAGCGAGATCATTGCACTATGTTCGTTTACCACACTAGAAATGATACATCTATCGGCCAGTGAAATGTATCGTGCAGTACCGACATCAGTTCATGGGTATTATGATGTTTCCGTGAAATTGGTCGTTCCATTGGAACTTTTATATGTTCCCCGATCTCTTCTTTTGTTGTTTCCATGTCGCTATCCTCTCTTTTAAATCGAGCACTGAAATATCAGTGCAAATTGTACCATTAATCACCGTAGAAACCCCCGGGTTTGAAGATGGAATCATTTAAATCAACATTTCCCAACCCTTTCACTCTTATGGAACCTTTGTGATATTGTTTAACAGAACTATTTCTATCTTCTCGAAGATTCGAGAATATCTGTACCTTCAACTCATAATTGAAGACTAAACCTTGAAATGTTTTGTGGAGCCTAATGGATCCGGAGAACCATAGGGTGGGAAATGCTATGTTAATTAATTAAAGAGTTCTTCGACTTACTTGGCGTTAACATATCTTCGCTAAGTGGCTGCCGACTGAATGGGTCTGTAGCACTGTTAAGTAGATGTCTGATAATAACTGCCTTATCCATAACAATACCGGAAGGAAGTTTCACGGGATCTTCCATAAGAGTGTCCATTAGAGGATCTCGGAATTCCTCTGGCGCATCTCCGTAATCTTCGTCTCGTGCACGATTGTCTCTTGCGATAACTGCAGCACGTTCTGCGAGTGCTATGAATCTTTCGATCTCCGTAGTTGTTTTTATTGCTGACCTTTCTAGCCTATTTGCGGCATCGGTAAATAATTCTTTGCAGAATGAACGCTGTAACGATAATACGGTTGTTACAAAGATTTCAATTTCCAATTGCTCGTGTCTTAACGCTTTATCTGTCGCTGATCAATTAACTGTAAAGCTACCAAAGTAATTGAAAGAGTCGTTTCACAGTTCTTTAAATTACTCGATTGATCATTCTTTTCACTTCTTGAATCAATAAAATGAGCGGTAGATAAAGCATTAGAAGTAACTTAATGAATGTTAAACGTACTTCGTCGCTGGCCAAAGCGGCTGCGAAGTTATCACAGTCAAGATGTAAATATATATCAACCAACTGACTAAGTAAAGACCTTGGTTCCCATCCGTACTTCTGCGGTTTTCGTACTTTCAGATTTTTACACTTAGGACCACACAACTGTTGTAGATTAAAGTTCAGCATGGCACATAATCTTCCCACTAATTCCGGCCGTAAGAACGGCTCTGTGATATCCACCGTTAGATAATGAAACATGGCAACCGTTTCCTTCGCTAAAGTTAAATACGATCTCGCCTGTCTCTCATCCGCTGCTAATTGCCTTGTTCGTGATTGTTGTTGCTCATGCGTAAGCGCCGTCCATGAATTCAAGTCTGACATTAATTCCTGAACTTCGTGAATGCGTTTCAACGATTCTAAGCTCTCGTCGAGCAAGAATGTAGTGTCGTTCATCAACATATTGATGAATTTCACAAATTGCTTCCCGTTATTGCTCTCGTTAATTATCGACGCACGATGTACTGGACTGTCCCACATCGATTTCAATATTAAGCTAATGTGATAACGAATTGAAAATTTATCATAAAATTCCGAACTGGAACCGGTGGTTTCCACGTCGGTGTAGAACTTCATGAGATACGAGGCAAGCAAGGTCTTCGAAATTGGATGTGCCATTACTTGATCATGAAGAGTTTCCGTTCGTCCCTGTGCGCAGATCAATTTTAACAATTAAAGACATTATCTTTAATTGTTATTACATTGAAAGTGATACGAACCTGTACGCTGGGATTTATTACGAAGAGGACCTCGATAATTTTTGCAATTAAATAAGGATTTCGTATACAATGAGGAGTACATACGACAACTAACAACCATGTAATGAGAGAATTGTCCATGTTGTTTGCTATTACTCCAGGACTGAATCTACACAGATGATATTCCAAGTATTAAAAAGAATCAAATGATTCATGCTCTGAATAAACATGTGACGAAAATTCATACTTACTGTAGAGTAAACAATAAAAATTCGGCGATATCTTCGACATACCATTCGGGTAGTGCTGTAAATTTCTGTGGTACTTCCTGCGACAATGGAAGTTCTGGCAAAGGATTTCCAGGTCGAGTCTGGGTTAATAGACTCAGTAAAATTTCCGCAACGGAAATATAAAAATGCAAGCATCTTCTCAACAAAACAGGATCAATTAGTCCTGCATCAGCGCACGATTTTGATTTACCGAGCCGTTTTAATTGTTGCTTCCATCGTTTAATCAACTCTTTATTGTGACTCGCGAATGGAGCATCTTTCCATTGTGGTTCCGTGGCTAGTAATTCATCAAGCATCTTCTGCAAGTCACGCAAAGCCCTCAACTTCCTTTGATATTTCTGTAAAGCTGGTAATAACGCTATGTGATGACAATGTAGAGTGAGAAACCAACACTGCGTTGGGAATTTTGGTTCGACCCACTTGTGCGTCCTTTCTAATTCTTTTAGCCAGTCCGCGACTTCTTGGGACGTTAGTTTCAGTCTTGTGTCGTTCGTTATCTCGACGAAACTCCATGGATGAAATGGATACAATGTATCTATAGTGTCCAACTTAATTTTCACAGAAAGCATTTGCAGAACTGACAATAGATTCAACATAAAACCATCACCGGCTAGAGAGAATTCTTCTGTTTGTATCTGAGCACGTTTTTCATTGTGACGTAACAATTCTGCCAAATAAGTTAACGTAGCATCACGACAATTACTGTTTGCAAGTATCGCATGAAGCATCTTATGCAGAGACGTTCTCGTGCTCTCCAATTCCTGTTGCAGCGTCAAGTTCATCGACTTATCAGTAAATGGATTACCACTGAAGAATTTTTCAGCAACTTTCGGTTGATCTTCAGCAAACACAGAAACCGAGAGGAAAGGTCCAAGAAACGATGTGACCGTTAATTCTCTTCCTGCCGCTGATGTCATGATTTCAGGCATAAATTGCACCTGGTGCGTTATCAAGCGACATATCGGACGTATATTACCGGAGGGACCACAACGGACTTCTATTAATTGTTCCAAAGCTTCAATAGGTTTTCGATGAGTATTTCCAACCAGACTGGCTTGTTGCATAGAAAGATACAGGCCTTGCAGAAGCGGCGTGAATATTTTGTTGAAAACCGTCGGATTTGTATGAGTTCTTGCTACCAGTTCATGTAAGTAGCAGCGCGGCAAAGTCTGAGATAACACTGGATACAAAAGTGGAGTCAAGGACGTAGGCATAGTTAGAAATTGTGAAACACCGAACAGCCCTTGCAACACAAGACAGGAGTATTGAATGCACTGTGCTCTTAGAGAAGCCAGGACATCGGAAAACGGTGGCATACTCGATCGCTGTTGAACGAAACGAAGCAAATGTTAAGTCTGATAGGACAACGGTATTGTAATAGTATTAGGATATATACCTTTGGATGATTAAGTTCATCGACCGTGACCCTCGAATAACAATCTAACAAGTAAATGAGACTTTTCAGTTGCAATGATTTACAATGTACTGGCAGCGGCAATTTTGATAATTGATAAGATGGAAGAGTCAGGACTGGACTTAGTAATGGACTCGCTTGACTGTTAGGACTATCCTCACGATCCGATGATGTATCTACGGTAAGGTCCTTCAGAGGATCCTCTCCTATCGAGAACATACACAAAACCTCCATTAATGCTTGATTGATAATTTCTGTAGGATCCGTGAGCTTCTGCGACAACGCGTACGCTGCTGTTTGTGGTAGAAATATGCTTCCTTTTGTATTCTCCTTCCACGATATACACAATACACGTGATATAATAGAATGTATCTGTTCCGTGGTTACTTCCGTGCTTGAGCTGGTGGTCTAAAAAAAAATGAAATTCATTTGATGTAGTAACAACAATTGTAATCTTGTACAAAGGACGTACAATTGGTCATTATTACCTTTAATCGATTCTTATGTCTTTTCGTAGGAATATAATAATACTTTCGGATATAGGAGAAACTTACACGCGATCTCGGTTTTGGATCTTTTCTATCGGACTCTTCTACTTCCATATTTTCTATTCCGGAATCTACATCGACGCCGGAAGTATTGTACTGCTTATCACTGCTTTCTTCTACTTCCATTGGCATTTCAGGATTTGGGAATTGTTGCTGATTCGACGGAGATATTATTTGCCCTGTGTATACTTTCGAAGGACCCGGCATAGTCGGAGAAACGGGACCGGTGCTATTGGTTGAACTAGTAGCTGAACTATTGCTATCCAAGCCCACCAAGCGGGCTAGCCGTCTTCTTCTCATCTAAAAAGAATATAAATAATGTCATTTAGGAATTTTTCCATTCGTGGCAATTAATATCATATGGAGCAAGAAAGGAATTATTATCAAAATTCATTATGCAAGGTATATTCTTCAGTAAATCGTCCTATATGAAGTTATATGCTCTACATTTACATTTTAACAGGTCTCTGCAAGTCCCGAAGTAGTACATTGACCGTACGTAGCTTATGCATACCTATATGATCAAAAGCACGTACATTTCTAACTAAAATTCTACTCCATTACCAAGAAATTTCTGAACAGTCTGCAGTATAATACAAAATTATAGAGAATCGTCGAATTAAATTTATAGATTTTCATATAGAAATAATACAAGGCTAAAACAATGTCATGTTGTATTTTTAGCAGAGACAAAGGAGACAAAGAACAAGGGTGAGGACAAGAACCTATATCCTGCTCCAAAATCCATTAAAACGTGTCCATCGTTGAATAAACGAGCTACTAATTCCACAAAGAAAAAGAAAATAAAAAAAATGCCGTTTTGGAGTATACATAACGTAAAACGTTATTGTTTACATCGCTAACGGCGGAATTACTTTATCGGCCGATCGATCGATCTCAACGAGTTCTCGTCTCATTACGATGTAAAATCAGTTCAAATACGTTAACGTTATATAATTATTTCAGGTAAATTGTGTCAACGAAACGTTATAATTTACGATTACTCCGAAACCCTTTTTTTCGCAGTATCTCGTGAATCGTCCACGGTTAAACATCGTTCACTCTGCTGTCGTTGTGCTCGTATTATAAACAACGAGGAAAGTGAATCTATCGAGAATGAAACATGAAGAAACGATAACCGTGAAATGGACTTGTTACTTGTCGAGTAACGATTGGGGAACGGTGCATTGGTACTCACTTCCTCTTGGCTTAACTCGCTCATGGCGATCCCTTGTTTTTTTTTCCTCTCTTGGATTCTATAACCTCCGTATTATTGTCTCGGTTCCCTGATCTCACGTTGACTAAACGCTAAATGAAGGTTGTAGAAAAGAACGTGATCTCTCCTACTTCGGATGAATCCTTCGTACGAGATATGTCAAAAATTTGGGCAGTCACTCCACATCTGTTTGCGTTTGGACGTGAAAGCAGCGATCTCACGGCGAGTTACGGATGATCACTGCCAGGCTACGTCGATTCTTCAAAACAGCTGAGCAACCACAAGCGTCATACGCGCTCTTTCAACGATAACGTTAACTAAAAACGATGATTTTACAAAACGCCAGATGGTGCTCGAATGTAATCGCGGTAACTTACGATTAAGCGTAAACTGAGTTTGAAATTATTAAGTTCCATGGATACGTTTCAATGAGTTTCGCAAGATTTAGGATCAATATGTGAGTCAGACTTTGTTCTTAATGTTACTTGGTACTTTGGAGATGAAGTATCGTTACTGATCTAACTAAAAGATCAATAATGATCGATAGAACTAACAATCACAGTGTCAATAGATCAGGAACGATTGAACACAGAATCTATTTCAAATTGGAGTACTTGATTGTAACTTGTTTGATTTTCCTACTATGTAAAATTCACTTGAAAGTTATCAATTTTCTTTTTGAGAATCTCCAGAAACATTTTACTAAACATTGTACCGTGACATTACAAACTTGCGAATGTAATAATCCCGCTAGTTAATTTACCGTCGATAGCGTCTACTTGTAAACAGGAGATCAAGGTCTCGAAAGTTACTTGATGCTATTTACAAACGGCTTATTACTATCGCTCCCTATTCGTATATGTTTATAGGCTTGGAAAAAGAAGTAACGTTCGATATCGTCAGATGTAAAGATATTTGCCAACCGTCGATCTTTCTCTACAAATGCAAATATAAATTATTCTTGCATATCAATCCTCTGGCTCGTTAAAGCGTACTTATCGCGATATCGGTAAATCCCGAAGTCTAGTGAAATGTCGTGTGTTAATGACAGTTCATTCTATAGATTCTTTTTCGGAGAAACGTACACGTACATGAAATCATAGTCATATTATATAGTGGATGTATGCATTTACGTATATTTCCTCCCTTGCATTAGTGCTTAGTATGAGATTAGGTTAGAATTTCGCTGACGTTTGCGGGCGTATTAAGATAACGTTTCACTTGCTCCAGAACCGTGTAAAGAATACGTGACAGTTGTTAAAAGAACTCGATGTCTATCTTCTTAGTTACGTGGAAATTATAATAATTGGACCAAATTGGACGGTATAAGCGAGAATGAATGCCAGAGAAATCATCGATTTTACGAATCTAGGTAAATTTTAATACAATTAACGAGCTTTTATTGTGATACTTGTACGTCTATCTGATTATTTCTTGTGATGTCACGATGTTGCTACCTTTTTCGTGAACACATTGTAAACAGTGAGTTGACATTGCTATATAATCTCTGTATTATATATATATATGCGTGTCCTATGTGTATATATGTTGTGTTTTGGTTTGAAAATAATTTTGATTACACACTTTAGATGATAATTCATTTGGTGACGTGTTACATACTGACACATTGAGGCGCACTTTTGTTTTCATGGTGTGAGACATTAATGCTCAAAACGATCGTTTTCGTTATGTAATTTTTTTTTAAATCGATGAATTATTTGGAGTTTAGTCGTGTAGGAAATTATTTATTAATTAACGGTTTAATTAGCTTTGCTGCCTCTTACTTTCTTGCGGAATTTTGTAAGTACTTGATGGGGGATTAGCGAAGAATTTTTTGAATTTCTCCCGCGAATTTGTACGCGTGCTGTTAAGACTTGAATTGGAAACTTTATCATTTTTATATGACGGCAATTTATGCATCAAGTTGGGCATAATGAATTACGTGATTTCGAATAGATTTTAATAAGTAAATAGACTAATCACAGATAAATTAGTGGGAAGTGCATAAATTACGTGGTGTTGTAATTTTATTGTGGGTGAAATTTGCATTTCAAATTCTCTCCATGTATTATGTTATTTAATGTCGCGAAATAGCACTTTGAAATTTCCAACGACACTGGATAAATTTTTGGTTTTTATTCATGTTACTGAATTTTCTATTGAACACTAACAACCTGATAATTCATTGTTAACCGTTCTTTATTCGAATTTATTTTCCGGATAATCTTTTCTCCATGCTCGTTGAACATACATTATTTACAGATTTCATTTGGACTTTGAAGTTCGATAATAAATTTGCACATTTAACTCAAACGGGTCACCGTTACCTGTATATATATATAGAGATGAAACGCTTCGATAATGTATTTTCATTGTCTGTAACTATATTATCATTCCGTAATTACAGTAACGATTCATTATCTTCGTTCAATTTGCAGATACGGACATACAGAATTTGATAAAAGATGGCACAGAAGTTCGAAAATTTGCGTACACCCCATATAGCGGTTTCAAAGTTGGGGCTGCATTGCTTTGTAACGACGGGACTGTTTACAAAGGATGTAATATAGAAAATTCATCTTTCCCCGTCGGCGTATGTGCGGAAAGAACAGCGATCGTGAAAGCAGTATCCGAAGGGAAAACAAAGTTTAAAGCTTTGGCGGTAATAGCCGATTTACAAAACGGTACTATCACAACTCCCTGTGGCATGTGTAGACAAGCCATTGCAGAGTTTGGAGATATAACGTTGTATCTAACGAGAAGCGACATGAAAAGCGTATGGAGGATCAAATCAAGTAACTTACTGCCATTTTCTTTTGTCTTAGAAAACGATAAATAGCGTCAAAGTTATTCCCATACCAACGAGACCAAACCCATGGGGATGATTCATGTACAATTTTTAATGTAAGATAAACCCCCCCCCCCCCCGTTGTTTTTATATAACATTAAAGAGAAAAGTAACATATTATTAGGAAGCTGTATTAGAAATAATAATTGTACAGTTGTCAGTATCTTTCTCGTCTATGACTCTTTCTCCTGAGTAACGTTTGCAGTTTTTACATTGAAAAAAATGTTACTTACGGCTATGACCAATCGTCAAGTGAATATGGTATCTAACGTACGCTCTGATCCTAATATACATTATACTTTATAAGCAGGAGTAACATGAGTATTATATACAATCGATGCAGTAGTGTAATTTATATATGTACAACATGCTCGTATATTGTAATACCACATGTAATTCTTTCTTAATAATAAAAATGCAAAGGCAGGCACGAGACTGCGTACGATGGACATTGGAGATCTCATCCTTAGAAAAAAAAAGAGTCAAGTCTACCAGAATGGACACCTGGAATCACACACAATTCATGTCAGTACAATGTGAATCATTGATGCGACGCCAATTCTGAATACGTGGATCGTATAAATAAAATAATTTCGTAATGTCTCGGTCGTGGCTACGAAGAAAACGAAATGCTTACCATCCGATGTAACATTGACACAGATTCTCGTTATTGGTGGCTTGCTGAATCAAAAGGTCAACCTGACGTTGAACACTTAACGTTTCTTCGTGAAAAAAGTCACGTCCCGTTAATTTATCTCTCACTCTCGTTATGATAGCCAGAGCCTTCTTGTTCAGTGCTTCCGGCTGATTGTTATCGCCTATTGTAAGGACAGTATGTTTAATTATTCAACGTAGAGAGAAATGTAATATTACAATAAATATAAGGTTTATTATACCTCCATTCTCAACGCTACACGGTACTCCCTTCTTGGATAACGTGGCAGTAAGAGAGTCCAACGTATCGCTATGTTCCTGATTGCTACTGGCGCTCATACCTTGAGCATCGGACCTTTTGCCCTTTGGCGCAGCATTATCCATTAATCTCCAATTCAACAAAGGATCATAGACAAATGCTTCCAACACCGCCATTAGACTGTCCTTATTACGATGTAGAACCGACATCACAGATTCGCACGTTCTTCTGTACGTGCCTTCGATACCGGTTACCTCCATTGCATTTATTAACATTCTTGTCAAACGGAACGGTATCTTCTCCGGAAACTTTTCACGTGTCATTGCTACTTCGAAGCAGTCTCCAAAGTCGATGTGTAAAATTTTACCGCTCAAACGGTCCAACATTAAATTGGATGGATGACGATCACCAAGACCAAGTATATACCCTACCATCGACATCACAGCAAGAGATCGCGTATAGTTTGTTCTACGGTCGAACCATACTTCGCTCGATGGTGATTTCAACCATAGAAGACGCGATAGATCGTCTCCGTGCGTATGCTCGAGAGCATGCTCGAAGACTTCGACTTTTTGCATGAGCATAAGATGATCGTAACCCGGAGCCATCTGAAGAAAGGATTGAGTTAGAATCTGTGATAGTTATGAGACTTTTGAGACACGAACGTGACCATAAGTATATAGATTTACTCACTCTTAACATTATTTTGTGCTCTATGTTTAATAATATCTTCTTCTTTTCTCTATAATCCCTAATTAGCGTGTGCAACGTATCACAATGCGGTACCCAACCGATCAGGCCACTGTTTGTAGAAAGTGGAATCACGGCGTACCTCTGTGAACATGGAATTTGGTGAGTTGAGAATATCTGAGATTATACTTGATTTTTTAATTCTATCGAATAAAATGATACTGCGACAACGAAGAATAAATTGTATTTTAATTATATGAAAAGTAGTCCAACTACGATATTTATATTCACCTGAATAGTAAGATTTCTTCTAAAAGTGTCTGGATCATGCAGGAGGAGCGTATTGACTAGACCAAATAATTGCATTACTCGCTCATCCTGCCGGAGATCTTCGTGACCTTTCAGAAGGAACATGTAATCCTTACCATTGCTACCTGAAATTATATGATCAATTAGAAAAGAACCAGTTAATTGTAAAAGGTTACAAGAGAATTACTTTACCTTTTATACACAACTTCCTCGGCCTCTGTTTACTCGTTATAACTTGCATAGAACTGTGTATACTTGCTATTCTAACTATAGGCTGTCCAGGACTATAACTTCCTGGCACAGCCAGTTCCAAGTCTCTACACAGAAGTAACTTTGGACTAACGTATTGCAACTCTAAGCTAGTTAGCTGTGGCAATTGTCGAGATATTCTTCGAAAAACATGGTAATACAAATCCCATGCTTGATTTAGATCTCGAACGTTACGTGATGTTTTATACCTATGGCACCATTCCTCTGCCTCCATCAGATCTCTTCCATATGCTTGATTAAACGATGTCTCCTTTAAAGTTTGAGGACCTCTTTCCAGCATCGCATGTAACGGTTCCAAAGTGTCGAACATACCACGAACGTTTCTCTCGCCAAAGTACAATCTACTGGCTTCTTCTAAACCTTCGTGCCACAATTCGTGCCATAGGATTGCAACTCTGATCAATTCATCGCTAGCCATCATAGCCTGTTGCACCAAAGTTGGACTATGCTCGCACATGCTCTTTAATATTTTATTAGCAGCAGTCTTTCTAGCATGGCTTGCACTCTTCGATGCAACGGTCAGAGGATAAACCAAAGCCTGAGGATGTGTTTTTCCTATGTCTATGAGAAGATGATGAATACATCGTCCGACCAAAGCTCTAGGTGTATCTATTCTTGCTATCAGCTGTGGGATAACTTGTAGCCAAGTATTGATCTCTATTAATCGAATACCTTCGACAATGGCATCGTACACTTCAGGCCACTGGCCGTAATCGAACCATAATGTTAACAATCTCAACGTATCTTGCAAAGAATTACCGTGAGACAGATTGATAGATCTGAAGAATCCTTCTACAGCCGGAACGGTGAACTGAGAGATATACTGCGAGCTAGAGAGATTACCACGAGTACCATTTCCCGGATTGTTCTCAACATTTGTATCTCCTTGCTGATGCTTGTAGAATAAAACAGTCTCGAAGTTCGTGTATGCAAATGCATGCCACGCTTTGTACCAAGTAGGATCGTGTTCCGTTGCTGCAGCATAATACGACAAGACAGCTGGTATAGAATGTTCATTTATACCCTGCAAAGCTTCCAACCATTCTCCAAGTTTCAAATAGCATCTGGCGAGCAATCTCTTTCGTATCTCTTGCTGTTTCTCATCCTCCTGATTAACAGCTGATACTGTCGTAGGCTGCAAAGATGTCTGTACGAACCTTTGAAGCTGACTGTAAGCTTCTTCTCGTTTATTCGCCACCCACATGTGCTTGCAATAGGCAAAGGTCACCTGAGGATGATTGGTAGGCAATGGTTGATCTGGTGTCGTCGATGGATCCGTTCCCAGTAACATAACTAACGTTTTATGGCACAACATCAAACTGCCACTCTTTCTACAAAGACTCGCATACTTCAACCACGTGTACATGTCGTCTTGCGGTGAAACTACTAGAGTGTGAACCTGTATGATCTTTTGCCAGTCTTCGACTATTCTCTGACCACCTTGTAATCTCTCCCACCACATTGTTTTAATGGTAGATCTTCTCTCTGGTACTAGCTTGAATTGTATTACTTCCTCGAGTTCAGCAAGTTTCTGTACCTCCACCATAGCATTATAAGCTCTTTGATAACTTTCACCAGCCATGGCAGTTAACTCTGTATCTAACAGATCTCTAGCACTATCGATCAGCTGATGAGCAACGTTGTACTGTTCATCATGAATTGCTAAAACTGCTCGATAAAAAGCACCATCCTGAGTGTCCTTTGGTATCAATGAAACATACTTTTCCATGCTTTCCCATTGACTCAAACCCCAGGCAGCTGCTGCAGCCATTCTGGCCATTCTTTGCTTCGTCTCGTCGATCTGATTTGTCCATTGTTTCGTAGCTGCTTCGTGTAATTGTCCCCATTCGCCGAGAGCTTCTAAACATCTCATTTCACCGAGAGTTGATTCGACATCCGCTGGATCGCTTTCTAATCTTTCTCTGTAAAGTTGCAAAGCTTTGTCCCAATTATGAAGTTTCTCGTACCAGCGCACCTGAACTTTAAGATCCTGTTGATTGTTCTGATTCATAACGTATTCTAGTAAACCTTCAGCAGCTTCTTTCTGTTGCAGTTTGTTGTTGATAGAAATCAGAGACTCGAAGACGTTACTGTTTCGACTCTTGTGAAACTCATCTTCCTTGTAGTGCAAAGCTTTGGCGTAAGCTCGACAATGCATGGCGCGTTCTCCTAAAATCTTGTTATCCAAGGGCAATGGTCCTTTGTCGCAGTGCTCCATGAATTCTGCTAGATTCAAAATCGTTTGAGTGATCTCTGGAAGATCGGGTACCATCAACGCCTGTTGCAAAGTCTGGATTAGTTCTGCTCTGTACGTGTCATTCAATTCGGTCCAACACGAGACAAAAGCAGCGTTGAACAAGTCTCTGGGTAACTGAGAGTAAGTTTGGGCAAGTGCCCAGCATGATCTTAACGCTGGCGATGGTGATTCCTTGAGCAAACCGATGGATAAACTTCTTAACCATTCCAACCAATCGTCCTTGGATACCCTTCTGGTTGCTGTCCAAGCTTTCTGAAGGTTCAGAGCAGAAACGTTCAATCGTTTTATTGTAGTTGTGTCAGAGGACGTAAGAGATAAGTCTCGATTTTTGTTTCTCGAATGACGATGCCTCATCAATAGATAATCCTCACCATCCGCCACGGTACTCTCTGTTAAAATTTTGTCGATTAGAACGTCGTAACGTGCATTAATAATCTTATGCTTCGTCATAACTTTCTGCACTAAAAGTATGAAGATCTGATACTTCTTTCCTAATTGAATAACAAGGGCGCAAAGTGTATCCATGGCTGTGCTTCTCAACTCGGGACACTGATCAAGGGTTCGTACTAGAGGATGAACAATTCTGGAAGCAAAATCCGTAAAGTCCAAAGTATCGGCCAGATGATCAACGGTCTCCAGTGCAACCTTGTTAACAGATATCTGACAATCGGTAGAGTGGAACAATTTAACAATAGGAGGTAGAACAAGATGCAAGTAATTGTCAAGATTATTTCCAAATTTCTGCAAAGCCAGAAGAAGCTTCACGGTGACCGATCTGTCCTTGCTGGTGTCGTGTGTCAGTACTCTTAATATCTGTGGCATCAATTGCGGCAAATAAATCTTAAACTCTGCACCCAGTGCAACCGCAATATGCTCGACCAGAAGTATCAACGTACTCTGTAAAGGACTGTTTACTGTCCAGAATTCTTTGATCAAATTGAATATATCATCCAAGTAATTTCGTATGTGTTGCTTCACAATGGCAATAAGTACGGCCAGTTGTTGAAACAGATACTCACGAAAGTTCACATCGGCTGTACGTACAACGTTGAGGAAACTCGGCATTACCTGAGAGATATATGGCACGCATTTAATCCCAAGACTCTTAAATATAAACGTAACTGCTTGAACCACCATAGTATGATGCTGAGATAACGTCGGATCTCGAATGATTCTCATCAACGTTGCAATGGCAATTGCCGGATAATATTCTTCCAACGTTGATGACGACATGTTCACCAGCATCTCGCTGGTAGTCAGATCCTGAACATTCTCCAATTCGCTTTTAGTGTCTGCCATAGATGTTAGAGTGTCCAACTGTGAGTCGATCTGGCCGAGATTCATCTTATGCTTATATGGATCCAAGGCACCTAGAAGTCCAAGGACTCTAATAGTCTCCCGTCTAATGATAGGCTGTTGTTCTGTCTTTAAGAAATTTATCAAAACGTCCAATAAGGAAGGATACTGCATGTATGGTTTAACAACGTGTCCTGTGCTTCCTACCAGCTGACCAAGAACCCACAGAGCTACGCCTCTCTTCTCTGGAGAACTTGCATCTACCAGCATTTCCAACAATATGGAAAGTAACTCTGGCATCCACTGTTGCATTTCAGCACCGTTGACTTCAGCTAGATCACCGATAGCTCGCAATATGGCCAGTATTACTCCAGGATTTGGCTCTGGCTCCTTCAGCTTTGGTACCAAAACTTTCAAAATTGGTTCCATGTACGGCCTAATGAGCCTGGGTGCGCTAACGACCAAATGGTCCAACATACGAGCTGCTTGTTCCTTATTACGACCCATGCCAGAATGCTCGAGCTCCGTTAAAAATTGTATAAGAGTTTTACGCAAGGAAGGCATCACGTAAGCGGGATTCATTGTACTTAATCTCCCAATAGTACGTATCGCAAGTTCTCTGATCTCGAACATCTCGTCGTTCATCGCGATAAATAAGGCAGACAAATTCTCAGCCTGTGCTAAATGAATATCAAAAGAATCGTCCAGCGAGGCAAGAACCCAAAGTCTCACATCGGGATCGGTGTCCGTGATACCTACGACTAATAATTTACCAAGAACAGTCGACACGGTGTTGGTCACCGTTGGTCCTGGCTGACTTAACGCTAATCGTAACAGTCTCGAGCACGTTCTCACAGCTTCTAATCGAACCTCGGCTTGCTCGAACGTAAGAAAATGATCAGCGCATCGTTGTACAAACTGTAGAAGTGGATTACCGTCGAAGTTGAACGTTCCAAGGGTTTTTAACGCAAGAACCGTGGACGGAATGTCTATTTCTGTAGGTGGAGCAGACATAGGACTGGTAGCTGTCCATGGTGCGCCCGGATGTCTTAACGGTTTCTGCATCAATACTTGAGACAACATGCGGAGCAATCCCTGAGATATATCAGGCTTCAACAATGGAATGCTGTGAGCTAACTCTCTGAGGGTTGTCGTTAGTATTGGACTTAATCCTGTTGTTAACATAGATTCCAGTAAGTCTCTAACGTCCGCAACTATAACTTGCTTCACTGCATGTCCAAGGAGAGTTATGCAAACGAATACAGCAGGCTCCAGGGAAATGCTGCGTTTTTTATTAGACATTTCCTTTGTCGGTAATAAACTCTTGATGACTTCCATGATTTTTGGAAGGTAGGAGTTTATGGAATCTTCCACGGCAACGGCGATGAAACCTATGGTTGTGAAAGCAGCGTATCTGTCCTTTTCGCGACTGCGTAGCGTCATTAAAAGATACGCCAAGGATTCACGTAGATGATCCTTGGTAAACTTTTCTTTATTAAAGGCTGCGAGTCTTGGTAACAGCATCATAAGAGCATGCTGAATGTGAAGATTTCGAGATATTCTCTGGTTCATTACGTCGTTGTATATATCGTCTAATCTTTCCTGCATCAAGCATCGACAAACTGCCGACTCGTGCACCGGATATGTATGCTGAGAGGTGGACGAATTTTGAGAAGAGCCCGACCATTTCGAAACTATCGTCGTCTTCAATCGTGGCATTAGAGAAAGTATATCGTTCTCGTTTTGTTGCGTGGAACAATTTAATCTTTCCATGAGAGCCTCGTAATTTCTTTCCCATTGAACGTTACTACATCTGAGCAATTCATTTAATATCAACAACGAACCGTGTATCCTATCGTCCCTGTTAACTCCTCTTTCCCTGGTGTATCCTTCTTCGAATCCTGCCACGATCTCGTCGTAACACTGCTTGTACCATTGAGATTTATGCATCTGCTTTGCAGTTTCTCTTTGAGCTGTAACGACTAACGCCGCTCTTAATGCCTCCACGGCGCTCTCTCGTATCACAGGCTTTGGATCGCGTACAGCGTTAAATATAAGTTCAAAAAATGGTGTGACTTGTTGAAAGAAATAAGTGGGCATAGAGACTGCTAGTTCTCTTAGAACAAGAACGGCGGCGTGTCTTTTACCCTCGTGCCTGTCCCCTCCGAGCCATTCGAAGGCACGCTTTACTTCGAATTCTACATATTCCGCGGTATATGTACCCGAAACCAGGGCTAATTTTCCTACAGTTTTAGCAGCCAATTCCATAACGCCTACGTCGTTGGAAGGTAATAGATTTCGCAGATAATTTGCAAATCTTATAGTTCTCGTATTAATGTTACCTACGTCTGCTCCGATAAGACATACTATAGCCAATATACCACCTTTCTTTTCATTTACATCTGATCCTGATACCATTTCGAATATATGATGATTAAATTCATCCATGAAAGCTGTAATTTCTTCCTGTGATGCCTCCCGCAATTCCGTTTTAACGTAGAGACACAAGTCTCTAGCCGCTTTGTTACGTGCTTCTTCATTTCTAGACTTGAGCCGTTGAACAAACTGCTGTACGAGTATACTCGACATTGTTAAAATACTTATCTCTATCAATTACAAAATGGAAATTTCATCAATCGTTTTGTAATAATATCTGAAAAAAAAATGAGAATGAGTAAAGTTATTTTGCAACGTGAGATGAGGTTACACGGGAACTACATCCACGGTATTTCTGCCATACCTGCTTGACATTACACAAATTTCACACCATCATCGAGCATTTTCGTATCCACCTCGACTTTCCCCGTATCTTCGGCGTTTCGTAATTTTAATACGTCTTTAAATACATTGTTACGGAGCAACGTTTGATTGCGTTAATGACACGTAAATTCTTCATATTCTAATACCGAATGATTATGAATCAAAAGTGTCATTTACAATGCGTACGTTGGAGATTAATGTACGTAAACAATCGGATTGATATTCTATCAATAATTTTACGGGCTATTGACAGATACAGAAAAACAAAGATACATTATCCGTGAGGATCCTTTCAAGTTTATAACCTCAATGTCAGTTGGTATTACTATGTATACTTTAACGTTGGATATCCTCGTATTGGTATCAATGATCGGTATCATTGATGTAGTTTGTTTTGGTACATACTTTGGTTTTTTTTCCCCCGATACCAATGAAATCGTACGTATCGATGAAAAAAAAAGAAATTGTACATATTTCACGTAATTTCATTTATAAATAAATATAAAAAAAGTTCATGCTACATACTCGGAGATAAAATTGAGAATGATTCCTTATCTATGTTTCTTTTAACTCAACTGTTTCAATATCGTGCCCGAACACGAAGTTGTTTGGGAGTTTCAATTTTAAATAGATGATTTATTATACATATGATAAAAATTACACGAATATATACAGTGGATCTTTCGTCTTTATTTCTCATATTGGAATTGGCAAGTCCTTCGCGACCAGTACTAAAATCTGGTCTATGCTTAGACACCAATTTGCAATGTTTTTCGATACTTTGCACCAATTTTCACCGTGATGCGGTTCCGCGGTTATACAACGCTTTTTCACGTCCTCCTGTTGCTCCTCTGTTCCGTTTAATAATTCAAATTTATAGAAATATGCCCAAGCATCTCCTAAGTCTGGATCTATCTTCACTGTTCTATTGAACCAGTCTCGACACTTTGAAATTTTATGCTCGCACCAAAACAACCTGGAAAACGTATTCTTAGTGTTAGAAACTTCAACGCGCCCCTAATATTACGTAAAGCGAAGAGAAACGTTTTTACAATTAGAAGGGAAAAAAAGAATAAACGTTTCTTTCCGCTGTACCTAATATTTCTAAAAAAACTTGACAAATAACTGACTTGGATACCGCAAGTAGAACGTGCGGATCGTGTTCGCATTTCTTTAATGCATCGACACTTTTAGTTTTTCGTTGTGGCCGTGGCTCCATAAAAATTGCTTCCGCCCAAAGTAAACCCGAGGTAGCACATTCCTGTAATGCTTTCGCCATAAGCATATTTGCCATATCTCGTACACCACCGTTCTTCAATTCGTTTCTAATAGCTTCCAGCCAGAGTTCAGCATTTCTTGGATTCTTTAAACGTGCCTTCTCCAATACCGATCTCGCCTTTGTAACTTGTCCCTTCCTATGCTCCAATTGAGACAATAAACGCCACAGTGGAATAGAATTTGGACATTTCTTTATCTATAAAGCACATTGGCGAATATGTAGTCAAAGGTTCATTATATAATTAGAATTATGTAGATGTGTAACAATACATACAGCCTGATTGTAAGTATCTATAGCTTTGTCCAAGTTACCCTGTTGCTCTTCGATCTGACCTTTCATTAACCATAGCTTCGGGAAATCGTCAAACGCATCGAGTGCCTCTTTCAAAAGATGCAAAGCTACATCCAAATTGTTCAATGCCCATTCTAATTTTGCGCTCTTCATCATTACTCTAGGAGTCGGAGCAGATGCTCTGGCTTTTGCGAGAAGACGTCTTGCTCTTTCGTATTCAGAGTTCTCTGATTCCAATTTCACGGCGGCCAACCAGATTTCTTCTGAATTTGGATTTGCTTGAAACGCAAGAGATAAGATACCTCTTGCTGCTGGAACATCGCCCTGTATGTGATACAGATACGGTTAAATTTAAGGAGAGAAAGAATGTTTTAAAAACTTTGGATAAATTTCACTCACAGCCAACCACTTGGATTTTGCACCCATCAACCAAAGTACTTCGCTCTTGGGACAATGAGCAACGGCTCTTTGTAATAGAGACTCCAAGGATTCTCGTGTTCCGTAAGTTTTTTCAAAATACGCTGCACGCAACCATATAGACTTTTTACTTGGAAAAGTGCTCAATGCATACGCGTACACAGCTCTGGCACACTCTAATGCTCCTTGTTGAGCGCACTGAAAAGAAATAAGCTTGATTCTTATACGTTTTTTAATACATGCATCACTAAAATCATATGATAATGCTGATTTTACCGCTTCTGCATCTTCCATCCACGTGTGTTTTCTATCCTCCTCTTCCACGCCAAAGCTGATGATTGCCTTAACAATAACTTGACAACAGTGCACCGCACCAGCTTTCTCAGCTTCCATGGCTTCTTTGAACCAATGCTCTCTGTTAATTTCCACTCCGTTTGCACTCAAAGATGATATAGCACGGTCAATAATTTTTTCTACCATGTGCTTGTTTCCATTTGCTTCCTCTAATTTAGCAGCGGTAGTCCAGATTTGCCTATCGGTTGGAATGTTTTCTCTTGCTTTATTAAGTACTTTTCTCGCATTGTCGTAAGTTTCTAATCTGGCAAGAGCAAGCCATAGATCTACGCTCGTAGGACAACATTCTACTGCACGACTGAGTAAAATTCTTGCATCTTCCGGTTCTTCCAGTTCTACCGCTGCTTTCCAAAGTCTCACGGAATTCGGAATATGTTCTAGAGCCTTACGGTATACTCTTCTTTTAGCTTTGGTCTCTGTTTCTAGATCTGCGGCTTTTATCCAGATTCTAACTGACGTTGGAATGTGACGGACAGATTGTGCGATCACTGCCTTTGCTGTGTCAGGTGGTTGAAGTCTCGCTGCTTCCAGCCATAAATCTTCAGAGGTAGGATTTACTTCACAGCCTTTCATTATTAAGTTTCTTGCAGCTTGAACTTTTCCTGTTACCTCTTCCAATCGAGCGGACGCTATCCATGCCGGTGGATGGTTGGGATTTGTTTCTCTTACTGATTTCAGTAGTAGTCTAGCTTTTTTAATGTCGCTATAAAAGATAAATCATTGGTTTATTAAACATGAGACGAGGTAGTGAGTTTTAATTGAAGTTAATAGAATTCGTAGACGTACTTTATATCTCCGCCGTACGTTGGTATCATACTTTGGAGATCGGTTAGATAGCCCTTTGGATCAACGACGGTTTGTCCTTCTACGGAATCGGAAACTTGATTTAATTTAACGTTCATTAGCGTGTTTCTGGCTTGGCCGATTTTTCGTAGATCTAAATCTCCCGTAGGGGTCAACATTCCTGGTGTTGCTACACCCGGCATCATGGATGCTAATCCGCTAGTCGGATCTATACTCGTCGATGTCTCTCCGCCTAAATTCCTCGCGAGTACAGAGTCTGGCAGAGGTGTGAATTTTTCCGCCCTCGGATTTCGCTGTTTACGATTTCTAGCATCGCCTACTTCTGGAACATTTTTCCATTCCTCCTCTGATACATTAACTAATTCTCTCTTCAAGTCTGAGAACTGTTGCTGAATTTTAGGACGTTCTTGACGATACCTTTCTAATTCTTCTCTCAGTCGTTTTTCTCTGTATTCTTTTCGTTTCTCGTCCATACGTTTATCGATAGCCTCGTAAATAGCGTCGGCTTCTTCGTCATCTTTGTCATATGGATCCTAAAAAATTATGGTATTATGGTTTATATCTATAGATCGAAGTATACGGACAGAAAAATGAATTATTCATGATTGTTTCTTTTTACTTTACTAAATAATGATCCTCCATATCCAGAAAACTCGTCGTAATTCGAATCATTCAAATCCTCTTCATCTTCCTCTTCCTCTTCTTTCTTCTTTGCACGCTTTGTGGGTGGTGCGTGTCTATCATCCCTATATACAAATTGTATAATATAAGTAAAAGACACAAAGCTCCTTTTAAATATAATGAGCTACACTTACGATACATCGTTAGCATCTCTTGCTGGACCGATATCAGATCTAGTTGTGAATCCAGTGGCTCTGAAAATAGCAGTACAATTTTAGCTATTACTGTAATTGAAATGGAGCAACATACCAATTAGGTGTATAATATTACCCTCTTCCAACACCAGCGACATATCCTAAAGGAGCTGGAACACCTAAAAAGTGTTTCTTATTTCTAGTAGACAACGAAACTGACGGGACCGACATTGTTTAACTTTATATTCTGCGTTGTCAGTACGTTGTAAACATTCGAATTAGTGAGGTTAATTCTCACAGAAAATCATGGATCCGCTTTAATTTCTCTTCTCTACTGTTTTGCTAGATGGCGATACCTATGGAAACCGTATCCAGGAGAAAATTTACAAAAACTAGATGGCATTGAAAGCAGTGACGCCAGAACCCCTTGAAAACATCGAGTTTCCACTCTTTTCGCATTCCTATAGTCTATGGCTTAACTAAGCTGCATTGCAGAATCGATGAGGAACCTATGCATTGATTCTTCGTACAATCTATGAGATTAATTGTAAATTCAAACGTTCTCTGACGTTTGATAATTATGAATATTTTAGTGCCGACGATCTACTTGTTAATATTTACATTTCTATCGGAATGCACATTGTCTCCGCCCCTTGAAAAGATTAGTAAAAAAGTTAAAGGAAAGGTCGTCAGTAAGGTAGGGATAAGGTTGTAACAAGATCTGTCAGTGTAAGGGTTTATATATATTATTGTAATATCTTTGTAGAAAGGTATCGCAAGCCAGGACGTCTACGAGAGGCAGCTGGTCGTCAAAGATCCTAAATTAAACGATATTATTCGAGAGTCTGGACTTTATTTTCGTAATACAACAAGCAGACGATTCACTGGAGACATATTGGGTTACATTACACCGGTTAGTTTCGTATGAGGCGCTTATTTCGAAAGTAGCATAACTCACTCTCCTTGTAATTAAGATACTTAAACTTTTTTTCATATTTATTATCTACTATTAACGATAATTATATTTTTCTCAGTACAAATAGTTTCATATAGTCCTTAAAAACCACCATTTTTCTCATATATCGAAATCTCGAACGTTATCGAAAAATGTCTCGATTTACATCGAAATTTGAATCGTCGTTTTTTAGTCCCTTCGTAAACTACCAATAAACGGATAAAAATACATTGAAATCCATTTGATTTAACGTATGTAAGAGGATCTAATGATACACCATGTATTTTTTTTCACAGTGGAACAGTAATGGATTCGAAATTGCAAAAACGTTTCATGGAAAATTTACGATGTATTCGCCAGTGTGGCTGGCATTTCCAGATGGTTCCGCGACGACGTATAAATTATCCACGCACGACGTTCAAAAGAAATGGTTGAAAGAAATTCGAATTGAAAATACAGTCAGACACCGTGTAAGAGGTATCTGCATTACAAATTCTGCCATCAACTATTCACAATCAACAGAGCTATTAATTGTTGTGAATGATTCTTTGTAAATGCCGTTTTTCAGCTGTTCCAAGAGTGCTGTTTGAGAATTGGTCATTCAAGGACATTGTGGGATTATATGGTAGTACACACAAACAAATGAAACTAATCTCCACCCTCATAGACACAGCAGAGGTAAGGAAAACTCGCGGAAGAATTCGAATGATAAAAAATAACTGTATAATATTGATTTCAGAACTTTCAATTGAGTGGATACACCTTGGAAATATGGAATCAGTTTATATATACCGGTGTAAGTTCACAAATCGTCATCTCCCTGGTGCAAGTTATCGCTCAACAATTGACAAATAACAATCTGGGTATAATTCTAGTCGTGCCGCCATCCAGAGGGTACGTTTTACATTTTTAGGTCTATGGTTTGATTGTTTTAACACTTAGCCAACCATCGAAATTATTCAAAATTATAGTCCAAATGCTCAACTATTCACGCGCGATCACTTCGATCAATTATCACCTTACGTCAAGTTCTTTTCACTGATGACTTACGATTACTCGAGCGTTCAACGTCCCGGACCCAACAGTCCCATAAATTGGGCAAAGGAATGCGTGGAACTGTTAGTTCCAGAAAATGGGCCTAAGAGAGATCAGATATTATTAGGCCTCAATTTTTATGGATACAACTACACCCCTGAAGGTGGTGGTCCCATCTTAGCTGCGGATTATTTAAAATATCTCGAGTATCTTAAAGGAAAAATTCAATGGGACGATAACAGCAAAGAACACTTCTTCGAATACAAGTAAGAACACGCTTGAACTTTTATCCAGGTTTTACGATACGAGAGAATTTTAAATTTAAATAAACTTAATTAGCTTTGGATTAAAATTGAAAATTTACATTTTAGGTCACCAACTGGCAGTGGAATAATATTTTATCCCACACTGTATTCTATCAAACATCGACTGGAGCTTGCGTCAGAACTGGGCACCGGTATATCGATTTGGGAGCTCGGTCAGGGATTAAATTATTTTTATGATTTATTGTAAATGTATATATATATATACGTGTGTGTGTGTTTTTATGTACACTTATGAAATAAACACCCGTCTCAAACAAAGTAATACAGTGATATGTATATACAATTTACCTAACTCCTAATAAAAGCAATTTATATAGAAACTTTCTCTCGACGTGTCTCCTAGTTTGTCGTGCAAATCAGTCTAACATTATTTTTCTCCTTATCTTTCATTCTTATTGCGCAAGTATAGATTCAGTCTTTACCGAGCCGTTATTATTTTCTTTGACCGTACACGATTGTCGTCCTTTGAACTTCATCATGCATTGAGGACCACGAATAATATGATACATCAGAGCCCAACATAATTTTGCCGGTAATATGCTGTTAAAAAAAAGGATCATTTTTATGTTTCATTAAACTTACACATACTTTGTGTACTTGTCACTTACCATTTCAACGGTAGAAAATACCTAACACTTGCTGGTAACACGATATTTACTTGATTCACCAATATCCCTGATACTACTTCTTCAGCTACGTATTCCGGCTCGAGCATTGGCATTAATCTAAGTAGATAAATTATACGTGAGACATTTTAATTAACAATTACCGGAATATTAATAAATTTCACCACTTACCTGGGCTTTACTCCATGAAACATTCCGGTATCGATGAAGTAAGGGCAAACTAGCGTCACGTGAATTCCATCGTAGCCGTGTGCCTAATGACATTAATTTAATTTCTATTAAATGAAAAAAAAAAAGAAATGTATCTCAAACTAATTATTCGTACTTTGAGTTCAGTAAAGAGGCTCTCATGATAGCCGATAGCAGCGGATTTAGTTGCAGAGTAATCGGTGCAATTGTAAGTTCCTAAAAGTCCTGCGACACTCGCTACCGTTACGATATGTCCATGATTGTCCTTCATCATGTCTCTTAGAAACGCCTTGGTAATCTATTAATAAGAAAAATTGAATTACAATTAGAGAAATAGAAATGGTTGAGAGTCCTATTATCCTGTAATGAATTGTTTTATTTCTAATTAATTTTAAATTAAAACTCACCCAATAATGCGACAAGATATTCACTTTGTACGTGTACTCGATTTCACTGTCCGGCAATTCCATCAGAGTCCTTCCACACACGTAGCCGGCATTGTTTATCAGTAGAGTTACCTTTGTTAACGTTTATCCATCTTAAGTTCTTTCTCATTGTATTTTTTAACAGAAAAAAAATTATTTTACTTACAGTACCGACTTCGATTTTCACAGTCTTCGCTGTTCTATACACCTCCTCGCGTTTGGTAATGTCGCAATAATAACCGGTGCATTTTCCCCCATTGTTTTTAATTTCTTCCACTGTTTCTTTCAATCCTGTATGTTAAGATCGCACGAATTCAAAAAAGTTCTCGTATATATTTATAATTTATAAAATACTGAGGTCCGTGGAGTTACCATTTTTGTCGATGTCCCAAATAATAACGTGCGCACCAAGTTTAGCGAGTTTTACTGCAATTAATCGGCCAATGCCACTTGCACCGCCGGTTATAAGTGCAATTTCACGTTTGATTGATTTGGAACGGTACCGACGAGGTACGAAAGTCAACAGGATTGCTTCAATAATATAAACTATTGCCATTCCTACGAATAATAGTAGATCGTACACGATACTCATCCATTCTGATAATGCCATTTCGTTCTCTAAAACAGATTAGAAAAAATACAATGTAAAATTGATACCACTAGTAAATAATAATCGGTTTGGACGACTGGAACTTTCAATTTGCCTTGTCTTTGTAGCAACATTGTAATATGGATGTTAATGAGATATTAACACTAAAACTACCAAACCAGTCGAAATGACTGGTACACAATTTTTTCAAAAAATTCTCCAAGTTTACATAAGAGTCATAGAATAAATATTCTACGTCTATATCAATAAACATAAATCACCCAATCGATAAAATTTTCCGCCACTTGATTCCCCCTTTTCCAAAGTGCTTATTTAATTTATTAAAATATGATAGATTTGAAGCCGGTAGTTCTAGTGTTAAATCATTGAAATGCAAAACTTGCATTAACATACATTAAAATAATAACTACATAGTTGCGTTCCACGTGTATAAACGTCAATCCAAGGTTGCGTTTTTAATACTGAATTGTTAATTTCTAATGGATGGAAAATGTAATTCTTCTACATTTTGCTTTTTTCTTTTCATAAAATTAATAACGGAAACGTTTGCTCTGTGCTCGACGAGTATACACGTCGATCTGAATTCCCGCGAGGGATTCGTAAAATTAAATTCTGCAGTTAACTCCAAAATTAAAAATCCACACTGCTATATCATTAACCCCTTCTGGTCCGATGTCGAGCAGTACTCGACATAGATTTTTACTTGATTTTATTTTTTGACAATTTAATATCGACTTTTCAATTTCACAATGATTTTGTAATATACACCTAAATATCCGTAGATACCTATAGTTATTGATATCATTTAATAAAATGAATAACTAATGATAGAAAATATTGCAGAATTAATTTTATTTAACTCAGTACCAAAATTAACGAGATAATTCGGACCGCAAAGGGTTAAAATATTAAATTACGAATTTTATATCAAAGTGTCATAGTGAAAATTGTGGAAAGGAAAGGAAAAAAAATTCTTTCTTAATCTTTGCAAAAAATAAATTCTCCGTGAGAATGTCAAAAGTATTGTGTGCAACGATGACCACAATTTTCTCGAAAGAAGAGATTGCATTGATGGCAATAATGATTCTTCCGCTACTATAGATAATGTTAGCCCTCATTCTCCGGTGAAAGCCAGCAGAAAGTTATGCTACTTGCGCAGCAAAATCGCAGAATTGCCGAACCTATTCTCTTGCAAATTATTCCTATCGCATAAAGACCACCTTCTTTTTTATCGATTTACTAAACGTCTTTAGCAACTTTTTCAAATACTTTTTCTATCAAACAGGTTTTGTTTTCCATTTCGCTGATATTAGCGAAAAATTACTTAGTCAATGTGTTACTTCTTACAACTGTTCGTAGAGGACGAAATTATCATAATCATTCTACGTTTTACGGTGTTTCTTTGTTTTGTTTTTTGATAGTCTACGTAGTATTTTCTTGCGGTGGTGAAACCATTCGTAATTCTCGCGGTGCATTATTAGTAATTAAATATTCCAGATACTGTACGATTAATTAACGTGTGTGCTCATATAATTAATATTTCTTTCTACACTAACAGTAATATCAATTACCACGGTAATGACACTAAATAGATTTTCACGTTTGCGCAATCGATAATTGACAATAAATTTACATTTATATCGCTTTCCAAGCAGGAAACTCCGTTTGATTATTCTACTTTAATCCTTTTTTTGTTCACAACTTCACTGAATTGTATGATTAATAATTCCTCGACTGTCGCAAACAACATTCATTAATTCTGTTTCACTGCACAATTTCAAGTTTTTAAGTTAGACTTAAAGCGCCGCTAAACGCAAACTACCGAGCGCGCAATTATTCCCGCCCTTTTCATTCAACGAATTCCTATTACCTGTGTTACACAAAGACGACACAAGACGTGTGCTAATTTTCTTGCTAACTAATTAATTTCTTTCTTCGAACTGTCAACGAGATATCACGCGAAGAGATGCACTTCCTTGCGAGTTGATCGACCGTCGTTGACTGTGCCGGGACTTAATGTGCACTCGAATTGCGGTGGCCGCCATACTTTTGTCCTTTAGCTTAGAGTTTAGGTATAGTCTGCTTATAATGAGAAAGTATATACGTGTATATACGTCCGTATACTTGTGTACGTATATATACGTGTGTGCAATTAAGCCTACTGAGTTGCAGACAGATGGACGATGTTAGTTCGTTGTACTGCAAAGGTTCTACCGTAAATGCGGTGAAACTTTCTGCCGCTTCACGATCTCCCTTCGTTAGTTTCTCTTCCTTTTAAAATTCCTTCTTCTTTCCACATTTCTGCCATACTGTGTTTCTTCCTTTTTTAACAGTTTCTTTGATTTCTATCTGTTTTTTTTTTCGTGGGTCAATCTCTCTTTTTTTTTTGATCCGTTAAAATGTCCTTTCACTCTTACTTCCTCTCTTGCAGTGAGGTTTCTCCCTCTACTTGTGTTCTGTTTGAACGGTTTTGACTGCTACATATAGCCGATCTATCGATTATACTACTTTCGTGGTAACTGCTTTGCGATACTTTTCAGTCCGTTCGCGTAGAAAGTTTGCAAAACGCGAGTACACGGAGATAGCATGAATCATGTGTATATCGGGTGAAAGGACGTCGTTAAAGATCTGGGTCGGTTACGGTCTTTTCTGCATAGAGAAATGATGGAATAGGGACGATGTTGAGAATAATCCTGTGGTACTAATTTATGTTTGGAGTTACTTCAAATTAAAGTCCATTTTGTTGATAATAATTTGCTGCTTTGCGTCTCGGTTTTTAATACTACGGTCGACTGAGTAGATTTGTAGCTATAAGTCCAGGATGTGTGTGGATGTAGCAATAATTTATTAGAAATACGCAGAAGGTGTTAAAATACGAAAATATTCGGAAAACTGTGGCGGCTGCGGAGTTGAGGGTACAGTTTTCCACCTCGAGGGCCCAAATTTCAATTTCTGTATCACTGAGAAATTTTTCATGTTGTAATTGATAAAATAAGTCGGTAGAAATGCTTAAAAAGTATTAAAATAGGAAAATATTTGGAAAACTATGGTGGCTGCGGAGTTAAGGGTTCAGTTTTCCACCTCGTGGGGCCAAATTTAAATCTCTGCGCTCCCTGGGACATTTTTCATCTTGCAACTGATTAATATAAATTAATAGAAACCTTTAGGAAGTATTAAAATAGGAAAATATTTGGAAAACTATGGTGGCCGCGGAGTTAAGGGTCCAGTTTTCCACCTCGAGGGCCCAAATTTCAATGTCCGCATCACTGAGAAATTTTTCATATTGTAATTGATAAAATAAGTTGGGAAAAATTCTTAGAAAGTGTTAAAATACAAAAATATTCGGAAAACTTTGGCGGTTACGGAGTTAAGGGTTCAGTTTTCCACCTCGTGGGCCCAAATTTAAATTTCTGGGCCCCCTGGGGAATTTTTCATCTTGCAACTGATAAAATAAATGAATAGAAATCCTTAGAAAGTATTAAAATGGGAAAACATATGAAAAAGTATGGTGGCTGCGGAGTTAAAGGTCCAGTTTTCCACCTCGTGGGCCCAAATTTCAATGTCCGCATCACTGAGAAATTTTTCATCTTGCAACTGATAAAATAAATTAATAGAAATCCTTAGAAAGTATTAAAATAGGAGAATATTTGGAAAACTATGGTGGCTGCGGAGTTAAGGGTCCAGTTTTCCACCTCGTGGGCCCAAATTTAAATCTCTGCGCTCCCTGGGACATTTTTCATCTTCCAACTGATAATATAAATTAATAGAAACCCTTAGAAAGTATTTAAATAGGAAAATATTTGGAAAACTATGGTGGCTGCGGAGTTAAGGGTTCAGTTTTCCACCTAGTGGGCCCAAATTTAAATTTCTGGGCCCCCTGGGACATTTTTCATCTTACAACTGATAAAATAAATTAATAGAAATCCTTGGAAAGTATTAAAATCGGAAAATATTTGGAAAACTATGTTGGCTGCGGAGTTACGGGTTCAGTTTTCCACCTCGTGCCCCCAAATTTAAATCTCTGCTCCCCCTGGGAGATTTTTCTCTCACAAAATTCGAAGTTAGTAACTAATGGACAAAAGCTAATTATATGATAGAAAATACAAAGTCTAAAATCCCAAACAACAACGAAAATTCATATTCTGTGATGGTAGCCACGAAGTAATGCTGTTTGTATTGAATCGCATCGCGATGAAAATATCTCTCGCACAATGAATCACGTTTCGTCGTCGAAAGAAGAATGCGTTATTGCACATTGACAGGCTCGATCGTTGTCGATTCCGTTTATTCATTCCGCTCGTCGCTTTCCGTAATAAACCTCGGCAGAATTAATGAATGGATAAAAGAATCTCGCAAAGGATACGCATCGACGGGAATATAATTATCGCCGTTCTTCTCATTGTCAGCCGAATGTAATTACGCTAAAATAGTCAAAGATTAGAAAGATTATTCCTTATGGGGCAGTTAAACTCTGCACTCCTGTCACATAATATTTCAATGTCAAATGACGATGTCATTGCACGTAAGAAACATTTCGGAATGTTATTGTCATTCGT
Source organism: Cerceris rybyensis (assembly GCA_910591515.1). Lineage (NCBI taxonomy): Eukaryota > Metazoa > Arthropoda > Insecta > Hymenoptera > Crabronidae > Cerceris > Cerceris rybyensis. The sequence continues at coordinate 2,474,513 of OU342800.1, read as the reverse complement.
TGGAATTTTCGAGGGTCGATTCCTCCAAAACGATACAACACGTCGTTGATAAAAAAAAGCTTCCTTTGTAATACAAATATAATATTAAATTAATTTACATTGTTCATCGTGAAACGATAAAATATTTTTTCATGTTACTGATAATAATTTGAATTGATGTACACTACACAACGATAAAATATTTCGTCGATTCGTTGTTTCACGAGTTATCGAAACAACAATCGTTTTAAACGATAGCGCGCCAAATTGACCGTCACGTTTGAATCTTAAACAAGACATTCTTTCGCAAATTCTTTTGTACATGCTTGGAAAATATTTCTATGAGAAATTTCCATCCAGAAATGAATTTATTTACTTGAAAAAGTAATGAGAATTTGGAAATTGATTAATATTCTTTTGGGGTGGACACAAGGCTCCATCTCTCGGCGAATGTTTCATATTTCGCTGTTGTATCGATCAACTTTGAACAATCGTTCAAAAATGAAATTGCTTTTATCTGTGAAAACATTTCTTTGCTTCAACATTCTTCCATCATTTCGCCCAAAGCGACGAATTAAATGATAATTTAGAAGAAATCTTCGCATCTCCACAATTCTACTTATCCTGACGCATTAAGAAAAAGTTTTCAATTTTTTGCAGTAGAAAGTTTTACACTTCCAAAGTAAACGTTTCTCAAGTGTATGCTTCGCAATCGACGAATATTTAATAACGAAACTTCGACTGCCATCGAATCTCAAAACGTGCAATTTTTTCATTACAAACCTAATACTGCACCATAAGAGAACATCCCATAAAATGTATGCCAGTGATTGTAATTGATCTTGGAAAAAAATTATAAAAATTAAACTTATTACTAACTTTATACTTCTCTAATTACAATATGACATAACTGTCTTGCAAAAATAATAAAAAATTTAATCCTTAACTCTATTCGTCACAAGTTTAATTATAATTTGATATAAAAAGCATAATTTGACATGATTTAAATGACTTTAATTTAGTTAATTTTAAAAATCGAAATCAGATTTACTAGACTCAGAACACGGTTCAAATCCCCGCCAAAAATGATCATCCAAGTAAAAAACTTCGCGATACAACAATTCTGATACCTCAAACTGATAATTGCACTTAGCAGCTTTAGCTTTGGAAAAATAAATTTCACCTAAATTCCTGCAGTTGTATCCATCAAGGATAAGCGAAAACGAATAAGTAGCTATCACAATAAAGGGGACCCTCTAAAACGAATCAATATTTGTTCGCTTTCGTATTTGCATACTCGCTAATCTGCTTATGGAGCAAAAAAGTTTCCACGATGCCGATCATCGAATGGTCGCTCTAGTGAAGTTTACTCAACGCGAATTCCAGTGAAAGTATACATCAGGAATTTCGCAATTTTTATTCTTTCCAATACTATCTGACATCCGAATACTTCACTCGAGCGCGGTTCGTTCATCTTCGAAGGTTGTTTGACCTTGCGCGCTCTTAAACGTTGAACCAGTTTGCCGGTGAGTTCATTTCACTCCTCTTCAATCGAATTACTTTCTCCGTCCATCTATTTCTTCCTCTAACAATACAAGTATTACAATTTAGATTCATTATAAATAAATTTCTTTTTTTTAAATTGGAAGTACCTTGGAGGTCACCGGTGACCAGTGTTATATTTGAATGTATAAAGTTAACCCTTTGCGGACGTAGGCATTTTTGAATATTGAGAAACAATCAATTATTTAGCGATGAGAAAACACTTTTTCAGTCTGTTAATGTATACAAGTTGAAATTTACTCTTTGTAAAATAATATTTCAACGATTATATTTTAATTTTTCAACTCTAACCGTTTATATATGCACCGACAAACTATAACCAATTTCTTTCTCAGGGCGCATATATTCGTCCGTCGTCCGCAAAGGGTTAAAATTGCAGGAGAGGAATTCAAAGTGTTAACACTAATCGTATCAACAGTTTATGGATAGTAACAATAATAGATTTCCCAAAGCAATGAAGGACTATGCTGTATATTTTTGTTGAATTGAATCAATCATTTGATCGGCTATGAATACGACTAGCGTTAACACGTTGAATTAATCGGCGCTATTGAATTCAATGAAATTTTATATGACTTTGAAATTGTAATATTTACTAATTGAGGGGGGAGTATTTACTAATAGAGGGGTTTGTCCTCTGGCGGAACGTTTACTAATTTTCTGACACGTTAGGCGTTCAAAAGATGAAATCCTGCTGGATATGTATCTACCTATATTTTTCAAATTTCTGCTTTACAAAGATGGAATTTTTATAGAAGAATCACTTTGATATTGATGATAAGACGAATGCAATATCAGTGAGGTGTTAATATCTAATACAAAGTAGAGAGAGTTGTATTCATTAATATACGCGTTTGCTTCATTAGATGTCTTACCGCAGCAAAGTAGTAAATGATAAATTTCCGATTTGAAAATAGATTAGCAGAAAAAACAGCTTTTTAATTAACGATATCGACGAAGGCAGAGCTAATGAATTAATCGATTTTCACTTGACATCAATTACAATTACCAGAAGTATAAATGAAGAGATGATATTAATCAATCGTATATAATTCATAGATCATTAATATCATCTAAATAATTGAACAGATTAGTGGATGTAAATTTTACACGGATTAATATGCATTCTTTATAATTTTATATTTACATAAACATCCGGCATCTATTTACTATTGTACGAAACTTGTTTCCACAACCGGAACCGGTTTATCGCGTGCACACCATGCGTTGAAGATGATTTTTGTTCAGAAAAAATGTCGTTTATCATTGTTTTCGATGTTACGTAATACATAAATAATATAATAATGTAACATGTAATTACGTATTTACGCAGTTTCGCGTTTATACAGTTTTCACTGCAAATCCAAGTGTGTTATTTTAAAACACATTAACGTATTATTTCCTTGTAGTCACTTTTTAGACGTTTCCCGGTGTGTTATAATTTAACACAGTACATGTGTGTTATATTTATATTTTAAAATAACATACCTACATGCTTGGAAGTAACACACATGTACTGTGTCAAATAATAACACACCGGGAAACGTCTAAAAAGTGACTACAAGGAAATAATACGTTTATGTGTTTTAAAATAACACACTTGGTTTTGCAGTGTTCAAAGTGACGGATTTAACGCTAAAACTTTTTTAAGTACTTATCTATATATATAAAGCTCAAATACCACTGACTGACTGACTGACTGACTCACTCACTCATCACGAAATCTCAAAAACCAAAGAACGGATTGCAATGAAATTTGGAACATACCTTCTCCTTGGGTCTTAGGTGCTCACTAAGAAAGGGTTTTGAAAAATTCGAAATTTTAGGGGGGTTTTGGGGGGTTAAAGTATGGACCAAACTCATCAACGCAGAGCCGAAACTACTTGACCTAGAAACTTGAAATTTTGCATGAGCGTTCCTTCTAGGGTATAAGTTCCCACTAAAAAAGGATTTTTCAAAATTCGAAATTTTAAGGGTTTTTTTTTAGTTTCGATTAAACCGTAGCGAAGCACGGGAATTTTCAGATAGTTTAATATATTTAATAGTAAAACTATCGAAGTTCTATTCATTATACTTAATTGTATCGAATGAGTACTTTGAAAAAGTAGTAATTAGTTATGGAAAGGATGATTAATTAAGTAATTTAGGTTTTACGAGATAGAACTGGAATATTTCACGCGTAGCGCAGCTACAAATTTTGTATAAAAAGTGGCAACCGGTCAATTCAACGTTTTTTGGTAGGTTTAATATTAAATATAATAGATTTGACAAATATTTCTGTCTCCTACATAATTGCAACAGTTTACGATTTAGAATCATATAAACCTTTTTAAGTACTTATTTAATATATTTAATAGTAAAACTATCGACGTTCTATTCATTATACTTAATTGGATTGAATAAGTACTTTGAAAAAGTAGTAATTAGGGATGGAAAGGATGATTAATTAAGTAATTTAGGTTTTAAGTGATAGAACTGGATAATTTCACGCGTAGCGCAGCTAAAAATTTTGTATAAAAAGTGGCAACCGGTCAATTCAACGTTTTTTGGTAAGTTTAATATTAAATATAATAGATTTGCCAAATATTTCTGTCTCCTACATAATTTCGACAGTTTACGATTTAGAATCGTATGAATACAGACGTTATACTACCTTTTGCATTTAATTGGCTAATGAAATCTCCGATGAGCTTGACATCACGCATAAAAATAATCGAAGATAAGTCTCTGCAGGGATTAATTTTTGTCGCGCGATAAACCACGGAAAAATAAAATGAAACTAAAAGCCGACGAAAAATCTCGTCCAGGCCACTTTCGAAATATTGTTTACAGCTGCGTTAAGTAAAAATAATATTGCCTCTGAAAGAGAAGGGTGGTTATCTGTCGCCGATTCCACCAGCTTCGAGGACACTGGCGATTTTTTAATCGTCGCCAGATGTAAAATTGTATTTTTGCTCGGATCGTCGCGCGTTAACGTATCACTTAAAAACATTATAAATATTCGAGTGAAGAAAGAATGGCTATAAGTGAGAGACTTCCAGTCTGCTTTTTTACGTAGATAAAGAAAGGAATTGATATCGAGAAATTACTGATTTACTGCTCCTTCGCGTCAAATATTTGCTCGTTCTTGGTATTCTGTATGTTTTTCAGTTTCTTTCCGTTGCTTCTATCTCTTCTCCCTTTTCGTCGACGTATTTCATCCTTTTTCACTTTCATTCTGTTATTCTATACTTTTCTTCCGTTCTTTCGCTTTCACGGCCTCCTCATTTTCTTGCAAGTCAAGAAATATCCATGAACTTCAGAATTTCAGGGCAGAGACTCCTAGGTGAGCTGACCGTAGGAGTTATGGGGCTACAGTGGGTTCAGACGAAAATGCTCAGACTCTCAATCGGTTGCACCGAGTTCAAATTCCTAATTACTTCTGCTAAATGTGTCCTATTTTACTATTTAATATATTATATCTGCGGTGTTTTGATATCTGCCTAAAATAGACCTATTTAGGCGCACTTATCTCGGGAGTTATGGAACTCTAGGGGGTTCAGACGAAAATACTCAAACTTCCAATGAGTAGAACCGAATTCAAATTCCTAATTACCTCTGGAAAATGAGTTCCAACGTACTATTTAATATATTATATTTTCGGTATTTTGGAATATGTTTAAAATTGTACCTTCTAGGTGTACTGATCGCAGGAGTTATGGAACTCCAGTGGGTTCAGACGAAAATACTCAGACTCAATCAGTAGCACCAAGTTCAAGTCCTTCATTATCAGTGATAACTGTGTCCTACTTTACTATTTAATATATTATATCTGCGGTATTTTGGAATTTGTCTAAAATAGTACCTTTTAGGTGTACTAATCGCAGGAGTTATGGAACACTAGTGGGTTCAGAAGAAAATACTCAAACTTTCAATGAGTAGAACCGAGTTCAAATCCCTAATTACCCCTGATAAATGTGTTTTATATTACTATTTAATATACAATGTCTGCGATGTTTTGGAATCTACTTAAAATAGTAGCTCCTAGGCGTACTGGTCTCAGGAGTTATGGAACTCCAGTGGATTCAGACGAAAACACTCAGACTTCCAATCAGTAGAACCGAGTTCAAATCTCAAATTTCCTCTACAAGATGAGTTCCAACGTACTATTTAATATATTATATCTGCGGTATTTTGAAATTTGTCTAAAATAGTACCTCCTAGGCGTACTGATCGCAGGAGTTATGGAACTCTAGTGTTTTTTTTTAGACTTTCAATTAATTGCACCGAGTCCCCCATTACCTCTGGAAGATGTGTCCTAACTTACTACTTAATACATTACTAATTAATAGATCCTCCTAACTGCACCGATCTTCAACGTTACTCTAATACATTAAAACACAAATACTCAGACTTCTACTCATCTAAATTCAAATCCTCCTCCATCATCTCTCCACTTTTCCCCCCCAACCACTTAACACTAGAACGACCGAGCAAGTCAAAATGACTTGTTCACATTTTTTTCCAAAAATTCCTTAAGTTTACAGAACAATCCTAGATTAAAAATTCTAAATTGATCTTATAAAACACAGATTACCAAACTGATCATATTTTTCAGTCCCTTAATTACTCTTCTTCCAAACTTCTTATTTAATATATTTAACACTAAACCTACCAAGGCGGTCAAAAGACCGATTTCAAAATATTTTCTAAAAATTATCTAAATCAATAGAGTAGCCATGAAGTAAATATTCCACTTCTATCTTACAAAAGCAAAATGAGTTAATTAATTATCTTCTTTAGCTCTCCACTTCTCTTTGTGTAAGGTCCTTATTGAGTAGGGGAGGGTGGGGCAAAGTGGGCCCTTGGGGGCAAAGTGGGGCCCTTAAAATTTTGGAGCCCAAAAAAATTTGGGGGCAAAGTGAGCCTCTTAAAATTTTGGAACCCAAAAGAATAAAGATATGACTATTTTTTGCTGAAGGGGCCCACTTTGCCCCGCCCTCCCCTATAACGAATAAAAAAAAATAAAGATATGACTATTTTTTGCTGAAGGGGCCCACTTTGCCCCACCCTCCCCTATATTTAGATTTTAGTAGATATAACGTCGGTAGTTTTAGTGTTAAATGTAATAAATTTAACGTCGGTCCTTCTACTGTTAATATATCACAGTCTCAGACACCAAATTATCATGAAGCTCGAAAAAAAGTACAAAAATCTCACTGATAAACTTCTGATTAACGCCATTCCCAAATAAATCCTCAATCCTTCGACCACTGTACCCGCCACATTCATTCCCCCGCGCCCGAAGAATTCGGCTTCTTCAGATAAGACAAATCGTGATAAACGCTCAGACACTGTGTGCAACGATACCATTGCAATTACCACGCTTATTCGTGTACACTTATCCATGTTCCCTCGCTGATGCGCGTCAGCCTGATCGGATTTACAACGAGAAGGTAAAGGCAAGACCAGCTGCGCCGTTCCATTCAGTATACCGACGACCGTGGTGCCGGTGAGACGAGAATCTCGCGGCTAGATTTCGCTTAGGTACGCATTTTACGTACGCAAATTCTCATTATTCCGTTTAATCCAACATCTTCCATCCAAAATTCAAATCGTCCGCGAGAATTCGCGAGTGGCCACGCGCAAGTGCACAATTCGAACCATACAATAATAATTTTCTCTTTGTCTTCTGTGTTCTCCAATTTGACAAACTACGAAGACCAAACACGCGCGATTTTTCATCGATCAATTCTGAAATCCTTGAAAATTCTACGATACATTGGACTTCTCCGACGTGATAACGAGATAAGAATTGATACGCTTAGAATCTCGCCTCTGATTTAATAATAAGAACACTGGAAATTATAATACCACGTTGTTCAAAGTACAAGAGCAATTGTTATCGTAAAAAAACAATGACGTTGATTGTTGATTGGATCGGATATAAAATGTTACTGTGGTCTATGATCCTTTTTTTTTTTTAAAGGAAAATCGTACAAATTAAGAGTCGTTTAAGTGTTTGATAAATAGAGAGATTACTTAGATTTTCCTTGTTTTTCCTACCGTTGAGAATGTCAGTTATTACGAATCGTGACAGAGTGTCTTTAACTGTAAATAGATTTGTGCGTGTGTACGGATAATTGCAACATTTCCAATTGAATCATCATAGCCCGGTGTTATTAATTCGTGAAACCAATTTACCAAGGAGACTATAGTTTCATAAATTAAGGGGCTCGTAGAGTGAAAGTACATTAAGACTTTCGTGCAAAATTATACACACCGGTTTGCCAAGGGACTAGATTATTCCGCATCGAAGCAATCTGCGGTTTTCATTTCGTTTCCTACATTTATTCTGGGAAAATTCACTCTCCCTTCATTCGTTCTGTGTACCGTGCAACAATACATTTTAATCGATGTGCGTGATAATTTATTAGAAACATTGGAGTTCAACCTCGTCTGTAATTATTTCATTATCACGTGCGCGGAAGGAAAACCTGATTGGAGATTTAATCGTCGTTTGGTTTTTTTCCTATACCTCGTCGTTTATTGCGATGATAAATATGTCACGGTTTCAATCATCGTTGTACTCTGTACCTTTTGTAATTTATTATCTCTAGTTGAGACTTTAACATTTGCAAATTTTCCCGCCCCGATGACGTGACGTTTGAATTCTACGTAATTTTCAATATTTTCGCGCCTTTTTGCTTTCCTAGCGTGAATTCTACGATTATCATTCATAATTTCTAAATTTTGTTCCTACAGTTTTTTAGTTATTGTTACGTTAATAGAATATTACGTAATTAGATTATTATTTGGCTTTAACACCCGGCGCCAATTTCATCCCAATTAACGCTGGATCTACGGCAGCCGTAAAAATTGACGGGTTCCTACTTTTTTTTCAAGTTTTTTGTCAAATCGACAGAGAAAGTAGAACAGTAAATATTTCATATGTATCTTATAATATACAATTTACTTAGCTGACGGTATTTTTTCCCGTTTGATGTATCTTTTCTTAAAGTACTTATTTAATATAATTAAATATGCCAGATTTGGCGGCCGTAAATTTAGTGCTAAAAATGTATCTTCTTGCGAATCTCGAGGCATTCGTTCGATTTATCTCGCCAGAAACGATTTCTATGTCCCATCGATAGATAAAATATGGAGAAAAGAATTAATTAATTAATTCTCGTGCGAGAGAATTTTTCCTCGCTCTCAATATTTTGGCGCCACTTTCCTTTCTTAGCGAGAATTCTACAATTACGATTTGTAGTTTTTGAATTTTCAACTTTGACGATAATATTGCTACGATAGAATATTATGTCATTACTTTATTATATTGATTCGAGAATTTAGATGAATTTTATGTTCCATCGATAGATAGAATATGGAAAAAAGAAATGAAGTAGGTGGAAAAATCACGGGGTCTCGTGCGAGAGAATTTTTCCTCGCTCTCAATATTTTGGCGCCACTTTCCTTTCTTAGCGAGAATTCTACAATTACGATTTGTAGTTTTTGAATTTTCAACTTTGACGATAATATTGCTACGATAGAATATTATGTAATTACTTCATTATATTGATTCGAGAATTTAGATGAATTTTATGTTCCATCGATAGATAGAATATGGAGAAAAGAAATGAAGTAAGTGGAAAAATCACGGGGTCCCGTTCGTGCGGAATTCTCCGTTGAAAATTGAAAGTGAATTTCGCGTCTCCCGTTAGAAAGTGACTCGCCAACGCGATGAAATAAATATTCACGAATCGATATAGCACCGTGTCGCCATTTGTGGATCATTTAGCATCGATTAGTAAGAAAAAGACGAAGAAGTTTACATTAAGGACGTTATTACGTGATGCAATTAAAATAAACCGGTGAATTTCGTTCTCTTCTTTGGATTTCACAACGCAAAGTGAAAAGTACTCGTTTCTTGCTTTTAATGGAGTCAACCTGTTCCTAAGACTACTTCGAGACACGGCTTTTTGATTGTCATAGTCCTCTTTCTTTGCAGTCTGCAGGAAGAAAGTGATATGAAATTTGGAGAAAGCGTTCACCAGATCTCGAGTTGACGCTGACTTACCAACTGAGGAACTGGACTAGATCAGGTCGAAGCGATAAAATTAAGATTATTGCAGTTACTGGGTTATATTGAATTAGAAAACAAAACACTTGTGATCAGATTACACTCGAATTAAAATTATCTGTCATCTCTGACAAAATTTCCAATTTTTCCCATGTGGTAGGTATTCCATAATCTAAGTGGTTTGGAATCTACCTAAAACAGGAGGTTCTAGGTGAATTGATCAGAAATTATTGGGCTATGGTGGTTGTGAATTAAAGGACATATAATCAGACTAGGGCCAAGTTAAAACTCTGCGTCATCTCTGACAAATTTTCAATTTTTTCTATGTGATAGGTATACCATAAAGTGAGTAGTTCGAAATCCACCTAAAACAGGAGGTCCTAGGTAAATTAATCATAGCAGTTATTGGGCTATGGTGCACTATAAGGCAAAGGACATATGATTAAACTAGACTCAAGTTCAAATTCTCCATCATATCTAAGAAATTCTCAATTTTTTCTATGTGATAGGTATATCATAAATTAAGTGGTTCGAAATCCACCTAAAACACGAGGTCCTAGGTGAATTGATCAGAAATTATTGGGCTATGGTGTTTGTGAATTAAAGGACATATAATCAGACTAGGGCCAAGTTAAAATTCTGCGTCATCTCTGACAAATTTTCAATTTTTTCTATGTGATAGGTATACTATAAAGTGAATAGTTCGAAATCCACCTAAAACAGGAGGTCCTAGGTGAATTGATCAGAAGTTATTGGGCTATGGTGCACTATAAGGCAAAGGACATATAATTACACTAGGGCCAAGTTCAAATTCTCCATCATATTTAAGAAATTTTCAATTTTTCCTGCTGATAGGTATACTACAAAAAAGGTAGCTCGAAATCCACCTCAAACACGAGGTCCTAGGTAAATTCATCATAGCAGTTGTTGGGCTATGGTGCACTATAAGGCAAAGGACATATGATTAGACTAGGGCCAAGTTAAAATTCTCCATCATATTTAAGAAATTTTCAATTTTTCCTGCTGATAGGTATATCATAAACAAAGTAGTTCGAAATCCACCTAAAACAGAAGGTCCAAGGTGAATTGATCAGAAATTACTGGACTATGGTGCTTAAGCAAAAGACATATAATCAGACTATGTCCGAGTTAAAATTCTCCGTCATCTCATCATCGCGCCTTGAATTTTGTAATGAACCGAAATGAAAAAAAACAACCTAATCTTTACTTTATCTCTGACCTCTTGCTATCCGCGATATTCCTCAACAAATTAATCGATAAATTATCTTCCTCTCCAACTCCATCGTTAAGATACCTCAATATAAATAAAAATTCACTTCGAAAGAAAACAAACGAGTATCAACAATTACTCAATTACTCTACCAATCGTTAAAACATCATTGCGTCTCCTGTGATCGAATCTCGCATTACGACACAGTACTAAAAGAATAACTTTTTCTTTTAACAAATCCAACAAAAAGAGAATCTTAACCCCTTGCCGTACCATTTCTTTCATGACTGAATGCGCACTAAATCAGAATTAATTGCGGAAATAAAAATCCCCCATACATTTCCAATATAACTTATGATTTAACACAATACTAAAAGCACAGAAATAATTTGATCCTGGGCGTCAGAGATTTTTAATTTAACACGTTAAGCGCCACACCGGTCCCTAGGGACCGGACGTTGACTTTTCGTTTATGCTGACACTGATCAATGAAAATGAACAATTAGTTTTTCACCTAAGCTACGCTATCGCGCCTAACCGAGCCATAATTAGTGGTGTTTAGTACGAAATAGGACATTTTATCAAAAATTAATGTAGTATATCATAACAAATAGAAAAATATCTGTTCAAATAGGGGAGGGTGGGGCAAAGTGGGCCCCTTCAGCAAAAAATAGTCATATCTTTATTTTTTTTTATTCGTTATAAGGGAGGGGGGGGGGGCAAAGTGGGCCCTTCAGCAAAAAATAGTCATATCTTTATTTTTTTGGGCTCCAAAATTTTAAGGGGCCCACTTTGCCCCACCCTCCCCTAAAGAGCCTAAATGGAAAGTGCAGTACCAGTCTTTAAGAACGGGCGTGGCGCTTAACGTGTTAATAGTTTTTGGAAAATTTGCAATTTTCCTACCCCATTTAATGAGCGTCACTCATTACTGTTCGGCAAGGGGTTAAATTCGACCGGGTTAACTCTGTTTTCAGGCAATTACCGTGGCCGTGCTGCGCAACTACAAAGATCGACGATTTTCCACCCTCTTTCGTTACATCAAAGTCCAACACTTTTTTTTTTAATTAAAAGACTATACACACATCGTTTCATGATCGAATTATGATATCCTGATCGATCGATATAATCGAAACCCAACAGAAGTCGCGTGACGCGACGTGAAACGGACGAAGAAGCTCGAGGAAGGGTTGACAGTTTTGTAATTCGATCGCGAGATAGAAGGAACCATGTCGTTCCTACAGACTACCGGCGATGTGATAGGCTTCCTAATACTCAGCTTGATAGCTATTATCGAGAGTTTCGTGAAGATGTTAATACCAGCGAAATACAAGATGAAAAGTATCGTCGGTGATATCGCACTTGTGACCGGAGGCGGTGGAGGATTGGGAAGATTAGTTGCACTTAGGCTGGCTAATCTTGGAGCTATCGTCGTTGTCTGGGATGTCAACAAGGCTGGTGAGTACGAAATGATTTCAAAAGAATTAAGTTTAACCCTTTTAGTACCGGATAACGATATAGTGTTAGCAATAATGCTAACACTAGATAACGAAGGGTTAATATTCAGTTTCTAATATGATATCAGTAATTTTATAACAAATTATTGTAAATAGACAGTTTATGCTCTACATTCCGTGTTCCATATGAGATTATTGCCAGATGACAATTCTTTTTATTCGCAACTATATTTGTGATTATTCAATCAATTTTTTGGTCGGCACTAAAAGGGTTAAGTCACGCGTGGAGCGTCAAACGCTAAACGGTTTACCCAATTTAGTTGAACTTTTAGTGGCGCAAGATTTGATTGAATTAATAACAAATGTAAAAGAATTGTCATTTAAGTAATGGAAATTAACAAGTACTGGAAGCGATAATAATAAGTTGCTTAATAAACTACTTAATAAGTAGTTAAAATATAGTATCTGTTCGAATATAATTCCCATTTCGAGTCATATAAAGCAAAATGGCAGGATTTACCCTTTGAGGAACTTTTCTTCAAAGTTCTCAGAGGCTACTTTGTGGTACTTTTTAGTTTTTCCATTTTGAAGTTAGCAATGTAAGCTGAATAAGCTAATGTACATAGCTACCCTCTATACATCAACCGCCATTTTGTTTTTAAAATTTTTGAGTTCAGATTCGTAATCAGCGACCCAAAAAAAAACATTAGAATCCTAATTTTTGTGCAAAACAATTAATTTTTAAACAAACCTGTCCGCCATTTTGTTTTTAAAATTTTTGAGTTCAGATTCGTAATCAGCAACCTCAAAAATAATAGAATACCAGTCTTTAACTAAATCCTATCTGTTTTGAGCCCGTGGTGACGATTTGAAAAAGATTGAAAACTGCACGAAGTGCGTGAACAGCTAAATTCACGCTCTGGACCACTGTGCGACGGGCGAATATATGCGCCCTGAGACAAAAATTGGTTATAGTTTGTCGGTGCATATATAAACGGTCAGAGTTCAAAAATTAAAATATAATCGTTGAAATATTATTTTATAAAGAGTAAATTTCAACTTGTATACATTAACAGACTGTCTTTCCGATGAAAAAGTGTTTTTTCATCGCTAAATAATTGATTGTTTCTCGATATTCAAAAATACCTCCGTCCGCAAAAGTTTAAGAGCGTCCTGACCGTCGTGGTGAAGGAACTATGACAAAATGTCTGGTAGACGAAAATAACAGTAAACAAACCGTTAAACCTTCAGTCCTACTTGTGGAAGATGTAAAAAAGTGCAACTATAATCAGCTGTTGTGTCTGATTGGTATTCTACGAAGAGGGCGACTATAACCGCCCGGCGAAAATGTGATGAACAAGGGCAAAGAGTTTCAAATTTCTCATTAAATTCTGTCTTTAACACTAGAACTACCAAACCAGTCAAAATGACTGGTACACCATTTTTTCAAAAAATTCTCCAAGGTTACATAAGAGTCATAGGATAAATATTCTACGTCTATATCAATAAATATAAATCACCCAATAGATAAAATTTTCCGCCGCTTGATTCCCCCTTTTTCAAAGTACTTATTTAATTTATTAAAATACATATGTTAGATTCGAGGCCGGTAGTTCTAGTGTTAAAAGTTACTCTTTATCTTTCACCGTATCATGTGTTACTTTCTCTGCAAGTACTTTCGTACTGTCTAATTCGCCTTTGGGTCTTTTCCAACATTGTAATGACAACAATAAACATTTATCTATTCGTGTTACATTCACGTGACAAGAAACTTAGTTAAAACAGTAGATCCTTTGCGGATTGTGACCGCAGCAGTTGAAGCGGAAATGATAAAAATAGTCACAATAGAGGAAAACAAGAAATAGATATCGAAATGGAGTACAGCGGAAAATATGACTCAACGTAACATTATTAGATTATGGTAACACGTTGCTTTTCACGCTTTCCTCCAATCAGACATATTTGTTGAAACTCAGGGATCGACGTTAACGAAAATGTTAGAAAATAAGATCTATTTTAAGTAGAGATAGCTTGAAGTAGATGGTTAAGTTGTTGAGGGGAAAAACGAATCCAAAGTGTAGGAATGATTTATCGTCTAAGTGTCAAGAAAGTACGACGAACTCGAGGAAGCGTCGTTCTCTTGCATATTTCTCAATGAAATTGGTACGATGCACTTTGGACGGAAAAGTTTTGGATGTCCATTTATGGTTTTCGCTACGTGACTCACGCGCATCAATGATGAGGCTGAAGATGCTAACGTAACAGCTAGCGTACTGGTTCTTTTTATTCTTTCAATGGAATATATTGATAGTGTAAATATTTTATGATGTTTGACATTATTGTAAAGATATATTACTTGTGTTGCAATAGCCGAGGTCATGGAATAATTATATCTTCGGTCAAGTACTTGTTCCGAATGTTAATTGATGCTTGAAGGCTGCGGAGTTTAAGTCGAGAAGATAATTGTGTCGTGATGAAGGCGTGGGTGTTTTCCACACATGTGTTTCTTTGTTTGAATGTTTGACAATTTGGTAGGTTGGTACCTTGGAACTTTGGAGCTTTGGTACTTTGGTTGTTTAACACTGCGGAATTTTTGATTTTGGTATCTTAACACTAGAGAACCATGGTAATTTAATACTTTGGTACTTATCACAGCACTTTGGGTATTTTGATAACTTAACACTTTGGAATTGTTGTACTTTGGTACCTTAGCACTGGAGAACCATGGCAATTTAGTACTTTGGTACTTATCACAGCACTTTGGGTAATTTGATAACTTAATGGTTTGGAATTTTTGTACTTTGGTACCTTAACACTGGAGAACCAAGGTAATTTAATACTTTGGTACTTTGATAACTTAACACTCTGAAATTTTTGTACTTTGGTACCTTAACACTAGAAAACCATGATAATTTAATACTTTGGTAATTGTTACAGAGCTTTGGTTCTTTGGTAATTTAACACTTTGGAATTCTTGTACTTTGGTACCTTAGCACTGGAGAACCATGGCAATTTAGTACTTTGGTACTTGTCACAGCACTTTAAGTACTTTGATAACTTAACACTTTGGAATTGTTGTACTTTGGTACCTTCACATTGAAGGGCCATGGTAATTTAATACTTTGGTACTTATCGCAGTTCTGGGGTAAATACTTTGATAAGTTAACGCTTTGGAATTTTTGTACTTTGGTACGTTAACACTGGAGAACCATGGTAATGTAATACTTTGGTACTTATCGCAGCGCTGTGGTAAATACTTTGGTAAGTTAACTCTTTGGAATTTTTGTACTTTGGTACCTTAGCACTGGAGAACCAAGGTAATTTAATACTTTCGTACTTGTCACGGTGCTTTGGTACTTTGATAACTTAGCACTGTGAAAATTTTGTACTTTGGTACCTTAACACTGGAGAACCAAGGCAATTTAATACTTTGGTGCGTGTCGCGACGCTTTGGTACCAAGTAACTGAGCTTTGTCACTCCATTTCTAATTAACTTTGAAACTTGGATACATTGGTAGCATTACACTTCAGAAAAGTACCTGCTACTCAACGTGACCTCCGCACAGTGACTTGAGTAAACAGCTTGTAACTGTTTCCTCACTCAACACTTTAATGTTGCACTGTTTTGATCCTTCCTCGTTTAACTTTAATTCATTTCACTCTTAACATCCACTTACAATGATTTATCTTCAAGTGACTCGTTCAGAATCACTCGATGCAGCAGCCTGATCTTTGAGTACGTTCGTTCTTGCGATTCTCAATGGACGTTGGTGACCTTTCGACCCATAGGGTTTCTCTTAGGCCACGTCAAATATGACCTTTCGATGGTAGAGTATGTTAATGACCTTTGTTAACCTTCAGAAAAGATTGCCTTGATCTATCTCACCGTTGACCTTCGTGTTTGTTTGTCTGCTTGTGTGGCATGTTCAACCTTCGGATTTTAACACTCTGAGCACATTCTCATCCGTGGACTCAACGATATGTTAAATTCATTGATATTAGATAAGAATAATTAATAAAAATGATGTAATTTGTCGTTTGTCACGTTGAAAAATATGGCTGTCAATTTTTTATCCGAAATCTCGGAGGCTTACGGCGGGACTAATCACGAAGGAAAGGTCGCTGAGCAGAATTCATTTGAGTTCACGAGCAAAGGATGATCGTGTGCTGAATTTTAATCATCGTCAATGATAAACGCCGTTGTTTGTGAGCGGAATAAAAATCACGTTTTAATCGAGCGCGCAAAGCTTGCGGATACATAAATTAGCAGAATTTTCTGCACTTGTAGCGAAACATGCCTTGAGTTTCTGTAATTGATGCTTGCCGCCTATTATAATTGCTTGTGACGTAATTTCTCATGAACTGGAGATTAAGGAGAGTTGAAAAGATGTTGAGAAATTACTTAAACACTGTGCCATGGTCGGGAAATATCATTGTCTCAGGAATACAAAGAGGTGTCGGTCTTATGATTTACTAAAGAATTAATTCTGACAAAGAGTTAAGGTTGTAGAGTGATAATTTATCAAAGTTTGGTGGTAACAAACTTGCAAAATGCTATAGCGCTAAACTAGAATATTTGAATAGTATCAAATTAGCTAATTTCCTTGGTACCAAACGTCCAGTCTACCGTGGCATGAAAATGGCAACGAATTGGCAAGTTTCAAATGATTCTATACTTCCCGTAATCTCTATCGCCACTTTTCCCAGTGTGCGCACGTATTTGGCAATCCTTTCATTCGAACCAGTTCGACGTAATTGAAACCTGATTAGAAATTGTGCAAGTAATTCTAGGAAAAATCTCCTAAATTAGAAGTTTCTTACAGCCGAATCTCTCGAACGGCTGAAATATCTTTTCCCTTCACTTGCTTCAGTTGCACTTCCTGTTTATACGCTTGTCGCAATTGGAAGTATTACAAATATATGCAAATAACTAAATTAATAGCATCAAAGTTACAGGAATTATCGGTATCAGAGCACCGATTTCTGGGAAATAGTAAAAAGAAACTTATGAAGTATTACAGTACCGAGGTACCAATTTTTTAAGTTTGATTAAAGTAGCAAAGTATCGCGGTACCAAAGTACCAATTTCTTAAAGTTGTCTAAACTCGTAAAGTATCGCGGTACCATAGTAGAAACTTCTCAAAATTTACTAAACTCGCAAAGTACTGCGGTACCAAAGTACCAATTACTTGAGGTTGATTAAACTTGCGAAGTATCGCGGTACCAAAGTACCAGTTTTGTAAAGTTGACTAAACTCGCAAAGTATCACAGTGCCAAAGTACAAATTTTTTAAACTTTACTAAACTCGCGAAATACTGCGGTACCAAAGTACCAATTACTTGAGGTTGATTAAACTTGCAAAGTATCATGGTACCAAAGTATGAGTTTCTTAAAGTTTACTAAACTCGCAAAGTGTCACAGTGCCGAAGTACCAATTTCTTAAACTTTACTAAATTCGCACAGTACTGCGGTACCAAAGTACCAATTACTTGAGGTGATTAAACTTGCAAAGTATCGCGGTACCAAAGTACCAGTTTCTTAGAGTTTACTAAACTCGCAAAGTATCGCTGTACCAAAGTACCAGTTTCTTAAGGATTACTAAACTCGCAAAGTATCGCGGTACCAAAGTACCAATTTCTTAAACTTTACTAAACTCTCAAAGTACTGCGGTACCGAAGTACCAATTACTTGAGGTTGATTAAATTTGCAAAGTATCGCGGTACCAAAGTACCAGTTTCTTAAAGTTTACTAAACTCGCAAAGTACTGCGGTACCAAAGTACCAGTTTCTTAAACTTGACTAAACTCGCAAAGTATCGTGGTACCAAAGTACCAATTTCTTAAACTTGACTAAACTCTCAAAGTACTGCGGTACCGAAGTACCAGTTTCTTAAACTTTACTAAACTCGCAAAGTATCACAGTGCCGAAGTACCAATTTCTTAAACTTTACTAAACTCGCAAAGTACTGCGGTACCAAAGTACCAATTACTTAAGGTTGATTAAACTTGCAAAGTATCGCAGTACCAAAGTGCAGATTTGCCTGACGTTTTCAATGTCAAATTAGCAGACTTCCAAAGCATTATAATCCCGAAATCCGTTTCGAATTAGAAGCCCAACAAATCACGGGAATTTCCCGCAAAGATTGTTTGTTTCATTCTTCCCATTTACTTTTTCTACTGTAACGTCATTGTTGTTGCAAAAAAAATCACCTCAATCTGTAGGTCGAATATCGCGTAAATTACGCAAAGTCAAAGTACAAACTTACATTATGTTTTTATTAACGTTCAATCACGAACAAGACAGAATGATAATAAAATATGACGTTGAATCAGGAAAAATACTGTATTTAACATTTTGCAATGGATTCTTTCATATTCCACGCGAGTATACGTGCCACTTGGTCAAGAAGCGAAACAACAAGTGCCTCTCTAGAGGATAAAACTTTCTACGTAAGAGTTCATGATACTTGAAATCACGACAAAAAGATTTTCTTACAATTTAAACGACTTTTATATTATCGAACTTCCAAGCAAGAGGCTAAGGATTAATAATTTTTTGCAGCACTACAAAATTTACTACTCTCTCATTATTTCTCTTCTAATTATATCATAGTCATCTAACACCAAGATCTTTATTTCAGCCTTGGAGGAAACCGTGAAATTGGTCCAGGCAGCCGGAGGAACTTGTTACGGCTATGTTTGCGATCTCTGCGATCGCGAGGATGTCTACAAAAAAGCGGCAATAGTCAAGCAAGAAGTAGGAAAGGTGAGAGAGTTGTGTAATAGGTATAAATCCAGATAGCTATCATTAAAGAAAAAAAGATGTCATTAAGCCGAGACTATTGAATTATTTATTCCTTATATTTTTTTTTATCGTGGAAAAACTCCCGAATAGTAATTATTGTAAACATTATGACGGTCGGTCACTTCTCAATAATGCATAACAATAACATAATGTCTTCCTTTAATAGTAGAATACCTTATTAAGTGTTTAATGCTTTCTTGGTGGCCGTACTTCATTAAGAACTTAATACCACTGTGTTTTTTTATGTTTGATTATGTATCTAATACTATTTAGTTACGTGTAAGTAACAAAGTACCTAATTTCCTTTCTGACCTATATCTTTTCAAGTACCTGATATCCCTTTGTTTTTTATGTTTCATTAAGTATTTAATACTATTAATTAAATGTAAGTAACAAAGTACCTATTCCATTTACGTTCTGACACACCTCTTTTTAAGTATCTAATACCACTTTATTTTTTATGCTTCCTTAAGTATCTATTACTATTTAGTTACGTGTAAGTAACAAAGTACCTAATTTCCTTCTGACCTATATGTTTTCAAGTATCTGATATCCCTTTGTTTTTTATGTTTCTTTAAGTATGTAATACTAATTAATTCATTTCAAGTAACGAAGTACCTAATTTACTTTTTCACCTATCACTTTTTAAGTATCTGATACCATTTTGGTACCTTATTTCATTAACTATCCACCAGTTAAAGTAATTTACAAAAAACAGTATCACCTTGAATATTAAATATATTGTAATACTTAATGCAAGTGAGACGTTAGTTAAAAAGCCAAGTTGTCAAGATGAAAGATCTTCCATGGTGATTTATCAGGACGTTTGAAAGACCAGCCCTCATGCTATGCAACAGTTTAAGATTGTTCTGCTTGGACGTGCTGGTTTTATGTAGAAACCTTCCTCGGAAGAATTGCTTTTTCGCAATCGAACATTAGATACTACGTGTCTTTCGTCACTGCCGGTATTTGACATTAAATTTAGCAAGGGCAATTCCGACGAGACCTACTCGAGGGGAATATCTTTGCGCGATGCCAAAGGCCTTACTAGCTTACATATACGGTGATTCGAATGTACTTTCAAACCAGAATAATTTCTTACAATGCACTGTCTCTAAAATGCCCTTCCAATGGAGTTCATCTACTTTGACAATTTCAAATTTTAATACCTCGATACTTTATACACCTTGGTACCATTTTTATACTCTTTTGGTACCTTGGTATTTTGACTTCTTGGTTCTACAGGTTTTAACCCCTTGTCGTAGAATGAAGAATGCCACTCGTGATGCGATAAATGGAATAGTCAATTTTAAAGTGTTCCAAAAGTTGAAACAAAATTAATTCTATGCCATTCAATATTGAGCCAAGTCATATATGTACTAGAATATATCCGAACTTAGGGATAGATTTTTCTTTGAGTAATTAATTCTATGCTATTTAATATTGCGTCAAGTCATATACTGGAATATTTCCGAAATTAGGGACAGATTTTTGTTTCAGTAATTAATTCAGAGTTATTGCGCATTCGGTCGCGAAAAAAATTATACTGCAAGGGGTTAATGTATTATGGCTTTAAGGTACCAAAGGGCTATGCTGCTAAGGTACTTTGATACTTTGCTAGTTTAGAATCTTAGATTTTGATATATTTAACCCTTTACACTCCGATTTCCCATCTGAGGGGACATCGAAAGTCTACCATATCCCTCGGTCGCCCCCTCCAAGGTGACCTTTGAATATTTTAGTGATTACAGAGGGATAAACTGATTGCACCGCAATATTTGAAAAAACGTATGTTTACCAGAAGTCTTTTGCTGAAAGGGTACAAAAGAGCAAACAGCAAAGTGCCTCTAAGCTGTTAATAAATAAAATTGCAGATTGCTCAGAGGACAAAGTATTAATACAGAAATGATACGGTTTGACCCCTTGGCCTGGAATGACGAGTGACACTCGCGATGAGATATTAGGGATAGGATATTTTCAAATATTGCAAAACCTATCAAACTGTAAATATTAATGAAACGCGACGCAATATTATTATTTCTACAATATTAATCCCCTAGCCTACAACTAATTGGGAGTAGGGAAAATGGAGTAGGAAATTTTGAAGTCTTCCAAAAACTCTCAGTATTTCTATATTATTAATATCACGTTCAGTTATACGAAATATCAGAAGTCAGTGAGACCTTTTGATTTTAGGAATTAATTTTGAGTCTTTGCACGTCAGAAAAGAAATCGTAGGTTGAGGGGTTAATATTACGTTAAGACACAGGGTATATCAAGAATCACTGATCAATTTATATTTTGCCAATTAAATTCTCAACTCTAGTGGAGGCAGTCACAAAACAAATCGTAGGGCGAAGAGTTAACGGTTCGATGGAACTTTGGTACTTGTCTCTTTGCACAATACTGTGATATTTTGATTGTTCAACGTTGAAAACTATTCAATTCCCTTTGTACCACCCTATACATACATGAGTTGCCGAGGCACTCGCGACTAGTGCTTCTGGGGACGGCATTATGAAACTTCACATCGTTACGCCATAACATTGCAATATGCCGCTGATACGTCGTCCGACCTGTTTCAAAAGGTCCAAGAAAAATAGCATTTCGTCTCTCCTTATAATTGTTTCCCGTCTAGAAACTACATGGACTCTCTCTTTTGCTCGCTACATAAAATACAGTTTCATTAATTCTATGAAGGTCTAACGTGACGACTAATCACGTATTACGTCTTCCAGGTATCAATCTTGATAAACAACGCTGGAGTCGCTCATGGAAAGAAGTTTCTGGACACTCCGGACAATCTTATCATCAGAACAATGGACGTCAACATCATGAGTCACTTCTGGGTAAATTATACTTTAATTTTCTTTTTTTTCCCCTTCATAATTTACATTCTGAGCTGTTTTCTTTTTTTGATGACTCACAAACTAGATCATATATTACAATCTTGATGATTAGAGACATTATATGAAGCTCTAGCTCTCGGTTTGAAATGTTTATACCCATTGATACGAGATCTACCAACGTTATGTCTAATTAAAAAGATACTTTGAAAGTAGGAAGACCAGGTGATGAAAAATCTGATAAGCCGAGTAATTTATGCCTAATGAGATAACACGTGACATATCTACAAAACTACTTCTCTATGTTGAACAATTTCTTTCCACTATGTGTTCAAGAACTCAAAATGAAAATTGCTGGTTTAAAATTTGTCGATGGATCCCAACATGTCGTTGCTTGATACAGAACACAATAAATGGAATAGAAAATGTTCAAATTTTACAAAAACTGTTACATTGAAAATATCAGTAGATGAGGAGACGTTGAAATTAGTTGTAGTGTTTTTTTAAGAATTAAGGTACTTTGCTAATTCAAAAAACGTCTAACGCTAACCTGACCACCAAAATCAAAATTCAAACTAACGGACTCAAAAGTTCCGAATGAAAAAAGTACATCCACGAGAAAACTCCGCAGAATTGTTCTTGACTCGATGCATTGAAATCGTGCACATACAATAAACCGGCGAACTAAATGGGCCCTCTGGATCAGGCCCAGGGTTTCGGCCTGAATTCAAGGACCACGGGTTCTCATCGGCAAGGAAACCTCAAAGTGAGAGGTATTTTCTACACCCGTCTTCTCCACGACGGGCCTGTTGCCGTTGGTCAGGTGTAAAAACCGGTCGGATAGGTGCCGGGCACTCGGCCGTGCAGTTGCAGTTGTGCCTCGCAGTTGCGACATGTGCGCGTTGCACATGCTCGCAGTCTGCCAATTGCAGATAACTCCTTAATTCGAATTCTTGCATTATCCTCGCCACGATCTATATTTTTCATGTGCCACCACCACCAGTTGAAAAGTAGCTTTGGAATTGCGATCTATGGGGTTTCCTGTACACCTGTCGGATCTGTTTTTTTTGGAATTGTCGATCTGTAGGTACGATTTACGTTGGTTTTTGGTTCAAAGTTGTATCTTCTGGATGAGATGTTGATTTGGAACGTTGGAATTGGTAATTAAGTATTAAATTATGAATCTATGGGAGTTGTCCGTACACCTGTTTTTTAGAATTGGAATTGCTGGCTTGTATGGGCGATTTACGTTGGTTCTTTGGTTCAAAGTTGTATCTTCTGGATGCGATGTTGAATTGGGACATTGTTGGAATTGCTAATTAAGTATTAATTTATGATTCTATGGGAGTTCTCCGTATACCTGTTCTGTAGAATTGGAATTGCCAGTATGTAGAGACGGTGTACGTTGATTGTTTGGTTTAAAGTTGTGTCTTCTGGATGAGATGTTGAATTGGAACGTTGGAATTGGTAATTAAGTATTAAATTATGAATCTATGGGAGTTCTCCGTAAACCTGTTCCACAGAGTTGGAATTGCTGGCTTGTATGGGCGACTTACGTCGGTTGTTTGTGTTCCAAGTTGTATCTTGTGGATGTGATGTTGAGTTGGAAAGTTGGAATTGTTAATTAACCATTAATTTATGAATCTATGAAAGTTCTCGAGACACCTACCGGATCTGTACCGTTGAAATTTGTCATGTTCCATAGAATTGGAATTGCTGGCCTGTAGGGACGATGTACGTCGGTTGTTTGATTCAAAGTAGTATCTTGAAGATGCAGTGATGAACTCTTGTTGGAATTGCTGATCAACCGATGATTTATAGATGATAAACGAACGAGTGTGAGTACACGTATTAGTAGATATGCAGGTAGATGCAAGGCTTGGCTTGGCTCAAAGGTGACACCAATTCATGTTTCCTTAACGGTTTACATAACTGGTTTTGTTGTAGAGATTGGTTCAGGGATTCTATTATGATGAGTATAGAGTGAAAGATTGAGACTTTGAATTGACTAGCTTGAATTGAAATCCTGATTCCTCTTGAGAGACAGTTCAATATTCTTCGTCTATTCTCTTCAAATCTTCAGCTATTTTTTCTAAGTTTTCGTAAAAATAAATAATAATTCTGCATCTCATCGAAGTCGGATTTTGGACGAGAAATTGCGTCATCTCCTTGCGACAATTTATGACTAATTGCGTCGCTCGCCTTATAAAAAAAAGAGGGCAAGGACTACTAGTTACGTCGTCTTAATAAAACTAACAATCTCCACGGTGATTTTCTTCTTTTATGAGAAATTCGTGTAAAAACTTAATAACTACTAGACGTATGCAGACAAGGACGACTATTTGCATTAATACTTCTAAAATACAAAATTTATTCGCAAGTCTCCCGTTGTCGCTTCAAGGTCACTGTATACAGATCGAGTCTTCGCAATCGTTGGAAATATTATCGTAACGGTGACAATTTTACTTTCAAAATGCCGAGGGGAGACAAAGAGGTGGGGTTGAAATATTACCAGAAAACTGGGTTAACTTGTTGACCACCATAAGGAGAGCGTCCAACCGTAGACCTCTTGCATCCGATGTCATGGTCATTTCGATGGGATCTTTTACCTGGCCATCCACTTTCCAATACATCGATTTCCATGCCATGATTCAACCTGTTGCCTGTCACGTGTCCAATTGCTTTCAATTAATTCG
Source organism: Cerceris rybyensis (assembly GCA_910591515.1). Lineage (NCBI taxonomy): Eukaryota > Metazoa > Arthropoda > Insecta > Hymenoptera > Crabronidae > Cerceris > Cerceris rybyensis. The sequence continues at coordinate 2,449,879 of OU342800.1, read as the reverse complement.
AAACAATTATATTTCATTGATTTCTTCTCCTTTCTCTATACGATTTACTATAATATTTATTCCTCTTCAAGTACTCCACCGTTCTTGCTGATATTAATTACTCCTTGAAATTATGAAGAATATAATTCGCCTTCTAAGGTACAAATTCTTTGTTGCAGACTGCCAAAGCATTTTTGCCTTCGATGATCGAGAACAATAAGGGACACATTGTAAGCATAGCCAGTTTAGCTGGACACGTAGGCGTATCAAAATTAGTCGATTATTGTGCCTCGAAGTACGCTGCAGTCGGCTTCGAAGAGTCTCTCCACATGGAATTGGCGGTAGATACATCTATATATATTCTATTCCATTTATAATAAATATTTGACAATTGAGATTCATCATTAACATATTTCCAGGCGGATGGATACAACATCAACACAACGGTAGTCTGTCCGTTCTTCATCCGCAGCACTGGGATGTTCGACAATGCTGAATCCAGGTATGTCCCACATTTTACACATTCCCACGAAGATTCAAGTTTCCTTCGATCCGTAATAATCACCTTAGACTCATCAAAACTAATATTCCATCGTTGTTTCAGATTCGTGCCAAAACTCACTCCAAACGAGGTAGCCGAGAGGATCGTAACAGCCATGAGGTGCAACGAAAAGATAGCTATTTTACCAAGCTACATTCGTCTTCTCCTTATTGCAAAATGGTAAATATGTGCTTTTAAACCGTCACGTAGACACTTGTCAGTCCTTTAACTTCGATCCAACGAGAAACTATCAAATTATTACGACTGCGTTGCAACTGCAACTGAAGTACATTTTTAACAAAATTCTGCGAGATTCATCAAGTCCACTTTCCTAGATGACGAATCCCTGAGAGCGTATATATGCGTCTCTCGCAGATATAGGTGCATCTATGACACCGTATATATACGTCGTTGGTGCATCTTGATACAGCGTATATATACGCCTTTTGTAGATACGATAAATCTTTGAGAACGACTACATGCGCCTTTCGTAGATACGATGAGTCCTTGAGAGCGAATATATGCGTCTCTCGCAGATATTGGTGCATCTGTGAGAACGTATATATACGTCTTTGGTGCATCTTGATGGATATGTGCTAGCGTATATATAAGTCTTTCGAAGTCAAAGGATTGAAAACAACTTCGCTGTTGCAAAGTGATAGAAGTTTCGAAGGTTGTTATTTAACGATCGTTAGAATTGTAATGTTTAACAATAAATTCGCAGGGTATTCCCATGGTCATGCACAATGATGGTGATGCGCAACATCGTCGAGGACCCAGCACCGAGTAATAGTCCGAGCACACCGTCGAGTTCCATTATTGAGAAGGAAGAAACTATTTTATCAAAGGAGCAAAATGGCGCGAATATTCGTCATCAGTTAACCCGACGTGTTTCCAGCTCCGAAAGGAAACCGTGATTCCATTGTGATCGCATCTTTAACGACGTATACTGAAGTTCTGTTCACTTGTTTCTCTTCCTTGTAGATAGTGGATACTTCCAAATAGGAACATCGAGATCAGCGTAAGAAAAGGCATACATATGTATGATGTAATACAGCGTGGAGCTCGAAATGGAAACGTAATTTGAGTTAACGCGTTCGCTGCGAGTATAGAAAGTCATCGTTGAGCCTTTGTTAGATGCGAAGGTGATATTTTCATTTTTATCCAAGTAAAATGACGATTGTCTATTTGTAAAGTCTATTATGAGACGATGAAACACTCAGGATAGATTACTATTTATCTCTCGTCGTCAAGTATGGAAAGATCTCAAGAAAAAGTCAACGTAGTGAACGCGCTTAACTCTTACAAGGAAGCAATTTAACAAATTTAATAATTATAAAAGATATAGAACAATGCATTATGAGGAAAGTGCAAAGATTGAAATGGATTAAATAGTTTTTTAATCAACTATGTTCCAAATAAGTAATGATGTTTTAGGAAAATTTCTACCATAACTATAGTTGCAATTTTGATGTATGTTTTTTATATACCGTTTCCATCGAGCGATACTTTTGCATGAAGATAAACTGATCTACGTGAAACGGGTACAATTTTATACAATCGGAATAATGTGATACTGAACCGTAGACGTCAGTATTAGCGTAAGGATAGCTGTTATGCTTTTCTACTTATAATTCGTAATTGTAATTGTAAAGAATCGAGGGAAAAAAAAAACAATGCGCGTGTATATATAAAAATATATAAATATATACAAGGTACAGATTATGTCAGATGTATGTAATACATCGAAACTAAACGATGTCAACGAAAAAATAAATTTCACCAAGTTTCCACGTGAGAGACCAATCAATGGACCGTATCGAAATGTCAAAATGAATCATGTATCGGAAAAAAGTTGTAATCCTGTTGGAAAAGTGACATTATCTTAAACCCAGTGCCATAACTTGCCCTTAGATTAATCATCAAAGTAACGATTTAAAAAGATCCTATTAAATTAAAAGAAAGAAAGATTAACGTATCTTATAAGCGAAAATTATAATAAAACAAGCTTCTGTACTCGTTACAGAGTTTCGTGCGTGAAGATTATTCTTTCACTTCTATTTTACACATCGGTCACACACATTTGGGCATTACCGAGTAGCATACCGCTTAGGGAACTCTTTGAGATTTTCAAAAATAAAATATTCATCATTGAAAACAGCTGCCTCGTGATTTTTACCTTTACACGTTAAATGGAGGGCACATTTTGCTTCAGTTTCTGCTGGCGCTATTAACAGGGGCATGAAACGTGAGGCCCAAAGGGTAACAGGTAGGTATACTGGCTGGCCCGCGGGGTAAACGAATAATATAGTGGCGGGTCCATGGCGTAATTGGAAAATATGATATTGCTAAATACCGCGGAGGAACGGGAAGATACAATGGTGGTACCATGGTGTAACCGGAAACTGCAGTGGTGGTACCGTGGCGAAAACGGAAACTAAGATATTGGTACCGCGACATAACCGGAAGATGCAGTGCCGGACCAGTGGTGTAACCGGAAACTGCAGTGGCGGTACCAAGAAGTGACCGGAAGTTTCAATGGCGGTACCGCGACATAACTGGAAGATGCAGTGCCAGACCAGTGCTGTAACCGGAAACTGCAGTGGCGGTACCAAGAATTAACCGGAAGTTTCAATGGCGGTACCGCGACATAACCGGAAGATGCAGTGCTGGACCAGTGGTGTAACCGGAAACTGCAGTGGTGGTACCGTGGCGAAAACGGAAACTAAGATATTGGTACCGCGACTTAACCGAAAGATGCAATGCCAGACCAGTGGTGTAACCGGAAACTGCAGTGGCGGTACCACGGCGAAAATGGAAATTAAGATATTGGTACCGCGACGTAACCGGAAGATGCAGTGCCAGACCAGTGCTGTAACCGGAAACTGCAGTGGTGGTACCGCAGTGAAAATGGAAACTAAGATATTGGTACCGCGACGTAACCGGAAGATGCAGTGCCAGACCAGTGCTGTAACCGGAAACTGCAGTGGCGGTACCGTGGCGAAAATTGAAACTAAGATATTGGTACCGCGACGTAACCGGAACATACAATGTCGGACCAGTGGTGTAACCGAAAACTGCAGTGGCGGTACCAAGGAAAAACCGGAAGTTGCAATGGCGGTACCGCGACATAACTGAAAGATGCAGTGCCGGACCAGTTGTGTAACCGGAAACTGCAGTGGCGGTACCAAGAAGTAACCGGAAGATCCAGCGGCGGTACCAAAGCATAACCGGAAGACGCAATGTCAATCTCATGGCGACGCCGGAAACTACGCTACCAGAACCTCAGCGTAACCAAAAACTATGATATTAGTACCACTTAACCGGAAGGTACAGTGGCGTTACCACGGCGTAACCGGAAGACCCATCGACGGTACCAAGGGCTAACCGGAAGATGCAATGTCGATCTCGTGGCGTAACCGGAAAATACGATACCGTAGCGTAACCGGAAGGATTGATACCGGTACCACGGCGTAACCGGAAGATGTAGCGTCCATCCCGTGGCGTAAACGGAAAGTGTAGCCTCCACTTAGCGTATCAACACGCTTACGCGAATTAAACTCCGTTATATCGTTCCATGGGGATAATGATACGGTAGCGATAACGTAATCGCCATCGTATAATTCAGTCCCATTTGAGTGGGCGGACGCTCGTCCGTGTACTCGTTAAGATTAGCAAAAGTATACAGGAAGTACAGTAATCGAATTATTCCCAAGGAAACTGTTTCTATTACCCCAATCAACTTTACAATATGAAATTCTATCTTTCCAACGATAATTAACCTGCTCCAGATTAAGTGACAACGGTGGCAAAGGATAATTGAAATGGGAAAAAATATCCTTATTTCTCTGACATTCTCATTGTACTAATATTTCCGGTTGATTCATAATTTCCATGAGACAGAACAAACTAGGAATCGTTGGATCATTGAATTGGAATGTGATTCGCAGAAATTATTAATACACTTTGTTTCATGAACACCCTGTACATGGTAGTAACCGATATCGTCTATCTGTCAACGTGAAACGATAGGCAACTTTAGTTCACTTCTAGAATCATAGTTAGTTGTAGTAAAATAGTAGTAGAAGCAGAATTCCTTTGACTGACGACCTCTCGTGAAGTTTTTCATTGTGAGAAAAATCACTGTGACTTTTTACAAATTTTTGTTACATTTTTTGTACAAATTTAATTTCTATCTCAAGTGTTAGAGTTACTTCTTTCTACTGTTAGATTTAATTTTTATTAAAATCGTGCAGTGAAATTTTGTTGCAAAGAGTGAATAGTTCGAGTGTTACTCGTTTATTATATGCAATTATGTAATTGCCTTTTTTTTTAAGTAAAAGTTTAAAGAGATTCAAGTATAATGATTGGTGAATTTTGCGAAACATTCGTCTCGTTTCACGACCTCAGATAACTGACTTCCATGTTGTGTAAATAATACAGCTGCAGCAATAAATATTGCAAAGTAGATAAGAAGAACCGGCAATCTTTTTCTCCGTTCGAAATCGACGATTTGCGAGAGTACGACGTTTATCGTTATCGTAATACTGATAAGAGAAACAGACAACGTTACGGCACCGTTATCCGTGCCGATTGCACGAGAGTTACACCGCGGATTTTTGCTTCCTCTATCGCGAAAAACGAAAATCCTCTTTCGAAATTCGTCGTCCAAGAAAACTATGATTTGCTACGATCCAACGACGATCGAAGATCGTAGGATCGTGCTGGAAAATTGGAAAATTATTAATCTTTTAATCGAAGAAATAGAATTAAAGTCGTATTAAAATTCTGTATAAATTCCTAAACTGACATGAAGATCTCCGTGATACTGGTTTTTGGAATTTTTGTTATTTGCTTTTTGGAGGAAAGTTCGTCCGAAGAATTCGAAGCTTGGAGACGTTGCATCTCTCAGAGTTCCTGTGAAAATTGCTTGGAAGCTAGTTCATCCTGTGCTTGGTGCAGCGATTGGGTAAATTTACAATTAATTGATTAATCTTCAATTAAAATATTATATTTTGTCGCGTAATTGTAGTCGTATTCGAATTCAACCGTTGGAAAACCACGATGCAACGTGCCGGAAAAACTTCGGGCCTTCGGCTGCCCGGAAGAAGAGATACGCGCGGCTCCACCGGGATCGGTGGAGTTTCTGGAAAGCTTAGATTTTCAAGATGTGACTTCCGGTAAGGCACCGGTACAGTTGAAGCCGCAAAAAGTCAAAATTCGAATAAGGCCCCATTCCGAAGAAATAATACGACTGCAGTATCGACCAGCTAAGTACGTTAGGAAATATTATTTGTGTCTATTGCAATTTGGAGATCAGGTTTCGGACCAGCAAACCCTATCCTCTCTGATAAATAATTATTTAACATATTGGAACACCGGTAATTCTGGGACCACCTAACACAGTGGGTCCTAGGCAAAATAACCATAGAAATTAGAAATCTATGACAGATTAGAAATTTAAGTCCCAAACTCGGAATCAGTGGGCCCTAATTCAAGTCCCTATCCACCTCGACAAATAATTATTTAATGTATTGGAACACCGGTAATTCTGGGACCACCTAACACAGTGGGTCCTAGGCAAAATAACCATAGAAATTAGAAATCTATGACAGAATAGAAATTGAAGTCCTAAACTCGCAATCATTGGGCCCTAATTCAAGTCTCTATCCACCTTGACAAATAATTATTTAACATATTGGAGCACTGGTAATTCTGGGACCACCTAAGACAGTGGGTCCTTGGCGAAATCCCCTTAGAAATTAGAAATCTATTACGGGATAGAAATTTAAGTCCCAAACTCACAATCAGTGGGCCCTAGTTCAAGTCTCTATCCACCTTGACAAATAATTATTTAATATATCGGAGCACCGGTAATTCTGGGACCACCTAACACAGTGGGTCCTAGCCAAAATAACCTTAGAAATTAGAAATCTATGACGGGGTAGAAATTTAAGTCCCAAACTCACAATCAGTGGGCCCTAGTTCAAGTCTCTATCCACCTTGACAAATAATTATTTAATATATCGGAGCACCGGTAATTCTGGGACCACCTAAGACAGTGGGTCCTAGGCGAAATCACCTTAGAAATAGAAATCTATAACGCGATAGAAATTTAAGTCCCAAACTCGCAATCAGTGGGCCCTAATTCCAGTCCCTATCCACCTTGACAAATAATTATTTAATATATTGGAGCACTGGTAATTCTGGGACCACCTAAGATAGTAGGTCCCAGACGAAATCAAATTCAAAATTAGAAATCTATGATGGGATAGAAATTTAAGTCCCAAACTCGCAATCAGTGGACCCTATAGTTCAAGTCCCTATCCTCCTTGACAAATAATTATTTGATATATCATAGCTATCTACTACAATGATTTTAGAAACTACCCCCTGGACTTATACTACCTCATGGACTTAACGTGGTCGATGAAAGACGACAAGGACACCCTAGTTAGTTTAGGTTGGAAAATGACCAACACCCTCGGCACATTTACCGATAATTTTCGCCTGGGATTCGGCAGCTACGCTGATAAGCCATTGATGCCGTTTGTCTTTCCAAGCCACGAAAATAATCCTTGTCAAAGTGAACACACACACTGCGCTCCACTTTATTCCTTTCAACATCACTTGGAATTAACGAACGACGTTCAACGATTCGTCCAAGAAGTATGAAGAATACTTGCTAATATACTTAACTTATATACTTGCAATATATTGAACGATAGTAATAAAAAGCTGTTTTAGGTGAATTACAGCTCGATCACAGGAAATGTCGACAATTTGGAAGGTGGCCTCGATGGAATCGTGCAGGCGATAGTCTGCACGGATGAAATCGGTTGGGCGCATCAAGCGAGAAAACTTATGCTCGTTGCTACCGATGGATTTCTACATTTTGCCGGTGAAGGAAAGGTATTTCACTTCTATCACACCGAAGCTACATTAATCATCAACTTCACCGCTTAATTCCTCCATTTTCAAAATACTTATCAATTGATTAACGTACAGTGCGACAAATGAAAAATAGAGATCGGCAGAGCCTCTCGTCTTCAACCACCTTCAGCAATCTAAAGTAAACTACTATTCGGAGTTTTTACTTGGGAAGACTGAATTTGAGAATTCCAAAAACAAAATGGCAGGAATAAGTTGAAAATGAGAAGCTCTACCGATCCCTAGCTATTTTTCATTTGTCGAATTGTACAACCTCCTGACAAGTATTTTGAAAACAGACAAATTAAGAGATAAAATTGAAGAGCCATCCTTCAGTTGTCGGACTATATCTGCCAAATAACATGTCCAATTTCGAAACCTTCTCACTCCATTTAAAATTTGTTCTCCCGCTAATTATTACATATATCTACGGCAAAACTTCGAAACTACTTAAATTGAAATATAATACGATTAAAAAAAAAAAATCAAATATAGAAATATGGGATTTTCGATGAAATTGAAAAGTATATATCAGTGATTCCAGTTAGGTGGTGCAGTGGACCGTCAAGATTTCCAGTGTCATCTCGACGAACGTGGACGATATTCTTTGGCAAAAAAATACGACTATCCCTCCCTGGCAGAGGTGTCCAGGTTGCTGAAGGAACGCAAGGTCAACGTGATATTCGCCGTGACGGAAGATCGTCGTCAAGAGTACGAATTAATTGCCGGTTTATTAAAAGAAAAAGCCAGAGTCGCCACATTGGCCAGCAATAGTTCAAACATTCTTGAGATCATTAAGAGCGCTTATCATCAGATAGTCACCAAGGTCGTACTGCGTGATAATTCGTCGAGCTCGTTGCGTTTGGAATATTATTCCAACTGTGGGCATGAAAAAAATTCGGAATCGAGCACCTCGGAGTGCGAGGGCATAGAGGAAGGTCAAGTATACGACTTCAAGGTCGTCTTCTCGGTGGATGAATGTCCAAGAAACGAGAGCCTCTGGGTAAATAATTATTAATTAATCAAAACAATTCAATTGAACTTATTGATAATTGTAAGGAGACATTGTATTTTGGAATTTATTAATTTAATAGTAATAATTAGACTGCGGATTTTTATGCATTTATGACAAATTAAATACGGCTAAAATTTATAAAAAGAACATAATATAAAAATATATCTAAAATATCCAAAGTATGGTATTTGTTGTAATATTTATTAAGTGCAATAAATCCCTAGATAGGTTTTCCTGTCTCACCTGCATTTGTGAAACTCGAAATTTGCATAAACATCCGCAGTCTAGTAATAATATAAAATGCGATAAATAATAATCTGAAGTAGTAAATTCGAAAATGTAATGTGTCTTTGCAATTAAGAATGAGCTGAGTTGAATTGCTTGTGATTATTATTTAATAGAAACAAACGGTCGTGATAGAGGATGCACTTGCATCCGAAGCATCGGAGGTACTCGTCGAAGTTGAATTCTTATGCGGCTGTGATTGCAAGGACGTCGAGAGTTCACGTTGCATGCACGGAACAAACGAGTGTGGATTATGTAAATGCGACTTTGGATGGTCTGGTAAAGAACAATAGACGGTTAATACTAATTCTCGTCGGAATGGATTTTTATAATGTATTGTTAATTAGGAGACAATTGCGACTGCGACATTACCTCGCCGACAGATAACAGACTGCAGTGCATTGGTTCGGACGTGACCACCGTATGCTCGGATAGGGGTGAATGCAACTGCGGCAATTGCATCTGCGATCGCGGTTATAATGGGAAATTCTGCGAATGCCCTCCTTGCGACAAGGTAAACTTACTCGATTTACGTAAAATTGAATATAATTAATCCTTTCACTACTACGACTATAGTCACTCTTTGCAAAATACCATTCACCTATAAGAGACGACTATAGTCGCTCTTCATAAAATATCATTCACTCACGATAGACGACTATAGTCGCTCTTCATAAAACACTATTCACCCACGACACGCGACTATAGTCACTCTTTGCAAAATATGATTCACATACGATAGACGACTATAGTCGCTCTTCATAAAATATTATTCTCCCACGACAGACGACTATAGTCGCTCTTCATAACATATCATTCACTCACGACAAACGACTATAGTCGCTCTTCATAAAATATCATTCACTCACGACAGACGACTATAGTCGCTCTTCATAAAATATCGTTCACTCACGATAGACGACTAGAGTCGCTCTTTGCAAAATATTATTCACATACGATAGACGACTATAGTCGCTCTTCATAAAATATTATTCTCCCACGACAGACGACTATAGTCGCTCTTCATAACATATCATTCACTCACGACAAACGACTATAGTCGCTCTTCATAAAATATCATTAACATACGTCAGACGACTATAGTCGCTCTTCATAACATATCATTCACTCGCGACAGACGACTATAGTCGCTCTTCATAAAATATCATTCACTCATGACAAACGACTATAGTCGCTCTTCATAAAATACCATTCACCCAAAGCAGACGACTATAGTCGTCCTCCGCTCTCCCTGGACTTGCAGTATCTCGTTCCACCTTCATTCGTTTCTACGGAACGAAATAACCGTTATAACTCGACGCTGATAAACAACTTTCTCAAGTCCCAAAATTAGCGCTAAAACTACCGGCATTAAATCCTTTATATTTCAATATATGCAATAAGTACTTTGGAAAAAGAGAAATGAAAAGGTGGAAAAGATGATCGACTCGGTGATTTAATTTCCAGACAAACGGAATCGAATGCGGTGGAAGAGGCACTTGCGAATGTGGTGTGTGCAATTGTTTGAAGGGCTGGGAAGGAAAAGGGTGTCAATGTCCATCAGGCGATGACCTCTGCATCGCTCCAGGAAGTCAAGTAGTCTGTGCAAATCACGGATACTGCGATTGCGGACATTGCCGGTGTGTGGACTCTTCATTCAGTCAGTTGCATCGACACACATTCGAGCTCTATGAAAATGCTATTGATATCGAGTACATCCGTTATGAAAGCGATATTTCTTTAGGTGCAACGTGACTGCAACAGATGGTCTACTGTATAGAGGCACTTATTGCGAATCTTCGGCAAGTGCCGGTGGCAGTGGACTCTGTGTTCTTTATAATCCTTGCGTGAATGCAACGATCGATGATCCTCAAAGGATCGAGGAATTATGTAGCACTAATGTGACTTATTATAGGACGGAGAGAATCGATTCGGTGGATATAGGTATAACAAAATTTTCGTCTTTTTGTATTCTTTGATTTTCAGACGGTTGGATTGTTTCGCGTAGAATCTTGGAGTTTTAACTAATTTGGGACTTTTAATAAGTGTTGAGAGTTTTAGTTAGTGTCGAGAATTTTAATTGGTGTTCAAAATTTTAATTAGTGTTTGGAGTTTTTTTTTAGAATTAGTTTTAGAAATAATTGACTTACTATGATAGAATAATTCTTTTATATATTAGACATTCACAGTTACTCTTTTATAGTTTGTGCAATATATTTAAATTAGTTTTGTAGATTGTGCAGTTCAAATGATAGCAAAGAAATTATTAAAATTCGAATTGATCTATTTATTTTTGGACCACCTTGTGTTAAACGAGAAACTAAAATAGTTATGTAAATATACCGTCTTAATGATTATAGTCATTAAGCAATTTTTACTTTCCTACAGAAAACGAAAATTACTGTTTCGTAAGGAGAGCCTCGGAGAAAACAACTTGTATAATTCCTTACGTGTACGAATTTGAAAAGGACAACACGGTTACTTTGAAAATTGGAGAAAAGGTAAAAATAATGTTAATTTTGTACAATTATAGCATTCTACCTTGTAAATGAATCATTTTAGACATGCCGGACCGCGATGCATGCCGCTGTTATTCCGGGTGCCCTCTTCGCCATAATAATTTTCCTTGGCATCGTTTGTTTATTGATATGGAAGTAAGTTCGCATTGGAATATTGAAAAAAAATCTAAATAATTTAAACATTCATTCTTTTCGTTTTTAGATGTTTGATATCTATTCAGGATAAGAGGGAATACGCGAAATTCGAGCAGGAAAGAAAAAAGACGGTTTACGCCTTGGACGAAAATCCATTGTTCAGGCCTGCCACGACACGATTCAGAGTACCCTCGATTTACAATGACGATTAAACAATTAAGGAGAATTTAAGAGCTTTGAAATGAAATTTTTAACGATTAAGTATTTATTTCCATCGCTCTACGCTATTGGGTTTAAATGTAGGTGGGCTTTACGTGGGTTTCGAGGCATTGAGGGTACGTTAATGCTAGAATTCCCATCGTTCAAATTGTTTTATTGAAAATATTACCTCAAATACCCAAATTCAAAAAATATTGAAGAGTTTAAGGGTTATTGCGACCGCCTTGAACTACATTAACGTAAAAACTGCCAATGTTCCATGTGTTATATTTAAAATGGGGCCTCAAAGGCCCAAATTATATTTCTCAATTTTCAAAAATATTGGAGAGTTTAACGTAGGGTTATTTTGACCGCCATGATGGGTCTACGTCATGGGGTTCGAAAGAAGTACGTTAACGGTGAAATTAGCAACATAATATCTATGATATTTTAATATATAGACCCATTATATCACGGCAATTCTAGAGATAAATAATAATTTAGAAACAATTTCAAAGAGGCTTTTAAATTCAAACCCGCCAATTTTAAGTCTGCGCCTGTAACGTCAAAACCACCATAGCTTATTGTATGTCGGGTTAACAGGTCGAATTCCAAGGGGTTTACCATGATTTCTGACTAATCATTCTGTAAAGTAGATTCACTACAATATTCCATGCTATGATCGGACATCGATTCGCAGACTTCCCGCCAAAAATGATTTTCTGGCGCGAACGAAATGATCTACGTTTACAAATTACAGGATTAATTTTCGCGCGAAGTCAAAGACATTAGATTAGTTTTTAGAGAGTACAACTAACATCTTCCGAAAGGTTTTCAACGACCCACGAAAAACCGAGGGGTTCTTTAAAAATAATATCCTCATGAGGTTTATTCTCCGACCAAATTGCACAAATTGACGATCCATCTGGAAAAGTGTACGTTCCTGGACCACTCATTTCTCCTTCCTCGTTGATTTCACCCTCGTACTTTGTCTCGTTGTTGTAACTTTTGCGGAGTTTTTAAAGAAATTATTTATTTATTTATTAGATAAAATAGGTCAGTACCTAATGTGAATTTCATCGGGCATTTTATCATTGGCCCACATTCCACGATACGAATTAAAGTCGTCGGTGGTATAAGTTCCATATCCTACAGAAAATAATGAAATGTATCTTACAGAACGTTCATAATTTAAGAAAATAAAATAAAGAAAACGCATTGAAAAATGATCTTTGATAATTTTGACATTTTAACCGTGTTTAACTAATATATGCTGCTTAATATCAAACTTATATTCCCCCTCGTAAGTATCGCCATTATGAAATGTAAATTTTCCGCTGGAATATTTCAAATTTCCGTCCGTCGATTCGGAAACGCCGGTTTTCGATGATTTTAAATTACTCCTTCGTCTCATTATCACGATACTGATCAATAATCACATGATAAAAGAAGTATCACGTAGAGACATTTATCCTTGAAGTTTATATTTTATTATATAATATTCCTTGCATCGAATCGGTAAGCTTTGATATCCAATCGCAAATATTTTTAACTTCAAGTGCTTAGTTGCAATTTAAACGATTCAAACGATTTAAAACTATACAGACTTCAGAGTTAAGAATGTCGCTGTTATCAGTTAGCTGGTACTGTCAGTCTGTTCTGTTTTATCGATGACGATTATTGGTTAGAAACTAGAACGAAACCTGAGGCATAAATTGCCATTAGAAATTACCGTTATCTTGCTTTTTTACGAGATATCGTAACATTGAATATTTCACAATTGAAATATTCATTTTATCGTTCTGAGAACTACCTTTAAATTTCGTGCCATATGACCTTGCAAACGACCTCTAATTTGTCATTCATACTGCCCGTTTCTAGTCCTGTTTTACGGATAACCCCTAGATCATTGACGCGCTCATCAGCCGTCGTTGAAACCGAGGAATCTTTTTGGGACGTTGAAACTCGCTCGAACGTCGACTTGCTACTATAAACGGTAGTAAAGGAATAACGAATCAGCCGAGATATGATACGGACGACGGCAAGACTACGTAATGAATTGGCACGCACGATTCTACGAAGTTCCGTGCGGACCAACTCCGTTAGGTCGATAGTTATCCGATGTCTTCATAGGAAATATCTGCAAAGGTATTTCTTTTATAATCGTGCACCATCATTTTCGCTCTTTCTTTCCTCTTTGTGTTACTTAATCAGACCATTCTGTGGATCGTTGGTAAGGTTACCAATTCACCCCACTTCAGGTCGTCATTGTACTTTTGTACTCTCTCGTTTTATACTACTACTACGTAGATGTACATTGGTTGAATATTTTTTGGAGTAACTTAAAGACTTCTTTCTCATCTCGTAGGATTCAAGTTCACAACAACGTACGCCTTACGGTGGCACCATGGATACAGCAGTTAAGATTCTATGCGGATTATCCCGATCACATAAAAGTACCACTTCCTGCTTTGTCGCCAACCATGGAATCAGGAACTATTGTCAGTTGGCAGAAGAAAGAAGGTAGGGAAGAAAATTGATGGTCTATGAAGATGAGACCAAGATGTAATACTTTTATTACATTCGTTAGGAGATAAATTAAACGAAGGTGATCTGCTGGCTGAGATCGAAACTGATAAAGCAACCATGGGCTTTGAAACTCCGGAAGAAGGCTATTTAGCTAAGATTCTAGTCCCTGCAGGAACAAAGAACGTTGCTATTGGCAAACTAGTCTGTATCATAGTCTCAGACAAGGCTAGCGTAGATGCCTTTAAAGACTTTAAAGATGATTCTGCCTCTGCACCTGCTCCTTCCGCGGCTGCTCCTCCCCCTCCTCCTCCTCCACCTCCTTCGCCAGCAACTCCAGCTGCACCAGCACCAGCAGCCGCAAAAGTATCATCTACTCCGAGCTTACCATCGGGGGAGAGAGTTTATGCCAGTCCATTGGCCAAGAGAATAGCAGCCGAAAAGGGCCTTAGTTTGCAGGTAATACAAACTTATCTAATATTTCGAATAAAATGAAAATTAACTGACAATTATTTTTCAAAAGGGTTTAAAGGGCACAGGACTTTATGGAGCCATAACATCTAAGGATCTCGATGGTGCAGCACCTGCTACTGCTGCTCAGCCAATGGCGGCTGCAGTTGGAGGCGTACCAGGAGGCATGGACATTCCTGTATCCAATATTCGTGCAGTAATTGCCAAACGTTTACTAGAGAGCAAACAAAGCATCCCACATTACTATCTCTCGGTGGATGTGAAAATGGACGCAGCCTTGGAAATGCGCGAGAAATTTAACAAGATGCTAGAGAAGGAGAAGGCGAAGATCAGCGTGAACGATATAATTATCAAAGGAATGGCAATGGCCTGCAAAAAAGTACCAGAGGGTAACAGTGCATGGCTCGGAGAAGTCATTAGACAGTAAGATAACTCAACAACTTTCTATCAATCCAGATGATTGGATTGTTTATAAATAATCTTACGTGTCTTTCTAGATACACCAATGTAGATGTAAGCGTAGCAGTAAGTACAGACAACGGTCTAATTACACCCATAGTGTTCAGTGCCGATACGAAAGGTATACTTGACATCAGCAAAGATGTCAGGGCATTGGCAGCGAAAGCGAGGGAAGGGAAGTTACAGCCACAGGAATTCCAAGGTGGTACCATCACCATATCAAATTTAGGAATGTTTGGCATTAAGAATTTCGCCGCGATTATAAATCCTCCTCAGTCCATAATCCTTGCCGTGGGCACAACGGAAACGAGACTGATACCCGCCAAGAATGAGAAAGGGTAAGAGAGCTCTTTTTATTTGTTTGATAAACAATGAGAATTTGATAATATGTTTCATTCATTGCAGCTTCACTACTGCCCAATATATGTCCGTTACTGCCAGCTGTGATCATCGTACCATTGATGGTGCGGTGGGTGCAGAATGGTTAGCTGCCTTTAAAAGTCTCATGGAGAATCCGACAACCATGCTCTTGTAGTAAGTCCGGTCATTGATTACTTGTTTCCTTTCTTAACGGAGTAGTACAAGTACGAATGAGTTACGCGTGAACCACGCTCGTAATTCAGGTACAAATGATGGCGAAGAATTGTTCTGTATATTTGTGTATAAATATGACATTAAAGTAATTTCAATGCATTTGCAAAATCGCAAAACTTTTCCATCGGGCTTGAATTCTGAGCGGTACAATTTTATTTCCAGAAATGTACTTTTTAAGCGTCGAAAGATACGTTACGTTTGTTATCGCGAGAATCGACGTAACAGTGATATCACGACAATGGTCGCTAATTAATCTCGAATTAAAGGGTCTTCGTTTGGTGTTCTCCATCATCTCTGTCTTTTTTTCTTCAAATCTCGAGAGCAAACATTCGATTCTGTTCCTACGAACGCGAAAACTAGAAGACTGACCTTTAAGTTTGCCACAGTCGTATGGAAGCTGACGATTAAATTAAGAAAATTATTATTTTCATTGAATTTCTGCGGGCCCTGTTTTCTTTTCTTGTCTAATAAATATCCGGTCCGAGAGTACATTGTCCCCTGGCAATAGGTAGTGGCCATTCTTGTAAATACATGTATTTATGAAATAATATTATGGCCATTAAAATAGACCGTAGGGGAAGTTAATTGAAAATTGTCCGAATGTTTATAGTGAAGAAATATATATATATATATATTTAAATTATGTATATCATATTTAATAAATTGTACCTTCCAAGTTAAACGATACTTTTATTCCCAAAGGCATGCAGCACGACGCGTTTATCAAGATTAATAATTAAAAAGTACACTCAGTATGAAATCTATTAAGTTAATAGGACTTGAGCAAGTAATAATAGTATGAAATTTAAAAAAAAAAGGAAAACTCGATTAGGAACAATCAAAACGCAATTTCAAATGTGCGGAATTCACTAACGTGGTGTCATCTGGCGTTACTTGGAAAGACTGTTTCGTCTGTCAGGCTCGTGTTTGCAAATAAAGCTTAGGACCAATTGAAAGTTTATCAATCAAAATGCCTATTTTGGATAAACGCAAAGGAGATGATATCCTTGCTCTCGTTCCTGCCTCGAAACGAACGAAAAATGAAGTTGTTTTTAGTAGCAGAGAGAAAGCTGTTGTTCAAAGCGTAAGTCTAACCTCCGAATACTTAAAATTTCGTAGAATTTCTCAATTAACAATTTTATTTCAGGGGCCACCTAGAACATCGAGCTTAATGGCTCCAATTATGCTCCTCGAAGGACATCAAGGAGATATATTTTCCCTTGAATTTCATCCAGAAGGTCAATACCTCGCGTCTACCGGTTTCGATCGTCAAATTTGTAGGTCACAAATAAACCAAATAATATCTCATTAAGTCGCTTCTACGTTCGAATAATCTATTATTTCATATTGCCAGTTATCTGGAATGTTTACGGGGAATGTGAGAATATTTCTGTAATGAGTGGACACAGTGGAGCGGTCATGGAACTTCACTTCAGTCCCGATGGCAGTCATCTATATACAGCTAGTACAGATATGACATTAGGTTTATGGGATATAGTAGCTGGAACGAGGATTAAAAAACTCAAGGGACACACATCTTTCGTTAATTCTGTCTCTGGCGCGAGACGTGGGCCCACACAGCTCTGTTCAGGCAGCGATGATAGTACAATTCGCGTTTGGGATCCGAGAAAGAGGGGTCAATGTTATACATTAAATAACACTTATCAAGTAATGAAGTGTTCACTGAAACATTCGAATTTATAAATCTACCAATTCATGAATATAAATACAATTCGTAATATCTCAGGTCAGCGCGGTGACCTTTAACGACACCGCGGAGCAAGTAATAAGCGGTGGAATAGACAACGACATAAAAGTATGGGATCTAAGGAAGAACTCGATTCTCTATAAACTTAAAGGACACTCAGACACCATCACCGGCTTGAGTCTTAGCCCGGATGGATCCTATATACTATCGAATGCCATGGATAATACTTTGAGGATATGGGATGTCAGGCCATTTGCTCCATATGAGCGTTGCGTGAAAATACTCTCTGGTCATCAACACAACTTCGAAAAGGTGTGTCACCTTGCCTTGCTAGAATTTAACCCTTTGCTCACGTATATCGAGTCTAACGTGACATTTCTTTTTCAACGATTTTTTTAGAATCTTTTGAGATGCGCGTGGTCACCGGATGGTAGCAAAGTATCAGCCGGATCTTCGGACAGATTTCATTACATTTGGGACACTACAAGTCGCAGGATATTGTACAAACTACCTGGACACAATGGTTCCGTTAACGATATAGATTTTCATCCGAAAGAACCGATAGGTAGTATAACAATGAATATTAATTATACTGAATCTCGAGTATTTCTAAAAGTATTCATCTTTCTTTCAGTCTGCTCTGGCTCCAGCGATAAACAGATATATTTAGGGGAGATAGAAACATAAGGAGAATCAATGGCAAATTTTGGGAGGATAATCGAGGCACGATTGAATCATTGACGTATTCTAGAACTTTTATATTTAAGTGACCTGTACAAAATAAAATAAATTTCTTTCCATTTGTTCCCGATTCAAATGCTGTGTATTTTTCTTCGCAAGAAAAGTAATTCCTGTACAGGACGTCTACTGGACATGTTGTAATAGTGTACTACGATATACTGGGACAATAATTTGATAGGATTTTTATTAAATCGTTTGTAATTATAATAAATGATTGAGTACTAGGAAATATTTAGTTTTATTATTTCGTAAGAACCTTTATCGGTTTCAACGTATTGCGAAATCCGATTCCTGATGCATTATCGATTTTCTAGAGTGATAAGGCACAACTTCAGGTCG
Source organism: Cerceris rybyensis (assembly GCA_910591515.1). Taxonomy (NCBI): domain Eukaryota; kingdom Metazoa; phylum Arthropoda; class Insecta; order Hymenoptera; family Crabronidae; genus Cerceris; species Cerceris rybyensis. Next base: position 2,431,439 of record OU342800.1, on the reverse strand, counting down.
CACACTTATAAGCTCTGTCTGTGTGCAGTGTAGGCAGTCTCAATCTTGCTGTTTGTCAGTTTGTTTATTCCAGTCTTCCAAAATTTTTTGATTTATTTAATCTAGCTTTAAGGTACGTTCGACAGAATCGTCAGAATTATACGAAAGTAAAAAAAATCTTGAATTTGCATACAGAATTTTGTCTTGCTTTTACGTGTTTCTTAATATTGCGTATATGAAAAGAAAATGAGTCACAAGTTCAAAGAATAATAAAACTTTACGCGCTTTATAATTATAATAATTTTCTGTATGGCACTTCTATATTGGAATTTTGAAATGGTTTTATAAATTAATTTAATTTGGTGTGACGCACAATCGTAATAACCTTCACGAGTTTATTTATAAGCATCCTAAAATTATTTATCCTTCGAAATATCGTATAGTCTGTTTCTTTCAGTTATTTAATTTAGTTTAACAACACCCGCAACAATGGCAACATCATGGGCAAAGATTCAACCGGTGGAGGGACCTGTTAGTTTGTTGGAAATAACTTCGGAACAACTTGCAAACAGCTTGCAGGAAAAGTAAGGAATACTTTGAATACTAGAAACAGAATGGATAACAAAGAGATCAAATTATTACTGTTAACAGGGAACTGCGGAAATGCCAGAATCTTGAAGTAGGAGATGTAAATATCGAAGAATGTACTATATACGAATCACAAGACACAGACTGCGATGAAGCTATCGCTCATATGTTGCAGAATCAGTACAACAGAGAGTATGATTTAATGATAAAACGCACAGAGGAAAAGGTTAACCGTGATGCAAAAGGTGAACCATATTCTATAATCGATTGAACAATGGGTTTGACAATTTGTTCAATTTACAGTAAATGTCTCCTACACAAATTACCGCACTACATTGTTCGAAGATCAGGACGATAAGATTCCAGACACAGAGGATGGAGAAAAAGACATAGATCGTTTTGTGGTAAATAATAAACAAGCTGCAAGTTTCGCAATCTTTTAGTAAGAGGAATTACAACGATAGTTAATTACAGAGCATAGAAAAGGAGTACGCGTCTATGCCACGTTGCGGATACAAAAAAATGGGCGAAGGATCTCAAATTGTCACAAAACACGATATGCTAATGTCCTCCAGGATAAATGCTTGCAGAGTTTTACAATTTCCTCCAGGAATTCACACGGGTGATACGGGAGGATTCGATGTTAAGTTAAATAACAAAGTATTTAACAGCCTTCGAGCTCACAGTCATGCACAGTGTTCGAGGCAAAAAGCGAAAACTCGACCTCACACGAAATAAGAAATACTTCGTAAGTTTACACGATTTACATCGTTAAATGGGATAATATATTTTATCAATTAATAAGAAAATCGATTCACGAAGTTTTTCTTATCGTAGGTTTTCCTGCCAACGTACACGACTGCAAGAAATTCAATTGGAGCCAGAAAAGAGGAAACCATTCTGACAACGATGTCATGATGTAATTTCTACTCGTGAACATTTCACGGAATGTTGTAAAAATGTCAATATTATTCTGTAATATTGGATTTACGAAATAAATAAATTAACCATATCGAATTGCAGTTTAATGTCTTTCAAACTTTCTACCAATTAAACCTGACATACAATCCAATGAAAAGACCTCTTTCAACATTATAATTCTTTCATACGTTAGTTCAATTTCGCTCGAAATTTCTTTCCGATATTCAAAATCAATCTGTACAATTTAATTCTCGATTCTCGAAGTTCATGAAAGCAAATGCTCGCGAGACTTCTTGCATCTTTCTGTTAATCTGATACTTCAGCTAATTTTCGACTGAACATTTATCGAACTACCGAATGAACCCTATGACGTCACTGATTGAATCGTGCCACCTCTTTCAACGTTATGTTTGCCGAATATATTGACTGGTATTTAATCAAAAATGTATCTTTCAATATTAGCAACATCTTTCTACGATTAATTGCCTCTTAATTCATCGTACTAACCTGGTACAAATGACTGTATTTCAACCGGGAATTTATTCGAGTCTCGTATGAACGTAGCCGCATGAAGTCCGTGGTATAACCTCTTCTATTGTCATGTTAACCTGATACCTCGGTTGACTTTCTATCAAAGTGACATCGATACATCGAGCAGGTAGATCGTCGAAATTGAATACCTCTTCTGCTTCATGCTATAACAATACAAAGGCTACCTTTTAATCGAGAGTTTATCGACTGACTGACAGTAAATGTTACCTCTTTATTGTTCTTGTTATTCTGCTATTAAGAGCTCCTTTTCGTCGAAAATATTCAGAGGACCGCTGACCCGTTTTATTAATTCACTTTCGCGGCTTCTGGGCTAGACGGCGACACTTACGAAACTAACCGTGCGACCTGCGAATCGGTGAGAAACTTACACAGTCAACGGTCGGAGTATCCGTGACGCGCATGCGCGGTTGAAAGTATGTCAATATTTTTGAATCAATGATTTAACTTATAACGAATAATTTTAGTTTATATTAAATGAGTCGTTTAGTTTGAAAGTGGCATAAGAAATTTTATTTTTTATTAGAGAAAGTGACTTGTGCCGTTCTCAAAATAAACGGCTGAATGATTATGTATGCCTTAGTTAAATTTTTATTGCGCGCGAACGTAGGTGTATAATTTGAATATTTGAAATTTCTTTAATTACGCGCGTCTTCATCGGATCTTCCTTGCTGTCCGGCTTGATTGTCTTCCACTCTGTACAAAAGTATTTTGCAATGATATGAAATGTTTCGATTAAATAATAATAGGTATTTTACCTTCTCGCGGACAATAGACCACGAAATTCTGAATTATTCTCAATCGGTTTCTGTTGCGCTGCATTTTCCTTCATTGTTTCTTTTAGAATTAAATTATATATCTGGCTAGTATTCAATTTACTCGGTGGTGCGATTTGTGTCTTTTGAATCGAATTTTTCAGCAAATGCAAAATATTATCCTTGTTTTCATCTTGCTTCGAAATTTCAATTGACTCACTCCGCGTCACTTCCGGTTCCACGGCGCGCGCGCCTTTAAACGCGAAACAACAATGAAAATGAATTCAGAAACTTTATTAGGCATTTATAATTGCTAAAATTTCATAGGAAATCTATATTTTTCTAAATTGAGCTCTCAGGAATGAGCCAGTTAATTGAGAAGGTTCGTAGCAATTAGAGCCGAAAAGTATATAACAAAAAAAGAAGCCAGATCTTTAACAATTTGTGTTCTTATTAACCTGATAAACCAAAGATCTTCTCCCTTTCGTTCTTAAGCATATTCTCGAAAGAATACCGGGGAAATCCCAAGCTATCCCGTTTGCTCGTACCATCTCTAAGAATCTCATGGGACAATCTTTCTTTATTTCCCAAAGCTGCTCTCTGGGGACTCTCGTCTTCCGTTATTTCCGAAATCGCAGTCAATGATCTTGGCGATAAATTTGCCGTGACTTCTTCGCGAGTAATCGATGGCTGATTTAACAATTCGCTACCGCGATCGTTATAGAGAGAGAGCGGAAAATGAATCGATGATTGCAGCCTTTCAGCTCTGAGGAGAGTTAAAATTATCATTAGTCTTTGCAATGATCCCGATTACCGTAATAACAGCACTTACAACTGCGGCCTGGCATAGGCTACCAGTCCAAAAATAAGAAATATCGTAGCCACTAAAGCTACCAAATAGATAAACATCCTTCGGGCGTTTATGAACAGAATGATGCTATTAGTGGATCATTTTTTTTCAATTGACTGAAATCTAATAGAAGACGATCGAGTACCGATTGCTGCGATCGACTGCTTTACAAATTCTGATTCATTTATTTTTTTAATGGGATATGTAATAATAATTAACGTGTCATTTCAGTTAAAGCAATAGATCCTATCCCTTAGTATCTATGGTGAAATGATTATTGCAGTTAGAGAAGAAAATTGTAATATTTACAATTAATAGATAATAAAATATTCGACCCACTTAATGTACAATCAGTAACTAATGATCTGATCTCTTTAAGTTGATTCTGTGAGGTCCTCAGTATTCCTTTCTGTACTCAATTCGCAATTAGTTGGTAAACCTATTTATTGTTCCACTCTTCCATCGTAATACATTAATCTAACATCGATAGTATACCATCAATTCTGTTCGACAGAAAGTTCAACCGAAAGTTCTCTAGGTACATACATATTTATTGATATACAATATCCACAAGTGAATGAACTCTTCCGAGACAATGTATGCATTAATTATTATACCATTCCCATTTTTCTTTAGGACTAGATGGTACCAAAAGATATGACATCACGTTCTCCCTTATTATTTATCCAAATTAACACACGCTAAAACGAAGCTGCAATCTTGAATGCACTCGTAGAAACCGTCTCATTCAATTTTGTCAATCTGCACTCTCAATGATTGTTAAACGACAGTTTTCGGTTCTTGAGATCAAGTTTCGATGATGTGATCACACATTGATCATTCGTTTCGATTGTAATACCGTTAATGGCTGTTATTGTTAATGATAACAATTACTTTTCGTCGTTTTCCTTACGTTGTACGTTCCACTTTGAATAAACATCCCGCGTTAGATTGCGTTTTGTATGCTTACGTATGTACAGAAGAGTATCCAAAGGAAAAAATAAGGACGTATCAAAACTAGATCACAAAATGTGTGTACAAAAATTTACATTCAATGATTTATGAATTTTTATGCATCATACTCGGGAATAAGTCGCGTAGAGACTAATTATCTATTACTCTCAACTAGTTTTTTTTTCGTGTGTCTGTGTATATATATATATATATTTATATATAAATGCTATGGATTGATCTCAATAGTTTATTATTTTATCTAATATTTACGAGGCGCGATAGAAATTCTTAAGTGCTCTGTTTCATTTTTTTTATAAACTAATTATAGTCATTTAAAGAAAACAATAATTTGCTTCACGCTTGAGAAGAAATGCTTAGATAATTATTAAGATTGAAATGCAATCGAACCGATGGAAATACTAACGTCTTTTTGCTTTTTCTTGTTTCCTTAATAAACCATTCATTCCCAATTTCACATTAATGCCTTCACGTAGAAGTCGAATATTTTCCTTTTATTAACTAAATTACTTTTTTCCCCTCCAACGCAATTGTTTCTCGATGAACAATGCAACTTTGAATGCAGCAGTCTAAGTTAATTCGTGCCTCAGACTTGGCAGAATCATGAGACATTCATAAAAATCGTAACGCTTCTGATACAGCGTTAGAGGTAAATAATATAGATATTAATTTCCCTCGATTTTCTCGTACAAAAGTTTGTCCCTTATGGAATCTTAATTACGACAGTTAGAATCTCGTTCTTCACTTTACTTAAAAGTTACAGTGACCGCAAACTGCGTGAATTTTAAGCATCTTAAAGGAATCTTTTCCCTCTGAGAGTCCTTCTTTTTTCGGATGTATTCAAAACCAAAGACTCGGCATATTTCGCGACATCCTTGAGTTACGATTCTCCCATTTTTTCTCCTTTCTGCACTGTACATGTCGAATCCTTGCTTCATCTCGTTAAACACTCTCTGCACGATGATCGTTTCATCTTATTCGATAAATTAGATACTCACAATTCATAAGTCTCCGTCAGAAGACGTTTTAAGTTTAGAAAAAAAAAGAAAAAGAAGAATTGTAAGACATGTATAGTAAATGTTTGGTGTACAGCTCTCATGAAATCGATTTCTCGTGTGCATAAATACATACATATATACATACATACACACATACAAACGTATATAGATATATATACAGATGTATGTATATAATAATGTTTTTATCTTCTAAAATGAAATCTTCCCACGTCTCGCTTTCAGGCGGTATTTCCAGTGAGCGTGTCGTTTGCAGTACACGATTGCTGTACTCGCAACCGATACGATAGTTTTACTTATGTAAAAGCTGCTTCATAACAGGCATACTTTTTTTTGATTCCAATTTCTCTCGTACAATTTTTCTTTTCTTCGCGAGTCCTTTAAATATCCATAAACTACGCTTCACGCAAAATACTCGAGTGTATCAAATATATATATACATGCGTACTGCTTTTTTTTTTCTTTTATGTATATATATTATGTCTCAATCGGTATCTCATACGACGGTATCATTCTTCCTGCGGAATGATACTTAAAGAATGCAGTAATGAAACATCCATAAAGGTTAATCGTCTAAATCGTTAACATGAAGGACTTCTCTGTGGGTTAAGCCAACTTCCGATAAGGTCGCGATGTCTCTGCAAGGATAAAGAATCCTTTTCGGAAAACTCGTCGTTATCTCGAAACACGCCGGGGAATCTGGTTGACTGAATATCCAGTGGTACACATCCTAAAGTAATACCGTACGATTAGACACCGTAGATTATCTAATCATTATCCTAAATTATCGAATGACCTTACCTCTACCGTGTCCGACATGAGGAAACGTCTTTTCATGGTTCTTTCGCCGAGTTTAATTTGGAGATGGCACGCGTGAGGATTCGAGGGTTCCGGTTCGAGTGGTACTTTACGAACGGTTAACTCTTTTTCACGACGGATACGCTGAATTTCTAATTCTTGCGCGTTCAGTTCTTCCTTCTCTCTGGCCTCTTGTTCCTCACGAGCTCTCCTTTCTTCCTCCCTTTTACGATCTTTTTCTTGATCAGCGCGCAACGATTCCTCGTACGCCTGATCTTGCTGCTGGCGTAACGACTGAGCCGCGCTACGTTCAGCTCTGACAAAAACATGTTTTTTTTTGTGAAGAATATGTATTTGATTGTATTGGAGGAAAACAAGAAGTGTTTGGAACTAACAGATGTAAAGAAATTTTACCTATCTTGACGAGCTTGTATTAAATTCATTTCGTTGTGGTCTATTATTGTTTGTAGGCGAGATGTTAATTCACCGGGGGATGGCGTACCTTCCATTCTGGAAAATTGTGGATTTCGATGTTTTAATATGAAGAATTTGTACTTTAACACCTTCGCTACCACTATGCAAAAGGGCATCGTCTCTCACAGACCAATGATATACTTTTGAACAGTATTACGCAAAACTAATTCTATTATGTGGTTCATATGTGGAACATAGGTCTATAGATGCTTCAGTTCACTGAATGAAAAAAAAAACAACTGTTTAATACCAATGCAATTGCTGTAAACCTCGATGAGAAATTATACAATGACTATGCCTACATCATCGTCCCAAATATGAGTCGTTGGTCTGTTAGACAAAACCAATATGAGCCGGCTGGTAGCGAACGTGTTAAGAGGGAAGATTTTAATCTCACAAGAGTAGATGGAAGTAGTACGTACCGACCGACTACTGTCATTTTAGTATCTTTGAGAACAATAAGGGCAAGGAAAGGATACGAGCCAGATTTAAGGGCTTCTGCGACTTTGTAACCTTCGCCAGATTGTACGTTACATGCCCAGAATAACGTGTGTACGTTTATAAACCTCACAAGTGTCGGATCGTTAAGTGTACTTCTGCAATCGTAAAGATTCTCTCGTCAATTTATCCATATGCGTAGAATGCAAAAAAAAGAAAAGAATAATATCAAGAATTACCTGCACCATTTATCAACGTCCTGAGACTCATCTTTATGCAAATAAACTAACAAGAATCTCAACTCTTGCTTAGCGTCTGAAAGCGCTTGGCTGTACGAACCCTGATAAAAGACTGGATGACTATTTCCGTAACGTTCTTCATAGGAACGAATGAAATTCATTACATCTTCCACTGGGTCGGAGGATACTTGAAATACAGAATTCAAAAACTATGTATTTTGATTCCCTATCGTTTTTCTAGACGATAAAATAATACATCGAACGAGGAAATATAATTACCGGGTCTAACGTTTTCTCTGAATATCGAGAGAAGTAATTGTAAGATACTGCTGACGAAGTTGTAACACATAGAAAAGAGATAAGATAGAAAACCACCACCGCCGCTAAAATTTCCAGCATAATTAAAATATATCCTAGGACTACTATCGTCGACGACTTGTGGCGGTCGCGATCGCGAGTCCTGAGCATACATAGACGGTCGTCCTTCGTACAAATTTAGTTGTTCCTGCAAGAAATATCACATTGTAAGATCAACAGAGAAAATATAGTTCCAACGTTGATTACAATTTATACGTTTTTCTAGAATTACCAAGAAATCTCTGATAATAATAGCACTGATTAGATAACTGCTCAAAATATCTTAATAGATACAAAGAATTAACATCTTGCCATGAATGTGATGGGAAATTTTGGAATTTTGTTAAAACCTATCGAATTGAATTTATCTATAATATTAATATTATATTAAATTCGTAGAAACATTGCATACCGGTTCCATGAAAATGTGGAATTTCATATATACATACCACCAAAAAATTTTTTTTAGATTTGTGCATTCTCAATGCAATTAAATTTTATTTTGACTGTGAATGTGTTCAACTCCAAATTATTACAGAGAAAGTCAAAGAAGACGGCAAGGAGTTAAAACATAAATATCTAATTCTAAGAAGACGGAAGAACAACATACTCCATTCTCAATCGTACAATCCTAACCAAAACATTACAGCTTTGGCATATCGACAAACATACAAAATAACAGAAAACCCAGCTAAACAAGAATATCCACCTGTACGGCAACTTCCAGGTTCCAGTTGTGCCTCTGCAAAACGTCTCTGCATACCGATAGGTCTTCGATACCTGTCAAGTCCTGCAAAAGAATCACAATGATATTGCAGAAACGATTGTACATTGGGATTTTGGAAATAAACAAGAAAAAAAGGAGTGGCAGTACCATGAATTTTTCTATTACCTGAAACTGCAAGACCTTCTCGGTCCGATCGTTGCTAAGTCCGTCAAGGCCAAGATCTGCCATGACAATATTTTTGTCGGCAAACGACGGTCTTCCCGGAGATTTCTGAGTAACGTTACTTTAGTGTAGTTATAACGAATTCATCAGCTGACAGAGAAGACAGTCACACGAGATAAGTTAAACTACGCAAGCATTTCAAGAATGATAAAACATTCGTAATGTTGTGTCGCGAAAACGTTCGCATATTTACCTTCTACGGCCGTCCATTCGCTATCATCACGACACGTTTTGTATCCACGGTTTGCTTCGTGCTCGGTGTTTTCGATGTCATGACTTTTTACGATAATTTACAGATTCAAGGTTCTCTTTCATGCGGCACGATTTTCTATGACGTCGGGTGAACACATTGGACAAAGGAAAATCGACATTTTGTAGTTCAGCGATTGGTGGAAATGGAGTCTCCACTAGAAATCGACAATGCGTTTTATTCCCCATGACCAATGTATGGCGCTGATGTTTGGAGAAAAGCGTACATGCATTTTTACTTTGAACATTTACAATTTCATGGAAATTTTCTAAAGGCTTTCGTTTAGTAATATTACCTGATTTTACCCGCGGAGAATTACTCTTTTATTACTTTTTTTTTTCATTTTGAATGGCTTGGAATTATACTTGAATTCCGAATGTGAAGGATGAATTTGTCGGAATACCAGAACGTTTTGTTTGAAAATGACGGTATACACCTGTTGAATTTGTTGATTTTTAAGTTTTGTATTATTTTTTAATAATAATTTTTAAACGTACCATTTAGATATAATTTTGGGATTTTAATGAAATGATGGATTCGTCTACCGAAGAAGAACCGTCCGATGAAGTTGAAATTCAAAAGACTTTAGTTTCCATCAGAGACCTTACTTTGAAGATGTAAGTTTCCTAGTATTTATTTTTTCGTGATTGTAATTTGTTGTAACTCTATTTCGATGTTTATTTCGCTTATTCTCTTTCCAGACAGTCGGAATTGGATAATATCAACGATCTAATTAAACACAATGGTCAATTACACATGGCGATAAATGGGGCAAACGAAAAATTATCTTCAACAGCCGAAAAGATGGGAATTAATGTCAAAGATGTTGTTACTATCAATGAACATTCACACGAGCCACAAATCAACCTTCCACGTCTGCGTCTGTCGGAAAGCTTTAAAGAAAGGCTACTTGCATTTGCAAGCGATTAAGTGTCTTTGTACAATGCGTCCCAACTTTGGGGATAGCTTGTAACAATTTTATTTATTACAGAAATATATTTATATATGTGCATGTACACATACGAAGTGACACCATGTGTACCAGTTTGTATAAACCTCTGTTATCCTCATTTTACCCACTTTCCTTATATACACCATTGTATATGTACAGTATAAAAGAAATTTAACAATTTTAAAGCTTCGATTCAGTCAACCAATTAAATTTCTGTTCTTTACGATCAGCCTGAGGATTGATCATAATATTTATCAAACTAGGAGCATCCATTACCTGAAATGTTACTTGTATTTATCGATGTAAACGATGTATTCTCCGTTAATGATAATTTTAATAAAGATTAACATATTTATCATCGAACTGATAGCTCTTCCGCCTACCTGCAGGCACGACTTTAAAGCATGCTGAATATCTTGAACGGTCGTGCAGAAGTGTCCCTTTTTACCAAACATTTCCATCATCTTTTCATAACGCGTGCCGGATGTTAACGAGAACGGCGGTGTTCTATCGATTTAATTGTTATTAATTAAATAATTTGTTCACTACTATACGAGTACAACGTTTCGAGAAACTTACACCTGCGTGGGATCTCCTGTTGCTTGAATTTGCCTGAAAGTTTCGTTATCAAGACCACCGTAAATGCCATTGTTATTCACGATAATAACGATAATAGGCAATTTGTATCTGAAACGCAAGATTGTATTCTTGTAATTGTACTCTGACTCACTGATTAAGAATGCAAGCATACAGTTCCGTATTTACCACAGCCCTAGCATTTGTTGTAGAAAATTTGCAATGAGATAGGTACACGTTAGTGATTACCTGAACATCGTTTCGATTTCCATGCCGGAAAATCCAAAGGCACTGTCACCTTCTATACACAGCACTCTCTTTTTCGGTGCATTGTTCTTGCAATAAAGAGCAGCCGCAATCCCAAAGCCTAAACCAACCCCCATAGTGCCGAAAGTAGCAGCGTCTAATCTGTGACGGGGTTCGTTATGCAAAAGAATCGTTTTTCCTATGTCCATTGTGTTTGCACCCTCAGAACAAATAATACAATCTGCAAATAACATTGAAATATTCTCCTTTCATGTATTTCTACTACTAAAGCGTGTTGAAATTTTGCCACAAGGACAACTAACCCCGTGGAATGGCATCTTGAATATGTTTAAAGACTGTGTAATAATTCAAAGGTACGGAAGTATCCATCGACATTCTCTAGAAGAAAAAAATCTAAATGTAATTCTAGAAAACGTCTTATTCCGTTACGTTATGAAATTCTTACGTGAATTAATTCTTTATTTTTGTTCACTTTAGCCTGCAAATTCTTCCACCAGGGACTATTTTTATTGAACGACCAATTTCGAGATTTCAAGATATTATTGAGACTTTCCACTGCCGTTGACACGTCGGATTGAATTGCAACGGCAGAGGACACAGAATTGTTTAGTTCCTCCGCACATAGGTCAATCTGTAATGTTTCTCTCTTAAGTTGAATAATAAACTCGCATAATACGACTAATTACCTGTATCACTTTAACATCGGGTTGAAAGCGCGGCGGTTGACCAAAGTGCAACATCCAATTTAATCTCGCGCCTAATAACAATATAACATCGCTGCCCTGCAATGCAAGAGTTCTTGCACTAGAAACGCATCGCTCATCGGAATCTGGAACCACCCCTTTCCCCATTGGCATGGGAAGAAATGGAATTCCAGTTGTTTGCACAAACTCGCGAATTTCTTTCTCCGCTCTCCCATAAGCGGCCCCTAAAAATCCCCATAATAATTTACCTAATAATTTTCTATCCCTTATGAAAAGAAACATTGGCATAGTATGATTCATAGTATCGAGACAAAACCTTTTCCAATGATAACCAGCGGTTTTTTCGCCTGCGTAAGAATACTGGCAGCTCGTTGAATCAATCGATTGTCCGGGAAAATTAAAGGAGGGGGTGGACAGGGGGAAACCTTGACGATTTTACTTTCGTCAACCGATTGCTTCAAAATAGTCGCCGGTAAATCCAAATAGGCAGCGCCTGAAAATAAATTACTTAATGAACCCCCTCAGGTATGGGTTTTGGGTTGTACTTTTAAAAAATATTACCGGGTCGACCGTAAGTAGTGAGCCTTATGGCCTTTTCTACGTGAATAGGGATGACTGTGGCCGATGGTGGTCTAGCTGCATATTTGCAGTAAGGTTTACTGGCCTCTACCTGAGGCCACTCTTGGAAACCCCCAATACCCTCGTGATCCTGGGCACAGGAACCTCCTAGAACTATCACCGGCCTGTAGAAATTGATATTTCACGTTAACTACATAATTCTCAACTGTTATTGTAATTCTGAACGAGTACATATAAACATTTCAATTTTTCTTAAAGTCTATGTTCAAAAATGGCAACAAATCTTTGTATAGCTCGCTAAAGCAATCATCCATTACAGTGGGACAAGAGTTTAATTTGAATTATAGTTTCTTATAACGTGGTTTCCACATGAAACTAAGAATTAATTGCATTACAGTAGGGTTCAGTGTATTCTGCCAACATAAATACTACTAATTGTAGCACAATGAGATGTATAATAGTATAATAACATACGCGGTAATTGCAATTACGCTTTCACTTAATAAAGTAGCGTAACAAGCTCGATTAGAGTTACGCAATCGGGTTTTAATCTCCGATATAAGATTACAATTATGTCACGAAATTAGAGAAGCAGGCATGCGCAAATTCCGTGATTGCACCTGCACTTTATCTAGAACGTAGATTCATTCTTTCTTAATGCACGGTCGTTGCATTTTACGACTAGTTTCTAGGCCTGTTGTTACTTAGAATTACAATAATAAAAACTCTCCTCAGGCTGTAAACAAACGCTTACCAACAATTTACTTGCGCATTTGCCATACCGCCAAGAACATGAAGCAATCCTGGTCCAGATACGCATAAAACTACGGCTGGTTTTCCTGAAATAAAATAAACGAAATGTAATTAATTAATAAATCAATCAATGATATCTAGACGCGGTAACATCGTATCACTTTGAATTACTCGATGGATCAATCGAGCAGAAGTAATCGCTCGTTTTATTCGAATCGATCGAGCAGTAGAAATCGCTTATTTTATTCGAATTGATTATCGAATTGATTATAGAATCGATACGTTTCGACATACCAGTTAAATAGCCGTAAGCCTGGGCCGCGTAACATGCTGCCTGTTCGTTTCTAAATCCAAGATATTCCAGGCCTGCGGCTTGCATGTTCAAGGCCAGCTCAATTACAGGATGTCCCATTATTCCGAAAACGAACTTAATGCCCTGGTACAATGAAACGTCAACATTACAATTTGTATTGTTTTCTATATCCACTTGTATTTCATTTCGCCCCTGGTGGAAATGTATCTACAACGAACTACAATTCTCTACAATATATTGCTACAACATTGAACAATTTTTTACAACTTGACCCTATCTTCACTGTGTTTAATTTCAACAAATTTCTACAACCAAGTACGCGGATTGGGACAGTATTTTAGAATTTCGTGAATAGTTGTAAAAAGTTGTAAATACTATACAGGTTCAAAATACGTTGTATTAAAAGATACTACGCGCTAGACTCTTAAAGGCTATTTTCTACATTTTTAGATATGACATGGAAAGTTGTAGAATTTTGTAGTATTCTATAAAATACTACTATAAACAACGCGCTGGGCTAGCTCTTGAAAGATATTTCCAAAAATTTGTAGATAAGAATTTTGTAGTATTCTATAAAATACTACAACACACTACGCAAGCCGTGTTTTAATAGAGATCATTCTTTCAAGGTCCATTTGCCTTAGAGTAGCAAGTTGTAATTTGTTGTAAAAATTTGTAGTGCTCTACAACTTATTACAATTTATTACATAAGAGAATCGAGTAAGTTTAGTGAGACGTTGAATGTCGTAGAATATTGTAGTAACGAGCTAAAATTTTCTACAACCACGCAAAATGTTGTAGAAAATTGTCATTTGTTGTCGAGTCGCATAAAAAGTTGTAGATATAGATTAACTTTGGTGTAGTATCGTTAAGACTACGATTAATTAATTGATAATGTAAAAAAATCTTATAAATATTCGAACTTCGGACATCTAATTCCGTCCCTGTAACTATACAGTCACGATAATAATTGTATCTTTAGACCAGTTTATCGCTACAGTTATCCTCATTGTTTTACTTCTGCCAGTCGATAAACAAATTGTAAATTTTCGACAATAAATCCATTAAAAAAGTGGGTGGTCAGGTTGCAATTACGACAACCGATACTGCAGCGTTATCAGTGATATACGGCAATAAGAAAAACATCATGACCCTCCTGATACTTTAAATGCACCGATGCAATGTCAATGAACGAGATTAATAGCTCGTCGTAATTAACCGCAGATGCTTAATTAACCGATTGAATTTCGATGCATTTCTGATATGTATTATTTACGTGTCTATTATCAGTGACGTTCTCGCTGAAAGAAAACGTTTTTATTTCAAGCTTTTCAAAGTGCATCGGTGATTCGTGACGATTCTGTCGTGAAAATATTGCGTCTGTTTCTTTCTGAATGATACAGAGTACTTTTAATTGATCTGGAATTAGGATAAAGTTTTAATTAATACGGAAAAGGGATCGAGAGTTTAAATTTCGCATTAACGCGGCATGGATCAACTGGAGGAACGCGTTCCATTGATAGCACCGCGGAAAAAACGTAAGTACTTTTCCAGTTATTGGAAAATAATATTTGTGCAGGTAGTAAAACAAAGTGGAATAACTCTCGTTGATTTTCTGGATGATTAACTACTTCTCAGTCATTTCGCGGCAATTTCGAACACACAGAACGATGATTTGCAATATTTAAAAGTTATTCTCGATCTTATCTCGTGTTTGTTTTAAATGCAAACCCATTAATATTTCACTTTTTACGTTTTCCTCTTTAATTTTGACCGCCAAGCGAAGAAAGATGTAAAATCTACGAAAGAAATCTAAATGACAACAATTAAACGATGACATCGATGAACTCGGATCGAAGAGATCAGTCCCCTGATTTTTAATATTTAATTAATTGTCTGCGCTGTATAGGAGGTTCATGTCAATGAATTTCAATGCTTAACAATACAAAGCTGTTATTAATCGTGATTAATCGACATCGATAAGCCTCGTAATCGTTTTATAAACGAAAAGAATCGGCAGAGCTCGATAAGCAAAACATAACCTCTAACGACGCGCAATTGAAATTCCTGGCAAAAAGGAAATACCTGATCCTTCAGGGCTTCCGCTATTATTTGATCTCCGGTCTTCATTTTCTTCTTCCTTTAACTTTAAGGGGATATTGTGGTGTACTGTGTCTCGCAATTAGATTTAGAATGAACTGTTTCGTTTGCTAAAATAATCGGTTACACTTTCAGCCAGTCATACTGTAACTGCTCGAACGATTTAAGTCCCGTGAACTTTGTATTCGACGAAAAAAATAAATTGATATACGTGTTATCACTTATTCTGCATGTGTCGTAAAGTGTTTTTATCTGTTTTCTTTTTTTTCCGTTAGGAAGAATTTGAATTAGGGTGTAAGAAACACGTGAGTTTTTCAATTTAAACGTACCTCTCGTTAATAAGATTCTCTGACCTCGAGAAAAATTCAATTTTATTCTGCTTGCATTCTTGTAAATGATATCAAGGTGCATACGATTACTTGTTTGCGTGTATATGTTCACGATGGGACGATAATAAGTACGAAATTTCGTAAATAATTGCCTTCCAAAAGAATTATCGTACGATGTTCGTGCAAGTTTTAAAAATATTTGATATGAATTCGATTGAAAATGGCGCCGGTTTCACCTGCGCAGAGCGTCTGCCCTTGCTACTACGACAGAGGTCACATTTATAGGTTTTCAGTTAATTTGTAACAAATTTCTCGAATCTTTAACATACTAAGTAATTATTTATGACAGATTTTCCATCCTGCATTTCTAGAATTACGAAAACGGCCAAATTGAAGTGTTTCTACTATTTTTTTTCAATATATTTAGCCCTGGAACTAAGAAGGCGGTAAAACCGGTGGCTTCTTAATTATTTTAAAAAGTTCTTCAAATTTGCAGTTCTTTCGAGTACTAAAAATAACAATTTGGGTTTTGCTAGGTCTCTTTGCGACTATCGAGGCTATAATATGCCAAATAGTAATTGAATTTTGCCATTCTCTATTGATCCTGGAATGCTGCGAAATTAAATAATATATTTACGCGCAAAGCCTTTCTAATTGTGACGCAAGAGTTTAATATATTTCAATAGAAAAGATTTAAAGCCTCTAGTCCTAGTGTCAAGTGGAAAAATGTTCTTCCCGCACTTAGGTCACGTACCTGAACCGGAATTCACCGAAAGGATAACGGACTTTCGAATTATCGGCTCGTATACCTGAAACAGTTCGATTCGCAGAATACGTAAAGCCATCGTCGAGAAAATCATTTCTGAGATTTACTTTATTTCAAAACTACGACGCTATTGAGTATAACCGTGGATAAAAATCGTTTGTAACATCTATCCTGCTATTTAACTCCTATGTTTACATCCATTTACCTCTCTTGCTAGCTTTCAAATTTAAATAATTCAAGTATAGATAATTTTTGAGAACGAAATTCGACTTCTCCACCCGCGCTGTTTCTATCTTTCTATTTTTTTCTAAACGTAGGAATTTACTAGTAAAGAAACACGACGGAACTCTTTGGTAAAAGTGGGAAATGTCTTTCTCTTTTGGAATATTCTAATTACAATCCAGGGAAGAAATGTCGGCCGCAGATTGGTCATTTAAGAAAGTCGGTAGTCCTACGGGTATTTGGAAATTGTGCAGGTAGATCGGCACGACGAATAATGCCCTCTAATACGCGGAACTGCAAATCGGTCCGGGTTGAGGGATTTCACTGGGAAACATTCTGTTTATTGTCAAAAGCCATTCAATGTTCCTTCCTCGCAGGACGACCTAACGGTTGTAGTACAATGATAATGGAAAGTTCGTAAAATTCGAAGGACACCTTTCGCTGCCGGTACGGACAATTAAGGAATATTGAAAAACATTTGAATTAACTTCACTATCTACAGGGTGTTCCACTTGAGTAGAGTCTTGGAATTTCCATTTGTTGCTTATTAAATAAAAAAAGAAGCTATCTCTGAAGGTTCTGACAGGAGGAACTATTTAAAAATACTTTAGAAATATTGAAAAATATCCTGGATTAACTTGACTATGTACAGGGCGTTCAACTTGGGTTTGGCACCCCCAAATTTCTATTTTCTGCTTATTAAATAAAAAAAGAAGCTTTCTATGTAGGTTCTCGTAGGAAGAAGTATTTAAAAATGCTTTAGAAATATTCCAAGATATTCTGGATTAATTTGGCTATGTACAGGGAGTTCAATTTGAGTTTGGCACCCCCAAATTTCTATTTTCTGCTTATTAAATAAAAAAAGAAGCTTTATATGTAGGTTCTCATAGGAAAAAGTATTTAAAAATGCTTTAGAAATATTCCAAGATATTCTGGATTAATTTGACTATGTACAGGGTGTTCAACTTGAGTTTGGCACCCCCAAATTTCTATTTTCTGCTTATTAAATAAAAAAAGAAGCTTTCTATGTAGGTTCTCATAGGAAGAAGTATTTAAAAATGCTTTAGAAATATTGCAAGATATTCTGGATTAACTTGACTATGTACAGGGAGTTCAATTTGAGTTTGGCACCCCGAAATTTCTATTTTCTGCTTATTAAATACAAAAAGAAGCTTCTTACGGTGGTTGCGACAGGAAGAAGTATTTACAAATGCTTTAGAAATATTGAAAAATATTCTGTATTACTGCAACTCTATGTACGGGGTGTACCACTTGAGTTCGGTGACTGGAAAATGTCGATTTTAGCACTTCGTTATGTCGCAAAGTGATTAAATTACATGGTGCACCCTGTACCATTAAAATAAACTGTGTAATAATTGTAGAAAAGAAATCTACAGCTCTATTGAACGCGTCGGTGTTACGACATCGATAAAATATTATCCGGAATAGGATTCATTAAAAGAACATTAATGCGTCTTCTTTGATTCAATCTACTTGGAAGCACGGATGTAGTACGACTTCCGGTTTCAATTAACATTGTAATCAACATACACGCATGCGAAGGATTGTCATGGGGATATAATTGCACCCGATATCGATGGTCATCGAAGACGAATCCTTTGTGTTACTAAGTAATAACAAAAGCTTTCATCGGCTACTATTTCACCGTCGTTAGGCATTGTTATTAAATGTGTGGAGGTATAATGAAGGATTAATAAACGTTCATAGATATGTAATTAAGAACCTATGGTGAGTTTGGAGTTAAAGGTTCAATCTTTTTGCCTTTAATTGCTATGGTAATTTCGTCAACGACCTACTACTGTAATAAATTAGCAGCAGCTGAAAATTGCTCGTAAGTGAGAGAAAGGATTCAAGTTTGGTTCCGTTAATGATTTACCTCCTTCCTCTCCATAGGCCCAAAGAAATTCTCCAACCGTCCCCGTAGGAAAAAATATTGCCTTACGTTTCACAGAAATCCGCAGTGCCGTATTGTTGGGAAAGAAATTAGCCATGGTTCTAAGCTATGGTGTTACAGGATCACTGTTCCAATTAGTGGTTCCGCCTTTAAGCTCTGGCCTCTGTAAAATTTTCCCCGAATTGGAGTTAATAAGGTACAACTAAAATCGAAAAACAAAGAAAAGTGAAAATTATGATTACCTTACAGCGTAAATCTATATTAATCACGATTCTATGGAGGTAATTGCCCTGCCTCGACGACGTAAGAGAGTCATTTCGCGAATTCAGCATCGTTGAATACGACATTGGAATTTCAACTCATCTGGAATCCAATTGGCAATGGAGTTACATAAAAATACATCCAATCATTGAGAAATAAGGATATTGCATTCACAATACAAAATCAGATCTCCACGCAGTTCAAATTGTTGTAAAATTGCACTTAATAAATTTCACAATTACCAAATAATCTCTCGAGCCATTTACCCAACTGTTTCTACCAATTTTACCTTAAACAATATACTTTAATATATTCACTACACCTACATATTAATTATAAATATCAATGTTTAATTCCCACCTATAAAATTACTAATAACTCATCAGAAAACGAAGTAATAATCCCACCATCCACGGTGTCATCATTATTGCTAAAAATATTAAACAAAAGTGACTAAATTCTTCCATAAGATTCTCTAATTCTCCTGCCCTTACGAAATTTTCTACAACTCTATCGAGAAAGGGTACTTCATTTGTCGAAATTCTAAGAACACCCCCCGGTGAGGGTGTCCCATGCACCCTTAATTTCCTTCTGGCAACCCTAAAGCGAAGAAGAGTACCTGAGTCTTCCCCACCTATTCTCACCTGGCGGCTCTTTAAATAGGCAGACTCCATAACCGATGTCATCAGTCATTCATCAAGTTTACTCGAGGCTGTGTCGTGTCTATGTTCCTTCCTGGTTCGGAAATTCGCGAATGAACGTAAAATGCGTTGAAGGGCAAGTTTCGAAATCGCGAGTCTCCCGGTGCGTGCCGTGAAACCTCCCCGTGAAAGCTACACCATGTATAAACAGTATTACAAGCAGTTCTATCCAAGTGAGTGAAATATTCCAGAAATATTAACGCTATTCTTGCAACGATGAGGCCTGATTGGTGCTAGAAATCGCGATACTTTCACGTTCAATCGTTTTGCCGATGAGTGAACTACATTTCATTTTCGTAATATCAAACTTTTCCTGCGCGCAGTTTTTTGCGAAATCGTTCGCCGTTGGGAAATTGAACTGACATAGCTTTTTACTTGTTTTTTACGTAATGGAAGTTTCAGTTGATATATCACGGTATTATTTGAAATATTTCTGGCAGTGGTTGTTGAGATTTTTAGTGATCGAGCAGCTCGCTGATTTTGGACTGTGTTTGAAGGAGTAGTTAGCGGTCGTTTCTATTTGTTGTCGACTGATAGTTTGAATAGGATAGTTCAACGTTTCGGCATCGCAAAATACTCTTTAATTGAATATTCTAAAGTTTCACATTCTATAATTTAATATCCTGAAGTTTCAAATTCTATAATTTGTTATTCCACGGCTTCATAACATAATTTAATATTGAATAACACCGTGAAAATTCAGAATACAACATTCAGTCGGATATCGAGCTAAAAATTTCAATTATTCGTCGTTAAAGCATCATCTATCTTAATATCTTTACCGTTCGTTTCACCGATAATTAGAATCCTGCTTTTAGAGTTTCTTCCTCCCCGCGCACCTAAATTTGTTTAATTTGCTCGTACAGGGACCCGGCAACTAAACTTCTTTAGTGTAAAACCGTTGAACCGTGACTTCCATACTCCCAATCAGTCTATACCGTACCTGTCACAACTTTGTAAATAACGGCATACCGTGACGAACGTTTGTAAATATCGGCTCGCGATCGCCGCGGCTTAAAATCGATCGAGAAGTTTCCCTGGAAAAAAAAGAAGAAAATAGATCGAGTCACGTACGATTAATGTCGCTTAATATTTATCAGAATTTGTCCCGAATAAACACGATTTGCAAGAATATTTTTTTTCTCTCGAGAGATGTTAGGAATTGTGCGCTCATTGTCGCTAATTACTGTATTTGGTCGTCAAACTCATGAAAATATGCTGAAATAACATACGTTACATCATACCGTTGCGAGTTACGAGCTGTTCTTTCTTTAGGAAGAAAGAACAAAATCTTTTGCAAACATTAACATACCGAAGCGTATTCTAGACAGAGTAACAATTTATTTTCAATCTGCAGTATTAAAAAATTCTTCAAGTTATGCCGGAAGAGCTTCATGCACGTTCGTTTTCGTTATGTAAGATTTTTTTGTAACGAACGCTTTGCCAGGAATTTTCTTTTGCATTCTAAAATACCGATCGGTTTGGTAAATTCTCTGTTTTAAATAGTATATTAAACATGACTTGCTTGTTATCGAAAAATAGTAGGGATAAATTGATTTCGAAGTCCTTGTTTTTAAAGAGGAAAAAAGTGGGACCATCCGGTATCCTGGAATAATTAAGATCGATATTCGTAAACAATCGTAACAGAGCGCAGGTAGATTCGCAAGAATCTTGCCCGCGGGCGAAAAATTTGAATGCTAATTCTCGTTGGCATGGTAATTCGACACATCTTTTCCCTATCATTTAATGGATTGCAATTAGGGAATCTTTCGCAGACTAATGTTTATTTTACGTGCAATTAACGACAATATATCCAAGGTGTTCGCGAGACCCGAATCTCCAATATGGAGGCTTCTAAGTTAGTCCAATTCACCCTGTAACCCTAACACATCTCTTACTTCACCCTAGTCAATCTACAAAATTAACCTTCACTTTCCCTTCATCCATGAAGCAAATCATTAGCATTAATTACAAAATCAGTCTCTCAATACCTCAAGTATCATCTCGTAATCAAACCTATTCTTTAATCATTCATCTACTATCTTCTTGTGAAAGCATCACCCATTACGACGCCCATGTATTACTAATTTCCCCATAAACTTTCAGGATGGATCCCAACACGAGTGTTAATCTGCGTAATGACTTTCACAACATGCTGGACGAGTTACATGTGCCGCTTACAAATGCCGATCCTCGCCGTACCAATGATAAAGGGCGTTTCCGGAAATCACACAGGTGGTGCCTGTACTCAGGATGAATCTCGTGTACGTCGAGCAATTTCCTGGCTAGATCCAGGAGCATATCTGGAAGATTACATTCTGGAGGATAGATTGAAGCATTACGAGAGTTCCAGCTTGGACAAAAATGTTCGCCTACCTCGTCAAGTCAAAGATGCACGTCCACCGGATGCACCAGTGGTAGCATTCGATGGTCGACCTTTCGACTGGTCATCCAACATCCGAGGACAACTAATAGCTGCTTACAGCTATGGCAATGTTCCTGGTAACTTCATCGGTGGAATCATGGCTATGAAATGGGGACCAAGAAAGGCGATTCTTTGGACATCCGTTGTTGCTGCCATCGTCTCCTTCGTCAGTCCAATTTTCGCTCAACTTCATTGGGGTGTTCTAATCGTCACAAGGATCATCATTGGAGTCACTGGTGGTGTCACGTTTCCAGCTTGTCACACATTGGTGGCAAAATGGGCCCCGCCGCATGAGAAGGCAAGATTCGTGTGGTCCCTGCTGGGTGGGACCTTTGGAACTATTTTTACTTATCCGATGATAGCTGCTATAGCTGAGAATATGAACTGGGAGAGCGCGTGGTACATACCGTCGATACTGATGATGATTTGGGTGTTCGTCTTCGCCTTGCTCTGTTACGACTCGCCTGAGGAACATCCTGGCATCTCGGACGAGGAGAAGCAGTATATTCTGGAGTAAGATATTTGTTGTTTATAATTACAAGTACACTTTGAATATTTATGGAATTTTCAAGTTTGATAAACTCTGATTATAAAGCTCTTTCAGTTGCTAAGTCTTGCAATATTGCTATTTCTTGGATATTTCAACAGTATTATGTAATTTTGAAAAATCTCCAGTCTAATTATACATGATTGTAAGTGATGGAGACTAAAAGAATTGATTTTTTTTCTAGATCGCAAGCAGGCACAGTAACAAAAAAGAAACCATCGTTGAAGCAGACTCCAGTGAAGAAGATCATGACATCGATACCGTTTCTATGTCTGATATTCTGCCACTTTGGAAATCTTTTCCTGCTATTCTTCTATCAGAACTCCATGATGCTGTATTTAACGAAAGCATTGGGATTCGAGCTGACGAAAGGAGGTGCAGCTGCTGGTTTGCCATGGGCTGGAAGAATGATCTTCGGCTTCTTCTTCAGTTGGGCCGGTGATACCGTCAAGAAGAGGGAGATTCTTACTGTAACTACACTTCGCAAGGTCGCCACAATATTCTGTGAGTAATCTGACATCATTTGAATCATCATTGTGTTATTTTGACAATTAAAATCAATATTTTCATTCCTTTCAGCTCACTTTCTACCAGGAATCTTCCTCATCTTAGTTGGCTACGTTGGTTGCTCTTTATTCCTCGCAAATGTCTTCCTCTTCTTGGCACTGGGTTTCAATGGAGCAGCAAGTATATCTAATTTGTCGAACAATCAGGATCTCTCGCCTAATTTTGCCGGTTTCCTCTACGGCATTATGAACACTGTTGGCTGTACTTCCGGTATCATTATTTCCCCAATGGTTGAGGAGATCGCGGGGAAACATGGGGTGAGTTTTCTACGATTATAATCGTTTCAACGTCATGATTAACATTTAACGTAAATCTCTCATTAATGTTCTTTGTCAAAAACCATAATCCACGCAGAAATAGCTTATTCCTCTGTGCTTTGTTCATACGTTTCCTCATGCCGAACCACGTATCTCGTTACAGCTTGTATTGCATGTAAAACTCGTGCATTTGGCGTACCCGACACCTCAGTCCAGCCTTGTACTCTGTTACGTAATTCATAGTACGGGCAGTACTGGGGAATTGTGTATGCGATACATCCAAAATAAATCTCACACGGTTCAACGTTCGTCGAAGGACGCATTTCTCTCGACTATACTTTCTAACATAGCATACTTATTATTCCAAATAATTCCTACGCATTCGCTACGACCGCTTTAGTAACTCTTTTTTTTTCTCCTTGCCGCTTTGAGAACGTATGTTCCCGTTAACTGAGAATTCAATATTTAACTATCCGCAAAGTGAAACCGAGTTGAAAGATTAAACCGCATGTAGGACATTCCAATCGCATTCTACACGCGTTGGTTTTTCGGTCATCCAGAAAGTTTGAATACTAATTACACTTAATATCGTGTAACTCAAATGCGCAAGGACAACCAGTGCGAGAGACGCATTCCGTTTAATCGTTACGCTCGCAAGTGTCTAAGGCTAGGTGTTTCCTAAGAATTCCTACCAGCTATTTCCTGCGGTGGTAACGACCCGTGGGTACTTCCCGTTTCTATAGTTATTCCATGACGCAATTTATAGTACGAGAAGTACCTACAAGTCGTACCACTTTGTTCGTACACAACTGCTGAACATCGCTTAACGCTTGCATCCACATCATCCTACGTTTTCGTCATTAACGTTGTCGTTTTAACGGTAGGTGAATGGGTATGTTTAACAGTGTTTCATCTTCTACGATTTCTTGGCTCATGCATAATTCAGACGCTTCCTTTCGTATTACGTGATTAAGAAGCATCTGAAATTTCTTATTCATGTTTCTTTCATGTAGCTGAATTGATTTTACTATTATGTTTTATAGAATCCTATAGACAGATGGCAGATAGTGTTTTGGATAGGTGCAGCAGTGTGTATCGTATGCATGATTCTCTTCATCTTCGGTGGTAGCGGAAATATACAGAGTTGGAACGAAATCGAACCGGAACCGGAAGATGCAACCGAAGACAATAAGCAAGAAGGTGAAGCTGCTAAAAAGACATAACGAATTTTCGAGTAATGTTCCCTTTTTTTCTAACGTCGAACAAATGTTTTGCAAGTGCGAAACACGTGAGATTAGAGAGCGTTTTTTTTTTTACGGCATGACGAAATTATTATAGTTATTTATTTATACGACGGATTTTGATATCGTGGAGAACTCTCAAATGGTATTTCCAAGAAGTATCATTCGTATGGTAGAATCATGAACGAGGTGCATCCGTGTGCATATTTTATAAATGATAATCATTTCTTTCTAGAGTGTACATATAGATTTTTTATACGTGGGCAAGTTTTATAAATTGTTCACACGTCAAGTAGAGCGTGTTGTTTTACTCTTTAAATGTTTAAAAATATTGTACAATTCCTCGTTATACGATTGACTTTAAATAAAGAGAAATTAATTTGTAAATGTGTTTCCTTGTTATTCGAAACTCATCGATACCTGATTACCAGACTGCGGATTTTTATGCATTTATGACAAATTCAATACGGCTAAAATATACAAAAAGGACATAATATAAAAATATATCTAAAATATCCAAAGTATGGTATTTGTTGTAATATTTATTGAGTGTAATAAATCCCTAGATAGGTTTTCCTGTCTCACCTGCATTTTTGAAACTTGAAATTTGCATAAACATCCGCAGTCTACTGATTACAGTATAGAACACAGTTTTCTTTGTTCCGTGGAAATAAGAAAATAACGATTTTATCATCTTCCAATTACAGAGCACTGATCCGTTTAGGATATTACATTGTCACACTACAAAGCAAGAGTAATTTTAATTTTTTACTTCCGTCATCGTCCTCGAAACGCATTCACGAAACATCGCACAATTACGTAATCAGAGTCATCACGAACTCCCAATTAGAGTTAGAAAAAAAATGAGATAAAAAAGGAGACCAAATGAAAATGATGTTTTCGAGAAAATACCAACACTTCCTTTTAAAATGTAAATATTCAATAGAAGAACTCTTCCACCCCGAAGAAAACCTTCCAATACTTTTTTGTTTCTATAGGAATTTATTAGCGTATTTTACATTTCTCTATTGTATCTGTTCGTCACTTTTGAAGTATTTTTATTTCGTTTCATCGGCCTGTACGGTAATACTTCTTGCGGATATTGAAAATAAACGGCTAATCTCTACGTGTGATAGCATCCATTGCGAATAATACGTTATTCAAGCAGATGTATAGTAGATCATTCGTTAGACAAACCGTCGAAACACACAAAATTTCGACATTTTCTCTAAAATTTACTTTAATCACGATAAAGCAACAAACTCTGCGCACACTTCATTCCAACGAGGCTGCTGTATTGTTTCAATTCTATTTCCTCTTCTTTCTTCAAACTACGCCGAGACCGTTCTTTGTAAGTCTTGTAAGGCATTGGGGTTTGTCGATATAAAACTAATATCTGCACGAAGATTATTAATTAATACAAATGGTTCACCGTTCTTCTTCGAATAACGGAATATAGCTACCTTATCAATATCAATGAAACCATCATCGTCTATGTCATCAATGTCGTCATTTAATCTGCTATATTTCTCCTTATCTAATTTCTGCAAACATGGCTCAATGTCAAACCACTTGTAAGTTTCTGGACAGAGGAGCTTCGAAGGTTTCATCCTTGCTTTATAACGCATCTTTGGACACGTGTGAATATAAAATCCCATGTAATAGTACTTCAGATCTTCTGCATACTTGTTTAACTGCCTCGTCAGGTAGACTTCTCGCAAAGAACTAAAACCAGAGATTTGACACGAAGGGAGATAAAGAAGTTTATTGGGCGATAGAATACTTATAGAGATTGAAATTTCTAATTCCCACCAACCTAAACGTCCCGAGGGAGAGATGAGAGTATGCTGGGTCATAGAAAAAATAAACGCTTGATACACAGGAGGGTAAAATGTCTATCACTCCTACAGCTATCAATTCGTTATCTAACCAGTATTGCTCATGGAAGGAACCGTAGCCTTTAGGTGGTCCATTATCTGGTACCCATTCCTTTAATGTTAGAAATTATTTGATTCAGTTTTCAGTCGTATAAATATCACGCATGATTCTCTATACTGCTAATTAATTATAAATCTTTGTTATATTGATTTGAAAGGGGCTCTGATTGAATACAAAGTGTACCTGTAGTGGGCTCTGTACAAGAAAGTTGAAAAATGACTTTTTATCACATTCCTCTGGTGTATCTCTGTGAATAGCCATCTGATATTTTTTATAAACATTCGCACTTGCATCGAGAGTATCGATGAATTCCTCTGACATTACTCTCACCAATTTTATCTGGATTTGTATATGCGTGAAAATAATATCATTTACGAGAAACAAATTCACGGATTATGTATAAGCATTTAAGTTAAGAGAGAATTGTCAGATGCAATTATTCTAATACAACGTATAACAATGGAAGGTCCACTTTGCTCCAATCGTGTGTTACAATTATCTCTTTTATCTGATATCGTTCGACATAGTTTATTTCTTTAGTACAGAAAAATAGTTGATATTGTTATCAAAGTTAATTCTACATCTTCGTTGTAATTGTGTGTACTTTTGTGTGACTACAATTGAAGTTTCCACGTCGATCGATTTATCAGAAATTCCACGGAAGTTGACATAGAATTACCTGCAAAGGTGATTTCACGAGAAACCTTGTATACCGTTTCTCTGTGACCTTCTCTGCCGGGACTCCATGTATTGTCGTTTGATATTTTCTATAAACCTCGTAAGATTTTTTTGAAGTCTTTAGGTATCCAGAGCTCATTGGTGAGGTTCTAACTAGTTTCACCTTATAAAAGTTACAAATTTACTATAAATTTTGCCAAACAATTACCAAATCAAACTAGCTTCATAATCAAATACTATAATTGAATTGGAAAAAGAAAATAGAAGTTACACTAAAAGTATGATTTCTGAAGATATTACATTATATATTGATATCGCAAGAAATGTATTTGTTTCGATGTATCTAATTCATTTTCAATTTGTCGGAAAAATTGGAGAAAAGAGGACCAACGCTGAGATACGTGAAAAGAGAATAAAATGAATATTCATTGATATAACAGGTTTTTAACTCCTACCTCTAATCTATTGCTTCCACTATACATTTCATCGAACAATTCCTCTAGACTTTTAACACTATTTTGCTGTTTTTTTTCGCTGAACATCAGATCTATTTCCTTCTGAGATTTTCCTTGGGCAAGTAATTTTTTTTGCTTACGTTCTATACGTAATAATTTAGCTTTCTTACAAGGCGTTCGCGAATCTTTTTCTAAGCTTTGGTCGACTCGCGAATTAACATGAGAATTGCTGCTTTCATTTGACAAAGCTGTTTTTGTGCCCTTCTGCCTATCTTTCGAATTACAGCTGTTTCTTTCTTTTGGCTCACCAAAGCACAACTTTTCGTTTAACTCATCGTCTACAGATATCACGTTCATTTTAGAAGCATTCTGTTGTGCTCTCTCAAGGTGTTTATTAAAATTAGGTACCTCCTCCATATTTATATCTACAATAAAGCAATTTTGAAATTATTGAGTCTGTCTCTAAGAACCTGACCTTAATAATTAATACCTATATTATCACGTTGATCTTCATCGTTTGTATCCATACGATCATCTTTTTTTAATTCGTTCCTTAAAAATTTTGCCATCCTTTTCAATATTTTCTTTTGAGACTTAGATATTTTAAAGTGCAAGGCTTCGCATCTATGCAAAGATTTGCACACAAAGTTAATACAAATATCTAATGAAACAATTAAAAGATACATTGAACCACATACTTTATAGTATACATAGGACAACAAATTTTATCCATAGTAGGCTTATAACAATAACATCCACTCCGTCTCCATCCTCTGTCTATTAAATTCTGATAATCCTGTACGGTCATCGAATGTGCCCACATACCTAAAACGTACATTTCCTAAGCTATATAACGACCAAAGATACGTTCTTTTGCTTAACTTAAAAGACATGAAATAAACAAACTTAAATCTCACGGTACTTGTACCAACCATGATTGAAATTCGTATCAGAATTTTCACAATAACCGCATCTGTGTCCTTCCTGTTCTCCGTAATATTCGACAATACTATACTGTCTTGCCATTTTCCTAATTAATCCCTCGACAGTTGCAAAACCATTCGAGTGAGTTATCTGTAATTAATCTTCAATGTTTTCATAAGAGTTTCCTCCTCACATGGATTACAACCTAACTTTCAAAAGTGAAAACAATTCCAACGTTTCTTGGCAACACTGAAATTATGGATTTAGAGATTCGATCGACCAATTGGAGAATAAAAGTATTATTATCATTTTGCCTTCATTTCAACCAGTGTCATTAACACAAACAAGTGTTCAGAAATGTATTATTGTCTTTGAGTATCGTTGCGCATCAACCAAGAAAGTATAACCATCGTAGAATGAAGAAAGTTAAATTATTCTCTCGTTTTATCTGTGCTAATAATATAAATTTCATCCGTCTTTCTTTGATATTCTTGATTATAGTGGACAGGACACCCAGTGTTGTTCAACGAGCACAAAACTGATCTCATATGCTTTGTTACTTGTTTGTTAAACTAATAGCACAGACGTGGTATAGAGAGTATACGGATAAAATAGATCTAACATTCAATTTCATTTGACCCGTTTTATCATTTCAATGTCGTGCTCGATGTTATCGGTAAATTGAAAATTCAATGCAAGCGCTACAATCGATACGAACTTAAATTACGCGCGTCCATTATTTCTGTCGGTAGATCAGTTCTGGAACCAAGTACTGCAAAGAATGGAATCTGCTTTTAATTGATAAAAACAATTACGTGATTATCGGCAAGGGATGAATTTCAGATCTTTTAAATTCTAATTCTACTGTCTGTTCATTTAACGCTGAAACTACTGGAGTTACATTCATTATATTTAAATATGTTGAATAAGTGTTCTGGAAAAAAAGAAATCTAGTAGAGAAAAGTGTGATCAATTGGTCCACTTGATGGGATATTAATTAGTGAAACTTAATTAATATAAAGAATCTAATTAGTCAACTGAATACTAGAACTACGGGTATCCCTATTATATTTAGATATACTGAACGAATACTTTGAAGAAAGAGAAATCAAGAAGAGAAAAGGATAGTAAGTTAAATAAATTAGGCTCAGACATCAAAGTTGAATATTTACTGCATGCCTCTAATTTGGGAAATTTTTTGGAAAAATTGGCAACTGGTTACTTTAAACGTCTTGATAGTTTCAATATTAAAGACTGTCTCTTGAACAGAGATATGGGAAAAGAAATGAAAAAATATTACGCGGTGGACAAAAAAATATTACTTGAACTCTAGTAATGTCGGTAAACTGGGGAAATGAATCTATTCGTTAAAATTTGTAAAATGAAAGAGACTGAAAGGGATATGTAAGAATCATGTTTTGAGATTTTCATGAATGAAAGTACTCCTGTTTCATATCAACAGGCGTCCCTTACTATACCACGAGAAACATCGATCTATTCCTTCGGGAAACCCCCTACTCCGTCACCCCCTACAGTTTCCATTTACCAGGGCTGTCCCTATTATTTCAAGAACCTGCATCCTCTCTCATCAAATACACACTTCCATCATTGCAATATTTAATTGACAAATAGTTACATGCAAGAGAAAACTTAAAGTTTCGGATTTTATCCTAACAGCCTTTTTAACATGACGTATCAGTAGATAAATCAAAATTTTAGTTGCAATAACAAAGAATTATATTAAAAGAATCTTCGCTCACGACAAAGTCTACTATAATCAGATGAAAAATACCAAAATGATGAGCAAGATATATTTTTAACTTAATATAATATATAATGGATACATAAAATGGAACATCAGCTTTAATTAGATCCAGAAATTTTCAACTATCAGGTAGAGAAATATTAATTGTTTCGTCTCAAGGTCAATGGACTAGTTTACGTTGCACATTTGAGGAAGAATACTTCTTATAATATTCATTATTTTGATCAAACTCTGGATTCGCTGATGTTGCAACGTCCCTGGGCTACAGACATCCGTACTCCCCTGCCCGAGGCAATTTCGTCACACTCGCGTACATCCCCCACCAGGTCCTCGAAGCGCGGGGATTCGCCGTTTCCAGAATCAACGGCTGACGTCAATGGGAACCAACCTTCAGGACGAGCTAACGCGCATCGAGAATTATATTATTTCGCAGAATTCCCTTTTTCTCGACCTCTATCGCTCTACCTTTCTCGTACCTGATCAACACACTCTCTCTAGAAGTTTTCTTTCTCTTCCGATTTTCTGGGTTCGATTGCTGCGGTCAATTTGTCTGGAATTTACTGTTTTAAGATGGGTAGAAAACTAGCTTGACTGTGGTGTATTGAAATAATAAAATAAACAAATTTTCGAAGGCGATGGGAGATTTGAAAGTGGGATTTGTTCCCTGGGCCTACACAAATTTCTAATTTCTATGGTTAAACTAAATTTCTGTGGTAAAACTTCTAGGACTTACTGTTTTAGGTAGACTCTGAATTACTGAGTCTATGATACACCAAATAAAAATTTTCAAAGGCAATGGGGGACTTGAAAGTGGGACCACTCATAGAGACTTCCCTGGGCCACCACAGATTTTTAATTTCTGTGGTTAAAACGCTTAGGACCCGTCGTTTTGGGTGGGCTCTGAACTGTTGAGTCTATGATACACTAAATAAAAAATTAGAAATAATTTACAAAGGTAATGGGGGACTTGAAAGTGGGACCACTCATAGAGACTTTCCTGGGCACCACAGATTTCTGATTTCTGTGGTTAAAACGCCTAGGACCCACCGTTTTAGGTGTTTTCCACACT